>OX366514.1:5663685-7011482 GCA_947256265.1 Acronicta leporina
ATAGATAGTCAAAGGTGTGCACCGCTCCAGCGCTCCTAAGGACGAGCCGCCACTGGGTATACGTCATATTATTATATTCCCCCTCTTCATTAAATCATAAATCACTTTTCTTGCCTGGCGATTTAAGACACTATTTGGCATATTTGGCGAATAAATAAGTGACAACTGACACTTGCAAATAACACAAATAAAACTAACAACATTAAACAAAAAACTTAACAATAATAATAACAACTATTACAACGAAAACTTTTGAAACCGACTGTGCTCAGGACAGAGATAGCGCCACAAACACGAGACCAATGCTAACGTGAGACAGATGGTATATTGATCTATGCGTGAGACTGAGACACATTACGTGTTCCAAGCATTGCCGAATAAGCACGGAGCTTTACGAAGTAACTAAAAAGGATGTCCAAAACGCGTACATAAGGGTGTTGTTTCATCGATATTTATTCAAATCGATTGAAATTAAGTAATTAAATATATTTATTTTTAATGTTTTAAGGTTTTTCAGGTTTTAAAATTTCTCAATCAGTCGTTACTCAAGAAGTCGTTAATAGATAACTGATATTAAAGTAAATCATGTATTTTAACCGAGAAAATTAATTTTTTAATAGTTTTCTTATTCCTCGAAGTCGAAATCTCGTTTATTAACGAATTAAATTCACTATATTTGTAAATCTATTTTGTGTAATATCTTAAATAAACAAAAATAAATAAATTCTAAATAAAACTAATCGATTGCGATATTTGATTGAATATTGGGTCGATTGTATTTTAGAGCTGTAGCGAATCGTATGTATTCGGTACTGAGTAACGGGTGCGCCATCTAGTACCGAGTAACGAAACGTTACTCACGAATGCATTTCGTTACTCGCATCAGTCGCATCTTTCGTCGTATGGGTACCTACACTGATTCAGTTCACCCAAGTACCGTTGATGCGATTGCGTATATTGACAGGTTTGCTGACCGTATGGTTCACGCACGCGCACGCGTATTCAGTGAATTTTATTGTATAATATATTATATTTTATTCATAATTTTAGACATCTACTTGGGGCTTTTTATATAATCGATACATATTATGATAATAGGTTGCGATGTTATTTTGATATAACATAAGCTCAATGTAAAAAAAAATTAAATAGTACATCCATTGAAAAAAAAATGTTATTAGATTCCTTTATTGAATTTTAGTAGATTCCGTCTACAGTTCACTTGTAGTTCTACACTTTACATATATTAAATCAAACATAGCATCACAGACTACTAAGAGATACTAGTATCATAGCATCAACATTACTTACGTATGCGTTTACGTATACGTATATGAGGTATCAGAAGTAACGAGTAACGTAACGATACGATAGTAACGAGTGCTCATTGTTAAAGTAACGAATACATACGGGTACGCTTTTTTTCGTTACTTTTACACCTTTATTGTATTTACATAGGGTCAATCTCTAGCCTAGACCACCGCCCCGCGCACGTCTCCCCATACCACCATTTGGTACCTTAAAAAAGTTATTGCGCAACCTTCTGCGCGAAGTTTGGACGTATTCGCCAAGACTCGCCGGCTGTATTGTACTGCAAAGAGTATATTTAATATAGCTGAGCAACTGTATACGTAGCGCACGCAACGGAAGCTCTCAAAAGCAATAACTTATTCCAGTTGTTGCAACATTTTTCATTGATGCTCCGCTCCGATGTTTTATACCTAGCCTATGTACCTAGGTATACCTTCCTTGATAAATGGAAAAAAATATAGAATATTTCGAACCAGTAGTACCTCGTAAGTACATAAAAGTAATGTATGTAAGCACACAGCCTTAACAAAAAGAAATTTTGACTGCATCTAAAACTAGTTACTTGGATCAGCCAAATAAAGCTCTTCTCTTACTACCTATTATAAAATTGTAAAAAAGCTGTCAGTACATTGAAGATATTTAAAAAAAACACGTGGGTTATGGTATATAAACGTCTCCGAATCCGAAAATGTGATTTTTTAAATTCTTGTCTGTTACGGGTTGGAGAAAAAACTACTGAATAGATTTTAATTTTATTATCACTGTTATAAAGTATATGCTCCAACTTAAAAACTGGTGAACTTCTTATCTCAATGAATTAAACGAATCCTGAGATATAGCTTGACCTCCCTGATGTATATAGGCCCATACAAAGAAGAGATCATCAATGTTGGTTTTCCATTTTTACTCCTGATATAGCTTCACGTGAGCGAAGCCGCGGGCAGAAGCTAGTAATAATATATTATTCTGAAAAACTTTTATAATTATTTACTTGTATCATATTTAATTAAGCTGGTAAAAACTACAATTGCATAAACTAATGCTGAACTACAATAGTTTGCTAAAATAAAAATATATTTGGCTATAATTATTTTATAATTGGCCATAAAATCAGTAATGTTCCATGAAATACGAACAGTTTCATTTATTCGCAGTCCATGGCGCGTACCTACACATCATCGCTCTGCACACTAGCCTGATTCACATGAGCGTTTTTAATTTATTTTTAACATAATAACAAATAGGTATTGAAAGCCGAAAATTAGAAAAAGGCGCTAACTTGGAAATTTGCCATCTTACCAGTTAAAAGTTGAAGACTTAGGTTTGTATGATGCAAATACACAATAGGTGTGAGTTGCAGGATCAGATGTTCAATGCAGAAAGTGGTAATAAATTACTCTAAAATAATATTAACTTGCAGACAAATTGAAAATTAAATTGGCTAATACAACTCCTAAATCAATTTACCTTTAAAATATATAAATTAATCACACAGAAAATACTAAAATTTACAATAGAAATACTTTACTAAATTCTAAATGGTAAAAAGGAAGATCAAATGTTATCAGTCAAATAAATAGTGACAACTTATAAATATGATGACTAGATAATATAGGAAATAATCCTTATTATTTACTTTCTACATTTAAACTAAACAACAAAATAAAATCATGACTAGATACAAATTTCATAAAAAGGAATATAATACAATATTTATAAACCAAATACTATGTCTTTTTGGAGATAATTTCAACTGTCCATTATAGTGCATGGCTGGCACCTGTTAATTAGGTGTTACCACTGATCACAGTCGTGCTGATCATAAGTTTAGGAATATTAGTGACAGTGACAAAATAATAACAAATGGCACTAAATTAACTTGTATGAGATTCTAGGAAATACTTTGTCATGCCAATGGAATGTGAAGGGGTAAGTGGAAAGGGTTTATATTGCAATTTTTTTTTGCATCACTAAGTCCTTGGAACTTTCATGAAAAACATCTATCATTTGTTGTCGAGCCATATCAGATAGAGCTTCAACATCATTACGGTTCATCCCACATGTTGGTATGGGAGGTAGTGTAGTAATAATCACCTTTCCTGAAAATTAAAACAAAAACAAATAATTATTAACAAAAAAAATTACTATGTACATTGTATTGAAGACATGGCCAGATCTTAGAATAATTGATCACTTCATAATGTGGATGAAATGGTAGTATTTCATGAAATTGCCAGCTAAAATAACATTTGGAGTCCACATATCATCATGGTTCTATTTCTAACGTAAACTGTGAAAGATGTTCCGAAATGAGTGGCTTATGTAAAATTCACTATTATATTCAGTCGGCGAGTTATAATTAGATTTTTAACCAGAATCATTATCCACCGCCATAAAATACAACCATTTAATAAATTTGCCACATCATGATCAATTCAAAGATCTAGCGATGACATTGACATACCTGGTTCAAAAGTCTTAGTTTCACTGTCAAGGAAGTAATACTGACTAAACACAACTGGCATTATTGGTATCTGAGCATCTATAGCTAAATAAAATGCTCCTTTTTTGAAGTTCTGAATACTGCCTTTGTTGTATCGTGCTCCCTCAGGAAATATCCAGAGTTTTGTCTAAAATTAACAGTAATTTGTGAAGACAAACTAATAAAAGAATCAAAAGATAGTAGGACATATTGCAGCAAAATATTTGTTACACATACTTTCTCTTTTATAACTCGAGCAGTAGCTTCCTTCATGAGTTGACGAGCTCGTTCTGATCGCAAACGGTCAATGAAAACAAGACCAGATAGCCAGGCTCCAAATCCAAATGCACCAGTAAACATCAAAGGTCTCTTGGCAACTACTGTGCAGCGCTTCATCCGAGGCCACATCTCAAACATGCCTAGTATTTAGATAGACAAAACAGACTTGAGAAAAAGTTTACTAATGGGTGTAGGAATATAGAATGGATTTTACCTAATATATCCAATGAGCTCTGATGATTAGATATCACAATATAGCATTGCTCAGTATTCCAATTTTCCATCCCTCGTAATTCCCATTCTATGCCTACTATATAAGAGGCATAACGGCAAAATCTGGAAGCAACTCTGTCAAAAATATTAACCTAATCAGTACATTATTTTCACCGGAATTTATTACGAGTAAGGAATATTCATTTCTTATAATAAATCGATATCTTACATTAGGTTCGTTACGTCGCGGGGATATATTATCACAACAGGTAAAAGCACCGTACATGTAATTAACACGTATGCGTAGTAAAGAAAAAATTTCAAATAATAACGAAAAACGTTGCTTTTTTCATATAAAAATGGCAATGTAAATATAAAACCCGCCAAAAATAATTCAGGATATGAATAGGAGGAAGCCATAGCGAATAATTTTCTATTGATTTGATTTGATATTGACATTGACAGTGACATAAATATTACTATGTGACAGCTGTGACTACGGCTACCCTGAGGGGCTACCTCAGATTAAGATGCTACCGTCAGGGGCTACCATAACCATTCAAAACTTATTGCATGCAGTAAAAAAACTAACTAAATATTTGGGTAGATGAATGCCTTAGAGCATATTTTCTGGAGATGGTATGGGAACGTTTATATATAATATATTATAACCCATGATTGTTATCTATAAATAAATAAATAATTAATTTGAGACATTTTTAAACAGCACCATGTAGTCCCAAACTAAGCAGAGCTTGTATTATGGGTACTAGACAATGGATATAATACTTATGTACTTTTTTTTTGGAAATACATACTTATAATACACTAGCCTATGCTCGCGGCTACGCTCACTTGAAGATCAATAACCAACATTGATGATCTCTTCTTTCTATGGGGCTCTATACATTAGAGAGGTCAAGCTGTATCTCAGGTTCCGTTTAATTATTTGAGATAAGAAGTATACCATTTTTTAATTTGGAGCACATACTTTCTAACAGTGATAACAAAATTAAAACCTATTCAGTAGTTTTTGCGCCAACTCGTAGCAAACAGACAAACAGACAAGAATTTTAATAATCACATTTTTGGGTTCGGGTACGCTTATATACCCTAACCCACTTGTTTTTTTAAATATCTTCAATGTCTGTATCTCTAAAATCTGTAATTTTTACAATTGTATAATAGTAGAGGTAAGAAACACCCAGACCAACACAAACACTTTATAATCATCTCATAAATATTTGTCTCCTGTAGGAATCGAACCCACGACCTCATGGTCATTAGTCCGGTACTCGAACCAGTAAACCACAGAGACCGTGAAAGATAAATTATCTATTAACTTTTGCCTGTGTCTACGTGGACTTCAGAATTCGTTGAGTTCAAACTGGATAAGTAGCCTATTATTATTTCAGACTATAATCTATCTCTGTGCCAAATTTTATCCAGATCGATTCAGACATTCTGCCATTAAAAGTAACTAAAATACATATTTATCCTCACAAACTTCCACGTTTATAATATGAGTAGGATGGATTTTTTACGTAGAATATTCGACGGAAGAGTAAAAATTTTACTTCTAATTTGCTAAAGATAATTATCAAATAAACTTGCCAGTGTAAAGTAAAATATTGAAAATACTTGTAATTAATATAATATTTTGAATAACAAATATGAAGATGATTTTGTGAACTCACCAGTTATTCCTGCTATATTGGTATAGTTCGCGCAAAATAACTTGACCCAAAAATACCGGAGGGGGAAAGTTTGCGCAGTGCATTTGCGTGCAAAATGTACTAAAAAACGACTACTGCGCATCCACCATTTTGGTTCAAGTTATTTTGCGCCAACTGTACTACCTATGGCGCTAATTTTCGATTACCTATTCAGTGTCTTCATTCACCTTTCTGCTATTTGTGTTTTTCCTTCAACATCATAATAATTTTGTCGTTACTCAAAATATTATGTTTTATATGTGTCTACGACAGTCAAATGATTGCTATGTCCTCTATCGGACGCGCTCTGTACTAGCGGGCGCATCACCTCTCAGATTAAGGGCCACTTGCACCAACTTCTTAGATGTGTTTAAACTGTATTTAAACACAACATTTGTATGAAAAATTGTGTTTAAATATAATTTAAACACATTTAAGAAGTTGGTGCAAGTGGGCCTAAGTATAATAACTTAATCTGAGCATCACCTCGGTGACAACAACACGGCACGGCGCAAGCGACGAAGGATATGGGGGCACGGGGGAACACGGGGCCGTGACACTAGTGACGCGCATCGGGTTAACATAAAAAGTTTGTTCATGTAAGTATATTATTTATGTTCATTCAATTTCATTCATTCTTTGACTACCTCACTATCTTTTTTTTTTCAAAAACTGGTAACCCTTCAACTGTCAAGTTACTGAATACAAATTAAGTCGAAATATAGAATAATATTGTCCAACTTTTTGCTTGCTTTTAAAGCCAGTTATCGGAATATGATTACACAAAAACTAGAATTTGTCTGATTTCTATTTGACAGTTCATATTCCTCTTCGGTTACTCACTTGGGGATACAAACTACTCTTGGGGAGCACAGTCGGTGTGGTACGAATTTGAGTATGACAGAGACGATTTCGTAATTTTAGCTTGTCACCCTGCCTGTCGATAAGTCGACTAGTCGGCATTTACCATTTAGTTGGCAACATTCGAATGAATGTCAACTGTCATCGCGTTAAAAAGTTTCTTTTTCCGGTGGTGTCCATTCTTGGATGCCCGATTCCTAATTCGCTTTAGGAATAAATAAAAATGGTGAGCCATGTTACTAAAATATTTTTAATAGTTCTTAGTGAGTGTATATGATAAGTGTATTATGAAACATTTATGTTATTCCGAGCTGTGATTGTGGAAATAGGGATTGATAAATAATACCAACCCGTGTCACAATGAAGTTTCGTTACTTGTGGATCCTACCGCGTTCGTTGCTATTATGTTCACGGTTTATTATTGCCTAATAGATATATTTACAGCATTAAATATATAGAAGTTAATTATAGGTACATTTATTGCTGCTATTGATAAGCTTGATCCTAACCTAAATGATGAAACACCGACACATGCGCGTCATCTGATGCTGCAGAAGAAGCATAATTGATGTGTAATGCCATGTTTTATGTGTATTACAATATTAATCTTGCTTTAGACTGCACCACTAATGATTATAAAGTGTCTCTGATAAACTCTATACTCTTACGTATGTTTGTTTAGTAATTTTCGGATGATTACATTGTAGCAATGTTTTAGGCATTTGTGAAAGTTGTGAAAAACAAGCAATACTTCAAGCGGTACCAAGTTAAGTTCAAGAGGCGTCGTGAAGGAAAAACTGATTACTATGCCCGCAAACGCCTTGTTGTTCAAGTAAGTTGTCGATTGGACAGTTGTCTATTATACTACCCAGATTACTTTCATATTATTTTATTCTAATTTTAGATGTGTCTTTAACAGGACAAGAACAAGTACAATACTCCCAAGTACCGTCTGATTGTCCGTCTATCCAACAAAGATGTGACCTGCCAGGTGGCTTACTCTCGTATTGAGGGTGACCACATTGTGTGTGCTGCCTACTCCCATGAATTACCTCAGTATGGTGTTAAGGTATGATAATAAGAATAATTTTTGTTACATATTCTTTGATGAGTGTTTGACATTAAACATGATTATTTATGTAGCATTAATAAAAGTCATGCTAGTTTTCAATGATGATTTTGAACGGGCGGTCTGAAGAGTCGTACAAACTCGCACAACCCTGTTGTTATATGTTCAACACTGATTGGTTTAAAAGAAATATAAATGTGGTCAGTTTATTAAAAATTAAAATTATTGTAATTGTTTATGGTAATTTCAGGTTGGTTTAACAAACTATGCTGCTGCCTACTGCACTGGGTTGCTTCTTGCACGGAGATTGCTCCAGAGGCTCGGCCTTGACTCCCTATATAGTGGTGCAACTGAGGTCACTGGTGATGAATACAATGTAGAACCTGTAGACAATGGCCCAGGCGCTTTTAGGTGAATATAATTATTACAGTAGAGTTTCACTAATCTATGAGCCATCCATAAATAACATCACACAAATTTCATGATTGGTTGACCACCCCATTTCACAAAATGTCACATTTGTGATAACTGCCCGTAGTGTAACATCACATATTTTACATCTGGAAATAATCAAAGTGAAAACCCTCACCCTCAATCAAAGTGAAAACTCTTTTCACCCCTGCCATCTCTTGTCACTCAATGTCACATTTGGTCGGAAGCCAAACCACCAACCAAATTCTTAAATATAACTAAAAACAATTTTTCATCATATTTTTGTGTTTAAATACAATTTAAACATACATATTTAAGAAGTTAGTGCAAGTGGCCCTAAGACATGTCAGTCAAGAAGCAAAGTAACTTGCTGTTCAATAGTTGTCACAGACATAAATTCAGAATGTGAAGGCAAAATTTCGAATTTGCGGGCGTGACTCGCGGTGGCTTAGTGGTCATAGCATCTGGTGCATCAAATCAGAAGATGTAGGTTCGAGTCACGCCCGCAAAACGATTTTTTCCTTTACTGCAATTACTTTAATTTTGTTATTGTTGATAGGCTCTGTTATTAGCTCTTGCAGATTTCTCGTCATTCAAATTACATCATATACATAATTATTATATCAGAATGAGAGGGATTAGTAGAAATTAGCTTAGGACTACCTATTCTGATCACTGATTATGCACTTTGTTTGCAATTTTTATTTGACTATTTTTATATAGATGGAGTATCTTTGGATATTAATAAATTATTGTTATTATTTATTACAATGAGAAAGTTATCATTATCTAATGTATAATTGACACTAGATTAGGGATTTTTCTATGATGAAGTTATTACGGGCGGACTGAATGCACGTACAATGCTCAAAAATAATGTTGTATCGTAATTTGCTGAATGAAAACACATTCGCTTTTTTACTATGTATTTAGTCTTTGTACATCTTCATATATGTATGTTTTTTATAGATGTTACCTTGATGTGGGTTTGGCGCGGACCACCACTGGTGCTCGTGTCTTCGGCGCCATGAAGGGTGCAGTTGATGGTGGCCTAAATGTTCCTCACTCCATTAAGAGGTTCCCAGGATATGATGCAGAAGCTAAGAAATTTAATGCAGAAGTACACAGGTAAGCTGCATACATATTTGTAATAATATTATAGTCAATCATTCCATTTTTATCAAACTGTTTTGTATTAACAAATCAAAAATTACCAGTTACATAGCTCCATTCATCCTCTGAATTATGGTTTATCCATTATTTAGACAGCATTATTGGAGCAAAATAAATATGCTAAGTCTTTTGGTTGTGATGAGAAGTTAATTCTTAAATTTTTTGCAACCAGTCTTAGAAACAACACAACTATTTAGCCAGATACATCTATTACCTAAAAAAATAAGAAATAGATTAAACTTTTATCTTGGTTTTACAACAAAGATATAAGTTTAATCTATTTCTTAAGTATTATTTTTAGGTTAATCTAGGTGCATTATTACCACAGAACAAAGTATAATGAAAATTGCTCATGAACTATGAATAAAAAAATCACAATTCATGAGCAATTTTAATTCTATTTCTATTTCCAATTCTTATTATTCAATAAAATTACATAAAGAGTAACAACTAACCTAACATTATTTATCTATATATATAAAAGAAAGTTGTGTTAGTTACTCCATTTATAACTCAAGAACGGCTGAACCGATTTGGCTGAAAATTGGTGGAGAGGTAGCTTAGAACCAGGAAACGGACATAGGATACTTTTTATCCCGTTCCCGATACTTTTTATTCCACGGGGGCGAAGCCGCGGGCAGAAGCTAGTTTTTAATAATTCAAATTTTGTATAACAGAGCACACATCTTTGGTCTTCATGTTGCTGAATACATGCGCAGTCTTGAAGCAGATGATGAAGATTCTTTCAAGAGACAGTTTGGCAAATACATCAAACTTGGTGTTAATGCTGATGCTGTAAGTACTCCACCTGCCTACATCACCAGTTATTAACGTCCAAACAAATTACTGTTCTTGCTATTTTACAATGGCAGTGTCGAAGTTGGACAAAATTAATGCAATATTTTAACACTAGACTTCCATTACATATCTTAGAAGTAGTAATATAATATTGTAACATAATGATTTAATCTTTCTTGAGAACACAAATTGTAAAATGATTTTGAAAATGTAATTTCCTCATATTTTTTTCAGATCGAAACAATTTACAAGAAAGCACATGAATTAATCCGTGCAGACCCATCTCACAAAAAGAAGGAGGCCAAGAAGGATGTTGGAAAACAGAAACGCTGGAACAAGCGCAAGCTGACCCTAGCCGAGAGAAAGAACAGAATCAAGCAGAAGAAGGCTTCTTACATCAAGAGGCTTCAGGCACAAGCAGAGGCCTAGGCTCTTTTATCAATACAAGCTTGTGTACTTTAAATTTTGTTTTTTTTTTTAACCCAGGCCATTTATAGATTAGTATCATATGCGTGATCCCATATAATAATACCTACTTCCAATCAGGGATACAAAAATTACTATTAGCTTCTGCTTGCGATTACATCTGCTTGGACTTCAGAATTGAGTTCCACCTGGAGTAGCTTACGGGCTATTCCAGACTATAATAATTAATCTGTGCCAAATTCGTTCAGCATTTTGGCGTGATTGCTTCTCAGTAACAGACTTCAAGGATTTTTTTTTTTGTCACTTATCCACAATCAGTCTTTCAATTATGAATGGATGCGTTGAAGGGTTATTGTCGTGGCGGGTGTGCACTCCATTGAGGGCACTACCCTTGTGAAAGAGCAGCTACACTCTCTTGTGCAGCTCCATGATGTCATGCCTGTTCAAGCGGTTGGGGTAATGTTGGTGTCTGAGAAGGGCTGCCAATACATTAGGATGAGAGGCTAGCCGCTGTTGGTAGGTTGTTGAGATGTAACGTATTTCCTCCATCACAGTTTTCACCATGAGATTTTCATGGATCTCGTTGTTTGTAACAAACCAAGGGGCATTAGAGATTGTGCGTAAGATAATGTTCTGGAATCTTTGTATTATGGAGATATTAGAGCTGCTAGCACTCCCCAAGAGCTGTATGCCATACATCCATACTGGCTTTAGAACTGCTTTATAGATCAGCAGTTTGTTGTCCACAGAGAGTTTGCTGTTGTGTCCCAGCAGCCAGAGCATGGATGTATATTTTATACTGAGCTCTTCTCTTTTGGTCTTTATGTGGTCTTTCCATGTGAGTCTGCGATCAAGGTGGAGGCCGAGATATTTTACTCTATTGCTATGGGGCAGGTTACTTTCTCCAAGATGGACTGGCGGGCAGTCTCCCTTTTTTAGAGTAAATGTGATATGCACAGATTTGGTTGCGCTTGCCTTCATTTTCCATGCCTTTAGCCAGTTATTTATTGCGTCCAGTCCTGTTTGGAGCAATCGCGATGCAACTTGGGGGTTTCCGTTATTCGCCAGAATTGCAGTATCATCTGCGAAGGTAGCAGTCGTAACCCCCGCCACTTCTGGTAGGTCCGCAGTAAATATTGTGTAGAGCACAGGTCCCAGCACCGACCCCTGTGGAACTCCTGCTTCGATGTTGTGGAATCCAGATGTCACACCCGATTCTTTGACTTGGAATATCCTCTCTGACATGTATGATTTCATAAGCGCATGGTAGCTATGAGGTAGACTGTTCTTTAGCTTATACAGGAGTCCTTTGTGCCATACTTTGTCAAATGCTTGGTTAATATCTAGGAAGGCTGCTGAGCAGTATTGCTTGGTTTCTAGTGCCTCTCTGATCTTATTAGTCACCCGGTGTACTTGCTCTACCGTCGAATGATGCTGTCGGAAACCAAATTGGTGATTTGGTATTATGTTATTACCAATTAGGATTGGGTGAAGTCTCTTAAGTACTACTTTTTCGCAAATCTTAGATAGAATTGGTAAAAGGCTGATAGGTCGATACGATCCAGCTTCATGGGGTGGTTTGCCTGCCTTATGTGTCATTATAATTTGGGAAACCTTCCACAATGCCGGGAAATGCTGCACTCTTAGTATGCCATTATAAAGTAAGGTAAGGTATACAACAGCTTTCTTGGGAAGTTGCTTGAGGATTTCTTTCGTGATCAAGTCAAATCCTGGGGCTTTCCTGTCCTTTAGCTCATTTATAGTCCTCCAGATTTCTCTAACAGTAGCTGGTTTTGGTGGAAGTGCCATCTGGTACGGTTGACTCAGGATCCTATCGACATTTTTTTCGGTATTGTCGTCATTTGTAGAGTTAGGAGAAAATGAAGTTGCCAGATGCTTGGCAAAAAGATTTGCTTTCTCTTGAGCAGTTCTAGCCCAACTGTTAGAACTTCTTAGAGGAGGCTTAGCTATTTGTGGTCCACCATAAGATTTTGTGAATCTCCACAACGAGTAATTAGTGGAAGCTGTGGGTGTGAGAGACTCTAGCTTAGCTTCAAGTGTAGTGTTATGCCACTGTTCGAGGGTGGATTTAAGTTGTGTAATGGCTTTATTAAGTGCTTTCTTATCTTCTTTGTTTCTGCTTTGTTGCCATACACGACGTAACCTCCTTTTCTCTAAGATTTGGTTTCTTATTTGTAGTGGAAGGTTGACAGTCGGACACTTGTGTTCTAGAATTGGTGTTGTTTTCCAACAGGCCTCTTGGATGGTCATGGTAATATGTTTAGTCGCCTCTTCAATGTCTTCTGGGCATTTTAGGGCTACTTTAAGGTCGATATTTTTTTCTACATGGTCCCGGAAAGAATCCCAATCGGTAAGGCCATTGTACAGTGAAGCTGGTTTATCTACTTCGATAATCATGGTACTAACAGTTAGTAAGACAGGGGTGTGGTCAGAAGAACTGTCCCAACATGGTTCAGGCTTCAGATAATGCCGAGATAGCCCCTTGATGATGTAGAAGTCCAAGAGGTCGGGGATCTTCTTTGGGTCTGATGGCCAGTATGTCGGTTCAAAAGCGGACAATGCTAGCAAGCTGTTATTGGTCACACTTGCTTGTAGTTGTCTACCTCTAGTCGTAGTGAGCCTAGATCCCCAGCAACTATGCTTTGAATTCCAGTCTCCACCGGCTATGAATCTCCCTCCCAGGGACTCGAAGAATTCACTAAACATGTCTTCAGAGATCTTGTGCTTAGGGGGACAATATACTGCAGCAGCATTAAAGTATCCACAACTATCTTCAACAGCAACTGTAGTAGCCTGAATTGCCTCTGTCTTAAATTCGGGTAATAGGTGGTGCTTAATATTGTTTTTTATGATAACTGCCGTGCCAGCATGTCCCGTTCCGTCGGGGTGGTACGTAGTATAAGTGGTATATCCTTGAATCTTAACATTAGACGACTTCGTGCAGTGAGCTTCAGAGATGAGGATAATATCGAGCTTATGTTCCTTGATCAGAATTTCCACCTCATCTTTGTTAGGGGCTAATCCATTTGGGTTCCAGGTGGCCATGTGTAGTGTCCACCCTATGTTAATTTCTTCAGGAGTGATGTTATGAGTTGCGTCAAAGCACTCATTTATTGTAGGATTAAATCAAATTTTTGGGTTTGTATCATTAGTACCTTTTCTAGACTGTTTGTTGTTTTATGTTAGGATTCTGCCTGCTCTCCAGTGTACTCTTTTGTAAGTGCATTCGCGTATGTGTACTTCTTTGTTCGTTCATTTGGTTTTTCGTTGGATATCCAGGTATTATGTATGTTGTTGTGTCTACTGGTGATGTTATCTTTAGTTATCGTGGGTTTATATTTTTCAGTTGGTGGGGCGGTTGTGTGTTTATATATTTCAGTTGGTAGGGCGCGGGGCGTAGCAGTTTTTCTGGTGAGTATTTCTCTGTACACCTCACAGCCTTTGTAGTTTGCAGGGTGCGCGCCGTCACACAGTGCACACTTAGCAGGGGTGGTTCGGTCGTGTTTGATACAGTCTGATGTTTTATGCGATGGCGCACATTTCACGCAGCGAAAAGGCCTCATGCAGTAGTTTTTGGAGTGTCCGTACTGCTGACATCTATGGCATTGTACTATTGTCTTTCGCTTTTTTGGATCTTCGACTATTACAGATTGGTGGAATATGTACCTTAAGTCTTTAACTGCTTTGTGATTAGGTCCTGGCAGTAGGTTCACGAAAAAAGTTGATGTCGGTTTCTTTTCGGGGCCATTTTTAACGTTTATTATTTCTCCAGCAACAGAGTTCCCCGTGCTTTTTATTGCTTCGACTATTTCACTTATAGGAGTTGAATGATGCAGATTCTTTATCACTATGCGATAGTTTCTTTGGTCTTTCCTGTTAAAGGTATGGCCAATTAGCCCATTTTCTCGTACTAATGATATTAGTTTTTTATAAACTTCTATTTCTGTACACGTAACTCTCATTTGGTTTCGGTTCACTATTTTGTAGGTGAAGTTTTCCCTTTCTGTTACGGATTGCAGAAGTTCAGTGAGTTTTCTCACATCCTCTACTCCATATAGAACTATTGGGGGAGGCTTGCTGGGTTTTTTTGTTTTTTCCTCTTCATCTTTTCCAGTAAGATCCACCACAGTCAATCCACTAAATCTGTTCGAGGTTTTAATTCCTTCTGGCGATGGACTCTGTGTCATTTTCCTCTTCTTGCGGTTAGTTTCTGATGGTATTCTTTGCCACTCGGGTGGACATGAACTAATTGGTTTCTCAATGGTTTGGTCTGTTCTGTCATCCTCCATTGGCTCTTGTTCAGTAGCTATGACCGATTTTGAGGAGCTTCCGACTGAAGAACTTCTCGGCCGATTTATAAATAGGCTTGGATGGAATGCCTGCTGGATCATCTTCTTGTTGCTGTTGGTATTATTTTGACCAGTGGGGTTCTCCAACGGGTGGCACTGGGTACCTACCTGCCCGTGTTCTTCTCTAAGCTGCTGTTTTTTATTTGGCAAAACTGTGCCCCCCCCAGAATACGAGGGGCTGCCTGAGTTAGACTCAGGGAGGGATTCTCCAGCAGAGCTGGTACCCTCCTGGGGTAATCTAGTTTTCAATTTTGCATCCATAATAATTATTTTATTTTTTTTTGTAACGCCTTCTTACTCCCGACATTTTTGGAATTATTTGGATTCCAAGGCTCGCGTTAGCCTCTTCCAGCCAGTAACCCAGCTGGGGGTATGGTTATACCGCCATTGCTCGGTCGCCAGAGCCTCGTCTGTTGTCTAGCAGGGAGCACCACGGTGACACATGATCGCCGCCGCCCTTCGGCGCCTGCAGGTGAGGTTGACAATTGGGCCGGATAAGATGTTAGATCCGTTCTCCCCTACCCCCCACTTCAAGGATTGAATAACAAATCTTATCTAAAACTTACGCATTTCAAATATTAGTAAACCTGTTGCAGGCCCCTCTTTCTCACTGGGAACTATGGGCAAGTGCCCGAGGCCGCGCGATCCAAGAGGGGCCCCCAATTTGAGTCTTGTTTTTATGCACTTGTTAATAAAAAAAGCTTTTCCGGGTTGTTCTAAAGTGCCCATGGCCTCCAATAGGATAAAGACTGCCCAGACCTGTTGTATAGTTTGGCTAATTCCTACGGGACACTCCGAACTTAACAAGCGCTCTCATTAGCTTGCTACTACTATCTAATCTGTCATGTGGCTCTCATGGGTCCACGTCCACGCGGGTAGTTGGGGATATCCCTGAGTGAAAGCACAGATAATAGAATACTAGTAGTAAAAGTAAGTTTTTATGTTCACTAAGTTTTTTATTGAGAGATAGGTAATTAATTACTATATTTATTGGACTTAGTATTTATTATTAGCCATTCGGTGCCAAGGGAGCTGTGATCGAATAATCTTAAAGAAATACATTTTTTATATCGATAACTAGCGTGTATCACCAGTTATTTAAAGGTGCGTCCTCCTGCGTGTATCGTCCAACAATGAGGTGAATCCTCCACCAATGGCGTCCCTCGCCCAATAATGGTGTACGTTACCCTAGTAGCTCCTAGAGTGTTACGAGTGGAACGTATAATTAGTGCGTAATCTGTTGTAATTGTGCGCCGCATAAAAAAATTGCAATGGTATTGGATTGTTGGGATAGAATGATAAAACCGATAATATTGAGGACGATCTAGGTCAGTCCGGCAGAATTAAACGTGTGGCAAACAAACGTTGGACAACCATCCATGCCTGATCTTGATCCTTGATGAAGTAGCACTCCAGTACAATCCGATCGAAGGCGAACCCCGAAACATTCCGATCGAGGACGACTCGGTGTCAGGAGAAGCCGTTTAATTATAAAAGACTAGCTTAGGCGCCGCATTTACGGACCAACTTTCTTTTAATAAGTATGACTACACATCCTTAAATCGCAATTTGTAATATTGTGTCAGTAAATGATGTACTAACTAATTAATCTCTTATTTAAGAAAAGTTTATCTTTTTCTTCTGGCGGATCGTTCTCCTGAGCCCGCCAAATTCAAATTTCTAATCCCACTAAGGCTGGAAATAGCGTTACACTGACATCCAAGTTCCGTTCAACGGACGGAATGTCGCTGACTATCAGTGCTACACTATAGGTAGGTCCATAATTAATTATTAGTATCATGCGTATGTTAGTACGCCAACTGCTGACGTCTTGCTATTTCCAGCCATAGTATTAAAAAAAGAAAAAGAAAACAGTGTACTAGTGTGTAGCTTTTTTTTGTACCTATATTAGTAAGATAATTATTAGGTAAGTAGGGCTATTGTAGTAAGGTTTTATGTATGTGCTTTGGCATTATCAAATAAATTTCAATGTTTAATTAGTGTTTTACTTTACAAAATTTAATCCATTTTTTATGGTCAGATAATGTTTTCATAAGTTTTTTTCAGCAAGTTTTGCAATAGTTTCTTTCCAATCTGCCCATTTGTAGTTGATGCCGTGAATAGTTTTCATGTGTTTGTTAAGGCTTGGGCTGTAACTGAACTTTTGCCCACAAGTAGGACAAGAGTATGGTTTGTCGCCGGTGTGTACGCGCAAATGACGTCGAAGATTGCTCTGTGTGTAGAAACCTATGTTGCACATGTCACATTTGAAAGACCTGTTACCGGAATGCCTGAAAAACATAGTCTAGTTAAGATAGAAAATGAATTTGGTTTAAATTCAGTATACATACTTGGGTAAATTTTTTGTAATTTCAATTACGTGAATTATCTTCGTTTAATATAGTCGACCTCGGTCAAACTTGAATATTCTTCAACGTCCACACATCTTGTTATCACAATATTGTACTTGTGAAGATTGTAACATTATTTATTTTAAAAGAGTGTCCTTATAGTTTCTTGCCGGATTCTTCTCCATAGGTTCGACCATTTGGAACCGTGTAACTAGAATTAACGTTTCATAAACGCTTGTAAAAGCTTATTTGAAATAAAAGCATTTAAACTTGAACTTGAATATTCACAATTGAGCAAACTTTGCTTAATAAACGTTAAATAAGCCAAAAGTAGGGTCAATCTTCGAAGATAGTCAAAGAAAATTGACGATTGACCCTACTTTTAGCTACATTATCGATTTACAATACAAGCAAAGGTTTTAATTCTCAGTTGTGAATATTAGGTAATGGCGCACTTACTACAGCTAGGAATCTAGAATGTGTTATAGACCTACAAATTGCGAAAAACCAATTGTAATTTGAATTTGGCGGGCTCAGCGAAACGATCAGCGCGAAAAGTTGAAAAATGCGTTTTGTAAGCTGCACTACACTGCCGCATTTTCAATTTCCTCATCTGGCAACTGCTTCTCTTATGTCAGTCAGTCACATGTCAATGAACTCCTTGACCTTGTCTTACTTCAAAGTCTTCAAATCAATGTCAATGAAATGCATTGAATTGTAAATATTTTTATATTTCCAGAATTATAAAATACTACTTCTTCAGAAGATGAGATGAAAAATTATGAACCCTCAGGTCAGGGTTTATAAAGGAAGAGGTATAAAGTGTTCGTTGTGGAACTCTTCTTCACATTTAAAACACTTATTGCACTGCTCTTTCCTCTGACAAAGGAATCAAACAATCTCGGTTGTTTTGTTGTTCATTGCAGATGGATAATGGATTATTTCTGTCTGATTGATTGATTAATGTGCATCATCTAACTCATTGAAACCAAAATGGACTCCACTATTATTATAGACGGTATAGACCTGCATAATTTATGTAGAATTTGTTTACAGAAAGCTAAAGCAGAGACCAATCTATTTTCTGAAAGTTATGAGTCTAAAGATATTTTAAATAAAATATATTTATGTTTTCAAGTTACTTTATCCTCTCATAACTATATGCCATCTGTAATTTGTAGTAATTGCATAGATGATTTAAATAGTGCTTACAACTTGCGACTTAAGTGTGTTACAATCAATGAACGTTTTGAGTTGTATTGTAAAGAACAGACCCAAAGAAGTACTATTAAAATTGAAAAGGAAGCATTAAGCTGTGATGAAGGTTCAGAGTCAGATCCATTTCAAAATGATCTCACTAAAAACACTGAAATTATGGTGAACATGGAGAATGAAGATTATATAAATGAACATGAAAATATTTTTAAATGTAATATTTGTGACAAAGTCTTAAAAACAAAGATAACCTTACTGAAACATAATGTATCAATGCATGAGAAAAGAAAACATGTTGGGAAGGTATCAGGATTTGGTGCAGCCAGGCGATACCACTGTACATCATGCTCCTACTCTACACCACACAGTCAAACACTGGTCAGCCATATGAGAACACACAATGGAGAGCGACCTTATAGTTGTGAATGTGGCAAAAGTTTTACACAGTCTGCAAGCCTTGCTGCTCATCGCAAAACTCATAATACAACCACATACTTTACATGCAGCTCATGTGGAAAGCAGTTCAAACATGCCTTTACTATGAAACAACACATGCGTGTCCATGAAAGTGCTAGTTTTCCTTGCAGTATTTGCTTTAAATCATTAAAATCAAAGGAAACACTCAAGGCTCATATGCACAGACATTATAATATATGTAATTTTAACTGTGAAGATTGCGGTGATACATTTGTCACATCTGCAGAGCTCCTTAACCACAGAAAAAAACACAGTTTAGAAAAGAAGTTACAATGTCATTTCTGTGGTTACAAAACACACACAAAAAAGAACCTCTTAATTCATATTAAAAGGTAATCCATACTAGATTGCTTGTAATGTCTACAGTGTACATGTAATACCCAAGTATGTATACTGAATTTAAACCAAATTCATTTTCTATTTTAACTAGACTATGTTTTTCAGGCATTCCGGTAACAGGTCTTTCAAATGTGACATGTGCAACATAGGTTTCTACACACAGAGCAATCTTCGACGTCATTTGCGCGTACACACCGGCGAAAAACCATACTCTTGTCCTACTTGTGGGCAAAAGTTCAGTTACAGTCCAAGCCTTAACAAACACATGAAAACTATTCACGGCATCAACTACAAATGGGCAGATTGGAAAGAAACTATTGCAAAACTTGCTGAAAAAAACTTATGAAAACATTATCTGACCTTATAAAATGGATTAAATTTTGTAAAGTAAAACACTAATTAAACATTGAAATTTATTTGATAATGCCAAAGCACATACATAAAACCTTACTACAATAGCCCTACTTACCTAATAATTATCTTACTAATATAGGTACAAAAAAAAGCTACACACTAGTACACTGTTTTCTCTTTTTTTTTTGAATACTATGGCTGGAAATAGCAAGACGTCAGCAGTTGGCGTACTAACATACGCATGATACTAATAATTAATTATGGACCTACCTATAGTGTAGCGCTGATAGTCAGCGACATCCCGTCCGTTGAACGGAACTTGGATGTCAGTGTAACGCTATTTCCAGCCTTAGTGGGATTAGAAAAACAGAGATGTAATGTAAAGGTGTATGTTACCCTAGCAGGAAAGTAGCTCCTAGAGTGATATGAGTGGAATGTGTAATTAGTGCGTAATCTGCTGTAATTGTGCGCCACAGAAAAAAAATGTGCGCTTTGTAGTTTTGGAAAAAACATAAACATAAACATACCATCACGCCTGTATTCACCGAAGTGTTAGGCAGAGGCGTACTAATGTACACCCACAGTTCGCCGGTATGTTTAGGTCCCATGTAATAGCGGGCGAGCCTATTGCCACTAACCGGGCACAAAGTCCTAACTCCGAGCTGCTACTGGGAATTTCATAGAAAAACCCAATAACACTTTGCTGGACCTGGGAATCGAACCCAGGACCTCTAGCGTAGCAGTCGCGCTCAAGACCACTTGGCTAATGAGGCAGTTCTGGAAAAAAACGAGAAAAATTATTGCGAAACGAGTTTTAGCAATATTATTCAATAACGCATGTATATACACTTTTGATACTTTTTATGGTTATTATAAGCGTCAAAAAAAACCGAATACAGTTTTCAGCTGGCTTATAAGTTTACTCATTACGGCGCTGCGATATTTTTCTGGTTTTCAAAAAAGCGTTATTACTTGAAAATTATAAATATTTTCTTAAATCTAATTCTGTCACAAATACGCACAAATAAAGAGCTAGTCGTGTGTGTTTATTCTACAGAAGCACATGCAATGGTTTTAGAGATACACGATTTTGCAAAACATTACTCCAGCAGGAAATGCAATATCTCGAAAACCTGAAGACGCACAAATCATATAATTGGTGCACATATAAGCATTTATACACAAATATAAGCTCTCTGCCCATCTATACTAATATATAAAGCTGAAGAGTTTGTTTGTTTGTTTACTTGAACGCGCTAATCTCAGGACTACTGGTCCGATTTGAAAAATTATTTCAGTGTTAGATAGCCCGTTTATTGAGGAAGGCTATAAGGCTATTATATCATCACGCTACGCGGACGAAGTATAAAATATTTCTCATTCCGATCATTCGTTTAGATTTTTCCTGCTGGAGGAACGTTACTCCAGCAGAAATATTTTTTCTCGTTTTTTTCCAAAACTACAAAGCGCACATTTTTTTTATGTGGCGCACAATTACTGCAGATTACGCACTAATTACACGTTCCACTCATATCACTCTAGGAGCTACTTTCCTGCTAGGGTAACGTACACAATGTAAAGTTTAAATACAGGTGATACAATTAAGCTGCTAAATTTCAAACAACACTATTTAGATGTGAATTGGTAAAATAACGTGTTATTCAATTTAATGTCAAATAATTTTTATTTTATGTATTTATTATAGATTCATATTATTCAATACAGTAAAATTGTCAAAAATTATGATAAATTGGGAATACAGTACAGGCATAAAATGAAACATCTGTCATTGCCATAAGTTCAGTACAGTAAAAAGTCAACAACTGGACACATCTATTAAAGTTTTAAGTGTTATTTTTTTATTGACTTGGATAGTAAACAAGCTAGATATTTTCCATATTTGGCTTTATTAGGTACACCAATAGTTTCTTGTTATGTTTCAAGTTGTCTTAGAATAGTCTGTTTATAATTTGAAGCCATAGAAATGTAATTTGCCAAAAAATATACTTATTAACTATTGAAACTTATCTTATAATTATGATCCAACTACTTGAAATATAATATATTTATAATTCCCTTCTGTGAAATAAGACCAACATGTTTTTCAGTTACAAATTTTAAAGCTATTATGAATTTCCAACCAATTTTCATAAAATAAATATTTGAGTAAATGTCATCATTATTATTTTATTAATTATAATAGATAATTATACCTAACCGAATTTTGTCTATAGGGAGCTTTTATTGGTAATCTCTGAATTTAAAATGGCTTATTTTATTATTTGTAACTTGATTGATGTTAATATTTCTTAATACTTAGTTAAAAGTACACAAGGGTTTAATCCTCCTCATAATCTTCGTCATCAGATATGTATTTCCGCTGTTTGCGCTTTCTTGACGGTGTGCTCTTGCTCTTACCCTTCAACTTTATCTTCATTTTAACGGAGCGGTTGGATTCGCCATCAGAATCATCATCATCTGTTGATAAATTCTTATCATTAAGTCAATCTAGTTTGTTAGAACAGCCTAATTCTATTTCATAAGACTGTAACAGATATCTGTACGGTATTACGTTTTTAGGGGCAATTCAAGCTTCTTAATAGCTTCCTCATGAATCGTCCATTGCTGAGAACCGCATGAAAATCCGTTCCGTTTTGAGTTAATTGCGAGGCGACAGACGCGGCGAGGGACTTTTTTAATATTTAAGGATATCTATTTAGTCTGTGCCTAAAGACTAGTAGCAATCTTATGTTCGATTAGTTACATAAAATACCAACCGTATTTTATAACAACCCCATATAACCAATTAAAGAGGTAGTTTTTAAATGTAAAAAAAATTGTTCCCCATACAAACTTGCACCCTTTTTATTAGGCTAGTTTTGATAAATTTATAACTACGTTTTTTATTACCTCTAATAAAGACAATTTACCGTGAGTTTGTAAACTACCTCGACTATCAAATACAACGAAATTTCATATAAATTTCCAACCCCCATTTTGTGCCGTTAGGGGAGGAATTTAAAAAAAATTCTTTCTTTAGTGCACACCTATGTCACCTAAGGAACATTTGGGCAATATTTCATGCTTCTAGACCCTGCGGTTTCAGCTGTGCGTTGATCGATCAGTCAGTGAATAAGTCTGTCAGTATTATCTTTTATAGATATAGAAGATTGTTATATATGTTTTAGTTGTTAGTAAAGTGATACCGAACCTTTATCATTATCATCAGAATCATCCGAGTTCTGTCCGCTTTCATAGCGGCGTCTCACTTCAATGAAGACGTTGCGCAGACGTACAGAGTCCTCGTAGATTAGCGATTGCTCTTCATTGTAGGTTTGAGCGTTCGCGCACAACGTGAAGAAATCACGTTCAAGGTCCGATATATCATTATACTGTAAAAAAGACCTCTCTGAATTTCAAAATATTATCGACCGACACAGAATATTTATTCATGCATAAATGTAGATAAACGAAATTCATGAAATGGTCAGGACGGTTCATCTAAATTTTCAGTTTCAATACAGTGTTTACCTTGCAATCTTCAATTCTATTCATAATTTTCTTAATATCCAGAGGTTTCTTTATAACATCATAGTAATCTGGCAATTCGCGGCGTGACGGAAGCTTCATAAACGGTTCAGATAAAACACGCCCATTCCTAAAACAGTAATGAGAAATTGTTTAATTTATATGTATTCAATCGAAACGATTATTTATACTTCACTAACCCGCAAAGTAGCTCTCGGAAAAGAAAATTTCGTTATGTCAAGTTTAGTGGTCCCGCGTGTGCTACGCTAGAGGTCGTAGGTCCAGGCAGGGTCCAGGTGTAGCAAAGTATTATTGGGCTTTTCTATGAAATTCTCAACAATAGCTCAGTTTGGTTTTGTGCCCGGTTAATGGCAACAGCACTTGCACTACATGGGACCAAATATATCGGCGAGCTATAGGTGTACATTAGTACACCTCTGCCTAATCCTTCGGGGAATACAGGCATGATGGTATGTATACTTACTCATCTGAATATTCTATTACTTTCTTCATAATATTCTTCAAACGCTTTTTTAGCTGGTTGATTTCCGTTTTACTCTTCTTTTTGGAGGAACTTGGAACTTCTTCCTCATCAGACTCTTCCTGGCGCCTATAAATTACATTTATATTTAAAACCTTTTAACTGCCTCGTTACTCTAGTGGTCTTGAGCGCGACTGCAATGCTAGAGGTTCTGGGTTCGATTCCCAGGTCGAGCAAAGTATTATTGTTCGTCCGCGACTTCGTCCGCGTGGAATAGTTACTTAATCTTAGCGTGATGATATATAGCCTATAGCTTTCCACAATAAATGGGCTATCTAACACTGAAAGAATTTTTCAAATCGGACCAGTAGTGCCTGAGATTAGCGCGTTCAAGCAAACAAACAAACAAACTCTTCAGCTTTATATTGATATATAAAGCTATATATATACTGATGTATATATAGATATATAGGTAAGTTTTTGGTTAGAATTGTGTTATTTATGATCAAGTTACATAATACATATTTAGGTAGACCGTAGGTTTTGGAATTGAACCCCCAAGAAACAGATAATTTTATAATAATATTATTAACACAGCTTTTTTACAATTATAATAGTAGAGTAGTAAGAGAGTAGTAATAGTAGAGATTTCTAAAAAGTGTTAACATGTAACTTGATTTGATTTTTATGAAATCTCATAGATGGCGCTGCTTCAAAATTGTCTTTATACTACTAACATTCATTAAACTATGTTTCTCTGCTCAAGTTACTTAAATGGCGTAGGTTTTAGTAACTGAAAATGTACAGTTTTGACTTTCCAACGATTTTATTATATGTATTGGATTGGTTGGGTATTGGGGATTGGGAGTGGTAGATTGGTTCATTATCAAGTCCGTATAATTTAAAGTCCGTCACTCAGAAGATACTTAGCTATAAGGCAAGGATCTTCTGACAAAATTGGTCCACTATCAAGTCCCTATATTATTTAAAGTACGATAGTAAGAAGATAATTAGATATAAGGCAAGGATCTTCCGACTTATATACAGGTTGGCCTCAAAACGTGTAGGACAAATTGAAATGGGAGGTTTAGTAACCTTGACTTTACCTTAAAAGAGATTTCAATAATCAAAATTGTACAAAATTAAAATTATTTCTCATCTTAGATTGTTCAAACTAAGTTATTTTCATCAACTGATCATTCCATGACGCAGATAGTTATTATGTGAAGTATGGTAACGCTTGGTACTTCGAATGATTTACCATTTTATTACTATTCACGAGAAAAGTAGCAGTAAAGGCGCACGAGACTTGTGACATGTGCTCTAAATTTTCTGTTATACATAGAATCATATATTTTAATTTGTCACGTTTCTTCAATTTCACCCTGTATTAACTACGAGATCAGTGGCGATGGCGCTAAGAATATTCCCATATTAAAATTAATGGTATTGTGAGGAATTCCGTTTGAAAAATCGCATCGCATACTGGAAGCGGGCCGTACGCTACGGACCAGTTTGCTTTGAAGCATTTTTACAATGAGAATTATTTTTAATGTGCGCGAGTTTTGTAAAGACCTTACCGTCGCTTGCGTCCTTTCTTGCGCTTTTTGTCGAGAACCTCATCGTCGTCGTCTTCCTCTTCTTCCTCCTCGAACTCCTCGTCAATAGCCTTTAGCCACTCCTTTTCTGTGAGCGAGTCTGTGTAGTCTACTTCCTTGCGCTGGCGCGATCCGCGCCCTAATGTCTCGTCCTCGTCTAAGTAGTTCCAGCTTTGACCCTGAATGGAGTTCATCGATTAGCTTGACTTGCTTAATAGTTACAGAATTTCATTTTGTATTGCGAGCATCACACAATGTAATAGGCTGGCTGATGTCATGATGACGTGCAAACTATTAATATTGAAAAAATCCGAACGGGATTTATATAATGTCTATAATCTCCGACCGGGATATCTCAGCCTTTTTTCTACATAGAGGGTATTAATGCAGTGTTGGTTTGATGTCTTACCTTGTTGCACACAACCTCGTCTTCATGTTTAACGAGCCAATCGGGCAGTTCCGACTCTTCAATGAGTCGCGACTGTGTCTCGATTTTCTTGCGCTCAATGTCGATCTGTTTGAATATCTCCAGCTCCTCCTCTGAGCGCGCAATCATCTCGTTGATTAAATCGTCGTCTGGAAGCTCGTTCTCTTCCTAAAGTGGTTTATTTTTATTTTATTTTATTATTTATAAAATAATGTTGTTAACAAGACAGTCAAGCATTAAGTAAGTAATCTATCTATACTAATATATAAAGCTGAAGAGTTTTTTGTTTGTTTGCTTGAACGCGCTAATCTTAGGAACTACTGGTCCGATTTGAAAAATTATTTCAGTGTTAGATATCCCATTTATTGAAGAAGGCTATTGACTATATATCATTACGCTACGCAGACGAAGCGGGCGGAAGCTAGTGAAATAATAAGGTTGGCAATCGTACAATTGCCAACTTTTGATTTTGATTCCTGTTTTATTTTTGGCTAAGGCGGAACATAATACTTCTAACAAAATCATGTTTGTAAACTGTTCGACTTTAAACATACAGCGAAAGAGGCAGGCAACTGAAACTTCATCAAAATCGTTTTGGAGCCAAATTAAGACTCAGTTTTGTAGAATCTAAGCGTAAAATTACAGTACCATTTATGCTTATTAAATTATTGAAACGTTTTACGTAAGTTATTTTTAGATCATAACATTCTTAGATTTATATTTTACTAGCTTCTGCCCGCGACTTCGTCCACGTAGCGTGATGATATATAGCCTTAGCCTTCCTTGATAAAGGGGCTATCTAACACTGAAAGAATTTTACAAATCGGACCATTTTACAAATAGTTCCGGAGCGTTCGCGCGTTCAAGTAAACAAACAAACAAACTCTTCAGCTTTATATATTAGTATAGACTAGCGGCCCGCCCCGGCTTCGCACGGGTGGAGAAATCCCTAATTTTTTTAAAAATATTCTATAGCCTATGTTAATCTGGAATAATGTGGCAATCGAATGGTGAAAGAATTTTTGAAATCATCTCAGTAGTTTTTGAGTTTTTTCAATAGATAGATTTTGGGTTTAAACTTTATCTAATTCGAGGTCAGATGAAAAATGAAAGTCCATACATCCATTCTTACCCTGCACGTCTAAACGCCGATATATAAACTATTTCTATAAAATTTACAAGGCGATTTCCGAAGGAAAGTGGTTTAAGTAAGTTGCGGTAGGAAACCACGGGCTGGAACCGGTATAAATCATTAGTTATCCGTTGGACTGTTTTAGTGGAAACATATTTTCTCAAACCTCTTCGTCATCACCATCTTGATGCAGGATACTCTGCAAGAACTGTTGACGCTCTGACCCAGTAGACTTTTGATCGAACATACCAGCTTGGATAACTTTCTCATCCATGTTAAGCTTATACCTTGAAATTGCACAAGAAAACAAATATTATAATTTGATTTTCCCAAATTAAAAGATTTATATTTTTTATTAGTTACACAAACTGTGGGTTATCATCTCAAAGAATAGGTAGGGATTTAAATTTCAATTGTAAAACATAACTAGAATCATGGAGTACCTAGCAGCTGCAAGAATCCTCTCTTCCACTGAATTGACAGTCATCAGTCTCAGCACTCGCACCTCGTTACGTTGTCCGATACGATGTGCCCGATCTTGGGCTTGGAGATCCTATTACATGCATTATTAATAAATTATTCTATAATTCTAACGAATATATCGAAACGACAGATTGTAGTACCAGTGACTAAGCTTGGTCATTAATAGACAGCAATGACAATGTGTACAGTCGTAGTCTAATATAACATATTTCTAAGTGTCACTTGTAAAAAAAAGTCACACAGCTTTTATTATACCTTATTCAGAGTTAAATCAGAAAAGAAAAGTCACTTATTTGCCACAAAGACACCACTAAATTATCACAGGTAGGTATTAATCATCATCCATCAACCTCCAACGCCAGGTCCGAACGTAGGTGTGTGTTACACCCGATAGACAAACCCATTTCGAAAACCTTGATGATCAATGTCATTAAGGTGGTTACTACTATTAAATTTTCATTCATAATGAATGATATGGGTCTGTTACTACACTGGTTTATTGATAATGGTTATACATTAACGTTGGGCGTTCGCTCCACCGTCGGACTCTTAATACAATGAGAGTACATCATCAAACTCATTTGCTATGAACTACTGTGTAATATTGTGGACTTAAATGAATATTGATATGACATTTTCGATCCTTTTATGGAGTGTTAGATAGATTGAATAGGAAAACTGATAAGTATAATAGAGCGCGACTGTATGCCATTTTTACGCACTGGTTCTAGTTTTTTTATGTAGCCCCTCATTTCCCAATGCTAAACGAAGAACTCGCCTTCAAACGGTATAGTTAAATCAGTGATTATTTGTGTAACTAGTACAAAGAATTGTTTCAAAAACATAGTATAAAACGAAAATGAGTACTTGATGGGGATTCCAATCGGAATCAAATATGATAACAGTGTCCGCGCTTTGCAGGTTGAGACCGAGGCCACCAGCGCGCGTCGACAGCAGGAAGATGAAGTAGTCAGATCCCACGTCGTTGAACTTCTTGAGAAGTTCACCTCGGTCCTCCGCCTTCGTCATACCGTCCAGTCTACAAGAACAATATTGTTGATTTTGATGAAAAATTATATATATGTATAATTATTAAATCACTACATATTATAAAACAAAGTCGCTTCCCGCTGTCTGTCCCTATGTATGCTTAGATCTTTAAAACTACGCAACTACGTTTTTTTTTAATAGATAGATTGATTCAAGAGGAAGGTTTTAAGCTATTTAACATCACGCTACGACTCTTAGGGACGTGGCAGCGCGGGTGAAACCGCGGGCGGGTCGCTAGTTACATATATTTTGAAAATAACTATTCCATAGCTGAGCGGCTCGTGGCTAAGTAATAACTAAGCTAATCAACTGATGTGCAAGGTTAAGCTACGCTCGCCGCAGTCAGTGTGTGGATGGGTGACCATTCTTAACACATCGAGACCCCTCTGTGCCTCGGTGAGCACGTAAAGTCATCGGTCCCGGTTGTCATACGAACATGTATGACCTGACAACCATTCTATCCTCCGCGTATCGGTATTGACCAGGAATTGGGATGCGGAGGTCCGATGGCAGTCGCTTCGTGTAAAATACCGAAATTCAGCCGCATCTGGGTGACTTTGGACTTTTCCCAAGTCACCCAGATGCGGCTCGGAAGATGATAATCTATTCATCTATTCCATTCCACTCTCAGTGCCGTCTCAATCCTGCGTTATTCTAAATATGTATATGTCGTGTCGGTATATTTCTATTCATCGATGTACCATAGATAATTTCCTTCGATTTTAAATATGATATTAACACGTGAAGTAGCCACAAAATAATGTTATTATTTTCGCTGGAAGCCGCGCGCTGTGTTTCAAATAAGTAAAAAAGAATAGCTGAGTCCATAATTATTACATACCTCAAATATTGGAATGCTCTCCAAGAAAGGTAATCTTCAATGATCGTCATGCACTGGGTCATTTGACAGAACACTAATACTCTGTGTCCTGTACGCTTAAGCTTCGGCAAAATACGATCCAAGAGTTCGAATTTCCCAGATACTCTATATAGGTCAGGCCTGTAAATAATAAACAAAGATCAAAGTGTGCTCTTAGTTACCAGTAGTTTGATTTGATCAAAGGAAACCAACAACCTCGTTCAAGTTCAACTAACCACCCAACTAAGGACCATTCAGGTAAAGTCATAAAGGAAAAAAACGAAGATCAGTATACATATAGGATTTATATAGACGCCATTAAACCACCCATTTTTTTACGAAATCTTACCCAGAAACAACTCCACCGCCGGTGCCGATATGATCGCAGAACTTCTCCTCGATGTGCTGGAACATGAAGGGATGGTTGCAAAGCTTCCGAAGCTGCACGATAGTGTTCATCAGCGCTTTAGCTCCGCCCTTGCCCTTGTTGCCCTTTTCTGAGCCGTCAGTTAGCAAGACACCTTTAGACTGCATGTGCCTGAACAAAAACAAATTAATGTGGTTGCAAAAGTAACAAGTTTCAAGACTAAAAATAACTAATGCAATGCAATAAAATGTCCAATTAAGTGCCTAAAAATGTGGTTTAGATGAAGATTTTTATTGATACGTCATTCATCTTTCCATCATAAGTCTACTTACTTATATAGCACACGCTGTAGGCCGCTCATGTCGCACTTGATGATGTATTCCACCTTGTCGGGCAGCTGGCTCTCCACCTCTTTCTTGAGCCTACGCAGCAGGAAGGGTCGCAGAACTTTGTGCAGACGACGAATGATAAGGATAGTTTCTTCTTCGTTTAGTTCCACCTGTTATTCCAAGTCACGGGTAATTAAAACTCTCGAAGTTAGTATACGGGTTATTAGAAGGCGGCTACCTTAGCTAATTACCTTGAGGATTCTCTTTTTACCGACCACTCTGGTATTTATAGTCGGAATCACATTTAGCTTTCCCAAAATCTGATGGAATTATTAAATGGTTTAACTTTGACATAAGAGAGATCTTTGAAAAGTTGGTGACCAAGAGGACCAACTGTCAAACTGAAGTGCGCGGTTCACAAATGTACGTTGGTAACACTAGCCTTCGCGAACTTCGGAAGAAAATAACAGCTGCAGATAGTGTTATTATTTGTAGCGCCCAAAAACTGAAGACCTAAACATTTGCATTGTCTATAATACGGGCAGGGGCGGATTACTTTATTACTAACTTTATTCTCTCTCGTTAGTGGGTTCTCGTTGATATTGCAATGGGTGAGTTTCAAACCGGCAACCACATGATCACAAGTCCGACACCCTAGCCATTAGACTAACACTGCTTCAATAGATAATAGTTTGTTTTCACCAAGTATTTCTCTTATTCTCACCTTTTCACCAGTTGTAGCGAACGGAGCATTAAACCACTGTTCAAAGGTAGAACAACTTTTGAAGATAGACGGCAGCAAGAAGTTGAGTAAGGCCCACAGTTCAGGCAGTTTGTTCTGCAGCGGCGTGCCGGTGAGCAGCAGGCGATGAGGCGCGATGTAGTGCGTGTTCAGCACTTGTGTTAACTTGCAGTGGTGATTCTTCATGCGGTGACCCTCGTCTATTATCATGTATTTCCATTGCACCTAGATCAGTGTAACACTTATAAAAATTAAGCTCAGTTTAAAATTGATATTAGGTGTCTTTACGTAGGTTTAAGTTGTTTGAATAATATAAGTTAATAACAATAGTTCGAGACTAACCTTGGCTAGTACAGCTTTATCTTTGATGACATATTCGTAAGTGGTAAGCAGCACATTGAACTTGGTTGAGCGCATCTGCGTCTGCACGAGGCGGCGCGACTGAGGGGAGCCCTTGTACGACACCACCGTCACTGTCGGCGCCCACTTCTCGAACTCTAGCACCCAGTTGGACAGAGTACTGTAAATTTTACGTATAATGTATGGTCTGCTATTGGTACGGACTAAGCGAGTATTTTAGAAAAATGATATTAACATTTATGTGTATGTACGGTACAAAGCCTCTGGACGTTGTTAAAAGACACGTACCATTTAATGTCAGTTTAGAGTAGGCGGGAATACTCCGCAAGCGTTCTCGGACTGATAAATTGAATATCAGCTTTGTCTAATTCGAATAACGTTGAAATATAATTCGAAGTAAGATTAAGCAATAATAAGCTTAATAGCTTAAGCTACTCGTAAGCACATCAGTCGTGTACCCCAATAATTTAATAATTATTGATTTTGACAATAAAATAAATAAATACAGAAATCAAAGTTAGTGGACAAGGCGTCTGGAAAGGTAACACAGTATTATCAAAGATACTATTGCTAAGTAATTATGTGCTAACATTATTGTGTTCTGTTAAATTTACTAGCTTATTATGAGACTTAGCAACTTTCTGAGGTTGCTGCTTACCAGACTTGCATCATGCAGCACTTATACTTGTTTGTCATCTTATTACAATAACACTTTTAAAAGAATTTGGAAATGCAGTTACAATATCAAGGGTCAAACCAACTACTTTACCTGAGTGGAACTATGATAAGGAATGGTCCATTGACTTTTTTCTTTTCCATGAGATAAGTGACCAATGCAATCGTCTGGATAGTCTTGCCGAGACCCATCTCGTCTGCCAGTATACCATTCAGATTGTTATTGAATAAAGACACCAGCCATTCTAGACCCTAGGAATAATACAAAAATGTTCAGGACAGTCAGAAATATTTGAAATATGATATGACACGGTTACAATTAGATGTAATTAAGGTTCTACCTTGATTTGGTATTCCTTTAATTTTCCATTTACCAGAATGTTGGCTTGTTCTGTCACGGACTCATGGACCGTATGGGCAATACTGAAACAACGAAATAAATATATTATGCGAATCCTATTAATCTCGAAAACAAGGTACGACTGAACTTAATGTGCCGTGATGAATGATAGAGGCCTTGGTTTTTTCGGTTTTGCTCAAGTGAACAGTGACGTATATTGGTGTTTAAATTTTTTCAATTCACCGATTTTCATCTTTATTCAATCAAACAATAAATCGAGATAAATGTAGGTACAAACCTGTAGTAGGTCTGTTCTTCAGTCTTATACTCGTCGTCTTCGACCTTGGCCTTCTTGATCATCTCGCGTGCTCTCTCCTCATCAGTTTTTTCCTTATCGCTCCTCTCGTCTCTGTGCCCTCGTCTCTTTTCTGTTGATACAAAATTGTATGTTAGTTTTAATTGCTGCCCTAGAAAGACAAACAAGCCGGTCGACATTTTTCGGTTGATTTGTAGAGAATAATGACGGTACATTCATTTAGCACATTGGATACCATTTTTAAACATTTGCGATGCCCCGCTCAGGTGTCGGCGACGTCAGCGCGCGCCACCACGGGTAGAGATGATTATCCAGTTCGTAATAATTAACCTAATGTATATCTTACCATCATCATCTTGACTGTCATCTCCAGAGTCTTCAGAGTCGGACAGCACCTCCCAGCCAGGATGCGTCTCCATCCAATCCTTCAACTGAGATAAGAGTGGCGCTTCTTCTCCTCTCAGTATCTATGTAGGAGAACGCATTAATTTTATTTAATAATATAGAAACACTTCGTTTACCCCAATATTATAAAAAGTCAGATCATTTTTTGTATCATCAAGGTAATCTCCAATTCTTGAAAGGTACATTATTCGAGACGGACATTCTAAAGATTCTGAACAATGTAATTACAATAATGTCGTATTCAATTTTCGATAGCTTACATTTTAGCGGTGGCCGGTCGTCAAATTGTTTGTATGTGAAGAAAGTGGAAGAAGTGCGCTCATTGTTTGAATAGTTGGTTATTTATAATAACATAATCAACCCATTATATGTCCCATGTATGTGGGTAGGATTGAGATTAGGCTAGTGTCCACCACGCTGGCCTAATGCAGGTTGGCAGACTTCACACGCCGTCGAGAAAATCTCTTAGGCGTGCAGGTTTCCTTACGATGTTTTCCTTCACCGTTTAAGCGCGTGATAATTAAGTATTAATACGCACATAACTTCGAAAAGTCAAAGGTGCGTGCATTAGATTTGAACTCGAGACCTTTGACTTGGCAGCCCAATGGTCATATCACTAGGCTATCACTGCTATAGTGGTGGTAGTGGTTAGTTATAATGTGATGCTATTTTCAGCTAACACGACGTTTTGGTCGACTATGGACGCTTTAAGGGGTAGAATCCGTAAAGTTGTTTTATTCCAATATGTCTAATATTCGCGTAAGTTTCTGGTATCAAAAGTTCACAATTTAGTAGTAGTCAACAATATTGTGACTGTGTATTGGTTGATTAAAATGTAGGCATAATGATATAATAATACTTATATTTGATTGCCTATTACTATTCGACGACCTCTGTGGTTTAGTGGTTCGAGTACCGGCTGCTGATCATGAGGTCGTGGGTTCGATTCCCACAGGACACAAAAATTTATGTGATGAATATAAGTGTTTGTGTTCGTCTGGGTGTGTTTCTTATGTATTATAAGTATGTATTTACAAAAAAAAAGTATATAAGTATTATATCCATTGTCTAGTACAATAGTACAAGCTTTGCTTAGTTTGGGACTAGATGGTGCTGTGTGAAAATAAATGTCCCAGAATATTTATTTATTTATAAAAAAAAAATTGTCAATTTAAATTATAAACGTTAGCTTTACAATCTGTGTACGGCGACATATACGTTTAACCCGGACGGGTAAAAAGAGACTGCCTATTCTTATGTTAGGCTATACTCACTTCGCCCGTCTTGGGGTCCATGACGTTAACGCGCGTGTCTGACGTTTGAGAGCTGTCATCTAAAGCGTCGATCTCGCCACCTTCCAGCAGCTTCTTCTTTCTTGACTTCTGTATTTGATTCATATCTTAGTCAATATTATCTATAGGTACTATGGGACCAGGTTGACAGTAACAGAAAATAATAAATTTCTAATCTGGCCATATGTGTGAAAAAAAAAATGAACTACATTATAAAGTCAAAAAGTCAAAGTACATGCATATCTTCAGTTAGATATTAAACTTTAAACTATATTAGTACTTAAATAAAACAAAATGTTAAATTAAAATTACTACCATCAACATTATCAATTACTTCAAATTAAAAAGTGTTGACCTCATAGGAATAGTGTTCCTTTAGCCAATCATTGGACAATAACTCAAGCTGTTGGTGCTGTTACGCTCGCTGCATCATGGAGGGTACCATCTTTTGGGCCAATAGACTTTTAGGAAAATCTGTTTTCGCATCGGCAAACGTACCTGATGCGCTACGAATACGGGGCACCCTCATCAGCAACCGAAAAAATATTAGCAAGAACCTAAAAAAACACTAAATGCAACAAACTCGTTTCCTGCGCTCCTCTTCCTGTTGTTTCTTGCGCTGCTCTTGCTTATGTTGTTTGACCATCTCCGTGAGACTGGCGATGTACTCGTCCGTCTGCGACAGAAGGAACGCCAACCGCTTGTCTTTCTTCTGATCGATCAACTTACGGTAACCCTCTTCGTCTTCCGCCATCAATCTAGAATAAAACTCAATGTAGTCTAACAATCTCAAAATACAATTGCTGGTATTTTGTGTTGTGCATTTAGTTAGCTGAGTGATGGCTTTCGAACTCTAACAGCTGTCATAGATAAAGTATCTGACTCGGTGATCGTAATTAAAACTTTTATCACATTATGGTACTTTTACCGTCTCATACGCTCCTTCTCAATGCGTTCTTGTTCCTTCTTTTGCTCGCGCTCAGCATTAGCGTGGTGATTCATGATAGCTTTGTTCATGCGCGACAATTTAGCGATGTTGTTACGATGGTACTCCTTGAAGTCCTTGGCTGAAAAGTGTTTCAGTGTTCTTATTGCCATAAGTTATTATTTTACATCTCATACAGAACATAATTAAAATATAAGACAGTGTTTTGCAATGAGTTGACTGTTTGATTTAGCCGGTTTCCAAGGAATTCATACGTTGCTATAAAATGAGCTTTTCTGGGCACCTCAGTGCAGCTTGTAAGATTATGTTGTAAAAACAAAAGCCTAAATAACTAAAACCCGACGAAGAAAAAAATTACTGAAAAGTATGAAACGTCAATTTTCCTATCCAGGAACAGTGGTGTCCATTTAATAGCTGTGGTTGTATGCCACCGAAATTACAGTTAAGTTGACAGCAACAGGACATAGCGACATGATACAAATCAGAAAAGCCTTAATTTGTCAAAATCGAGTAAGTACATTTTATTTTGATCCCCTTTTTTGTATTTTGTGAGCCACGTCTCCATATTTTTTTTTTCAAAATTTCGTATCCTGTAGTGTACACTATGAATCAATCGAAACCCTCATATTGATCATAATCATTCAAAATTTGATCATAGTTTTTTAAGCTACGATCGAACACCCATACATACATAGACTGTTGACATCTATTACTCTTTTATCTATTATCCATTACTCTTCCTTTTTCGTAGTCGGGTTGTGATATACCTATTCTCAAGTTTTGAAGGTGTCTTGTAGTTTTTTTTCAAGGGTTACATATAAATTCTTCTAATCCTATATCCATACTATTGTTATAATAAAAACTCGACGAGGACTCGTGTATGTATGTGTTACCTTTTCACGCCTAAACCGCTGAATAGGTTTCGATCAAATTTGGCAAGGATATAGACTGCTGACTAAGGAAATTATAGAATTTACATTAAAAAAATTAGTAAATAGTCCGCGAGAAACAAATTCAAACACTAAGGAAGAAGGAGCGACATACCATGTTGTAGCACAGTCTGCAGGAATTCCTGGTGCTTCTGGCGTCGTTTTCTCTCAGCCTCGAGTTTCTGCTGTTTCTCTAATTTTTCAGTGGCGCGTGCCTCTCGCAGCCCTTGTCGCTTAGTGCGCTTATACGCCTTAATGTTTACCGCCGTCTCCAGAGTAGTATCTCTTCGAACTTGGCCTAGGATCTATGAGTTTATTGTTTATGTACTTTTACTCAAAAATGCATGTAATGTGGTCATTATTTTGACAACCTTGTTTGAGCAAAGTCGACCTTGCCGTTCTGTTTCAAGCAGCGGCCGGCAATGCTTTGCCGGAGTTTAGGCGGGAAAATGTAAAGTGCACATTGTCGATTTTATATTATTTTTCAAAACTTGAATTTCTCCGAAGTTTAATGTGTAATTATGGTGGATAATTAACCATTAAGTGTTCGTGAACGTGTGAGAGTGTAGGCAAATGATATAAAATTGAAAATCGTGACTTTGGGATCACTCCTAAACTCCATCGAAGCCTCAATAAAGTTTCTACCGTTTTATTGGCGCAACTGAACAACTTATACTTGACGCTGGCGAACACAAAAAGTGTGGTGCCATAATACAGTCCCATGATTGAAATATTCTTTTACTCAAAAATGCATGTAATGTGGTCATTATTTTGACAACCTTGTTTGAGCAAAGTCGACCTTGCCGTTCTGTTTCAAGGAGCGGCCGGCAAAGCTTTGCTGGCCGCTCTAACAGGCCGGCAATGTTTTGCCGGCCGCTATTTTGACATTTCAACGTTTTATTGTTGTTGTTTAATATTATTCGCCAAAAGGCAGGCAAAGGTTTGAACCATACAGCCTTGTCTTAAACGGTAGAAGTTTTATTGAGGCTTCGATGGAGTTTAAGAGTAAACCCAAAAAGTCACGATTTTCAATTAAAATTGTTCTGATAAACAATTTAACGAGTATGCTAAAACGACAGTCAGACGGATATAAATATATTTTTTATTTAAATTACTTGCTGGTTTTATTTAGATTAGGTACCTACTTGCATTTTTGAGTAAAGCACTATACAAACCTTGGCCCACAATGACTGCTTCGCTGGTCACGCTATGATTGCCTCGAGCTAGCCTAGCTACGCTCTAGACCTTTCAGCTTGGCCATCATTGCAGCCCTTGCTGTCCTCGCTGTAAAGGCCTCGACCTACGGTCTCGGCCTTTATCTCAGCTCGTCCACCAAGTGCTTCACGCTGACCGCGCTGTGTCGGCCTGGAGCTGCGCTGTCGGCCATCATCAGCGCGACCAGCAAAGTAGTCATTATAGACCGCGGCAGTAATGTACTATAATATTACTTGATAACTATATTGTACTTGACACTGGCAAATACTCAAAAAGAGTGGCGCCATTAAAAAAAATGCTTTGCCGGCCGCTATTTTGACATTTCAATGTTTTATTGTTGTTGTTAATATAATTCGCCAAAAGGCAGGCAAAGGTTTGAACCATACAGCCTTGTCTTAAACGGTAGAAACTTTATTGAGGCTTCGATGGAGTTTAGGAGTGAACCCAAAAAGTCACGATTTTCAATTTTATATCATTTGCCTACACTCACGAACACTTAATGGTTAATTATCCACCATTCTATTTCTATTTATCTTTCGGGGACGCCGGCAGGCATTGGCGGGCGATCAGTCATCATGTTGGGATTATTATCCACCATAATTACACATTAAATTTGAAATTCAAGTTTTGAAAAATAATATAAGATCAACAATGTGTACTTTTCCCGCCTAAATCAGCGCGACCAGCAAAGTAGTCATTATAGACCGCGGCAGTAATGTACTATAATAGTTCAACTGTATCTTAACAACCTATATTCAAAAAGCCGGTGGTGGTTTATTCGTAGATAGGTAAGTTATAAGTCTTTGTATATCAAAATATCAAACTGCCTCATTAGCCAAGTGGTCCTGAGGGCGACTGCTACGCTAGAGGTCCTGGGTTCGATTCCCAGGTCGAGCAAAGGACGAATCGAACCCAGGACCTCTAGCGTAGCAGTCGCGCTCAGGACCACTTTGCTAATGAGGCAGTTAAATACATAATTATTATTTTTATTTCAATTTGTCACAAAAATCGATAAATTCTGAGATTGAAGATTTGGCCTTGGCAGATAGTCAGCCAAAAAATATTTTTTATCGGAGATTGGCTGAGATCTCGATCTCGTATCGTTAGTGTAGTTTCGCCGAAGTATTAGTGTTTTACAAATAACCATGTATAATAATTATGTATTAAAATACCTCGGAACGTAATTGTTTTTGGAAGTTGAGCACACGCAGAGCCCTGAGCTCGATCTGTGCTTGGAGGCGGAGGTCATCGGGCATGTTAGCTGGCAAGTTGGACAGCATGTCGATACGATGGGCGATGCGGGCAGCTATCCTGTTGTAACAAAACAACTTGCATAATGCAGACAACAGCACCATGAAGAAATTTACCTAGTCTCTGAATAGTAATTGTCTGTTCTTTTAAATAACTTACCTATTCTCTCTTTCATTTAAGATTTGAAGTGGGTCAATGCCTACGGGCTTGGGCATACTGGTAACACGATTCTGTTTTGCTCCTGGTATAGGCACTCCCGGCTGAGGAAACAATGGTGAGGCAATGATAAAGACAAAGTACATTTTTAAAAGGGCTAAAAATAAAAGTGCATTAAATACAAATAATGTAATATGTACCTGATGTTGTGGTTGTGTACCCGGAGCCTGCGGACGTAGCGGTGCGGGGCCCCTGATTGGCGGCCCACCGCTCAAGGGCTGCAAGTAATACATGATAATAATTACAAATCCTACTAGTATAATCATAACGGGCGAACTATTGGTGTACCTAAGTACCCTTATGCCTATCCCTTCGAGGATACAGGTGCATGTTATATTAATGATACTGGCATTACAGATAGAAAGTATCAACACAAAGAAAGTTACCGGATTCGGTAACGGCGGCGTCGGCTGTTTCGGAGAAGATATTTGGCCGGTCATCGTATTTTCAATACCTTATACATCATAATAGTATAATCATACTGGGTAAACTGCGAGTGTACATATGTACACTTTTGCCTAACACTTCGGGTTGCCTAACTCTTCGGGGATACAGGCATGGGGGTTATGTTATATTAATGGCACTGGTATTACTGATAGAGAGTATCAACACACTGAAAGTTACCGGATTCACTAATGGCGGCGTAAGCTGTGTCGGAGGAGCCATTTGGCCGGTCATCGGCAACGGGGTAGGCGGGGCCCCACCACCCCCACGCGCCGCATCGCCTCCTGCGCCACCCGCTCCCGGCTTTCCCCCCACAGCACCGATCCCGCCTACCGAAGAGCTGGGCGGCTGACCCTGACCCTCGCCGTATAGCGGCTGGGCAGGCGGCGTTGGGCACTCCGGCGGCGCCTCACCCGTCCGTTTGCCGGAGGCCATCATTGCAATTTGTTGTGATAGCGGCTGATTTCGCGCGAGACTCCGGTAGGCTGTTATTTGTGCCCTACAATAAGAGTGTTAGTGTAAGCATTTCAAAGGTAGTATATAATTATTAACGTTGATCACACACAATACTGACTTTAGCTGGCAGAGCTGATTGTTGCTAAACAACCCCTTGCCAGGGTCCTGGGGATTCGAGCGCGCTCTCAGCGCGAGCAACTGTGAGAATCTCGGGTCTTCTTGCAACCCCTTTTCCTCCATAGAGTCAATAGTCCGTTGAATCGCATGCAAGTTATCAGGGCCAGGTGCTGGTAGGGAACCCTGCATCGGGGAAGAAGCTGGTGGAGCGCCACTTGCTGACGAGGTCGGCGGTGGCGGCTGCCCGTGCGGCGGTGTCTGCGCAGCTGGCGGGTGAGGAGGAGCTCCACCCTGTGACGCAGTGGAGGCGGGCACACCGGAAGGCGGCGCCGTCGCCGCCCCTGCTGCGCCGGCAGGCGGTGCGTGTCCATAGCCGGGCGAGGCGGCGTGGGGCTGCGGACCTTGCCCCGGCATCATGGCATGGTGCGGCGGCATTCCTTGCGGATGCACGCCGTGCGGTGGCGGACCGGCTAACGGCAGCGGCACTCCTGGCGCTCCCGGTGGACCCTGCGGCCCGTTGCCTGGCGGTGGTCCCCCGCCCATGGACATAGGGGCCTATATCAATCGACAATATTATTATATCACAAAATAATTCAAGTACAATACAAGTCAAATAATGCAAGTAAGTAAATCATTTTAGCTCTAGGTACGATATTAAAGTGTAGAATATAAATATTAAAGGGAATTGTACAACTATATTACTACTGACATTTTTTGATATTGTTAAAATACTTGTAAGTATTGTTTCCATAGCCTCATTGAATGAAAACTAGTACCTATCTGCATATTAATTTAATATGTCGAGCTTTTTAATTATTTATTTTTGCTTCATATTGTCACCACTGACTAGATGTGCTTCTAATAAATTTGATAATTACACTGCATATGAAGTGACAGCATTTAATGCTAGAGAACGAGCCCTACTATATTATCTTTATGTAAGAAATGAAATGATAGTGTTCATTAATGGAATTTCTAATGAAGCTGCTATACCTATGGATGTCCTTGTCCATAAATGCTGTACAACTTATTTTGAAGAAAAACTGCGAGATAATGATATAGAATATTTCATAGTTAAGAAAGATACACTGTGAGTATAAAGACTATAATATTTTTTTAATTTATACAGAGTCATTAATTATTTATGCACTTAAATCATAAAAGTACGAAAATATACTTTCTTTATTGTTATACATATAGGGTCAGAAGAATGCAGGATCTTAATGTTAGAATATATCCATATCCTAATTCAAGAATGCCTAATATAACAACTGAGTTTCACAGCTGGCATACGCTCATGCTATGGATTGACTTAAAATTAAAAAAGTTTCCCACTTTGAAAAAAATTAGAATCACAAGAACATCAGAAAAGAGAGAAATATTTGCATTGAGGCTTTCAACAGGAAGAAAAGATTCAGCCATATTTTTGATGGGAGGTGAAGATGGCAGAGACTGGTTGTCTCCGGCAATGCTGCTCAACTTTGTTGATTATATTTTGGAACAGAAATTAAATGTTGATTTACTGACAAAGCATTATGATTTTTATGTTCTACCAATCTTTAATCCAGATGGCTATGTCTACAGCATGACGAAGGTAAAAGTTCATTTGATGGTGAATTTTAAATAATAAAGACTACATTGTGGTAATATTAAGCTAAATACATTACTTTCACATCTTCCAGGAATGGTCCTGGTCAAGAAATAGAAAGATTTATTTTCCAAAAAAAATGTGCTCTAAGAATGCATCAGCTATTGGTATTAACATAGACAGGAATTGGTATTTCAGCAAAGACATTAGTAAGTTACGACTTAATCTTCCACATCACAATTTTATATTAGTATGTATCTTGTGATTATGTACTCTAGGTATGGAATATGGATATGCTTTACTCACCACATAGCAGATCAGCAATGAGTTGATTTGAATACACAATAACAATTCTATCAAATATCTATAGTTAATGGCGCTCATTTCATAAATACCTACTTTTAGTTAGAGATGAAGAATGTGTCCCAGTTTATACAGGCTCTAAAGGTGTGTCTGAGGAAGAAACTGCAGGATTGGCTAAATTTCTAGATAGCATTGCCCTGCAGATGTTAGCGTTCATCAATTTGAGAGGTTTTGAACAGCTCATAACAATACCATATGCCTCCAGCACTGAATATTGCAATAATTATCCTGTTTTGGTAAGTATTTGTATTTTAAATAGTGACCTGCCAATAACCACTTTTATATATTTACTTAGTGCTATTAGTTACTTAGAGTATGGTCCAAATATCTGTGCTTTCCTGATGTGAGCCTTTACAAAATTCAGTCTACATAGGAGCACAAATGTTTTAGCAAATATATCGAAATTAATAAGGGCAATGGAATATTGCCCTTATTTTATTAATTTAAAACTAAAAAATTGGAAACAATTGCGAAACATTTATGACCTCAATTTCAAACCAAAATTAAAAACAACTTCAGACATGCAGTTATTTCAACTTAACAGTAACAGGTTAACAACCAGATCACTAACACTAATGATGATAGACTTATACTAAATATATCAATGTAAGTATGGTTTTTTTCACTTTATGAAGAATATGTATAATATTTTATTTTAAGGATGATATGCCTGGTTTAATAATCTAGCAGTCCTCAGCATAACTGGTACCCTAGAGTTCTGTTTTTATTATTGAAATAAACAAGATTTAGTCAATCATCTTGTTTAGAAGAGCATCTATTACTAATAAGTATATCACATGAATTCATAATAAATTTAATTACAGTTAGATATATTGTCATCTGTGCATGATAGAGTAAAAGAAGAACATGGTAAAACCTTTTTCTATGGCACAACCTCAGCTTATTTCTGTAAGTTAAATTAAAAAATTAATTATTTGCAGAATTATTTTCTTAATTTATAATATGGTTGAAACAAGTTCTGCCTTAAAATACAAAACCCAATCTAAGAACAGGTGGAGCCAAAATTAACAAATTTTAACTAGATTGGAACTTTACATATAATATAATATATTATTTCTTTCTTATGTATTATAAGTCTTAACTATGTATTTAAAAAAAATGAATTATATCCATTGTCCCATATGGAATTGTACCCATAGTATAAGCTCTGCTTAGTTTGGGACTAGTTGGTGCTGTGTAAAATGTCAAAGAATATTTATTTACCTACATATTTATAAATGGTTTTACTTTCAGATAATTTTTCTGGTAATGTTGCTGACTGGGTGAAAAAGAAATTGAACACACCCATAGTGTATACTTTCTACATGAAGGATGCAGAGTACATTTTTCCAAGTGCAAAAGACATACAACCACTTACAGACCAATTTTCCACTATGATGAAAGAGATTCTACTTTTGGCTAGCAGTATCTATAGTCCTCTATTTAATAATCAGATTATACATTTGATTCAGGTCATTGTTTTGATTACAAATATTGTAATAACATTAATAATAAAATATTAATTTTGTAATATGTCACTAGGTATAATAAATAGTATCACCAAGCAACTAATTACACACAATTGGATTTTTTTTATTATTTAGTACCAGGTCCCCATGTTACAGTGAATTGATACTGTTATTAAATATTTTTGTCTTATCTACTCATCTATACTATCTATACTAATATTATAAGTATGTATGTAACAAAAAACTCAAAAACTACTGGGCCGATATCAAAAATTCTTTCTCCATTGAATGCTACATTATTCCAGATTAACATACACTATTAGTTAGGGTTGTCTCCACCCATGTGAAGCTGGGGCGGGACACTAGTATCATATAAAGATGAACAATATTCTAAACAATAATAAATAAGTGAACACTTATACAGTCATTATCTTAATGTTTCAGAAGTGCAACAAAATTATCATCATTATCATTTTAAAGTAATCACAAATATTCTGTCATTGTTATAAAATAATTTAATAAACAAATTGAAAAAGAAACTATACCTGTGGTCCTGGTGGCATGTGCCCTATTTGATGCTGCATATATCCATGTGGTGGACCCTGGCCAGGCATGTTAGGATGCTGTGGTGCACCAGGGTGACCATTGGATCCAGGCGGGTGAGCGCCTCCTGGCCCTATTGGATGCCCCGGTGGACCCGGCATATGTGGACCTACCATGTGTGGAGGCATTTGATGTCCACTTGGCGGCATGCCAGGATGTTGTTGTGACACACCAGGAGGGCCGTTAGAATTTGGAGCAATAGGATGCGCAGGACCCGAGGGAGACATATGGTTGGGCATCGGAGGCTGCCCGGCAACGGAAGGGTGTGACGGTGGTGGCCCGTTGACATGTTGCTGATTGTAAGGACTATGCGGTGATTGCGGCGGAGCCGGGCTCTGGGTTGGTGGACCCATCGGGCTTGGCGCCTGTGGTGGCGGCATTGGACTATTCTGAGGTGACGGACTAGCCATCTTTTCAAACATATACCACTAAACACACATATCAAGTTATTTTCACAAAATAAAAAGTTCCACACACGCTAACAGGGTGTACAAGCGAGTTAGATATTCTATGAAAGTCTAAGATACTATATCACACAATTTTACTTTTAAAATATTCCTTCATGTTATTACACAAAACACAATCATTAATATATGCAGTAATGATGAGAATTTTCCAATTAAAACTGTAAGTAAATTTCAATCAATTACAATCGATGCATCCCCAGCATTCCCAATTTCCCATTGACATTGATACACAGACTAATAAGAGATCAGTGTTGCCAGGGCCCCTGAGTCGAAAGTTACGTTTCGTATCCTGAAAAGTTACATTTTTGGTGCAAAAGTTACATTTTGGGATCTATGATGTCGAATGAGCTTTTTTTTTTTTCAGCTCCTGATATTTTCGTTTGTTACAAATGTGAGTTCTATTTGGATGTGTTCGTGTACTATTTGCAATACAGTAAAAATCTAGTATTACTTATCTCGTTGTTCTCAAAAGTTACGCCTTAAATTTAAAAATTACTTACATGTTACGCGAGGGGGTCAAAAGTTATGAAAAATGTAAGAAATGTAACCATCTGGCAACACTGTAAGAGATACTAGTCACAGACTGCTAAGACATAATATATGATACTACTATAGTGCGTTTCATCGAATAGTTCCTATGCCGTCATGTTGGCTCCCCTGTCTGTCAACATCATTGACACGCCAGGACATACGTTGGTTTTGTTATGTTTTACTTGAATTTCTTGAGAAAATCATGCCAAAAACATTAAAAAGTGGTGAAAGAATGATGGTGCTAAAAGTGAAGGACTTTTGTGAACGTGAAAAACGTAACGAGGGCCCAATTATTCCAATAAGATGTGTAAAAGCTTGGGTAGCCGTCATTACAGATAGGGTTACCAGCTTCAGTTTGATAGGCACCCCTTTTTACCCGACAGTTGCCCCGACGACATTACTGTTGATTTTCTTTATATTCTGAACAATCTTAAAGGATACTGCCGACCAATTTTAAAAATCTTTATCATTAGATATAAAAGTTCCGATGTCAGCGGATGAAATAGTAATAAATAAACATACATTTTTGTTTAGGCATATCTGAAAAAACTATATCAAAAATCACCAAAGGAGATAAGGAGGCAGCGTCAACGTCAAAAAAGTTACGACACCGCGCAAAAGTGGTTCATTATCGAAGTAAGAGACGATAGTGATACTTCTGATGATAGCGAAGATAAGAAAATGTCAGATGTAGATTCTATATGTTAGATGATCACAATTATTATATTTATCTACTAAAAAATGGCGGCAAATAAGATTTGCAAAATATCTAGGCGACCGACGGGGATTCACCCCCCTCGGTGAGGTAGTTGTCAAAATCTATTCTTGAGCCCATAGACACTAATGCCAGTAGATTTTACTCTAAGATTGTAGTATATAAACTTCGACTTTTAATTGTATTCAGTAACTTGACAGTTTGAAGAGAAATAATGATACCACACACAACTAATAGTGTTGGGGTAGTGAATGATTTTGCGTAAAGATTGATTGATAAAAATGGTTTAATATAAAATTAAACTAAAAAATCGTAATGTAATAAGATGTAAAATATAATAATAATTAATCAAAGTAATTTCCTTTTCTCTTTTCTTCTAATAAAAACCAACTAAAAATAAAAAAAACATCTAATTTACCTTTTTTTACTTTTGTAATTTTTGACATTTTATAGATTAACTTACTACTGAGAAACAAATTCTACTATTTTTAATAGTTTATATTGTTTTTTGAAGACTAGCTAAAAAGTTTGTTCATGTAAGTACATTATTTAAGTTCATTCAATTTCGTTCATTCTTTGACCACCTCTATCTTTTTTTTGTCAAAAACTGGTAACCCTTAAACTGTCAAGTTACTGAATACAATTATAAGTCGAAGTAGTTTTTTTTTTTATGTGATAGCAGGCAAACGAGCAGACGGATCGCCTGATGGTAAGCGATCACCGCCGCCCATGGACACCCGCAACACCAGAGGAGTCACAAGTGCGCTGCCAGCCTTTTAAAAGGGAGTACGCTCTTTTCTTGAAGGTTTGAAGGTCGTATTGGTCCGGAAATACTGCAGGCGACAATTCATTCCATAGTTTTGTTGTGCGAGGCAGAAAGTTTCTAGAGAAACGCACAGTTGTGGACTGCCAGCCATCAAGATGATGGGGATGGAACTGTTGTCGCGTAGAACGATGGCGAAAAGAGGCTGCAGGGATCAATCCGAACAATTCCTCGGAGCACTCCCCATAGTATAGGCGATAGAGGATGCAAAGCGAAGCCACATCTCTACGCAGCGCCAAGGGGTCAAGCCGGTTTGAAATAACTTGGCAGTCGACGATTCGAATCGCTCTTCGTTGGATGCGGTCCAGAAGGAGAAGCTGGTACTGGGGTGCTCCTGCCCAGAGATGAGAACAGTATTCCATATGAGGCCGGACCTGCGCCTTATAAAGTAATAAGCGGTGGGCCGGAGTGAAATACTGTCTCCATCTGTTAAGCACGCCAAGCTTCTTTGAGGCTAACTTAGTCTTAACCTCTAAATGACCGCGGAACTGGAGTTGATTCGATATGTCGATGCCAAGTATTCCAATATTGGCTGAGGCAATTAAGGGGGTGCTCTCAAAACGAGGAGATACGACCAACGGTAGTTTTTTAGCGGTGAACACGCAAACTTGTGTCCTAATAGGGTTAAATTGGACCAAATTAAGTCTGCCCCAATCTGAGACTTTCTCCAAGGTGGTCTCAATTTCAGACACAAGTTTGTTTCGGCTCTCGATGACGGTTTCCCGAGAAATGTTAGCACGGCCGGTATATAAAGCATCGCCTGTGCTGTCATCCGCATAACAATGAATGCCGCTGATTTGCAGCATGTCATTGATATGGAGGAGGAACAGAGTAGGCGATAGCACACAGCCTTGAGGGACACCAGCATTAATATACAAGGAGTCAGAGCACTCACCGTCAACTACGACCTTAATGCTTCTGTCTGCAAGAAAGCTGGTGACCCATCCGCACAGTTTCTCGGGAAGCCCGTAGGAAGGGAGCTTCGAGAGAAGCGCTTTGTGCCATACCCAATCGAAGGCCTTCGCTATGTCCAAACTGACTGCCAAGGCTTCCCCCTTAGTCTCGATCGCCTGTGCCCAACGTAGTGTCAGGTATACCAGAAGATCACCAGCCGACCGACCCTTACGAAAGCCGTAGAAATAGTAGTAGTAGTAGTAGTAGTAAAACCGTAGTACTTTATGAATAAAAAAATATAGTTTAAATGCAGCCATAGACTACTTATTTCTTTAGACAACATGAGTCCGTCGGACTCGTCATGACCATAGACAAGAATAAATACTAAACCAGGTCAACTGTTCAACCCATTGAAGTAAGACAAGCACGGAATCTAGATAAAAAAATGAACCTGAAACTGTCTTTGGTCTTGTTCTATCTTATGGCATGAAAAGGATGTAAGAATGATACAAACTATTCACTTTTTGTTTTACTTTTATTGGCATGTCATTAAATCAATTGTCAGTTGGTTATATTTAAATATAACCAACTGACAATTGAAAAAAATAATACGACTAAATTTGGTTGTATTAACCCAAAGTCTGCCCATTTCAGTGTTGCCAGGTACATTGTAATTACAGTAAATTTACTGTATTGCAGAATTTAGGTATTGTATACTGTAGGTTATACAAAAATACAGTAAAAAACTAATGATTACCTAGATATTGTCAAATAGCTGCATATTTTTCATTTTTTAGAAAAATAAAATGATACGACTGAACAAAATAATAAAATGTATCCGGCAAATAATAAAATCATTGTAATTCAAATATTTTACTACAAAGTTCCCATATAGCAAACACTGGACGAATGGAAAAAGAATATTTTACTGCTAGCGCCATTTCTTTATTTCCGAACTTCTGAAGTACTAGTATCTATGTTTTGTTCGATAACCCACCATTATAATAAACTATAAATCTTGCAACCTGTTACAAGAGCGAGCACGAGCCACCAAAATGAGTCAAATATAACGAAAGTTAAAAAACTAAAATAATTACTATTTCACTTGGAAAATAGGCAATTTAGAATATTCGTCATAGTAGGTACACATTGTATAAGCGTAGCGTAACGGTTATTTATTTATTTAAAACTCTTAAACTATCATTACAGGTTATGACAATCACTACATTTATATTATGTAGTATATTTACACCTCATTGTTGACAATCTCATTAAAATTCCTTGTATTAAGGTTAAAATAATTATTTTTAGTTACTGTAATTTTGTACCATAGGTACTGTTATTTTTTATGCAAAACACTGTAACTTTTTAAATCTGACTTAACTGGCAACAATTGTCCGTTCATTCATTTGAAAATATTTGACTTGGTCGCATATTCATTGTTTACGTTTTAGTTGTCATCTCGTATGTGTTTTATGATATTGTGGTAATAATACTATTATGGATTTATAAAAAGTATTTGTATTATTCAAAATAGTCACTGTTGAGATCCTGTGGCATAATGTGTTGTGCGGTTGAGAGCTGAAAATCCCATTAAACAAGCAAACAAAATACGCAGGAACTATTGACCTTCCACCGGTAATTTTTCCTATATTGTTTGCTGAATATAAGTTATGAACCGAATATTAATACGTAACAAATGTTGCTGAATCACTTTCTAGCGAAAATCAGACGTAGAAATACGTTTTAGGGAATATTCGGAAAATGCATTGAGGTTATTGTAGTGACGTGAATATTATTGTCGATAATTTTACTTTAAAGATTTCCTAAAGGCAACATGAAAAGAATTACCTTAATAGATAAATCGCATAGCTAGAAAAAACGGGAGTCCAATTACTCATAGTCACATTTGCAAAAACAAACTATATGGAGACAACTTAGGGAAGATAATATTCCTGCATTACCTATTTATTATAGATAGAACAGGTGAAATGGTATGATAATCATCATATCAGCTAAAAAAATCCACTGCTAAAATGGCATAGACTTCCACAAAGACCAATTATATACCGCCTTCAACCAACGACTCCCAACGACCTTTACTAGCATTATTGATATAATGTTGTGTGCTTGTAGGCAGAACATAAATGGATACTGTACTTATAAACAAATTATTTATCTAACCTAAGCTAACAAAAAGAAACTCCAAGAAGAATGGCGTGCAACGGAGGAGGCCTACAAACATCATTGGGAGAATAAAGATTGTGAAAGAACATGCTTACAAAATAAATTAATTGGAATTTGAAACTGGTGGCTTTATTTGTAAATTATACATTTCTTTACCTATCTTTTTATACCTATTTGCCTCATTTGCCCTGTGGTCTGAAGTGCGACTGTTACACTAAACGTCCTGGGTTCGATACCCAGGTCGAAGTGTGTAGGTTTTTCTACAGAATTCTCAGTAGTATCTTGGAGTCTGAATTTTGTGCCCGGTAAATGGTAACGGGCTCGCCTAGTAAGTAAGTAAGTGAGACCTAAAACATTTACTGGCTAACTGTGGGTGCACATTAATCTCTGCCTAATCCTTCGGCAATACAGGCGTGATGGTATGTATAAATTTTCTCTTCTCCCAGTTTTTCAATCCTATTTTCATTCTTTTATTTTCGCATCTTGAATCATGTAAAAATATACCTAGTTTTATTTACATACCTTTCCATGGTACGGATAAATTCGAGGTTAGGTCTATACCCGTCCGTTTTTACCCTGCTTTTGTGTATCGATCCAAATTAAATTGTATAAGTACCTACATTATGAACTAACTATATACTTACACTATTTACATAAATTACATAAAATTAATATATATGTAAACTAAAACTAAAAAAACTGCGGCGCGGCTATGCGTCAAAGTATTCATCGGCATCACTGTCGTCGGGTAACGTGCCCAGAAGGCTGGCAGCATTACCACGTTGAATGGCAATGCTTATACGCTCCCCTAGAAACAAACCAGCCCTCTGGTCACGCGAATTGTCGACTAGTCTCCTTGAAAGTTCTTTATAAAGGAGACGAGCACTCGGACCCCACGACCCGAGCGTTTCGACCCCAAACGGCTCAAAAATATAGTTACCAGAAAGGTTACTATATTTGCGCCGCTTGAGAGTCTCTGCAGCAGCAGCAGCAGCGCCAGCGCAGCCAGCTGAGCTTGAAAGATGTGATGGCGTAAGGGTATCAACACAGGTTGCGTCCCATACCAAAGGCATAAGAACTAACTTAAAAATAAGGATACATATTTTATATTATCGATGTCTGTCATCGATAAATTTTATCGACGTTGAAATAAATAGCTTAACATCACTGGTCCGAATTACAGTGTGCGCCAACCTACGTAACTTCGAAATGATTTTATTTATATGTCCTTTTCTTTCATAGTAAGTGGGTCCATAAGTCGAAGTGAAATAAATATATTGAGATCAGTTGCAATTTTATGGCTTTCTCTATGTCATAATTATTACTCTATGGTTCAACCTGACCTGATTGTAATTTACATGACGTTTTAAAATCATTTACTGCTGTTTTGTTCAAATTTCATTTATACTATTTTTTTCTTGAATTCTTGGCAAAAAAATACAATGTATTTTAGTCAATGGTACGATCCCCTCAAAAATAAAGTTGGCAACACTGCCAAGTAATTACTAGTCTGTGGCGACAAGTCCACAACCGCACAGGCATATTCCAAATTTTTTTTTATTGGTGTGGCTAAGCCACTGGCTTGGTTACAGGACCTTTAAGCCAACATTTTTTTTTGTATGCAATTCAGTGATGCCATTTTGGCATTTTTATGGCTAAATTTGGCATATTCGTATGATGCTTAGCATGTATTAGCGATTAACATATTTTTTAGTCTTTTTTATCCAATAATTAATTTTTGGAAGTATATTAATATATTTCCTAGCTTGTTCTAAAAATACTCGTCTGTGGTTGCATTCTATTTTCACTAGCTATTAACGGCGTTCCTTCTATGATTTTTTTTATGCAAGCAATGAAAGTATGGGTCTCCCCGAAACTTCAAAGCTTTAAACCTAGTTGCGATTTGCGACGGCCGTTTTTGCGTTGTTGGTTATTTCTGATTTTTTGTGTACCTAGTATTTATAAAAAACGCCCTCTAGGTATAATCAAAATAGATGTTAGAATTCAGTCAGTTGCGGTAGCAATCGAGTTTTTCCGACATTAAAATAAATTTATAATCTAGCATGGAAAATGCAAATAAAAATTACAAAAGAAATGCGATATCATATGTTCGGTTTGGCCATAGAAGAATTGAGAAGTATATTACATACATTCCCATAATTTTCCTGAGGAAATGTTACGCATCAATCCGCATCATAGGGACGGGGGCCACCTATGGCAAAGATCCTCTACTGCCAGTGCCATGTTCAAATTGGACCTGCATCCACGTAACCAGCTAAACCTAGGATATTATTTATAGATTACTAATTGACTAGGATATTGATATTATGTATAATTTAAAATAAAAAATACGGTAAACTATTGTTTTGGCATTTTTTCTGCAATCTTCGATATGTTTAGCATTTTTTTGGCATATTTTCAAAATATTTAGCATTAATCTTGGCAAGTGTGTTGGCAACACTGGCATTTCGTAATCTGTGCAAAACTTTTAAACACAAGATTGAATCTTCTCTCGAATTCTCGAAATTATATTCAAAGATTCTTCTTACCTACTCAGTCGTCTTTGTAAATACAATATTATTAACTCAAATGCATATTTTAAGTAATATTTTACTATTCCCTGTTTAGTTATTATAATAAATTGAAAAGTAATGCGTACATAGCATGACGAAGAAGTAGGTACCTAGCCAATTGGAGGCCTAGGACATAGACCAAGATCAGTGCGATACCACCATTTAGATAGACTATGGATGAAGAAGAGGAATACAGTGAAAGTGCGTGGACCTATATAGCATTATGTGGTGAACCTACTCTGCACGAAGGACTCCGATTTGCAAAGGATTTAATCATTGCTAATGTTTTTCTGCGTCTCATTATCCAGATTCTACCATTACCACAAAACGTCCGCCATAGTTTATGTTTAGTTATTGGAAGTTTTCTTTTATATTATAATATTGGCCCACCATTTATATGGACTATAGGACTCGCAACAGGTTCTTACATATGGATATTACTAGTTTCATTTGTTACAAAAAAATGGAGAGGACTGGTATTGTCTGTAACTGTTATTAAATTTCTGTTGGTATGCGAATTATATGTAGTCAACCCAAAAATGTGGCAACAAATAAGAGGTATTCAGATGATAGCAGCTATGAAGATAATCTCTGTGGCAATTGAATTAGACAGGGATTTATTTAAGCAAATGCTTAACCCAGTTGAGTTTGGAGGGTACATACTTTGTCCAGCTAATTGCATTTTAGGACCATGGATATCATTTCACACTTATAATCAATACCTTGAAGTTAAATTCTTATCTAAAAGATGGATAAAAATAATTGCTTTTAATCTTTTTTTGTCCATGCTTTTTTTAGTTTTATCAAATTGTATTGTGCCATGGTATATTGATGATGAAATGCCCAAATGGTTAATAGTGTATAGAGATGCACAAGCGTTTAGAATGTCACATTATTTTGTGTCTAGCATGTCAATTGTATCAATGACAAGTGCAGGATTTGGACTTACAAATGATTGCCATTCTGAAGTTAATGTCACAAAACCCTTTTTCATAGAACTGCCGAGATCTCTAGTCCAAGTAGTAATTTATTGGAACATTCCTATGCATCAATGGCTGAAAAATTATGTTTTTAAAACTTGCCAACCATATGGTCAATTTACTGCAATATTTCTTACTTACACTGTCTCATCTCTGCTTCATGGATTAAATTTTCAGTTTTCAGCAGTTCTTCTCAGTATAGGCACATTCTCTTATGTTGAGTTCAATTTACGTTATAAAGTTGCTGCAGCTCTAGAAGTATGCTGTTTAGCAAATCCTTGTAGTAAGCAATGTGATCATAAATACAAAAAGAACAGTATGCTTGCAATACTGACTAACATTATCTTTTCTATTATTACTTTAATACACTTAGCATATTTAGGTGTTATGTTTGAAGCATCATTTTCTGTGCAAGAATCTGGCTACTCATACTTGCACACCATAAGCAAATGGGAAAATCTGAATTTTTTCAGTCATGGTCTTACTGCATTTTTATATGTGATTTATTTGATTATGTGAAAAGGGTTTGATCAAAGCTTGCAGTGTATATGTAATCAGCATTTCATTTTTAAAAAAAATAAGGAAATTGTTCTCAAATGATCTCAAAATTTATGTATCAGTATTAAATAGGGTAAAATATCCCCAAGACCAAGTCTTAAAAAATAGAATATTAAGATGTCATCAGCAAGCTACATCTGTTAAAGTTATCCTACATTCAATTTACCATTAGCCTAAATGTCTCACAGCTGGGTAAAAGCCTTCCTCTCAGTCCTGCATCTATTTTGATATTGTACCAACTGGATCCAATCTGTACTATAGGTACTATTTAGGTACACACCTTTATTCATGTTTTAGTAGATAGCTAACCTGATTTTTATAACTTTTTCACAAAATTGTAAGTATGTACCTGCTTCTATAAAAGTACTTAAATGTATATAATAATAATAGTCAGCCAGTAGGGACATTAATTATGTTTAATAATTTTACTCTTTCTATTACTGTCCATCATACCCACTATTTAATTAAATCTGAAAAAAGCTTCCAGTAACATGCACTTACCTATATTAGAGATATACATACAAAATAACACACTGCCAGTTGATTAGACAATAATCATATATTTTAAGAAAAAAGAATCTTAACAATATGAATTATTATTACTATAATGTTCTAATTAAAGTATTTAAAATAAGACATTTTATGATCAATGCCACTTTACTTCATCATCTACAATACTCATAGATTTAATATAGAATAAGTCTGATGTTTTTACATTTACTTGATAAGCCCCTGTGCTGGTGTTAGTTAACTGAACTCTAAAGTTTACACCTTCTGCAATTTTATCTTCATTATTTTCCTGTTTACCTGAATCTTTGATTGATCTGAAATATCCTGGTCTTGTATAAATATTTATAATTTTATATTCCTTTGTAACATTCTGTATAAGTTTAAGTAAATTTTTGATATGTGATTCCATCCTTGTTATTTTGAATCCTTGTTCTGACCAATAGAATGCTGTTATAGTGTCGAAAATCAATAATGAAATATGTTGATTTTTTGTTAAAATATCATCTAAATTGTAAATAGTTGTATAGAATTGTGTAGCATCATATATGTCTAGTATAAACAAATTGCTGAGAGTTCTATGGATCATATGGTCCACTTCATTTTGGGAATTAACATTATTATTTTTCAATATCTTTTTTTTTAGTACACTAATCAGTTCTTTGAAATTTAATTGACCATCAGTATTTAATACAAGAACACCAATGGGTCTTTCAGAAGCCTCACTGGGTAATAATGCTTCACTAATCAAATCAATCAATAAATATGAACATGAAGACCTTTTATCAACAAGTATTTCAACAATATTGTCATGTTTCAACCCAGGCTGAAATAGATTTGTGTAAAAATTTTCAATCCCTGGCTTTTTTAAAAATCTAGCAAATAGTTGGACTCCAGATTCAGCCCTAAATTTGGGTGCTGCCATTGTAAAGGTAAAGCTCAGGTAGGTACTTTCTTTGTTATAGTTTGTGAAAACTACGTAACAATCAGATTCTTTAATTAAAAAAACTTATAGTAGGTAGTTACCTGCCTTACCAGTTTTGTTTGGTCAGAGGCCTTTGATGATTAAATTATCCTACCAAAGTGCTTGGTCATAAGTCACGCTGAAGCCTGATTTAGGTTAGACTGTTTAAAATATGTAATCACTTGATCATAAAACTGCACGAGGAGATATCAAGAGATGGCAAGGCAAGCTAAAATTGCGACTTTTCTATTGTAAGAATATCTTTTTTTTTTTAATTATGGCGCCACACTTTTTGTGTATTTGCCAGTGTCAAGTATTAGAATAATCAAGTAGTTAATATTTCCCATCATGGGATTGTATTATGGCACCACACTTTTTGTGTTCGCCAGTGTCAAGTATAATGTTCAGTTGCCCCAATAAAACGGTAGAAACTTTATTGAGGCTTCGATGGAGTTTAGGTGTGAACCCAAAAAGTCACGATTTTTAATTTTATATCATTTGCCTACACTCTCACACGTTCACGAACACTTAATGGTTAATTATCCACCATAATTACACATCAAACTTCGGAGAAATTCAAGTTTTGAAAAATAATATAAAATCGACAACGTGCACTTTACATTTTCCCGCCTAAACTCAAGAATATCTTCAATGTTGTATTCATTCAGTGTGTCAGTCTCAGTAACTTGACAGAATGACAGTTGAAGGGTTACCAGTTTTTGACAAAAAAACGTGGGGCATTCTAAGAATGAACGAAATTGAATGAACTTAAATGATTCCAAATGCGAAATCTTTGTCCTAGACAACTGACAGACACCTGACTTAACAAAAACTTAATGCTTCTTACATTAAAATTGTAGAAAAAAGCTGTCTTCACCTGTCGCCAATCTTTGACGAATCCTTTCCGAGTTTTATCGAGGAAAAATACAAAAATGTAATGATATTTCGGAAGGACTTCAAAATTAATACACATTCAGCTTTTACAAATATTCGATTTTGCTATTTTGGACCAAAATTTACTTACTACGCTGTTCACATTTGTGCACACCACACACCTTTTGGAAAAAGTCGATAAAATTATACGAAAATTTATTTCCTCAATTTTAAATGTGGCTCTGGATGACTGAGCTTGGTTACAAGCCACGCTGCCCATTCGTTTGTGGCCTCGCTATCCGCAAAATTTCTAGTATTAGTTTACCCGCGTTCATATCCTCAGTCCACAGTACTGAAAAATTTATCAGAGATATCTTAGGACCTTCTCTGGTTGATTTTGAAGTACCGTTTTTGGCTGAAGCTTGAACGTTTGGAGAATGGCTTGTCCTAGTTTGGATTTACCCCAGGTCCCATCTTCCCAAAGGCTGTGGGACGAGCCGCTTTGCAGTGTGACGCGGAAAGAACTTCTCAATACGTCGGTCAATACTGCGGAGCGTCCTCGTCTAATGGCTGTGGGTGAATGGGAATGAGGTCTCTGGCTTCGGGCACTTCCTTCATCCAATACAGCGACTATGTTGGATGTCACGATTTTCGGCTACCTGTCTACGTCTGGGCTCTCCTTGTGTTGCTCCACATCGCTGTCATTGTGGCGAGGTTGTCGACAGCCTCGGACATCATGGCCTCTCGTGCTGCAGAAGTGCAGGCCGCATAGCGCGGCATGCCAGTATTAATGACATTCTTCGTCGTGTTCTTGCCACCGCCGGCGTACCAGATGTTTTAGAACCTAATGGTTTGGTGCGAGACGATGGAAAGAGACCAGATGGTGTCCCTTTTTGCCTTGGAAAATGGGTAGGCCTTTGGTGTGGGACGCAACTTGTGCTGACACCCTTTTTTTTTGTTGACGGTGTTAGAAATGATTTATGCACTATCCACCACTCCGGGGAGAGCGGTGGGGTGTGTCGGACTCCGCTCTGAAAAGAGCGATCTACCAACTAAAACCAGCCTCGGCGTTTCGCGTCACCACTTTGGTGCCGGGCCTACGGGAGCACTGTAGCATTCGTCCTGCTGATACCCTTGCGCCATCCCATCTTTCAACCTCAGCTGGCTGCGCTGGCGCTGCTGCTACTGCGGCACAGACTCTCAAGCGGCGTAAATATAGTAACCTAACTAGTAACTAAATTTTTGAGCCGTTTGGGGTCGAGCCGCTCGGGTTGTGGGGTCCGAGTGTTCGCCTCCTTTTCAAAGAGATTGGTCGACAATTCACGTGACGAGAGGGCTGGGTCGTTTCTAGGGGAGCGTATAAGCATTGCCATTCAACGTGGCAATGCTACCAGTCTTCTGGGCACGTTGCCAGACGACAGCTACGCCGATGAATACATTGATGCCTAGCCGCGCCTCAGTCTTTTAGTTTTAGTTTTATACGAGTACATATATTTTTTAATTATATGTAAATATTGTAAATATTTAAATTTAATTTTGTTAAATTATATTAATAATTCCCTTTGAATAAGTTGTGGTTGAATTACGATTTCCTATTAATTGAATAAAAAATATAATATTCTTACATGAACAAACTTTTTATATAATTATATTTAATAACGTATCTTCAAAACTCAATAAAAACTATTAACAATTGTAGAAATTGTTAATAGTTTTTATTGAGTTTTTTGAATTGTAGAAATTGTTTCTCTGTAGCAAGGTAATCTATAAAATGACAAAAGTAAAATTATATGATGTATTTATCTTATCTTATCTTGTGTAGGGCCGAGGCAGCAAGGCTTCAACGCACTTCGACCCAATGGGATCTTTTGTGCTTCCCCTAGATAATCTATTCCTCATCCCCTCCCAGTTCTACAAACAGCTCTTCCATGAGCTTTATAATGAGGCCTGGGGGTATGAGTCTGTAGTCCTCTGGTCTTGGATAACCCTGACCCAAAAGGCACATTCGCTTTCCAGCCATTGCATCGCATGTACACAGAAGGTGTTCCATGCTCTCAATTTCCCAGCTCATTAAGAGTTCGGGCAGCGTCCATGGTCAGCCTTGAATCGATCCTGTAGGAGGTCAGGGCCATGAGTGCCGCTTGGCTGTCACTAAGAATGTAGATGGACCTACCTGTGGTACCGCTACTTTCCATCTGTTGTGCACAGGCAAGAATAGCATAATATGTTTCCGCTTGGAAAACTGTAGCTAATTTGCCCATGCTTTGACTGACCTTATGGTCCCTTGCATATATGCCCGCCCCTGTACCCGACTCGGTTTTCGAACCGTCAGTGTACCATATCAGACTGCCCTCCTCTGGTGGGTCGAGTCCCTTCATCCATTCTTCTCTTGACGGTAGATGAACCTTGTAAGATCTCTTGAACCAAAACATGGGCTGCATTTTGTCGCAGTGCATGTTCGTTAGTTCGTCAAGGCCTTCCTGTATTTTAAGCTTTGTGTGTCTAGTTCTAGGCTTAGAACTATCCCACAGGCCATTTATTGCCAGTCTGTGTAGTGCAAGACGGGCCTCAGTCTCTATGACAATATGTAAATAAATAAATATTCTGGGACATTTTTACACAGCACCATCTAGTCCCAAACTAAGCAGAGCTTGTACTATGGGTACTAGACAATGGATATAATACTTATATACTTTTTTTTTGTAAATACATACTTATAATACATAAGAAACACCCAGACGAACACAAACTCTTATATTCATCACATAATTTTTTGTGTCCTGTGGGAATCGAACCCACGATCTCATGGTCAGCAGTCCGGTACACGAACCACTAAACCACAGAGGTCGTCAGGTATGTAGCGGTGCAAGGTTGGGTACCTTTTCCATCGCCGCTGTTGGTGTGGTTTTGAACGCCCCTGTGATAGCTAGGCATGCCGTTCGCTGTAGTTTAGCGAGGGCTTCCCTGCATATCCCTAGTTGCGTCCTAGGCCACCAAACAATGCTGCCATATGTGATTATTGGTCTAACCATCATGGGCAGCATGGGTTTCAGGGGGCTCCGTAGGTTGGAGCGGGATTGCAGCTGTGTTCGACTATGCGATGCACAGGGGGCTCCGTAGGTTGGAGCGGGATTGCAGCTCTACGTTCGACTTCGGCGTTCACCTCATCGAGATGTGCCTGATCTACTGGTAGTGTGCTGGGCGAGCATTGTGCCTCTAGACTGTCGGCTAGGCATTCGGACTTTTCGTCGTCTTCAAAGGCGGGCCTTTGATTCGGACGATTCAGTGGGGGCATGGTGGACACGCAGTCGGATTTGAGCTTCCGAGACAGATGCCAAAAGGCCTGGTGGGTGGGCTCCAGTTCCTTCAACAGATTATCCCAGCGGGCTTCGCGTAACTCAGTGATGCGTTATTTTACAGCACGCTGTAAATTACGCATGTGAGCACGGTTTGCCTCACAGGGAAAATTGTCGTGCGCTCTGATAGCCGCGTTCTTCTCCGTCACAAGTGCGCGTACATCCTCCGCGCAGATTCCAGCGGTTATCAAACTCCTCTGGAATCTGTCGTGAACATTCGTTCAACAGGGTTTGCACGTGACTGGTGAGGGAGTCGATGGCGCCGGTCGCGTCGGCAGCTGAGACTATCGTGTCAGGGATGGCGTCCAGGTGAACGGAAGAAGTCGACTTGAGGCGTTCCTCTAGTTTCCTACAATCCGTTATCACCTTTGACGGAGCGGAGCGGGTTGACCTGCGTCAGTGGGGGAGTGACGGGGGCCTAGTTCTAGGATCACAGGTCGGTGGTCCGAGTCTAACTCTTGTAGCGTTTCCAAGGAGCGCAAACCTAGGTTTACGTTCTTTAGGACGGCTATGTCGAGTACGTCTGGTCGGTGGTTAACGTCATTAGGATAATGAGTGGGCGTCATGGGGGCAATAATGTCAAAGTTAAGCAAGGTGCTAAGGTTATCAAGCTCTCGGCCTCTCTGGTTGTTCGAGTGGCTGTTCCAAGCGACGTTTTTGGCGTTAAGGTCGCCTGCTATGATAACCGAATCACCCAAGCCTAGGAGAGATTCTAGGTCGGAGCGCAGGTGGTGAAGCCTGACGCTACTGGGGGGTATATAGGCCGATACTATAGTGATCGGTTGGTGGCCAGTCATGCCTATTTGACATATCGAGGTCTCAATATGCTCGAGAATCGGGGAATCCATAGGAATGCAGTACAGTGACCTTTTATAGTAAATGAGAGTGCCACCCCCTCGAGTGTGAAGCCTGTCATTTGCGCACTATATGATAGTTGGCAATTCCGGGGTTCCTCTTGGAGGGCTTGAGGAAGGTCTCCTGTACAAGGAAGATGTCAATTTGATGGTCGCGGAGAAGGGTTGCGATCTCATCGCGTTGACCGAACATGCCATTTGCATTGAAGTAACCTATTCTTAGGGAACGGGGTTTGTTTCTGCCTTTGTTTCCTGCCATTAGAAACGAAGTTCAGAGAACGACTTAATTAAGTCGGCGTTGGCGTGCACAATAAGTGCGATGGCAATACCATCACCCTCGTTTGCTTTGAGGGAGAGAACTAGGGATTCAACTCGCTCATACGGGGCGATTTGGAAGGCCTTGACGGCCGATCCCATTACTCACTCGGCCGAAGGGCGGCCGGTGGATGGAGCGATGGGGGGAGATTTATGCGCGGGTCTTGGCGCGGGTCTAGGCGCAGGCGCTGGTTTGGGAGCCAAAGCCGGCTGAGTTTGGGGAGGGGCCACCTGTGTGACCGGGGGAACGGGCGTGCCCATTAGGGCCGGAATATTTGCCGCTAAATGCGGCGTTTTAAGGGGAGGGAACGACTGCTGTTGATTCAGCGCGTTCCATGGAGAGGGCCTCTGAGGGCTGAGACGGGCTGGGAGGGCGTTGGAAGGGCTCTCCCTCTGGATTTTGTCGGCAACACGTTTAGCCAACTTTGGTTTGGTTTTGGGAGCTTTGGGGCAGCCCCGGTAGTTAGAGTCTTTCGGACGAGTGCAGTCTGAGGTGGCGTGGTCGCCGAGGCATTTCACGCAGCGAGCTTTTGCGAAGCAATTTCTCGCTGAGTGACCATATAGTTGGCAGTTATGGGACCGCCCTTATGGGGCCTTTCTACGTGTGTGCCAGAGAGGTGGCATACGTCTTTGATCTTAAAGATGTCTTTGCAGCCATCTGTGGGATCGATGATAGCGAGTACCATGTTGTACTCTTTTCCTCCGATGCACTTCGGCAACGGGGATTTTTTGGGCTTTGAGATCCTCAAGGATGTCTGCCGTAGCAATCTCCTTGGGGACGCCTTTTATCACTACTCTGAGGGATGTCTCCTCAGCAAGCGTAAAAGTGTGGAAATTAATTTTCCGCTCGTTTAGTAGGGCCGTGAATGCCCTGTAACCGTCGGGATACGGTATCCTGACTTTGATGCCATCGCTTACCGAGACGGCACCTGTGTAGTTGATCTTTCGATCAACACACGCCTTTGAGATATCGACCCAGGACTCTTTGTCGTGGACGATAACTGTGCGGGGGTCGTGGGCTGAGGGGCTGCTGAGGCGGGGGGAACCTCAGTGGTTTTGAGGGCCTTTGAAGGGGCACCGTTGGTGGCCTTGTTTTTTCGCGGCCTCTTTTTCGCTGCTACAGGGATGAACCCATCTGACGAATCAGATGAGGCTGAGTCTGTGAGGGATTCCTCAGACTCGGATTCGCGCGGTGCCGACGTGTCCATCGGCACCGTTTGAGAGCGGGTAGCGACAGCTGAGGTGGATGCACGTGCATCTCATTCCTCAGCGTCGGACAAAAGAGTCGCGAACCTATTGTTCGCGATCGCGGGGTTCGGGGAACCAGACAATAGTGCCCGGTCATAAAAATTATTCTCCGGGCTTTCCGGAGAATCGAATTGTTCCCTAACAATGCAGGGAACATCTGCGTCCGGTGAGGCCGGACTATCGGGAATTGGAGCGGGGCGTGTGGGACGTTGAGCGCGCGGCTCGGGGTTGAGGAATTTGCCATATTTGGCGATGAAATCCGGGTCCTTTAGGAGGACCTCCTTAAAAAAGCTAATAAGCTGGGCATCGGACATCTTGAAGAGATGTCCGAGAGGGAATAAAAAGGGGAATTATATTTTAAAAATGGGTTCCTACCATTAACGTCCCGGGGTGGATGGGCCCGGGGTTGTGTAGGTGAGTGAACCCTCCCTGCCGGGTATAGGCAGGGAGGTGTGTGTACCTGTAGTGTACCCTAGCTTGACTCCCGTCGCCAGTCTTATTGTGCGAACGGGTTCCTATGCTCTAGTACCGAAGTACTAGAGGAGCTGTAAAAGAACGGGGTTAGAGCTAGGGTCGACTAGGAGACTCCCCAAGGCCGGTTGTCCTAGCTCCTTCCGATTTTAGCTTTGCCCAGAAGGGGCGCAGCGGAGTTTTCGGTGCGGCGCTTTAAATACTACCCTGCCCCCGCTTCACTACTATATAAACTCGCCCTAAGCGGCGGCCGCGCGTCATTTCCAATTCGAGCGCCGGAGCGGGCGTATGCGTACTTATTTCTACTATTATTACACAGAAATATATAATTTCCTACTTATATTTACTTATTTTATAGTAAAACAACAAATAAACGTAACTTTATTTGCATCATAACTTAAGAATATTATTCTTATCTAATTATTCCTATTATAATACTTCCAAACATTTATTCTTATTATTATTCAAGAATTAATGTAATTAACACTTATTAATACTATTCTTTAAGAGATATTAAGACAAACATTAACTAATATTTTCATTATAAAATATTCATCAATCAGCAGTCTCTATACACCTAAATATTATCCTTATCTTTTAGATATCACTATTCCTACTATTTTTTACATATACTGTAAAAAGAAGTTTTAGTTAATATTTATTTGCTTAATGTTGAATAATGTTGAATTATCGTGACAATAAAATAATATTCCTACTATCTATTTACAATCAAGATTATTCTTAAAATATATTAATTAATATGTAAACGAGGTAAAATAATACAATTTTCATACTATGGTCATGGATTGCGACGGTCACTACTTGTACCCCTCTCGCCGCATGTAGTCCTTATGATGCTGTCGTGCACAAGTATATTCATTTATTCCCTAGCTCGAAAAATACTCGTCTTTGGTCAAATCTAGTTGTGATTTCCGACGGCCTTTTTTGCGTTGTTACAGTTGTTTGTTTATTTTTGTGCAAGTACCTAGTGTTTATACAAAATGCCCCTACTTAATTATAATCAAAATAAATGATAAAATACAGTTAGATGGTCATAACATCTAGTGTATCTAACCAGAAGATGCAGTGTCGAAATTTTCTGCTTTTCTTTACTAAAATAATTTTAGGGTAGAAAATGCAAAGAAATACAAAAAGTTTGCGATATTCCTAGTGAATACCTACCTAGTTTTAGTAATTCTTTAATTCAGTAACTTGACAGTCCGAAGAAAAATAATGATACAGTATATGTAATGTAGTAATGATACAGGTATTCTACACTCCAATCTTTTTGGCCGGGCTGAACATATGTGCGAGTCGCTACGTAGAATGCATTTTAAGGTATCATAGGGAAGATGGAAGAGCGCGGGTGGACGGGGCGCCCACCGCGGTCACCCGCGCGCTGCCTAGTGCCTACTACCTGCTCTGCTCGCGTCCTTGCAACTGTGCGAGTGTTTGTAACTAGTATGTATTTTTAATTTAAGGCTGACCGTTTCGCTCAGCCCGCCAAATTCAAATTTCAATTGGTTTTTCGCAATTTGTAGGTCTATAACACATTCTAGATTCCTAGCTGTAGTAATTGCGGCATTAGCTATACAATATTCACAACTGAGCATTAAAAACTTTGCTTAATAAACGTTAAAGAAGCTAAAAGTAGGGTCAATCGTCAATATTGGCCAAAATTGACGATTGACACTACTTTTAGCTACAATATCGATTTACAAGCAAAGGTTTAAAAGTATCTCATATTAGTCACTAGTCTGTCCGTACGTGAAACACATGCGCATTGCGTTCTGAGAAACAGTCGAGTTCAGAATCGTTCATTTCGTTTTTGCTATTTTGTTATTGGTAGTTAGAGTTTTTGCTATTATCGTTATTATTATTCGTTAGTGTTTTGTTATTATTGTTTGTCGGTATCGTGTTATCGGATTGGAAGACAATGCAATAAAGTAGATAAAAAATATCGAGCAAGAATATAAGGAAAGTGACAGAATTATTGATAAATTTGACTGATGAACTGTGCATTCGTGGAAGCGAAATTAATCGGATGAATTGGAAACGGGTTTTGAAGACGAAGACGATAATTCTTTCTATGGAATGGACCTCTTCATAAGGGTGTGACTTTCATGGAAGGTGTAACTCTGCTTTAAATAAATAAATATTTTTGATAATATATATTATATTAAGTATAATAAAAATTATAAAACAAAAAAAACTAATAAATATTATATTCTTTTGGATAAATTTTAAGGAATTTACCAATTTGAGTTTATTTGTTAGACTTTAATAATTCGTAATGTAAACTTATTTGGTGCCCAAGATACAGACGTAGCCTAGATTCGGACCATCGGAACCTCATAAATATTGTAAAGTTTATTTAGGAAATAAATGTATTGTATTTAGAAACGTGTTTGGCATTGTGTTGTCTGAACGATAGGTTTTGATCTATTGTTATGCCCAGATATTTAAGGTGATCAATCCTCTCGATCACGTTGGCGACGTGGCGAGTCCTCAAGAGTTGAAAATACTCGTTGCACAAAGTATTTTTTTGCCAATACGATAATGCACCTTGTATGTATCATAATATAGATAAATTTTCTATGCATATGATTATTTGAAAATACTCGTTGTACAAAGTATTTTTTTTGCCAATACGATATGCACCTTGTATATTGAAATGAAACTACTTTTTACGGATTTTATCGCGGTATATTAATATTATTTAGTTCCCGACGTTTCGGATTCTTTACAGCATCCATGGTCACGGGCAAACTGATAAAATACCGCGATAAAATCCGTAAACAGTAGTTTCATTTCAATGCCTAATATTCGCGTAAGTGTCAGAAATCAGTACACCTTGTATTTATCATGATATGGATTAATTTTCTATGCATGCGAGTATTTTTAATCCACGCACGGCGCGGCGGTATGGTGTTGTGTCCGCGTGGAACTAGTAAATACTTACTTTATACAATTTTTCTACGTTTCTTTTCTTTCTTTTTCTACGTTTTTTCATACGTTTTTCTTGGCCATACCAACCTCAACCATGAGTTTTTCTCAAGTAAATTCGCTAGCGACGCCGTAAAATATTTACGGCGTCTCTACTACTACTCTAGTGGTTACGTAAGGAACTAAAATTGGTAGTATGAGATTACAGCGTTTCGATGCGTAAAAAAAGTATCGAAAGCAATTTGATAGCGACTCGGATTTGTATGGCAGATAAACAATTTTTTTTTGACTTACTTCATACTTCAAAGTTTTGATGTTAATAATGTCTGGGAGATCATATTTAGCGTGGAAGTAGTAATATCAAAGTCACCTTGGTACAGCGACTTACCAAACAACACCATCACGCCTGTATTCCCCGAAGGGTTAGGCAGAGGCGTACTAATGTGCACCCACAGTTCGCCGGTATGTTAAAGTCTTACGTAATAGGGGGCGAGCCTATTGCCATTAACCGGAAACAATTTCCGAACTCCGAGCTGCTACTGGGAATTTCATAGAAAAACCCAATAACACTGCTCGACCTGGGAATTAAACCCAGGACCTCAAGCGTAGCAGCCGCGCTCAAGACCACTAGGCTAATGAGGCACTTATTTACCAAAGGCTTAGTTTAGTATTCAAAATTAACAAAAATACAAGTAGGATTAGTACCTACCTACTATATACATGCCGTAGGTAGGAGATAATGCCATTACATTTGTATAATTAGAGTAGAAAGGAACAAACGAAATCACACTATTACAAATACATCGGTACAAACGTTCGGGTTACACGGGAAAAGGAGCATTATATTATTTCTCTTTTGTACACACCTCGATAGCAAAGGAAGACTACATACTTAATGCCAACCTAACGACATGCTACGTAAATCTACGATCGAGATTACTACAGCGTGTGACGTAATCAATAATATGACTCAGTCATGGTCATGGTACAAGTGCCATCGAAATTTATCCGATACACGTTATAGTACGATAGCGACTTTGTTTACCTGTCGTAACTTTATAACATAAACTCATGGTTGAGGGGCAGAGAGAGGGGGACTTCGACGCAATGTCCCGGTTTTAAAAACTGGTAAAGTAAATATGTCTCATCCGTAATATCGTAGATAAGAATAAGTACTAAAGTCTAAAGTACCCTTTGACTATCTATCCCTGGACAAGTAACGCGCTTAATTCTGTGAACAAAAAAATCTGTCACTTTTGGTGCGGGGGGAGGACACACTACATAGACATTGCTGCACACATACTCAAAATCATTTTGTATCGCTACGAACTCACACATATCAAAATCTTCACCACTAACAATTTACGCACACATAGAGGTCAAATACGTCAACATATAAGAATTGACGACAATACGAACGTAAAAGGTATTATTAAAAATTATTAGGAAGCTACTACTTATGTCGATATTTTATATCGATAAATTATTTTAGGAAGAATGGATAAAAACGTAACCACGATTACAAATTATTTTTATATGTAATTATTTATTTGCAAAATTAAAATCATCCATACACACCTTTTTAATATCTTGCGTCATAATTATTTTCAATGCAATGCTCTCATTGCATGTTAATTAAATACAAAACAAAGAAACTATTTAGGTATAGATAAATACATACCATGTAATTGGAAAATAAACGCACGGATCAGAGAAATCGCTAACTTTTTCGAAATATATATTCTATAGCCTAGGGGCCACTTGCACCAAATTCTATTTTAATCATTCTTTTATGCATTTAGTTAAATATGTCTAACTCCATAAACATAACACATTTAGGGCAACTTGCACCAACTTCTTAAATACGTTAAAATTGTATTTCAACACAATTTTATATTGAAGTCGAACATTCGTCTTGCACCTAAATAATTTCCGTGTTAAATACGTTGAAAGACCTGTCAAAGTTAAATACGCTGAAGACCCTATTTACATCATACTTAAATACGAATGGCCGTTTATTGAACTGTCATCTGACAAATGGAGTTTATTTTGAGATAAAATACTACTAGAAGCCTTGTAATAATTTCTATGAGAGATTATTCACCTATTTAAGATTATTTTTTCATTTTATCAAATAAAAACACAACAAATAAATATGACTTTGTTAGGATTGGTTGTCATGGCAGCGAAAAGTCAAAATAATGGCGTAAGTTTCGTTACATGCATACTATTTTCAATCAAAATCATCGATTTATCATTAATTAAAATTAATTAATTATAATAATTATTAAATTTGATTTTATTTTATATCTATTATTCATAACATAATTTTTTAAATAGATTTTTCACATTACTATGATGTAATGTAGATGTAATGTAAAAACGGAACGTAGAGAACTGTTTAATCGACATGTTCAATTCATTTAACTAAAATGACATAAGACAGACTTGGTGCAAGACGATTTTAAATGTGTTATGTTTAGGGAGTTAAACATATTTAACTAAATGCATAAAAGAATGATTTAAATAGTATTTGGTGCAAGTGGCCCTTAAGATCGTCTTGCACCAAGTCTGTCTTATGTCATTTTAGTTAAATGAATTCAACATGTCGATTAAACAGTTCTCTACGTTATTGGAGTTTTTCTATAAAATTAAGGGTTTATGCCCGATTAATGGCAATAGGCTCGCCCCCTATGTACGCATGTCTAACCCTTCGGTGAATAAAGACGTGATGGTATGTCGTGTTCCGTACTCTCGTTATTTCTTTGCGTCGGATATCGAAAAAAGAAAATAATGTGTTTGAAGAAACACCCTGAGAGGTAGGGCATAGTGGAATTGAATAACTCCACTTACAATTGGAGCTGCCCAACTGGGGAAATACCTACACTTTGCAAAAAATAGTAGCCAAATAACATAGCACTGTACTATGTTGTGTTCCTAACGGTGAGCAAGAGCGCCAGAGCTCCGCGAGGAAGCGTTTTATTGGCAGTGGGGGTTAGATATTTACAGGGTCGGCAACGGGCGAGTGATACCCCAGGTGTTGCAAGCGTTCATATAATAGGCTACGGTAACCACTTACCATCAGGCGGGCCATGTGCTGGTTTTCCACCTAAGCGGTAAAAGAAACCCCAGACCTTCAAATCGTACCGTATCTTAGAAATCATTTTCAATGATTTTTTAAATACGATTTAAATATGTTAATTTATAAATTCTTTTGTCAACACATTTATCCGCAACGGCTTAAGCTATTATTTATCAATCACACCTACTTCATTTTAAATGAAGGTCTTTTGTAGATCTGAAAAAGTAACAAATAAAATATCTAATAGCACTGGATATCAAAAATAATCAATAATCTTAGTTACGTCATTTCCAAAAATGTTATTTTATTAATCTTGATGAGCGTATTTTGGTTCCGCTCGGACCCAAAACAAAAAACCAAGCTTTTTATCAGGGCGTACTTTGGGTCCGATCGGACCCAATGACGTCGCTAACTAGCCTGCCCTCTGTAGGCAGTAAACCTGCTGATGGTGAGCTCAAGGGGTTTTATAAAAATATAGTGATATCATAAATTCATGATATTCATCTTTAGTGATCTTTAGCAATTATCATAATTTGGTCTAACATTGAACACGAAAATAATATCGATATCGATTCGAAATCGTAAACAATCACTATCACATCATTAATTAAAATGACAAAACAAAAGAGGGACTAGTCTCGCTACACTTTTTAAAATCCGAGTTTTAAGCATTATGTCATTATATATAAGGCCTATAATTGCCAAAAAAAGATGAAAAAGGTAATTCTGCATTAACACCTATAATTAGAAATCATAAATGGTGACATCCATGATATATAATTGAAAATCAAAAAATGACATTTTGATGGATGTTTCAAATTTAAATCTTACGTTTATAAGAAGGCTGATACTGTTAGTAAAAAAAATTTGCTAGACTCGTGGGGAGTGCGGGTCTTTGACTATCTATCTATAAGGACCCGCCTCTCATGATCATTCCCCTCTGTCAAGGTAGTGGATTAAAAAATCTAACGCGTTTATCAAAACTGTTTCCGAAATCGATTTTTCATTAACAGAATCGTTTCCGCTCAGTAAGGTCATCATAAATGCTCCGTGTAAATACCGATATACGTGCAGTTAATGTATGCAAAAAAATATCTAATATCTTATTTAGATAAAGATGGAGTTATTTTCCGTATGGAAGTATTAAAGTTCATTTATTTCTATTTAATCACATAATACAATTTATTAATAATGATCGAGGACGTTACCGATTCAATAATCGAGTATAAAATAATCGTTTAGTTCAAGCATGCACTCCCCACGAGACTACCCGCACTCCCCACGAGACTATCCGCACTCCCCACGAGACTAGCAAAATTTTTTTACTAACAATATCAGCCTTCTTCTAATATACGTAAGATTTAAATTTGAAATATCCATCAAAATGTCATTTTTTTATTTCAATTATATATCATCCAATAGGATGTCACCATTTATGATTTCCAATTATAGGTCTTAATGCAGAATTACCGATTTTTGGCAATTATAGGCCTTATATATATTATGACATAATGCATAAAACTCGATTTTTAAAAGTGTAGCGAGACTATGTCCCTCTTTTGTTTTGTCATTTTAATTAATGATGTGATAGTGATTGTTTACGATTTCGAATCGATATCGATATTATTTTCGTGTTCAATGTAAGACCAAATTATAATAATTGCTAAAGATCACTAAAGATGAATATCATGAATTTATGATATGATATAAAATTTAATAAAATAACATTTTTGGAAATGACGTAACTAAGATTATTGATTATTTTTGATATCCAGTGCTATTAGATATTTTATTTGTTACTTTTTCAAATCTACAAAAGACCTTCATTTAAAATGAAGTAGGTGTGATTGATAAATAATAGCTTAAGCCGTTGCGGATAAATGTGTTGACAAAAGAAAAATAAATTAACATATTTATATCGTATTTCAAAAATAATTGAAAATGATTTCTAAGATACGGTATGGTTAGAAGGGCTGCGGTTTCTTTTACCGCTTAGGTGGAAAACCAGCACATGGCCCACCTGATGGTAAGTGGTTACTGTACCCTATTATATGAAGGCTTGCAACACCTGGGGTATCACTCGCCCGTTGCCGACCCTGTAAAAATCTTTTCACACCCGGTAGACAACCCACAACACCGGTACCCCCACTGCCAACATAACGCTTCCTCGCGGAGCTTTGGCGATCTTGCTCACCGTTAGGAACACAACATAGTACAGTGCTATGTTATTTGGCTACTATTTTCTGCAAAGTGTAGGTATTTCCCCAGTTGGGCAGCTCCAATTTCAAGTGGAGTTATTCAATTCAACTATGCCCTGCCTCTTGCGGGGTGTTTCTTCAAACACATTATTTTCTTTTTTCGATATCCGGCTCAAAGAAATAACGAGAGTACGGAACACGACATACCATCACGTCTTTATTTCCCGAAGGGTTAGACAGATGCGTACTTAGGGGGCGAGCCTATTGCCATTAATCGGGCATAAACCCTTAATTTTATAGAAAAACTCCAATAACACATTGCTCAACCGGGGAATCAAACCCAGGACCTCCAGCGTAGCAGTCGCTTCTTATCATATTAACGCGCGACATAATGAACAAAATCGTATTTACTCCTACTTATATCTCGTGGGAAACAAAACGCTCTGTCTAGTGTTATTCCTAATATATCAGCCTGGCAAAGAAAAGAAAAAATCAAAATCAAAGAATCAAACTAATTGGTATCAAAGTATTTGTAACATAACGTCCCCAATATCCGCTTTATCTATACTAATATTATAAAGAGGAAAGATTTGTATGTATCAATGTATGTAACAAATAAACTCAAAAACTACTAGGCCGATTTCGAAAATTATTTCACCATTTGAATGCTACATTATTCAAGATTAACATAGGCTATAGAATATGTATTTCGAAAAGTTAGCGATTTCTCTCACCCGTGCGTTTATTTTCCAATTACATAGTATGTACCTATTTATCTATACCTAAATAGTTTCTTTGTTTTGTATTTCATTAGCATGCAATGAGAGCATTGCATTGAAAATAATTATGACGCAAGATATTAAAAAGGTGTGTATGGATGATTTTAATTTTGCAAATAAATAATTACATATAATAATAATTTGTAATCGTTGTTACGTTTTTATCCATTCTTCCTAAACCAATCTATCGATATAAAATATCGACATAGTAGCTTCCTAATTATTTTTATTGTATTATACGTTCGTATTGTCGTCAATTCTTGTATGTTGACGTATTTGACCTCTATGTGTGCGTAAATTGTGTTAGTGGTGAAGATTTTAATATGTGTGAGTTCGTAGCGATACAAAATGATTTTGAGTATGTGTGCAGCAATGTCTATGTAGTGTTTCCTCCCCCCGCACCAAAAGTGACAGACTTTTTTGTTCATAGAATTAAGCGCGTCACTTGTCCAGGGATAGATAGTCAAAGGTGCGGGTAGTCTCGTGGGGAGTGCATGCTTGAACTAAACGATTATTTTATACTCGATTATTGAATCGGTAATGTCCTCGATCTTTATTAATAAATTGTATTATGTGATTTAAATAGAAATAAATGAACTTTAATGTCGGTGCATCACATATGCTCCGTAGGCGATAGCGGGGAAGGCGTGGGGTACGGAGCATCGAACCCGGCCGCGCACGCGCTGCTGCGCCGCCTTCCTCCACTCTGCTCACCGACGCGTTAGACTACGGGCATTTCTTTGTTCCTATTTGTACATATTTTGTAGTAACGGTATTATACCTATTGTTATACAGTCCACTTCTCTTTAATTTAATTCCCGACTGAGCCCAAACAACTTACATACGGAAAATAACTCCATCTTTATCTAAATAAGATATTAGATATTTTTTTGCATACATTAACTGCACGTATATCGGTATTTACACGGAGCATTTATGATGATCTTACTGAGCGGAAACGATTATGTTTATGAAAAATCGATTTCGGAAACAGTTTTTATAAACGCGTTAGATTTTTTAATCCACTACCTTGACAGAGGGGAATGATCATGAGAGGCGCGTCCTTATAGATAGATAGTCAAAGAAAGTACCTAATATGCATTCTTCGCAGCTGCTCACGTCTATGTTCAGCCCGGCCAAAAAGATTGGAGAGTACAATAATTATACTGTGTCTGTACATAATTTAAGTTCATTCAATTTCGTCCATTCTTTCACCACCTCACTTTTTTTGTCAAAAACTGGTAGCCCATCATCAAGCTTCAAGTCGAGTGAGTTTAGGCGGGAAAATGTAAAGTGCACATTGTCGATTTTATATCATTTTTCAAAACTTGAATTTCTCCGAAGTTTAATGTGTAATTATGGTGGATAATTAAGTGTTCGTGAACGTGTGAGAGTGTAGGCAAATGATATAAAATTGAAAATCGCGACTTTTTGGGTTCACTCCTAAACTCCATCGAAGCCTCAATAAAGTTTCTACCGTTTTATTGGGGCAACTGAACTTATACTTGACACTGGCGAACACAAGTGTGGTGCCATAATACAATCCCATGATGGGAAATATTCTTTGAATACTTGATTACTTTATTACTTGACACTGGCAAATACACAAAAAGTGTGGCGCCATCATTAAAAAAAAAAAAAGCTTCAAGTCACAAGTGTCAAAGCAAAGTGTCAAGTTACAATCGAATCGAAGTACCTACCGTGAAATCGAAATCATCAATCAAATCAATGAAACATATACATACCTTCTAACGGTGTTGAATAATAAAAATGTAGAAATTCATCTAAATAAGTTAAACAGATTTGTGCCTTAACTCTTACAAAGGATAAGTTTTCTATAAACATTGTAAAATGATTATTAAATCATCGGAGTTGAAATATATAATATTTTGATCGTGTTTTCATAAAGTTTATTAATAATTCCGCTGTTCCGCATAAGAGTACTCTGTGCCCCTAAAAATGATTCTCAGAAATTATATCATAGTTTTCTCGTTAACTATAATATTGCAATGTGCCTTTTCGGAATTCGTCACATTGTCTGTAATAAGTTCCGTCGCATTAGCTGGTTGGTACAAATGGGATACTTTAAAAGATAATACATACTGTCGTTATGTGGAATGTTGTAACGATCAGCATGTGCCTTTTGATATAAACAGTGAGTGAAGTTATTATTATTCTTTCTTCACACGAAATTGTTCGTCGCTCACCCTAATGGTCACTTTTTAAGAAGAATCTCTGACCTTTATTAGCGAAGAATATATTTGAGATTTACATTAGTTAATTACCTCATCATGTCGAAAATTCCAGGATACAACAAAAAGGCAACTCACTAAACAACATTTTTCGTATCTGTGGGAAAAATGCAATTATTCAAGGTTCAAGCAGATTTATTGTAATTCTAGATGCTACACTTATAGTAGGGTAGAATTTTATGATGAAATAATTGAAGGGTTTTGAAAGGAATTAATGGTACTTACATTAAGCATCATCATCAGCCTAAATCAGTCCACTGCTGGATATAGGCCTCCCTAAATGTGCACTATTTAATTTTTATAATGCATTCTATGATAAAAATTGTAATGAGAGGTTTTTCGCAACTAGTCAACAGCTCTTATATCATCATGTAGCTATTGTCTGAACTTTTGCAGAGTTGAAATTATCATTATCACAAAGGATGTTCGGGCAGCCCTTAGTAGAAGAACTGGTAAATATATTACATGCTCATAAAGAGGCTGTGTATGATAAACAAAAAAGCAACAAGAAGGCTCTTGTAATAAGCCTGCATGGCTGGCCTGGTGTGGGTAAAAACTATGCAGCTACTATGATAGCTGAAGCAATTTTTACAAAGGGTATGCACAGCAAATATGTCAAATTGTTTATGGGAAAGAAAGATTTTGACTGTTCTAACTTGCAGCAGAAAAAAGTGAGTAACTCTTAACTTTTTGTCCTCTTTCCTTAGCCCTTAACTAAATCAATAATATTTTGCATTTTGATGATTCACTTGATGTGTTTACTAGCACCAAACTGAGTTTTCTTTAGACTGCGACCTTTACCTCGAGGCTATTGCCAATCCCAGTACTATTATTTCTTGATTGCACTAATTATTATTTACGTAGTTTATTATTTTTAAGAGTTCTGTTTGTACCCACTCAATGCTTTTCTATATCTATATAACTAACATATATATATATGTTAGTATGTCTATGAGCACAACATTATGTTATTGATCTTGTAATATTATAATATCTATCTCATTAAATTATAATTTCGATGTACTAATATCTAACCAATAACTTGTATGTTTAGTGCACACTGTTAATATAAGTTGGTTATAAAATATTTTAGTTCAGTTATATGGCCCTAAGCGAATGCACAAGTGTAGCGCTCATCTACGGAAACATACCTTAAGCCCGGATGAAATAAAAGAGCTCACCCCTAGGAAAATTAAAAAATGTGAAAAATTTAAAAAATGAAAATTATCAACCTTTGACTTCTGATACAGAAACGGAGACCACACCAATATGTCCTCCGAAATGGCAAAGAGTTAGTTAATACCTCACACAGATTCGCTGGTCTATCAATTGACCTAACCGAAACTAATGATATACAAAAAGATAAACGACCCCCTAAACCACCACCAATAGTTCTATATGGCATTGAGGACGTCAACAAGCTCACAGAACTACTTGAAACTGTCGTTGACATGAACCAGTTCACTTTTAGTATTGTCAACCGAAACCAGTTGAGAATAAGTTGCTTAGAGATCGAAAGCTATAAACAAATTATTAAAGTAGTAAGAGAAAATGGGTTGATCGGCCACACTTTTAATCGGAAAGACCAGAGGTGCTTTAGAGTGGTTATACGAAACCTACATTCAACAACACCAATGTCCGCAATTAAAGAAGACATTGAAGCTACGGGAAATACAATTACTGGAGAAATCATAAATGCAAAATATGGGCCTGACCGGAAACCAACATCCACATTCTTCGTAAATGTTGCACCTGGACCGAATAATAAGGCGGTGAAAGAACTGAAATACATATTTCATCAGTCTGTTATAGAGGATCCGAAGAAGCAAAAATCGATAGTACAATGCCAAAGATGCCAACAATACGGGCACTCGAAAAATTATTGTATGCGCCCATATCGTTGCGTAAAATGTGGACAGTCACATAAAACGACAGAATGTCAAAAACGCGACCGCACAACACCCGCCCAGTGCGCACTATGCAATGGACCACAACCGGCGAACTACAAAGGATGTGAAGTGTACAGGGAAATCCTTCTAAGACGTTCAAAGTCAACACATTCAACTGCAAGAAAATATCAGAACAAATCTTTCCAACTGAAAAACCAAAAGATAGACCTGTGCACATTTGCCTGATAAGACAGCTGAAAACCCTAAAAGCTCAACAAAAAGTAACCTGTATTCAGACGTCACGCGAAACAAGAATTATCCAGTCCAGGAAACAACAAGCTCACAACCTTGAATTTAGAATAATTTAGAATAATTTTCTGAACTTAGAATAGATATTAATTAATCAGACGGAGAAATTTGACTTAATCATTCAACAGATGAGTACCCTTATAATGCTCATAACACAACTCGTAGACAAATTATCTAAATGACTGCAATTCGAATGGCAACATGGAACATAAATGGACTGACCCCAAATAAAAATGACACGGAAATGCTACTGACCCAACAGAATTTGGACTTGTTACTGATATCTGAAGCTCACTGCACCCCTGCCTCAAACCTCAAATTTCATAATTACGAATGTTACATCACCCTGCATCCAGATGGGACTGGACATGCTGGTACTGCGATTATCGTTAGGAAATCTGTGAAACACCACATAATGCCTGAATATAAAACCTGTCACATCCAGGCTACTACAATAGCAGTTGAAGACAAAACAAAAATGGCAGTTTCAATATCTCTTCAGTATATTGTCCACCCAGACATAACATATCCAAAGACATTTACACAGAATTCTTCGAGACACTCGGCAATCGATTTATTGCGGGGGGAGACTGGAACTCCAAAAATACGCACTGGGGATCCAGGTTAACTAGCACCAGAGGAAGACAACTAAAACAAAGCATAGATGCTAATAAATTATATACAGCTTCCGCGTGTGAACCCACATACTGGCCGGCAGATACTTCTAAAATACCAGACCTGCTTGATTTCTTCGTTATGAAAGGTTTTTCTAGTCACTATGTAAAGTGCGAATCCTGTTACGACAGCTCATCTGATCACACGCCAGTACTGCTCACTCTAAGTACAAAGATTATAGAACAGGAAACCCCAGAGAGGCTGTATAACAAAGAAACGGACTGGGAATCTTTCAAAGAATTTATTGACGAAAACATCAAGTTAAAAGTTGCTCTTAAAACGCCTGAAGATATAGAAGTTGCAACCAAATACATTACGAACCTTATTCAGGAGGCCTGCTGGAAGAGTACCCCATTACTAGACCCAAAAAAGCGGATAAATAACTATCCCCTTGAAATTAAAAAAGCAGTCCTAGAAAGACGCAGACTGCGCCGTGTCTGGCAGCTGAGTAGAATTGCATCAGATAAAACAAATTTTAACAGGCAAGCATCACGCCTCAGAGGAATGCTACAGACTTGGCACAGTGAGACTCTAGAGGCTCAACTCGAATCGCTTACACCCACTGCAGCCACTGACTACTCACTGTGGAAGTTTACAAAGTCGTACGACAGGCCACAGTTGGCGAAACCTCCGCTGAAAAACAACAATGGCTGGGCTCGCACATCGCAGGATAAGGCAAACTTATTCGCAGAACATCTATACACTGTATTTAGCCCGAATCACTCCAGCGACACAGAGTCCGAGAGAGAGACTGAAGTAATTCTTTTCCAGCCCATACAAATGTCGCCCCCCCCCCCCCCCCGCACCTATCACCGTAAAAGAAGAGGACCATTAATGACCTCAAAGACAAGAAGGCACCAGGATATGATCTTATTACAAAGGAAATTTTGAGAGAACTTCCAAGAAAGGCGTTGGTTTTCTTAACAATGTTGTACAATGGAATACTAAGGGTTCAACACTTTCCGGACCTTTGGAAGGTATCACAAATTCTAATGATACATAAGGCAGGGAAACCAGCAAATCAAACCACTTCGTATAGACCCATCAGCCTCTTACCTATCCTGTCAAAAGTCTGTGAAAAACTGATCCTTCACCGAATTATGCCTCTATTGGAAATCAATAATGCCATCCCGAACCACCAATTTGGATTTAGACAAAAACACTCTTCTGTTGAACAAGTACATAGAGTAGTCGAGAAAATAAGGAAATCTTTGGAGGAAAACGAGTACTGTTCTTGTGCATTTTTGGACATACAGCAGGCATTTGACAGGGTCTGGCATGAGGGACTTCTCTGTAAGATAAAAACGAGTCTTCCACATAGCTACTACATTCTACTGAAATCATATCTCACAGGGAGAATCTTCCAGATGAAAGAATCTGAGGCTACCTCTAAATTCTACAGTATAAGAGCAGGCGTGCCCCAGGGTTCGGTGTTGGGACCAACTTTGTATACATTATACACCGCAGACCTACTACAGGTAGACGGAGTCATGACTGCTACATATGCTGACGACACAGCCATTATGGCAAGTAACAAGCAGCCTGAACTGGCCACAGAGCAATTACAACATGGTTTGGATGCTGTAACTAAGTGGCTTCAAAAGTGGAGGATTAAAGCTAGCGCAACAAAGTCAGTGCAGGTTACGTTCACACTTCGGAGAAAAGACTGCCCTCCTGTAAGTCTTGAAAACTCCACATTACCACACAAAGACAGTGTAAGATACCTGGGCATGCACCTGGATCGCCGCTTGACTTGGAACCAGAATATCAAAAACAAGAGAGAAGAACTCAAAATACGACACAGAAACCTCTACTGGATGCTGGGTCGTAACAGCAAGTTATCGATAGATAACAAACTCCTATTATACAAGTCTATATTAAAACCAACTTGGACATACGGCATTCAGCTTTGGGGCAGTGCAAGTAACTCGAACATCGCAATATTGCAAAGAATGCAAAACGCAATACTAAGAACAATAGCGCAAGTGCCGTGGTTTATTACCAACTCTGAATTCCACGCACACCTAAAATGACTACTGTAAAAGAGGAAATGCAGACCTCGACATTAAAATATCAAAAGCGGCTAGAAAATCACCCGAACATACTTGCGGCGAGTCTAATGAAGCGCAGCTATCAAAAGCGTCTTAAGAGAAAAAACATACTATAGTAAAAAAACGCCTTGTATGGGTACTATTAGTAGCTGTCCTCGCTGGGGGATGCGCTCGACCTGACAATTTCTCTCAAACTATCTGCTTATAGTAGACTACTGATTGCAGATCAGCGCAAAAAAAAACCCCTAGGAAAATCCTGCAGTTCATAGTAGCTGCAGGATTCAGAGGTGAACTCTCACTCAAAAAGAGGCTATCACAATAGACTGCTTTTGGCCGCAGTGATACTATAGCCGCAAGCAAACAATAAAAAAATGGCCCTCACTACTTAACATTGCCTACCAATAACTTTTAGCTACTTCTCATTTCACTATAAAGTTGCATCATTAATTGAGTATTGACTAAGATTCAAATCAATATGACATTAGTAATGTGTGATTTAATTTTAATTGTCCAGGCAAAGATTTGTAGTCTCCATCACTAGACCCTTATATTGCCAAAACACTTGAATGTTTATCACTAAAATCAAAACAACAAGCTCTTTTGTAGATCCTCAGGGCTTATTGAAATTTCAATGAAAACTAGCATAATATGGTACTATCCAGGCTTATTTGATATGTCTCAGTGAGTCCTTTTGTTATTTTTGTATTCCATGTCTTGCAAGGTTCATGACTGATACAGTAGAATAATAATTGCAATGAATAAATAATTTGCAGGAAAATATGTTTTTCATACATAATTTGTGGAAAAAATACCTGATTGATTGATAACAATATTCACTATCTTTACAGTAGATCTGAGATAAAAAAAACATTTGAATCTTTGTGACCCACCCTGTTAGGTCACAATAGATCCCGCTCGCAAAATTTGATTTGATCACTTTGCTGATGGGTTGTGATCATCCTGGGTCGCGAAGAATGATCAAGTTACACACAACTAAAGGATAATGATCAAGGCCTCTTTCTCCTAGTATATGTGATGTATAGAAATATCTTTAAAATAAAAAAATATTATCTCAAATTAAACTGCAAAAACAACTTTGTAATTCAAAATGTCGACCAGAGAATCCTACACTGTGCTTTGTTCGAGACACATTGGATCAGTCATTTGTAAGTAAGTACCTAATATCCATAATAGATGTAAGTACCTTCATATTTGTTTTCAGGAAGACTTGGTAGCAACTCTAAATAATGTTGTAAAAAGATGTCCAAGATCACTTATTATATTTGACGAGATCCATGATATGTGTCCTTCGGTGTTGGATACTATTAAACCAATGCTTGATCACCATCATGCTGTAGATGGTGTTGATTACAGGCAAGTATCAAGCATATTTCATATCATACACATAAATTTGCTATTTGTTAGTGTTGGCTTAACTTGCATTTTCATTTATTTCTATACTATAGGTACCTAGTGATTTACATTTAACGATATGAGATTCTCTTTGCTCCTAAATAAGTAAATTTTACTAACACTGTTTGCTACAGTGACTGAGCCCCTGTTTTTTTAGGAAATTTCCAGTTTTCACAATGTAACAAAAATCTAAGATGTGTGCTAGAATTAAACGCGGGAATTAATAGACACGTGACATGTCACAACAAAATGGGTCGAATAATGAGGTCGACTTTAAACACTGCGGAAACGGCAGCAGTCTGAACAGTGTGTTACAGCCTGATTATGTATGTGTAGATTACCGTCTGGTAATCTCATAGTGAGTCAAGAGAAGGATAATAGTTAGATAAAGAATATCTACTTACATAATAAGTTTTTTTTTGCATTTGTAGAGATAGCGTATTTATATTCATATCCAACATTGGCGGTCATGAAATAGCAACAAAATTGTTAGAATTGTATGACCAAGGAGCAAAAAGGAATGATGTTGAATTTTACGATTTCGAACCTATCATAAGAAGGACAGCATACTTTCAAGGTAAATAATTCTCTTTCAAAACATATACAATGGTTTTAGAAAACCTTGTCCGACCCGTGAGTTTTGTTACGGTTTTCTTTTTAAAGGTTACCGTGCAACCACAATCATGATCGCATGTCCCACGCTTTAGCAATTAGGCTACCGCCACTTAAATAATCATACCTATTCATTTTACAAGAAAAAAAATCCCCGAACAAAATATATAGGTAAGTCTAGCGAGGAAATTGAAATGGCAAGCGTCTCTGAATCCCCGCGTCGACAAGCCCAGCCGAGCCAAATCGCACATCTCATCTTATCGGCGCATCGCGAATCTCATAATATCGGCGCATTGCTCGTCAGGAGAATTTTTGCGGCGACGCGTTTCGGCTCGACTCGCACCCTAGTCGACGCGGTGAATCGAATCGAATGCTCGCTGTTTTTCGTTTTATTTTTTAGTGTATAAATACAAACGAAAATATTGAAGAAAAAAATTAACGTACTTTTTTAAATTTTGATATAAATGATAAAATTAGAAAATAGCCGTACATAATTCTTTTTATACGCCGTTTCTTTTTCCTTCATCAAAAAGTATCTGAATAAAATATTTTTTTCATCCGCACGCACCTACTATCTACAGAAAACGGGCGTGAACCACGCTTACATTGTGTTTCTCCGAGTGGGCGAGAATACCGGAGGCCCAAACCCTTCTAAAAGGCTGGCAACGCACTTACAACTCCTCTGGTGTTGCGGGTGTCCATGGGCGGCGGTAACCGCTTATCATCAGGCGAAGTGTCTGCTCGTTTGCCCCCCTATCCCATAAAAAAACCTATGTTAACCAGTTCCAATTAATGAAAACTTCAATTCGGTTCGGCTGCAATGGACGCAGCAGAATAAATGCGATTCTATCCCGTGCGGTTCAATTTTCCTGCGGTGCAGCGACACCGTGCCTATGATGGGTTTACCTGTAATGCCCCTTTCGGACCGGATAGGGTTTTTTAAACATAGTTTACCTATAATGCTATAATGGGCTAAAACTTTAGTTCCTGAAATTGGTAAATGTTACAATGCCACTGTTTTAGGAGGGTTTGAAAAGGCAGCTGCGATTGCAAATCATTTGATCGACCATTATGTGCCATTCTTACCATTGGAGCAGAAACATGTAGAGATGTGTGCTTTGGCAGAGTTTCGATCCCACTCTGTATATCATCCCACTAAGGAAATGATGGCGTAAGTATTATATACATGCATCTTATTATGAACTATGAATGAGACACTTCATTATGCTGAGCTATGGCCGTTTTACGTGAGTGTATGTCTTCCATCGTTTTTTTTTCATTTTGTTAATATTTTAATTTTCCGTGCGTCATGTCGACGTGAATTAACTTACGTAACGTAATGTAAGTTATTTAGTGAGTTTAATTTCGTTCGACGACACGTTTGGCGTAGTGGTTGAGCGATCTGCTTCTGCTTCACGTGTTGTGGGTTCGATCCCCACACGGAGCAAAATATTTGTATTATATTTGTACAGTATTCTACATACACGAACGTATGTGTATGTGAGTTTGTCGTTGTAAACGCACCCACGATACAGGAGAAAAACCTAGTGGGCAACATAAAACAAAAATTAATTGTAATTCCATTTGCATCTTTTACAGGGAAGCCTTATCTGTGATAACTTATGGCCCTAATGAAGACCAGCCTATATTTGCTAACAATGGTTGCAAGCGATTTACAAGACACATTCCTTATATAATTCAAAAGAATAAACAGAAAATTGAGTTGTAATTAACCATTAATTTAGTGGTAACCTTGTGATATTTTCAGCTGGTTATTTGTTGTGTAATTTATTTAAACCTTGGTTGTACAAATAATTTAATTTCATAAGGTGAAATAAATCACAATTTTTAAAAAATATTGTCCTTTTTTATCTATAATCTGTTGAATGAAGTTCCTATGTCATCCGCCCAGGGCCGGATCTACCATATGGCGGCTTCAGCCCAGGCCCCCGTGGATTATATGGATATTATTATATAAATGAAATATTTCACATTATACATTTTTTTCTATACTTTGAGTAATTAGGTGGGCCCCTAAGTAATATGAGCCAAGGGCCCCATAAACTCATGGTCCGGTCCTGCATCCTCCTCCCCTTGGTAATAGGTAGAGATAAGTGCTATTTTGTGATATCTGAGTATAGCAGCCATTATATATAATTGCCGGACAGTTAGCACACGTACTTCTTGGTACAATTGGGATGTTGGATACTGGATTCGTTTTTTATACAAAACCTTTAAGACTGCTCGCTGTGCACGTTCCACTAGATGAGTAGATGCACGCACGTAGATGAGTTTTGCTTGTGGGGCCCCAGGAGACAACGCAATAACTTAGAATTGATTGGCACAAAGAGGAATATACCATAATGCAATATGTCCCTATCGGCTACTGATCTCAGTCTCCTAAATATGTGTAGTAGTTTTCTTACTCATCCACTCAAACTATCGACTTGTTTGCTCCATGATAAATGTCTGTCAATGACCACACCAAGATATTTAATGTGGCTGACTTCTTCAAAAGCTGCACAGTTACATTGACTTCCAGAAGCGCAAGTGTGTAGTGTAATTGTTAAGCTATTAGGGCACATTGTTCTTTTGGTGACGCTGAAGTTGACTATTTTTGTTTTCCCTGTATTCAGCGACAGCAAGTTTAGGTTTAGCCAATCAAAGACAGTTCGCATACCAGACTCTGCAGACCTATAAACGTCCTCACACGTACTGCCATAAAAGATGATGGCAGTATCGTCAGCATATGCGAATATTAAGGAACCCTAGGTATAATGTCTATATTATGCGCATTGAAAGCATCCTAAAGAAATTTATGAAATACTTAAATTACCGTACTAAATCCTATTGTCAAGACTACATTAAATCGTGTCAGAGGCATCACTTTCTACAATTGCGTACACGTCGTGACATTGCGGACATTTTATTTCTTACCCGAATTCTGACATCGTCCTCCTGTAACTGTCCAGAACTACTTAATAAAATTAATATTTATATTCCACGACATTCATTGCGCCATGCACCCTTTTTCGCTATTCCCATGGTTGCTACTAATTATCGTCAGAACAGTTTCTTGTACCGCTCTTGTTGCAGTTATAATAGACTGATACGTAATCACGACCTTGACATAAGCAGCACTAGTGTATCTTCAATGAGAAAGGTATTGAATACAATTTACTTTTGAATTAGTACTGGACACTAGCTGGATATGACAGGCGAGTGACTGAAACTTTTTAAGTTTTTTTTTTTAACGGGTGATACATAATCAATATACATAGACAATAACTCAATTCGGAGCTAATTAGCAGGTATTATTATTATTATTATAATTTTGTTTTATCTTTAACTTTTAACTTATGTGTAAGTTAATCTATTTACATTAAGGAGTATTTTTTGCCTCTATATTGTTTCTACCTGTGGAGACTTTTTAATAGCTATATGTTGCTACTTAATTATTATTTCTAGTTTATTAGCTGATAGTCTTCCTAAAAGTTATAAAATAAAAATAAAATAAAATATTTTTGACTTTTTGAGATCAAGAGTACAAAGGCCATTTATGTACAGATGAAAGAGCGTAGGACCAAGGACACTGCCCTGGGGTACACCGCATCCCACCGTAGTAGTAGCAGAACTTTTGTAGTCGCCAAGACTTACCCTTTGAGTTCGGTTAGGTTAGGTTAGTTACCGCATCTTCCGTCGACCTGCCGTTGCGAATACCATATTGAGCATCCGAGAGTAAACTTTTCTTTTCCAGGTAATTTAGTAATCTCTTATTGATTATATTTTCCAGTATTTTGGAGACAGACGTTAGAAGAGATATAGGCCGGTAGTTTGATGGCAAGATTGAATCACCCGCCTTATATACAGGGCATACATTTGCCATTTTCAGTTTTTCTGGAACTATACCCGATGATATGCTTAAATTACAAATGTGCGTAATGGTTACAAGTGAGGCTATTTTTAGCTAATTTTATAAGACGATTAATTATGCCATCCCAGCCAGGCGTAGTCATTTTTTAAAGCCATGATTTTATGTTGCCTACTTCACATTCATCAGTAGGAATTAGAAAAAGGGAGTCAAGAGTATCAGCATTTATTTTATTTAGAGTAGGGACCATTGTTACTAAGTATGATTCTGTCATATTAAGCTTATTCAGTGTTTCATTTGCAAGTAATTCTCCAACACTAGCAAAGTAATTGTTAACTGTATCTAGCGAAATGTTAGGGTTTTCATGCATTGCTAGTAGATCTCAGGCTTTAGTTGACTTAAGTTTTGTGTTGCAAATATTTTTAATCGCTGACCATGTCTTTTTACTGTCTCCTTTTGCACGTTCAAGTATTTCCCTATCATGAGCATTTTTGAGATTTTGTATAATGTTATTGCAAAAGTTTGTATTGTTATTGTATCCTGATATTGGTTATGTTTTCTTTTCTCGCTTCGATGTGTAAGGAATCTCTTTTTCGTATACATCTCAAAAGACCGGTTGTGATCCAAGGTTTTTTAATAGATTTAGAATTTTTTACAATAATTTTTTGAGAATGTTTTCGTATGCTTTCGCTAAGTTTGCCTGAAAAATCGTCTAGTGCTGCTGTGACTTCATTGTGATTACAGAAGACACTTCAGTTTATGCTCTCAATCTCGTTCACTAAATTAGGGTAGTCTATTTTAAGCTGATGTTTTATGTTGTTAGTCCGTGAGCCCTTGTGTGCTTTACGCAGAGCAATGCCTATCAATACAGTGTCGTGATCAGTAATGTCAGTTTCACAAACAAGCACTTTTGTGGGATGAGATGTTCTGATCATGGCATGGCTAAACAAGTGCGATCATGCGTTGAATATTGATGAACGGGGTAGAATCCGTGATGTCCCGTTGTTTCAAGATAAGTAATGGCTCGGTTATCTTTTGTGTTATGAGAAATATCTGTATTTAGATCTCCAGTGATGACACTGGGGCCCAAGTCTGCTATTTCAGTTGTATCAAAATGATCGTTCCATGGCACTAAATGACATAAGAACTGACGGATTTCGTAGACAAAACTGTCAAAAATCAACAATTCTGAAGCCATTGAGTGACCATTTTGACACGACAAATTAGCAGACTTGGGGCCCAGGTAACTGACTTTAATGATTCAAGTACACGGTCTAAAGATTCGCAGAAATTGTTAATGTTATAGAATGATGGTGACCTGTATACTACACAAATTGATATTTCAGCCCCGACGAAAGCAAGCAAGCGGTTTGCGTCCTTTATTGGTGGCTCTTTAATTATAACTTTAAGTTCAGTTTTATAAAATATAGCAAGACCATCATTTTGGTTCAAGTGGTTCTGCGAGTAATAACATTCATAACCGTCGAGCTGCATTTTAGGGGTTGTTTCATTTAACCTAAACTCTGTTAGCGCTATAATATCAGGAAGAAAATTTAACCTAGCTAAGAAAATGGTAACATTATCAAAAAAAATTTGTATACTTCTGATATTTTGACTTACAATTGTTACTTGATTCCTGGAATTACCGAGACTTTTCAGACATAGATCAGGATTATTTAGTTTTAGATTATAGAAGATATTGGTAGAATCAATATCATCCATAATATCACGGAGATTAGCCATTTATATATAGAGATGGATAGAATAGGCCTGTGCTAGGTTTGAATCCGGTTTGGTGTAAATAGTGTGGATTTCTGTCATTTTGTATAAATGTGTGTGCTATCTTGTTCTTAACATGTGGTAGTTGTACTTATGTATGGGAAACAGTAGTTATATCAGTAAGTTTTATTTTGATGGCATGTGCATGTTGTTTTGCAAGTGTGTGTAGTGTATTAGAGTGTAAGGGTTGTGAGTACGAATTGTCATTCATTACGTAAGTTTTTTTTGTATAATGTGTAGAACGTGTAGTTTGATCAAGTTTGATGTAAATATGTGTAGATAAAAGTTTTGTATAATAGTGTAGTAATAGTAAGTTATGTCTATTAACAGTATATAAACATAGTATGTATTTATCTATACCTAAATAGGTAGTTTCTTTGTTTTGTAGGTATTTAATTAGCATGCAATGAGAGCATTGCATTGAAAATAATTATGACGCAAGATATTAAAAAGGTGTGTATGGGTGATTTTAATTTTGCAAATAAATAATTACATATAAACATAATTTGTAATCGTGGTTACGTTTTTATCCATTCTTCCTAAAATAATTTATCGATATAAAATATCGACATAGTAGCTTCCTAATAATTTTTTATGTCTTTTACGTTCGTATTGTCGTCAATTCTTATATGTTGACGTATTTGACCTCTATGTGTGCGTAAATTGTGTTAGTGGTGAAGATTTTGATGTGTGCGTTCGTAGCGATACAAAATGATTTTGAGTATGTGTGCAGCAATGTGTATGTAGTGTTTCCTCCCCCCGCACCAAAAGTGACAGACTTTTTTGTTCATAGAATTAAGCGCGTTACTTGTCCAGGGATAGATAGTCAAAGGTTACAAACAATAAAACAATAAACGTTATGCAGTCTATGATTTTATTGAACTGCATTGATGAGTGGTTATTTACACAGTAATATAATTATGTGGCTTGCGGCTTCGAAAATCAATATAATTTTAAAAAACACACATATGTAAGAAGTTGTCTGGGTAACTCAAATGCTCCGAAAGCCATTGCAGTGGTGTGTCTAGCGGTATCACTATCCCATGTGTTTTCAGTTGTACTGGAATGCAATGCAATGTTTTATATAATGTAATCATATATAAACATAGAATTAATAATAACTTAGTCATGCCTATTTGGTCAATAAAGAGATTGCTGAGAGAAGAGATTGTGACCTACTAGTATTGTTGATACAGAGAACTACACTTGCAAGCAATAAATTGGAATCACTTCAAAAACATTTTCTTATAATTTCTATGCAAAAAATAAACTATTGATTGTGGCATATCATTTGAAACGATTTTTTTTCTATAAATTCTTTTTGATTTTGTTCTGCTAAAAAATACTTGACTTAAAAATAAACATATTTTTGAAGTGGTTCAATAACATAACCATTTTTGAAGCGATGGCTAATGGCTAGGTCGTCCGACTTGCGATCATATGGTTGCCGGTTCGAAACCCACCCATTGCAGTGTGTTACAAGAACTTAATAATAAATCGTAGTCGAGAAGTGGGCGATAAGCTGATAACGCCCCATTATGGACGCGTGGTTACCGACGCGAATCGAACCCACTTGTAACATAAGCATTTAGCTTAGCATGAGGGGTTTCAACATGAATATTAGTCACGTGCGAGCCACATTGCTAGTTAGCTTTTTTTTTTAAAAACAAAAACTGATTACATATTTTTTTCACCTTATGTCATGGAACTCGCCCCCTATTACTTGGGACCTAACCATACCGGCGAACTGTGGGTGTACATTTGTACGCCTCTGCCTAACCCTTCGGGGAAATACAGGCGTGAAGGTATCATGGAACGAAAAAACAAAAGTCATTAATTTTCAGCAGTCATTAGCCAGGGGCCACCCCTGGCTGTAATGACAAAATATTGAAAATGAGGAGTTAATCAAATAGATTATATTTTCATATTATTATTTTTATTATTTAACAACTTCGACCTATTGCAATAATTCCTTAAATTTAAGTATAACATGAAATTATTTTTAAATCTTTTTGATATCACTTGTAACTTTGAAAGCTAACAAAATTATGTTTCAAATGATATAATATACCAGAATCCATAGGTAATTGCATAGAAATAGTAAAAAAATATTTTGAGAAATGTGTCATGAAGTGATTCCAGTTTATTGCTTGTGAGTGTAGTTCACATATATTGTGAATTTGTTAATAAGTAACTATTTGATCCTCATTTTTTGGAAATCGTTTAAATAATTCTTTCTTATAATTATATTTATAAAATTATTATATTTTATTTTTAAACCAAATGAAATATGTTTTTCTAAGGGCCACTTGCACCAAGTTCTTAAATATGTGTATGTTAATAAATTAACAAACAATAATTTGTTGGCCCTTAGGCTATTAGTTATCAGATGACAACATTTTGTCATCACACCTGTATTCCCTAAAGGGTTAGGCAGATGCATATACTAATACACATCCTCAGTTTGCCCTTTTGACGGTATGTTCAGCCTATTGCCATTAACTGGGCATGAACCTCAAACTCTGAGCTGTTACTGAGAATTTCATTGAAAAGACCAAGTAACATTGCCCAACCTGAAAGCAGCAGCTCAAAAGCAGGAAGCTCTTGCGTAGCAGTCGTGCTTCCGACCATGGACCACTAGAGTAATGAGGCAGATCATTTGAAACATACCTTCGTTTTTGTCCAAGTATAGTTCTGCAATCATTTGTTGCAATGTTTTTCGACTGCCATCATTGTTCTTAGGACTGACTAGACGCTGACTACAAGTACCATCTTCAGAGTACAATTTTATGGGGATGTGTTTAAAACCTTCATTGTCTCCATGTGATTCCATGAGTCGCCTATTGATGGCCCAAAATTGATCAAATTTATCTAAAAAACATTAAAGTTTACTGAGGCCTTATTAAAGATTAAAGTAGGCCCAAGTGGTTGAAAGGGTGCGCCAAAATTCACCTAAATTTTCAACTCCGATAATTGGAAATCCGAAAATGTTCTTCCTAACATTTTTCATCCTACAATCACAACAATTCCTAACTACTCTGTCTCTAATGTTCATAATTCCGAAGCATTCAACTTCATAATGTCAGTAGCAATAAACATCTATTACCTATACTTTTACATATTTGTTTTCCTATATTTTCTCAACATAATCATTTTTACACTATTATTCAAATTCATATCTTTTTTCAGTCAAGTTCCAGAAACGAATCGGTCCTATTCATAATTATTGGTTTAGGTTAGGTTGGAACTGCGACCATAACGCTCGAGCCATGGCAGCGTCCGGCGAAGTGCCAGAACCGAATCGGTCCTACAGTTATTCTTTTTTTTTTGCAAAAGCTTACTAGCAATGCGGGTCACACATTACTAGTATTCTTGTTAACCCCTCGTGTTATGCTAAATGCTTGTGTTACGAGTGGGTTCACGTCGGTAGTGCAATCATAGCGCCCCGGGCCGGTAGGGTTTGCCGCCCCATAAAATAATGGAAAAAGAGCAAAATACATAATCTTATCTTACATATAATAAGAATGTAAGTGAGCCGTGTCTGTACCTACATTGCTTATATTTACAAAAAATCAAATTTGGGGAACTCAGAATCAGTAACACAATCCATTTCTATTATTTTTGGAACTTTTGTCTGTCTGTTTGTCTGTCGGTTTGTCTGTGTGTTTGACCGCGCATCAAATGATAACTACTGAAGAGATTTGGAGGAAGTGGGCAGGAATTCATAGCCTGTTTCTTGGATTAACATTAAGGCTATTTTTAATTCAAATCGGTTTTCTCTATCAAAAGTTATTAACATTTTAACCATTGAAAACTTTGAATTTCAAAAATAACCGTTGAAGCAAATTTCCTTTTTAAGTATTTCCGTACTAGACTGGCACGTGTCAAACATTATAACAGAATCAAGAAATAAAATTAAAAAAATACAGTCACAGGTACTAAATAAGATAAAACAAGAAAATAAAACAAAGAAATCAGAAACCATTATTGTGAACGGGAATTGATTATTAGTACAGTGTACAGTTATTCTAATTCTACTTAGGTATACAAGGCATCACGGGACATACATAGGACTTATCCAGCGAGCATCAGCCGGTGTAAAAACTAAATATTTGGGTAGGGTAAAGAAGTAAACAAAGAATGACAATTTATTCTCTAGAAGATTCATACGACATCGTTATAACCCAATGAAATTTGATTACTTAACAGGTGTCATTTTGAGTTGACAATTTTGACAATTATTCTTTTCTTCTTTAAAGCATCCAGCTTTAAAGTAACTGATTTTGTAATGTGAAACCTCCATAGTGTAGATTCTAAAGAGTTTCCATCTAATCAAATCATAAAATAATATACCTTATGTACCTATGTATAATAAATAAAAAAATGGGTTATTTAATAATAATAATAATTGCAACGTGCATCTTTAGGTACTGATGCCGAAACAGTTATTTGAGATTTTTATCTATATAGGTATGTCTGTTTATATTTGCGAACATTTTTAAAAAATTAAGTAATGTAAATTAAGTCAATGGCGCTAAGTGTATTAAAAATATGGAAAACCAGAATCCTTTTTTCTATGAGATTTTTCGAGGTAGTTTGTTGAAACTTGGAGAGGACAACGTCTCTCAGGTCAGCTAGTCATAAAATATAATCGATGTGTGCCGAGAATGATAATAACACAGGTCAATAATGAAAAAAAATCCAGACTTCATAATCGTTTTCGGCTAAAATAAGAGTGCGGATTACACACTAAAATATCCGAGATTTTCAAAGTCGAAGTCAAATGTTTTATTTCAATTAGACCAGTAATACAGGTACTTTTGAAATGTCAAAAACTAGGTGCGCGGTTCCAAATAGTGGGTCTTATAGGCCATACAAAGAAGATGTCTTCAATGTTGGTTTTCCATTTTTACTCCTGATATAGCTTCACGTGAGCGAAGCCGCGGGCAGAAGCTAGTTTCAAATAAAAGTATGTTAAACCACACGCAATAGCCGACACAAGTTCGGTGTCCGCCATGCTTGGATGTACGTAGCACACTGACGCATTCACAAGCATGAAAACGACTTCCAAATGCCAAGCGAGATTTGTGGACGTTTGGGGCTTGAAGACGTTTGCCGAGCCTTGGCAAGCATGTAAATTATGGAGAAGAACCGGCAAGAAACTCCATAGATACTCCTTTCAACTCCTATAAAAAAAATATCCAAATAAGAATTTTAATGATGTCCTACCCAAGTTCTCTCAAATTTGTCAACATATCCTGTTCTAATTGTAATAGATTTATGACTACCAAAAAAATTTTATTCGCCAAAACGAATGATTTCAATGTTTTGTTTTCGAGCTCATATAAACAAGATTCGATAAAATTAAGATCTCGAATGTTATTCTTATAATTTTTCTAATGCTGCACAATCTGAAGAACTATGACTGTTTTCGTTTTTCAATTTCTATTTGTTTATCTTGTTCAAAATGAGTTGATGATGTCGATCTTGCTGGCACAAGTTATTCTTTAGAGTGTGCAAGTGGTTGTTGAGAAGAAAACATCGTCGGATAGGTACGGATATGAACACTTTTTCCGGTTTCACGAATTTCTACCGGCAATGTTCATAACACAAAAAATTATAATTTTTATGATGATTACGGGGCTCTCACCAGATCATTTTGTAAATACTGTCTAGTAACACAATCATGAAAAGTATCTAGTGATCAAGTACATTTTAGAGTCGCCACAATTGAGGATTATAATTTTAACTTTTTTTAGATCGTTATTGATTCGTATCAAAATTTCACTGTATTTGGAAAATAGAGATTGTAAAGAATTTTCAACATTTATTTTATTATTATTTTTTAAATAGAAAATTAACTGTTAATCAGAAAATCAAAATCACTACAATTTCTGTATCGCAACTGAAAAAACTTGCATCGATATGGGGCAACAACATCATTTGACACGAGAAGACAATATGATGAGAGCCGTCGCCGAGAGGGAAGAAATGTTGCTAGCTGGTTTCAGGTTGTGGCTGTCGCCCTAGGCAGTAGGCACACACAGAGCGTCATAAGCCGCCTCTGGATACGCTATCGTATCACGGGCAGCGTGGTCGAACGATCTCGCATACAGAAAAGGTACATCATACTGCTCGACGGAATGGTACTACAACCGCGATGACGTTGGCTACGAGGCTCTACAGTTCCAGACTTGCTGATAAGCGACCAATCCATTCGAAATCGTTTACGAGGAGTGGGTCTGCGTTCCCAACGGCTGCTGAGAGTTCCATAGATAGCACCTCGCGTTTACAATGAGCTGGCAAACATAAAAATTGGTAGGAAGAAGACTGTCGTTCTGTTTTCTTTTCCGGTGAATCTCGTTTCAGCATGAAGCTGTACACTCGAGTTTGGAGGACATCTGAACGTCAAGAACATTTGAAATGTTGTCAGGAAGTTCATTCATATGGAAGGGGAACAATAATGGTTTGGGCCGATATTCGGATCGGTGGAAGAACCGATCTTATTTGGATCAGGGGTAACCTCAATGCTCAGATTTATGCGGAGACGATTGTTTGTTTCAGACGTGATAATTCCTCTGTGTGAGTGAGTGATCATGCGAGAGCGATTCCCGTGATCCCACCACTATTCGGAAGGTGGCAGTTATGGTGATTTTAATCGAAATACTGGCCACCTGGCCGGAGAGCCCGACATAACCGTCCCGCATCCCTGAAGGTTAATTTCCCACAATTTGCAATATAATAATAATGTTTAATATGGTAATTATGTTTAGGGATAAAAGTGTTATGATAAAAACAGTAGGAGTTTAAATATATTTACATTAATGATATTATTAATTACAATTTTCGGAAACATGAGTGATAAGAACATCGCCGGTAGCACTACAAATAGTATGAATGAAAACTTTAGGATGAAAAATTTTAGGAAGAGTGATCATTCGGATTACAAATTATTAGGAAGAACAATTTCGGGTAAAGAACTTTAGATGAGCCAATATGGTTCGGTTGAAAATAATAGCTATTCCGTCTGTAATTTGTTACTAGGAGAATGAATAAATATAGTAATTAAAAACATGAAATAAATAAATTCGTACCATTTTGTAAGCCAAGCCACAACTGATTATGATCCTTTTTCTGCATAGTAGACATAACTTGCCCTCTGTGTTTAAGAACATCAGCTTCTTTTACCGTAGACATAAAGTGTGCTTCAACTACATCCCTGAAATTAATAATAGTATTTTAGAGACCTAATTCTTTGATTATTTGCTTGTTTTGAAGAGTTCATAGTCAAAGTTAAATGTGTTATTTCCACTGGACTATGATTATTAGCAGGGTTCCAAAAGTGGATCGCATAGAGAAAAAAAGCCCACAAGAAAGCATAGATACTAGTGTAGAATAGTGAGAATAACATTGCTTGATGTGAAAGATAGCTAGACCAGCTTCCACGACCTCTGTGGTTTAGTGGTTCAAGTACCGGACTGCTGACCATAAGGTCGTGGGTTCGATTCCCACAGGACACAAAAATTTATATGATGAATATAAGAGTTTGTGTTCGTCTGGGTGTTTCTTATGTATTATAAGTATGTATTTACAAAAAAAAAGTATATAAGTATTATTATCCATTGTCTAGTACCCATGTTTGGGACTAGATGGTGATGTGTAAAAATGTCCCTGAATATTTATTATTTATATGAATAGATCTGGATCTTGCCTGGTGTTTGATTTATTAAAAACAAACCCTGGCTTCGCACAGGTGGAGAAATCCCTTTCTCAAAATATTCTATTGCCTATTTTAATCTGGAATGTAGCATTTAAATGGTGGAAGAATTTTTTAAATCCCATAGTTTTTGACTTTATTCATTACATACAGGTACATACAAATTGTCCCTCTTTATAATATTGGTACAGATAACAAGCTTAGTAATAAAGTATGTAATTAGATAATTCATATTCTGAATAAAAGATTTGAATGCCCAACTAAAGTTCCAAGATATAAGCATATAAAGCTTTTAGGTGGTTGTGGTTATTCAGGCAAGGACAAAGCATCCACCATGCTTTGTCCTTTTCCTGCAAAACAAGTGTTAGTACAGGATTTATTTGGTGTAGTGAGTTGTGACATTACAATATCTATAGTATTGTTCTCTTTCTTGTGTTGTTTACCCTTACTTGGTTAAACAATGAAGAAGGATATCTTCTGGAAATTTCGTAAAGTGTACAGTTAAATGCCATGGTAGTTGTGGATCATTGCCACAATAAAGATCATACAAAAAGCCTATGGGGTAGTGCCATTTGAGTGGTTGCCCATTATAATCCAACCACATTTCACTGTCAGAATTTTCTTGTGATATATAGCGTAAGAAGTGTCTTTTCATCTGAAACAAATATTATTATCATGAAAATTATTGGGTTGGGTGTCAAGTTATAATGATTCCAATCCGAACCAACCTTATCTGTTACGAGAGGGAAGTAGCTTAATCTAGGCACCATCACATAAAAAGCATCAGGTTGTTGAATTTCCATAATTTCTTCTTGGGCTAATTGGAAACATATTGGCAACTTTCCATCCCATATTTCTCTTAGAACTTCTCTATCATTAGCCATAGCAGAGCACTAGAGTTTGTGAACAAACGATTTTTATTAATTCAGTGGTCTAAAACCAAGATCTCTCAAACTTTTTCTATGCGCTTATACGTAGATAGGTCTCTGAAAAAGGAAACTTAATGAAGAAAGTACACAGAATACTCTATATTTTGTATTTTATTATCTGTTACTTATGTTATTATATTATTATGATGTTGATATGTTTTTATGTTCTACTTCATACCCTCCTCATACTATACTTACAGAACACACAAACAATAGTCTGATTGACTAATTGCTTGGATTTTTGTGTGGCTGTGGGCAAGATTATAGAATTAGTTCTATAAATTCGATCGACTTATTACTCAGAACATTATAATCAGTAACTTGACAGTTGAAGGGTTACCAGTTTTAGACAAAAAACAGGTGGTGAGTGGTCAAAGAATGAACGAAATTGAATGAACATAAATAATGTACTTACATGAACAAACTTTTTATGTTAAACGTACTAGCTTGTCTTCAAAACACATTATAAACTATTAAAAATTGTAGAATTTGTTCCTCAATAGTAAGGTAATCTATAAAGTGTAAAAAATGACAAAAGTAAAAAAAAGTAAAATTACATGATTTTTATTTTTGGTTGCTTTTTATTCGAAGAAAATAGAAAAGGAAATTACTTTTATTAATTATTCTTATATTTCACATCTTATTTACGAATTTTTTGTTTAATTTTATATTACTTATAGGATTTTTATCATTCAATCTTTACGCAAAATCATTGGTATCATTATTTTATTTCTCTTCGAACTGTCAAGTTACTGAATTATGGCCTTCGCTGATGGTGATTTGGGGTGATTCAAAGAGTTTAGTATTACAGTGGGGGAGATTGAAAATTAAAATTCCAGATTGACAATTTGCTATTGACATTGACAGTAAGAAATAAATCGTACCACAGATTTCAAACATGTGCATGTGGATTGGGTGATCCTCTCATCAATCTTAACAAAAATCGAGGAAGATTTAGTAAAAAATAGTTAAAACATTATGGCGAAGTTTAAAAATTTGTTAAACCTGAGATAAAAATGATATGGTCAAAGAAGTGGATCACCCAAATCGCGCCCTTTAATAAAACGTCAAATGTATATCTCAGAATATATAGGCTTTGCACTGCTGATTTCTGCATGGAAAAATTGAAAAAAATAGTTAAATACTATTAACAATTTGAGAATTCACTTGCACTTCCCGTTCAAAAAATATTACGATTAATCTGGATCTCTCGATCCACACACGGGTCGTATGAGTTTTCTTAAAAAATATTACTATATACTGAATAAATACGTATTATATTTGTTGTGTAATATGACTAAACTTACGAGAGAATTTGTTAAAGAATGAGTGTAACAAAACTTATAAGCTGAAGGAAGAAATTAACCTTTATTTTTCCCTCCAATAAGCCCGTCTACCTATACCTATATCTACTTATATACACTTCGTAGACAGACTGGGATTGTATCCAAAATTGTTAATTGTTTTTTACTATAAATTTGCATATTTTCTGTTTTTATAATGGTCATACTTTATGATAGTTCCACACGGGCATAAGACCAGTAGCCCGATTCACGTAAATACAAACGATTGAAAAATTGTTGGCGTCCAGAAGTCGTTCGGTTATCGTTCTATCCAAGTTCGCTATTCACCTCTTCGTCGATCGCCGATCAACAGGACGACAGCTCAATAGGATACGACTTGAACGACCTAATTGCCAGTTACATATTTATGTTTCTACCAAGTTATCAAAACACTTTTTTTTACTGAAATTACTGTTATTTTATTTTATAATTAAAATAAATTTACTTCAAAACATACAAATAGCCACAATCACGCAAATATCAGTAGAAATGATGTTTTTTTTCGTATTTTGTAAAAAAGGTTCTGTGTTTGGACACAGAACCTTTTTTACAAAAGAAAAAAACAAAAAAGAGAGAACTGTCGAATATTTGTCAAATGAAGTGTCAGTCCGTGCTTGAAAATTGAAAACGTTATCGCGGCTTTAGTTTGAAATAAATAAGTGTGATTAAAAAAATTAAACCAGTTTCCTTGCGGCAACAGGAGATTCTAGTAGAGTTCATGGCCAAGCATAGGGATCTTGCCCTGGGACGAGTCCGCAGTAAAGAGAGGCGGGCTCTATCTGCGAGGCTGTGGAAGGAGCTCGCAGATATTTTGAATAGCGAGGCTGTGGATCCCTGCCCCTATCGCTCGGCTAAGGATTGGAACATAGGCAGTAAAATATGTTGAAATAATAGTGCCTACCTATTCCTATACTTCTATAATAATAGTTTAGAGAGAAAATATTTGTATTTTTGTTTGTAATGAATAAACTCTGATTTAAAAAATTCGCTGTGTAATTTATGCTACCTATATAACTACTATTTTATCTTGTGTAGGGCCGAGGCAGCAAGGCCTCAGTGCACTTCGACCCAATGGGATCTTTTGTGACAAGTAAAAATATAACTACTAACTATAGTATGAATGAGTATACTAGCTTTAAGCTTAGGTAGTTGTTTACCTACAAATATAAATGTGGGATTAAAATATGATTTTCATCTATCAATAATTACCTACCTTCCTTTATTAGTATTATACCTACATACCCCAAAGCAATGTGATCAAATATAACTTACTTTTGATTGCACTGTTAATGAAAGAACGAAAGAAGAAAGAAAGTAAATTTATTGATTACACACAATCCACACAAGACATTATAGAATTATTAATGTATACTGTCTTTGTTCTCCATCTATAAAAGGAGAGATATCCTGAATGAGGCCCATTGCTAAAACTTTAGAGAGCCGAAAAGTCTTTACAGTCCCTCTCCGGCATCTCAAAAGCGTCCCACCGTGCACACCTCAATCTATTTCTCCTTATCCGCTCCCTTCTCCGATCGTCTCTCTCGGCTTCGTCTAACAATAAATATGCAAGCTCGAGATTCATTTCGGACTTTTAGGCAGCACAAGGCACACAAACACTCCCGTCGCAGGAAAAAACACCGAAATGTTCTTAAAAACGTCTCAAATTTGTAACTTTTGCTCAACGATATTTGAATACTGAAATTTGACATTATGTCGTTGGCGTCTGATCCATCATAAAATCGTTTTGTTATGTGAATACCGTCCTGTCAACGTTTTAGAACAATTCTCGCTCAGCGATCATGTGTGAATACGGTTCAACGATTTTTCAATAGGACGACTTCTAAATCGGTCCAATTGACTGATGTGAATACGAAAACTGTTTCAACGATTAAGTCACTGCGACATCGCTACGGTTTTAATTACGTGAATCGGGCTACAGACCGCCGTACCGTGCGTGAATTAAAAAATACTCTCATGCATAGAAAATCGATCCATATTGATACATACATGGCGCCTAATCGAATTGGCAAGAAAACTTTGAATAACGAGTATTTTCAACGCTCGAGGACTCACCACGTGGTCGGCGGGCGCCGCGCCGTACGCGGATTAATAAATACTCGCATGCATAGAAAATCGATCCATCCATCCATTGGTATTGTCAAAAAAATACTTTGAACAACGAGTATTTTCAACCCTCGACGATTCACCGTGTTGCCGCTCGTACGCTACAGGGGCGGGCCGCGGCCAAATACTTTCAAGTATTTTGATACTTGGTTTTCGACCCTGGATTTTTTATATAATCTACTTGAAATCCGGTATTGAATGCTGTATATGCAAGTATATCTATAATAGTAAATTTGTTTGGCAGTCATTTTTGCCAGCATGTTAGGGTTTTAAACTTAAAAACCCGCTTTTTTGTTGAACATTCATGTTTTTGAAGCTGCACTAGTTGCCAGTGTTGCCAGGGCCCCTGAGTCGAAAGTTACGTTTCGTATCCTGAAAAGTAACATTTTTGGTGCAAAAGTTACATTTTGGGATCTATGATGTCGAATGAGCTTTTTTTTTTTTTTTTAGCTCCTGATTTTTCGTTTGTTAAAAATGTGAGTTCTATTTCGATGCGTTCGTGTAGTACTGTTTGCAATAAAATAAAAATCTAGTATTACTTATCTCGTTATTCTCAAAAGTTACGAAAAATGCCTTAAATATAAAAATTACTTACATGTTACGCGAGGGGGTCAAAAGTTACGAAAAATGTAAGAAATGTAACCATCTGGCAACGCTGCTAGTTGCACTACCGCATTTATGATTTCCTCATCTGGCAACACTGCTCATTCTATTTTGTCAATGGAATGGAATAGTCTGTCAAATAATTGTCATTCACTAAAATAAACCAAGAATCAGGTTATAATTATTAAAATAATATCACGTGTGTGCATTAATCTTTTGTTGTACGTCTCATTTAGTAATCAATTGGACTTACGTATAAGTTAGAACCAGACCCGTCAATTTCATAGGATGGGCAAGAAAAGAAAACTTGGAGCGAAAGATGATGAATTTGAATTCGACCCTATACCTAAACATTTAGTGACTTCGCATATAAAAAAACAAGAGAAACGACTCGTAGTTATTTTGGAAAACGCTCAGTTGGAAACAGTTAAGGTATACCAAGTACTTTTTACCTTACCTTCTTTCTGATTACTATTTTAGTCACCAAGTTATTGTAGTTTAAACTTGACAAGACTAACTACTTTATCTATTACATTATTATGTTCATTCCAGACTGGAAACAGCTTTGAGTTGTTAAACTGCGATGATCATGCAAACATTTTGAGAAAGAACGACAGAGATCCAGGTTCTTGTAGACCAGACATCACTCATCAATCACTGCTAATGTTGATGGATTCTCCTCTGAATAGGGCCGGATTGCTGCAAGTATATATTCACACAGAAAAAAATGTTCTCATAGAAATAAATCCACAAACCAGAATACCACGGACTTTTAAAAGATTTGCTGGATTGATGGGTATGTAAAATTATGTATAATTACAAATTAATCATGGATCAGATGCATATTTTAATAGACATTATAGTACTATAGTACTAGATTCTACCTACAACTTCATCTGAGAGGATTTCAGAATTGGATCTGACCTGGATAAAACATAGGATGTGTTATTCCTGAAAATAACCTATCTTGTGCTTAATTTTAACTAGATCCATTCAGCCATTCTGGTGTGAAAGAGTAACAGACATTCATACTACATTCTAAGAAACTTTCACATTTATTACTTTATGAAGCCACCAGTGTACAAGAATTCACCTATTTTTAGAAACTCATGATCAATATTCAATGCTGTTACTGTTTCTATTATTTCTGTTTTTACTTTTTCAGTTCAACTTCTTCACAAGTTTGCTATCAGAGCATCAGATGGCCCAATGAAACTTTTAAAAGTTATAAAAAACCCAGTCACTTCACACTTGCCTGTTGGTGTGAGGAAAGTAACCATGTCTTTCAGTTCAAAAGTTGTCAAGAACTGTAGAGAATTAGTACCGAAAGATGAGCCAATAGTCATGATTATAGGTGCCATGGCCCATGGAAAAGTAGAGGTAGACTACTCTGAAGATGTTATATCAATTAGTAACTATCCATTGTCAGCGGCATTAACTTGTGCTAAATTATGTACTGCCTTTGAAGAAGTATGGGATGTGGCATAAATAAAAATAATATGACTAAACTTTGATTTATTTTTATATGTAAAGGATGTTAGCGAAATATACTAGGTACTATTTTTCTAAATAGGTAGCTTTTGAGTTATTATGGCAATGGCATCTCAGAATACAGAGTACATAATACATCCTATTTTATAACAGAATAATTCTCCGAATGTGGCATGGCCATAACTGAGGCCATGACATGGCACAGAGACCAGTAACTTTAACTTTGACTTTTAATTTTGTATTCATTATCTTGATGTGTAAGAATGAATGAAATTGAATGAACATAAATAATAATAATAATAATAAGTTTATTTATTTATCTCCACAAATTACATAAGTTTTAGTATCTAAGTTGACAATTTTCTTACATTTGCAATTTGTGGGTGATCTGGAGTCTAAACTAAGCCATGGCCTGTATTTTAGAGCTCCAGGCCCCCCAAAAATGGAAGTGACAGTGTAGTTTTGCCAACATTGTATGTTTATGCGTGGATCATAATGCACCTATGCGTGCGTACGTGCGTAGGAATACATGTGTGTATGTGGGTGTGTGTGTGTGTGTGAGTGTGTGAGTGTGGGTGTGTGTGTGTGGGTGTGTGTGTGTATATATACTTCGAATTACACGTTAATATTTTTGATTTTCGTTTGTCTACACTGCTATTTCTAGTAGGCTTTCTGTTTCAGAGTAATTAAGATTGAGTAGGAATTTTTGTAGTTTAGTTTTACATTCTCTCTTCAAACAGTTTGCAATGGGTACTAATTGATTAATTTTATTGTACAATTTTGATCCGCGATATATGTAAAATCTTTGAGCAAAGGCAGTATTTGTTCGTGTTGGTTTACATATTGCATAATTCCTCCGAGTTTGGGCGACACATTTTATTCTGCTTAGAGATAAGTTTGAGTGTTTGTAAAGAACAGTTAACATTATATATAGTTGCCTTACGGTCAGGGCTAGAGTTTCTTTGTAGAGTTTGGTAGTAGAGAATAATCGGGGTTTGAATGTGCTTACTTTTAATATCATTCTCTGGGCTCTTTCCACGATTATCATGTGAGATTTACAGGTTCCCCCCCATGAAGTAATGCAAAAACTCAAAATAGACTGCACCATAGCGTCGTAAACCATTTTAATGGTGTGTTTCTCTGCTACATCACGGAGCTCTTTAAAGATGTAAGCAAGCTTACGTATCCTTTGCGATAGTGTACGTATGTGGGTTGAGAAGGTTAAATTAGCATCTATTTCGATTCCTAAGTATTTTATACACTGTGTGGCATTGACAATTGGGCAGTCGCAGGCAGCTATTGGAGGAAAGTTACATTTATGTGCAAAAATTTTATGTTTATGGTTTATTGTATCAGTTGTATTATGCATTGAAAATGTACTTACATAACAAACTTTGTCCGCGTGGAATAGTTACTTGGTCTTAGCATGATGATATATTTTTTATTTTATTTTATTTTATTTAACAGGTACAGAAACAGACCACAGATTAAGTATTACATACTAGCATTCTTATAACATACAATTTATAAACCTGAAGTCCAATTATGACTGTACACAACATTCAAACAGTTAAACAACTTTTATGAGAAGTAAAAAAAAAGAAAAAACGTGTTAGGAAGGTTAAATTTTGAAAGAAAACTTACATTGTGTTAAAATATTGATCAAATTTTAACTTTAGCAGAGAATTCTTAAAAACATTGCGACTTTCATGGAAAATATCAACATTGGAACAGACAACATTATATTGTTTGCACATTCTTAATAGAGGATTGTTTTGGGACACATTGTTGTTGCACAATGGTATACTAAATAATTGTGGTGCACGCACAGAACGCGTTGGTATTTTAAAATTTAATTGGTTAACAATATAACAGTCCAGTGTGCCATTAACAATATTATGTAGGGTGCACAGGCCACTAATCCATCTCCTTTGTACCAAACTCATCATCTTAAATCTACATAGTCTATCATGATAGTCTGGTATTTTACGCCTTAAACCGTACCTAGCACATAATGATCGCACAAACCTCCTCTGTATTGACTCAATACGGTCTATATGCATGTTATATATCGGAGCCCACACCGATGAACAATATTCAAGTATGCTTCTTACTAAATAGTAGTATAAGGTTAATAAAGAGTTAGCTTGTTTAAATGGTTTAGCATTCCGTAGAACGAAAGATAACATGCGGTTAGCCTTTCTGCAAATTAATCGTAATGCGGCCTAAAGGATAGAGTAGAGTCAAACATTACCTAAGTCACGGACTACCTTAACTCTGTCTATAATCTTGCCATCTATGTTGTAGTTGTAATTGAACGATTTTTTATTTTTAGTAAATGTTATGACCTGACACTTTTTTATATTAAGAGACATAGTATTTTCAGTGCACCAATTAACATACATAAAGTCACGCCTCTTTCCCGTAGGGGTAGGCAGAGACTACAGACTTCCACTTGCTACGATTCTGACATACCTCTTTAGCTTCATCCACACTCATCAATCTTTTCATACATGAACGTCGGTTTAGCCAATTAACAATTGTATTTAGGTCAGATTGCAGGACTTTGCAGTCACTTTGATCAGATATACGTCTAAATTTTTTTATATCGTCAGCGTAAGCTAAACATTCACTATTAATTTTTCCCAATAAATCATTTATAAATACCGCAAATAAGAGAGGCCCCAAATTTGACCCTGGGGCACGCCAGATGTTGCCATAAAAGGAGTAGATTCATATCCGTACAATGTAACAAGCTGTGTGCGATTCATTAGATAAGATAGAAGCTATCTATGCAGGTTCCGGTGAATTCCGACGTGCTGGGCTTTAGCAAGTAACGTAAAATGGTCCACACGATCAAAGGCTTTTGAGAAATCAGTGTATATTGAGTCCACTTGCACCTTGTGATTAAAAGATTCGCATAAGTAAGATGTATAGCATAGCAGATAGGAAGTAGTTGATCTACCAGTTATGAACCCATGTTGTTGCGGACTCAATATATGCTTCAGATGGTTATACATGTGAGTATAAATAAAACCTTCAAATATTTTAGCAAACCAATTGAATATGCAGATTGGTCGATAATTAGAAACATCATGCCTATCTCCAGACTTACATATTGGCGTAACTTTAGAAATCTTCCACAACTCCGGAAATGTACCCTCGTGAAGAGACTTGTCGAAAATTATAGACAAAGGCGTAACCAGTTCAGCTGCACAAAGTCTAATGAAAATGGGAGGAATACCGTCAAAACCACCATTCTTGTTGAGATCGATACTTTTTGGTGTGTAAATTACTTATGGAATAGTTCGATGGTTGAAAGTCGGGGGAGTAAACGTTAGTTGCACTAGGGCAGTGGACTGATGAAAAGTAATTTGCGAAGAGATTGACAACATCAGCACCTGTGTCACAAACCTTGTCATGATAGTGCATACGACTAGGAATGTTGTTCGTCACACGTTTACTTTTAGTATAGCGCCAAAATGCTTTAACGTTTAACTTAAGATCATCCTCGATACGTGCAATGTAGGTTCTAAAGCATTGATCCATCATAGTTTTAGTTCTAGCTCTGAGTGTAGAGAACATATCGTAATCTCTAGGATTTCCAAAGCATTTAAATCTAGTATGTGCCTTGTTTTTCGTTGTTAGTTATTAAATTTTTAGAAAACCAGACTGGGTATTTATTATTTGAGACTTTAGTATTTGGAGTATATTTTTCTATTATAGAATAAAGTTTAATAAAAAATAGTTGTACAAATTCGTCACATCCCAAATATAGCCTATAGCCTTCCTCAATAAATGGGCTATATATTCTATGTAACACTGAAAGAATTTTTCAAATAGGTCCAGTAGTTCCTGAGATTAGCATCTTCAAGCAAACAAACAAACTCTTCAGCTTTATATATTAGTATAGAGTATAATTTAATAACTTGTCTTCAAAACAATATAAACTACCGTAAAATGCCCTAACTTTGCACGAATATCGAGATTTTTTGTTAATATTTTTGACATGAGTAGAAATGTCATAATGACTTGTATAAAAAAAATGCAAATCAGAACTTTATGCTGCTAGCAAAACAACTCATTATAGCCTACACTGCATATTTTCTGAGAAATAAGCTTTGACATGGCTAGGCAAAGTTGGTGGCATTTCCTCTACTTTGCCTAGGCAAGTAGAGGAATTAATTATTTTAATCACTGTTAAAATATATATTTCCAAATAAACAGGTTTCTTACTCTTAGAGAACTATATTAGTACTCATACCTATCCATGCTAATAAGTCTATAACATTATTCTTTTTTTTTTAGAAGGTAGGCAAAGTTAGGCAGACTTTTTGAACATTAAGTACTTCTAAATGGAATCTTTCAGGGCTGACACCATAGAAAAGAAAACAACATAATATTAAAAGAATCAAAATTCAACATGTTTAATTGTTTTTATTACGCACCTAGGTAACAATTTGTACTTATGCAATTATAAAATAAAATAACGCTTACAAAATAATATAAATAAAAAAAAAAAAATTCTTCTATTTCAAGTGGGCAAGTACCTCCAACCTATTATATTATTTTAGGGTACAATAATTGGTTATACAACTTTGGCATGATTTTATAAATCAACATCAAAAGGTGGGTAGGTAAATCAATACCTAACTAAATATTTAACAATTTATGCTTAAAAATAATTGAAAATTACGCTTACAAAGTAAATAATTATAATCAAGCAAAGTAAATATAATCCTCATCCTGCATTAAGACATATTCATTAGGATTTTCATTTATTTTTAAAAGTTGGACAACTTTCACAATAGAACTTTCAGGGACGGTATCCTTATCAACAATGCGCTTAGGTTTTACAAACTTCTTGTCATTGTTTTTGCCAGTTGTTTTGTAATAGGCAATTGAGTAACGTTGTGTGTTAGAATCTTTATGTTCGATCACTCCTATATAGTATTTCCAAGATTTTCTTATATAATATCTTGTTAGGACTATGTCTCCTACATTAAACTGTTCCTTATAATCATATAATAATTCTCTTTCATTGTTCTTGTCAGTCTTATTTTGTGTAATATTCTCTAAATTATCAACATTCATCTCACCTAAGTCTTTATTGAAGTTTTCCTTTTCTTCAGTAGCTTCTTGTAAATGTTCTTCTATTTTATCTTTATTTTGCAGAATTTGAGGTTCACAAATATAGTTCGTTACGTCATCAATTAAAGGATCGCTGGGCACTTCATATAAATCTGAATCGTCGTGTTCACTCATTTCTACGTCAGTGTCTGTAGTCGTAGAACTATTTAAAATTCTCGAGCGTTTTTTAATTATTTTGCGTTTTTCTTTATTAGCAGATTGCTTCGAAACCAAACGAGACCTCTTGCGTTTAATACTTTTATCAGAAAAGCGCGTTTCCTCTTCTCCCTCGCTGCCACTTAAAGTGCCATACACATTTATATTAGTAATTACTTGTTTCGGTGGCTCACTACGATCTCTCTGAGCTTTATTAGATATGTCGCAATCTTTATCTATTTTCAACAAATTTATGGGAACATTTTTTAAGCCATAAAATGGTGCGTTTTCTTTGTAAAATCTCACATCTGACAGAATAGTAATCTTTGACGTTGGTGATGGATCTATGTTACTTTCGTAAATACTATTTTCTTTGTTCGTTCTTAGATCAGATAAAAGTGTGACCTTTGATGAATCCACGGAACGCTTATCTAGGTTTTCTTTATTCTTTTTCACCGTTTTCTTTGGCTCTAATACTTCTTTCTCAGAAACTGACTTTCCTGCTGTTACTTGCAATTTATAATTCCTTCCACCCCTCATTGGTTTGTTTTCTCGGGAAGTTTTAAGGTATTCCAGGAGGGTTTGGTCAAAAGTGTGCCTCATCAGTTCAGTCGCTTCGGGAATTTTTTGCGTGACCTTTGAGGCATTTAATGGGTATATGCCTGCAGCTTCAAATCCACTTTTTAAATTTTGATTGCTACTTATTTCTAAATTTTCCAACAGTTCTCTTAGAAGCTGTGGAAAATGGCATTTATTTATGGTTGTAGCATTATGGTTTGACAATTTATACTGTAGCATGATTTTTCGCCACTGTCTTTTCATCGGACCGAAAAATGCTAAATCCAGCGGCTGAGTCAAGTGAGTAGCATTTCGTGGCAGGAACACAAACCTTATATTGTTTTCGCGGCATAGCTTTATAATCTGAACGCTTAGATGTGACGATAAGTTATCCCCTATAACTACTTTTGGCCCATCTAAGGCAGTCGCCCAGGGCAGAACAATCTTCTCAAACCAGTCTTCAAAACAGGTCATATCAAACCAGCCTGATTTTGTTCGATTATATAGACAGCCTGGTGGACCATCTTTACACCAACGAAAAAAACGGTGGCAAACATTTTCCATCCGCTGTACCAGCAAACATAACTGAGACGGAGCTTTTGCTGGAGTTAAGCACAACTTCAGGATGTTTCGTTCCTTTTTTGAAAATAGCTTTGCGGCAACCAGGATCATCACTAAGATTGGTTTCGTCGTAGTTCAGCAAATGGGTCGGTGGTACATTATGAATTGAGTACTCAAGATTTTTGAAGTAGTCATTTAACTCGGAAATAGATTTTGAAGCGCGACTTCTCTTTATATTTTGTGTGGTACGTTTTGTCATATTATGACGTGCTATAAAATTACGTGCCCAACGTTCACCGGGCATCTTCCCATGAAAGATATGCGACTTATCATTTATTTCTAAATAGCGATGTACAACAATTCGTAAATCTAATAAAGTCAGTGGCGAGCCAAACTCAGCTGCGATATTTACTGTGTCAGCAATTATTTTTTCGTCATCTTCGCTTAGACGTGTAGGATGACCAATAGATTTTTCATGGCATTTGTTCACTTTATTTAAAATGGTACGTCTGGGAATTCCAAATTGTTTTTCTGCCTCATATGATGATAGATTCTTAGATTTCAATGGCTATGTCTAGCATTTCGGTAGAATAATTCACGTAATTTCGACGACAACTTTTCTTATTTGGAGCCATCTCGTACCTCTGTAAAAATTATAGGTACGTTTTAGACTATTTAGTACTTAGGTTTTAAAATGTAGGTACGTATCTAAATAACTATATTTTTTACAGATAGCTTAGGTCATTATGTAAAACGTAAAGTTTATTCTACATTCTTACTGCGTTCGCATATGAAACCGCGGGATTTCAAACTAAAAAGTGACAACCCTACCCTCAGGCAAAGTTTTGTCGATTTTTCATAAAAAGCGATACACGATTGTTCTCCTTGATTTTACCAACTAAATCTCACTGTACAGGTGTAAAACATAGATAGAAAGGCAGAAGAATATCTTTCATATAATATGGTCCGTAAAATCCGTAAAAATAGCTTAAAATACTCACAGTAAAATTTTGAAATGCAGCCAAAAAATCAGCGACCACCATTTGAAAAATTCTGACGTTCAATGACATTTCAAAACTATCTTGCCATAACTAAAAGTAAGTGTTGCCACGCGTAAAAAAAAAGTACCGAAACAAAATACTGTAGCTAGAATAGTTTACTAATAAAACTCAAATCATCTGTTTAGGCAAAGTAAGGCTAGGTAGGCCAAATTAAGGCATTTTACGGTATTAAAAATTTTAGAATTTGTTTCTCAGTAGTGAGAGTGAGAGTTAGTGAGAGTAATCTATAAAAATGACAAAAGTAAAATTACTTACATGATTTTTATTTTTGGTGTGATTGTATTAGTAGAAAATAAAAAAGGAAATTACTTTTATTAATTATTATTAATAATTCTTCACATTTTAATTTCCCGTCTTATTTACGAATTGTATAGTTTGATTTTATATTCAACCATTTTTATCATTCATTCTTTACGCAAAATCATTCAGTACCCCAACACTATTAGTTGTAGTGTGCTCTGTGATATCATTATTTCCTCAAATTTAAAATATAATTATAAATTAAGTTTAGGCGGGAAAATGAAAAGTGCACATTGTGATTTTATATTATTTTTCGAAACTTGAATTTCTCCGATGTTTAATGTGTAATAGTTCTAGTGTGCTCTGTGATATCATTATTTCCTCAAATTTAAATAAAATTATAAATTAAGTTTAGGCGGGAAAATGAAAAGTGCACAATTGTCGATTTTATATTATTTTTCGAAACTTGAATTTCTCCGATGTTTAATGTGTAATTATGGTGGAGTTCGTGAATGTGTGAGAGTGTAGGCAAATGATATAGAATTGAATATGAAAAACGAACACAAAAAGTGTGGTGCCATAATACAATCCCGTGGTGGAAAATATTACTTGATTACTATAATACTTGACACTGGCAAATACACAAAAAGTGTGTCGCCATAATAAAAAAAAATATATATAAATTATTTCTCTTCGAAATGTCAAGCTTGAATATAATTTTAGGTCGAAGTTGAAATTTAGATCAGACAAGTAAATAGCAACTGACAAAATTCACTTTGACTTATGGACCCACTTACCATGATAAAAATGGATGGCCAACACAATACAGTTCAGAAATTAATTATAAACCTACGTTTTTGTACTTCTTGTAGAGTACTTACATTTAATAAAAATGGGACCTACCTCTTGAATGTGACTGAGACACAAATATTCAGCTCGGCGTAAAAATACTATCTAAGTTTGACGGCACGTTTGGCGTAGTGGCTGAGCGATCAGCTTCTTCGCTACGTTGGTTCGTGGTTGTGGGTTCCATCCCCGCACGGAACAAATATTTGTATGACCAATCACCTCTGAAGACGCACTGTCTGTGGATGGGACCACTCTAAACACGATGTCGTCGGTATGCCGAGGTCTCGTACCAACTACAAACTATACTTGATTTTAGCCCCTATGGCATCGTATGTTACAGCGGGCAATCTTATCCGCAACTTCACAACATAGCGCCTATTTTGTGTATGGGTATGATAGGTATTCCTTTGTTATTAAAGTCATTCCCTATGACTATAATAACAGAGGAATTAACAAAAGTAAAAATCTCAGAATACCTATCATGATTCACGACTTTGTGTCACAGAATCCGCGTTTTATTTTAAATTTTAACATGCGTCCGAGGTAAGAATTTGTAGGGGGTTATAGATAATAAAAATCGTTTTTTATTAGATTACTTGAGGATCAACTCAAGTGAACTATGTTCAGCTACCTATCTCGGTGGAATGTGAGGGCGGGGCGGATGCCTGCCGGAGTGCGGGAACTATGGAATGCGTTCATTAGGTTCTTGTTTTGTATTTGGGCTAAACAAAAAGTAGCAGGCATTGGTTTGCCGTCTAGTTCCACTTTTTGGTAATCTGACTGAGCTGCCATAAATACCTACGTGTATAAAATTAGAATATACCTAAACCTACCTACCTGCGCAACTTTTTGATATCGATAATGTCTAAGCAACAGTTCTATATCATCATCATCAGCCTATAACAGTCCACTGCTGGACTCTAGGCCTCCCCCAATGTGCGCCATTTCACAGTTCTATATCAAAATGTGATTTTAGTTCAGTGTCTGACTTCGAAAAAATTTACCTCAGTCAGTGGCCGCTTCGTATCCGTGCTCTACGGATACATCGCGCCAGAAATAACATTATCATGCCGGCAAAAAAGTTCATGATATGTTTAATATTATTTTCATCCCATCTATTCGAAAAGGACTACGTGGTTCTCCTGTGCACCCAAAGGTGGTGTTTTATTTTATTTATTTGGAACAATAAACAGCCATAATATTAAAAATAACATAAGACATAAGTAGGTATTTGACGTTATAACAATACTGCAGCCCACAACATTGTTCACAAGCATCGGTGCTTTGCGTAAACCGCTCTTTTTATTTCTATATGTTAGTAATAACATAAGAATACTTGGTTAATATATCTACGTGCAAAAAATGGTTGTTATAATTTTCTACTAAGCGGCGAACAGGTGACCACTATTAGTGCCACTATTAGGCCACTATTAGTGCGACATTTGCCCACAGCCACAGATAATACGTAGGTCACACTGTTAACGACATCTATACTACAACTTCAAGCAGAGCCACCGTCCACACAACCAGCTGATTGGCTAGTACCATTGTGGACCATTAGAGGGCGCTAGCACGAAGATATATAAGGCCTGCGCGGACGGCGCTCGGCCTCTTGCACAGCCCGCTCATTTAAATTACTTATATTATATTCGCTTTATTTTGCAATTGTTAAATTTACAATAAACCCTTTTCAGTTTAAAAAGAAATAAATTATTCATTGGCCAGTCTTATCCAGTCTGATTCCCCTGAGCACAAAACCACCACATATATACACGCCAAACCAAAAACATTTGGTCCTTCGAGCCGGATAAAACGGATCAGCATCAAGGCATCAAGAGCTCCGGAAGGTCTGGCCGTATCGTTCCTTTTCCTCCTTTGTTTCTGTTTGTACTAAAACCGTTTTATCTAATCCAGGTCGGGCTGAAAACGCGTGGTTCGCGTTATTACACCACGTGTTGCTGTTTGCAGGACAACTGTGAGTACCCCAGTTTTTCTTAGAGTGCCGTAATGAGTTTAGAGAATTTATCAGTGCGTAGTAAATCCCCATTGCCTAGCATGACCGCGGATTTTATTCGTGAGGCGAATAAAAAACGTGGCTCAGTCAAAGGTAGATTGACTCTCTTCGTAAAATTTGTGTCCTCTTTACATGGTAGTCAATTAAGTGAGTCGCAATTAGTTGAATTAAAGTTTCGTTTGAACAATGCAAAGTCATTATTAAGTGAGTTTAACGCTATTCAAAATGGGATAGACGAGTTAGTACCGGATAGTGAATTATCTCAGCAACTAGATATTCGCGAATCCTTTGAGAATTGTTATTATAGCGTGATAACTGAAGCTGACCGCTTGTTAAATAGTAATTCTGATGGCATTCTAAATAGCAAAAGTTCCAATTCTAAGTGCAATCCAAACCCATTAATTAAATTACCCACGATAACGTTACCTTCATTTGACGGTTCTTATAATAATTGGCTCGAGTTTAGAGATACCTACTTATCTTTGATTCACCAATCCCAACAACTCGACAATATTCAGAAATTCCACTATTTACGTTCAGCATTAACGGGTAGTGCAATTCAGGTTATAAAATCTCTAGAATTTTCAGCCGAAAACTATACAATAGCATGGGATTTGTTGATTGAAAGATATAACAATAACCAATTAATTATTCATAACCATCTAAAAGCTATATTTTCGATGCAGGCTTTAACTAGGGAGTCGCCATTTCATATCAGAAAATTAATAGATACTATTTTGAAAAATTTACGTGCCTTAAAAACATTAGGAGAGCCAACGGAACATTGGGATACCCTCATAATGTATATAATTGTATCTAAATTAGATGCGGTAGTAGAAAAAGAATGGGAACAATTTAAAAGTGCTAAAAGCAGTGAAACGCACGAAAAATTCAATTTAAATAGTTTGATTCAGTTCTTATCGGACAAAGCCGGTATGTTAGAAATGATTCACGCTAATCATTCGTCAAATTTAAATAATAAAGCTTCTCATGATTATCCTAAAAAACCTCAAAAGGGTCATAGTCTAGTGATGTCGCAAAATAATAGGTTCAGTCATACCCGCACATGCGTTATGTGTAACGGTAATCATTCATTGTATGCCTGTTCTCGGTTTTTAGATTTATCCGTTAAGGACAGGTTACAATTAGTCGAGAAAAATAAATTATGTAAAAATTGTTTACGTCAAGGACATGTAGCACAAAATTGTTATTTTGGTCCATGTAGGCAGTGTAATAATAAACATAACAGTTTGTTACATAGCGAGGTTCATAGGGAAAACGCTTTATTGACTGTGAACTCAGAAATTTCACAGTCTTCCAATCCTATTGATACCAATTCGGCTATTGTAAATTCAATATTGCCCACACCTACATGCAAAATTAATACATTAAATTCGCAGTCATTACAACAAGTTTTACTTTCAACCGCGGTAGTTGAAGTTGCTAGTACTGACAATAAATATTATAAGGCTCGTGCCTTATTGGATAGCGGCAGCCAGCGCTGTCTTATTACTACGAAATTACGTGAAAAATTAAACGCTAAATCAATACAGTCCACTTATCAAATATTAGGAGTGGGGCAATCAGTCTCACAGTGCTCAGAAATATGCGAAATTACACTTAGATCATTAAACGATGATTATAGTACGAACATTCAATGTCTAGTTTTATCTTGTTTAACCAGTGCAATACCCTCAGTCGATATAAATATAAATTTATTAGAGTTGCCACAAAACGTTAGCTTAGCAGATCCTTCATTTGATACACCTACTGAAGTTGATATGATAATAGGTGCTGATCATTTTTGGGACTTATTAGTCGAGGGTAGAATTCGCTTAAATAATGGTCCATATCTCCAAAACACTAAGTTAGGATGGATAGTGACCGGCCCTCTTTATTCTAAACGCCTAAATAGTAAAAGAATTCAATGTAATTTAGTAAATACTTTAGATATTGGAGAACAGCTAAAAAGGTTTTGGGAAATTGAAGAAATTCCTCCCAATAATAACTACTATACTGACGCAGAACGTTCTTGTGAGAAATTGTTTATAGAAACCACTAAACGCTTAAATAATGGTCGCTTTTCAGTGCGCATCCCACTTAAAGAAACTACAAACATGCTCGGTGATAGTTATGATATAGCCAGAAACAGGTTTTTATCACTAGAACGTAGGTTAGCGCGATCACCTCAATATAAAAAAATGTACGTAGATTTTATGCAAGAATATTTGAGCTTGGGACACATGACTCGAATAGATAATTATACTGCTCCATATTATTTTTTACCGCACCATGGGGTATTTCGGGAACATAGTATTACTACTAAGTTACGTGTAGTATTCAATGCCAGCCAAAAAACAACATCGGGTCACTCGCTTAACGATATTCAGCATACTGGTCCACCATTACATAATGATTTATTTTCAATACTTATACGTTTCCGTCAGTATAAATATGTCGCATGTGCTGATATAGAAAAAATGTTCAGGCAAATATTAATACAAGAAGATCAACGAAATTTACAATTAATAATCTGGCGTGAAAGTGAATCTAACAACCTGTCTGTATATCAACTTAATACCGTTACTTATGGCACCGCGTCTGCACCCTACCTTAGCATGAGATGTGTTAGACAACTAGGACAGTTATGTGATGACCAGGAATGTTCGCGTATGATATTAAATGACTTCTATGTAGATGACTTAATCACAGGGAATGATAGTAAATCTAAGCTGTCATACTTGTGTAAAAAGATAAATCAAGTCTGTGCATCCGCTTGCTTGCCATTGTGTAAATGGGTTTTTAATTCGAGTGATTTAGAAACAGGTTTGCTACAGAGTGATAGCACTCTGACATCAAAACTTCTATCTTTAGATAAAAATTATTCTTGTAAAACGCTTGGACTAGGATGGTATAATAATAGTGATGAGTTTCATTTTACAACTAAAATAAATCAAAACTGTACCCAAATTACTAAACGCCTTATTCTTTCAGTTGTGTCACAAATATATGACCCACTGGGTCTTTTATGCCCCTTTGTTATGCAAGGAAAGGTGATGTTACAAAAATTATGGCTTTATAAATTAGACTGGGATGAAATAGTTCCTCAAGATATAAGTTTGAATTGGAAAAAGTTTGTTGATTCGTTATTATTTTTACAAGACATAAGAGTGCCTCGTCATGTAATCGGCGATAGTTGTAGTCTAACAGAATTACATATATTTACTGATGCCAGTCAGGTCGCTTACGGTGCATGTGTTTACGTCCGAACTAGGAATGCACTAGGTGACGTCACTGTTAGATTGCTGTGCGCGAAGTGTCGCGTAGCACCTATCAAACCGGTCTCCATACCGCGACTGGAGTTGTGTGGTGCGTTACTCGGTGCGAAATTGCAACATAAAATAGTTAATTCTTTTCGTTTACAGTTCGATAACATTGTTTTTTGGAGTGATTCTACCATAGTATTATGTTGGTTAAGAACCTCACCTCATTTATTAAAGCCATTCGTTCAAAATCGTGTCGTAGAAATTAGTGATTTGACTAGTAATGCAATATGGTTGCATGTTGATGGAAAGGTGAATCCGGCGGATTTGCTATCACGTGGAACAAATTTAAAGGAACTTAGTGAATCATCTTTATGGTGGAATGGGCCAAGATTTTTACATTCAAAGGTAATAAAATTTATTCCCCCTCAGCTAGATTTTTCAGAACAAAGTAATTTGCCAGAGTTGAAAAAGATAGATGCCAATGTCATGGCATGTACAAATAACGATTTTAATTTTCATAGATTCTCGCAGTTTAATCGGCTCCAACGCACATACGCTTATATATTTCGATTTGTACATAATATACGTGTTAAGAATAAAACTGAACGTTTATCAGGACCCTTGACAGTTAATGAGTTAAATAAATCATTAGAATTTGTAGTTAGAACTGTGCAGCAACAGTCATTTCATTATGAGTACAGTTTGTTGTTAAATAAATTACCTTTAAAATCTTCTAGAAATATAGCTAGTTTGAATGTATTTTTGGATCATAATAATATAATTAGAGTGGGAGGTAGGTTGACAAATTGTGCCGATTTTCAATATAATAAAAAACATCCTATGCTATTGGATAGTAAACATTACGTCACAAAGCTTTTGTTTCGATATGAACATAACAAGTTATTACATGCTGGCCCGCAGCTATTATTATCAAATATTAGAAATAAATGGTGGCCATTAGGAGGTACAAACTTGGCTAAGCAAACAGTGCGACTATGTGTTAGATGTGCTCGTATGAAAAGTAAACCAACCCAACCAATAATGGGTAATTTACCAAGTGAACGTCTAGAAGCTAGTTTCCCTTTTTCACGGTGCGGGGTAGATTATGCTGGGCCTTTTTATATCCTGAATCGTAAGGGTAGAGGTTCTAGACTCGAGAAATGTTATTTATGTTTATTCGTATGTTTTACAACAAGAGCATTGCATTTAGAGTTGGTAACTAGCTTGTCATCAGAATATTATATATTAGCTTTAAAAAGATTTATTTCACGCAGAGGAAAACCATTGCAAATATTTTCAGACAATGGTAAAAATTTTGTAGGAGCTGTAAAGGATCTGGCACATTTTTTACAAGATAATGCTCAACCTATCATTGACTATGCGTCAAATAATGATATTATCTTTACTTTTATTCCCCCATACTCGCCTCATTACGGTGGTCTGTGGGAAGCAGGGGTCAAGTCCTGCAAACACCATATGACTCGGGTGATAGGAAACGCTAATTTAACTTATGAGGAGTTCAGTACGGTTTTGGTGCAAATAGAGGCTGTCCTGAACTCCCGCCCCATGTGTCCTTTATCTTCAGATCCCGATGATTTTACTCCACTTACTCCAGCACACTTCCTGATCGGCCGACCCCTGACTGCGCCTGCCAGTGCTGACATCACCAGTACGCCGTCGCATACATTGTCCCGCTACACACGTGTGGAGCAGCTAAGGCAACACTTCTGGCAACGGTGGTCGATGGAGTACATTGCTGAACTACAAAAGCGTACGAAGTGGCAAGAAACAAAAGGAACCATATCACCAGAAACCTTAGTTCTTATTAAGGAAGATAATGTCCCACCGCTGAAATGGCGTTTGGGAAGAATTTTGTCTGTGTTTCCAGGGCGTGATGGCGTATCACGTGTGGCAACCATCAGAACCGCAAATGGAATCATAAAGAGGACATTTCCAAAAATATGTCCTCTGCCAATATTCTCCACTGAACCTGAGGTCACAGCGAGTGTGACACCTTTATGAAGCCCCATGAAGTTGAGAGTAGGAGCTCTCAAGGCCCGCCGATATGTTAACGACATCTATACTACAACTTCAAGCAGAGCCACCGTCCACACAACCAGCTGATTGGCTAGTACCATTGTGGACCATTAGAGGGCGCTAGCACGAAGATATATAAGGCCTGCGCGGACGGCGCTCGGCCTCTTGCACAGCCCGCTCATTTAAATTACTTATATTATATTCGCTTTATTTTGCAATTGTTAAATTTACAATAAACCCTTTTAAGTTTAAAAAGAAATAAATTATTCATTGGCCAGTCTTATCCAGTCTGATTCCCCTGAGCACAAAACCACCACATATATACACGCCAAACCAAAAACACACACTATAAGTTTTGCGTAACTTAAAAAAACAACATGTTATAACCAAAATTTTATGTTTATTTGCTTTTCAAAATACTCTCCTTTACATTTTAAACATTTTTCCATGCGATCGAACCATTTTTTAAAACAGGAGGACCACAGATCTGAAGGCATGTTTTCTACGTGTTGATTGAACGCTATCACTGCCTCTTCGGAGTTGGTAAAAGTGAAACCTCTCATCAAATCTTTGATTTTGGGGAAAATACAGAAATCACAGGGTGCTAGGTCGGGGCTATGCGCAGGATGGGTGACGAGTTGTACTTTTTCGAAAGCTAAAAATGACTTTGTTTTGTTGGCCGTGTGTGAAGAAGCGTTGTCATGATGTAGGAGAACTTTTGGGTCGTCTTTCGCGAATTTTTTCTAACATCCTGGGTAAAGAAAGGGTAGAATACCACTCGGCATTAACACTAATTCAAGTAGAATTGTACACTGATGGGACCCGTAGCTGAGAAAAAAAACGAGATCATTTTTTTACCAACGTTTCTCGCCTGCCTTACTTTTCTTGGCCTGATCTCATTTTCAAACACCCATTCACAAGATTGCTGATATTTTCGGGTTCAAAACAATAAATCCACGTTTCGTCTCCTGTGACAATGTCATAAACAGCATTTTTTTAAAAAAAAAAAGCTTACTAGCAATGTGGGTCGCACATTACTAGTATTCTTGTTAACCCATCGTGCTAAGCTAAATGCTTGTGTTACGAGTGGGTTCACGTCGGTAGTGCAATGGGTGAGTTTCGAACCGGCAACCACATGATCGCAAGTCCGGCGCCCTAGCCATTAGGCTACCGCCGCTTCATTAGAATGTCCGTGGTCGTGCTTCAGTGGCATACTTCTGCTCCGCTGTCAGTTCATGAGGGATCCAACGACAACAAAGTATCTGAACTTTCAATTCTTCGCGTAAAATTTTCTGAATTTGGCTCATACCAATCCCCAATAGTCCTCGAATTATCTCATAGTTTATCCGCGGGTTTTCTTCAATTAGCTGCTTAACAGTAACATTATTTTCATAATTCATTTTCATAATTTCACAATTCGTCATGTAAAGAAACTCGACCTCTCTCAAATTCAGCAAACCATCGCCTCACGGTGCTCAAACAAGGTGCTTCTCTCCCAAAAGCATTTTGAATACGAGTGGCACAGTCTTGCGGAGAGAGAGAACTTTTAAAATCATAAAAAATCATCGCTCTAAAATCTTTTCGAATTTATTCCATTTTCGTTGCGTACGTAGAACTTTGATGTGTGATAAAAAACAATTTACAAATGATTTTCCCGCCAATTGTTTTTTTTTTATTACTAAGAAGGTTGCAACGTTTAAAAAAATATAACATTCATAATTCAAATAGTTCCGATTAGCTAGAAGTGCTAAACTTTTAGTGTGCCCCATGTAGAATACTAGACAGCAAATAACTTGCTACGGGACAACTGCCGTTTATGAATGGTTCTGGGAACGACATAACATAATCTATTAGACAGATCCATACAATCGTATTTGTGTTTGACTATGATATATAAAGTTAAAGTTTCAAGGTATATCCGTCTGGAACTCAAATTTAACAGATTGTATTTGCTGAGTAGCTGCTGCTCATAAGATAAGTAATGTCCATGACATCGATAATGCATGCTTCTAAGATATCTACGTTGGGCGCTCTCGATAGCTTCTATGTATTTATTATAATAGGGATTCCAAACAGGCACGGCATATTCAAGTTCCGTACGAACCAAAGTTTTATATAAATACAGGTAAGATGATGTACGTTTGAATTCAACTACTGATCTCATAATAAAACCATATCTATACTAATATAATTATAACGCTGAAGAGTTTGTTTTTTTACTTGAACGCGATAATCTCATGAACTACTGGTCCGATTTGAAAAATTATTTCAGTGTTAGATAGCCCATTTGCTGAGGAAGGCTATAGGCTATATATATCATCACACTACGCGGACGACGTCACGGGCAGAAGCTAGTAGTTTATATGCTTTACTCACGTTTTTTTCTATATGTGAATTTAGGCATAACTTTGAATCTAATATGATTCCAAGATCTAGTAAGGCGGAGACCTTTTCCAGAAGAGTATTACACAGAGTATAGGGATAGTCTACGGGCTTATGGTTTCTCGTAAAGTTTATAAAATTGCATTATGGTAGGCTAAGCTTTAATTTATTGGTATTGCTATAGACAGTAAATCTATCAAGGTCCTCTTGAAGGAGAAAGCAATCCTGTACAGTTTTGATAGGTTTAAATATTTTAAGATCGTCTGCATAGAGGAGGAACTTTGAGTGACAAAAGCAATCATTGATGTCATTAATAAACATTATGAATAACAAGGGGCTAAAATGGATCCCTGTGGAACGCCAGATGTAACAGGTATTTCATTAGATATAAAGCCATTAACTACCACCCTCTGACTACGATTCAAAATGTAGGACGTAAACCACCGAAGCAAGTTACCTCTTATGCCGTTGAATGCGAGCTTGTTTAAAAGCAGTTCATGATCTACTTTGTGGAAAGCTTTTTGAAAATCCATATAAATAGCATGTACTTGTACGCTGTTGTCCATACTGTCAAATAGAAGACAGGTAAAACTTAACATATTAGTGGTAGTAGATACTATATAGTAACTCAAACTTAATCTCCCAATACTTAATTGAACTTTATAATTGTTTTTGGAATAATAATGTATATTTAGTTGTCTGAATTAATCCCCATAAAAACTGTATCTTATCTGATAAACTTATACTAATATCAGCAATTTATTTAAAAGTGTTACACCTCATTTAAAAGACTTTCAAATATAGTTATTAAAATTTTACTTCATAGCCCATCCCCACTAGCAATTACAAGTAACCCGGCAACCTCTTTTTATTGAGTGAAAAAATATGCTCTATATCAGCTAGACATAGTTACAAACATAGTTACAAACTATCACATCTCTGAATATAAATTGTAATTTACTCTTGACAATTGTACGCCAGTGTAATATTCTTTTATTATAATTAGTGCGAATAGCCCACTACTTAATTTATTATGTGGTCGATTGGCACGAAACTAAAAAACTTCATACGAAACGCCACATAGGTACTAAATAATAATCAATTTAGAAAATGACTTTTGGCACGATTCGCGCGAACCGAATTCGGGCAAAACGAGTACTAAGCCGAGAAAACAACATTTCTATACCTACTCTAACGTTATAAAAATATGAATTAAAATATAGCTGAGTAGATACATTTGTAAAAGTTAAGTTCGACAAGAAACGAATGATGAAAGCGGTTGGCCGGTCGCCCGTCGCGTCGTCGACTCGCGCGACTAGATTCTCGACAACCTGCCTTATATGGTGTATGGCTATGGTCTGACTCTGTAAACCAATTAACTGCACAATAATGTAAATAACTACGTACTAGGATATAATTATAACATACCTACCTACTGGACATACCGATGAACTAATACAACGCGTCATGATTATCACAAAGAGTGTAGGTACCTAACATACCTACCTAGGTAACTACTTAGACAGTGAAGAGAACGATGCATCGAAGAACATCTGAGCCATCCATATGTCGCAGTAGAATACAACTCGCTAATTGTATTACAAAGTAGCTCTGTTATGTACAATAGCTAAATGGCGTTCAGCTGGATTGCCGTTGCGATACGTTTATCAAAACGACTAGGTACTCACATATCATACCTAGTTGTTTTGTAGAATGACTTATTTGCAGTTACGGTAAGTGTTTTGTGTAAAAATACTATGACATTTAGTTATATTTTGACCGACAAATCTTATCTTACATATAATAAGAATGTAAGTGAGCCGTGTCTGTACATTGCTTATATTTACAAAAAAACTAATTTGGGGGACTCAGAATCGGTAACACAATCCATTTCTATTATTTTTGGAACTTTTGTCTGTCTGTTTGTCTGTCGGTTTGTCTGTCTGTTTGTCTGTCGGTTTGTCTGTCGGTTTGTCTGTATGTTTGACCGCGCATCAAATGATAACTACTGAAGAGATTTGGAGGGAGTGGGCAGGAATTCATAGCCTGTTTCTTGGATTAACATTTAGGCTATTTTTAATTCAAATCGGTTCTCTCTATCAAAAGTTATTAACATTTTAACCATTGAAAACGCTGAATTTTAAAAATAACCATTGATGTCAATTTATTTTTCAAGTAATTCTGTATTAGACTAGCACGGATCAAACATTATAACAGAATCAAGTAATAAAAAGGGGCGGGTCTGCCGGTATGCTTTTGCTTTTGCACAATGACATGCTTTGCTTTGCTTTGCGTGGTAGTATAGGTGCAGGCCTACCTTACCGCCTCCTTCTGAAGTGGTAAGGGGGTGAGGTCTTGGGGGAGAGCGCTACAGTCGTGTAGATCCCCAAGGCAAGTCCGGTGGTCTAGCCTTCTCGAGGTTGCCGCCCTGTTCTTGGTGTAATTCCTTAAGAATTAGACATAACAAAAAACACCGGGCGCCTTTGTATTCCATATAGCACCCTTGCCTAGTCACGCAATCCTATCACCTGCTTCCTATCTAATCCTATCCCGACTCTCCCAACTCCCGTCTCATCCTATCCTTGTATGTAACCCAATAGCTGGGTTCGGAGGCCTTCTGGCGCGATCACTGTTGGGTGGGTGTGTAGCGCCGATGTGGCAAGTAGTGGACACCCAAGTACAACAATGGAAGCGAGACTTAAAGAGGAACTACCCCAGGCCGGTACCAATGCATGCGTTGGAGAATCCGGCCCCGGGCATGTCTCGGGCAGACCCGTATATTCTGGGGGGGTCAAGGGATCGCAACCGATGGCTGGCGAGGCCAGCTCAATGTGGACGCCGTCTAACGGTGCTACAAAAGGACTCTCTGAGTCAATTAGGGACGCCAGAGGGACCGTCTCAGGTCGTGGTGCTCATCGAGGCGGGAGAGGAGGCTTAATTTCTGGGGCCCATATGGGAACTGGAGGGCCGAAACTCTGCCAAAGTGATGCATCCGCGAACGGGGCAGGAACCTCAGGGCAAACGCAAAAGGATTAATAAATCCTTTGTACGCAGCAACCACCGGTGGGGGAGGACAGGGTAGTTCGGGTGCTTCGGTGGGGAGTCCGGCGTCACCAGTATCGGTGAAGACGGATGACCTACTCGGAGAACTGGACGGACTCGGTCTTAACTCACCGGCGGGGGCTGGAGGGGCCTAATATAGGAACCACTTAACACCCATCTACAGATGACAAGATGGAGGGACTAAGGTGCGTACAAATCAACCTGCAACATTCCAAGGCTGCCTCTGCCCTTCTGGCAAGACAGTTAAAAATGAATAAATTTGATATTGCCCTCATTCAAAAACCTTATGTTTATAAGGGTGAGATTAAGGGTTTAGGCGGGACAGGGGGTATAATTTATCAACATTCCGCTAACGACGTGCGAGCCTGTATCTATGTCAGAAATGGTATAGATGCTTCCATCGTACGTGATTTATGTTCTAGGGATCTAACAACAACCTGGATCCACCTAGGGACAGGGAAGAGGGCACACAAGATCTTGCTCTCCTCAGCATACCTTCCCTATGAAAACAAGGAGCCAGTATCACCGCTCATCAAAAAACTGGTTGAATATGGCAGCCAGGGGAACACTGAAGTGGTAATTGGCTGTGATGCTCACATTGAAAATTGGCATGTACCGAATGAGATCTCTGGATCCGATCATAGGTACATATATTTTAGGTATAGGACCCATAATGATTATGTGACTGTACGAAGGAGGAACCCTAGACATACCGACTGGGATGCCTTTCGCAGAGACCTGGAGGTGAATCTAGGGAAACCTATTGGTAAGCTCAATTCCGTATTAGATATTGAATTTGAAGCTGACAGAGTTACTAAGGGCCTACATGCAGCGTGGACAGATAACTGTCCTGAAAAGAAGGCTCTTGGTAAGAAGGAGCCGTGGTGGACTCCGGAGATAGTACAACTTCGTCGAGATACACGACAGGCCTTCAATGCCGCCAAGGCAAATAACGACTTTTCGGGCTACAGTGCTAGCCTCACAAAGTTTAACTCGGCTGTACGAAAAGCCAAGCGTAGGAGCTGGAGGGAACACTGTCGGGCTATCGAGAGTGTGTCTGAAGGCATGAGGCTTAGTAAAGCAATTTCTACGGCCAAGGCCATTCCACTGGCATCTATAAAGGATGGAAATGGTAAATTGGCTGAGACTGGGGAGGAGGTCTTGAATGTCATGTTCAAAACTCATTTTCCGGGATCAGTAAAACTAGGTGATGACAAGGAGGACCCAGTTACCCTGGAGGAGCTATCTATTCGCACCACCAGGGCTGACTGGGATACTGCTAAGAAGGTGGTAGATGAACATAGGCTCAGATGGGCAGTGATGGGCTTCCAACCTTTCAAGGCCCCTGGACCGGATGGGATCTACCCTATTTTATTACAGGAGGGGGCTGAGACTCTGATACCGCATTTATGCAGGTTGTACAAGGCGTGCGTAGCGTTTGGGTACATACCTGCACGGTGGAGGAAAGTCAAAGTTACCTACATACCCAAGCCTGGCAAGGGAGACTGAAGATGCCAAGGCTTTCAGGCCTATCAGCCTCTCATCGATTTTACTCAAAACACTTGAGAAAATGCTTGATAGGTATATTAGAGAGGGGCCACTAAAAAGATACCCTCTCCATGGACTACAGTTCGCCTATCAGGCGGGGAAGTCAACAGAGGCGGCATTACATTACGTCGTAAGCCGCGCAGAGGCGGCACTGGAATCACAGGAGGTTTGTGTCGGAGCCTTTCTTGACATCGAGGGAGCCTTCGATCGCACAACCTTTGAATCGATACAGCAAGCTGCAGAAAACCACGGCATCAACCAAACCATCATCAGATGGGTGACTTGCATGCTAAGGAGTAGGATTATTCACTCTACTCTGAGGGGCGACACACTTCACTTTAGGACAACCAAAGGCTGTCCACAAGGAGGAGATTTGTCACCTTTACTATGGTGCTTAGTGGTAGACTCACTACTAAGCAATCTAAATGAGAGCCCTTTACTAACCGTGGGATACGCCGATGACATAGTTATGTCACATAAGTGTGAGTATGTTTCACTGTATAGTTGATTGTGATTGACTATTATATGTGAAAATTGATATTATTGTAAATTTTTAAACTATCAATAGTCCAAAACAATCGATACTATCGCCACAATCGATACTATCGTTGCAAATAAAATTTACAGTATCGATACTATCGATATAATCGATAGTTTGTTATTGAGGAACTACAATACTATCGATAGTATTGCCTTGTTTTTTTTTTTTTTTTTTATTTATTATGGCGCCACACTTTTTGTGTATTTGCCAGCGTCAAGTATTAGAGTAATCAAGTAATATTTCCCATCGTGGGATGATAATAAGGCACCACACTTTCTGTTTTCGCCAGTGTCAAGTATAAGTTGTTCAGTTGCCCCAATAAAACGGTAGAAACTTTATTGAGGCTTTCATGGAGTTTAGGAGTGAACCCAAAAAGTCACGATTTTCAATTTTATATCATTTTCCTACACTCTCACACGTTCACGAACACTTAATGGTTAATTATCCACCATAATTACACATCAAACTCCGGAGAAATTAAAGTTTTGAAAAATATTATAAAATCGACAACGTGCACTTTACATTTTCCCGCCTAATCTCTCTCTTTACGAGAGATACGTTACACTTGGTAAATGTTTCTTTCTGAGTATGAGTGAAAATATTATGGTAAGTATGGTTAGGGATAAAAGCGTTATGATAAAAAACCGTAGGAGTTTAAATATATTCACACATTAAATACATTCAATGATATTATTAATTACAATTTTCGGAAATATGAGTGTTATGAACATCGCCGGTATCACTACAAATAGTATGAATGAAAACTTTAGGATGAAAAATTTTAGGAAGAGTGATCATTCGGATTACAAATGATTAGGAAGAACAATTTTGGGTAACGAACTTTAGGTGCGCCAATATGGACCCGGTGGTGGGTGTGTGTGACATAACGTAGTACTACTACGGTAGTAGGTACCTACGTAACTCTCGGTCTCGAGCGAGACTGAATTAATTGGGTGGGTTGGGTAAATATGTATGTACCTAAGTAGGTACCTTTTTTCCCTAGTATGTACGGAAAATCCTCAGGGATCGTCAGCCAGCGGCGTGGCGGCGGCGGCGCGGCCGGACTTCGTAACATGTGCCACGACACGACCGTAACAAAGGTAAGTATGAGTAGGTACCTACCTACTACTGTACCCTGTAGTAGGTACCTAACCTACTTATTATCAATTCTGTTAGCGTCATATTGTAGTGGTAGCTACGCAGCTATGCAAGTGCACTCTACATAGGTTTATTTCATCCTATTCACTAGGATGCGTGAAAAAACATCTCTAATAAAGGGACTACCTAAGTATGTAGGCACAAAGTGTGCGCAAGTGCGTCAGACGAAGTGGCGGCGCGGCGGCGCGGCGGCGGCGTGGCTCGTCACACGCCTTCACCCAACGCCAGACCATTCGGCGCCTGCGCTCATAAAGAACTCATTGTATTCATCGCTGCGCCGATTCAATAGAATGGGTCCTTGGCTTCTCTCCTTTTTTCCTCGAAATTCCTGATACTAGAATAACACTCAAACAATGGGTTTCCGTCCCTTCATTGGCACCTTATTTTTTGTACTACCTTAAACGGATCCGCTTGAGTTTTAAACGAAATCACAACCTGTTTTAATGTCGGCGAAGATTTCGCCGCCATCCCTTAATTTATTGCTTATAATAGTTCGCAATGTTTTGATTTGAAGAGCTTTGTTAGACTTGATGTCTTAAATACTCTACTCTCTGCTATTGCAGAGTTAGGTAGGTAGGTACTTACTTAGATAAGTGCTGTTTAATGGTTAGTTGTAAGTACTAAGAAGCATCAGCATAAGGTGTGGCTAGTCCGCGGGCACTTGGAACACCACACAACACTACAATCTTCACTGGTTTTCCAGTTTCCCGACCAAACAAGTTTCCCCTGCACTGGAAATATAAAATGTAGGTACCTACCTAACTAGGTACTACCTATGTGCTGCACCGGTGCTGACGACGATCACGCCGCGCTTTTGCTGGCTTGAATCACAATAAAATCAATAAAATGAGCATTAAAAATTTACAAAATAGTAAATATATAGATACGTTCTACTAGTTTCCTACTATCTAATTACTACACAAATATGTTTTATTTTTCAATGTTCAAAAATTTGGTACGAAGTAGGTAATTTGTATTTACTTATAATTTTATTGTAAATCTGTACAGTACCCCAGAAATAACAACGCGCGCCGCGTCTGAAATTAGCTATTGCGAATAGCCGCGCCGGTCAGTGTTCCTATGCATGCAACAAAATCGAAATCAGCAGGCTTACTTTGAAAATAATCTAATTCCGATCCGAACACAATCAACATTGTAAAACTGACGCATCGGGAAACATTGTAATACCATAATTGCGCGCATATCCACTTCCTTTTATTGCACGTTGGTTACATTATCCCCGTTATCTTGAGTTACATACCTACAATACTTACAATATCGGCTCAGCAACTTTAGCAGAATGATGTCAACGTAGCGAAATGTTATCTATATCCGCCTGTGAGGTCTCCTGTAGTAACTTGTAAATACTTATTGCATTTTTTTTTCTATTAAACACAACTCAAGCGATGCTTTTCCTGAATGTAATCAGGAAAAGCTGTACCCTATATTACTGGTTACAAACGTTTGATTGAAGGTTTTAAATATTAGGAGTGGATTAGTGAGGACAAGCCTAGTTTGTGACTGCAAATAACTTGTGGCATTGCATCCGATGACCATGGTTCGTCGGCTGGCTTGGCGCCACCGTCACCGTTTCACAATAGGTGCAAAATCAACTGTGCTCGTGCGCTAGTAGTTAAGACATATATATATCGCACTAGGCATTATCAAGATTATAATTATTTAGGCCAAGTGGACTGAAATTATCTAGACTAGGTACTAACATTTAAATTTAAATGATTGTAGAGAGGTGGTACACTTACTCAGATGAGGCGTGCCAATCTTAATTACTGACATATTGCATAATATATGTACTTACCTATAAATGTGTGGTTTTAAAACATTGGATTCTTGCTGTTTTCTTTTTGTAACATAACATGACATATCTACCATCACGCCCGTATTCCCTGAAGGCTTAGGCAGGGGCGTACTAATGTACACCCACACTTCGCCGGTAAGTTTAGGCACAGTATTACAATATTTCCTTTGGTTCCATGTAATTAGTGTTGGGAATTTATCCGGATAAATACTCAAAATGGATAAATACTCATAAATATCCGTTTTTACTTGTGTATTTATCCAAAACAGTGGATAAATACTATCTAAATTTTTCGTTACTTTATATAATGTAAATTTTGACATTTTACAAACAAAAGGATTTAATATGAAAATTTGAATTACTTAATATAGACTGCCTCGTTAGTCTAGTGGTCCCAAGTGCGACTGCTACGCTTGAGGTCCTGGGTTCGATTCCCAGGTCGAGCAAAGTGTTATTGGGTTTTTCGGTGAAATTCTCAGTAGCAGCTCGGAGTTTGGAAATTGTGCCCGGTTAGTGGCAATAGGCTCGCCCCCTATTACATGGGACCTAAACATACCGGCGAACTGTGGGTGTACCTTAGTACACCTCTGCCTAACCCTTCGGGGAATACAGGCGTGATGGTATGTAATATAGATTTGTACCGTACTTTATTAATCACATTAACAATAACAAAAGCCATAATAAGATTTATTTTACTTAATTATGAATATTTTTGTCAATCACTGTCAAGGTTAGATATAATTATACATTTGTGCATTAGGTACTTGAATCATTAAAAAAATACTATATTGACAACAACAATTTTTTTGCTCGTTATAAAATAAACAACGGATACACACGTGCACTCTCTGGGTGCGCCAAAGTTCACCTAAATTTTCAACTCCGATAATTGGAAATCTGAAAATGTTCTTCCTAACATTTTTCATCCTACCAATCATCATCATCAGCCTATAATAGTCTACTGCTGGACGTAGGCCTCCCCCAATGTGCGCCATTTCACCCTGTCCTCGGCCTGTCGCATCCAGCTACTGCCGGCAGCCTTTCGCAAATCATCACTCCATCTTGCCGGAGGGCGTCCTACGCTACGTTTGCCGAGTCGCGGTCTCCACTCAAGAACACGTCTACCCCAGCGGTTGTCGGTTCTTCTACAGATATGGCCAGCCCACTGCCACTTCAGCTTGCTAATTCGGTGCGCTATGTCGACGACTTTGGTTCTCTGTCGGATAACCTCGTTGCGGATTTTATCCTTCAGAGAAACTCCGAGCATAGCGCGCTCCATAGCACGCTGAGCGACTTTAAAATGGTGGACTAGCCGTACTGTGAGTGTCCACGTCTCAGCACCGTAGGTCATCACGGGTAGGACGCACTGGTTGAAAACTTTCGTTTTCAAACTTTGCGGTATGGGTGATGAAAAGACTTGACGTAGTTTTCCAAATGCTGCCCAGCCCAGTTGGATCCTCCTCTTGGCCTCCTTCTCAAAGTTGTTTTTACCCATCTGCAAGATCTGCCCGAGGTAAGTATATTCTGAAACAACTTCAAGAATATGTCCATTCACAGCAATAGGTCTCAGATCAATGTGGTCATTTAACATGACTTTGGTTTTATCCCAATTCATGCTGAAACCTACGCTTTGCGAGGCTGATTCTAGGCTGTCCAGCATTTGTTGAAGCTCCTCTAGCGACTCTGACATTAGGACTATGTCGTCTGCGAATCGTAGGTGCGAGATGTAATCGCCGTTTATGTTTATGCCCTTACCTTTCCAGTCCAGCGTCTTAAACAAGTCTTCCAATGCGCTCGTGAACAGTTTCGGGGATATGACGTCCCCTTGTCTCACGCCTCTGCGCAATTGGATGGGTTTAGACTGTTGGTCCTGTACTTGAACATTCATAAAGGCCGATTCGTAAAGAGATCTCAGCACCTCGATGTAGCGATAGTCCACTTGGCACCGCTGTAAGGATTCCAAAACAGCCCAGGTTTCCACTGAGTCAAAGGCTTTCTCATAGTCCACAAATGCCAGGCACAGGGGCCGATTATACTCCTCGGACTTCTGTATAATCTGCCTCACTGTGTGAATGTGGTCTATGGTGCCATACCCCGTGCGAAACCCGGCTTGTTCCGGTGGCTGAAACTCGTCAAGTCTCCTAGCGAGACGATTCGTGATGACCTTAGAGAACAGCTTATAGACGTGGCTTAGAAGGGAAATGGGTCTGTAATTTTTAAGAAGAGTTTTGTCTCCCTTCTTAAAAAGCAGAACCACCACACTCTCATGCCACGCCTTTGGAGTTCTCCCGCAGTGAATGATGTAATTGAATAGTTTTTGCAGCTCCCGGACAACAGGGGCTCCTCCTACCTTTAGGAGCTCTGAAGTAATTCCATCTTCACCGGGGGCTTTTCCATTTTTAAGCTGTTTTAAAGCCAACACGATCTCGTCGTGGCTGATATCCGGCAGTTTGTCGGTGTAGTGGCGTATCAGGGCGGCTCTTGAAACGCAGTTTTCCCGCTGTGGACGAGGAACATGGGCGGCATACAGTCGGCCATAAAAGTCTTCAATCTCGTCTTCAATCTACCAATAACAATCCCTAACTACTCTGTCTCTAATGTTCATAATTCCGAAGCATTCAACTTCATAATGTCAGTAGCAATAAATATCTATTATAATTATGTACTTTTATTTGTTTTCCTATATTTTCTCAACATAACCATCTTTTACACAATTATTCAAGGTCAAGGCCAGAACCGAATTGGTCCTTTAATTATTGGTTTAGGTACGTTGTTACACTTGGTAAATGTTTCTTTCTGAGTATGAGTGAAAATATTATGGTAAGTATGGTTAGGGATAAAAGCGTTATGATAAAAAACAGTAGGAGTTTAAATATATTTACAATAATGATATTATTAATTACAATTTTCGGAAATATGAGTGTTATGAACATCGCCGGTAGCACTACAAATAGTATGAATGAAAACTTTAGGATGAAAAATTTTAGGAAGAGTGATCATTCGGATTACAAATGATTAGGAAGAACAATTTCGGGTAAAGAACTTTAGGTGAGGCAATATGGACCCGCACTCTCTATGACGCAAACCTGGGCACTGCCCGGGTGCAAGCGGCGTGGGAGGCGAGTGTGGTTTAGTGGTTCGAGTACCGGACTGCTGACCATGAGGTCGTGGGTTCGATTCCCACAGGACACAAAAATTTATGTGATGAATATAAGTGTTTGTGTTCGTCTGGGTGTTTCTTATGTATTATAAGTATGTATTTATAAAAAAAAAGTATATAAGTATTATATCCATTGTCTAGTACCCATAGTACAAGCTCTGCTTAGTTTGGGACTAGATGGTGCTGTGTAAAAATGTCTCAGAATATTTATTATTATTTTGTATCTCCATTTGGGTATCACGGCACGCCTCCCGTGAGGAAGACATCCGGTACTTTGGAAGGCGTGCGGGGGGACACAGGTCCAACGCGCAGAGGCCGCTTGGAGAGCTTTGATCTAATATGGGATGGGGCATACACCCGGGACACTCCACAACTGTACTATGGGAGTACAGTCATGAAGTATTCCGGGCGGGTGCAGGACTATTGTAAAATATGGAAATAAAAAATGGGATTATGGGTGAGGTGTTTGGTGGACCAATAACTTCCATTGCCGGAAGAAAACGGCGTCTGCCTTTGACCCTCGAAAAAATATCCTTAGGGATGGCAGACGGTGACTCGCCAACTCACTAGCTGGGCCCCCCGAAAAGCTGCCAGTACAGGCAAAAGGCGGCAACAGCGGCAACAGCGGCGTGAGCGGCTAAGGGTGTCGAGAGGTGTGGCCCCGGTTTCACCGTCGCGAGTCTCCAAGAGACCCGGATTGGGTTTCCCCGCTATTACGCCATTAGACACTTCCACCCCCAAGCATATAGCTCTGGCAGCCCCCCTCTGGCCAGCCGTTTAAGGCAAGACAGAGTTGAAAGTCCTGCGGGCGCTCTTGGGTTTCCACTCCAGCTACCCAATATGGGCAAACTGGACACGAGGCCCTGACCGACTCTCTGGGGCAATAAGGACCGCAGTGTCGCCACTCACCATCAGCTCGCCACAAGCTGCCCTGCGGTTTGTACGCTTTTCTTTTAACCTTATGACACATTTTTTGTTTTATTGTCTAAGGTTTGTAAAAGCGATTCTAAACTACCCTCCAGTTTGACGTTAGTCTCATGATGAGGTAACGCTTGTCCCAGAGGGGGTTTATTATTATTATTATTAAAACCAAAGAAACCGTAAAAAGGTCGCCAGGATTAGGTTGCGGTGAGAAGCACGTTGCTTCGTTTTGACATCAGAATTAAATAATGTAATAATTTAGTGTTTTGAGGCCAAAATACCAATAATAGACAATAAATGTATTTTAAATAACCATCCGTAGCGGAAAAAAATATATATCCATCATTTTGAGTAAATACTTATCCGATAAAAATGAGGTAAAATGAGTATTTATCCATTTCGGATAAATACTAGAGTTATTATCTTCCGAGTATTTATCCTCCGCCCATCACTACATGTAATAGAGGGCGAGCAAATTACTGCTGCTGGGAATTTTATAGAATAACCCAATAACACTTTGATCGACCTGGGAATCGAACCCAAAACCTCTAGCGCAGCAGTCGCGCTCAGGACCTAATAACGTTACTGGCTAATGACGTGAGGCAGTTCTTTTTTAACCCCCGACGCAAAAACGACGGGGTGTTATAAGTTTCACGTGTCTGTGTGTGTGTGTGTGTGTCTGTCTGTGGCATCGTAGCTCCCGAATGGATGAACCGATTTTGATTTTGTTTTTTTTGTTTGAAAGGTGAATAAGTGGGGAGTGTTCTTAGCTATGTTTGATGAAAATCGGCCCAAGATGGCCGCCGCCACAAGATGGCGGTTTACATATTTTTTCACAACTCCCACAATATTGGTATCAAATGAAAGGGCCTGACTAGTAGAATACTATACACTATGAAAAATTTCAAATCCAACATGGCGGCCTCCACGAAATGGTCAATTTATTAAATTTTTTCACTACTCCCTCAATAAAGGTATCAAATGAAAGGGCTTGACTAGTAGAATACTATACACTATGATATAAGATATCTAATAGCTATGAAATAATTGTACAAAAGTTGAATAACTAAACGATGAAAATACCTAATTAAAACGCAAGAAAATAAAAGAATTTAAACAAAATAACTAAGGAGTCCCTACAAAAAGTGTGAAATAACAAATTAAATTAAAAAATTAAAAAAAACCCCGACACAAAAATAAACCTGAATCCCTATAAAAAGAAAAAAATAATCTTGAAATTATAACCCTTCGTAAGTACGTATGAAGTTTTTTGATTAAATTTTGTCGCGTCGGGGGACCGCTCTCTAGCTCTCGTGTGTCTGCCCGCTCGGGTCGCCAAACTTGAATATGTTACGCTCCGCCCACTTTACGCCCTCCCGCGCGTCGCGGCGACGTACGCGCCATCCACATCAATTCTGAATTCGCGCGATTCACGTTCGGGAAGCAAAAGGAAAGGAAAGGATTCACATAATTAAAGAGCGGTCCCCCGACGCGACAAAATTTAATCAAAAAACTTCATACGTACTTACGAAGGGTTATAATTTCAAGATTATTTTTTTCTTTTTATAGGGATTCAGGTTTATTTTTGTGTCGGGGGTTTTTTTACATTTTTTTGTATAACATGGGTAATAAAATAGGTATGTATCCACAAAAAAGCATAAGGTAAAGTAGGTACCTACTACCTCATACAACTCAATTAAAAAAATAGTTTTATGGGGTACTTAGTTCTCGTCTTTTACGAGAACGACGAATGTGCTCGTAAAACGAGCTAACATTTTGGAAATCCGCAACTAAACGACTAAGCACACATTTTCACTTAGTTACCTACAAGAAAACCTGTTGGGGCTGCCATTCCCATCTCTGTTCTGAATTTCAATTAAAATGTACCTAGTATGCTATGATGTGTCTTGTAGAACTGAATACAGCCTTGGTACATGAGTACCTACCTATTGTGAATAGTGGTGTGTCAATGGCGTACAAATGCACGCGAAAATGGCGACTGTCGAACGCTGGCTTACTCTGGTGGTCCTGCATAGCGTGTGATGTGCGTACGCGCACCCATCAGCATCAGCACCCAAGCCTTTTAGGATAGTTCCCAAAGGTCCACAAATCTATTGATCTTCTTTTCCCAACGGGTCCATTAAAAAAATATAAAAATCTTTTAATTTAATTCCTACTGAATGCTTTGGATAAATCTCGTGGACCCGCCACGAGATTTATCCAAAGCATTCTAGAAAGAAAAAATAATGTTGGAGATGACTTGTTGACTGTCAATCAACTTAGAGGATGCCTTGTGATGACACGACAATATATTATACTAGCTTTTGCCCGCGGCTTCGCTCACATGAAGCTATACCTACAATTAGTAAAAATGGAAAAATCAACATTGATGATCTCTGCTTTGCATCAATCTGTATACACACATGTACACAGATTCTTCAGCTGTAAGTATATAAGGATCCGTTCAATTAATTGAGATATAAAGTTTACCAGTTTTTAAGTTGGAGCGTATGCTTTCTAACAGTGATAAGAAAATTAAAATCTATTCAGTAGTGTTTGCGCCAACCCCTAACAAACAGACAAACAGACAAGAATTTTTAAAATCTTATTTTGGGTTCGGAGACGTTTAATATTCCTACCCTAACCAACTTGTTTTTTTTTAATATCTTCAATGTACAGCCACAGCTTTTTCACAATTTTATAATAAGTAGTAGAGATTTATCTATCTACTAGCTTCTGCCCGCGACTTCGTCCGCGTAGCGTGATGATATATAGCCTATAGCCTTCTTCAATAAATGGGCTATCTAATAGTGAAAGAATTTTTCAAATCGGACCCGTAGTTCCTGAGATTAGCGCGTTCAAGCAAACAAACAAACAAACTCTTCAGCTTTATATATTAGTATAGATACTCTATACTAATATAAAAAGCTGAAGAGTTTGTTTGTTTGAAAATTCTTTCAGTGTTAGATAGCCCATTTATTGAGGCAGGCTATAGGCTATATATCATCACGCTAAGACTCAGTACCTAACTATTCCACGCGGTAGTCGCGGGCGGAAGCTAGTTGTAGATAAAGTTCAATAACAATTTACTAAATAATAGTTAATAGTTTTTTTAAATAGTTTTAATATTATAAACAATATTTCTGAGGAAGTTATTGATGATAATGTTTATTTTTCTACAATACTAGCTTGCTTGAGACTTCGTCAGCGTGGACTTTAGAATTGGGTCCGACCTAAAAAGCCCATAACTATAATCTATCTCGGTGCCAAATTTAATCCAGATCCTTTCAGCCGTTCTGGTGTGAAAGAGTAACAAACATTCATCCATCCATCCATCGTCACAAACTTTTGCATTTATTAAATGATAATTAGGAAGTAGGATAAGAACGATTGAAATTTGTGAAAAAATTGAAACATAGCCAAGCGTTTAGTGGTAACTATACCAAACATTCTCATGGACAAGCCATGAGGATGTTATGTGAGGGAAAGAAAATATTTTAAATTATTGAGGACCCGTTTGGAAGTAAAGTATGAATTTTCATTTTTCGAGAACAGTAGGTAGGTACACTCTGACCTCTGGGATCAACCCGTTTTTTATTCATTCACACTTTTACTTAATTATTATAAGTAGGTCCTTACTATTTTATTCAAATGATTCATTTTAATTAGGTACAAAGTTATGGTTGTTTAAGATTACTACTTACTAAGTACTTAAATTGGTTTTGAAATGCATTGATGATACATTTTATTATGTTCGTCACAGCTTGCTACTGTTAGTGTTACGGTCGTTATCTGTGACTCTGTAGGTAGGTGTTAGTATATTGTATTTACCTATATGTGCTGCGTAATAATTGGCAACGCGAATTACCGCACGTAGGCGCCTACTTACTTGTGGCGTCGCGTTGATATTATGAACTTCAAACACACGTGTTTATCAATATTCCATATAACAATACGTAGTTAGTAAGTAGTCATCCACCTTTGCGAGGAATTGACTCATTATGAGCTTGGTCGAAAATGTACCGGATGCAGCACGCCGAAGTGTCATTCATACATAAGTGACAGGGTTACTTTAATTATTTTTTACAATAATCTGCTACTTTTCCTCATTTTGTCATTCATGGAAGATATTTCACTATGTCTCCATTTCGCATTCCACTCTTAATTAATTGCTCAAAATCTTTCAGTCCAAATAACCGTCCCATTCATGGCATCTCTACCCTACCATTTCGCATCAAAATTATAAAGTTTCATTTGATTACAGTGAACATTGTTGTTGGTATTAAAAATATGGCTTAGCCGTTTCATGGAACAACATTAAACCAAGCTGACTATTTCTTTCCTTAAGAAAAGATGGAATGTATTGTGCTGATAAAAGGGGTTGAATAACGTGGTGACAGGGATGAATGACTAGGGCGGAAGGATGAGAGAAGAATGAGGACCAAAGGAGTGTCTGTGTGAAGGCTGCGAAACGACCAGACCAGACTATAGCTTAATTACTTATATACTTACTTATACTTTTTGACCAAAACGTAGGGTTTGTAGAGTTAGGACTTGGCTTGGCTCTACATGAGATCTATCTTTTATCTTTAGCTTGTCGCAAAAGCTTTATGAGCTCGTAAGGCTTGGCAACCAACTATAGGTACATGAAATAGGTGTGTTTGCGAGGATTGTATTTATTAATCATGTCCACTAGTGAACTAGTCATCTCTTTTCACTGGGTGAATCCCAGTACTTAATATAAAGAAAATATCATCAATTTTAAAATGACGCACTTAATGAAGTCGACAGTTAGCGATAAAACAGTTAAGTTATGTATCGATTATCAATTGGACATGAACAGAAAATAATAACACCGTTATAGAAGAGTAATGAATACTGCGCATCACAAAATACGTAGGCATTGCGAAAATTGGTGCAATGACATGCTACCAACTTGTTTGTTGAAATGATTGGCGCTCTATCGACTCGTGACCGCTATACTATATTTGGACGTGATGCAATCGCATCGAGTGTGATTGTGACGGTGAATGACTGCAAAATTGAATCACAAATATTTGTCGTACCTCCTTGTTAGTTTTACGACGATCCCCTATCGTTATCGATCCTCAATCAATACTGTCGGAGGAAAGTCTCCTACTTAAGTCACGTAAAGAAAAGACGGAATAATCAGGTAGTACCTAATTACCTACTTACATAATGATAATGGTCGATTTACATACCATTTGTGGTAAATATGTATTTTTATGATTTTTAAATTCATGTGTCACAGATTCATTTCTTTTCAAGAACTTGTAGGCTTCTAGCGCCTACATACTGAAACTCTAACATATGTTAGAAAATAACGGTGGAGAGGATACGTAACGGTTTAATTTCCTCGACTAGTCTAACATACACTGTGATTAGCTCGAAGTTAGTTGTAGGCGGCGCCAAGCTTGCTCTCGCGCTTAGCCCGCGGGCTATTGCGCCGGCTGTGGCTGCGTATCCCCACATGTAGTACACAGTACAAGTAACAACTAGGTAGATATCTAAGTAAATAAATTAAAGCATGTAAGATTTAATAAGCGCAGAAACCGTACCTAAAACTTTTATCCCTTGACTCTGACAAAAACAACACTTAAAATTTAGCAAAATTTGGATCCTAGAATCGAAAAGTGGCTTTCACTTTATAATCTGCTTGCATTTATAGTGATATGTTTCATTAACAGAAAATTCCATCTACAACCTGTAACAGAATAAGCGCAGAATCGACTACCTCACATTCTTCTTCTTCTTCTTAGTCGGGCACTCTTGTCAGAGTGGTCGTGGTAGTAACGATGGTGTAATCGCTGGGTTCTCATCGGCATCGTTCTCTCCTCTGATCGTCACAGCTTTCGAAATTCTTCGCCAATTTTGACGATTAGTGGCATTACGAGAGCACTGTACCATTCATGTGGTCTGGGTAGCTTTCACAATAAGGTCAGTCCAGCGCGTTGGAGATCGGCCACGACCTCGTCTTCCTTCAACTTGGCCCTGGATGACCAGCCTTTCCATTGAGGTCTCGTTCCTGGAGATATGGCCAAAGAACTGCAGTATTCGCATCTGAACAATCGACGAAAGTTTATCCTTGATGCGAAGCTCCTTTAGGATCGAGTTATTGGTACGGAACGCCGTCCAAGGAATCTTTAGGAGGCGCCTCCAACACCACATCTCCAGTGCATCAATTTTGCGACGATCTTGCAGTATTAACGATCAGGTTTCAGCTCCGTAGAGAAAGATTGGAAAGACAAGGCATTTCATTAATCGAACCTTTGTTTTCTTGGTTATTCTTCTATCCTTCCAAATCTTTCCCAGCCTTTCTACTGCTGACCTGGTAATGGCGCAACGACGTCTAATCTCATCTTCACACCCACCAGTGTTATAGATAATAGAACCGAGGTAGATATAATGTTTTTTTCAGTTAGCAACACTGAGAAGTTCTGGTTGGTATTGTTCGGCCCGGTCTATTATCATCATCTTCGTCTTATCTCGATTAATGGCGAGTTCATATTGAAGACTGGTGGTTTCAAGATGGGATAGAAGATCTTCCATTTCTTCTTTTGTTTGAGCAAGAAGAGTTGTGTCGTCAGCATATCGTAAGTTATTGATCACCTTTCCCCCAACTGACACACCTTTATTCCATCCTTCCAAGACAATCCGCATTATATGTTCTGTAGGTGTTGAACAGTAACGGTGACAATATCCTTGCCGGACACCAGAGAGAGTTTTAAAATTATCTGAGAGAACGTTATCATCTCGCACTGCTCCTGCACCATCCTCATACAACCTCTTAAGTATATGAGGTGTAGTGGCACACCCATTTCCGACAGCACATTCCAGATGCGGTTCCTTAGGACGGTGTCAAATGCTTTGCGAAAGTCCACAAAACATAATTATGAAGAGCGGTGTATTGAACTCTCTAGCTTTCTCGATGATTTGTCGTAGTATGAGAATTTGTTCTCGCGTGCCTCGTCCCTTAACAAAGCCAGTTTGCTCAGGTGCAATCTGTTGTGGGGGAAACGTACTACCTCACATATTAACTCCCTAAGTCACAGGTTTCCCCTAGTAGGTATAGTAGGCAGGGTTTCAACTATCTAAGCTACCTTAATTATTTAACTCATAACCTAATAAATAAAAACTTTGTAAAAGGTTATTTGTGTCAATAAAGAAATTATTAGATTATTTATTTATTATTATTATTATTCCTGGCCAATCAAAGTGTTATTGGGGTTTCCAATGAAATTCTCAGTAGCAGCACAGAATTGAATCGATTATAGTGGTTATTAATGTCTATTACAATACCTGAAACTATGGCCCCCTGATCCATCAGTGGCTCTAGTTATGGAAAACTGAAACCTATTTGCACAAATTGTTATTGTATGCGTGTGTGCTCAGATATCATGGTCGTTATGGGTACGACTGTAGTACAGGCACCAGCTTTGGCTTCAGCTGACATGACTAATTTCTTGAAAAAAATATGCTAACGTTTTTCAAAATGTCTAGGGTTTCGTTATTATAATGACTCGATATTCTAATTGACGCGTTTGAGGTCTTGCGCTTATTCAGTAACGCATTGTATAAATAATCTGCAATATTTTTGAATGACATATCGAAGGAGTCCCTACGCCATGGAATAGACGAGAAAAAAACATAATAGCTACTCACTGTACGCGTAGGGGAGGACCTTTTTTTTTCACTTTGTCAAAGTGAAACGAGTCAATTTGAAGTGCCAAATTACTACTATTTAGGAGTCATTGAGTTAAAGCGCGGTCAGACAGACAAACAGACTGTATAGGTATTTTTCGTAAGTAATCGTAGGTAATGCGTAATGGAAGTATTAAACGCTTTTCATATTATGGGATACTACGACATAATGTGTGAGCGGCGTAGAAAGCTAACGTGGTCTTGAATGAGGCGAGCAGGCCTTGTGTAGGTAAGTACCTACCTGCTTGGCGGACGCGTGTGCGCACGAGCGGCGAGAGGAAACGCGCAGGTGAGCCGAGATGACCACAAACCGGTTGCTTCGCACCAACAACGTCTCGAGTTCTCGACACGTCTTCGATTCCAGTCCACATCAACTAATACGTATTCAAATTATAAACTTTATAGCTACCTATTTTTTCAATTCCACCGCACATTTAATAATTAATATAGGTAATGCTCGTAGGTACCTACATCTAATTTTAATCTTTTTTTTTTTTTTGCTTGTGGAAATCCTCATGGACATCCGCCGCCCGGGGAAGGCGGCGGGGTGTGTCGGACTCCACCCAAAGTGGGTGACCTACCGACTAAAACCACACGGGTGTTTCGCCTCACCACTTTTTGCTGGGGTTACGGGAGCGAGGTTTCATTCCTCCGCGACATCTAATTATAATCTGTCTCAACCTTAAGTGACCGGCCCGAGCGACCAAAATACAAATAATATAATAATTATTCTCCAAAGTTTAGAGCTCTTTGGTAAACCAACTCCTGCAAATAGCGACACCAAAACTTTCGAACTCCAAGTTGCTAAAAGTAATTACATAATTAGGTATTATAATATGGAAAACTTCAATACAATTATGAAGCTTTCTTGACCTGGAATCGAAGAACAAAAAAGGATGTCGTTCTTCAAGTTCAAGTTTTTATGAAGATAAATAAAAAAAACTTGAGAGCAACTAGATAGAAACTGCAGAAGGAAAACTTAAACATCAGGATACAATAATCTTCTTAAAATATGATTATATTTAAACACTATAATAGCTTCTGCCCGCGACTTCGTGCGCGTAGCGTGATGATATATAGCCTATAGCCTTCCTCAATAAATAGGCTATCTAACACTGAAAGAATTTTTCAAATCGGACCAGTAGTTCCTGACATTAGCGCGTTCAAGCAAACAAACAAACAAACTCTTCAGCTATTTATTAGTATAATAATAATTTTTTAAATGCCAAGAACCTTCACAACCGCGAGGTGTGTAGTCTCAGGGAGTATTTTTTAAAATCAGAAATGGGGATGCATCGAGATGTGGTTGCAGTGGACAATGGGCTTACCCCTCTTTCCATGGCTAAAGAGAACTGGCGCAAACCCGTAGTACTTAGTACAGACGATCGTAAGAATGTATGGCAAGGTAAAGAGCTACACGGACGCTATTACCGGGCTCTCCATGAGCCTGGTGTAGATTTCTTAGCGTCCGTTTCCTGGTTACGCTTCGGGGATCTATTTGGAGAAACCGAACGGTTTGTTTGTGCAATTATGGACGAAGTTATGATGACGAACAACTACCGAAAATATATCGTGAAGGATGGTACGGTTGACATATGTCGGGCATGCCACCGTCCGGGAGAATCTATCCGACATATTATCTCTGGCTGTTCGCGTCTAGCTAACGGCGAGTACTTGCACAGACATAACCTGGTAGCCAGGATTATCCATCAGCAACTTGCCTTGAGATACAATCTTGTGGAATCGGAGGTACCGTACTACAAGTATGTGCCCGACCCAGTTCTCGAAAATGGTCATACTACATTGTATTGGGACCGATCTATCATCACTGATAGGACTATTCTTGCAAATAAGCCCGATATCGTGGTGATAGATCGCTTAGGGCGTCGAGTAGTGATTGTTGACATCACCGTCCCGCATGACGAGAATCTCGTGAGAGCCGAAAAAGAAAAAGAAATAAAGTATCTAGATTTGGCACACGAGGTTGTCGACATGTGGGAGGTGGATTCAGCGATCATTGTTCCAATCGTTGTGTCAGCCAATGGCTTAATAGCCAAGAGCCTCGACTAACACCTAAGGAGGCTCTCATTGGATGGCTGGATCAAGAGCTTGATGCAGAAGGCAGTGCTTCTGGACACGGCCCGCATTGTTAGGAGGTTCCTCTCTCTGGGGCCCTGACCACCGGTAGCTTGGACCCTGCTCCCGATACCGGTGGGCTACTATTTTTTATATTTTTAAATGTTTTTCAATCTTTTATAAAAATATTTAAAAATGTACCTAATATGTAAGTTGAAATAATAAATGATAATAATAAATTGGTCTAATAGCCAAGAGCCTCGACTCGCACCTGCGGAGGCTCTCGTTAGGCAGCTGGGTTAAGGGCCTGATACAGAAAGCGGTACTCCTGGATACGGCGCGTATTGTTAGGAGGTTCCTTTCTCTGGGGCCCTGACCGCCGGTAGCTTGGACCCTGTTCCCGATACCGGTGGACTACTATTTTTTATATTTTTAAATGTTTTTGTATATCTTTTGTAAAAATATTTAAAAATATATTTAAATAAGTATTAACTAATAAATGAATGATATAATAATAATAATAAACATTTATTTCAGATAAAACATCCATATTTGTTAGTACAATTATGAGCTTACAAACTAGTGTTAGTAATGATAATTATAATAAAATTATATGTAAGTGAGTGGCAGGTTCGGGTGGACTACCCGATGCAGGTGACGATACACTATACGACCGCGTGCAGCCGGATCCATCGAGCCAGCATCGGCGAGTCCCACCGGTTCGCCAGTGCGCTCAGGATGGTGTTGGGGCTGTCGCGCGTGCGGCGCAACATAGAAGCGCATCTTTTACGCATTATGGCCGCGAAGCCATCTGTATGTGCCGCCGCGAACATCGCGGAGGCGCTGCAGTGGCGCGGCAGCCCCATCAGCACCCGGAACGCGTTATTATATTGAACGCGCAGATCACTGTATGTCCGCTGCGTATAGTTAACCCACAGGCTGCAGGTGTAAAAGGACTGACAGTACGCTTTAAAAAGCGCTACTTTGACAGTCCCCGTGCACCGTGAAAACCTGCGGGCCAACATGTTGCATCGGACAGACAGCGCCCTGCGCTCCCTTTCAATATCCTCCCTATCCTTAAGGTCCTCAGTGACCCAGTGGCCCAAATACTTAAATTGTTCGACTTTGTTTAGAGCAGTACCACATAAAGTGAACTCCGGAACGAATGTGTATCGCTTGTTGTCCGGCCTGAAAATCATTATTTCGCTCTTTTTTGTGTTGTATTTGAGCCCATGAGTCACTGCGTAGGACTCACAAATTTCTAGAAGCCTACGTAAGGCACCAATCGAAGGGCTCAGCAGCACCATATTCACGCATACTCCATCTATATGACACCCGATGCCAGTGCTGCTGAGCTCATCGATCAGTCGGTTGACGTACAGGTTAAAGAGCGTGGGTGAGGTCAGCCCCCCTTGCCTAACCCCGCACTCCAACCTGTACCCCTCCGAGAGAGAGCCTGCCCATCTTACAAAGTTCATTTGATTTTTGTACCAATGCATAAACAATAGCACAATTTCCCGGGGTAGACAAGTTTCATCCCTTAATTTATCCCATAGAATATCGTACGATACAAGATCGAACGCTTTCGATAAATCGAGATAGCATGCGTACACTGGGGTCTTTCTACTCGTGTAGTACTGAGCAGTCTGCTTGAGGCACAGGATAGCACTCTCCGTGGATAGACCGGGTCTAAAACCGAACTGGGCGTCGTTTAGCGAGACGTGCTTATCCAGGTGCTGACCAAGCAGACTGTCCAGCACTTTGGCGATCACTGTGGCTAGAGAGATCGGTCTATAGTTGTCTATATCCGAAGCATCACCAGTTTTATTTTTGATGATTGGCACAACTATAGTACGCATTAGATTATAGGGCAGATGGGAGTGGCCTAAACACAGGGTAAAAAACATAGCAAGCACTCTGGGTAGGTGTACACCTGCATGCTGCAGGTGCTCGATGCTGAGGTTGTCGTGACCCGGGGATTTACCCCTCACCATGCCTTTGATCACCGCACGCACATCCTTCGCAATAAAATGAATACCAAGCTCACTACCTTCCTCAGCATCGAGCTCCTGCTGAGCTTGCCCCAGAGGAGATTCCACCCTGAAATGGTGGGTGAATCGAGTGGCGATCTCGTTAGGCTCATGCACTCCCGCCACGCTGACAGGAAGGCCCGGCTTATGATTCATTTTATTTGTGCTTTTCCAGAACTGACCGAATTTCTTGTTTGAGTGAAGTTCAGCTATAATATCCATTTTTATCTGTTGTTGATTATTCTGGCACCACTTTAGTTTTGACTTAAAAGCGCGCCTGGTTTCACACATATCATTATAAAGACGGCCAGCCCCGGGCCTACCCCCATACAACCAAGTCTGAAAACATAGCCGAGCCCTCACGTGAGCGTCACGGACATGCCTGTTCCATCCGGTAATGTATTTACCTCTACGCTTTTCGGTAGCATTATAACTATATATCGCTGCCTCCGATAGTATACAAATAATCTCATATAATGGGCCCTTACTAATCAAGTATAGATATAGATAGATGTTGATACAATTTCTCTAATTTTAATCACAAAACATTTGGGAGAGCTAGGCTTGATTCGCTAGCAGATCGAACCGGAATAACTCAAATGAAACTTGGATGCGGCACTCCCATATTTTCTAAAATATTACAAACACGAGTACTTAAGGTTTTTGAAATTTTAATATTTAGATCGTTTAAAAAACTATAATCTAGCAGTAGATAGGCCTTATTCTAGAGGTCCCGGGTCCCTAGGTAAGCTTGGAGGCAAGCCAGGCTTTTGAGCTATTTGTAGGTGGATTTAATAATTCAGGAGCATGATTAATGTTAGGTACATACATGAATTAGTAATGGTATTTTAGAAAATTGCAGTAATGTGTTCTTGGCTACTCTTCTTGGATACTTATATTGCTATGAGATTTTTAAATTTTGGAACTTATCATTGTGCTGTTTTTTATATTATGCAACTAGCTAACCCAATAGATGTTGCCTGTCCAAGTTTCATCTCATAGAACAGAATGCTTGTTTAATCTGTTGTTCTATATTTTAAATCTTAATCTCCATTAATCTCTTAACACCTTATTTCTGACTTTATCTTTATATTGTTTAATTTCAAGAATTACCACCCGTGCCCAGTACCTAATGGGGCAATAAAATGGGTTGATTGATAGCCTAAACGTGGCCCTGATATACAATAGCCCGAATCATAGCCTGTTTGGCTATGAATTCCATTTCAATTTAAATGCAATTCTTGAAATTTTGTGGTGACATAAGACAGAAGTATCGCACTACACTAGCATAACTAAAAGTGAATATTCGTTCGACAACTTGCGTAGGTAGTAGGTATGTGATACTCTCTAATCGGAAAAGCAAACTGCGCTTCTAAATTTGCGCATGCGCATCTTGTTTATTATGATAGAGAGAGAGAGCTAAATGAAAATGTCTATGGTGTTTTTGTCATGAAGTTCAGGACTTTTAGCTTTGGTTGGTACATATAATTTATTAAGTTTTGAGTTATTATTTCGTAGGTACTCTACCTATTAAGTAATATGACAATCTCAGCATATCGCACAAAATATTTTCACCATAAATTCATTGTCGTCTATTGTACTACGCACAAAGACTGTTTTGAAACACACGTTTCACAGAACGTGTCCCACAACTTTACAAGTCCCATAGATATAAACGAAGCAAGAAACCAGCCCATTAAGTCCCGACACAGGCCCGGCATTGATACAGTTATCAATGCTACGATCTCAGGAGATATATTATGGAGCTCTAACTGGTCCCCATTTGGGTGACGCTTGAAACACACGTGTGCTTGACACTCAAACCTTTACAAACTCTTAAAAACCATGCCATGAGAAAATACACTTTCTGAATTCAACTGAAGACTTAGTTTTCTATACCATATATTTGATGTAAGCCGTTGTTTCTATTGGATTATATTTACGACTAAAGTATTTTATAGCTTCAGCGTAAGATGTTCTAGTGTGTATCGTATTACGTTGTCATAAAGTTCATTATGTGAAACGTATTAATGGTAAATAAAGCACTTCGTTATCGCGAAAGAGTCATTGGTATGGCGAACAGGCAGCGGCGTCGATGTGTCTGTAGGTTTGATTAGCTGATTTTATGAGCGGCGACTGCTTGTCTTGTCTTTCTGGTTGTTTCTAGGTTCCTAAATATTCTTCAATACATTTTACAGATGGAGTTGTTTTTGATTTGGAGCTGGTAACCACGCATGCAAGCGTTCATAAAAAAAATCAAGTGTTGCTGCACTTTATTTTTCTACCCTAAGTACCTAGATAACTTGTTTGCAGGTTAGGGACTCTAGCTGTTCTTGCGCGTATATGAGTACTTCCCTTTATGTCCTTATTTGCTTGTCAAAAGACGAGAGCAATAAAAGAAACTGCTGAAAATTTGTGATGAGAGACAAAAAGCAGCAAACCTACACCTACTCAAGATTAAACTTTGTTGCTATGGAGTCCATTATATTTTCATCATCCGCGTCGCAATTAACTAACCTATCTAAATGTGATGTGAGTGGCATAGCGTGGAACCATGCAAAAAGTTTTGCCAGCGCAGTGGAATATTTTACAAACGCCATGATGTCATGGTGGATTAAATTACTGAGTACTATGACCTTGCTTGTCAGTTGTAGGTACTTAGTCAACAAATGATTATACCTACTGTACCTACTTACAACAGCAATATTACTTGTAGGCAAGGCACAAATCATTCGGTGATTATTCTACAAGTTGCTTGCTATCTGAGTCTAGATTCCATTTCAATGTAGGTAGGTTTACAATTTCAAACAGTAACATTTAAACTTTATTGAAAATTAGCTGTTGCCCGCGGCTTTACTTGCGTTCTATAAAATAATAGAAGTAGGTACCTACCTACCTACATCAAGATTAGATATAACGTGCTATTTTCATAATAAATTTCGAAAGTACTAAAACGTAATGTAGGTAATATCGAAGTACCGTAGTTATAAGTAAGTACCTACATTTATATATTGAGAAAATTACTGAGAGCGAAACAAACTAAAATGGAGTGTTGAAAGAAAAAGAGTAAGTAAACGTAGGTACGTGTTTCAGTTAGATTAAATGACTGCAAAATTTGCTGTCCTCAAAAAATTACTTAAAATACCGCCAAAATTCGTGTTAGCACTTCGAGATTGGTAGGTATGTACCTACCTACTACCTATATCTCAAAATTCTGACGTCCTAGTCCTAGAACAATTCTGTTGTCCGGATTTAGATTAAGCGTCAAAAATCTAATTACACGAAATGATGTGTCACCCTGGGGACAAAAATGTTGTAGACTTGTGATAATTATTTTTTATTTTGATTTATTTTATTATTTTGCTCTCTCATATTATTATATTATTTTATAGTTAGATAATTATTTTTTATTAAATATCTCTTAAGTACAGACATTGACAGTTAAAATTTTATTATAGTAGGTAGTACAATAATAGGGTATACTTAGATAGGTTTAGGTTGAGTATAAGTACCCAAGTAGGTACCTTTTTATTTTTATTGGTTTGATTAATTTTATCGATCTAACTACCTATGTTGGGAGATTACGTTGATGATATTTTATAACAAGTGTAGAACTTGTTTTTGGCATGAGCGTGTCGCCTGGAGGGGCCCCATATTAGCATGGATTAATTTCAATCAAGTGAATTTAGTCCGCAGTTGAATGAGCGTCGATGGCGGCGCAGGCGGGCTTGGACGCTTGCGCCACAGATAAATAATATCTTGCGCATACACACTGATTTGCTCTATGCTTAATTAATTTTAATAAATAAATTAATGTACTTATTAAATTGTATGTCAGTGTTTAATCCTTTTTGCAATATATGATTTAATCAGTTGATGTTTTAAGTAAAATACCTACTTAATCTGCTCAAAGTTCGGAAAACATCATAAGTAGGTATCTCACTTCCTTTTCTACAATATGATGTACCTACCTACTAGATATTATTCCATGAGATCAATACGTTTGAGATCATGGAATATTTCCATGGTTAGTAAGATTTTTATTGAACTGCAAATATTTACAAGACTAATCAGTACAATAAATTATCGTTTTTTAATACTGATTTATTTGACACAATTAAAATATTCAGTATTTTTCAAGATTGTTACACCTAGTCTATGTCACAGATAACAGAATACTAGTATCTATGTCTACCACAGTGCTACGCGCTACCATAGTGCTACGCGCGAGCCTACGGCAGGACTGCGCCTACGCCCGCCGTAGAAGGTACCTACACCCTCTACGAGGGGCGTAGGCAAATCTTGTAACTTTGTATGTCATGTTTACTATATTTGCAATTCGATAAAAATCTTAATAACCATGAAAAAGAAATGAGATACCTAGGTATGTATTATGATTTTCCGAACTTTGAGCAGATTAAGTATTTATATAGCCTAACGCGACTTTGTTTTGTTTTCCCAGGCCAAGTCCAGTTACACTGTAATGATTCCCTGAATTCCACAATTCTAATCGTAACACATCATGCCTGTATTATCCCGAATGGTTATCTGGAACTTAGAGGCGTATTAATGTATGGTTCGGTGATTAGCGGTCCCATGTAAATAGGAGGCGAACCTATTGCTATTACAAGTCCCAATCTTCGAGATGCTACGGAGAATATCAACTTTTAAAAAAAATACTATGCGTACATAGTGTAATACTGCTTGTTTCCTAAATTTTTGATTGAACAGACGTCCCACCTGATGGTATTCTACCTAGTCATAGCAGCCCATTGCATATTTCACGCACTGTATGTACTGTAATAGTAAAAAGTAGGTAGGTAGGGACTCTACCTATTCAATTATGATATCTGAACCAAATAATCCCCAGGTTTATAATATTATTAGGTTAAAAATGGATAAGATAGATAGAAGATTAAGTTGTGGTGTAGGTACAATAATACCTATAGTAAATCATAATATAATTTCCATTTACCTAGTTACAAATTATTTTTCACTATTATATAATATATTATATAATTATTTTTAATAGTTTGTGATTAAATAAATGAATAGGTAGAACTCAATTTTCCCAAAAACATTGTTGTAGAAACCATGATAATTTACAACTTTTCCAAAAAATACCTTTTATGTACCTACTTATTTATATATTTAAGACACGCACAAAGTCACATATAATAGTGGGTACCTATATATATGGTTAAATATTTACAAAATCCTGCGTTGCGTTGTTAAGTACCTACCTACGTACGTTTATCTACAAAATAAGCACATAGAGATGTCCAAGAAGCGATAAAATGCTGGTATCGGTATCCCTACCAAATTACGATAATTCCTAGTAGATAATAAATCAAAGATATGCAATTTAAAAAATCTTATCAAGTAGGTGGTAATTAATTAGGTACTTATCTCCTCGTATTAAAATTTTATGCATATCGTGTACCAGGCAAAGGGTTATTTATTAAGTTGGTTAGCAACTATGACTGAAAAATGCCTTCAAAAATATTTCCTAGTTGGTTTCTGATGTAGCTGCCTACTTAACCCGAAAAAATATTGAAAAAGGTTTTAATTATCACTGGTTTTAATAGACACAAGGTCGTAATTCCACACATAGGTATGCAATTAATATTATGTTTTAATTCTTACGTACGTATTAAAATAGTAAGTGATTTTTGAACGTTTTAAAACTTATTGTGTGAGTTTTTTTGAGTTGGAACGCTATTTTCACGGTCGCCGGACGCGGGCGAGGCAGGCGCAGCAGGCGGCCGCTCAACAAAAAAACAACTTTCCTCGAAACAGCGATGGCGCTAAGTTTTCAACGTAAAACAAAATGTCGTAACCGCCCGCTTAAACTATGTTACTTGAGATCTTATAACCTCGCAACAGGCCGGGCCGAAATAACTTGTTGATGTGCGTTGCGGGTGGGACGTATGCGCGCGGGTGGAAGGGAACCTAGCGCCGCCGAGCGACGGCCTGTCTACGGCGGCGAGTCGGCGACACCCTGTCTGCCACGGTCGGCGACGTTGCCGCTCCGTGCGCATTCTTAACCGCCCGCACCCCTCGATGCTCGTGAGCCGCCCGCGCGCACTTAGTGGCAACATCGCATGCAAACTTGTTTCGTAAACGGATGTGGCAGCGACCGGGGCAGGGCACATTTGTCTGTCTTTTTCTACAATACAAAATTCTATGCGATGGAAAGAGATAGAAATGGTGGCGCTACGTGCTATCGGCTCCCACTTGCGGCATTTTTTCACGCCGAGAATGAGGCGAGATTACTGCATAAAGCAACATGCACATGAAGTGTTCTTTAATCGGTGTTTCTGTAATTGTATATTTTTGGAACTATTTTATAAACCTATGCATAATAATGCCTTTTAAATAATGTCAATGACGCTGTATTCTAAATTAAATGATAATACCTACTGGTATCTAAACCGAGTTAATCCTCATACAGTGTTAAAAAAAATATAGAAAATATTTTAGATTTAATCATAACACGAAGGGGCCCCTGATTATTTACTGATCAAACAGATTCACCATTCAGCGACATGTCGTCATCGCAGAATTTAATTCTTCTATCCAGTCAGATTTTTTTAGCATAATTTGTAATTTCAAATAAAAAAAAATTTGTAAATATCAAATAAGCCGCAATAGGAATTTGTTTTTAATTTAAATACATGTTTAAAAAGCCTAGTAAATACTTAGGAACTTTTATACCAGTATGAACAACGTTCTATGTGTATACGAGACTCACGTCGCACACTCACGCACGTTGGACAGGCAGCGGCGCGCCACTGACATCCGCACCGCGGCGAGGCGAGAGAGCAGCCACAGTCAGTTCGGCGCCGACAACCGCCACGCGCACACGTTTGCTCCTAAGAATGGCAGCCGCCCACACGCAACCGGCCCCCGCGCCCTCAGACCGTCGCTCAGAGGGCCGAGCGGGTTCCCGCCGTATCTTCCCACCACAATTTAAACTGCAAGTTCTCGAAGCGTATCGGCGCGATGCTCAATGTCGAGGAAATCAGCGAGCTACAGCCAGAAAGTTCGGTATCCATCGTCGTCAGATCCAAAAGTGGCTACAAGCGGAACCTGCACTTCGAGCGGCTCTTTTAAGGCGAGCACCGCAGCCGGCACCATCGCCCCCGCCTTACGCAGCAGGATCTCCAGAAAGTGCTAGATTACCTACGCCACCACCAGTAACGGTCCCCACATTGGTGCAAGCGCCTACGCCTCTACCTGTACCCGTGCCGGTCTCAGTGCCAATACCAGTTGCTGAGCCGATCGACCTATCTGTTCGTCGACCTACACCACCACCAGCATACGTGCCTCTTTCAGCACCATGTCCACCACGCAAGCCTTTCAAATTATTCCGGCCATACCTCCTTGAGGACGAAGAAGAAAAGCGGCCGGCAGTAGCATCGCTGCCTGTATCTTGTGGCGTACATGTGTCAGCATTCGTGCCAGTGCAGAGTGCGGCGGGATGCGCACTTGCTGCGTGCTCCGCGCCACGTTGGTGCTCGCCGGTTCCCTCCTTCCCAGCTCCACTCAGATGAGAGTTTGCCAACGGAGCCCTGCTCCGCGTTCCCTGTGATCTAGTCGCCGACGCCCGCCTGGCGCCGCCTGGGGCGTAGCCCTCTATCATCGTGCCTTAATGTTTACGCCGCCATAGTGCATTATGCCGTCATCACCCGATGACAGATATTTTGTGTATAAAGATTTAAGAATGTATTTTTATATGTGGGGTTTATGAAGCTTACCTACATTTATAAAGATTAAATATTACCTATAACTTCTATTATTATTATTAAATAAATAAAGAAGATTGTTTACTAAAACGTATTTTAATTCATTGATTCTTCTGGTTGTACTTGAGCAGGTAGCGCCACCGGCGCCATCCGGAGCCTACCTGCTATAATACCCTAATATTCAGTTATTCTATTGTACTTAAGTATTTTTTCATTAACTAAGATCGCTTTTGCTTTTAAACTGAATGAACTTGTCGTAGCAAATATCATATAGTTACAACATGAAAACTGAATGTAGAAAATAAATTACAGTCTTATACACATCGTAGTTACATAGCATCCTCACAAAGTATAAAGTAAACTTACACCAGACGTCATTATGTGAATATTTATATGCTTACCTAATTAATCGTTACCTAACGAATATAAGCTAAAACCATCTATAAATATAGGTGTATCATTTTAAAGCATACGTGGAATTAAAGAGAACGTCTATGGTAAAGTTTTTTTTTAAGTAATATCTGCTAATACTACTAACGAACATCTTGCTCATAATTAGGTAAACATTCCGAAAAAGTTAATTTAATAATTAAAATCAGTTTAAACAGAAATAAACTTTACTACAATTTGGAGTCCTACCTGAACATCATGAGATGAAAAAACTACGTCATATACTTAATATGTTAGTATTTCTGTTGCATGCGCCACGCCATGGTAGCGCCAAGCACGCTTTAATAAGGTAAACACGACAATACATCAAGAGGTACAGTTGTACCGCTTGATGTAGTTTGTAGCTGCAGTACAAAAATCACAGATGCAAGTTGTTTTTTCAGGGGTACTGTATTGTTACAGAATACGGTCGTTCTTCAAGGGAAGCAAACGCTCTTATCACAATTATGGAAAATGCAGTAGGCATTTTCCATAATAATGATATAATTTTTCATGCTGCTAGTCATTCCATGTGAATATAGGAATTCAAACCATATAGGTACCTACCGATAATATTGATTTATAATAAGTACCTACAATTTTTTTTAATGATATAGGTACCTATAAGATGCCATTTTTTGTGGAATTCTTGTGAATTTTTCCTTCACTAAAATAACTTTATAATCTTAGCATGAAAAATGCAAAAAAAAGAAAATCACAGAAAGATAATTATCACCGAAGTACTTAGTTCTTTTTAAATCTAAATCAGCTAAGAGTAAAAGCGTACTACGAAACTTATTCGTTATGATTTAAAATGGGAAATACAATCAATAAAATCAAAACAAAATTTAATTGTAAAAGTGTATTTCCTTTGTTCATAAAATAATAATAAATAATAAAAATAGAGATGTGAAAATCTGGTACTGACCTTATCGATAAATACCATTACAGTCCTAAAAAACTTATAAAATGCAGTAGATCTTTCTTTAATTCATTATTTAAGTACCTAACTACAATTTAAAAATACGATATTTGAAGACATAGGTAGATATGGGTAAGTATATTCTTAACAGGTAGGTATGTGACTTGAAAATACTTAGTAATGCAAAAACAAATTTTGTGGTTATTTCAATTAGATGTCCTACTTGTCAAACTACTTGATAACAAAAGGTTTAATAACTAAACGATATAGCATGGAATTGATAAAGAATATTTTAATGGTTACATTTTACATAAGTACTTACCTATCTTTTAAAAAAATACTTGAAGTTCTTTCCCAAGTGCATAGGTAGGTAATTATGTAGCTGTGTAGCTAGTATCTAAGAATGTAGGGATTTTTTCTTTTCAACTAAATTCAGTGTCGAGTCAGACTGAAATTGTAGTAGTTTTGATAATGAGTAAGTACCTACATTTGCGGTGTGGGGTAACGTAATGGCGACTAGCAGTCTGGCGCGGTAGGGCGGCACGAGTCAAGCCGCGGTCGCCGGTCGCACCACACAACACATGTGGAATGCCTGCCTGTGTCATATTCCGCATCCGCCGCAGGGTCGCCACTTGGAGGATATAATTCAGGAAAAAATCCTTTATATTACTCGTGACCCGGTAATTAAAAAGTAATTAGTTCAATTAGTAATGCACTCAATTAGTTCACATAACCACTGGAAGTGCATAGATATGAACTAACAAGTAGGTTTGCTTATCCTGCTCCTCCCCCATTCTGGTTATTCAATATTTTCTCCAGTATTCCAGAGTAGTACCTACCTAATAAACTAGGATTGTTTCGATTCCTATTAGGTAGGTACTTATAACATCAGTGAATAGTTTAATCGGATCTAAATCTGTCCTTACGATTTAAATACTATATCGGTAATTTATACTTTTGTTAAAAGTAAAAAAAAAAGTTACTTTAATATGTGTATCAAACCAGAAGTCGCAGGTTCGAATCCTGCCTGCGAGTCGAATTTTTCCTTCACTAAAATAACTTCATAATCTTAGCATAAAAAATGCAAAAAAATCACAAAAATATATTTTAATATGTCTAAAATATATTTATGTATAAATAAGTACAATAACTTCTAAGTTAAAAGTTATTGGTCATTTACAATAACTGAACTAAGAAGTTATTGTAATATGTCTATGTACAGAGTTTTGAAGGCCGGTTGTTATTTTATTTCAGCATTTTGAGTGGCGAGTAGACGTTAGGCGAAGTAGACAGTATAAAGGAATTTTCTAAATAAGTTTATATTATATATGACTGTTCTGAGTTATCAAACATACAAAAAAAAAACAGTCGAATAGACTACGTCCTCCTTTTACAAGTCTGTGAAATATAATATCTGGGTTCTATAAAGAGCATTAGAAGCGGAAACTTTATCTTTTTTTTTATTCAAGTACCTCTCTATATCTATTATTATATCTGTCTGCATGTTTGTACGCGCATGCTAAAACTACTGCTTGAATTTGAATGTGGTTTTCACAGTTGTAACGTATTGCTGGAGGTCTAGGTGCAAAACTGCATGTTTCACCTTGATTACTGCAGCCTAAAGGCGAGCTAAAGTTAAGTAATTCCTTTAATTATTTGAGATAAGAAGTATACCAGTTTTTAAGTTGGAGCACATACTTTCTAACAATGATAATATAATTAAAATCTATTCAGTAGTTTTTGTGCCAACCCGTAACAGACAAGAATTTTAAAAATCATACATTTGGGTTCGGAGACGTCTAGATACCCTAACCCACTTGTTTTTTTAATATCTCCTATGTACAGACATAGCTTTTTATCAATTTTATAATAGTAGCGGGTTATTTAACAATGCAAATAACAGACAGACAGACAGACTATTTGTGTTGGTAATTTCACAATGAATGGGTTTCCTAATTAAAGCAGGAGAGGTCAGGAGTGGAAAATGATTTAATAAAATATAACATAACTTATTACCATCACGCCTGTATTTCTCGAAGGGTTAGGCAGAGGCGTACTAATGTGTACACCCACAATTCGCCGGTATGCTTAGGTCTCATGTATATGGCAATAGGCCTATTGCCATTAACAGGGCACAAATTCCTAACTCCGAGCTGGGAACTGGGAATTTCATAAAAAAAACTCAATAACACTGCTCGACCTGGGAATCGAACTCAGGACCTCTAGATAGACCACTTGGCGAATGATTTAATAAAAGTTAAGAATAATTTATGAAAGTGTGATCTAATTTGTAGGTACCTACGAGAAGTGAGCTTAAAATAATCGCAGACTAGGTACTTAAGTTGTCGACAATACATGAATAGTTTCCCTTTCTCAAAAAGAAAAGCTCATATTAAAAATACCTAGGACCTATGTATGCGTAAGTATTTCTGTGGCTTGGCCGGGCATTGACGACAGTGCATTGACGTGTATTTGACGTATAGGAATATTTCGCCATGTTTTTCAGCTGAAGTAAATAATTTACCGTGTCACATAATATCCAGTGGTCGAGTCACACTTGCAAATGTGAGTGTGATATTTACGATGCTCTGCCGGACGGCACGATGGGCCATAAAGCAAGCAGTAGGCATAGCACCAACTATGAAGTCAAGGATATTTTTGGCACATGCGAGCACAGGATACACTCTCCGTTATAGTTTACGGGTCATTTAACAATAGTTTTCCCTTCATGCGTGAAAGTCTTACAGATTTTAAGTCATCATTGTTTATATTTAGTTTGCGGAATATAAAGTAGGAGCAAGGTACCTACTGATGATGATGCATTTACAAGGTATGAAAATATAGTAAGTACTTACAAAAAAGTCAAAGTCAAAATCATTCATTCATTATAGACTACCTACTAGGTAGTACTTTTTGAACGTAATTTTTACATTATAGACAGCCCCCAAAACGCCCGCCCTTGAGTAACTAATTATATAATTTTTATCGAAGAAATTAGTCTAGTACTCTAGTACGTACTCGTAGTAGTATTTACTTACTGACTTAGGTACTATCTATGTATATCTATACAAATCTATACTAATATATAAAGCTGAAGAGTTTGTTTGTTTGTTTGTTTGCTTGAACGCGCTAACTCAGAACTTCTGGTCCGATTTGAAAAATTCATTCAGTGTTAGATAGCCCATTTATTGAGGAAGGCTATAGGCTATATATCATCACGCTACACGGACGAAGTCGCGGGCAGAAGCTAGTATTATATAAAGCTGAAGTTTGTTTGTTTGTTTGCTTGAACGCGATAATGTCAGGAACTACTGGTCCGATTTGAAAAATTCTTTCAATGTTAGATAGCCCATTTATTGAAGAAGGCTATAAGGCTATAATTATATAATAACGCTAAGACCAAGTAAATATTCCACGCGGACGAAGTCGTGGGCGGAAGCTAGTAGTTAAATTAAATTAAATTTAGATATTATGGACCACAAAACAATATAATAATAATAAATATAAAATTACAATAAATAATTGTGTTTAACACAATTTAAACACTGGTGCAAGTGGCCCTTACTCTTTGAAAATGAATAAATTATTAAATAGTAAAAATATATTTTCAAAATCAAGCTTTTATTTAAATGTCTTTGATGAAATGTTTGTTACTCTTTCATATCAGAACTTAGAACGACTGACATAGAGATCCAGGGCCCCTAGGCACTTGGCATTTGGGCCCCGTCAAGCTTCGAGGCAAGCCAGACTGGGGCCCCTAGGCTGGCTGGGCCCCTAGGCCGGGACCTTGTAGTTCTAGCTAGGCGGAAATCCAGCACTGACGACTGTATTATACAATTCAGCTTCATTTTTTAAGACCTATGTATGGACCTAACCATGCAATGAATGCAAGTTATGAAAAATTTAATTTAATTGCAAACTAAAATTAAATGTCTATTAAGTCAACTGCGACCACTTAGAATCGTAACGTTTCAATAAACTCTTGTAAAAACTTAATATTCGAAATAAAAACATTTGAACTTGAACTTTGAAGTGAACTTCCCTGGATAGTATAGTGGCCCTAAGCGCGACTACTACACCAACGGTGGTCATGGGTTCGACTCCCATGTCGAGCAGTGATATTTTGTTCTTTCGTGTAATCCTTAGTGGCGCTCGGAGTATCGATTTGTGCCGCCTATAACCCGATAACTAAAGAATTGTGGGTTGCATTAGTACAGCTTTCTGGTTAACCCTTTGGATTGTAGGTATTCCCCGAAGGATGTGATACTATAGATAGGTACCTACCTATTGTGATTGTTAACTTTCTAAAGGTAAAATACATGTAACCTACCTTAAGTATTTGATTAAAGTGACCTGCACCGTGAACGTAGTTCGAACCCTGAAAAAGTTAAAGTTGGAAAGCGTTTTATTAGTATCTATTTGTGCGCTTGGTTTTCGTCTTACTGCATGACGGGCAGAACGGTTTTCTTTCTTCTATTACTTAGGTACTTTAAATTTCATGCCATGACTTTTTATAATTGTTTAGTTTCCGGGTTTTAGCTCGTAAAGGATATATTCACTTTGGTGTTTGTCTGTATAAAGAGGTTTGTTCAGGTTTGTTGTTGCTTCAGAGTAAACACAGACTAATTAACCGCGGTACTTTTGTTTGCCTCTTCCAGCAATTGCTTAAAATGTTTGAATGTAGGCACCTCAATTTCTAATAGTTTAGTTTGCTTTTGATGTCGTAGTCCATTCCAGCTAGTCTTAATCATACAGACATATCTGAACTCTCACTGCTTTGTTGGGGTACAACTCAGATGAATGGAATGCGGTCCTTCCACCTTTATTATTTCACTCCTAACTGAGATTGTTATCAACATTTCAAACACTGCATTTCGGCTCATGTATTATCTACGTTTTCACCATAAATAATGTGCATACAGTAATAATAATTGTGTGGGTAATGTATGTAAGTTTATGTAAGTAACAGTTCTTAGGTACAATTAAACGGACGGTGAATTGTTTAGTAGGTAACGTACCTATAGCAGATCTTGATATGAATGGTATAGTTAGTACGTCAAATTCTTCAGCTAAACCTGTAGTATATAGATAGAGTTAAAATAATGTAGAAGCACCAGATTCAAATATCAAGTATAATTTTATTAACTATGTAGGTATTTAGCAATTGCAATTGTATAATATTATTGTCTTAATACTAAACGTCATAATACTAACATTATCTTATAATGTCATGCTGTTAACATATATGTACCTATGATATTTATTACATATCCCTGTATCTAAGCTATTTATTGTAAAAGGTCAAAACTAATTTCGACTGAAAAAATAAGTCAGAATCAGAAGTGAACTAAGTAATTACCTACTTACTACGATCCTGGGAAATACCTGCCTCTTAGCAAATACTTCAACATTCTCAGCCCGACTCTATGTAAGTACTTATTATAAAGTTGGGTGTTTGGTTTTTTAACCACCTTTTACTATTACTTCCTTTTACTATTCTATTTTATTGTTATACCTATAGGTAACGGACGAATGCTCTGTCTGCATCGATTATTGAGTAGAGAACTCTAATTTAATTACACATTACTTACTTATGGCTACCATATTTAAATGTATTTAACTATCTTTACACGTCATAATATATAACTTAAGTCTTTCTGAGGTGATCTCCTAAATAAATCAGCTCAGAGTCACGTCACTCCTTAGCACATAAATAGCTCAAGTCACAAGACAGACCGGTCGGCGCGCGCATCGGCTCAGGGGGTTTGCGCGGTTGCGTGCGCGCTGCGCTGCGTACACGGTGCCCGATGGCCGCTCCGCTTGGCGCCAACGCCGCCTGCGTGTTATTTCCGACGCCATTACTCACACTGGCTTCGACTAATTATAATATTCAGCGAGCTCCGAGCTCGCATCGGCTGACTGTCGGACAATTCCGTCCATATTATCCTACACTTTACAGCATCGTCAAATTGTTTACTATGTTTTTAAGTCGTAAGTACCTACGCAGAATTTTACCATCCTGAAGTAAATTATTTTGTCTTTATACAATAAAATATAATAACATCTGTCCAAACTTTCCATACAAAGTAATCGCATGATCATCCTCAAAACTAGGTATTGTTAAAAGGCACACAGACCGGCCGGTTCTGTTAATTGATGTCGTTTGGCTTTGATAGCGGCCGTTCGTTCGGTGAGATCAGAGAGGTGTCGGCAGCGTTGAAACGACTCTTCTCTGTAAACACGCCTGTTGCCTGTGTAGTCGAGTAACGTAATCAGCACGCCCTTTGACACCAGACTCGATACCTCTGATAATGTAGTTCGAGTTGAGCTCTTTATACTGTTTGGCACATTAAATAGCAAAATTAACCTAAGTAATTCAATGTATCGTTAGGTACTAGATAGAACCTTTTCAGTAAGTTTCTGAGCTGTAATTTGATTACACTAATGCCCCGACCGACTGAAGATCATGAAAATAATTTTATTTTTATTTCTTATTTGTTGAAGACTTAAAAGACTAAGAAGACTAAGAAAGTAATCCATAATACTTAAAACAAATACTTTTTTGGTGCGATGATGAGAACTACCTCAACATCTTCATCTAACACAATGAAATGGGATTGTCGGTCCGGTCACTAATCATACCTTTTGTTTGACGATATCGATCGGTAAAGCCAGATTTTGTTGTAATTTTCAACCGTTCTTCGGAAAACATCGAGTCCGTCAGCATACAAAAGGAATTGACTGTTTCTTATAACACATGTTTATTTAATTAACTACCTATATGTAATAAAAAGCAATGGTCCCAGTATCGAGCCCTGTGGAACTCTAAATGTTACGTATAGATTATATGTATATCTTAACACGTAGATACCTAAACAAAGTGTTTTCAACACTATGATAATCCATAATTATTATTGATGTCGGCTGTCGGTGATAGCTGACAGTAATTAGTATGTGCTCTATAAATTCGGCGACAGTTGTCAGATTCAAAAGGTAACGGTCCCCCATAATTTTTTGACTATTGCATTGTTTTTCATCAGATAGTTGCTCAGAAGATAGATTACACCAGTCCTTTACATTTTGCATCAAGATTGTTGTCAAATAGGTTCAAGATGGTAGGCGGATTATTTTTGTTTCTTGATATAGCATGCAGATAGATAGAAACATTCATTCTGATGTTATATTTAGCATTGTAGCAGCATGCTTTAGGATTTTTATTGAATGACATGTTCGTCATATTTGCTCGTAAGTGTGCCTACGTTAGATATCTATTTGAGATAAAAGTTCACCCACGTTTGTTTATTTAAATGTTATGAAACAGAACACCTCTATATGTAGGTAGGCACCTATATGTCAATGAGACAAGAATTTTTCAATACCGATGACCGACCATGACGTGTGTGAGACCAGTGCCAAAATAATGGAACTATGCGTTGTCACACCACTAAATTTTTAGAAATATTTGTTAGTAATAATACCTACTTACTTAGGTACTTACCATTAGCTACACACAAATAAATTCGTCAAAAAAATGCTCTGTAAATAATATACCTATTAGGAAGAATAACAGTAGATTGAGTGCTTCGTGAATTATTTAATAAATATAATACATAACATATATATATAGCGGTGCCGGACTGCCGGTGTTGGTGCCCACCTGTAGATTTCCGAACTGCTTATTACTAGCATTATACATATGGGTAGTTGCCGTGTCACCGACACGGCAACGGCACCTAGTCAAGATAAATGTACACTTTATACACACTGGCGATTTTAGTAGGTAAGTAAGTAAATAACTTAACTATCAAAACAGTACTTAATTAGTTCAAGACCAAGCAAGATACTAAACATGTACCTACCTATGATAATTAGGTACTATAGATATAACTAACGCTATTTAATATTTGATCATGCCATTGATTTGGTCGGATCTTTTGTTCCGAAACTAATTCGCACATAACTTTTTTTTGTTTTTGAAGGCGGTTTTACTTCTTGTTATAAGTTATTTTCTATTCCAACATTTTGAGTTGCGAGTAGAACCTAACGTTGTCATTTATTGGATCAGTATTATTGTCATTTTTTTGCTGATCATGTGATCAGATCTTCACTAAATTTGAATGGTGGGTAGTCCCATAGACCTCGGGAGTATATTCTTTCACACAAAAAAGACTTTTCATGTCGGTTTTTAACTGACCGAATAATCGCGTACCAAACTTAGGTACAGATGATTTGAGACCCACATCTTTTTTGAGGTCGGTTGAAAATAAATTTTATATAAAAGTATAACCGCCATATTAACGTATCAACTTATTATTTAAAGTTATTGCCGAACTTATAACGACTTATTAAATAAGGTTATCATTATATTTTTTATGGCAGTTAGGCAGTTTTATTTTATGTAGACGAAAACAATTATTTTCTCGAAACTTGCGCCAAAAGCACAGTTATCTTCTATTATTACTGCTATGAATTGAAAATATGAAATACTAATCATCTATTCACCGGTGATTTCTATTTCATATTTTCAATTCATAACTAGCAACAAGAGAAAACGTGACAGTTTTCCTTATACTTGCTGGGAACCTTTAATTAAGCTAGGTAGGTACTTATATTTTTATTTTATTCTCGAAGACGCTGAAAATAACTTTCGGGTAAGAATAGAACTTCCAAGTTACCTACACAGTTAGTACGACAATTTTTTTAAAATTTATGTACTACTTATTCCCGTCATTGCAATCGGGACACGTCATGGTCATGGTAGCAAAAGTTAGAAAAATTATAGAGATTTTCCTGACAAAGGGTCAATGATGTGACAGTGGCTATTTTTCGCGAGATTTCAGGAACGACGTCCAGCCGTGACGCAAATTCATCCGTGCCAATGAAAACACTTACTAGGTACATATCTTCTTGTGGGCATTGTTACACCTACCGAATTGTAATGTGCCAAGAGAAGACATATTTTTAGAGCGATCTAAATTTATCGTTACCAGGCTGAATTCTAATTATCCCGTACCTAACTACGCTGATAGTACCTATGTTAAGTTTTATGTAAATCTAAATTTATTAAATGGATAAGTAAGTAGGTAGGTGATTTACGTTTCCAAAGAGGATCTTAATAGGAGATAGTGGTGACATCGCTGACTTTTTCACAACAAGCGGGCGCTACTCTAAAATTATTAAAACAAGTTCATATCAGTTTCCATAAGTTTTTAACAGTTGCCCTCTTGATAAACTCCTGTTGATTGTGCGCCACCGCCACACGGGCGGACCACCCGAGTTTTAAGTACCTATATTCACTGTGACCGATGTCGTAAATATCTGTGGCGCAACGAGGATCATCCACGAGCCACGGTACACACTGCGTTGATACCTGATAAGCCTAAGATACTGGCGAGATAGTGTACACTCCCCCAAATCTGTTTGGATTTATATTTAATCCTCTATGTCAGATTTACTAATCCACCGTGCTACTGAAGTCGTTAGCAAATTCCTTATGACCTACATAGAATTTGCTTAATTTAGTAGATATTCACCTAAATTGAGTGTTACGACTCGTACCCAGTAAATTATAGTTACAAAATCGTTTTTCTTATCAATTAGTGGTAAATCCATATAGAGTAGACGACCCACTTTTTGAAACAAAGAATGAGTCAGGCTCGTTGTCATTGTGGAAGTATGCAAGAGTTACACCGGTCAAGACGGGTGCTTAAGTTGAACAGTGAATATTGCACAATATTTTAATGATGTCAAAAAAGGATACTAGGTACCTAATATTTTTTTATTTTTTTTGCCTGGCTACAGAGGCCTTTGTGACAAAGAATACCTAATCTAGCTATAACCACAGATGAAACATCGGCAAAACAACCCGTTTTACCTACTTCCTATTTTTATAGGTAAGTAGTATATTTATGGGTAAGTACCTAATCTTTTCCCGATTACCTACTCGAAGACGGCTGGACCGATTCGAGAAATTCTTTTTTTTAATAGGGTATAGTTTCCAGGTGCTCCTATTCAAATTTGGTGAATATCTGATCACAAAATTTAGAAAAAAGTACAACAACACGTACCTACCTACTTACCTACCGACGGCGTAGATCAGAACGTCGTCGTCGAGGTACGGCAGACTCATCTCGCCGCTCAAAATTTTTATAGGTAATTATGTACCTACTTAAATAAAAAAATAATCGCCAAATCTGTTGCGAAGCTCAAAACTTAGTTTCGGAAGTCGGTGGCGAAACTACAAAATACCTATCTATTTCTATACCAAATCGTAATCAAATCGAAGGCACCGACTTCCAAAACTGTTTCGCATTTTGCACATAACATTATTTTTTGTTGTTGAAGGCGGTGTTACTTTTTGTTAGAAGTTATTTTATAACGATTTGAAGAAGTTAGTAATTTAACATCAACTTTCCAGCAGTCGATATCTCTAGACTCTTACCACAAATTCGTTCAAAGATGTTATCGATATCCAATTCCACATAGGTAGGTTATAAACTGGTTAGTTAAGAAGTTGGGTGCGCCAAGTAATTTGCCGCGAGCCGGTGCGCGGGGCAGGGGAGGCCACTGGACATCGGTTCCGGGCAGTGTTGCCAGGGCCCCTGAGTCGAAAGTTACGTTTCGTATCCTGACAAGTAACATTTTTGGTGCAAAAGTTACATTTTGGGATCTATGATGTCGAATGAGCTTTTTTTTTTTTTTTAGCTCCTGATTTTTGGTTTGTTAAAAAATGTGAGTTCTATTTCGATGCGTTCGTGTAGTACTGTTTGCAATAAAATAAAAATCTAGTATTACTTATCTCGTTGTTCTCAAAAGTTACGAAAAATGCCTTAAATATAAAAATTACTTACATGTTACGCGAGGGGGTCAAAAGTTACGAAAAATGTAAGAAATGTAACCATCTGGCAACGCTGGTTCCGGGGTTCAGCGACAACTTGTCTGGCAGGGCCGGCGCCCGGGCTCCGCGCCGCGCCTGCCCGCGCCGCGCTTTATTTTATGGGCCTGACGCCGCCGTCCCGCGCCCCTGCCCTCCTCGCTCCTCGCCGCGCCTCCTACCGCTGCGCCCGCGCCACTGCTTCTCAGAAAATGAATCTGGTGATATGTTGACGCACACATTGACATTTTGGCAGTTGATACGACACAGTTTCTGCGTCGGGTAATATTTAGATGGTAAGCCTATATAAATACTTAGGTATTATTATAGGTACCTTACTTAGTAGATATTTTAGTTAAGTAGTTATACTTAAATCTAGGTTTGATGTCCACAAGTACCTAAGTAACTAGGTGCATAAAGACCGTTAACACGATCATTTAAAAATGTTAGTAGGTGTTCTACCTACCTACTTAAATTTTTAACAGTTTGCCAGCTCAAAAAGTTAGAGTTACCCCCTAATTCATAAAAATATAAAACTTCATAAAGGTACCTACTTAGCTAAAAATAATGATTTGTCTTCTTTTCCCTGTCACAGAATCTTTCACACTTCAATACAAAAGAAAACATTTTACCTACCTACCTAGTTACTTTATCCTGAATTTTTTAATATTTCCAAGTCCATCCATAAGAGTTCTAACTTATGTTATACTTATGTAGCAACGCTAGATAATTTTTATACAGATTCTTCTACAACTTCAAACCGAATTAAGTATCTGGAAATATGAACTTATTAGTATTAGTGTTCTGTCCTGTACCTACACAGATTAATGTAAGTACTAACTGTCCATAGAGATGAGCGTTCAATTGAAGAAAATTAAGAAATGTTTAGATTACCTACTTATACTTAACTGGTGAACTAGCGGCTTTTTACACGTGCAGATAGGTATAGAATAAACAAAGCCGAGTATTCTCTTTTTATGTAACGACGACACATAAAATAGATACCTACTGTAGGTTAGACCTCTTGGCGTATCTTAATCTAAGGGCATACTGTATAATACCTAACTGACTGTATAATACCTAAGTAAGTAGCTATGAAGGTAATTGACAGACTACGTTTAGACATTGGTCTTCTTGTTTTGTGATGGCGCTTGAGCAGCATACATTTGGTCACTACTCATCATTTAGGGACTGCAAACTGATTTTTATTATGTTCTAGACAGGTATTATATTGTTATGATAACATTCGTAATAGGTACCTAGGCACCAATCTTCAAGTGAGGTTTCCCTACAAAAAAAGTACCAATTATCTTTATCTTTGCCTGTTCATCTACCTTTCATTGAATCAAGTTGATACGTTCACTCGCATCATATCATGTAGATAGATCCACACAAAGGAATATTTATGTCTGATGCTTTGCGGACGCTTCGCAGCACTCCTACATAGATAATGTATTAGAGTTACACATAAATAGGTGTGTCACAGTAGGTGTGATGCTGGCTATGTGTGAGTTGTCGGTGCGAGTAGATAAATTATATTTTATCGAGTAGGTACGAGTAGCACCGCTTGCAGCTACGCAGCAACTTGCCTGCCTCATGCCTGGTGCAGTGAGGTGGGTCGCACTTTATATGGAGAGTTGTCTAATGCACTGAATTAATTACCATTGGACCTAGGTTTCTCCTGAATGACTAATGGACATTTAAAGAATTAGCTCAATGCGCATACTATAAGGTATACTACCTACTTATACACTTTCCAATTTGTAGCTATGTAGGTAAATATTGCACCAATAGTGAATTATGTAATTTGATGTTCACTTTTAAGAATATAGGTAGGTAGGTAGGTACCTATTCGTTTTGAAAGGTAGGTAGTTACTTACTAGTCACATAGATTTACATTTAAGTAGGTACGCTATCTACATATATGTCGAAGTCGGATTGTATAATACCTACGCCATTTTCCATAACCGCTAGCTATTTTACAAAATAGCTCACAACAGCTGTACAACGTCTAGCTAGATTGCCATTACAACACGTTTACCAATACCGCTACCCACGTTTAGTTCTTTTGTGTGGCTACATTTAGTTATATGTACCTAGTACATATTTCGATTATGTTGACGATGATGATGACCAGGATGATGATGATGATGACTATGTTGGTGATGATGTTGATGATGACTATGATGATGACTACGTTGATGATGATGACTATGTTGTTGATGATGACTATGTTGTTGATAATGATGACTATGTTGATGATGATGACTATGTTGATGATGATGACTATGTTGATGATGATGATGAAGATGACCACCTATGTTGATGATGATGACTATGTTGTTGCTGATGATATGTCTATGTTGTAGATGATGATGTCTATGTTGATTATGGTGACTATGTTTATGATGATGACTATGTTGATGAACTGAACTTAAAATTAACGTGAGCAAGACAAAAGTCATATCAAACGCCCATGTCGTCCCCATCCCAACGGATACATATTATGATGGGCATGACATGGGCGTTTGACATGACTTTTGTCTATGTTGGTGATGATGATGACTATGTTGATGATGGTGATGACTATGTTGTTGATGATGATGATGATGACTATGTTGTTGATTATGGTGTCTATGTTGATAATGATGACTATGTTGATGATGATGACTATGTTGATGATGATGACTATGTTTATGATGATGACTATGTTGATGAACTGAACTCAAAATGAATGTCAGCAAGAAAAAGGTCATGTCAAACGCCCATGTCGTCCTCATCCCAATATCCGTTGGGAACTCTGTTCCCGAAGCTGTTGACGAATATATCTACCCATATACGAGTGTTACGTGGAATAAAATAAAATAAAGTGGTTGATTATTGGGGAACGCGTGATCTGTGCGAAGTTTTAAGGTGATTTTGTGGGCATTTATTACGATGGGGGCTGTATAATTAGTCACTTGTTACTCTCTTTTACACTCTTGTCTGTTTATTTTCCCGCGCCCACGCGTGCCCCTCCGGCCTAGTTTTAAACAATTAAAAATAGATGGCGTTACATACCCTAATAGTTTTAACTTAATAGTTTAAATAATCTCCGTATCGCCTACAGCTAATTTAATGCTGTTATTATGCTACTGTACAGCTATTGTGAACTTAAGGCTGTATAATTTGTGCCCAAATTAGTCGTAGGTATGAGAGCTGTATATAATAGCTTGCTATACAGCTTTTATACAGTTTGTAGAGTAGGTGTGAACCATTATACCTCCTTTATAGAGCCCCGAATGCTACTTGGGCTGGGACAAACCGTCCAGTTAGGTAGCTCCAACTTCGAGAAAGAGGTCACTCGTCGATTCGTCGAATCCGACTCGGCTGGGCAGCGTTCGGGAAACTTCGCAGTGTCTTTTCGTAGTCTTTAACCAATGTGTGTTACCATGATGATTTATGGCACAGAGATGTGGTCGCTCACTACGGGTATGATAAGAAAGCTCAAGGTCTCTCAGCAAACTATGGAGCGAGCTATGCTTGGCATTTATTTACGCGATTGAATCAGAAATAAGGAGATCCGTAGAACTAAAGTTGCCGACATAGCTCAAAGGATTAGCAAGCTTACGAGTGTAAGGTGAAAAGTTCTCGGCCTGACACAGAGATCGCGTTCTAATCAGTAAAAAAATATTTTTCCCGTCTGGATGCACATCTAATTAGTTCGTATGACAACTTTCAGCTTGCTCTCGCAAGTAGTTTGTTCACAAAAAAAATTACGGTAGACGTCTTACGTGTTTTTCGTAAAAGTGAATAAACTTGAATATCGTGCGGTTATAAAATTCTTCGTTTTGGATGGATTAAGCCCTAAAAAAATTATCCGAAGTTGGTAACAGTTTACGGGGACTCTGTTCCTTCCATATTAACCGTAAAAAAGTGGGCAGTAGAATTTAAACGTAGTCGCAAGTCCCTCGAAGATGACCCACGTGGAGAACGGCCAAAAACCGCTAGGACACCGGAAACCATAAAAAAGTACATGATACCGTATTGGACGATAGGCGAGTAAAGGTGAGCAACATAGCTGAGGCTATGGTGATTTCGTAAGAAAGGGTAAGAAATATCTTGCACGGAGAATTAGGGATGGGAAAGTTCTGTGCAAGATGGGTGCCGCATTTGCTGAATGCCGATCAAAATCAAATGCGCAAACGATATTCGTAGCAATGTTTGGACCGATTCAATAGAGATCCGACCGATTTTGTGCGGAGATTTGTTACCATGGATGAGACATGGGTCCACCACTATACACCAGAATCGGAACAGCAGTCAAAACAGTGGGTGGAAGCCGGTGGTTCCAAGCCAAAGAAAGTGAAGTCGATCGCATCTGCGGGAAAGGTCATGGCCAGCGTGTTTGGGATGCAAAATGGATCCTGTTAATTGATTACCTTGCAAAAGGCAGAACAATTACAGACGAATACTACTCCAATCTTCTTGACCAGCTGGATGCCAAAATTCGTGAGAAAAGGCATGGCTTGAAGAAGAAAAAAATCATCTTTCACCAGGACAATGCACCTGCACACAAAGGTGCGTTGGGGATGGGGAGACTTTGGGATTTGGGGTACAATTTGCTCGGTAGTCCCCCTATTCTCCTGATTTGGTTTCCTCAGACTTCTATCTGCTCCCAAACTTAAAGAAATTACTTTCTGGAAAGCGTTTCACGTCTAATGAAGAAGTTGAGACTGCCGTGGATGAATATTTTCACAGCCTTCTAGACACTCACTTCCGGGAAGGAAAATTGATGTTGTAGAAACGCTGGTCCAAGTGTGTTGAAGTTAAGGGAGACTAAGTAGAAAAATAAAAACAAAAAAATACTGAAAATCACAGCCTTTCATTGTTAGGCCGAGAACCTTTCACCTTGCCCTCGTAAGTGGCAATGGGCGGGGCACATAGCTCGTAGAACTGACAGCCGCTGGGGCAGAAAGGTTCTCGACTGGAGACCACGCACCGGATAACGGAGCGTGGGACGACCTCCAACGAGATGGACGGACGACCTGGTGAAGGTAGCTGGGAGTCGTTGGATGCATGCAGCATACAACCGGTCCTTGTGGAAGTCTTTGGGGGAGGCCTTTGTTCAGCAGTGGACTTGGACTTCTTTTGTCTCATATGATGACCTAAGTTTTTATGTTTCAAGATGATAATATGATAACATTAATATATAAAAAATCGGGTAAAAATCGAAGTTAAAACCTAAATTGAGAGGAGCCGGGTATGAACGCTAACTTGCTACGAAAGAGACGCAATTATTGAAATGACTAGGTACCTACGTCGCAAGATCAAACGCACACAGACTGACAGAAATAGGTAGGTAATCACTTATATTGACCAACAGAGATTCATATTAGTATTCTTTTTTTTTGAACCAGTTTTACAAGTTGGGTATATGGTCTAAACTCAGGAACAAGTTGTATTTGTGCCAGTGCATATTTTTAATTCGACGCTGCTATATTTTTAGAGGTCACACTCTAACTAAAGTGACGAAATATTATTTAAAAGCCAATATTCTGGTTATTCGTTCGTTGTTCGTTATTCATTATAGTAAATGTTATTGTTCTATATTTTTTTTCCGACATTGAAAAGTGCAAGTGTCTCCACATAGATTAAACAAAGTAGGTAGGTACCTAAGGTCGATAATAATTTTGCTCCAGCACATATTTGGGTCACAGCTACGGCCGATACTGCTGCGCTTTAACTTGCGTTATGTATAATTTAACGGTATGTTGTTTAATTCCAATAAATGTTATCTCTCTACTGAAAAGTCCTGGGGGATTAAAATCACCACTTTAGATGCACCATACTATGATTAACGGATTCAGAATCAATTTAGATCTTGAGGAAGGGCTTTTTTGGTGTTTGAAAAGCTCATGAATTATCGGCCACCCGGAGAGGTGGCCAGCTACGTCGGACTCATGCCGATCAAAAACAGCAGTTGCCTGTCCCTGTTCGCAATAAGTGGCGGATTTCCATGCACTCTCGCTTCTGTCCTAGGACTGAATCATGGCTGAAAGCAAGAGCTCACCAGCGATTGCCGTGCCGCAACTAGATAAGGAAGCAGTCCCACATGAGCTGGGCATAACTCCAATGTGTGCTACGCCGTTTCCTCGGGGCCATCCTCTTAGTTGTGACAAACAGTTGCGCCGGCCGAAAACTGAGAGCGCCATGTTTTCGCTTCTCTAACAACTCCTCGACGGCCTTACTGCTACTATATTGGCGCGCTCAAGGACATAGGCTTCCTTTTGTCTCGAAGGTCCTTTGCCATGCGAGTGAAACTACGGGCAGTAAATTAGTTAAATAGTTCTAAATAAAATATATCAAGGCTTGATATTCTGAAAAACTTAAGAATTAAATATGATTTTAGTAGGGAGGTAAAGTTAAGTTACAATTAGCATAACAGCAATTTTTCAGAGGTAGAGTACAACAAATTTGAATACAATAATACCATATAGTTAACTAATGTTTTTGTTTACAAAGCGTTAATCACTTTAGTTGTACATTTCACAGAGCTGTCTTTATGATTAAGGGCAAGTTGTTAACTATGGGCATTCTCAAGTTATTAAGTTCAGAGACACGAAGCCAGCGAACCGTTGAAGGTCAGATACTCAAGTTACATTACCATGTAGTATACCTACATAGGTACGTAACTGACATGAACAACAGCAACTTCATGATTAGTTGAATTCTGCACAAATTAATGATGTGTGAGTGTGGCGGACATTGTTTTCATTACCCAGTTACCTACTCAAAATAATATGTACAGGTGTCAATTTCTGGGTTTATCGGTCTATGGGGGTGCTGATCATTGAATTTTGACAAGTGCTGATATTGAAAGTGACCAGGGGCGTAGCTACCGCCGTATCTGCCGTATCAATTATACGGGGCCACGGGGGCCCCCAAAGTGTGTAAGGAAAAAAAATAAAAACTTTCTAATTTATTTTATTTTACAAATGACAAAATTCTATAAAGCAATTACTTTTTTTCCCGCCTTAAGGCGCTGTGAATAGTCAAAATAGGCTTCTTAAAGCAGTTATATAGCAAAAAGTATACAGTTTCAAGCAGTGAAAAAAATATATGTTAATCTTGATCATATTTATGAGTACACTAACCGGTCCAAAACACGTTTGCGGAAAATTTTCTCGATAGAAAAAAATCATAAAGTAACCATTGAATTCAAAATTATTGCAATTGTAACTGTATTATTTACAAACAAATCTTGATAAAATTAATAACACTGACGTAATATATAATAATAAAGTACACTAGCGGTTTTATTTATCGATTGAAATAAGATATTTTTAATAATTAATAAATTTCATGATAAATAACTCTCACGAGTCGAACGAAACACCGCGCCATCGAGGCGTCTGTTCGCTTCTCTTTCATTTCTAGGCGGAGCGACAGTGATCGCTGAGGCGCGCTGCCTGATGGACCTGTGTCATTTTGTTCCGCCCGCCGCTCAAAAATATTTTGTATCTGATTGTATCGTATTCGTATTCTATGTATTTTTTATTTGTATTTTATTCTATGAAACAAAAATAAATGGTGGAAGTTGTAAAGTAAGCACATACCTGCCTGATTATCTATAAATACTTTATTTCGATGCGTAATTCTATAGCTCGGTTGGTCTAGCGGTCTTCTGCAGTAGGAAGATATGCGTTATGTGCGACTAAGCGTGAGTTCAAACCCCGCTTCGATATGTTAACTTTTTGTTCATTTTCTTTTTAGAAATAATTTTTCAGTGATTATTATTTAATTTGTTTTTTTTTTGTTCTTTGTTTTTTAATACATTTTTTAACTTTTTTTTTATAGTAAAAATAAAAGTTTACCGGGCTATCCATGAACCATCGGAGATAACTTCTTATGAGTACATAAGCATATAATAATTATGTACCTACATTGTGTTACAGCATGTTATAGGTAGTAACAACTAGTAATTCGATAGGAGGTCATTGAGGAGCGGCAGATTATTTTTCATGATTTTAGGGAGCCATAGTATTTTTTTTATAATGACATTATATGAACAACTTTGAAGGCGAAATAGTAATAAGTTCAGTAATAATAAACTATAGTTTAGACGATAGCAGATGGCCACAATATAATTATGTTGATAAAATTTATCAAAAAAATCACATGATATAAAATTAGTAGTAGTATTTCAAAATTTAAAATCTTTAATCTCAATTTTCGATAAAGTTATTTAGTGAAGGAAAAATTCGACTCGCAGGCAGGATTCGAACCTGCGTCTTCTGGCTAGGTACGCCAGACGCTATGACCACTAAGCCACCGCGAGTCCCACCTGCCATGTCGAAATTTGAAATTTGACTTTATAAAATTAGCATGAAAAATGCAAAAAAATCACAAAAAGTCAATTTTCGATTACAAAAGGATTCTGAGCACGAGAACCCTGGGACAGCACTTTCAATTGCGACCTCGGTTTCTGATTTCTCGACATCTGTTTTCTCGGGAATCGAGAATTCTCGATCACTATTTCCCGAAAATTCCCGGGACTTCAAGAAAATCTATGAAGACAAGTGTTATATTGATATTTACTTTATTTTGACGACCTCTGTGGTTTAGTGGTTCGAGTACCGGACTGCCGACCATGAGGTCGTGGGTTCGATTCCCACAGAACACAAAAATGTATGTGATGAATATAAGTGTTTGTGTTCGTCTGGGTGTTTCTTATGTATTATAAGTATGTATTTACAAAAAAAAAAGGTATATAAGTATTATATCCATTGTCTAGTACCCATAGTACAAGCTCTGCTTAGTTTGGGACTAGATAGTGCTGTGTAAAAATGTCCCAGAATATTTATTTATTTTATTTATTTACACACGTTTTGGATCCATTATAGGCTACAGTATCCATGGTCACCAGTAGATTCAGATGTCGAATCACTAACAGCTAGCTTTCACTTTTGTTAAGTATTTGCGACCCGATTCACATAGAATGAGCAAATCCTATCCTTTGTCTTTGGATTTAGATTTAATGGAATCTACATATAATGGGGTTCCAAGCAGGTAATGAAATTTTGTATTTTAAATAGTCTCGCGAATCAGCTTGGGCAGATATCTGATTTCTTTTGCAAGGACTTGCAGTATATTAAATCTGACATAGTACTGGGCTTTGTCAGGGGTACGATTGTCTTACTGGAACGGTATATAAGACTTGACAGGTTGTAAGAACTGACTGATCTACTTTACTGGTTTTTTAGATTTTTCGGGTTATTAGATTAGTAACTAGAGATCTCGTGTGATAATGTCGAGGGATAATCTCGACAAGATCAATGTTTCGACATTTTTTAAAGTAATTACTGAAAATCTCAAGTTCACAACGAGTGCCGGAGGTCCACGTCTTGCCGTACAGTTGAAAAAACGTGAGAGCTTGTACATGACACGGCAAAACCACCGGGACATCGGCCAAGTACGGCTCAGTAGCGTTTTATCTGGAATCAGCGCATGTAAACCGTCACGAATCCGTGCATAGGTCCGGCGCCGTCGACACACTGCCATAGACTGCTATACAACACTGTTGTTCCACAGTTTTGTTATGTGAGGCAGAAAGTTTCTAGAGAAACGGACAGTTATGGATTGTCAGCCATCAAGATAATGGGGATGGAACTGTTGTCGCGTAGAACGACGGCGAAAAGTAGTTGCAGGGATCAATTCGAACAATTCCTCGGAGCAAGCCGTATAGTATAGGCGATAGAAGATGCATAGCGAGGCCACATCTCTACACAGCGTCAAAGAGTCTAGCCGGTTTGAATTATATTGGTAGTCTACGATTTGAATCGCTCTTCGTTGGATGCGCTCCAGAGGGAGCAGTTGGTACTGGGGTGCTCCTGTCTAGACATGAGAACAGTATTCCATATGAGACCAGACCTGCGCCTTATCAAGTAATAGGCGGTGGGCCCGAGTGAAATACCGTCTCTATCTATTAAGCACGCCAAGCTTCTTCGAGACTAACTTAGCCTTAACCTCTAAATGACCGCGGAAATGACTTGATTTCATATGTCGACACCAAGTATTCCAATATTGGCTGAGGCAATTAAGCGGTGCTCTCAAAACGAGAAAATACGACCACTGGCAGTTTTTTTTGCAGTGAAGTCGCATATTTGTCTTTTTCGGGTTAAATTGGACCATATTAGGTCTGCCCCAATCTCAGACTTCCTCCAAAGTGGTATCAAATATGATATAGTGCTAGGCCATGTCAACTATGTATTCACAAACTGCTTACTTCTTGGGACGACGGTTCTTAACATGAGCAATGTGTTCCTTTACACGGGTCCTTATGCTTCTTTTTGTTTGGCGATAGAATCCGTATAGTTTTTCAATTTCAATATGTGTAATATTTGCGTAAACTTTAGAAATCAGTGGTTATTTTTTGTTCTAAAACATGCTAAACATTTTGAGTCGATTTTTCGTGCACTAATATTTATACACACATCAAAAAAAAATTGCGACTAGCTTAAGCTGATATAACTTTTTAAATTCAACTTTATCAAGAAAAATGTTTTTGTGTGTTTTCTTTAAATAGAAATACCCTGTTTGAAATTAAAAAATAAATTACTAAAGAAGAAATCATAATATAATCTACCATAAAAAAGAGATTTAGATTTTTCAAAGAGATCGCAAACTTTTTTTGATGTGTGTACATACATATCTTCATATTTAGGTACGATATTAGTTAATTTTGTAAGTTTTCTATGGTCTTCAGATTTCTCAAGCTATCGACCCATTTTTTGTCGTCTCGAATCGAATAAAGCAAAATTTCCCGGGAATTCTCGCTTCGGGAATTCTCGCCCGGAAACCCTAATTACGACATTTGTCGAGAAAATATGTACCTACTAAACAGCTGTTTGTGTGGCTATGCTGTTGGTTGGTGCTATGGCTTGCGCTATTTATTTGCTTTCAAATTACTACAGTCTTTTGTGACACCCTACATGTCGGTACCTATATTATTTTTCTCCCGAATAAACCATCGGGCTTGGTGACCGTTTTTATATTAGATTCTGAAAAAAATGCATATCTCTACTATTATGAAATTGTAAAAAGCTGTGTCTGTACATTAAAGATATTAAAAAAAAACAAATGGGTTGGGGTATATAAACGTCTCCGAACCCAAAAATGTGATTTTTAAAATTCTTGTCTGTTTGTTACGGGTTTGCGCAAAAACTACTGATTAGATTTTAATTTTGTTATCACTGTTAGAAAGTATGTGCTCACAATTAAAAACTGGTATACTTCTTATCTCAAATAATTAAAAGGAACCTGAGATACAGCTTGACCCCTGTAATGTATAGAGACCCATACAAAGAAGAGATCATCACTGTTGGTTTTGAGTTTCAAGTGAGTGAAGCCACGGGCAGGGGCTAGTCTGAGGAATAAAAATGCTTGTTTATATAAATTTTTCACAATTTTGACACTGCCATTTCTAGAATTGGCAATTCTACGCCCAAGCCATTTTATTTCTGAATGATTAATTATTTATTACTCATCTGATGAATCTGTTAAAACTTTCTCAATATTCTATTCAAATTTCTAGAAAATAATAATAATTGATTTACTATTTAAAAAATAAGAAAAGAGTAGTTAGATAGTACATTTTTAAATAAAAAAAAAAGATAAAAAGGAATAATATATATCATGAGATTCGAACTTAGTATCTAGTGTCTGCGATATGCAGTGTCAAGCCGGACAGCGGCGCGCTAAGCCAATCGTACATCTAACAAACGTTTCGAAATTACGTTTCTATATTAAAAGGACGTCGCGCATCGCCGAAATTCGTCCGAGGCGCCCCGCAGTGGGCGGGCCTACTTGTGCTGAGTTGTGCCCCACGTACCTGCTTCACCCCCTCCAATACCTAAACATCGTCTATTCACCGCGCCTTAAGCGTGCGTTCAAAAGTTGGCAACACTACATCGTTATGGCGGGCTGCGGGACTTCCCCGTTTTACTTACTTCATCTTCAAATCAGCGGGGAATCGGGAATCCTTCATCGATAGCGCGATCGATCGATATTAAAAGGCAAGGAGAGTGAATATTTAAAATTTGATTTTTATTTGTAAAATGGTTAAATTATGTTATGATAAATAAATATTTCTTTTCACAATATTTTTTTTCTTTTGTGAAAAATCTTTACCGCCATATAAAGGCAAGGAGAGTGAATATTTAAAATTTGATTTTTATTTGTAAAATGGTTAAATTATGTTATGATAAATAAATATTTCTTATCACAATATTTTTTTTCTTTTGTGAAAAATCTTTACCGCCATATAAGGGCCTCCAAGCAATTTTTTTATACCCCGACAAGACACGCTACGCCACTGAAAGTGACTCTAAATAGAAATCCAAGATGGCGGAAATTATATTTATGAATAAAATGCCAATTTCTTGGTTTATCGGGATGCTGATGTTCTCTCTCTGAACTCTATCTAACCAACTTGAAATAAATTACGTAAACGTGATCCCAAGAAATTGTGTGTCGCCCATTGCACTGGGCTCTCGGGGAGGGTCCAACATTGGAACGTCCGCGGTGGAATCGCGGATCATGCGAGAGCGATTTCCGTGATCTCACCACTATGTGGAAGGAGGTAGTGGTGGAGGTTTTAGTCAGTATGCTGGTCACCTGGCTGGAAAGGCCGACATAACCGTCACGCATTCCCGGGCGGCACGAACTCAGAACACATGAGGCGCATTTCCCCACCCGAACTAGTTATAATTTGATAAGTGTTCCAACAGAGACAAATCGACAGACAGACAAAAAATCCAAAAAATATAGAAATGGATTGTTACTTATTCTTAGTCCCCCAAATTAGTTGTTGTGCAAAAATAAACCTAAAGAGCGTGTTGGCAAATTAGTTATAACACCACATCCAAAAGGAACACCACCCTTGCGCTGTTTTCCGCTATTCACAATCTCGGAATTGAGCGGCAAGAGACTGTGGGATAATCCAGCAGCAGCAAGGTATTTGGGTTGACAGTAATATACATAATTAAACAAGACGTGACAACAACGTTTAACTTGTTAATTTTAATCAAGGCCGTCTAAGGACTGCTTAATTACCTAGAATTTCCAATTTGATGAAATGAAGACAGTGTCGCATGCATCAATAAGTGTAAGATTGTGCTATTTTCATTTAGGTACCTATTATAGGTCTTTTATACTTACCTAAGAATATGCATTTGTATAGGTAGGTACCCTTAGCCACTTGCACCAACTTCTTAAATTCTTAACTGTGTTTAAATTGTATATAAACACATTTTATAATCTAAATACAATTTAAACACATCAAGTTTTACACGTGGGAAAGCCAGCTCGACCGGAGTGATACCACGGCCTCACAGTAAAAACGAAGTGAAACAAACCTTCATAAAAAAAAACAAAGAAGTTAGTGCAATAGGTCAATTTCGCACATGACATTATTATTGTTTTGTTTTTGAAGGCCGTTTTAATTTATTTAAGTTATTAATTTTTTTAAGTTATTTTATGTCAACATTTTGAGTGGCGAGTAGAATCTGAAGTAGGTACCTCGACGACTGTGATTTATTCGGTCAGTACCTACGTGTTATTGTGCTTATGATCTCACCAAATTTGTATTAGCACCGTAACAGAGGGACTAATAGTCTTATCAATCCGAGACAGACTCTGGAATCAATTCATCCTTATCCTTGGCAATTTCCTAAAATGAATAACCTTTCATTCGACAATTTTAGTTTCAATTTCAACATTCGACAATAAATGCATCTTACTTAGCCAGCTGTGCTTGATCGCAATACTACTAGCACAGATAGAAGCTACTAGGTATGTTACATACTATTAGGCACATTAGTACATATATAAGTAAGTACCTACCTCCCTACTTACATAAGTAACATTAGGTTGATTTTCATGAGGTGCCTACCTACTTACCTATGTGATAATGTGATTGATGAATTTCAAGCGTATCAACCATCAATTTTATTACGAAAATACATTTGTGTAAGTATTTAGCTACATTTGAAGTCGGTAGGTAGGTACTTACCTACTTACCTTATCTATATTTAAGGGCCCTCCAGCTTGGGAGAGCGTCAAGGCAAACCGGCACAGCTACGCAGCGCCATCGAGTCTGGTGCGGACAACATCGGATCCCCCTGCGCCTCCGCCCCGCTGCCTACTTCGCCTACCTGTCATGCTGCCCACGCAACCGATCGGCCTACGCGCCTTTGCTATGTTCTTAAGTGTGTACGCATGATGCATAATAATGAGTAATCGTGGTTTGTGCGTAAAGGAAATTTTGTCTAATCAGTGTTGACAGGAGACTGGATTTACTTGATATAGGTACCTACAGTTAGTTTCATCATGATCATCAACCCACTGGGCACGGCTCTCCTAAAATATCTACCCAAGTCTTAACTCGGCTGTCCTTTGTCTAAACCTACTTAGGTTCGCTTTATCGATATATGTAGGTATGTAGGTAGTCAAACGACTTTAATGAATGTGAACGTATTTTCCGAACTCCACAATAAATCTTGTTTACCTAACATGGAGTTAGGTATCACGTTTTAAGTTAGCCCATCGAATGAGTTAGCCTTACCCGTTATCCATTTGATACAAAAACATTAGTCATTAATTGAAATAGGTACTTACTTACCTAGTAATTTAGTAATTAAAGGACTTAGCAAGTTGACGCGTCTTATCTATAGGCAGACCCTCGGGGTCAGAGGGTTGTATCTTATTATAATAATAATTAGGTATCGTGTAGATAGTAGATCCGCGATGGAGCAGGCTGGCCGCCGCTGGTCGGCTCGCGAGTGACTCATCACCGCGATCGTGATCCCACTCACGTTCGTTGCCAATCGCTCACCACATCGCTACCTAGGTACCATACTACTTCTCGCGTAGCCGTTACACTTGCACATTAGATATGTCTTAATATGAAAATTTACTCACGACTAAAACTTAAGCTCTGGACCTGTTTCTAATCTTATATAATAAACAAGTGAGCTGAGGTAGCTATTTTAAATTCTTGTTATTTGTACTGATGCTACGCGAGTCTGTTACCGACAGCTACACTCACAAAACAAAGAATACTCCGTGGCTACACTCGATGATTGGAACAAGAAAGATTAACTTCCTCGTCCATTGGAAACTTAATTATTTTGATCTCATAATTTTCATAGAAGCAAGTAATTAAATGATAAGAAAGTGAGCAACAACATTGATCAATTTCTTTTTAGAAGAAAATGAATGTAAGATTGAATTTGTGTTTACTTTTCATGGCATTTAGTAAGTGTTATTTATACCACACAGCGTTATCTTAAGGTACCTGATAACTTAGGTAATTAATTCTCCTGTTATGCTGCAGGTACAGTAGAGCCCCAAGACTATGGGGCCGTAGCCCCACTAAGATACCGCCAAGATCCGGCACCAGACGGGCACAGGTTGTATTTCTTGAGTCCGGCGGACCAAATTTCCAATACAAACGTAACACCAAAATAAATCGTTATTGAAACACAATTTAACCGTTAATCTAGGTTCCTGCTCTACCATTTCGTCCAAAATACTTCACTGGAAATAAATGTAAGCAAATGCAAAAGATAAAATTAATGTTAAAAAGTATTGTTTGGATTACGATTTATTTTGGTATTATGATTTTGTTAGTCTACTACCTATTACTTTATATTATTGTTAGAGACTACAGTAGTAGATAATAGGTTACCTACTACTGTTGTCTAACTACCTCGCAGAAAAAACAGCTAATTCGGAAGGGCTGCTAAGTAGAGTTTCATTCCTCGATTTTGCTGTAAAATTTTTAAAGAACGTCTATCTAAACCTTTTTCCGTTTAACAAACTTAAATAGTAAATTCAAATAGACCATTAATTAATGAAATCGAGACAGTCTATTCATTCAAGGGTTTCAGTACCTAATTGCGCTGAAACAGAGCCTGTCAGCGTCGTGGCGAATGAAGTAGGTAATAATGCATGAGAACATTCTCCACGGCCCTAACTATAGGGCAATATATGGGAACCCATGACTTCGTATCTATGAGGTAGGTGATTAATTTGAGAAATTCAGATTCTATTTAATTAAATAAGCAACGATTACGTCCTACAGGTGCGGAATATGTCCCACGTATTTTCAAAAGATTTGCGCGTTTGACTTCACCAGCAACTCGACGTTCATATTCGACAATCACTGCGTAATGGACTTGTACAACTGCATAGAAGGCACCGGTTTGTTTAATTATTATTAAGTTCTTTTTCATGGATTAAGTCGGCAAACGAGCTGACGAGCCACCTAGTGTTAAGTAGTCATCGTCGTCAATAGACACCTGCAATACCAGAGGAGTTGCTGATGCTTTTCCGACTTTTAAGACCCCCTACGGATTGCAGAGCAACTAGGGGAAAGTTTACGACAGACTCAAACGTAAGAGTGGTCGACAGCATTTCAGACACCAAGGTCCTACCACTGAGCAATTCAGATATTTCCTCGACCGACACGAGATGCCTATATGAAATGCAGTGAGGAACAATGTTCTAACCTGTCCCCTCATATTTAGCATGGTTTGAAGGTGTGCGCTTATCCTAATGATTTACAACGGTAGGAGTAAAAATATATTAATCATCTTTATTCTTTAGTCTATACAAATAAATAAAATTGGTCTGTTGTTTATAATTTTAAAATAACCGCTTTTGGCTGTTTGTTCCGGCAAATCTCTGAAAAGGCTGGACCGATTTTGACAGGACTTAAGCTGGCAGATAGCTGATGTATAGTCATTCTATCTCACGAAGTCCTGTATGTTGACCTTTATGTAATTGCAATAAAGTTCAAATTTCAAAAATTTAACGGCCTTCGTGAAATAGAATATCTATAAGAAGGATTAACTTAGGCTACTTTTTTTTAATACCACGCGGCCGAAGTCGCTGATAACAGCTAGTTGGTAAATAAATCTCAAAGGCATACATCAGTCCCATTTTATTTATCTTTTTCTTTCTGGCTGGAAAATGAAGCAGGCCTCACAAAGCTGATATCGCCGGCTTCTACATTAGGTCGAGCACCGCCACTGTTTACTCAGTAATAGCAGCTACTTCATGAATGATATTTCAGGTTTTTTCCCTATGAAATATGAAAAGTGTCTGTTCTTCGGCAACTTCGCTTACGTTCACGGATATAAATATGAAGATATGGACTATGGGGAGGATCATGTTATAGTCAAGCAATCGAAAAAGAATCCAGATTTTATCAGATAACAAATTATTGAGGCTCGTTATACCTGTATAAAATAAACCTAGCAATTTCTAGAAAAAATTGAATCTGTTTTTTATTAAAATTTTATGTTATATAAATACCTAGTGTTAAAAACAGCTACTATGACTGTACCATACTTATGCACCTCTCAATCCATAATTACTTACATGTCAACATTATTAACAAAAAGATACAGACTACCTACATATTATTATAATGTATGAGTAGGTACCTATAAACTGGAAAAGCTACGTTTAATCTTGTGCATCGGTTACTAATTAGCAAATATTTGCATAATGATAATATTGTTGAAGTATATAATATGTCTCGAACTCATGATATCGGTTCGTCGATCGATGATGATCGATTCGGTCGTGCAGTTGACTTTTCGGGGTAATATTACAGTGTCCCCCTATTGGCCTTGGATTTTGTTGAAAGACGCTCAAGAGTAAAGTTCACATCGAACAAGGTCCTAAATTTATTTGCAATCTAAAAATTAGTCATACCATCACGCCTATATTTGCCGAAAATGTACCTGTAGAAGAATTCTGTGTGTGTGTGTCTTGCAGCTGCTTTATGAAAATGATGAAATGACCAAAAAAACACTCAATACTTAGAAAAATATTATATTTTAATCACATCATTACTAAACAGAAATCATCGATTAGGGAACGATTAAGGAATACAGTTGTGTTTATTATCAACTGCAGGCATTATATCTTTCGAGTATTATGAAAAACGTAGTTGCTATGATTTGTTTAGGTGGATTTAGCACTGCCGACTACTGATATCTAAATATGAATGATTACAATCAAACGTCAAAACCTGACACGGCAACCTCCATTGCACAGCCTAGTCTAATAAAATTACATAACACTGCACACTGCACAGGTTTGATATTATGATGCCCAATAAATTAAAAGTCCATTTCTACGGCAAATTCACTGTTAAGTGGAACACAACAAAGAATGTCTTCACATTAACCTATTGATGTGTCACTGAGTGCAATGGGCGGTGTGAAGTCAATCTAAGCGAGGAACATGGGTTATGTGACAGCCATGTGACCGAGCCTCTTGTAGTCAATCTTGTCGAGTTGTACGAGTGGTCGCAGCTGATCGGCGAACGCGCGCATGTCTTCGGCAATTGCGTCCTGCCCTTGTGGAGCTAGTACCTGGGAATAGTAAATGCAGAGCCATCTAAAGCATATTCGGCGCACCAGAGTGCGAAAGTATGCTATGATGTTTCATATATTTGCGGTCCTTAAGACTCTGCGCCCGTGGGACCACATACTTGTGCCGACACTGAGTAAATCTTTGTTCTTACCAGATCTTACAAGATCAAGATTTTTGCCTGAAATAAAGATACAGAGTAGAAGAACTCCAACATGGTTGAGTCAGAAGACACTGTCACAAACGTCATGCTCGTGAACGGGCGCCGTCTGTCGGGACTGGTCTTGACATGCTATGGTAATCACACTCATCTTTTCTTTTGGAAGGCACGTGATCGTAGTTATTAAATTATATTATTATCATGCACAGCAAACTACATGATTCTCACACTATAAGAACTAAATTGTAAAAAATTACTCTATTATAATCTTTGTTTAAAGGAGTATCTATGGAGTTTCTTGCCTGTTCTTCTCCATAATACCCACTATTTGGAACCACACACCTAGTTTTAGACAATTCAAAAGGACCTTTAATAGCTACTGGTGGTATATAAAACATTTGACTTTGACATCGATAAAAGAAACAGTCACTAAATTTGCTACAAACATAAGGTGCTGAGGTCCACATGGAATCCCAGATGTGTTATGAAAGAACAGTACCTAATCAAGATTTAAAGCTTTGGTTTGGAAAGAAAGAGACACATACATTTCATATTTGAACTGAATTTAGAACATATATTGAGGCATATGTAATAATATTTAATAATATGAAATGTCTCTGAATATTAAAATAATTTTGCATCAACAAGATTGCAATCAAAGCTTTAAAATAACCAAATATGGCTTGACTGTGGGCTTTCTTTGACCAGTCATATATCATTGATGTACAGTGAAAACCTTGTAAACCACAAACTCATGGTTGTTTCTTTTATTATTTTTTTGGAAAGAAAACCTCGTGAAGCACCCTTAGAACAAACATAATTAAAAGTCATTGGCATCTTATAAAAGAGGTTTTCTTTCCAAAAAAAATAAATAGATAAAAAACAATAAATTTGGGCTTTTAACGAGGTATTCACTGCATGACAACAATAAACAACTGTTACAATTTATAAATAGGTACTCACGGATAATTCCACTAGATAACTCTGAGATATAGGCTCCGGAGGCATTGAGCCTTGGGATATCTTAAACACCTTTGCAACTGTTATTTTCATTCGGCCTTTTCTGAACATGTAACCTGGAATGTGAAAAAACAATTATATATTAAAAAATAATATATAAAAACATACAGAAGAAATAAAAACTACTTAGAATCACCAAATCAAATATGCTTACCATTACAAAGTAGCCCTAAAGAAGTTTTCCAGGAAATAAAAAATCTGAAGGGAAAGCGCCCGGGTATGATCATATAGATGCAACACTTCTAAAGAAGTTTCCAAACAAGGCAGTAATGAAACTTGTCAACATATTTAATGCTTGCATAAGATTTGAACACTTTCCTGGACAGTGGAAGATAAAACAGGTAATAATGATTCCCAAGCCTGGTAAACCTCTAGAACAAACAAATTCATACAGACCCATCAGCCTGCTGCCAGTCATTGGAAAACTGTTCGAGCGGATACTCCTTAACAGAATAAAGATACACTTAAATACCGTTCTACCACAGCACCAATTAGGATTCCGTGAAAGTCATGGGACAATCGAACAAGTTCACCATCTTTTTGACACTATTAGTAGATGCTTAGAAAATAAATTATACTGCTCTGCAGTGTTTTTAGACATTAGCCAAGCTTTCGACAAGGTATGGCATGAGGGCCTTATTTTCAAAATCAAAAAGTCACTGCCACACTGTTTTCTTCAGATACTAAAGTTATACCTCGACAAGAGAAGCTTCCAAGTAAAATTCAATGATGACAGCTCTGATCTCTAAGAAATCAACTCGGGCGTCCCCCAAGGTAGCATACTGGGACCTATCCTGTACCTCATCTTCTCTGCAGATATTCCAACAGATGATCAAACGATTACAACGACATACGCTGATGACACCGCCTTGCTGTCCTGTCATAGCGACCCTGTCACTGCATCACAAACTCTGCAAAGTCAGCTAAATAAAATCATGGCTTAAGCAATGGAGGATCAAAGCAAACGAAACCAAATCTGCTCATGTAACCTTTACTCTTAGGAGAGACACTTGCCCTCCGGTTAAGCTAAACAACAAAGAAATACCACAAACAGATAATGCAAAGTACCTGGGAATGCACCTGGATCGAAGGCTCACATGGCAGAAGTACATATGGACTAAAAGAAAACAATTAGACGGAAAACTTCGTGGTCTTCACTGGTTAATCGGACGAAGCTCGCAACTAAATAACACCAGCAAACTCTTGGTATATAAAGCAACTTTGAAACCTATCTGGACTTATGGGGAACAGCTAGCAAGAGTAACATACTGACATACTGGAAAGATTCCAAAGTAAAGCACTAAGAAGCATGTTCAGTATACCCCAATGTATTAGCAACAAATACATGTATCTTGACCTAGGCATAAACACTGTTCGTGAGGAAGTAGTCCAGGCAAGCCTGAAATACCAGGAGAAACTAGCAACTCATGCAAACAACCTCGCACAGGCCTGAAGTGGAGAGGGTGGACTACAGTACAATCGACTGAAGAGACAAGGCATTCCCAGTCTCGCCCAAAGATTTGTAGACTGAGTCAAGAAGAGAGTTTGCTGGAAAGTTTCAGCAAGTGATTGGCTCTCGATGATAACAATAAATATAATCAGTACATGTAGTTCCAGCCAAACAAGTGGCTTATTGTTTTCGAACAGATTGCCATAGTGCAGAAAATACATAAAAAATAAAATATTAAAAATATAAAATAAGTTTGTATGCTAATCTGACTGCTAACTTCATTGCACATCACAACTGACCTGTAACTTTCATGCAAACAAATTATGATAATTATAATTATAAATACGTAATAAGACTCACTGTGAATGGATACTCTTTCCTAAGATACAGACAGATTTTCTGCCTAGTTTAGGAAAGGGAGTCCTATGACCCATTTTATATATGTTGTACCGGTTCTATTTACTAATATCTAATTATAAAGGACAACAACTTTGTATACCATGTACAAACTACTACTTATTGAATAAACTTATTATTATATATTACAGTAGAATCCGTTTATTATGACTCCGCCTATATTGACCAACCGCTTATTATGACGTAATCACACAACGAAGTTTGGTTTTCATATAAAATTCTCGTAAAAGTATTCGGATATAATGACTTCGCTTACAGTGACATGTCGCTTAGTATGACCCATTTTTAGTAAATTATGTCCGGTTAAAATGACCGACATGGTTCTTCTGCAATGTTCGTTGATTCCCGACGACGACGTCCACCACGTGGATCGTTTTTTTTTCTTATTTTATGCTATTTCAAATATTTCTTTTATATGTGGGTTGCACATTACTAGTATTCTTGTTAACCACGAGTGGGTTCACGTCGGTAGTGCAATTGGGGGGTTTTGAACCGGCAACCACATGATCGCAAGTCCGACGCCCTAGAAATTAGGCTACCGCTGCTTTAAGTAACAATAGCAATAGCAATTGACACTTGAAGGTTACGTAGAAGTAATCTAATGATATCCTGTGAAAAAAATGTCATCTCAATGCCGTAAAGCTCTCTTCTCGTTTAATTCAAATGTTTTAAAACCGAATCATACTTATTACGTGCAATTTTTTTTATGGGATAGGGGGGCAAACGAGCAGGGATCACCTGTAAGCGATAACCGCCGCCCATTGACACCCGCAACATCAGAGGAGTCACAAGTGCGTTGCCCACCTTTCAAAAGGGTTTGGGCCTCCTTATTTTGATTTTATAAGCAAATTTATAGCTAAAAAAAATTATTTTTTCACTAAACTCTTTATATGACGTCCGCTTATTATGACGTGTTTGTCGATTCCCTTCGATGTCATTATAAACGGATTCCACTGTATTATTATAAACTAATGAGTTTCAGATACACATGAGTCAAATGAACTACAAATTCTTCTTGCAAACAAAGGCAAGGTATCAGTTTCTTTGATGATGGCATAAAAGCAGTTTTTATTTATTTGTAAGTCAATAATACTGAAGGAGTTGTAAGGCTTATGATATAAATCAAAGGAAGTAAAGCCCAAATATTTTATTGGTCCTATTTCTTCAATTGTGATTTGATTATAGTAAGATATTAGTTGCCATTCTTTTTTTAGCAAAGCCCAATGAGGGTGCACCACTTATGTATTACAAATAATCAGTTTTTTAAATAGGTATTGGATTTGAACATATAATAACTTTTTGTAACTTCAGTTAATGTCATTCTACAAAACAACAATCTGGGTAGTGGTTTTGTTAAACGTTTCACAATGACAATACAGCTGGATATACAGAATTTTTACATAAAATACCTGTTTTGTAAAACAGCTGGTGGTTATGTAAACCAGGGTATTATACAATCCAAATTCAACATATTTGGATATAGTATAAGTTATAGTTTTATATTTTTCACCTTTAAAGACATTAAGGGCAAAAGAGTTACTGTTAGATGTCAGTGTACTCAATCAACATTACCTTTAACACTATATTCAAACTCAATCCTGCAGCCAAGCTCATTTAAAAAGTCTATAAGCATTCCACTGCAAGCAATATCAAGGCTGGATCGGACTACAGTAGGCCTGCTTTTGTCTCCAAGATCTGGCTGACCAATGTACCGTAGTTGAAATGGCATGTCACGGCAATCTAGGGCTTTCCGTACACGGAGCATTAATGGTGCAGCCTGGAAGATTAATGACATAATAATATATGATAAGATTTGTTCATGATTTATTTTATTCACTTCGATTTTCTCGTCGGCAAATAAATTAGGATGTATTTACCTGTTGGTTCGGATCTCGTAAACTAAAACAAACTTCTTGGTCATCGAAGGTCTCCGGACCGGCGTCCACATTGTCACACAAACCTCGAAGGCGATGAAGTAAGACTTCTACAGCTGAATCTAATACAGATCCCTAGAAGTAGGAAGGTAGGAAAATAATAACAATTATGAATTTAATAAATAACGAATTTAAATTAATATATACCTGTAGCAGGTATTCTTGATTTGGAATTATATTAGCCTTTAGCGCCTGTGATAAGCTATCGGTGGCGGTAATGGGGGCTGCGTTTGCAGCAGACATACCAGCCATCATTTTGGGATTCTGGGTTCAACTTCAAAATCTAATGTAATAATATTTACACATTAATTATTTTGCTATAGACACTTGGACATTCAATATTGCAGTTTTTTTTTTCAAATTGTATTCACTATCAGTAACTTGACAGTTCGTTCAAAGAGAAATAGGTAGGGATCACAGACTACAAACGCCCAAAATTTTTAATCAATCCTAATCCAAATTTTGCTATCGAGATACAAGTATGGCGATCTGAGATCAATTAAATTAATCGAAGAAACGATTTTTCGAGCCAAATAAATCAATTTTTTAAATCGATATGTAACACTGAATCGATTCAGTGAATCGATATTTCACCCTAGAGAATCGACACTCGATTTTTTCTATTCACGACACGAGATGGCTGTGTGCTTAGTTTTCTGACTTCGCAAAAGTTACGTTTGTAGTCTTTGAATTTTTGTATCTGCTGTATCTGTTTATCGATATTGCGGAATTTATTGCTATAGGCCTTTGACTATCTATCTATAAGGACCCGCCTCTCATGATCATTCCCCTCTGTCAAGGTAGTGGATTAAAACATCTAACGCGTTTATAAAAACTGTTTCCGAAATCGATTTTTCACAAACAGAATCGTTTCCGCTCAGTAAGGTCATCATAAATGCTCCATGTAAATACCGATATACGTGCAGTTAATGTATGCAAAAAAATATAAATATCTTATTTAGATAAAGATGGAGTTATTTTCAGTATTTAAAGTATTAAAGTTCATTTATTTCTATTTAAATCACATAATTCAATTTATTAATAAAGATCGAAGACGTTACCGATTCAATAATCGAGTATAAAATAATCGTTTAGTTCAAGCATGCACTCCCCACGAGACTAGCAAATTTTTTTTCTGTAACAATATCAGCCTTCTTCTAATACACGTAAGATTTAAATTTGAAATATCCATCAAAATGTCATTTTTTGATTTTCAATTATATATCATCCAATAGGATGTCACCATTTATGATTTCCAATTATAGGTCTTAATGCAGAATTACCTTTTTTTAGCAATTATAGGCCTTATATATATTATGACATAATGCTTAAAACTCGGATTTTAAAAAGTGTAGCGAGACTATGTCCCTCTTTTGTTTTGTCATTTTAATTAATGATGTGATAGTGATTGTTTACGATTTCGAATCGATATCGATATTATTTTCGTGTTCAATGTAAGACCAAATTATAATGATTGCTAAAGATCATTATAGATGAATATCATGAATTTATGATATCACTATATATTTATAAAAATTTAATAAAATAACATTTTTGGAAATGACGTAACTAAGATTATTGATTATTTTTGATATCCAGTGCTATTAGATATTTTATTTGTTACTTCTTCAGATCTACAAAAGACCTTCATTTAAAATGAAGTAGGTGTGATTGATAAATAATAGCTTAAGCCGTTGCGGATAAATGTGTTGACAAAAGAATTTATAAGTTAACATATTTAAATCGTATTTTAAAAATGATTTCTAAGATACGGTACGGTTTGAAGGTCTGGGGTTTCTTTTACCGCTTAAAACCAAACAACGGTGGAAAACCAGCACATGGCCCGCGTGATGGTAAGTGGATACCGTAGCCTATTATATGAACGCTTGCAACACCTGGGGTATCACTCGCCCGTTGCCGACCCTGTAAAAATCTTTTCACACCCGGTAGACAACCCACAACACCAGTACCCCCACTGCCAACATAACGCTTCCTCGCGGAGCTCTGGCGATCTTGCTCACCGTTAGGAAAACAAAATAGTACAGTGCTATTTTATTTGGCTACTATTTTCTGCAAAGTGTAGGTATTTCCCCAGTTGGGCAGCTCCAATTTGTAAGTGGAGTTATTCAATTCCACTATGCCCTGCCTCTCGGGGTGTTTCTTCAAACACATTATTTTCTTTTTTCGATATCCGGCTAGAAATAACGAGAGTACGGAACACGACATACCATCACGTCTTTATTCCCCGAAGGGTTAGACAGCTCCGTACTTAGGGGGCAAGCCTATTGCCATTAATCGGGTATCAACCCTTAATTTTATAGAAAAATTCCAATAACACATTGCTCGACCGTGGAATCGAACCCAGGACCTCTAGCGTAGCAGTCGCGCTCCTGTTCATATTAACGCGCGACATAATGAACAAAATCGTATTTACTCCTACTTATATCTCGTGGGAAACAAAACGCTCTGTCTAGTGTCATTCCTAATATATCAGCCTGGCAAAGAAAAGAATCAAACTAATTGGTATCAAAGTATTTGTAACAAAACGTCCCCATTATCCGCTCTATCTATACTAATATTTTAAAGAGGAAAGATTTGTATGTATCAATGTATGTAACAAATAAATTCAAAAACTACTAGGCCGATTTCGAAAATTCTTTCACCATTTGAATTATTATTCAAGATATTATTATTATTCAAGATATAGGCTATATATATATTTCGAAAAAGTTAGCGATTTCTCTGACCCGTGCGTTTATATTCCAATTACATAGTATGTATTTATCTATACCTAAATAGTTTCTTTGTTTTGTATTTAATTAGCATGCAATGAGAGCATTGCATTGAAAATATTTATGAGGCAAGATATTTTGAGTATATTTTGAGTACTCGCGCACAGATGTACTCATAAAATTTCTTATTTTTTAATGTAGGTGCTTATAATATTGTCATCAATGCTTATCAGTTCGTATTAGGTTCAAAGGGGGCCTGGTTATCTGTTAGACAGGGAAACCTAGTACGGATACCAGTCCTTCACAAAGGAAATATGTACTTTATACACTATTCTATTGTAAGTAACTTTAAGTGCCTGCCTTTGTGAATGAGAAATAAACTTTTTTTTTAATTATTATATTAAATAGGTGTGTATGGATGATTTTATTTTTGCAAATAAATAATTACATATAAAAATAATTTGTAGTCGTTGTTACGTTTTTATCCATTCTTCCATAAATAATTCTTCCATAAATAATGGCCGAGAATATTTGAGAACATTGATTCATAAACTTGGCTTTTGTTTTAAGAAATGTCAATCAAAAAGAAAATTACTGATTGAACAACCAAACATCGTATCGTGGCGGTGGCATTATCTTAATGCGATAAAGAAGCACAGAAGAGATCAAAGAAACATTGTTTACCTCGATGAAACATTTATGTCAATTCGTCATTAAATGTACCAGCGTGTTTGCAATCCAATGAAGAACGAGGGGTGCTGTTGCATATTGGCAAAGGGCCATGTTTAATTATTGTACTGTATGCTGGTGGACAAGCCGGATTTATCGATGGAGCTCTTTTAATTTTTAAATCCAAAAGCAAAACCGGAGATTATCATAGCGATATGAATTTTGTAAACTTCAGCAAATGGACTAGAGAAAAGCTATTGCTAAATTTACCGCCAAGCTCAGTTATTATTATGGATAATGCCGGATACCACTCAGTAAAAGAGGACAAAACGCCTACAATGACATCCACAAAAGCCACCATGCAGACCTGGCTGCAAAGACACAATGTTGAATTTGATACGTCTTTAAAAAAATGTGATTTATTGAATTTAAGCCTAAATGTTAATCCAAGAAACAGGCCATGAATTCCTGCCCACTTCCTCCAAATCTCTTCAGTAGTTATCATTTGATGCGCGGTCAAACATACAGACAAACCGACAGACAAACCGACAGACAAACAAACAGACAAAAGTTCCAAAAATAATAGAAATGGATTGTGTTACCGATTCTGAGTCCCCCAAATTAGTTTTTTTGTAAATATAAGCAATGTACAGACATGGCTCACTTACATTCTTATTATATGTAAGATGTAAGATAAGATTTAGTAGTAGCTACATCTTTACGCTTTGAATGCTGGAGAGAAGTGATAAGTTGCGTCAACCACCCGACCGTGTAGAACGAACACAAGAATCGGTTGACCCGACCAAGGTCACCTTGGTCGGCGGTTGGTCCCAACAGTGTAGAAGGCCTTTCAATCTAACCATAATATAAGTAAGTCATTTAAATTAGTTTACATACGAATAATTTATAATAAGCATTATAATAACGGTAGAATTCCTAACATTGATGAATTATTCATCATTCATACTTTACTTTTACTTTATGTCTATTCATTATAGCCTCTCATGTATGAAAAGATTGATGAGTGTGGATGAAGCTAAATAGGTATGTCAGAATCGTTGCAAGTGGAAGTCTGTGGTCTCTGCCTACCCCTACGGTAAAGAGGCGGGACTTTATGTATGTATGTATGTGTACAAAATAAATAATACTTTCTAAATTCAACTATGGATTTTACTCCAATTAATCAAGTTTAAAAAGAATTGTGATTGTCGAATTTCTTGAACTAAAAAAAACACTGATTTTAATACTAGTGATCGTTTATTATGGTATCTTCTGGTTTTTCATAAAATGGATTTATATTGACATTATAAATGTAGACGTCAACGCGGCAGGCCCAGACCAAGACGGAGATGGCGGGATGAGCTGGACTCTTTTCAGAGGGACTGGTCCCTGGCAGCAGTGGTATAGTGGTGATAAGTGGAAGAAGAGTGGGGAGGCCTTTGCCCTGCAGTGGGACACCACGGGCTTTTAATAATAATTATTATAAATGCAGACTTGAAAAAAAATAGTTTTTTTTGTAATCGATATTTTTGACCTCGGTTTATTTATGAATCGATTCATTAAGTTACGATTCGAATCGATTTAATAATCGATATTTTTTGGGAAGAATCGTCATCCCTAAATAGGTGATCAAAGAGAAAGAGTAGGTATTTAGAATAGTTGTACGAAATAATGTTACCAATAATAGTGTCGGGGCAGTGAATGATTTTGCGTAAAGAATGAATGATAAAAATGGTTTTATATAAAATCAACCAAAAAAAGTCGTAAATAAGATGTGAAATATAAGAATGATTATTAATAAAAGCAAAAAATCCTTTTCTATTTTCTTCTAATAAAAACCAACCAAAAATAAAAATCACTTAATTTTACTTAATTTGGCATTTTTGAAATTGTATAGATTACCTTACTAGGTACCGAAAAAAAAACCTACAATTTTTTATAGTTTATATTGTGTTTTGAAGACTAGTTAATAAAAATATCCATTGAAAGTTTGTACATGTATGTAAGTTATTTAAGTTCATTCAATTTTGTTCATTCTTACACCAGTCACTATCTTTTTTTTGTCGAAAGCTGGTAACCCTTCAACTGTCAAGTTACTGAATAAGTGAATACAAATAAAAGTCGAAGTACGGTGCATGCTTTTTTTCAGTTTTACAATTTATTTCACATTCATCATAACACAGCACTCTCACTCAACACACACTTGCATATTTTGCATTGCATTTGATTACGACATTGGTTAGCATGTCGTAGACAGTAGATATAACGCGGATGTCGCATCCTCCTTTTTGTTGTATCAATGGTCGCATGTATTGATTATTGAAATAAATCAAGCAAATAAATTTTCATTTCATTTCATTTCATTTCATTTCATAAGATTTTTGACGATATAACTAACCGGCGCGGGTCGCATTGCAATTCTCACTCAGATTATGATCTAATATTTGTTATTTAATTAACGACCTCTGTGGTTTAGTGTTCGAGTACCGGACTGCTGATCATGAGGTCGTGGGTTCAATTCCCACAGGACACAAAAATTTATGTGATGATATGTTTATGTTTGTGTTCGTCTGGGTGTTTCTTATGTATTATAAGTATATATTTACAAAAAAAAGTATATAAGTAAGTATTATATCCATTGTCTAGTACCTTTGACTATCTATCTATAAGGACCCGCCTCTCATGATCATTCCCCTCTGTCAAGGTAGTGGATTAAAAAATCTAACGCGTTTATCAAAACTGTTTCCGAAATCGATTTTTCATTAACAGAATCGTTTCCGCTCAGTAAGGTCATCATAAATGCTCCGTGTAAATACCGATATACGTGCAGTTAATGTATGCAAAAAAATATCTCATATCTTATTTAGATAAAGATGGAGTTATTTTCCGTATGTAAGTATTAAAGTTAATTTATTTCTATTTAAATCACATAATAAAATTTATTAATAAAGATCGAGGACGTTACCGATTCAATAATCGAGTATAAAATAATCGTTTAGTTCAAGCATGCACTCCCCACGAGACTACCCGCACTCCCCACGAGACTATCCGCACTCCCCACGAGACTAGCAAATTTTTTTTACTAACAATATCAGCCTTCTGCTAATACACGTAAGATTTAAATTTGAAATATCCATCAAAATGTCATTTTTTGATTTCAATTATATATCATCCAATAGGATGTCACCATTTCTGATTTCCAATTATAGGTCTTAATACAGAATTACCGTTTTTTGGCAATTATAGGCCTTATATATATTATGACATAATGCATAAAACTCGAATTTTAAAAAGTGTAGCGAGACTATGTCCCTCTTTTGTTTTGTCATTTTAATTAATGATGTGATAGTGTTTGTTTACGATTTCGAATCGATATCGATATTATTTTCGTGTTCAATGTAAGACCAAATTATAATAATTGCTAAAGATCACTAAAGATGAATATCATGAATTTATGATATCACTATATTTCAATAAAATAACATTTTTGGAAATGACGTAACTAAGATTATTGATTATTTTTGATATCCAGTATTAGATATTTTATTTGTTACTTTTTCAGATCTACAAAAGACCTTCATTTAAAATGATTTAGGTGTGATTGATAAATAATAGCTTAAGCCGTTGCGGATAAATGTGTTGACAAAAGAATTTATAAACTAACATATTTAAATCGTATTTCAAAAATCATTGAAAATGATTTCTAAGATACGGTATGGTTAGAAGGTCTGGGGTTTCTTTTACCGCTTAGGTGGAAAACCAGCACATGTCCCGCCTGATGGTAAGTGTGTATATAGTGTTAATGTACCCTATTATATGAACGCTTGCATCACCTGGGGTATCACTCGCCCGTTGCCGAACCTGTAAAAATCTTTTCACACCCGGTAGACAACCCACAAGACCGGTACCCCCACTGCCAACATAACGCTTCCTCGCGGAGCTCTGGCGATCTTGCTCACCGTTAGGAACACAACATAGTACAGTCACAGATAATAGAATACTAGTAGTACAGTGCTATGTTATTTGGCTACGGAACACGACATACCATCACGCCTTTATTCCCCGAAGGGATAGACAGATGCGTACTTAGGGGGCGAGCCTATTGCCATTAATCGGGCATCAACCCTTAATTTTATAGAAAAACTCCAATAACACATTGCTCGACCGGGGAATCGAACCCAGGACCTCTAGCGTAGCGCTTCTGTTCATATTAACGCGCGACATAATGAACAAAATCGTATTTACTCCTACTTATATCTCGTGGGAAACAAAATGCTCTGTCTAGTGTTATTCCTAATATATCAGCCTGGCAAAGAAAAGAAAAAATCAAAATGAAAGAATCAAACTAATTGGTATCAAAGTATTTGTAACATAACGTCCCCAATATCCGCTCTATCTATACTAATATTATAAAGAGGAAAGATTTGTATGTATCAATGTATGTAACAAATAAACTCAAAAACTACTAGGCCGATTTCGAAAATTCTTTCACCATTTGAATGCTACATTATTCAAGATTAACATAGGCTATAGAATATGTATTTCGAAAAGTTTGCGATTTCTCTCACCCGTGCGTTTATTTTCCAATTACATAGTATGTTACACCTATTTATCTATACCTTAACAGTTCCTTTGTTTTGTATTTCATTAGCATGCAATGAGAGCATTGCATTGAAAATAATTATGACGCAAGATATTAAAAAGGTGTGTATGGATGATTTTAATTTTGCAAATAAATAATTACATATAAAAATAATTTGTAATGTTGTTACGTTTTTCTCCATTCTTCCTAAAATAATCTATCGATATAAAATATCGACATAGTAGCTTCCTAATTATTTTTATTGTATTATACGTTCGTATTGTCGTCAATTCTTGTATGTTGACGTATTTGACCTCTATGTGTGCGTAAATTGTGTTAGTGGTGAAGAATTTAATATGTGTGAGTTCGTGGCGATACAAAATGATTTTGAGTATGTGTGCAGCAATGTCTATGTAGTGTTTCCTCCCCCCGCACCAAAAGTGACAGACTTTTTTGTTCATAGAATTAAGCGCGTCACTTGTCCAGGGATAGATAGTCAAAGTCTAGTACCCATAGTACAAGCTCTGCTTAGTTTGGGACTAGATGGTACTGTGACTGACATGTCAATGTCAAAGTCAATATGTCATGATGTCAACTCATTGTCAATTTGTCATGTTCGCTTTAGCTTCAGTCAGCAGCTGAAGTTCAGCTTTGCTTTTGTTTGCTTTGCTTCATTCGTTCATGTCATATCATATTGTAGTCTTTGGTTCATGTGATCATGTGCGCGTAGGTACCAAAGCGGGATACTTATTGCTAAATTTTCAAGCTAAAATCGTGTCTGAGTTTTGCCTTGTCGAAACTTGTTGACTTTGTTGTTGAAATTGTCCTTTGCCAGCGTAAAATGACAAGCCATGTTAAAATTCGTTTAGCCTCAGAAAGGGTTAATCATTCTGTCCCTTCTAATAATGAATTGCCTCGGTTTTATACCCCAGGCGAGGTTGTTACTGGTATGCAAGATTTTATGCGGTAAGAATGATATTCTGGTTCTTAGTCTACTTTAAATAAATTCAATACGAGAAAATAATCCCTTCACATTTTCACATTGCAGTGGTCATGGTACTTATGCAGAAGATGATTGTTTGAAAGCTTCTGTGGCTGGAGTTATGCAAAAAGTGAACAAGTTGATATGTATAAGACCTTTAAAAAGTCGATATGTTGGTGAGATAGGTGACGTTGTTGTTGGACGAGTCCTTGAGGTCCAGCAACGAAGATGGAAAGTAGAAACTAATTCTCGTTTGGACTCTGTTCTTCAGTTATCATCTGTGAATCTCCCTGGTGGAGAATTGGTGCGTCCAAAATATTTTATAATGTCTCAATATCTAGTTGGTTGATGGTGTTAATATTTATATTGGTAAAATTTATTAAATATGTATTACACAAAAAAACTGCCTCATCTTGGTCTTGAGCGTGGCTTTTATGCTATAGGGCCTGGATTTGATCCCAGGTTAAGCAAACTAAGAACTTCTATTGAGAAGCTCCTATTGAGCAGCTTGTAGATAGCAGAACAGTGCTGTCAAAAGCATAATTTAATTAGTGTTCGACCGAAGGTGCAATTCTGGCCGAAGCCGAAGCCGAAGCCGATTAATCGGTATTCACCAAAACCTTCGGCCGAAGCCGAAGCCGAAGCCGAAGGTGTCATTTACCTTGAGAAATACGATAATTACTTTGATCTCAGAATATACTAGATGCATATTGTGAGAGCTTTAGAGATTTGCATAAAAAACATACCAACATTGTTTCCATTTAGTTTCCTACCTAACGTTAGATAACATAAAATATTTTAAACCAGACAATACTTACGGTTTTTTGGTTCTTAGAGTGCCTCACAATAATGAACGTATCACCACAGGTACTACTCACAGTAATAAATAAAATAATTTGTAATAACAAATATGAAATATTTAAAAACAAAACACTTATTAGAATTTTAAGACGCGCTCTCAAACTTGTTTTGACTCGTTTAGTTTACTAACTGCGATTCGTTTGGTCCGGTGCGGCGGCGCGGCGAAACTCTGTTGCTCTGCACACTCTCCGTCTCGCTCTAGCATCGTTCAGTAAATTTCAAATTTTGACAACTAGCAAACCTTCGGCTTCGGCCAAACCTTCGGCAAATTTTTGGCCGAAGCCGAAGATTTGGCCGAAGGTGCTTTTTTGGCCGAAGGTGGCCGAAGCCGAAGCCGAAGCCGAAGCTTCGGTCGGACACTAAATTTAATAAACTCTCTTACAGATTAAATAAGTAGATATACTGGCAGCACTTGTAGTTAATTCTATCAAAATTTTAAATGAGTTTAATTCATATTTCTCCTTTCAGAGACGGAGATCAGCAGAGGATGAACAAATGATGAGAAAGCATTTACAGGAGGGTGACCTGATCAGTGCTGAGGTACAGAGTGTATTCTCAGATGGGTCTCTCTCTCTGCACACTAGGAGTTTAAAGTATGGAAAGGTAACTGGATCTATGTTAGGTGAACTATGTTGTTAGGTCAAATCACTATTATTATGAATGGTTTGGTTGATCGTCATTCACACTGTCCCATAATTCAACTGACTGGTTGGCATATTTACATTGATTCATTAGTTCATAATTTAGTGGTTCAATGGATTTTAGTGTTTTAAATTTTTCAGCTAGGACAAGGGATACTTATCAAAGTTTTTCCTTCACTTATTAAGCGAAGAAAAAACCATTTCCACCACCTACCTTGTGGCATATCTGTGATTATTGGCAACAATGGCTATATTTGGATTACCCCAGGGGAACAAAAAAATGTGCTTGAAGGAGACAAAGATGAAATTACAAATATTGAATCACAGGTTGGTTAACTAAAGGCTATTGTTATCTGCTTCTAACATCCTTCATCCTTGATCCTTGTCAACTTTTTGTTTGGATCTGTAATTATGATTGCTTCAGCACTATTAAGGATAGCCTGTAGGTCTGAGTGCATCTGTATATACATAGATACATACATGGTCAAGATATAATTTACCTACCAATGGAGCTGCATGTCGCGACATAATTGTGTTATGACGAGACATTAACACACAGACATACACAAATTATTGTGTAGTGGGAATGTGAAGCATGCTAATCAGAGTTAATGCTAAAATAAATTTGCATGTATTTGTCTGATAAAATGGGAATTTACTAGGAGGTAGTGAAAGATTTTTAAAATTTATTAATGTTGGACTGAAATAGTCCTATTGCCTGTAAATCTGTAATGAATCTTTCCAACATTTCCTTATTCACTAATAATTGCAACAGTGTACTAGTTGAGTATATTGCACAGTTGTTTGAGATACTTGTCATGTGAGTTATTTGTATTCTGTTTTCTCCATCATTGTATCTATCATATTTATTTTTTGTATATGCGTTTAGGGTGTGAGGGTATTTGTTTGTTTGTCCCAACGAACGAATGTTTTCACTTATCTCTCAATGTTTACTGAACCTAGAGCTTTCTTAATTCATCAGCGATTGTATATAAAAAGGTACAATAAACATTTACAATATAAATAAGATCATCAAGGATAATAATTTAATTCAGACCATCAAGTCCATATGTATGTTAGTAACCGGAAAATTTTACTTATAGCTAATGTTAGTAATTACCAGTAGGCACAACAAATTGAACAGACCGTACCCCTGCAGTTGGCTCACCGCAACACATGCAGTTCAGTAAATCTACTGAGCAGAGTAGAGTCCAGTCTGTCGCCAAACATCCTCAGGACGCTATTTGGGCTCCCCCGTACTCGTTGCACCACTGACGCCACTTTCTTACGCATAATTGCATAAAAGTCATCTACGCTTGCGTCGGCAAACATGCATGCTGCATTGACTTAAAAGTCAATTTGAACTTTAATACCACACCATCAAGTTTTAAGTGTTAGTGGAGGGGTTCCGGAAAGGCAAAACAATTGAGTGACATTAGTTTCAGAATCGACTGTTAGGCGAGGCGGTACGAAGTTCGCCGGGTCAGCTAGTTATGAATAAAAAATACGTATTATACTTACAGGTACTAAGTTGTAAGTACTTGAGATTCTCAATCTCATGTCATTCAACTCAAAATTACAAAAAATATTGAAAAAAAAACACGACAGACGTACTCGTAGAATTTACATTTTCGGAATCCCTGAATAATTGACTACCTACACATAAACACACACCTACAAGAAAATGCGGGTGCGGCGTTTAGTTCCTTAAGATACATCATATAGTAGATTGTATTATAAGGGAGCAAAGTAATATTTTTACGGCGAGGGCGCTTTTTTGAATCCAGAGTGAAGTGAGGGATTCTTTGGTAGAATCCTGAACGTAGCGAGGGATTCAAAGTACGTCGCCCGAGCCAAAAAGTCAAGCGGCGGTAGCCTAATGGCTAAGGCGTTGGACTTGCGATCATGTGGTTGCCGGTTCGAAACCCACACATTGCACTACCGACGTGAATCCACTCGTAACACAAGCATTTAGCTTAGCCCGAGGGGTTAACAAGAATACTAGTAATGTGCGACTAACATTGCTAGTAAGCTTTAAAAAAAAAACTCCCATACAATCTACTATTCTATACTATCTACATTTCAATTTAAATTCAGAACAAAAATGGGAATGATAGCCGCGACAGATTTCTTGTAGGTGTATAAATGATGATACATATTTATTTCTGTAAATAGATCTTGTAATGACACTTTTATGAGTCAAAGTCGTGTGATATATTATGTGTACAAAGTACCTAGTCATTTGGTCGGAGGTTTTTTCAAATTTTTTAATTGTGAGTTTATGTTTATAGACAGTCAGCAGATCAGAAAGAGAGACAGTGGCGAGAGTGAAGAACTGCATTGCAGCACTTGTGGCTTCCAAAGTGATGCTTGATGACACCAGCATCATGTTTGCATATGAGGAGAGCTTGAAGTATGATGAAGTCAAAGACTTACTCGACACTGAAGCTATGCTTGATGTGGCTTTCTTAACACAGCACAGAATAAACCATGTTGTTGAAGAATAACCGGTTAGCTTTTTATTTTTCTCAATTTCTTTATATTAATGTTATCTGGAAGTGCTGCATTTATGAATTATTTATTAAAATCCTTTGATTCTACATAAATTTTAGTGAATTTTAATAAAAAGAACAGCACACTGAGTTGTAGTAACACAAGTAATTATTAGGTGGTGTGAAGTAAGAAAATAAACAAACAATAAAATTTTATAGATGTATAATCATTATTACTTAATACTTATTTGCAGTCCAATGTTAGAAGTGGAGCATTTTTAATTATGTATTTTTAAAATGATATCAGTATCTCTTAAAATTCTATAATAGCCATCATAAATCTTGAAAAGATCATAACAAAATTAGATTTTGGTTTTCAATATAATTATATATTATAAATTATGGTACAGTATTGTAAAATAGTACACATCTAAATTAGTAAAAATATATTACAAATAGACATATTTTAAAAATTCTATAAAAGGTGTAAATCTAAGTTTATAATAAAATTGTGACAAGGATTTCCAAAGATTGACAATATCAGCTCATTCTCTTAGTCCTTACATTCACAACACTCGTTCATAAATATTTGGCACATTATAATGTCTTATTTCTTTTTCCTAGAATTTTCATAAGATTTTGCGACATAAAGTATGGTTTTTCTGGTGAACCATCGTTTCTTTCGCAGTCTTCAACTGAAAATAATTGTAAAAATTGTAGCACTTAATATTTTTTTTAACCATAATCTTATAAAAGAATCGGTCACAGATACTCACGGAAACAAAGGAACAACGTGTCAATCGCCATCTCATAGACGTTGAAGAATATGGTACATATGAGGTAGGTGGCAATGCTCAGTATGATGGCGGGAATGTAATTGTAGTGCAGAGGCTGGCCCTGGGTCACCTCATACACGAAGTTCCATTGCAGCAGGTAAAACACGGCAAAACCTACTCCGATGGATATTAACAACTTAGACAGGAAGAAAAGGAAGTCTGTGACCTGAAAATATATATATTAAAGATCATTAGTTAAATCAAATTATATCTCACATATATTCTACTATTAGGTATACCTAATTCTCCGTACTCAAAATCTCATAACAGAGCACGTGACATTTTCAACATTATTCTTTATAGTTTGACATTAGTGAGAGGTATTTTATAAATAGATCATTTAAACAATCTATATTAATCTAAAAAGCTGAAGAGTTTGTTTGTTTGCTTGAACGCGCTAATCTAAGGAACTACTGGTCCGATTTGAAAAATTATTTCAGTGATAGATAGCACATTTATTGAGGAAGGCTATATATCATCATGCTAAGACTAAGTAACTATTCCACGCGGACGAATCCGCGGGCGGAAGCTAGTAAAAAATAAAAACAGACGCACCTTGTCTAAAACAACAACTCGTACAATATTCCTCATGAGTAATGAGAAAGCATCTCTTGCGCTCTTACAAAAGCTGTGTCCGTGCACCGCGCACATTATGTACGCATTTTTATTGATAAACTTTAGGAAGTTCTCCAGACACCAGCAGAAGCACTTGCAGAAACACATTATGCATCGTGTGAAGGGATTGTCGAACTTCTTTATTTTTTGGTCGATATACTCCAAGATGACACGTATTACTCGCACTATGGCTATGATCAGTGCTCCCAAAGCGACAGTTCCCAGGTGATACCTGCAACATAATGGTTTTTATGGAAAAGATGTTAAAATTTGTAATGTGTGACAAATAAAATAGCAGTATCTTGTTGAGCTACTGTTATGGTTGTTTTATCAGATTATCCTCAAATCTAGACTGGATTAGATATAGTTATTTATCTTACCGTAATATTCGACATATCCCAGAGGTCAACGTGAAGAATGGAAGATCCTTCTTGTCGTAAGTCCAGAACCAGGTGGAGAATGTGCTGGCAAGCATCATGTCCGAAACGCCGCTAATGAAGAACATTGTCCAGAAAAATCCCAACAAGTTAGCCACTAAAAAATAAATACACACTCGACTGTTTGTTGGTAGGTACGTTCGCCAGCACATCATGATTCCCTTAACTGTCAAATTTCTTATCCATTGGGAAAATTTTACAGTTTGTGGTGACTTGATGTGCTGGCTGTATATTACATAAAATCAATTATTCCGTACTGCAATCACAATCTGGCGAAAGTCAATGTGCGTTAATAGATGTCAATGTACCATCTGTTAAGTAAACAAGTGGGAACTTTATTGTCTTCGTAACAATAAGGTTTCACTTAGACACGCAACCATTTATTTACATTCTATACTTTGATGTAACGAAGGTACTAACAATGCAAGTAGACGATGCTGTGTGGACTGTCGAGGCCTGTGAAGTGGCATTTCGCCAGACGACAAGCTCCTCCGGCTGTGTCGTGACAGCTCACCGTGAACGTTACCGGGTTGCAGGTTTGGTAGTCCTGAAATATCAATATTTAACACGTTGGCTGCGGCCTAATATCGCTCTAATTATCCTACGGTGCGGCCGGCTACGCGCGAGGCGTGTGCGACAGCACACTCGTAACGCATTTTATTATTTAAAGTAAATGGATGGTTGATCGGACCTGAAATCACTACCTACTGACAATGTATCATTCGTACCTCAGTGTATACACCATTACAGTCGCACGTGTCGTTCTTGAGGTTCACAACTGTGAAGGCTGACTCTCCGATAGACAGCAAGTACATTAGCACCAGCACGCCGTAAGCGATGACGAAACATTGGAGTAGCCATGGAAATATCGGAAAGAATATGGTCGATTTTATAGCAATCACTGCCCTGGAAATAAAAACATATTCTGGGTGTCGTAACGTTCAATCGTAAAAAGGCAATCCGTTATTTCAAAAAGACATATTATGAGAATATTTATCTTTGAATTGACTTACTTGCTTCCTTCCCGGATGAGTGCAATAGCAATGGAGATCCGTTTTCGTAGGAAAATGACTATCAACAGAAGTATAAGTAGCAAGACAGCAACCGCGATTAGTATAACGAGCCATGTCTCCGATTTGCTGAAGATGGACTCAGCATAGCCCTCGAGATTAGTCGTTTGATGCAAAGTCGTAGGGTTTGCCTTGAAATATGCGTAGTTCTTATAACATAAGTATATGCCTGAAAAGAGGGTATAACAAGCACTACGAATTACGGTAGGATTCCTTAAATAAATTACGTATAATACTTAATAACTATAATTTTAGATAGGTACATACAAAAAATAATTAACATGTAGCGAAACCAGGGATCAGAGTCTTAAGTCCAATGGCACTAAATGACATAAGAACAGAGAACTGAGAGATTTTCAAGACGAATCTATCAAAATTCAACAATTCTGTAGTCATTGATAACGATTTTTAACCGACTCAAAAAAGGAAGAGGTTCTCAATTCGATTTTTATGTAGGTATGTAAACCGATTTCGCTGAGATTTTTGATTCGTGGTCCGATTTCCGTGATTCTTCTTTAGTTTGATGCGTAATAGTTGCCATTTGGTCCCATAAAAAAATAACAGAATTGGCCCAGTAGATTTCATTTTATGAACATTTTTTTTACACCTCAAGCCCAGGAAATAAACTATTGTGTTATTACGACCAAAAATCAGTATCAACTATCTATAATAACGAATTGGGTATCGAACCCAAAATTGGATTCTAGTCTAGCGTAGCAGCCGTGAATAAGACCACTAGACTAAGGAGGCGATTCTATTATGTATCTATAAAAAATAAGTAAAAAATCTTACAAAATCCAAGTAGTCCGAGTAGGCCAATAATGGAGGACCATACGACCGGTCCAACAACCCAGCGCAGGAGTAGGATGTATATGAAGCATATGAAGACGACCACAAACAGTGCACCCAGTAGGTACCATCGTGACTGCACCAAGTCTTGAACTATCTGCGCCGATAGCTATATAGTACACAATTTTTATTTTATTAAATAATTTGTACCTCTTCTCGTCGTAATTAAATTGCTCAATTAGCTATTTTACAAAATAACTCCATGTATGCTACCGTTACCGAATGCCATGCCATGCCATGCCATGTCATGTTATGTAAACAGCTGCGTACCTGTACCCTTGTCAAGACGTTTTGCAGAATGTTGCAAATTTTAATAACAATGTTTAGTGTAGGGCGACCATGATGAAATAAAAATTTAGAATTTTCTTTATTTTGTATTTTTTTTCTAAACCTAAGTACACCTCTGCCTAACCCTTCGGGGAATACAGGCGTGATGGTATGTTATGTTATGTATTTTTTTTTCAATTCATTTTTATTTATTAGGCAACAAAGGCCTTACTAGCAATGTGGTATGTGGTGGCACATTACCTACTAGTATTCTTGTTAATCTCTCGTGCTAAGCTAAATACTTGTGTTACCGGTGGGTTCACGTCGCAAGTCCAACGCCCTAGCCAATTAGGCTACCGCACCTTCAATTTTATGACATTTAGCTATACTTTCTTATATTATTGTTTATATTGTAAACGAAAATTTTAAACTCGACGATTCATTTTTCTGCCTTGACACGCTGCTTTCATAAATGCGAATCGTTTGTGCAAGTCTCCGTCTTGAAGTTTAGTTATTATGGAAAACCGTTAATCGTCATTCAGCTGTTTTGTAAAACAGCTAGCAGTTATATAGTAGTTTTAATATATAAAATATTTAATGCTTATGTATACGGCTTATTAGGCAATCCAACTACAACAGTTAAATTCCGTTGTCAAATATTCAAAACACTAATAAATTGATGGGTACATAAAAGTAATTCATTTCAAATGGCTCACTATAAGATTGAATATGGAATAAGTTACTGAACTACATAAATGTGTTATGGCACAAAATAAGACTAACATTAAGGTGTCGATGAGTTATTTTATATTATAGATAAGTTATATTATAAGTGCATCCCATTCAAAATGGTGATATTTGTTAGTACCTAATGATGATGAGCTACAAGATGAGCACTACCTACCTGGTCAAATTGAACCAGATTGACGAGTTGTGAGATCACCTGCTCCTCTGTCAAGTTCATGTCCTGAATGATCTCCGTTATCTTCGTGCTCGCCTCCGTAACGTTCACGAAACACCGCCCCATCACTGCTCCGATCACCAAGCATGCACAGCAGGATCAACCACCACGTTAGTGTAATATGGATAGGTACGTGAAATGTACCTTAAATTAATATTTACAAGTGAACGAGCAATGATTGTGTATTATATTAGTACGTATAATATACATTTTTAATGGAAACAATACGATGTGCTGACTACAAAAGAGGAAGGTTTTAATTTAGCACAGTTGTTTATTTGTCTATCATGAACAGGCACATTCTCGAAAGTGTAACACAAGCTGCTTCTAAACGTGCAGAAACGTGCGCAAGAGAACGCACGGCTACATACTATGTGAGTTTCACGCTCGTCAGTCTGCCTCGTGAAGAAAGACATCCAGCTGGCTACAATCCAGCCCACGTACGTGTCGAGGGCCGTCGCGCTGTTCACTAGCGACTTTCGAGCCTCGGTAGGATTCCGCACGCAGCTATCCCTCATAGGGCTGACAGTTTTTGGACTCTGCTTATCTGTGCTCTGGCATTGAAGAGTTGACAGATCGCCGATGCAACGGGATAACACTGTAGTGTAGTTATTATAAGTACGGTACATCTAATTAATACAGGTTATAGTTAGGTCAATCGAACTTGGGACTATCTGGAGGGACATACTATACATTTAACCACATGGTCCAAATGCTAAGCATCTCAAACACCCAATCGGTTGCCACTTTTACAACAAAAAAGTAAATTGGTCTGGTTAATTACCCGGTTGACTTTGTAGGACGTACTTGGCGCATTTGTCTTGTTGCATATATTCTTTTGCTTGGGTAAAAGTCATGGTATTAACGTTGACTTCGTTTGTGCACACCATACTAGATTTTAATAAAGCAAAGTTGCTTTCTGTCATTTCTGTGCCGAATACAAATGTTGTAGTCGGGCACTGGTTGACGCAAACCTGTAACAGAAGATGGCTGTAGAATTACGTTAATGTTGAATGTTGTTTGATAAGCGTTATAAGTAGGTAGTATAATCCAAACTTGCCTGTGGCGTAGGACAGCCAGTAATGGGTGTTCCTGGTGACAAGCATTTCGCAATATCAAAAAAGACTAGGTAGGGTTTGTTTTCAAGTCCAGAGTCGAGACCACATCGATGTCCGTTTGAGTCGATGGGTGCGAGAAGCTTCTGTACGTTTCCGTGAGTCATACCTGAAAGAATGCAAGATATTTGAGAATATAAGTATACTGACTGACTGTTCAATAACGTAATAATTGTTATGATGCTATATTTGTAATAGTTATATGCTCCAATCAAATGATAAACAATTAAGTACCATAGTATCCGACGTATCCCCATACTCCAAGGAAGAGGATGAACAGTATTAGCCATATGATGTCCGTGCACGATCGGTTGTGGATAGGACCATTGAAGTTTGGGTCATATCGGATCGGCTCTCCTGAAACATGAGATACCCAGCATTATATCGGTTATTTTAGCTACTTTGTCATATTATTAGGTGAGCACTTAGACAGGATTGAAAAATTCCCATGCGATTGGGAAAAATGGCATCACCATGGATAAAGTTAGTCTCGTAAATGTTTCGATTATATTGATCTAGGATTATATCAATGTATTTTTATCGTAAGGTCCAAAAGGTTTGCTTTTCTTGTGTAGCTGGTAACATTGGGTTATCTATGTAATGTTACAAAAGTGAAATTCAACTCACTGATTAATCATGAATTCTCGGAAACTATAGACACTAAATTTGGCAGATATACAACGTGTAACTGAATAAGCGGAAAACCTCAAACGGGTTAATTAGAATATCGAGTCATCATTATAATAACGAAACCCGAAAGTCATTATATATAATATTAATATTAAATTAAATTCTGCCTTCACAATTTATATCATGTAGGTATCAACAATATAGGTAATATTATTTTTAGTTTTAACAAAAACTTGTAGTTGTAACAATAAGTACTGGAAGAAGTCACTGACTCCTGAAACACAGGTATCCTAACCTAGCTCTGGAGTCAGGGTTTCATCATTATTTGTAACAGTTTTTGACAATAAATTATTCTTATTATTATTCTTATTCATTTTGAGACACTTAAACATATTTTTTTCAAGAAATTAGTTACACCAGCTATATACAAAACTCGTAGCTGTACTGTACCACAGTCGTACACAATAACGACTACGATATTGGCGCGCACACGCATACAATAACAATTTGTGCAAATAGGTTAGGTACAGTTTTCCATAGCTCGAGCCACTGATGGTTCAAGGGCCATAGTTTCAGGTATTGTATTTGTCTTTTCGGAAAAAATTAACACATATTAAAAACCACTGTGATCGATTCTGAAAAAACTACTTTCAGGTCTTGCGCTTAATCTGTTACAGGTTGTACAGGTAAATAGGCATCCCCTAAGAAAGAATCTTGCGAAATTCCCACGGGATTGGGTAAAATAAGATCAAAGCGGGTAGTAACTCGGGGCACAACTAGTAGACTATGAGGACTTATAATAAGTATGTTTAGGTAAGTATTGTAGTTTAACCACTTGTTAATCCCAGAGAGCATTTTACCTTCTCAGCATTAAGTACAACTTATTTGTAAAGTACCTAATATCAGTAGGTATTTAATGTACCTACTGATATTGCTACAGATAACCTAGTTAGTATTGTTACCTACCATGTTAGTAGTTACATTATACATCAATAAAATAAGGTTAGGTTTAGTAAACACGGAACTTATGATTTTCTTTTTCTGCTAATGTAGGAAGCGTAGAAGGCAACAGGCAGAGTATTAATAATTTTTAAATAGACGATCTCGATTTATAAATAACAGTGTTAGGAAAAATTTAACTGCACCTGACAACCTAGGTTGTATCCTATCAGTGACTTACTGGACTCCTTTGGTGGTATACAGCACTCACTGAATCCCATTTTATACTCAATTTTTCATTTTAGATCTTGTGTCTTGTCTAGATAATTATCACAGTCATAACGAAATTCACTAGTTAGGTACGGTATTGCTTATAACAAAATACAAATGCTATCACATAATCTTCAAAATTCAAACTGACGCTATCGTTCTTATCGTTATAAATTTTGATAAGCATTAGACTAAGAGTATTGTGATAAAGTTCCAATAATGATTAGAATCGGAAGGAAATTCTCATATCCACGTGTAAATATGCTCAAATGGCAGTAGATGCCAAAATCACGTAGGTTGATTTTACTACTGAGTAGAAAAATACTTGCGGGAGCAGTGTACACAGTCCGAGGTTATAGTTAAGTGGTAAAGATGGTAGGTAGGTAGGTACATGCGGTGATATCATGTAAGAAATAAATAGTCATGACGTCTAGCTACTGTGTAGTATACAGTAACTAGATCTCGCCAAACTATGCGAACAAATATGAACCTAATATCTACTTAGACAAATGTAGGTAATAAAATTGTGACTGGCGGGTGTACCTATTTAAGAAATCTAATATGAGGGTTTTATACGGGCAAAAATAGCCATTAAAATGATCTTTATAAGCTTTGTTTGTCTATTTGTACATAAGTTTGTACGTGTATCACGCATAAAGTTAGTACGTAGGTACTGCACGAAATTAGATGCGGCTTTCACATATGTATATTGTTCTTCAAACTTGAAATCTGGACAAATCGAGGACCCAGGAAAATAGTTTGTTTTTGTACTTTCTTCTCCTCTTAGCATAATTATGTGCTAAGTAATAGCCATGCTGACCATACACAATCGGTCCATGTGAACACCTATTTCTATTAAGTACTTAGTGGTTGAAAGAAGGCTAAAAAGCCTGACAACCAGTTTATGTTAGGATATAACATGGGGTATATGGGAAAGGAAGGGTTAATGTAAAAGACTAATATTCAGCTGCAGCAGCTATACTCCAACATAACTTGTCTAGAAAAATATGGGTCGACTAGGATGACTAAGAAACGGGATAATTTTAGAAAAAATGTGTAATTTAATTTGTTAGAGTTGCGTGACTCGCCTGCGCCCAGCCCTACGAATATACTTTTTTGTCTAATAATTGGTATCTTGGCGAGTTTATGTACCATGATACCGTCATTATATCTCTCTATACAAGGCGATAACCGCAGTTTCTCTGCTCTTCATCCGTAACAAAATGCAAATCACGCTACTCTCTCCAATATTATTGTTAACAATTAGACGCTGGATGATTCCAACTTCCGTGTTCTCTATTACATAACCATTCTCGCTACATACATTCTTACAAAACTGTTCTAACATACAGGTTTATTTCATTAACAAAATCTGTAATGGAAGTGTGTGAGAGGCCTAGTGATATCAATGCTGTCATCATTGGACAGCCAACTCATAGGCACTCCACTTCGAATCTAAGGTACCTACGCTCCTCTGTATTTTCGAATTCATGTGCGTATGTATCACTATATTAAACAGTAAATGAAAGCATCGCCACGAACCTATATGTCTGAGAAATCTCAACTGCGCGTGTGAAATCTGCAAAATTGCTAACCCACTTTAGGCCTGACAGTGTGATGCACTAAAGCCTTACCCCTCTCATTTTCCGTGCAGTTCCGTGCCCAGCAATAGCAGAGTATCTAAAAGGGTTGATGATGGTTAAGTCAGCGGTTTAACAAATTAGCGACGGCTAGAATTTTGTATGGGGGAAAAGAAAAAAATATGGCGACAAAATGACATAAGTACCTAATTACTTAAACAATGTGGTCATAAACAACAATATGCTCACTTTGTATTTATCAAAAACTACTTAACTATGTATTTAATAATAATTCAAATAATTGTATATAAAATGTTCAAAATTCAAAAGGGTATAATATGATATTCCTAGTTTGGGAGGCAGGGTTTCATTTTGTAATTTTACTGCTTCAATATTCTAATTAACTTTATTGCTGATAAACAATGTTTGTAACTTTCATAATATCCCCTTGTACCTACGTAACGACGACTCATTGAGTCGTTGTCAAAAAACCCTTGTCTGTAATATATCGTAAATTAGTAAAATTACCTATTGTTCTTTATTCTACCTATTGTTCTTTATTTAATGTGTAAATACGTATTGATATTCAGCCACATCTGATTAGCCTGAAAGTCCACCCCAACGCAACATAGTTTGGAATAGGCTAGGAGAACGTGTTGATTAAGTTAAGTAAGTCATGTTGTTTGTCACAACCAAAGGCAATTAAAACTCGGGAATTTACCACTTTATGATTAGATAAAAGTTCCGCTTAAAACATTATAACAGGCATGTTATGATAATATATTTATACAGAAATAATAAATTGCCGTATTAGCCAAGTGGTCCTGAGCGCGACTGCTACGCTAGAGGTCCTGGGTTCGATTCCCAGGCCGAGCAAAGTGTTATTGGGTTTTTCTATGAAATTCCCAGTGGCAGCTCGGAGTTAGGAATTTGTGCACGGTTAATGGCAATAGGCTCGCCCCCTATTACATGGGACCTAAAAACATACCGGCGAACTGTGGGTGTACATTAGTGCGCCTCTGCCTAACCCTTCGGGGAATACAGGCGTGGTGGTAACTATGTTATATAAATTATCGACTTCGGTCCAAATTTGACATTCAATGTAAGCAATTGTGATTGAAGACCATTTATTGTAAAAGAGTGTCCATGGAGTTTTTTGTCGGATTCTTGCCCATAGGATCCTTGCTTTTGGAACCGTGCAACTAAAATCATAACATTTCATAATCGCTTGTAAAAGCTTACTTATTGGAAATAAAAACATTTGAACTTCAAATCAAATGGAAATCATGTTATGATGGAGCCGTTTTAATAATAAGTAGTACATACTGATCTAATAGTACAAGCAATTTAATAAAAAGCTAGAATTTAAGTATACCTACCTGCCTTATACATATATAACTGCCTCATTAGCCAAGTGGTCCTGAGCGCGACTGCTACGCTAGAGGTCATGGGTTCGATTCCCAGGTCGAGCAGTGTTATTGGGTTTTTCTATGAAATTCCCAGTAGCAGCTCGGAGTTAGGAATTTGTGCCCGGCTCGCCCCCTATTATATGGGACTTAAACATACCGGCGAAATGTGGGTGTACATTAGTACGCCTCTGCCTAACCCTTATTTAAGTATACGATTAGGTACACCTGGAGTTCTGGAGCTGGTCGTAGTGATAATGGAATAATTATAGGTACTTAAGTTAATAACTGACATTACAAGTAAGTAATTAGTTTAAGACGGTCTGTTGCTGATGAAGTCACCGGCCTTGCCGTTTACTTAAATAGATCAATTGTAGGTACTTAGTTTATTATGAAGAAAGATGGTACATAATAGACCAGTAACCGGATTGTTATCTTATCTGGAATTAAAGAGCTAATCGATACGCGAAAGGTAATTCCCGTGACAGATTACAGTGCAGGTTTCTTTGAAAATTATATTACGTAAGTACTTTGATTTATTACTGTGGACCTACTCTGTAAATTAGGTTATATTTTTATATCGTTCTTTATGTGCATATGAACTATTTAAATAACCTGACTAATTTTAAGTAGAATAACAGAAACTTACTCGAGTCGCTACATAAATTTCGCGCTCACTCTCACTAGAAAATTAGTACGTAGGACATTACTAGCTGTTCACCACGATTTCATGCGAGACGAAGTGATATTATGTTGAAGTACGCTTTTTTAATTATAATGAGTTCCATCTTTAAAAACACCCGTTGCCCCATTACAAATATCCACCCACAAATTTTTGAAACACGTCGTTATTTATTTATTTATTTATTTTTATTTATTTATTTATTTAAGGAAAGCTTACAGTCTAATAAATCATGTGAGTAACTGTATACTTAAATTTTACATTGCTAATTACAAGCTTTCACAAATTATGTTCGAAGCACAAGTTTAAAACATCATAGGTACTTGCATTATACATTATACAATTTTATATTATACAGCCGAACCAAAAAGAAGAACAAGTAATGTAATTTTAATTAAGGTGACTATTTGAGGTTTGAGTTAACGCCGGTCGGGCATGTCAGCGAAAAAATCTTTGTTCATCCTTCTTTTTACTGAACTCGAACTACTACAGAATAGATCTATTTCTAAATTGGATGACATTTTATTAAACAGTTTAGCACTGCGCGGGAAGAAAGCATTACGTCTGTAGTTTGTAGAAACAAATGGTATGTCTAACAGAGGTCGCTGTCTAAGGCCTAATTGATTTGTCCGCAATCCTATATGAATTAGAAGATCTGGGCAATCGATTGTGCCGTTTGCGATGTTAATTAAAAAACATATATCATTGACAGTACGTCTATATCCTAATGGCAGAAAATGATACTGGTGACAACGTTCATTGTAATCCACTGAAAATCTCTGTGCTTTAAAATCTAAATATTTCAGGAACTTTTTTTGAATGCCTTCAATGCGTGACACATAGATTTGGTACATCGGATTCCATACTTGGGACGCGTATTCGAGATAGCTGCGTACGTAGGAGCAGTATAATATCTTCACAGTCTTTAGAGATTTAAAACACGCAGATTGTCTTATTATAAAACCCAATGCTTTTGAAGCTTTTTTAACAATGTAGTCAATGTGCTTATCGAATAAAAGTTTGCTATCCACTATTACACCTAGATCCTTAACACATTCTACCCTCTTAACTATCTGATTATTTAGTTTATAGTTAACGCCAATAATTGACCTTTGCCGCGAAAACGTTGTATGCATGCATTTAGAGATATTTAATTGCAGTTTATTTAATGTACAGTAGCTTACAAATCTGTCTAAGTCCTCTTGGAGTTGTTCTGTGTCTGAGATGTTGCGTATTGTTTTAAGAATCTTCATATCATCTGCATATAACAAAATATATGAGTACTTGAAACATGACTTTATATCTGCGATGAATAAAATAAATAAAAGAGGGCCCAACAGGGATCCTTGAGGTACTCCTGAAGGGATCGAACACCAGCCAGAAGTGTAACCCTGCAGCACTACAGCCTGTGTTCGATTCTCTATGTATGAGCAGAACCATCGATATAGGTTTCCATGTATTCCTGCGGCTAATAACTTTTGTAACAATATCTGATGATCGATACGGTCAAAACATTTACTATAATCCGTATATATAGCATCAACCTGCGCGCCACGCTCCATGCCTCTAGAGATAAAATCAAGAGCAAGAACTAAATTAGATGTAGTTGACCGTTTCCGAAGAAACCCATGCTGTTCATGACCAAAACTGTTTTGCACAGCTATATAGACTTCATTGTATACTATACGTTCTAGTACTTTAGAAAGAAGACACAATTTCGATATTGGGCGATAATTTTCAATATTGCACTTATCCCCTTTCTTTGGCACTGGCGTTATGAAAGCGGATTTCCAGATTTGTGGTACTGTTCCCTCCGCCAGAGAACGATTAAACAGTGTACAGATAGGCACGACTAGGCTCTCGGCACATTTAACTAAGAATATTGGTGGTATAAAGTCCGGTCCTCCAGCCTTAGTAAGATCTAGCGATTTCAGCAATTTTAAGACAGATTCGGACGATACATTTATGGAACTAATATAGTTGGAACAAGTATTTACATTCGTTGCAAGTGTCTCATGAGATTCTATGTTGCTATCCTGAAAAGTAGACATAAAATACTTTGCAAATAAATCACTAATTTCTAGTCCGGTTTCCGCAGATTTATCCCCATATCGTAGCACGTTTGGAAATGTGGTAGTATTTTTTTTGCTTTTAATATAGGACCAAAAAACTTTGGGATTACTTTTTATAGAGGTTTCTATTTTTTCAATATAATTATTAAAACAAACAGTCTCTAGTTGAATAGCTCTGCTGCGTAGTAAAGAGAAAGATTGATAATCAGATAGATTACCGTAGACTTTGTATTTTCGGTGGTACTTGCTTTTTTCTTTTAGGACTTTTATCAACGCTGAATTAAACCAAGAGGGGTGTAAACATTGCCTTACTGACTTAACAGGTATAAATTTGTCGCGAAGTTCATAGAGTTTATTATAAAAAAGTGTCACTGCAGTATCTAGCGATGGCGCATCCAGTAACTCTGTCCAGCAGACCTCATTTAGTGCACAATTGATAGCATCGTAATTACCACTATAGAATAAATACTTGATATTTACTTTATCTTTCAATTTGTGAATTTCTACAAATTCGATCTGAATAATAAGCGGTTTATGGTGAATATCTACGGGTAATGCCAGTGGGTCAACACATTCAGCAACCGTTACGGGACCATTAGAAAAAACTAAGTCCAATAACCTATTGTTTATATTCCGTACATCATTGAACTGTGACAAGCAGCAAGTAAGCATAGTATCGAAAAAATCCATTAAGTATTGACAGGTGTAATTCAATGGCAATTGACCAACCTCGTCATTATTAGGAGTCCAATTTACCTGACCACCAAAATTAAAATCACCTAATATAAGGAATTTATCTAATGGGTGCGTTAATATTATATCATTTATTTTACTAGTAAAATTATGCAATTGATTATTATATGAGTTACCTGCATTTTCCTTGCAAAGATAGACGGCACAAATGTGTATGTTATAAGTCACTGCGGGTCTAGACCTTTTTAGAATAATGGTTATCCAAATATCTTCCGCGGAGCTGCGCCAATCGCACCTTTCCACAACGGTTAAATCACTTCTCACTGCTATCAAAACACCACCACCGCGAGTTTGTGCTGTACGGCTAAGGTCACGATCACGTCGCCATACTATGTATCGCCCATCAAATATTTCGCTATTGTAAACACTCTCAACTAACCACGTTTCAGTAAAGATGATTACATCATATGAATTGAGAGTTATATTTCTATGTAGATTATTCGTTTTTGTACGCAACCCACGAACATTCTGGTAATAAATATTAAGCGGTGCCATTACGAAATCGCACTATAACTGTTGTACGATTATAACAAATACATAGTTTATCAGAAATAAAGTAACTTATTAAAGACACAGACACTACGTTATTATTTGAAGTATGGCAGGTAGTTGCTAAAATTATACAAATAACAGATAAGCACGACGAGACACAGTAAATAGCTCCAAGCGAACTTCGAATATGCGTCGCTAATGACCCATGAATAGAAACAACACAATGCACACTCGTGTTCATTGGATAACCAAACGTCATTATTGCTAACATAAGCCAAATGAAATTAGGCCTTAGCGCGTAGAAGTTAAGATTGGATTTTAAATAATACAGACATATATAGACCGAGAAATATTCTAAAGGAACATTACGTGACACTGTGAATAAGCACAGAAACTGATGAAAAACGCATGTTGCACGCCACGAACGACGATTCTCAAACCTCAGACAAAAAACTAAGTGTATAAAATAGATTATAAATATATGTAAGTATGAAAACAATAAATTCACACTATCTTCGCAAGATCCTTTTCCGATTTTATCATTATAACGTGTGATGTATCTGATTTCCTTACGTGTATCTTGGCATGCTTGACCCATATATATTGAAATTTTTTCTCTGCAGCAGCCTTTTTAGTTTTCGCAAGCAGGGCCTTATTCTGGACTGTTAGATGGTCATTAATATAAATTCTATAGTTCCCTGAAAGTCCTACTGAACCCGTTGTCAGCGGGCATGTCTTCAAGGCATATCTAGCGGCTGCAACAAAATCCTCCTTCACGTACCGATTGCAGAAACATATAATTATCGGTTTAGTGTTTTCTTTTTCGCGTGTTGGGACTCTGGTAATGAAATTTATTTGGGTCTTGCTAATTGGGTACTGAATCTGAGACCCAATCTTATTCAGGATGTCGAACAAGTTCTCATTGCTGGTTTGAGGTATTCCTTTTAGTTCTATATTATTCATTCTTGCCCACTGTTCGCCGGAATTGGTTTCCTGTTCAAGCTTTTCGAGTCGGGCTTGAATTAAGTCAACCTGACCTTGAGCTTTCTCCACTTGCTGTACGCGTTGTTCAATATCATTTATTCTTGCATTAAATTCCTTAAACTCTTTGTTGGTGTCATTCAATGAAGATTTGATATCCACAAATTCGGCACGCAACGCGTTGATTTCCTCCCTTAAGCATTCTAGAGGCGCTAGTTTTTCAGAAATGAGTCTTATCTCTCTTAGCACTTCAGACTCGGCTTCAATTCTGGGTGAGAGTGGCTGGCTACTACCAGAAATCCTGCACCTCCCACAACGCCAAATAAGCTTCCTGTCCCCAAGTTTCCGGTAACCAGCTTCCGTAATTCCAGCGCAGTGGAAGTGCAGCTCCTGGCTGCAAACCGTGCAATGAGCACCTTCGGACAGCTGCTCACTGCATGCTCCGCATTTGTGTGATTCCATAATAAATTGGTAGTAATGAAAAAATAAATAAAAACTGCGTGTTAGGAATTAAAGTTCGAGATACACTGGTTCGGTTAGAGAATTTAACTGGTGCTAATAGTGGAAGCGTCCGTATGGTTTAACCCGTACGACGGTAGTGATTTGTGATTGATTTATGATCAACTAGCTTCTGCCCGCGACTTCGTCTGCGCGGAATTCAGATAAAAAGTAGCCCATGTGTTATTCCAGACTATAATCAATCTCCGTGCCAAATTTTATCCAGATCCGTTCAGCCGTTCTGGCGTGAAAGAGTAACAAACATCCATCCATCCATCCTCACAAACTTTCGCATTTATAATATTAGTGGGATACATCTACAATCCCAAGTTTCAAATTTTTATCTACAAAAATATTTATTTTTTGTAGATAAAATCTTAAAATGTGAAAATAAAAAAATCCTGAAGTGAAAATGATGAAATAGTTCCAGCTCTCGATACCTACCTAAAATACCTTCACGAGTTAGACAGGGTCTTCGTAACACAGTAAAACCAATGTGCTCTGTACATAAATGGATTATCTGAAAGTTGGTTTAATTCTTTATCGCGAAGCCTTACGTTCACAACCAATAACTGATTTAGATTTTACATAAATATAATAAGAATGTAAGTAAGTGACTCGTGTCTGTACAATGCATCTAATAACAAAAAGACTAATTAGAGAGACTGAGAATATTTGATGCGTGTTCAAACACACGGACCAAAATGATAGGATTGTGTTACTTCAATCCTATCATTTTTGTCTGTGTGTTTGAACACGCATCAAATCATAACTAATTAGTTGATCTCGAGGAAGTCACAGGAAGTGGAAAATTATTCATAGCCCGTTTTTTGGGGCATCATTTAGGTTATACGTACCTAATATAATTCAAATCGTTTCACTCGATAAAAATGTATTAACATTTTATTAGGTATGTAACATTGAAAACGTTAAATTTGAAAAATTACACTGTTGTAGATTTATCTAAGATCTAAATATTATGTAAATTGTATTTTTTGACTTGTGCTAGCATACAGTTACTCATTTTATGATGTGAAACCTCCATGATCCATAGATACAGAGCGCACAGTTTATTATTGAAACTAAAGAGTTCCCAAAAAACAAAAAATACCACGTAGTTTATGTTAAATATATAATAAAAAATACGATGGGTATTTTTCAGTTTATTTTCTCAAATAATAGTTATTTGTTATGCAAGGCTGCAAAGTTGTTTTTTGTGCGAGTACTTGTATAGAAACCTGAGCTAGCGAAGGATCCTAGGATTGAACCATGAGCGAAGCGAATGGTTCAAATATAGAATCCTGAGCGTTGCGAGGGTTTCAAAGGTACGAGACGCAGAATAACTTTGCAGCCGTGCGCAACACACAACTTTTCACCTCACTACAGCGAGGAAACACTACAGCGCCTTTTATTTTCTCATAGTGGGTGATGAAAAGTAGAGTGTATCACTCGGGCGCAAAATATATTTTTGGCTCGGGCGATGTACTTTGAATCCCTCTCTACGTTCAGGATTCTACTAAAGAATCCCTCACTTCGCTCTGGATTCAAAAAAGCGCCCTCGCCGTAAAAACATTACTTTGCTCCCTTAATATACAATCTTCTATTATGCATTTTCAGTGGACCCGGCGGTATAGAAAATTATTGAATAGAAAGGTTCGAATTTTAAAAACTCTTTCCAAGCTAGGGGGCAAAATGCACTTTTGCACGCAGATTTCGAATGACAAACAGAATCTTTCCGAGTTTGTGAGGTGAATAGAACTTTACAGTTCACTTACATACCTAATGAGAAAATGTACTAACTACTGGAAAATTGTGTCAACTTTGATTCTATTTATTACAGTTTATATAGAAAGCCATGGGTACATGTCAGCCAGTGTACCTATATTTAATAAGTGTATTTTTGTTCTATGTTGCAGTAAAAGACAACAGATTGAACTCTAAAATTGCCGACCGGTCGTTGCGGCACAGACTAATATTAGACGAATTTTACATTCCACGTCACTACATCCTCAGTTACATCCTCAATTTCGCTTATTGTTCAGCATAATCTAGGCAAGACTCACTGAAATTTAAATACTTATAGGTTATATAGCTTATATTGTGTGAAATTATTTATTGAAATTATTATATCGTGCGATATTTTTTCTGGTTTTCAAAAAAGCGCTATTACTTGAGAATTATAAATATTTTCTTAAATGTAATTCTGTCACAAATACGCACAAATAAAGAGCTACTCGTGTTTGTTTATTCTACAGAAGCACATGCAATGGTTTTAGAGATACACGATTTTGCAAATCAATTACTTCAGCAGGAAATGCAAAAACCTTAAGACGCACAAATTATATTTTTGGCGCACATTTATGCACAAATATAAGCTCTGTATCCATACACAATATTTCTCATTCCGATCATTCGTTTAGAATTTTCCTGCTGGAGGAACGTTACTCCAGCAGGAATCGTTTTTCTCGTTTTTTTCCAAAACTACAAAGCGCACAATTTTTTTATGTGGCTTACAATTACAGCATATTACCTACGCACTAATTATACGTTCCACTCATATCACTCTAGGAGCTACTTTCCTGCTAGGGTAACGTAACGTACACCGGTAAGTTTGCGGTACAAAATAACCTTGAGAATTTTCTTACGAATCATCCGAAAAACCGGAAATAGACGGGCAAAGCCGCGTACCTACAGCTAGTATAAATTAGGTATATGTAAGTAAGTATTAGTTTTATCACCGTGATACACTGTTTGTTTATATTAACCAACCACACGCGCTACATTGATAACCGGATTTTAGCGATAAAAACGTAAAGGACGTTTAAAAATTGTATACATATGTGCACGCTGTAGCGTCACATAGTAAACTGACTTTACTTGAATCTTTTACCATGATGTAGGTAGGTTCTACCTAAGGCGTAGTTCACAGTAGCCTCCCGCGCTGAAGAAAAACATGTTGATGTTTTTTTTTTATTTCATCAACATTATGCACAGATCTAGCTACAAACAGTACCTAGTACCCACGTTATTATTTCACCATGGTAATGGTTCGCTATTTTATCTTTTAATTAAACTCATATATTTTCTTATTAGTATCGGAAATACCGTAGCTACGTGCTGAGACGTTTTGATTTTCATAGCCTTTAATCTCATAATATAATTATGCTCAAGCATACCTGCCCTAAAAAATTCAATTGTAGTGGTAGATAGCATTAAATTTTTACTGTTACTTTTACTTTTTTTTTATTTATTTAATTTATAGGTATAATTTAATTTTACAATCAAATCCTTAAAATGAATACGTAAAGGAATGTAGAGAAAGTTTCCTAAAAAAGGAATATAATAAAAACGTAATAATAAATTTACTAATTACCTTGAAATATAAAATAAATGTATTATTATGGTTTATGATTGACCGGGTTGAGGACGATGCCTAATATTAACACTGACAGCGTGATGGTGGTGACTAGTGACGGTAACATTTATTTACGTCTTACCGATCAGCAGACGTGTGCCGCAAATAAACGCGATAATACATTATTTCGTAAGCTTACTTATCCTGAACATTAGAAAAATAATAGAAAACTATGAATACTTAGACACTTAGACTACTTTTTTTTGTAACCCAGACAATAGTTAGAAACTAAAATTTCCAATTGATCCTTGATATGGTTGCAGTAAGGAGACATATCAAACTAAGAAATTTACACGCACTGGCCCGATAATAAGTAATTAAAATTTTAAAGCACAATATCGAAATTGTGATTCGGGACGACAACAGCCGCAGTTTACGGGAAAACCGAACAGTTAATGACACAATGCGCCGACGCTGACCTTGTTTCATTCACACGTCTGCACTTTGAGTCATCTCTGATCCATTTTAAATGCTTTCATTATCTATGTGAAGGTCTTTGACATGGTAACACATCGCAGTGCTTGAATGATAGATATTTCTGGTTTCCTTCTTTTCTTTATTTTTAAAAGAAATCAATGTTCATTCTTAACATTTAGAAGAATGACGACTGGCATGGATGCTTTAAAATAAGTAAACGAAAGTGACTATAGCCTGAATATCTATACTAATATATAAAGCTGAAGAGTTTGTTTGTTTGCTTGAACGCGCTAATCTCAGGAACTACTGGTCCGATTTGGAAAATCTTTCAGTGTCAGATAGCTTATTTATTGAGGAAGGCTATAGGCTATATATCATCACGCTACGCGGACGAAGTCGCGGGCAGAAGCTAGTATATTTAATAAAAGAATTAAATCAGAATTGGATGTACTTAACCTGCATTAGACAGCATTAAAAAAACTTTATCACTGATATTCCTGTTTCAACAACTTTTTTTAAGCTCATTACCCGCTATTGCAGAATCTTTCCATAAGTACTACTATAGATACTGTAAAAGCAAGCGATACTGATTTCCATCTTGATCACATCAACTGTAGAAATAAAGAAAACATTCTAAATGTTAAAAAAAACTGCAGACCTATGGGTAATTCTGTAGATGTTACTGAATCTATAATTGTAGTCTAGTAACACAACGCGATCGAATCCGTAAAAAGTAGTTTCATTTCATTAATTAAAAGTAAACCTCACTTAAACTAGCATTTTAGGTAATTACATAATCAATTTATACTCAATTTATGCAATCAATAATGCATCAATCAAGTAATGGCTGAAAATAATACAGAAACTCGAATCGATTTATTAATTATTATTATAGGCAGTAACGTAAAATTAAATAAGCCTAGCAATTGATCGGAAGTAAAGAACATCGACCGTTACAAGGTTTAAATTAGTGGCATTACCTGGATAAAAACATTTCAATTTGATTGAAAAATGCAAAAGTTATCAAGATTCAAGGGGTCTATCTATCTTTAGGAATCTATGTTTAGGTTATGTTATAAATTCAACAATTATCTACTTACATAAAATAAACCAATTAAACACTTTACAGGAGATAATGCACCACTTATGTAATTGTATGGATTGTGTAAAAAGTAATTAAATACCTTCTTAATAGACTCGAAAACCTTTGCAATAGAACCTTTCTACCCCCCGAAATAAAGCGCAGCATTAATCGCAGCGGTATGCAGCTCGATCAAAGTTGCACTAAATTTGACTTAGATACCTTTAAACTTGATCCTATCGAAATAAATCTCAAAAAATTAAAACGGATCTTAAAGGTAAACTAATTTGGACAACTTCTAAAAATTCCGCAACATATCAACTAAATATTCAGGATATCAAGCTAGCGTTGAGCCAACTGAACAACCAACCTTAAACAATCGCTAGAAAGATAATTACTTAACCTTCTTTTGTTTTTACAATCGTAGTAACATTACAATGAGTACCTACCTACCTAATAGTATGTGATGGTTCTATCGCTGCGGCACTCGTATCTATTATCAACCCACATAAGTAGAATATTGCGTGTTTTTGTTACCGTATGTTGACCTTGATAAGCCACTCAGGGTACATTAATGAGAACACCTGAAAATTATTTACTGCTGCTGGTTGCGTTTTCATCACTGACTCTTTGTTATAGGAGTTGGCACCTTATTCAAACATTTTCAGACTGCAAGAGAGTGAAACTCATCTATAGCTACATTAGCTACATTGCTCTTAGGTCTAACAAAGTCTAATAACATAACAATATAAAACAGTGGGACATATTATGGGTCGATTATGTTAGAATGTTACCTATGTTAAGGAACCACTATGGGTGCTAATTATTAATAGTATGTACTTATTCAAAATGTTTTTTTTATCATCCTCACTTTATAATCACTATGTACCTATTATTAGTGCAGTCAGTTCAAATTATAACTTGATAATTAAATAGTTATGTATCTAGGAAGGGTACTCAAGTCTTTAAGCATTGAAAGATCAGAAAGCGCTCTTATCTAGTTGAAGTGCCTATATAGATAGATAAGTAAGATATTATATAAACAACCTACTTAATTGATCATTAGACGGATAATGATATGCGTCAACAATCGTAATAAAATATTATTACACACCTAACTACCAATAGGTATATCATACCATCACGCCTGTATTCCCCGAAGGATTAGGCAGAGCGTACTAGTGTACACCCACAGTTCGCCGGTATGTTTAGGTCCCATGTAATAGGGGGCGAGCCTATTGCCATTAACCGGGCACAAATTCCTAACTCCGAGCTGCTACTGGGAATTTCATAGAAAAACCCAATAACACTTTGCTCGACCTGGGAATCGAACCCAGGACCTCTAGCGTAGCAGTCGCGGTCCGGACCACTTGGCTATTGAGGCAGTTATAATAATTGTATATTAATAGGTATATCCTAAGTACTTAATTACTTGAATTTGGTCGATTATGTAGAAATCTGAACGGATATACCTATTATGAATGATGGATACGAGTAACTACTCTAAACGAACAATTAGGTAATTCTTTGGTAATTAACTGCAGGTAATGTACCAACCTACGATTACGTTTTTAAACCTAAAACAGCTGAAATTATTCGGATGAATTTTGTCTTGTCTTGAATTTGTGGATAGACGAACAAAGTAGTTTTCATAATCAAGTAGACCCCCCAGAGGGGTCCAAACGCTCGACAGCCACACACAACACAGTTCGTCAGTGAGTTTAGGTCCCTTGTAATATGGGCCGAGCCCTACTATTGGCAAAACAGACCACAAATCCGAACTCCACAACCACGACCACGAATCCGAATTTCATAGAAAGCCCAATAATACTGCTAGATTTGGGAATAGAAGCCAGAACTGCTAACGTAGCAGTCACGCTCGTTACCACTACGCTAACTAGCTTCCGCCAGAGACTTCGTCGGCGTGGAATAGTTACTTAGTCTTAGCGTGATGATATATAGCCTATAGCCTTCCTCAATAAATCTTACACTGAAAGATTTTTTCAAATCGGACCAGTAGTTCCTGAGATTAGCGCGTTCAAGCAAACAAACTCTTCAGCTTTATATATTAGTAAGTATAGATAATAATACCTTAGTATCTAATTCACGAGCACATTGAAGAGGCAACACAGTTTAGTGATCCTAATTATTGTTAGATTTGTTAGTTATAATGGATTACAATTAACGCTTTACGCTTCTTCGTGCCTGTGATAAGTACTTGCATTATAAGGTATAGTATAATCAAAGTTTGTTCTATTTAATATTTTACTTTTAGAGCATTTTAATCAATTGATTTAATGCATTCATTAGTACCTACGTAAAAACCCATGCAAGCAATAAGATTTTACGTACCTATTTATCGTTTCTAGGACCATCAAAAATAGAAATCTAAATCTGAACCAAATACCTCGTTAGAGTTATATTTTTGTCACAGCACCGTACCTATATAAAAAATACATTGCACTATTACGACTTTCAAAGGAATTGCTGTGGAATTATTATAGGCGTAGATTAGTTAATTTCAACCAGAAAGCTACAACGCGATTTAAGTATTTCAATTAGACAATTTATTTCAACAAGATTCGCTACAATTATGTGCCACACAATGAATTGTGTGATATGAACTTACCGTAGTCTTTACCCATGGTGGATTTAACAACACGGATAGTTAAACTAGTCACTGCACAATTGGAAGATTCAGTTAATTTAGGTGTGATTTAGGTGACCAACACAGCTCACTTCGCTTCGGTGTAATAAAACTCTATTCAACTTGAACAATCGACATAGTTGTTCCTGTGATATATTCAACTATTCGATATATTCTTGTGCACAGGAAAAAACGCCATCACACTTTTAACCACGACTAATAATTGTTGTTAATTCAATTTAAGTTAATTGTTACGTAAAGTTACGACAGCATTGAAAAAAATGTAGCATTTTTTTTAATTAGTCTGAATACTTATTAACTTTTATTTATTTACAGCGGAAGTGAAAGTTTGTTTACAGTCGAAGAGCACAAAGGTATTACGCGATTTATAGAGACAGTGTTCGCGGGCTGCGCGACGAACGCTGACTGGCACGTTCGAGTGCGTTGAGCGGGCGACAGTGGCTACCAGGCACTGGCCTGTCTGATTCACTACTCAAACATACAAAGCTAGCGTGGCTTTGTCTTACTATTGTGTATGTGTAAGTGGTTATGCTCAACGCAGGTCTTTGTATTTAGTTCCTCAATAAGCTCAATTAAGTCTGTTCCATTGAAATGATCAGAAGTCGCTATCAAGTTCAAACGTAAATATGCTAGCTTAGTCTTTGTTATGTATCTTACTTCATGAACTTGAATCTCTAGTAGGAAATATTTAGAATGGAATGTGGGTACAATAGGTAGGTAGGTACATAATTTAATTACATGTAGGCCCACATGTAGGTAAGAATACAATTTTATTAGCCGAGGCTACGTCTTTAGTCTTTCTGAAATCATTCAAAACTATAAACAACCTGTCAAATCAAAAGTATTTATTCCATTCACAATTTCAAAGGGATAATACCACAGCACAGTTCAAGTTTCCTCCTCAGTTATCTGTTGTGGATTGTGACTGTGTTTTAAATTCTGTTGTGTTGCTGGGCACACTGACACTGATTTATTTATTTGCTAATTTTATTATAATTATGCATTACCTACCTACCTATTATGTTTTTTATTATAACTGATTCTTTTATAATATTTCTTTATACCTACCTATATGCCGTCCTAAAAATTCACTCGATCGTAACGGTTTTGATAAACGTATCGCAATGGCAATCCAACTAAATCAAATCAAATCAAATCAAAATCAAATCATTTATTTGCCTGAATATGGGTATACATGAGGTGATACATAATTTTAACAAAGTTCTTTTTACCATATCCTACCATAACAGGTGTGCAAATATGTAGTTGTGCTAAGAAATATTTCTTTAGGCTTATCTATTACATATTAGAATTAAAATAACCATTATTATGAAATTTATTAATTATTATATAAATCATTGTATTAAGACTTAGTTAATTAATTACATTTATCATTTAAGTAATCTTTAATTGAGTAATAAGCTTTATTAATCAAGTAACTCTTTAATAGTTTTTTAAATGAAATAAGATTATTTGCTTCTTTTACATTTTTGGGTAAATTATTATACCTATATTCTAGGGCCCATACAAAATGCACTCTTGTCAAATATAGCTGTTCTGTGGCTTATTGCACGAAGTGTACTTGCGTGTCTGGTACTTTTTAACGTTTCATATTTATTTATATTATTTCTAATATCTAGTGATAGTTCATAAATATATATTGATAGGAATGTCAGTATACTTAAATTTATAAAATATGGTTTGCATGTATCTGTAGGTTTTAAGGCACAGATCGCCCGGATACATTTCTTTTGGGCTTTGAAAACAATCTCTTTCTCGGTGGCATTCCCCCAGAACATTATACCATATCTCAGTATCGAACCAACATAAGCATGATATGCCGATAGAAGTGCACCTTGATTAACAACTTTACGAAGCATATTATATAGAGCATATGAACACCAGCTTAGTTTTGTGCATACTTGTTGAATATGTGTCCTCCAAGTCATATCTGAATCGATGTGTAGTCCTAAAAATTTTGTAGTGATTATTTTATCTATGTTTGTTTGTTCATAATTTATATTTAATGTGATTAATTTTGAATTTTTTTTTTGAATGTCATTATGTATGTTTTAGTTAGGTTTATTTTGAGTTCATTCAAATTAAGCCACTTAACTATAGATGATAAGGCACAGTTTATTTCATATTCATATGTTATAGGGTCTTCAGATACAAACATTGCGGTACTGTCATCAGCATATAGGACCATAGGTGATTTGATGGATTTGGGGAGATCGTTAATGTAAATAATGAAAAGCAAAGGACCCAAGATACTCCCTTGTGGTACACCTTTGCAAACTTTTATTGGTGCTGTATAAGTGCTTATTTTCGACTTTTGTGATATTTGAAATGCTAGTTATTTCAGTTTGTTGTTCTCTGTTACTTAAATATGATTTTATGAGATCGACCGCATTTCCTCGTATCCCGTAGGCTTCCAGTTTATACAATAATACTTCATGATTGACGCAGTCGAACGCCTTCGTCATATCCATATAAAGTGCTGTGACGTCTTTTTTACTGTCAATACCACTCAGTACCGTTTCGAGGAAAGTATATAATGCATTGTTAATTGATTTATTTTTTCTAAAACCCATTTGTTCTTCCGTAAGGATATTATGTTTTTCCATATAATTGTAAAGATTGTTATAGATAACCTTTTCAATAATTTTTGATAGAAACTAGAAGCCATTCAGCTATTTTACAGAACAGAGCTCATCAGAGCTGTTTTGTAAAGCAGCTAGCGGTTATGTAAAATAGCGAATTATACAAGTCTACGATATAACTTATATTATGGTTTATTAGTTTACTGGCACTTCACTGATGATTTTGATAAAATAAAAACGAAATTGCTTATTAAAACATAACATACCATCACGCCTGTATTCCCCAAAGGATTAGGCAGAGGCGTACTAATGTACACCCACAGTTCGCCGGTATGTTTAGGTCCCATGTAATAGGGGGCGAGCCTATTGCCATTAACCGGGCACAAATTCCTAACTCCGAGCTGCTACTGGGAATTTCATAGAAAAACCCAATAACACTTTGCTCGATCTGCGAATCGAACCCAGGAGCTCTAGCGTAGCAGTCGCGGTCAGGACCACTTGGCCATTGAGGCAGTTCTTATTTTGGGCCTATATCGGGATTCCAAGCAGGTGATAAGCCGTAAGATCCAGCTATCTTCTCTATTGAAATTTCAGCTGTCCGTGACCATGGATGCTGTAAAGAATCCGAAAGGTCGGGAAAGTACATAGTTCCTATAACCTATAAAGCGATAAACTTCTTAACAAGTAGTTTTATTTCAATGTCAGTTAGGTACCTATGTACTTATTCGTTTCAGTAAGTATACTAAAATGACCATATTTTCTACCTTCTTTTTATGTTAGATAGGTTATACATAACATAACATAACATACCATCACGCCTGTATTCCCCGAAGGGTTAGGCAGAGGCGTACTAATGTACACCCACAGTTCGCCGGTATGTTTAGGTCCCATGTAATAGGGGGCGAGCCTATTGCCATTAACCGGGCACAAATTCCTAACTCCGAGCTGCTACTGGGAATTTCATAGAAAAACCCAATAACACTTTGCTCGACCTGGGAATCGAACCCAAGACCCCTAGCATAGCAGTCGCGCTCAGGACCACTTGGCTAATGAGGCAGTTAGTAGTAGCAGGTAGTAGTAGAGTATAGGTTATACATAATTATAGGTATAATAGCATAGGATAGGGTGGTTAGGTAAATATTACACACACTAATTAGGACATCATTACACCGTTCATAAAGCATTTCATACACTCGGTATGTTAGAATTAGTGTTGGTCTACAAGAATAAAAATAAATAGACCTGTGGGTAGGTATAACCCGGCCATATTACTTTGGTAGGTCCCTACCTACCTACTTATTTTTATACTTATCCAAACCTTCAAGCACAGTTTCAAGGTATTGGTTTAGGTATCGAGAACTGGTTCTATATTTTATCAATCATCATCTTTCGAGCCTTTTTTACCAACAATTTCTGGGTCGGCTTCCAGTCTACCCAGATACGGCTGAATAAATAATAATAAATAAATATTCTAATTTGTAAATACCTACATAGGTACCTACTTATAGTGTCCGACCGAAAGTTCGGTTTCGGTTTCGGCCGAGTATCGGCCAAAAATCAAGTTTCGGCGGCAGTTTCAGTTTCGGCCGAAACTTTTGCCGAAACCGAAACTGATTTCTTGGCGGACGCTAGCAGCCCTGTTCGGGAATTGTCGTGCGCCGTTCGGATAGCTCTGTAGCAACACAACCAGTGTTGCCAGATGGTTATATTTCTTACATTTTTCGTAACTTTTGACCCCCTCGCGTAACATGTAAGCAATTTTTATATATATATATTTTTAAAGCTTACTATTAATGTGGGTTGCACATTACTAGTATTCTTGTTAACCCCACGTGCTAAGCTAAATGCTTGTGTTACGAGTGGTTTCACGTCGGTAGTGCAATGGGTGGGTTTCGAACCGGCAACCACATGATCGGAAGTCCGACGCCCTAGCCGTTAGGCTACCGCCGCTTATAAAGAGATTGATGATTCTTCTAAGTACAAATACAAAACAAGTATTAATTAATAAGATTTCAAAATACTAATAATTAGTATTTAATGAAACAGTAACAATTAGTGATTTGATTATTGATAACTGATAAACATTTTGCAATGAGAACTTAATTTGAAAATTTAATAAAAATACAATTAATATTTTTTATATTATACTAGCTTCTGGACGCGACTTCGTCTGCGTGGACTTCAGATAAAAAGTAGCCCATGTGTTATTCCAGACTAAAATCTATCTCTGTGCTAAATTTTATCCAGATCCGTTCAGCCGTTCTAGCTTGAAAGAGCCTCACAAACTTTGCATTTATAATATTAGTAGGATTAAATAAATGATTACAACAAAATTAATATACTGTTTCTTTTTCATGTCCTAATTAATGCAGAATAATGGGTAAAATGCACCAAATTTCAGTATTTTAAGGAATTTTATACTTGACCACGTGAGTTTCCAGAAGCCACGGCCGAATATTCGGTTTCGGTTTCGGCCGGAAAACCAGTTTTGGTCGGACTTTAGACTTATAATACACTAGCTGACCTGACAGACGTTGTCCTCTCCAAGTTTCAACTAACCACCTCGAAAAATCTGGTTTTCCATATTTTTAATACACCATTGACCTCTGAATACCTTATTTCTGACCTATAAATTACTTAATTTCAAAAATTTGTTCACATGGTAGTGACGTGAAGCATGGAAATATAAACAGACATACCTACATAGATAAAAATCTCAAATAACTGTTTCGACATCAGTAAAGATTAACGCGTTGCATTTTTTTTTATTATACATACTTTTGTGGTATATTCTTTGGTTATAATAATTATTTGATTTAATGGAAACTCTTTAGTTTCTCAAATAAAGTGTGCGCACTGTATAGATCTATACTATGGAGGTTTCACATTATACAATGAGTTACTTTATGGCTGGATGCTATATAGAAGAAAACAATAATTGTCAAAATGGTCAACTCTAAATGACACCTGTTAACGAATCAAATTTCAGTGAGGTAATAACAATGTCGTGTTAGTCCGCTAGAAAATAAGTTGTCATTCTTTGTTTACTTCTTTACCCTACTCAAATATTTAGTTTTGACGACGGCTTGTGCTCTCTGGATAAATCCGATGTATGTCCCGTGATGCTCTGTATAAGTACAGTTAGAATAACTGTACTAATTATCAATTCCTGGTCACAATAATGGTTTCTGATTGATCTGCTTTATTTTCTTGTTTTATCTTATTTAGTCCCTGTCAGTGTATTTTTTTTATTTTATTACTTGATTCTGTTATAATTTTTGATCCGTGCTAGTCTAGTACAGAAATACTTGAAAAAGAAATCGACTGCAATGGTTATTTTTAAAATTCAACGTTTGCAATGGTTAAAATGTTAATAACTTTTGATAGAGAGAACCGATTTGAATTAAAAATATCCTAAATGTTAATTCAAGAAACAGGCTATGAATTCCTGCCCACTTCCTCCAAATCTCTTCAGTAGTTATCATTTGATGCGCGGTCAAACATACAGACAAACCGACAGACAAACAGACAGACAAAAGTTCCAAAAATAATAGAAATGGATTGTGTTACCTATTCTGAGTCCCCCAAATTAGTTTTTTTGTAAATATAAGCAATGTACAGACACGACTCACTTACATTCTTATTATATGTAAGATAAGAAGATAAGAAACACACCCAGACGAACAGAAACACTTATATTCATCACATAATTTTTTGTGTCCTGTGGGAATCGAACCCACGACCTCAATATCAGCAGTCCGGTACTCGAACCACTAAACCACAGAGGTCGTCAAATATATATCAGTACTTTACACGAAGCCATCAGACCTCAGCAACCTAATTTCTGGGCAATACCGATATTCGGAGGATAGACTGGTTGTCAGACATCTAGGTAGGTACTGTAAGAGTTTGAAGTATAGAGTTTTTATTGTGCGCGCCCAGGCACGTAGCAGATTATAACAAAAAAGTAAGTAGTTGTCAAATGTCTAGAAATGAATTTGATTATTGTGATTCCATAAGAATTTTCGCTTGAGTAATAAACGCGCAGTATTCGCTCTTATTGTGCATTATTGAATTAAACGCAAAAACCCCCCATTATATCTAACCCGGCCTCTACAAGTTGGTGGAGGCCGGAACTTGTAGCATACGGTTTTGTACACAAGTTGGTGGAGGCGCCGGGTAATGTCATAAAGCGAATAGTAATATCGAATAATTATATGTTGCAGTGGTCAAAGTGAAAACCATATTGTTGTGCTGGAAGTTTCTCCCCCGCACACATCGAGATACGGAGCAGAGAGGAAGTGCCTGCTCTATTGTGAAGAAAATATTGTCCCTAAAGCTTGCGATTTGCGGATGTCGCTTCGCGAGGAGAAAAAGGAATTAAATAGCTAAGTTTTGTTTTTATGTTACAAGATGGCGGAAGAGATGTGTTTCTTTTCTGGTGTCAATAATGTGTCCTTAGATGAATTTTTGATACAATTTAGATTGGTCGCCGCTTAATAAATGGCCGGAAAATGACCTGGGATTAATATTAGGCGCATATTTGCAAGGACCAGCGCTTATCTTTTTTAAATCCACGTATTACGATGGTATTGACTATAAAACTATTTGTGATAAGTTGAGAATAGAATTCCCCTCCGGAATTAATTATGTTGAGAAATTTTATAGTAACAAGCAAGATATAAAGGAAGATGCGATCACATATTATTATAGGTTGACGGATTTAGCCGCGAAGGCTGATATTGTAGATGAAAGCATATTTATAAAAACATTCTTAAAGGGGTTACTGCCGTGCGATAAAGTTAAACTAGGCACCAAATTATATGCCACAAAAGGTGAATTGCGTGCAACTATAGTGCAATTAAGGGACATATTCGAGGACAATAAAACACCCTCGATAAATTTGCCAATTCAACCGCCCCGTGGCATATTATCAAAGGTACGATTTGAGCAACCATGCCATACGACCACACCGTCACCGACGTCGCCGAGAGCTTCGAATTCGTCGACAACAGCACCTTCAACCCCATATCAATCCCCAGAAAGGAGGGATAGAGAGGAGTTTCACACCCCTCGTTATAATTTAAGACCACGATCTCATTTCACCTACACAAACACTAACACCCCTAATAATTTTAGTATGAGAAGGAACCCGCAGCACCCAAACTATCAAGGACGTGGTCAATGAAGAAGTATGATACTAATATATGTTCGTTTGTTTTCATATCTGATGAGCTGACTGATGTGCTGTCTGAACGAGCCAAGAGAGGGGAAAGATGCCACTGCGTTTTCGGTTGAAGGCATTCCGAATATATAAAAATTTTAGAGGGATTTATTTTATCTAGCAGGAGGGGGACCCTGCACATGCTGTATCGACTTCGTGAAATGGACATAGTCCTTGCGAAGGGTGTCTGAGTTGGACACATATGATTCAGCAAATATTTTTTATTTTTTTATTATATAATATTATAATAAAGAGGGGTATTAAGATTAGTCATGGAAATTGATTAATTATAGTTCGGAATGAATTCATGACAGGATTAATATGATTTCTTAAACTTTCCCTCTCTCTGACTCAATTGCGTTAGAAGAAGTTAAAGTCTTTGCATATGATATTGATTCTTTTTATATTCAGTCTCATTAACCCTTCAGGCATGATGCTTAGCTTTCAATGTAATTAATTTTGAAGCATCATTGGATAGGAGGCCGTGGCGCATCTTTTTCAGGCGTTTTGGTGCGTCAAAGTTTATGGCGTGTAGTATTTATTAATTATGCTAAAGCTTTGTAAATTTTTAATGATAACTTAACCATACACATGCCATAGACTATCCTGTTTTGAGGGGCGAGCCTCATGCATGGTTGTAAGTGAATTCCTTTCGCCTGTTAATGTTTCGAGTTAGGACATAGGCAGGTAGTTAGTTACTTTTTTGTTTTTATTTGGGTAAAACTTTTTTTTTGTGTTTTATTGCCTTGTTTTACCCAAATGCAGGGGCGTAGCTGATGTAAGAGTTTGAAGTATAGAGTTTTTATTGTGCGCGCCCAGGCACGTAGCAGATTATAACAAAAAAGTAAGTAGTTGTCAAATGTCTAGAAATGAATTTGATTATTGTGATTCCATAAGAATTTTCGCTTGAGTAATAAACGCGCAGTATTCGCTCTTATTGTGCATTATTGAATTAAACGCAAAAACCCCCCATTATATCTAACCCGGCCTCTACAGTACCTACCTAAATCATTTTCACTTTACAAAAAAAGAAATAGAAACGAGGCAACTGAAATGGCAAAACTTACTGTAGCAGCGACACCGTCCCTGGGTGTCAAATACAGGTAAGTACCTACTTAAGTACCTAGGTACTATGCCCTATATCGATCCTGTCACATTTAATAAATTAATGCGCTAGCTACATATTTTATTTAGATTGCAAATTGATCACGTCAAGCAATCGAGAATTTTCAACTTCATTCATGAGCATCAATGTGTCCGATTTTATTTTGTAATGTGATTGGGATAAGTAAATAACCTACCTATGTGTGTTTTTAAGATACTGTAGGTCCCTACCTACTTATATTAGGTACATATACACATACCTACGTAAATAATTAAATAAGTTTTTGTATCCGTCATATTTATTATAGCCATAATATTTTCCTTTTTATTATCATAACTACTTAGTGATAACTATTAAGCGATATCCTTATTTTATTATTGAGAGATAAAAAATATATGATAGGTACGTAGGACAAATTGTTTTCAAAATTATGTGAATTTGTAGGTACCTATATTATTCGGGGTAAACGGCCAGGCGCCCTACAGGATCGGAACAAAGCACTTGCATTGCATCCCTGTCTGGTTGTTGACCCGTCTTGAACTTTTGTATTGAACTAATTGTTTGATTCCAATTTCAACAAATCGATGCCTAACCGCCAAAAAAGGGATACTTATCCGACATTTTATAAAAGTTAAAAAAAAAAACTATTGGTTCCCAAGTCTTGAAAATGAACCCATATAGCATTTTTATGTATATGGCTCCACAAAATAACATTATTATGTACTTAAGTGAAAATTTCCCTCCTAACACAATTTACTGTCGCTTACACCCGAAAGCGGAAACCACTCACTGTTGGACCTCCAGACTAAATGAAAGTCACAGGTACCTATCTATTTAGATAGGTACCTGTGACTTTCATTTAGTCTGCTCAAAAATACAGCAATTAAGTAGATCTAGATTGGAGTAAATAAGTTTCTAGATAGTCGCTGACGCTGCAGCCAGGTCTCGCCGCCACCCCTCCTACACATGCGCCGCCTGGGGCCATGGCCTCCTTTTCACACACCACTCTACGCCACTATACTTACCTTTTGATTACTGAAGTGCATTTATCATGAAGCGTTGCATATCTATGTATCTGTCGCTGTAAAGAAAGAAAGAAAACACATTTATTGAGACAAGGAGACAACACACAGATGATGAACAGTAAAAATAAAAAAGTAAGGTCACTAAGGTGTGCTGTCGACGTGCTTGCCTCGAAGGGGTTGCCAGCTCAGAATTATGCTGGGTGTATTTAATACTCAGCGCTGGTTTTCAGTTGGCACTCTTGCAGTGACACACGGACACAGAAAAACATGAATAAATATAATCTTCTTACATATAATAAGAATGTAAGTGAGCCGTGTCTGTACATTGCTTATATTTACACAAAAACTAATTTGGGGGCTCAGAAACGGTAACACAATCCATTTCTATTATTTTTGGAACTTTTGTCTGTCTGTTTGTCTGTCGGTTTGTCTGTCGGTTTGTCTGTCGGTTTGTCTGTATGTTTGACCGCGCATCAAATGATAACTACTGAAGAGATTTGGACGAAGTGGGCAGGAATTCATAGCCTGTTTCTTGGATTAACATTTAGGCTATTTTTAATTCAAATCGGTTCTCTCTATCAAAAGTTATTAACATTTTAACCATTGAAAACGTTGAATTTTAAAAATAACCATTGTAGTCAATTTCTTTTTAAGTATTTGTGTACTAGACTAGCACTGATCAAAAATTATAACAGAATCAAGTAATAAAATTAAAATCAATCCCAAGTAGCACAAAAGTGCTATATAACAGCATTTTCACAGTGCACCGTGGAAGCATTGGCTGCATAAACTTGCTGTATAACAGCGTAGGCAGCGCATCCTCTGCTGATATAACTCTAATTTGGGCACAAATAATTCAGCACATAGCTGTATAAGAATTCCCATTAGCAAATAATTGAATTATATCAACATTATATTAGCATTTATGTGTGTAACAATCACCCCAAGAGCTGAAAATTGCCTGATTAACAAGGCATGTGTTACCTCTAATACAGCACGATAGACGAATGTGTACATTTTATATGCTTTTACACAGTTGAAAGTACACTGAGAAAAATTGTGGGTTGCAATAACATTATTATTTATTTTTCTTTAATATGAACTGTCAATTATGTGTTGTGTGCAAGATCTCAAGTGCCATTTGTGAATATAGTTTAAGGTAAGTAAAACTTTGATTTCTTCCTTTTATGTTTGAAATCTTATTTGGGAGTTAACTTTACTGTCAAATAACATACATATTTAGATCAAAATTTTCACGCGCCCTCATAATACCGCTAAATACAAAAAAAAACTTAACTTAAATACAAAAAAAAAACGATTAAAAGTTGGTTACGTGTAAATAATTTGTAAACCAAATCAATTTCAATCGATATCTTCTAAAATAAACCAAAATAAGAAGATTCAATTTTACAATAATTCACAGTCACGCAGTGAAAATGGCGGATGTCAAGTGCTACAGGTTGTACGGGTGTTCTGATGTGGCCTATAATTCAGCAAATAGTAAAGTAGTTAAGCACTCGTGAGAAATAAATCAGCCATGGTTCGATATGACGAGTAGTAGTGGTTCACATTTCGCGCCAGTTAACCAGTTTAGGGTACCGCTGTGGTTCTGCTAAAACCATTTTATTCCATCCATCACAGTTATTTACCGTAAGTAAATCTCTGTTTCAGAGAGCACTTGGTATCTGTAACGAGCAGCACCTAACTGCGGAGCTTCAGCATGTTAAGCAAGTGCTGCACGATAACAAGCTACAAATACCACGGGCCTGCCACAGAAACCGTGTGTAACGTGCCACAGTTGAGCGCATACCCGCAGTACTACCATATGTATGAGGATTCACTGACAAGATTAGCTACATCATAAAGCGTGCTTCAATTAAAACTTATTTTAAGCCGCTGAAAAAGATCAGTCAGTTCTTGCCACCTGTCAAGTGCGACATACCTCTACAAGATACAGATGTATACAAGCTTGACTGATTGCGGTGTCTCATATATAGGCCAAACAAAAAGAAGCATAGGGACGGGTCCCTATGGTCCCGGGTAAAGGAGCTCATAGCTGATGTCAAGCACCGCCGTTCCAAGAAGTCAGCAGTTTGTGAACACGCACTTGACAAGGCTCAGCACTATATCAGATTTGAAACACCAAAGGTCCTTGCAAAAGAAAATCCATTCCTACCCAGGATTATTCGTGGGGCCATAGAAATTAAAAAGCACCCAAATTCCAATAGGGAGTGATGGGTCTTGGCACCGTCTTGGAACCTTATTATAGTGCGAATAGAGTGCGAGTGCGCTCCGCCTTTTGCAGCAGTTGCCTCAATAAAACGGTAGAAACATTATTGAGGCTCCGATAGAGTTTAGGAGTGAACCCAAAAAGTCACGATTTTCAATTTTATATCACTTGCCTACACTCTCACACGTTCACGAACACTATCCACCATAATTACACATCAAACTTCGGAGAAATTCAAGTTTTGAAAAATAATATAAAATCGACAACGTGCACTTTACATTTTCCCGCCTAAACTCAAACATTTAGCGCAGTTTAGCGCCAAAAAATATATGACTTATTATGATCACAGATTATGTGTACGCATTTTCGTCAAGAAATATAGAGTAAATACTTTTTGTATGAATGACATACTTTCTGGTAAATTAACGTAAGGCTCATAATTTAACCTTTTTACATAATTTACACACATTGTACACACGTAGTGTGGGAAATCTTCGTAAATGAAAAAAATATATACTCAAAAACTTATTCAATAATTATCTATATTTATCAATAAATATATAATATATATTTATTGTTCAATAGTTCTGTCATGGAAACAACGTTTTTAGGTAGGTAGGTAGGTTCTCTATTTTTATTCCTACGATTTTATGTCATAATTTAACATTGCATAATGTTACTTGTCCTAACATTAGTTACGCATAATACTTATTTGCCATAACTATTTAGTCATAATTTTTTAATCCTATTTACTATAAGCATAATATTTAATAAGCATACTATCCAAAAGCATAAGTTTACTTAAGCATAACGACGCATAACCATAACTAAAATTAAATTATCAAAGCCTATAACCTTCCAATATCGTATTAGGAAATGTATGAAAAGAATACTTTCTATAATAAAACACGTTGTTAAAATGAGAATAATATTTTTTATTATGTTCCGGCACTCTCCGGCCACTACCGCGGCTCCGCTCGCTTCGCTCGCTCGGCTCGTGCGTCGTTTGGTCACAGTTCTAACGTAACCTAACCAGTTAAAACATATTTCATCCCGAAATTACCGGTTCTCTATTTTTATTCCTACGATTTTCTATTAGACAAATAAACAATATGCTTTACAACTTTATGCATATCAAAGTTATGAATATAAACAATAGGATATACAATATTTATGCTTAATATAACACAATATGCTAAAAGCAATTAAGGCACACTATTATTATGACAAAGAAAATTATGCCTAACTTATTATGACAATTTAAATTAGAACAAAAACCATTATGAGAAAAAAAGGGATCCCAGGTAGGTACGCACCTAATAGGTTGATTAGTATGAATATTTGCCCAATACACGGATTATGGAAATCAGATCGTAGTTGATCCAGATGCCCTCTAAATAAAGTAGCACATTTAGTTAAATTAGTTTCAAAGTCGACCCTAACATAATATTTCGGAAAAGCTGATGACATTATCTTTAAATGTTGTTTTTTTCTTTAATCGAAATCGTACTGGAAGTTAAAATAGGCGTAACAGTAAGTGCTATAATATCATGGAGAGTAAATCATATTTGCATACCTAAATAATTCTTTGAGCGCTGAATAAAATTCAGTATATTTTGGCAAAGAGCCAAACGTTAACAACGTTACACGACAGAAATGCTCGAGAGCAGCCACTTCATGAATGGTTTTAACTTATAATAGTTAGGTATTGTATGACAATAATAAGTACCCGTTATACAAATACCGAGTGTTAGTGCGATGTCAAATTAATTGTAAAGGCCCTCTCAGACTGTCCCCTGTCTGTTTTCCATTATAACGCAAAACCATTAGCATCGAAATATCGGGTTGCTGTAATAATGTACAGACCAACCATAAACAGATGTACTTAGTTTATTTAAGCCACTGATCGCTATGATATAATTGTAGAGGTCAGGGTTAGGCAGAGTGTACACCCACATTACATTAGGGTGTTTCTTATCTATTATAAGTATGTACCTATTTACAAAAAAAAAGTATATAAGTATTACATATCACAGTACAAGCTCTGCTTAGTTTGGGAGTAGATGGTGCTGTGTAAAATTTTGCAGAATATTATATTATAATTACATTTCGCCGGTATGTTTAGGTCCGATGTAGTAGAGGGCGAGCCTATTGCCATTAACCGGGTCACACAAATTCCAAACTCCGAGCGACTACTGATAATTTCATAGAAAATCCAATAAAACCGACAAGCTGGACCTGGGAATCGAACCCAGGACCTCTAGCGTAGCAGTCGCACTTGGGACCACTAGACTAACGAGACAGTTTAGACTAACGAGGTAGAAACTTTATGCATTACTTTTTTCTTATTGAGGTAGCGTTTGTAAATGTATTTATTATAATTATATTCCTTTATAGGCTTGCGTAGGCTACAAGTTAAAGTTAATTAATTATTAATCGTCAGCAAGAATATTATACTAAGGAATATGTTAAGAATATTCTTAAAAATAAGCTCAATACAATAAAGTTATATAATTATACAAGATGCTTGCTAGGCTCATTATCTAGAAGTTTTCCTAAAGGAAATATCGATAAACTTGTTATATCTCTCACCCACTTGATTCAAATTTGTGGATTCATAAACTGTTACAATAATGGCCAAATAACGTGAATTTGTGAGCTATTTTAATTCTTGATAGGCTTACGCCTGACTGCCAGTTCGCCTGATGTTAAAAATGCAATTATGCTTCAAATGCATTGAACAGATAACGAAAATTAAAGCTGCGGTTTACAACATAGGTACATACATATTATATTACATTTAATATCTCCAGCTGAGTAGCCGTGATCATAATTATAGCGAGCGACGGAGTGGCTTGCCTCACAAGATTAATCTAGTAAATAAACACTGCAGCGAATACTGGCCACGGATGTCCGTATAACTAACGTACATATATACTCTTTGATAGACAAGCAATTCATCCAGGAGTATATCTGTACCTTCATTATGCGTACAACATTTAGCTAATCAAAACCACGAAATTTTAGAGCTAGGGCCTATAGCCCGATCGTCCGCGAGCGAGCCATAATCATTCGACCAGCGAGCGACGGTCCAAGAGAAATGTCATATTGACAGAGCGTGTGCTATATTTATACTACAACTCGTTAAAAAAATCCTTTTCTTTTATGATTGCTTTCAACGACAATGTTATTTAATGCTACCATGTACTTACGGGAATAAAAGGAAGTCTATATAATTCGATATTCTATATAACCACTAGCTGCTTTTCAAAGCAGTTCTATTATTTAAAACAGCTGAATGATGTTCAGCAGTTTTTCATAATTGGTGACCTTCAACACGCTGAGTATCATGAACGTTTAGCGTTTATCTTCATCAATATAGCGGATTAATGTTAGCTATCTTGAAAAACAGTGCGTTTCAGCGTGAAATGAAACGTCGGACTGTACATTTTCATTCCAACATTCAGCGCTAGTGGCACTGTATGGCATAACAAGTCAAGTAAACCCGAATTTCTTGTATATAAAAGTATTCTTCTATACAAAAGTATTCTGGGGCCCATGTGTACCTACAACGCTTGTCATAAAAAATTAAACATCTACTACTAATATACTAATTAACTTGACAAAACGTAAATGCAAAACTATCTTATCACAATGGCTCTTTGAGCTAAGTAACTAATTATGAGGAGTGTGAATCCCTTATAAAAACAATCAAGTAACTTTTCTCAAAAACAAAGCATACTATACACATATACTTATCTCAACATACTTACCTATGAAATTGCACTTACACATACGAAATACGTCACTCTCCCTCATTCAAACCGATCCACTTCACACACTCACAAATCTTACAAATTACACCTATCTACCTAATACACATAAACTCTTCACTCTCACTATACACATTTACTCTTCACTCTCACAACACACATCAACTCTTCACTCACACAAGTTCCAACCTCAAGTATAACAATATTTTTTATTATCTTTTTTTTTTGTAAAAAGTTTATTTACACTGTGTTCCCATAGTTTATTTGTAAGTGTCAATGCCTGCACTCCTTGGCTTCCATATTACAAGTGTTTACTTAGTTTGGAAGTCAAGAGTTACTTTAATGTGTACTATGTATATTTTGTCAATAAACAACCTTACCCATACCTTATTCTTCTTCTTCTATACAAAGGCTACAATTCGATTCACGCTCGAGCCGAACGAACGAAGCGTTCGCTAACGAAGCGTTCGGCTTCGTTAGCGAACGCTTCGTTCGTTCGGCTCGAGCGTCGTTTGGTCACAGTTCTAACCTAACATACACCAATATAAACATATTTCATTCCGAATTTACCGCGTCAAAACTAAATTAGACCGCAAAAATCAGTCAGAATATGTATACTTACTTAACTATATCTTATCTCTTATATACTCTACTATTATAAAATTGTAATAAAGCTGTGTCTGTACATTGAAGATATTTAAAAAAAAACACGTGGGTTATGGTATATAAACGTCTCCGAATCCGAAAATGTGATTTTTAAAATTCTTGTCTGTTTGTTACGGGTTGGAGCAAAAACTACTGAATAGATTTTAATCTTATTATAACTGTTAGAAACTATATGCTCCAACTTAAAAACTGGTGAACTTCTTAGCTCAATTAATTAAATGAATCCTGAGATACAGCTGGACCTCCCTGATGTATAGAGGCCCATACAAAGAAGAGATCATCAATGTTGGTTGTCCATTTTTACTCCTGATATAGCTTCACGTGAGCGAAGCCGCGGGCAGAAGCTAGTCAAAGTATATTTACACAAAACGCTTATCGTAACTGCAAATAAGTAAGATAATTCTACAAAACAACTAATCGTGGGCAGCGGTCTTGATAAACTTATCGCAATGGTAATCCAGCTGGACGCTATTCAGCTATTTTATATACTTAATAGAGCTATTTTGTAAAGCAGCTAGCAGTTATGTAAAATTGCGAATTATACAATTCTACTGCGACAAATCTAACACTTCAAAATTCAAATGGTTTTTATGTAGGTAGGTGGGTTGGTATTTATACTACCATTTGTGTGTTCAGTGATAACACAAATAAACCCAATGATAACAAACTATACTAGGTTACTATTTAAAACTACTTAACATACAACAACAATACTATTTAACAAGACAATAGTAAAGTAAGTTAAATCATACCAATTTTCAAATCGGGCTGTAAAGCGAATCCCTGTTATTATAGGACCATTTCTGTTCTCCCCGCTTTAAGTAAAATATTTGAAAAACTGATGCTTAATCAAATGATAGCACATTCTCATGTAAACAAGATCTTGCATGATCCATAGTTTGGCTTCATGAAAGTTAGGTCAACGTCTGATGCTGGTACGAAGCTAGAGTCTCATATTTTAGAAGCTTGGGAGGGGTCACAGGATGCCATAAGGCATCTTCTGCGACCTTCGAAAGCTTTCGATTGCGTTGATCACAACACGCTTATCCGTAAATTAAACCATTACGTTATAAGGGGGCTATCTTTAGAGCTCATATCTACCTATCTTTCCGAGAGACGACGAAAAGTGGGCATAAATGGAGTCATATTAGCCAAGTGGTCCTGAGCGCGACTGCTACGCTAGAGGTCCTGGGTTCGATTCCCAGGTCGAGCAAAGTGTTATTGGGTTTTTCTATGAAATTCCCATTATCAGCTCGGAGTTAGGAATTTGTGCCCGGTTAATGGCAATAGGCTCGCCCCCTATTACATGGGACCTAAACATACCGGCGAACTGTGGGTGTACATTGGTACGCCTCTGCCTAACCCTTCGGGGAATACAGGCGTGATGGTATGTTATGTTATAATGGAGTCACATCTCGCTGGTCTGTTGTTAAAATGGGTGTTCCACAGGGCTCTATTTTAGGCCTTTTTCTTTTCCTAGCGTACATAAAATGACCTCCCCTATATTATGTCCGAGTTATCGAATATAGTATTATTTGCTGACGATACCTTACTTAAAACTAAAATAAAATAAAAATATTTAAAATCAATAGAAATGATAGCGATCTAAATGAGAGCCTAAAATCACTGTCTAAATGGTTTGCTGCAATAACTTACTACTTAATGCTAGCAAAACAAAACGTCTAAAATTCTCATTACCAAATCTACAATTCTTGAAGGCAGAAAACTTGACATAATCAATGAAACTGTTTGCAGTGAGAAATATCGACAGATTACTGATGTAGCTACGGCCAGACTAGTGTACTTCGCATACTTTCACATTATTATGTCATACCTACGGTATTCTGCTGTGGGGATCAGCTGCAGACGTAGATTTAATCTTCATCTTACAGAAAAGGGCCAGCCGCGCAATCTATGATACTATGCGCCCTCGCGATTCCTTTCAAGAATATCAATATACTTACACTGCAATATCAAAATTCAGCATCAATAGTGACTTTCACAACATTAATACCAGGAATAAACACAAAATAGTTGTACCTAAATGTTGACTATCTAAAACACAAATCATTTCTCGGAAATTGTGTACGTTTTTACAATAAACTACCAAAATCGGTCACCAATCTCACTAGTAAAAATTACGTCAAATCTGTCCTTGTTAAGAAAGCCTATTATAAAATCAAGGACGTTGACGTTGTAGATAATAATTTCAAAATAAAGACGTTCACGTTGATGGTGTTTTTAATACGAATGCACATGTGGCCTCCCTGGCAACCTGAGGTTATTCATGAATACTTATATAGTCAACCATTTCGTGTTGTCATCATGTAATTATTTATTTTGTCTTCAACTATTTATAAACAGGACTTGTAAATGTGAGCACATTGTAGCATGTCTAAGTGGACACCTAGTTTTATGTACTTTGATGATGTGTTTTATTATTTATATCGACTTCTTCCCACTTGGACATTAAAACCTTCAACGTTCACACAAGCTGTTATCGCAATATTGTACCTACCAATGAAGATTGTAACATTATTTATTTTAAAAGAGTGTCCATGGAGTTTCTTGCCAGATTATTCTCCATAGGATCAACCTTTTGGAAACGTGCAACGAGAATCATAACGTTTCATAAACGCTTGTAAAAGCTTATCTATACTACTAGTATTCTATTATCTGTGTCTATACTAATATATAAAGCTGAAGAGTTTGTTTGTTTGTTTGCTTGAACGCGCTAATCTTTGTCGAGCGATCAGTGTTGCCGTTGATCAGTTTTTATTTTTATTAAATTATATTCACAGGGGAGAAATAATAATCTCAAATCCATTAAATGGTTAGGTATATGTGTACGCAGTACGATGCCGAATAATACTCTTAAGGATCGGACAGGGTTTTTGTTACATGCTGTATATCATCACGTTAAGAATAAGTAATTTAGTAAGTATATTCCACGCGGACGAAGTCGCGAGCGGAAGCTAGTTTGAAATAAAATTATTTGAACTTGAACAACTTAGGTACATACTTAAACATAATAAGAATGTCAAGTGTATAAAATGTTTCTGGATGATATTTGCAAAATAATATCTTCATTCATTCAATTATTCTCAGCCCCCAAAATTAAACTAATTTTAACATATCATAAATATTCCACTTCTATCATTTTTGGATTTATTGTCTTGTGTTTGAAGACTCATAAAACCCTAACTACTGAATTAATTTGGAGGAAGTGGAATAATACGTAGGTACATAGCCAGTTTCTTGGTCCCTTGGGGACACATTTAGAAATCGGAATTTCGAAATCACTCTATCAACAATGACTAAACTATTGAAAAAGTTGAATTTGAAAAATAACCCTTATAGTAAAGTACTAGACTAACTAGCACAAAGTTATTTAGTGAAGGAAAAATTCGACTCGCAGGCAGGATTCGAACCTGCGTCTTCTGGCTAGGTACGCCAGACGCTATGACCACTAAGCCACTTAGTGCCGCTTAGTGGTCATAGCGTCTGGCGTACCTAGCCAGAAGACGCAGGTTCGAATCCTGCCTGCGAGTCGAATTTTTCCTTCACTAAATAACTTTATAAAAATTAGCATAAAAAATGCAAAAAATCACAAAAAGTTAACTAGCACAAGTTAAGAATAACAAAATTAAGTATTAAAATTAATAACATAACATACCATCACGCCTGTATTCCCCGAAGGGTTAGGCAGTGGCGTAAGTACTAATGTACACCCACATTTCGCCGTTATGTTTAGGTCCCATGTAATAGGGGGCGAGCCTATTGCTAAACCGGGCACAAATTCCTAACTCCGAGCTGCTACTGGGAATTTCATAGAAAAACCCAATAACACTGCTCGACCTGGGAATCGAACCCAGGACCTCTAGCGTAGCGGTCACGCTCAGGACCACTTAGCTAATGAGGCAGTTATTTATTAAAATTACCTTTATAGGAACTAAATTAGATAAAACTAGAAATAAAACAGATAAATCAGAAAACATCCCGTTAGGTAACGGGATATAGGTTTTTTTTTTAATATTCTGGTTGATTTAGTTTATTGGTTTTTTTGCGATTGGATACATTCATGTCCGCAACGGGAAATAGGTTTGTTTTCCTTTATTTAGTTTGGTTTAGTTTTTAATTTAGGCGGCCATGCAATTTGATACGTGTCCGCACGGTAAACTAGGATTTCATTATCTAGAGATTATATAATACGGTAATACGACATGGTTATTATCATAGTGTGGATTAAATTCTCCCCAGAACTAATGTTTTAGTACCCACAGTGCTAGTAGGTAGGTACCAATATCTACCTACCAATGTAAAACTTAACTACCTACCTACGCCAAAGATTGGCGCCAAAGCGGCGGGCGGGAGACCTCTTCTCGTAACCCTCAGTTGGGGGCGAGGCGATGGTAAAATTATTTTGGCTCGCAGCCAAAAATGGAACGTTTTTGTGTTATAGTATTTTAATGGTACCTACCTACTTCGTCTTTATCACAAAATAATAGCAATGTGAAATTGTGGGTATTTAGTGATGTAACGAATGTAGGATATTTCACATTCGCGAATAATAACTCTATTTTCACCGTAGGAGAGCCATGCTTCGGCACGAATGGGCCGGCTCGACCGGAGTGATACCACGGCCTCACAGAAAACTGTCGTGAAACAACGCTTACGTTGTGTTTCGCCGAGTGTGGGAGAATACCGGAGGCTGAAACATTTAAAAGGCGGGCAACGCACTTGCGACTTCTCTGGTATTTCGAGTGACCATATGCGGCGGAAAACGCTTAACATCAGGTGGTCCGTGTGCTCGTTTGCCCCTTTGCCCCCCTATCTCACAAAAAAAACAACGGGTTGCACTCCGGGAGTGCCGGCAGAAGTAAAAACATTAATATTAACGAAGATTTCACTTCAATAATTAATGATAATGTTCAGTTGTACTTACTGTCTAAGAACACCTCGCCGAAACAAGTTAGGTACTTACCTACACACAATCTACAAATTACACATAATTGTAAATTTGTAATAAGACTACCTACCTAATTAGTCTAGATATCAATACCTATATATATTTTTTTAATTTAATAACGCTTTTCAATAGGACAGTTAGTTATGTTTTAATAAATCAAGTCAACTTTGTACCGAGGATGGAAAGTCGTACCGAGAAGTCGTTTCTAATGGTTAGATAGTGCACACATATAGCGGCAAACTGTTTGCCGCATATGCTTAGATTACTACTATTTATACTTACTAATATTGTAAATGCAAAAGAAGACTGTTTCCTATCTATCTTCCAAAACGCTGGACCAATTTTGCTACAGATAGGTTAGATCACTAATACATACCTATAATATAACGACACGTTTGACGTAGCGGCTGAGCGATCGGCTTCTGCGACACGTGTTGTGGACTTGTGGGTTCGTCCCCACGCGGAGCACATATTTGTATGATCTACAAGTTGTTCCGGGTCTGGGTGTTTGTGCATGTGTGAATTTGTGTTTGTAAATGCACCCACGATACAGGAGAAATACCTAGTGGGGCAGTTTAAAAAAAATATTATAAAGCTTTCAGTTTGTTTGATTACACGCGCTAATCTCAGGAACTATTGGATCTAATAGACAAATATTTTTTGTTGAATAGTCCATTTATCGAGGTAGGCTATATAACATCACGCTATGACCAATAGAAGCGGAGCATCCATGAAAAATGTTGCAAAAACGGGAAAAAGTTATTTCTTTTGAGAGTTTCCGTTGCGTGCGCTGCGTAAACGATTAGTTACGTAAAAATTAGGTACCACGGAAAGTCCGTGGCTCTCTGTCTCTCATAGTGCCTCTCTGAATGGCGAAGGTTGGCAGTCAATTTAGCAAATTGTTTCCTATCTCTAGCGAGGCGAAACAGTTCGGCGGCACTCGCTATCCCCGTCCACTCCCTGATGTTACGTAGCCATGACTTCTTCCTCCGACCGACACGTCTTTTGCCTGCGATTTTTCCCATCATAATAATTTGCAGCAACTCGGTATCCTTCATCGTTTAAAAAAGATTGAATAAAAAATGTCCGTGGCAGGATTTATGTCTATGGTTGACTCATTATAATCTTTTCTAGGGCTGATCAATGGCTGATCGTTTCGCTGAGCCCGCCAAATTCAAATTACAATTGGTTTTTCGCAATTTGTAGGTCTAGATTTCTAGCTGTAGTAATTGCGCCATTAGCTATACCAATATTTCACAACTGAGAATTAAAACCTTTGCTTGCAAATCGATATTGTAGCTAAAAGTAGTGTAAATTTTTGGCCAAAATTGACGATTGACCCTACTCTTAGCTTCTTTAACGTTTATCAAGCAAAGTTTTTAATGCTCGGTTGTGAATATTATATAGCTAATGTCGCAATTACTACAGCTAGGAATCTAGAATGTGTTATTGACCTACAAATTGCGAGAAACCCAATTGTAATTTGAATTTGGCAGGCTCAGCGAAACGATCAGCCTTATGGTACCTAATCAACTTTGTTCTAAAATAATGCATTTTTTGCGAAGGTGTTTTTATAAACATGATTTTAATCCTTAACCAAATAAACAAGTTATTCATGACAGGTATTTAATTTTTAATAAAATCGCCTGTATGATGTGTGATAAATCTTAATATTACCTTCAAGAAGCGTTATCACCATAATGCCATGTGAACGAGGCCTTTTATATCAAAGATGCGACGGGACTTTCGAGAAATTGCCCTACAAAAATCAATGTCCCATCCAATCTACGCCTCGCCTCGCCGCCGGTCTAAAAGCACTATTTGAACTTAGGGAAAGGCTTCCTAGGGTGGAAATGGATATAGGCAGCCCCAGGGCAGGGACGGATAGATGCATGAAGAGGCCTTCTGCAGTGGACAGGACAGGATCGAGCTGATGATAATTATGATGAGCAACTGAGGCACTTTATGTGAAATGAAGGAAAATAAAAAGCAGAAACTTTCGGTCATAATAATTTTATTCGCATATAATATTATTAATTGATTATGATACATGGAGCGTTAACCCGCGTCGATCGGCAGACGTGCCGAGCGGCACTCGGTCGTCTGCGCTCCAAATTATTATTATTATTATTCGGTTACATCGCATCGACATTCGCTCTGCAAAATCCGTAGCTACATATTCACTAATGAGAGGTCTCGAGGCAGCATCGGACGAGGACGCGCGGTCCCCTAGATACTCCGGTTGTGGCAGCAGAGCCGCCGACCGGTCGCGTCTATATATTACTTAAATATAACAGTCAAGGAGTCGGATAGCCGTCCGATCGACATATTTACATACGAACAGAACGCACCGCGCATTGCCGCGGCCGACTCGGCGACGACCGACCGCGGGGGCATCGCCTGTCGAACGGCTCAGAATCACTTCCATAATTTACGTCCTAATTAAAATACCGAAAATCTAAAGCCGGCGACGCCGAGGTGCGTTCGCCGCGCGATAGTCTCCGTGCGGCGGTGCGGGGGGCGCGGGGCGCACGGGGCGGCTCGGGGCGGCACTAGCGGCCGGGCCGCGCTCTTCACTCTGCTTTCACCTCGGCGGGCGCGGTCGCGTCCGCGACAGCCGCCACGTCGCCGGCCTCCTCGGCCCCCGCCGCTGCCTCGACGCTCTCCACCACGCGTTCGCCGCCACCGCCGCCGTCTGCACATCAACACACGTGTGAGCCGAGAGCTCTCCGCTGGCAGCCGCGGGTGGCGCTAGTGAGAGGGAGGGTACTAACTGCGCTGGTGCTGGTGGTAGTAGAGGTTGGGGCGGGGTTGCTGGTGCGCGTGGTGAGGGCGCGGGGTGGGCGCGGGCGCGGCGGGCGGCGCGCGGTACATAGGCAGTGCGGGCGCGTGGGGCCGCTGCCCGATGGGCGCGGGGTAGCGCGGTGCCACCATACCGCCACGACCCATTCCACCTCCACCACCACCACCTCCACAACGTCCGTTATTGCCTCCGCTCACCATCTGAGTGATGAACACAAAGAGATATTAGTTTCAAATCACGCAAGTTACTCATTATGCTGACCTAACTTATCCAGATTGCTTCTCATTTAAACCATAACAGAGTTTACATGTCAAAAAATAGTTTTTTTGGGTACTTTATGACCTAGAGTAACTTGACCTTCAGTTCAACAATAGTACACTATACTGCCGCGGTCTATAATGACTACTTTGCTGGTCGCGCTGATGATGGCCGACAGCGCAGCGTCGCAAGTGTCGGCCTTTACAGCGAGGACAGCAAGGGCTGCAATGATGGCCAAGCTGAAAGGCCTAGAGCGTAGCTAGGCTAGCTCGAGGCAATCATAGCGTGACCAGGGAAGCAGTCATTGTGGGCCAAGGTTTGTATAGTGCTTTACTCAAAAATGCATGTAATGTGGTCATTATTTTGAATTTTCGCTTTGAGAGCTCATTTTTAGCAAAAAAGTCACTCAATAAAAACAAAATTTTCGCTGAACCGCGCTTTTGTTAATTCTTTGTTTTTTTTTAGCAATGGTAGTTGGAACTATACAGCCTAATTTATCTATACTAATATATAAAGCTGAAGAGTTTGTTTGTTTGCTTGAACGCGCTAATCTCAGGAACTACTGGTCCGATTTGAAAAATTCTTTCAGTGTTAGATAGCCCATTTATCGAGGAAGGCTATAGGCTATATATCATCACGCTACGCGGACGAAGTCGCGGGCAGAAGCTAGTACTAATATATAAAGCTGAAGAGTTTGTTTGTTTGTTTACTTGAACGCGCTAATCTCAGGAACTACTGGTCCGATTAGAAAAATTCTTTCAGCGTTAGATAGCCCATTTATTGAGGAAGGCTATACGCTATATATCATCACGCTACGCGGACGAAGTCGCGGGCAGAAGCTAGTATGGAATAAAATCTTTTTGTATATATAGATACAAACAGCTGTGTTTTAAATAAAATCTTTTTGGATTTGATTTTTTAAAACGTTGAAACGTCAAAATAGCAGTCGGCAAAACATTGCCGGCCGCTCCTTGAAACAGAAAGCAAAGTCGATTTAGCTCAAACAAGGTTGTCAAAATAATGATCACATTTAATGTGGTCATTATTTTGACAACCTTGTTTGAGCTAAGTCGACTTTGCCACATTACATGCATTTTTGAATAAAATATTATTATAGTAATACCCTCTCAGTCTAGCATATAATTAGAATTCTTATAACTTTCCCATTTTTGAAACTACTTACATTTTAGTGGATTGTTTCTGTTGAGTGTTTTTGTTAATTGGCTCTATTAAAAGCAGTGATGGTCTAGTGACATAACCATTGGACTGGCAAATCAAGTCTCGAGTTTGAACCACAATCACAAATTTTTTGAAGTCATGTATGTATTAATAGTAAATTATCAAATACTTAACCAGTGAAGGAAAACATGGTGGGGAAACTGCATGACAGAGATTTTCTCGACGTCGTGTGAACCTGCAACCTGTCTGCCAACCCGCATTGACTAGCGTGGTGGACAGAATAGGTTGATTATGTGGTAAACTTTTTCATCAGAGGCCCAAGTGTTTATTCATGTAATCCGAGACCTTCACGCGTTAAATTGAATTGGTGAAATGAAACTCACATTTGGGCCTCAGCCAATACAAATATCAGTCATTTCGTTATTTTTTTTAATTCTGTATAATGTGAAATATCCAAATGATCAGTGATGTTATGGAGCTAGATTAGCATTCAATCTAACATGTTAATTCTTAATTTACACGATAATCTATTTTTTTCTGTAACATTTAAAAAGCTTGTCTTCACGGGGAGTTCTCACCCTGTGAAGACAAGCTTTAACAAATGTTTTAAAAATATTTCATGGAAGTTTAAAACAAATGAAGTGTCTTAAATACCTGCTGTTGGTGATGTTGATGCGGTGTGTGAGCGGGCGGCGGGTGCGGAGGCGGTGCGTGATATTTGTGTTGTGGCGGGGAGTGCGGCGGCTTCTGCGGCTTGGCGGCACCCTTGGGTGTAGGCGAGGCCGCTTCGCACAGCGGCGCGAAGCCATTCGCGTGTTCGTGTAGTGGGCTCTTAAGCTGTTGCGGCGGAGGCCGAGGCTGCGGTGGAGCATACTGTTGTTGCAATGGCGCCCTATATTGCTGCTGTAAATGTAAATTAATAAATATTTAATCAAGCAAGTTCAACTTTTTAAAATACGACGACGAACTGAAAGAACGTCATAATACCTGCATTTGCTGAACGGCGGCGGCGACCTGCAGCTGCGAAGACAGGAATTGCGAGCCGAAGGCACCTGACTGGGCTGGCTGCGTGAACTGTAAGGGGTAAGTGGGCGCGGGGGCCGCGGGCGGCTGGTACGGCGAGTAGTAGGAGCTGGCGGGCGGCGCGGGCCGCGGCAGCAGGCCGGGCAGCGAGTACGGCGCCTCGCCCACGGGCGCCGAGTAGCCCAGGTACTGCTGCTGGTACGTGCTCACGCCGCCGACGCCGACGCCTCCCACTCCGCCCCCTTTGCTCCCTGACAATTTTCAAGTTATTTTTAACATCGTGTCAAATATGTAGCTATTTCTTAGGTCTTTTCTCGACTAGTCAAAAATTATGTTTTTTATGCAACTTTTTAATTCAGCCATTTTAAAGAAAAATATTTGTTTTAATTGTATTTGATTTGTTTCAGTATCAGATTGCATTTCTGAGATGTTTTCTCACTTGTGAGATGTTATACGCACCAATAGCGCCTATTTGTTGAGTGGAAGGCTTGACAGTGGCTGACATGAGAGAATTAGAAGTGCTCGAGATTAGAACAGTACTGGGACTATTACCCAGTTGGCCCGACTGGCCGAATGCTGCACCACCACCAGCGGCTGCGGCCTGGACATAGGACGAAACAAACATTGAATATTAAACAATTTTTTTTGACAATCAAAGTAAATCAGCTCATATATTAAATATAATCTTCTAAATTCAAACCATAGCTCAACCCCTGGGCTGAGCTATGGTTTTTTTATCTTTTGCAAATTATGCTCCAGGGCTGTAAAAAAAAATTATAAACCGTAATTAAATAAGAGAGCCATAGCAACCCATAACTGTATGTCTCGCATACTAAGCTACACATAATGATAATGCTTACCATGCGGTATTGGTTCGGTAGGCTCTGAAACATGTCAGGCGGAGGCTGATAATTGTATGGAGCGGCTGATCCGGCGCCATATGGAGAACCGGGGAACCCTCCGAACTGACCACGGCTTTGATCTAGGAAGGCTCCGTACAGCCCGCTCTGCTGCGGCATCTGTTGCGATGAGCTCAGCAGCTGCTGGGACGAATTGAACATTACCGCGGGAGGAGACGGCACTGATAGACTCCCGTACCCGCCTTGATAACCAACGTGGTTATAATGCTGGGGTGGCGGTGACTGTAATTGTTGCGTAGGTTTTACTTTGCAAACATTAGGTGGAGCAGTCTCCGTGTTATTTTCTTCGAATCCCGCAAACTGAATGTCTTCTGTGCCTTCGGCCACTGCAGGCATCTCCCAAACTTTCTTCACACTGGCGATTTTTAAATTGAGATCAGCTGCCAGAGGAGAAATAGTGTTCGATGTGCTCATATGAACGCCGCGTGGTAAACCGAGAGACTTAGCAGATTTATCTTCCGTTAGTTGTCCAAGGTCAGAATCAAAAGCAAAATCAAGTTTCATATCAGATGAATCTTCTGGTTTTTGTGATGTATCAAACGTCATTTGTAGACCTAAACCAGAAGCGTCAGTATCTGTAACTACAGGTCTATCAGATATAAGTTCCTGTATAGATCTAGGTCGTGGTCTAACTTCGCCGTTAAATGTTAATGACCGATTTTCTAATTCGGAATTTATTTCTTCTGCTTGAGTTTTCGGAATAGTAGTATTTATTTGATATTTCTGTTGTAAAGTCTCATCAGGTGTTGCAGTCTTGTAATTTGTATTTTCAAATATAATCGTTTCAACAGGTGGCGTGGCCCCATCTAGGACACCACTTTTATCAGGCACCATACAACTGGGCTGAGCAGTAGTCTTAGTTTCAACTTGAGCGTCTCCAGGAGTGCTGCGTTGACTCGACTGAGCAGACTTGATCTCTACAGTTTCCACAGGTTCTTCTATGTTACCCCGCAGTGTTTGCGATATGGGTTTATCCCATGCATTTACAGGAGGCGGAGGTGGCGCCGCACCAGTGTCTGGTCCAAAACCAGATACTAACCCCATCTGTTGTTTTTGTCTTTGTTTGACAAAACGAGGCGCCAAGTTAGCTTGGCGAGGGCGGTCATATTGAGAATTAGATTTGCTAGAAACCGGAGCTGAGCCTCGAGGATTAGATTTGTCATTAGGATTTCTAGTTGTAGATCCATTTCTGCCACCACCTTGATTGGAATGAGACCTAGGCTGCTTTGCCGGATGTTGATTAGTGTCCTCCTTGATAGGACCTCTAGCATCTTTAGAATTCTTTTTGTTCCTTACTTCCTGGAAACCATCATCAGCCACTTCATCTTCTTTTTTGCTAGAAGTAAGTTTGAGATCTGTAATAGCCTCTGTAATATCACCAGTTTTATTATCAGTCATTGTGTCTCTTTTAACAGACTGAGAGTTGCGTCCAGTATTTTGACGATTTCCAGCATTTTGATTACGCCCACCTTGACTTTTCTGAGATTGACCAGACGGTCTTCCAGCAACAGAACGGCGGCGGCTAGATGTACCACCACCTTCGGAATGTTCAGATGTTGTTTCCCAATTTTCATCCTCACCACTTAAAGGCCCCGTGCCTTTCGGCCGCCGATCGCGACCTCTTCCAGTAGATGAACCAGCTCTTGGCTTGTTATTGCTTTTTATCTTATCATCAATCTGAGAGTTATCCTTAATTTCATCATTATCTTTAACTGCTCTGTTAGCCTGGCTAAAAGGACTTTTAGTGTTAGGAGGTCCATATCCAGTCACTCTTTTAGCAGGAGCAGGAGGGCGTGTGGTACCCTGGAATCCTCCACGTCCTCTTCGAGATGGCTGTCCGCGCGGTGCGAACGGTTCTCGGTTTTCCATGCCGTCAGTTGCAGGGATAGGTTGATCCATTGTTTGAGGACGATTGGTCTCCTCAGATTTATCATGTGTATTCTTAGGACCCCGAGGACTGCGCGGAGCTCTTCGCCGCTCTTTACGTTCTGAATTAGGGGCACCGTCAGTAGAACCATCGGATTCACTGGCCCTGTTATTAGACCGCGAGCTACGGTGCGACCGTCTTCTTGGTCCCCAACCTCTATTATAAACAGCATAGCCACCACCTCCACTGTAACCTCTACTTTTTTTCTCCGATCCGGATCCACTTGATTTACGTTCGACGGGATCTTTAGCAGGAATTTTATTGAGGTGCTCATTGCTGATTCTTTCATTCTTTTTATCATCAATAGGCCTTTGTTTCTGAGAGGCACTAGCCTGAAGAGATTCCACAGAATATGTTTCATTTACTTTAGTTCCTACTATACCCGAAGGGTCTGTACTAGACTTGGAAGCTATGGATTCAGATTCTGAAAGTTCTTTTTCAGACTTTTGAGATGAAAACATTGGTTTAGATATATTTTGTTGTGTCATTTGTTCAGATGAGATTTGTTTTTGTGTTTGAGAAATGTTTGACAATGCTTCAGTGGTGTTATGGTGTTTAGGAACAGTTTGTTGTGGTGTTGGTTTACATTGGTTATCACTGAAAGATTGAGTCTGACTCACAGATACCTGTGACTGGATATTTCCATAACTTATTGCTTGTTGAGGTTGTGCAAAATTTTGGACATTAGCAGTGTGATTACTTTGACTCTTGTGAATTTGAGCTTGAGAAGTCACCAGATTAGTTGCGATACTTGATGCAACTGCGGGCTGTTGAAGTGAATGAGTTACATGAGGCTGCAGAGAACTACGTATAGTTTCATCATTATTATTTTCGCGTTCATGCACATCTTTCAGATTTTCTTCAGTATCCTTCGTAACTACTTTTTCTTTTATTTTTGGTTGACTGGAGTTATTAGGTTCCTCTTGAGTTACTTCAGCCCACGAGGTTTTACCGAAATCTCTTTCAGTAGATTCTCTTTGTGATATATTTGAAGGTGGCGAGTTACGTCGCTCTGGAGCAAGTGGCAGAGGTGTTGACTCGGATGATATGATAGGGTCGGTAATTCCTATACTTTTCCTCTCAAATACTTCAGTTAATTTATCAGCCGCAGTGCGACTACTTTGTTCAATAGAAGTTTCTATTGTTTTTTTATCAGATTCATTTCTCCTGTCTTTAAAATCATTATATGAATCTTTCGAATTAGATCTGTCCAGCTCGCGACCTGATCTTTCGTAATCTTGCATTTCAGACCGCCATTGCGGTCCAGGTCCATCTTTATCTCTTCTGAAGTCATCTTCACGGTCTGAATAATCACTGAAAATTACAAATAATGATATGTTAATTTTGATATCTTATTTCGCGGAATAAATTTAAGTAAAATATGACAACCATCTTACCGTGAATAAGAACGACGACCATTGTGCGGTGCATGTCGTGGTGCATTGTAGGCTGGTGGTTCTTGACGTCTAGCCGCTGGTTTCCCGGAAAATGCCCAGCCTTTGTGGTCTTCTTGTTGTCTATTTTGCTGCTGTTTTAAGAATCGTGGTGGGATATTCGCTTGGAAAGTTTTAGAAAATGCTGGATTTGCTTGGTCTCGGTCACGATCACGGCCATAATCGCGATCCCGCTCCCTAAAATCACGGTCACGGTCGCGATCATTTCGCTCTCTATCTACGCGATCACGATCACGCTCTCTGTCAGGGCGATCTCGTTCTCTGTCAAACCTATCACGGTCCATGCGATCTCTGTTATCGTTGCGATCTCTATTATCATTGCGGTCTCTATCCCGTGTTTCCATTCTTTCTTTATCACTCTCTGCACGATCTCTATTTTCAACACGACCTCTATTATCTAACCTGTCACGATCGCGGTCGCGTTCCCTATCACGATCACGGTCGCGCTCCCTGTCGCGCTCTCGGTCGCGTTCCCGGTCTCTGTCACGATCACGCTCTCGGTCACGTTCGCGGTCCCTTGCATCTCGATCACGATCTCGGTTATCGAATCGATCTCTGATATCGATACGATCGCGATCCCTGCTTTCTACTCGATCCTTTTCCCTTTCGCGAATATCCGAACGCTCCTTGTCTCTAATGTCCATGCGATCCCTATTATCGATTGTACGATCCCTGTCTCTATTATCACCCCGGTCCTTGTCCCTCCCATCTTGTTCCCTATCCCTATTGTCATTGCGGTCTCGGTCGGCCACCCTATCCAGACGGTCCCGCCCGTCTTTGGATGGCATGGGCGCAGAGGCGTCCCTTAACTGACGCCGCTGCTCCTCCTCTTTGCGTTGCCTCGCACGGGCGACAGCTTGGGCCACCTCGTTACTCTGCTTCTGTCTTCGCTCTGCCCAAAGCTGGTCCTCATCTCCGGGCTCGTGAAGCTTGGTATCTACACGCTCACTGTCGACGCTCGCGCGGTTACCGGTGCCCCTCGAATTGCCTTTGTTGGGAGCTGATGACTCCCCGTCGGAGAAGTCCAGTTTCTGACTGGAATGAGAAAAGAGATTCAGCCGGGACCCAAAAAAGTCAAATGTTAGTTCGGCGCAGGTCTCGACGCGACTCACTCGTAGTCGATGTCGTCCTGTTGCGCCCAGCCGGCGTCACGGGAGATGTCATCGAGTGAGGAGATCTGATCGTCGCGCAGGATCGGGCGCGCCGTGAGCACTTCGACGGCGCGCGGCGTGGCGGGGGCGCGCTGCTGCTGGCGCTGCGCCGGGCCGCCCTCGCCCCCGGGGCCGCCGCCCCCGCCGCCGCCGCCGCCGCCCCTGCTGTCGCGCAGGGCGCCCAGCGTGCCGAGCCCGAGCCCGCCACCAGTGCTACCTTTCATCTTAACGGGGAATAAATATGATGTACACTATTAAATGAAAAACAAAGTACTGGCAAATAATACATAATGATCTTTGTGATTTGATTGTAAAATATTCTTCTAAGATATCATTTAAGTTAGGTTACTTAGGTACTTGGCCAAAATGTCTTAAGAAATTAACTTAATTATTAACTAGTAAGGTATCGATTTTATTAGAACAATGTATAGTTAAAATCAACATACGAAGGATGGCAGTATCGATCTCGGGAGGCAGGCGGGACTCTGTTGTGGAGCAGACGCGGAAGCGGGCGCGGCGGTGGCGGCTGACGTAGCTTCCTGGCGGACGCCCGCCGTGCCACCGCACGTCCAGCTGCCTTCCGCTGCAACAAGGTCATATTCAAAGGTAATGCAGATTGTAGTGAATCACCATAAAAGACTCGGATTTCGTGTCTAATAAACTAGATATTTTTGTATATTTATTTGTGGTGCAATTTAACCACTGTAGATGTATACAATAACTTTGCATTAAAGCATTAAATTATAAATTAATACCATAGCAAGTAATATTAGAAAAATAAATTATTGATGATGACATTTTTAATCACATCATAAACTCACTTTGTGGTCTCAGTTGTGGTTGTGGTCCTACATGTTCTGATGAGCGATGTGAAGGTTGGGCAGCTGCCTCTAGAGAAGGGAACTCTGTGCGGAAGTGTGGGGACGATGGTGGAGGGAGTGCCACCCATCCGCCGGGTCCAGTACCAGCAACCACACTGCTGTTTGAAGTTGTAGACTGAGGAAAAAATACACATGCATTATAATCAGAATAAGGAAAAACAAAAACAAAATCTTATTCAGAATATTTTTCTCAGTTAACCTAACACAGGATTTTTCAGCTTAAAAGGAAGCTCCAATCACTAGTTGATAAGAAAAACCCTTCAAAGTAATAAATGATTAATTTTTCATTATTTCGATCTGAACTAGTGTAATAATAGCATAATGAGCACTTAAGGTCAATGAACTTATGTGTTCACAGATTTCTCATAAACAACAATGTAACAGAAAAAATAAAGGTCTGAATACCACCTGAAGTAACATTCCTTTGTTCATACTCACAGAATGTTAAACAAATAAAATAAATTACTTACTACAGTTTGAGAAGTGCATGTTGAAGTTGTAGATACAGTTGTAGGAACAGTAGAAATAGAGCTGAAAATATATTGTTTCAATAAATACAAGTTAACATTTAATAAACTCATCACAAGTACTATTGATATTTAAATATTTAGTTAAACCAATCATGTCCCATATTTAGACACAATAAAAAATATATTGCTTTGACTTATAATATATTATTAGGAAGTCATTATGGGTTGGTGTTGCTGAATTAAATTGGTAATTTGGTTTTCATTATAATAGGCTCTAAAGAAAAATAAATTACCTGGGTAATACTTATGATACCCTTTCCTCCTAATTATTTTTAAACAATCATAAATACTTGAGTAGTGTGATATTAATAATAGTTAAATATTTATTTTCTTTATGTCTAAGTAATTTCAGTTGGTCCAAGATTGTAATTTAACATTTAAGGCAACAATCATTAACATGTCCTAATAGTTTGCAAGTGATAGGTACTTACTTTGCGTTAGGGTCTTGACCAGTTTCAGTTTTCAAAGAAGGCAAGTTGGCTGGTGGACGCCTAGCTGAAGGTACTTTTCCAAGACTTTGCATTCCATGTTTACGGCTTAGTTGAGACTTCACTGAGGACTGCTCCAAGTTCTCATTCTGTGGTAAATTAAAAAAGTATTTTGTAATATGAAAGTGTATTATCAAAAAACACTTAAGTTTTGATTGATAATAATGAAATTCAGTATATGAAATCTACTTCCTGCCATTCTTAGTTTGCAAATCTTATAATGAAGGTCATTGTCTATTTTACTACTGCAGCTAGATATGTAAAGCACAACACAGATGAAGGCCAAGTCATTGAAGTGTGACTGCTACAATGCAGCTGATTTGAAGTAAAATACTTTTATCAATAACTGATGAAATGTAGTTTTAAGACAGTACCACAAACAGTAGCAACAGATATTGTGAACATTCTGGAACACATTTCTTTCATAATAATAATAATAATTTGTTAAGTTTTGTTTGGTACATAAAATATGTGCTGAATTTACATTTCACTTAAAAAGGTACATGCATTTGATTGATGACCGCCATGCTAGGAGTATCATGTGTTACAGGGGTCATCCATCCTTCTATTATATGTGGTTACAGCAGTTCATTTACTTATATTACTATTGAAATGAGATTGAAAAGCCACTAGAAAGTTATGATACAAGAGCAATAAGACTTTTTTTTGGGTAGTCCTATCTATTGTTCATAATAATTTCTTTGTTTCAAGTTTATTATCTATATCTTTATAATCAATTTAAAACATGAATCAAGTACAGTACTTACCCTATTGGCACAGTACAAGCTATTGATGTCCAATTTCTGATATCTTTGCTTGCCGGACGTCGGCTTGCTCTGCGCCGTAGTTCCTCCGCCGCCCGGCGTTGAGAGTGCAGACATGCTGCGATGTACACACCATCAGGAGGTCACCCTCGCAACGACCACCAACTGGAATCAGCGCAAACGACACTACAGAGGCCACAATGTAAACGTAAATCACTGCTATCGTAAGCAACTAGCCGCGATTAAAGGCAATCGGCCTTCAATGTAATCCGTTCCAATCCGATGGAATGCAAGTCGAGAAATATACGTACAATGTCCGCGCACTGAGTAATACACACACTATTTGATAGCTTCACTATAACACATTCACTTTGATAGAACTGGAAACAATTTTAACTTTATAATGTCATTGACTGGAAAACAATAAACTCGAGCCCTGCCCTCAGAGGTTTATTGACGTGTTACATCCGTCTGATGAACACTGGATCGATGACTTCTCTAAATTCACTTACATTTTGTTTTACACTTTCTCGTCGTTATTCTTTTCAATATTGCTACTATCTAGTACAAAATAACGGTACTTACAAGATTGAAGCAAAAGAACGGTAAATAAACTAATTTTTATCTTTTTGTGAAACAATAAAAGCAAAATATATTAGTACCTTGGTCCGTAATACTTGGTATCGAGGAATAAAAATTATCTAAGCTCGATTGCTAATTTCTTAAAGACGATTACTTTAGATTTTTACTATAATCTACGCTACCAAAAACTTATATCACTTTATTTTAAGATGGCGTCTCCAAAAGACGATCTCCTTCCTTTTTACAATCAATAGCGTGACGTCACAAAGACGCAACACAGCGAACTCTGGTGGATAAAATTAATATTATACTGCAACTAGAGGTGGGAGGTGGGTAACTCATTAAAAATGCGCGAGCTGCAGATCAGCTCAAGACTCAGGTGTGTGAGCTGACTCAATAACTCAACTCGCAGATCAGGTCAATTTGTACAGATACAGTTGGCGCAAAATAACTTGAACCAAAATGGTGGATGTAGTCGTTTTTAGTAAATTTTTCACGCAAATACACTGCGCTAACTATCCCCCTCTCCGTTAGTTTTGGGTCAAGTTACTTTGCGCGAACTATACAGGTTTATGGCTCGCATATTGCGAGATGCGAGCCGAATCGAGCCGACTGAGCTTCGGCAGTTGACAGTTCGTTTAAGTCTGCTGTACCGCACGAGACTGGCACCTAGGGATATTCACTTATCGTCGATATTATCGAAATTAAACTGAACTTGGCTCTTCTTTTTTACATTTATGTTTTTGGTGGGATATCATTAATTTTTGTAAAGAAAACTAGGCAGGTTTTTTTTTTTATAAAAACTTACTAGCAATGTGGGTCGCACTTTACTAGTATTCTTGTTAACCCCTCGTGCTAAGCTAAATGCTTGTGTTACGAGTAGGTTCACGTCGGTAGTGCAATGGGTGGGTTTCGAACCGGCAACCACATGATTACAAGTCCGATGCCCCGATGCCCTCGCCATTAGGCTACCGCCGCTTCGAGATTTAATGATATTGAGGTTTAATGTTTTTTCTTGCGTTTCCGCTGCATGGTTTTCTTTTTTATGGTATTGTCTACATTATACCTTAAAATATAATTTCTTATTTTCAAAAGAAATCAGAGTACCGAACCTTGGGCACTGATCTTTGTTATTTTAGTGAGCCGTGGACCCGTGGTGTGAATATTTTAAGGTATAAATTTGTTAGTTCGAATGGGGACACCACTTAGTTTTTAATTAACTTTATTTTTATATTTCCGTTATATAGCAAATATAATAATACATATATTGGTATAGTTTCAAATATCTGCTTGTAACGGTTCCAACGCTACAATTTTTTTTTTGTATGAGGACCCCCCCTATTTTTTAACTTTTTTTTATTTCTAGATTTTTTCCTACGCTTACACACAATTACCGAGCTGGATTCCAAATTTCATCCTTCTAGGTCATTGGGAAGTATGTTAGATTTAGGTACTATAAGTGAGTCAGTCAGTGCTAAAACTTACGACTTTTTTACCTTCATATCTTTATAACCGTTTGAGCTAGCTTCATGAAATTTAGGCTTCTAGATGTCCTTATGGATATAATTAAACAAGAATTAAACACACGTAGTTTTATGTTTACGTTAGAGGTTTTGAGTTATAGAAGGGTCAAAAGTGGCACCAAGTGGTTCGAGTAATATTACACTCGGCGCTGGCTAGCCAGTTCCTTTGCTTGAACTTGGCTTGACATGCTGCCGCGTGTCCATATAATAAAAACTAAATTAAATTTTAACAGTACTGATAATCAAAGATCAATGAGTAATTGAGTTGTACAAATTCAGGTAAAAATCAATAAAACGTTTCAGAACGAATGATTCGTTAAAAAAACTCCGCCCTTAAGGCGGATCGTTCACCTGAGCCCGCCAAATTCAAATTTCAATTGGTTTTTCGCAATTTGTAGGTCTTTAACACATTCTAGATTCCTAGCTGTAGTAATTGCGGCAGTAGCTATACAATATTCACAACTGAGCGTTAAAAACTTTGCTTGTAAATCGATATTGTAGCTAAAAGTAGGTACATCTAGAATGTGTTATAGACCTACAAATTGCGAAAAACCAATTGAAATTTGAATTTGTCGGGCTCAGGTGAACGATCCGCCTTAAAGCGACTCACTGACCAAAACCGTCGTGATTGAACCTCAAAGTGTAGATCAGAATGACTCATTCACTCACTCCATAATCACGACATATCTGTGGAGGAATTCAGAAGTTCAAATCAGTTCAATAGCTGAACTGAGCCGTGAGCTAGTCATTTTCTTGCTGAGCTGTGACTCAACGGCTAGACTCGTGCGATCTGACTCATTGAGCTGATTCAGAGTTGAGTTACACACCTCGAACTGTCTGCACATTGTCTGCAACAGTTTGTTGCTAGACGAATAAAATCTTAATTGTTCGTGATATTGCTTGCTATTAGTATAGCCACAGAATACATAATTATAAGTCTTAACATTGGTTTTAGTTTTTATTTCCAGTTGCCCAATACATAATCGTAGTCAGGGCACTTGATATTATTATGGGCCATAGTATTGATATTCACCACTGGCTCACTCAGACAGATGCCACCCTGTTTTATAATATCCACTTGGGTTGGCGGCAGGGTATGTCATAGCCTCTCAATTAAAGAAGTAGACAGGTTCTTCCCCGTAGACCATTAGTTTTAAACAGATTTTTTTATTATGTCGGTAAACGGGCTAATGAGCCACCCGGGGCCCAAGTCTGATAGTTCAGTTGTATTAAAACGGTCATTTAATGGCACTAAATGACATAAGAACTGACAGATTTCGTAGACAAAACTGTCAAAAATCAACAATTCTGAAACCATTGAGTGACGATTTTGACACAACAAAATAGCAGACTAGGGGTAAGTAGTAATCGTCGCCCATGGACACCTGCAACAACGGAGTAGTTGGGAATGTATTGCCAACTTATAAGAGCCCCAAAAGACTGCAGACTGCCAGAGCCGTAGCAACCGACGGTTCGTATACGCAAATATTGAAATACATACGAAGGTGCTTTACGACTTATGTCAGACTCCGACTCAAGGGTCAGTCATCCAGATCCCAAGAACCTTAGCAAGTCAGATATTATTTTCTTGCCTCATATGAGATGAAAAAAGGCAGTTAGGAACAGTATTTTAGTCCGTTCCACACGAGGAAAAAAAATTTAATTTTACTTCCCAAGTTTTCGATTTTATCAATCAATTTATTAAATTCTAAATAAAATATATTGACTTAAATTAGTGCTGCTCGAAAAAATATTTCACTTAGTTTAAAGAGTCAGTACATCGACTAAAATATCTGTAACCATTTTCGGCTACATCAAGCTTAAACTACTGAAGTGTTTTGTTTCATAGTATGTTTTTGTGTCATATATAAGTTTGGTATGTATTTGTTTTATTTAAATGTTTATTAAAAATCTAGACGAGTTAATATTTCTCTGAAACCATAACTAGCTTATTATACGTGATACCAAGCTAGGAACGATACGGTACAAATATTTTATAGAGAGATAGCAACATACTTTGCCGTTCTCTTTAACGCTTGCGCAATAAGACCATACACTATATTGATGAAAGAAAAATCAGTAAGCGAAGATCTGCAGAGAAGCTCATAATACGAGGTGTGCTTCATAAATCCGGCAGCCATGTCCGGGAATATGGGAATGGAACAATTGATTCCAATTGTTAACAAACTCCAAGATGCGTTCACACAGTTGGGTGTGCATATGCAACTGGACTTGCCACAAATAGCAGTAGTTGGAGGACAGTCGGCAGGAAAGAGTTCTGTATTGGAAAATTTTGTGGGCAGGTACGTAATTTTGGTTGTATTGATTGGACTATCAATTATATTTAATAATTAAATATTAGAACGAACATGAGCAAAATACCAAGGGACTTAACAAGAACGTATAATTTTATTAATTATACGAAAATGTTACGAAACATTTATTTGTGGTCATTAAATAACTTCCCCAAGACCTCTGATGATCTGAAGGCATTTTGCAGAAAAAAAATTATTATTTAGATTAAAAACGAATTACGTAAGTCGGGGTGTATCTTGTCAGGACTACTAAAAATACTCGTCCGGGCCATAACCCCCCAGCCCAACAGCATGTAGCATACTAAGTAATTAATATAATATAATAATTATGTTTGTAGATATGTAATATTGTATGTACATATATATTCATTCATTATATATTACCTTTACTATTTTCTCTTTTGTGCTAGCTTCCAAATTCAAATTAATTACATTTCATCTGTTGTTGTTCCGACTTGTTATAAATCGCAAGTTGGCAATTTTAAATATAACGACTCCCGATTCCCCGACTCCCCTTTGCGTTTTATTCGATCATTTAGCTTACTTGCCATAAATTATGTACGAAATTATTCAGGAAGAAAAATAATAATAAAGATAATTTTGTATGGCCTACATTTACTGCGCATGTCGAGCTATATTGATTTGCTAAACGCCCTAAATATCAATGGCTGTCTAGGGTCAGTAATAATGTTTACTATTTATAAACTAAACATCTTTTGATTTTACGTTGTAGTAGGTACTTATTTCATTCATCAAAATAATATTACTCCATATTCTAAGACTTTTGATAGAGATGGAGAATGTTAGAGGAACAATAATGAATGATTGTTCTACTCAGGTTCTCGTTCTCTGTTCTCAGCGTCACTTTTTGACAGAAAGAATGATGACAGTAGAGTTGAACAGCCGAATCGAACGAAACGTAACGTTACCACCCACCACCATATTGAAAAATAAATTAGTTCGATGATGAATTGGTGATGAACAAGTGTCATTAGTGTTTTTGAGTGATAAAAGTTTAATGTATCTTAGAAAAAATGTCTGGGAATTTTGGAATGCAGCAGCTAATCCCTATTGTAAACAAATTGCAAGATGCATTTGTACAAATGGGCGTGCACATGTCTTTAGATCTACCCCAAATTGCAGTTGTGGGTGGTCAGTCTGCAGGAAAGAGTTCTGTATTAGAAAACTTTGTAGGCAGGTAAGAATCCGTATCCAGTAGGAAGTGGTGTTACTTATTATATATTGTTTCTAAGTACTGAAGATGTCGGAAGCGCGTACCTATATTTCTTTGTTTATTGTTACCAAGACATTTTGCGTACTTTTCAATGTAGGCAATGTAGGCTGTTGGCAGAAATAAAACAAGCAATAAACTAGCAAACAAGCACTGAAGGGACCGTAGGGTATTATAGATTCTATCATAGAATCTGTAGTTGTCTGTGATGAGTCATTTTTATGGTATCTTTCCCAAACAATAATATTTTTTTCAAATCCGAATAATTTGAGTAATTTCAATAGGGAAATATATTTTTTAAATGTTTCACTACATTAGGGATATTTACTGTCACATTTACAAACCTAAAGGTGATTCCGAACCAAATTTTAACATAATACCCAGACATGGTCCAATTACCTGTAGTTCATATGAATATTTGTAATGGGCATTGATCAGACCTACATTACATTTACATTGCGTGGTGTAGAAGCAAATTTGTTGTACCATTAAGTTTTTTTGCAATGCTTCATCAGTTATATACATATATCACATACATATTTGACGACCTCTGTGGTTTAGTGGTTCGAGACCGGACTGCTGACCATGAGGTTGTGGGTTTGATTCCCACAGGACACAAAAATTTATGTGATCAATATAAGTGTTTGTGTTCGTCTGGGTGTTTCTTATGTATTATAAGTATGTATTTACAACAAAAAAAGTATATAAGTATTATATCCATTGTCTAGTACCCATAGTACAAGCTCTGCTTAGTTTGGAACTAGATGGTGCTGAGTAAAAATGTCCCAGAATATTTATTAAAAAAAAAAAAAACTGTACTTAATAAACAAAAATTGGATAATGATAGTGTTGTAGTAGATAGTATTGGTATAACTTTCAGTCATACAATAATAATCAATAGTTATCAGTTCCATTTCAGAAAATATACTTAAAAAAACTATATGTAATATTTAGTGAATTTGATTGGAAAATAAATTCAACTAACTTCTACAATTTGAATGCCGCAATAAATAATTTTAAGGTATTCCAAAATTATTTTGTAATAATACTAAATTATTGAACAATACAATAAGAATAACATAATTATTATCAAGCATTGCTCTATGGGTTAGGAAGATAATGAGGATGATGAAAGGATGTGTTAGTACTGACGGGAACCACAGTTAGCTAGTATGTTGTATGTTCCTATAATAGTATATACATATATTATATAGATGTTATTTTTAGTGAAGAAAATCATCTTTTGGTTAAATACACCAGATGCTATGATCACTAAGGCTGAGTCCCACCCACCAGCTCAAAATTAGCCTTTACATTCTCAATTTACATCTTTGAGGTGATATCAGTGGCTTCTATTAGAAAGCAAGTTGAGAAGCAAAGTAACTTGCTTTTTAATAGCAGCCACTGACATACCATGGTTAGTGGTAATCAGAAGATGCAAGTTCGAATCCTGCCCATAGTCAAAGTTTTACTCTAAAGCTTTACTTCACCAAAAATAACTTTTTAACCTTAGTAATTTACAAATGGGACCCCCAAAAAGGATTAATTGTGATCCATGGTGTTCTAAGTCCTCATAGGTGCATGTACTATAGACACATTGGGAACACCAGATATTCTTGGGATATAAAAAAGTTTAGTTGTAGTGGTCCCATACCTGCTGCTCATGATGGTTAATATTTGATAGAGTTTGTGCAGATTATATAAGAATCTGCTATTACCAGGAAAAAAAAACCTTTGATGATTCTAAAAGCTAGCAACCTGTCACCATTATCAAGGAGTCAACTGCTGAACTGCCTAATTGAGGCGAAACAAATATCTCAATCAATATATTTGGAAGTTGTGGAACATTCTTTCCTTGCATATGACTTATTTACTTTATTTTGGGGAAATAACATAATACAGGAAATACTCATAGGCTCTTTGGCTGAACCCATCAAAAACATAATAATAAAAATTTAATAAAGTCTCTAACAGATACATAAGTTAGATATATCTTATGATGAGGAATGAAGGTCCAAAATTGCTTGAATCTGAAATATCAGGGGGTAATGTTAAACAGGTATGACCTACTTAGTCATACTGCTACAAAGCTACCAGAGGTTTAGGATCCGAAGTAACCATTTTCATTGTCTCATTTGTACCAACTGGCAAGCACCACCCAATTTTATTCGCAATACAGGCTCTGTTAGCATTATTATTATCCTCTCACACAAAAACATGTTGAATAATATCAGGCTGCCTAAATCTGACATTAGTCTGGGAAAAGTCTTATTCATTGAGCAAAAGTCAAGATCAACCATCTAAGGTGAGAAGCAAGTTGCAAGTACAGCACCTTCCTCTTTTGTGTTTGTAAACCACTGACCTCCATAATACTACCACAGTCTACAGACTAATATGGATATCAGTATTATAAACGCAAGGTGTTACACAACAAGATAGGGGAATTCTCAGTGTGGAGCAACAAAAATGGAAAAATACCTAAATAACCCATGAGCGTCACTAAGGAATGGAAAATGCTCCCACGACCCCACCATAAAGTGACGAAGACACATTGTGTGATGATGATACAGCTTTTTTCAACATTTCTCGTTTATGACGACGGCTTTGTACGGCTTTCGACTATGAACTGAATTACGGTTGAAAATTAAAAGTTACCACCCACCGCTGCGACTAGACCACGGCACCACTCTGTAGATATCCATGGCTGTCACCCTCACCAATATTCTTAGGTTCGACATGATTACACTACGAAAACACAATTATAAAGCACGAAGACTGTCTAGCTAGAGTCAAAAGGCAATCAAAGGAAAGGCGGTGCCGCGTAGAGGGGCAATGTCACTATTAATCATTCAATATTTGAAATTATTCATGGGGCATGGTCCTTCTTGGGTAACCTGGAAGTCTCTCAACAGACTTTCGTACTCAGGTCGACCGGAGTAAAGATAACATGTGTTGGTGAGGAATCTCCAGTAGTAATGGTACTAACTTAGTTTATAAGTGTGGTGCTGTGGAAGCCATCTCTTATGCTATCATGCCCCGACACCTGCACTCATCGATAACTAATGACCGCTACAGAAAACAGAAAATGAGTGTGTATAGCGGAATATTAGCACATTACGCACTAATTATACGTTCCACTCATATTACTCTAGGAGCTACTTTCCTGCTAGGGTAACGTACACATTTCCGTCAGCTGTGTCTTGCGGCAGTAGGCAGTGGTTGGAGTAGGATGCAAGGCAAGGCCTATCTTAAAGAGTTCCGATACGTGGATAGCTGCAGTCTGTTATGGTCGTGGCGAATATTACGAACCTCATAGCAGTGACTGGGACGAAAGAATCTTTAAAAGGGTTAATTTCTGGCTAGCTCTAAGATCTTTTAGTTTTTTTAATAACTACCTTGCCTGTATGACTCATTTGTCACGATTACTATGATTACGTCTGTGCAAATTGCGTGACATCAACTTTTCTAGATTAAAAGTATTTTTTTGTAGAAAAATAGGAGTTTTAAACCTGTGATGATTCTTACGTGTAATACAGAAAAGAATGCGAAGGTTGTTTTACTTTATATGGTACATACATACATACATATTTTCACGCCTGTCTCCCATTGGGGTAGGCAGAGACTATAGATTTCCACTTGCTACGATCCTGGCATACTACTTTCGCTTCATCTATGTTCATTAACCTCCTCATGCATGAACGTCGGTTTAGGGTGCTCTTAACCTGTCCTTTTTTAAGAACAGCCGCAACTTGGTTGTCGTACGTTCGTCGAGGTCGGCCCCTTCCAACTCTTCCATCCATACTCATCATGTATACTCGTTTCGTCAATCTCCATTCATCCATCCTCTGTACATGCCCAAACCACCTTAACATACCTTTCTCAATCTTTGTTACTACACCTTCTTTCACACCACACCGCTCCCTTATCACGCTGTTTCTCACTCTATCTTTCAAAGTTACCCCACACATACTTCTCAACGCTCTCATCTCTACAGCATTTATTCTACTTTCATGTCTCTTCTGCCATACCCAACTTTCACTACCACCGGAGTTTTTGCGGCATGCATAATGTACGTTTCAAGTAGTGAAAGAAAATTCAAGTAGAGGTTCCAGAGATTGTTCCACATTAAATAAATTTACAAAATCTAATCTCTCTCTATAATATAAGTAAATATATCTTTTTTTTGTTTTAGGGACTTCTTACCACGAGGTTCCGGAATAGTGACTCGACGTCCATTGATTTTGCAGCTCATACATGGAAATGCAGGTATTGTATTGTTTACCTCTCTTATAAACTGCTTATGGGAATATACTACCATGAGGTTTTAGATATATAAATTCAGCAAACTGGACTGACAGTGATGTAGTTCATTATGTATTGTGTAAAATGTAATCATTAACCTTCAGCTGTGTTCTGAATGTTAAAACAGCTAATTGGCTTACTAATACTTGCTATTACTGTATGTACGAATTTGGTAAAAAAATAGCAAAAGAAGCAACATTTTAAGACGATCATTACACGTAACTATATGTTACGTAGGTACAATAGTGGGTATATATTGTATTCCATGTTGTGATATTTTTTCTTGTCACTGATAGGTCACTCGCCTTCCGTTCAGATTTCGTGATTTTTTTTTATGGTAGATAACTGAGAGTCGTGACGAAAATTACATCGATATTTTTGAGTAGGTATGTTTTTGGAACTAAACAATAAAAGTAAATTAGACGGACTCTGTTAACTTACTAAGAACCCATCATATACTCTTAGATGCCAGAGCTGTAACCACTTACCTAGTTTTACAAGTGCAAGTTCTTAATTGACTACTATGTAATGATTATTTTTCCTAGAATATGCGGAGTTTCTGCACTGTAAAGGAAAGAAGTTCGTCGATTTTAATGAAGTACGCGCTGAGATCGAAGCGGAGACTGATCGGATCACTGGCTCTAACAAAGGCATATCACCAGTTCCGATCAATCTACGTGTATATTCGCCAAATGGTAAGTTTTACATATACCTTCTTATGGCTATCTATAGCATCGCAAGGTCCTTTAACCGAATTACCGCAATTACTGATGTAAAGTTATTAACTCTTTATGAAGTAAGTCATTAACTGGGTTTAAATTTACAAAGTCTCTGGTTGAATCAACTTTTCCTCAGGCGCTACCGCTCCCTGTAGCGAATAGATAACATGGGGGTGAAATCGTTTATATAAGGAACGTCATAGTTAAGGTCCGGGCAAGTTCATCTGATCAATAACAATAATCGTGCGTATCGCACCAGAGATTATCAATCAAAAGCGGAAGACGAACCTACTCACTAAAATCATAATGGGACGGAAATAGAAGGAAGTATCTTCATACGCATGCGTAGCGTTATAGATTGTAGATTTTACGAAATAAGTCATTGGCCGATGAATGTGTGACACTCGTTATCATGTACACGACAGAATTCTGTATTATGTATGTTTAATGTGGCGGTCCGTTTAGGCGTCAAAAAATTATCTGAATAGGTCTTTAACTAAACAAGGAGTAATAAATTCAAAAATATAGATCAATGGTGATGCAAGGCCACAGTCGTTCACCTTTGACCAATGTAAATTAAGTCTCAATTAACTAACAAAATACCTATTGCTCTGGTTTTAATCGTGACGTGTAATGGTATTATGTAGATCGATGTTTTACAAGGAAATATTCTTTTCTTTTTTAATGTCCGACCTATGTGCCTATAGTTCCGTACATCTTCTGTGCTAACGAGCATCTATATCTGGATTGGGAGATAACCCAGATTCCCAGCAAAATAATCAATAAAATTGTCGTTGTTAAATGAAAAACTTATCAGGAATTTCTATGGCAAAAATATTATGAGCCAGTATGACGAAGATGTGTTCCCGGCAGTAAATAATGAGTCAGTCTGTGCTAATCATGTGCTTAAATAAGTCAATGGCCAGTTAATTAATAAAAGAGCATTATAAGTACATACTTATCAGTTTACCGCTCATGTAAATATAGGTTTTTGTACCCATTCGCTAATAAATAATCAAATGTTCATTGATAAGCTCATTCACAATGCATTGTGCATTGCAAAATTGTACAAATTCGGAGTCCAATTCGGAAATGACGGTGTTTCTTGTACTAATGTTACAGCTAAACACATCAGTACCTAATTGAGAAGTACTAAGCTATATATAGTTGTAAGCTGTACAGTACGGATGCGTGTGTACTCATCTTAATTACGCAATCTTGATGATTACCGTGCTCGTTTGATATTCCTTATGTAGTTCGATAATGACCTACATAACTAATGCTTGTTTGGTTGCTTTGCTATAACTAAACTATAGCTAGTCTTCATTAAATACTGAACTTTATCTTCATAACGTAATTAAGTAATATAACGTAAATAAGACTAAGTTCTAAACTCTTAATGTCAGGTCAGGGTAGTTGGGGGCAAACAAATGAGGTCATCCAAATACAAGAAAATACAAGTTGGTCCCGTTTTGCATTTGTATAATTTTGAATTTCGTTAGGCAAAATTTGATGACCTCGTTTCAAGGTTTATATAGGAAAGAAAAGTTTATTTTTATGTAGCAAACGAAAGAAAAGTTATTTATTGTAGTGTGCAATAGTCGACACTCATCCGTTCGGCAGAGCCTGTACAAGACCAGTAAAATACTAACAATTATAACCAAAAAGAATGCTTCTTACGGCAATGACGATGACGCCGTAATCATCTTACAAACAAAGCATTTAACTACGCGTATTGTTTAGCGAGGATTATCTTGAATGCTTACCTACACTGTTCGGCATCCAAATAGGTTTTCCATGTTGTATCGTTTTCAAGCATAATTATGTAATTAATTTATTACGCATCACCTGAAATTATAAAAAAAAGCATTATTGTTAAAGATAGGTACGTCCTCAAGGTAGGCACATAAAATACTGAGATGTAGGAGAAATCTTGTAATGATTTTTTCTATTGATATGGACAATTACATAGTTTACCTGTAACTCATGACATAAATCTCACCTTATCAGATCTTATCATGTGTTACAATATTATCTACTTACACATCATATAGTAGTAGGTACAGGTAGCTGGTGTGAAATGCTCCTTTCTTCTTTAATACTTCACTAACTATATACATATTTATAATCAATTAATAATACGCATAAATAATAAACCCATTACACTGTCCCACTGCTGGGCACGGTCTCCTCCCAGATTAGGCTATAATACAACGCTGTAGGTGTGTAGGTAGGTACAACGGTACCAGCACAGATAATAGAATACTAGTAGTACCAGGTAGGAGTAGGAGTTGGCAGACTTCACACTAAAAGTCAGAGGTGCGTGCCTTGGATTCGAATTTGAGATCATTAACTTGGCAGTCAATATTATCATATGACTTAACACTGACGTCATTATGAAACTAACACTACTTATAGATGTTAAAATAACAGTTTTTTGTCGGTGGCATATCTATGTATAAAATTAATGCTGCAACGCAATTGTTTTAAAAAAATATTCACACTTTACATTAATAAAATAATAATTTGTCAATGTCCAATTTGCTGGTAATTATTTGTCCACAGGATAGCAGTAGGTATTATTACAAACATTGATTTTGTTGTTAAACAGTATTGCTCATTATTAATCGATAACAATGACCTTGTGTTATTCTTTAATTAAAAACATACCGTACTACCTTGTATACAACTTACTCACAAGTTGTGATTCTACTACACATCAGTGTTTTTTTTTATATATTTCTTTCTATGCAGGTTTATAGGTCAATTTAGCATTGACGGTTATGTAGCTATCTATGTCATACTTTCCGACAGTACCTAATATCCAATTCTACCTTAATTATATGTTATTTTAAGGACACGTTATTGTGGTCAGCCATGTCATTACGTGAGAAATGATAAGAAATTTTATTGCTTAAACGTTAATTATAACGAGTCGATTTACTTAGGTCGGTATATCGACTGCTGTTGCTGTTAATGTAGTTTATAACGTTCTGTAATATCTACGTAGATATGACTAGCAAAATAATATGTTTCCTATATACCTATATATATTCACGCAAATATAAGTCTTATGATTAGATGAGTCTCAGCTTTTGAATTTGATTTTGCAGGCGTAATAATGAAATCGTAGCAAATGGATCTGTCTATTCTTCAGCAATTGATGAAATGAAATTTTCTATTATTTATTTAATTATTGTCTTATTATAGTTACATTAATCGGAATAAGATACACATAACGTTTTATCGTACATTACAGTTCTCAACCTGACCCTGATTGACTTACCGGGTCTCACAAAAGTGCCCATCGGTGACCAGCCTGTGGATATCGAGCAACAGATAAAAGGAATGATATTCCAGTTCATCAGACGCGAATCCTGCCTCATCCTCGCCGTCACCCCCGCCAACACCGACTTGGCTAACAGTGATGCCTTGAAACTTGCGAAAGAGGTAGACCCTCAAGGTAGGTTTACTCAAACTTTATATCGATAAGGTTTAAGCATAGGTATGCTTGTCGAGGCGAGCATGTAACGTTAGGCAGATTGACGCAAAAATATCTATAACAGTCTGGCAGCCGACTTAGCAATTACGATGGTTAGGTCTGCATACAAAACGAAATTTAGTTGCATCTGGTTACATTAATAATTTTCATCACTAAATACATAAAACCAAGGAGTTCAAGTTCCCCCTATGACATGGAACATAAACAAACCGGCGAACTGTGGGCGTGCAAACGTGGACAGTTGTATGGCTCTGCCTCATCCTTCGGAGAATAGGCGTGGCGTTTTCAAGTGCAAATAATAATAATTATGTTAAAAATATGTTGATGTAATCACAGGTCTTCGCACAATCGGTGTGATTACGAAGCTGGATTTGATGGACGAAGGCACTGATGCCCGCGATGTTCTCGAGAACAAGCTGTTGCCCCTACGACGTGGCTATATCGGCGTTGTCAACCGATCGCAGAAGGACATCGATGGCCGCAAAGACATAACTGCTGCCTTGGCTGCTGAAAGGAAGTTCTTCCTCAGGTATGTTATAATTATATGTACATTTGAGAATATTACTGTATATCCTACTTCCTTCTAGTATTATAAACGTGAGACGTAGGAGACGCTGTAACCCTTACTTATTCATTTTAAAATGTAATTTCAATCATCTAAATTCTACAAACAATAATCTTATCTGTTATCTAAGATGGTGCTAACTTAGCTATTGTCTTCAGGTAGATATGAATTATCAATTTTTATTAAAAAATGCAAACACAAATAAATATTTTCAAGCAAGTACCAAATTATTCGCATCGCGCGCCGAAACACTATTACGCAGATAGTTACTACGTGAAGAATGGCAATGCTTTGCACTTACTATTATTTACCAAATTTTTTTATATAAATGAGAAAAGTATCAAACTCTTTTCTAGCTAGGCAAACGGGCGAACTTGCGGTCAAGCGTAAGCCTATCAGGAATAAAAAAAATACTAAAAAAGCATATTATTTTCCTTAATCAGGTGCTCTAAATTTTCTTTGTTACACGTAGATAGGAATACATACTTAATAATATTTTAATTGGTCGCGTCTATTCAATTTCACCCTGTGTACGAGGAGTTGCAGTATGCACAAGATGAAAAGATAATTTAGCTTGGCCAACTATCATTGGGACCTATTTCCGTGCGATTGCATTTGAAATCACCAGAGATGATAAGCATGTTAGTTGATTTTCACATTTTGTTTGTGCGTTCATTTTACTTTTATAAACATTTTCGAATATAGTTAGTTAAGTCTTTTTTACCAAGTATCTTAAGCCTTCGAAAATAAACCGTTTTTGTTACAGCCACCCATCTTACCGACACTTGGCGGACCGACTCGGCACCCCGTACTTGCAACGCGTACTGAACCAGCAGCTGACCAATCATATTCGGGACACACTTCCCGGTCTCCGCGATAAACTGCAGAAACAGCTGCTTGCTCTGGAGAAAGATGTGGATCAGTACAAACACTTTCGACCCGACGATCCCTCCATCAAGACTAAGGCTATGTTACAGTAAGTAAAATGCCACATCATAAAAGATCATAACTTGGGAACCGGCTTGACCGATTTGAGTAATGTTTAATAGAATATTATTTGGAAATTCACTGCAGAAAAGTTCAACATTTCGATGGGAAAATTGCACGGGTCGCTAGTATAACATAAATATCAATTCATAGATCTGATAAAGCTAAATAATCTTAGCTAGAAATTTGTATGAACTGTTCTAGATTATTTTCTATAATTTTACAGAATGATCCAGACTTTGCAAACAGATTTTGAACGCACAATCGAAGGTTCTGGATCAGCACAAATTAACACTAACGAATTATCGGGTGGTGCGAAAATCAATCGATTGTTCCATGAACGTTTCCCCTTCGAGATTGTCAAAATGGAGTTTGATGAGAAAGAACTTCGCAGGGAGATCGCATTCGCTATTAGAAATATTCACGGTATTAGGGTAAGCATCGCTGATAATAGTATTTGATTATTTTCGCCTGTGATTAACAAACCATAAAGCAATTAGAATAGGCTTAACACAATACAGATAATATTGTATCAATAAAATAATACGTAACAACCATTCACAACACAATATTCCGTGTAGGTAGGTATTGTATTTTTTAATGTTTTTGATCTTTGTGTTAAACAAATCTCTGTAATGTGAAATATTATGTTCATACTGTTTTACAGGTGGGTTTGTTCACTCCCGACATGGCCTTTGAGGCTATTGTAAAGAAACAGATAGCGCGGCTAAAGGAGCCCTGTCTCAAGTGCGTCGACCTCGTCGTCTCCGAGCTGTCCAACGTTGTTCGTATCTGCACTGAGAGGGTAAGAATATACTATCATATTTTTATTTTAACGATATGGTGACTGAGAGCATTCATGAACTTATAAGAATAATAGACTTTCAAAAAATACTATTAGCCCTTGAGAAGTTAACATTTAGCTTTATAAGAAATACAAGCATTTCTATTTATTAATTAAATTCATCACTTTACAGATGTCTCGATACCCGAGGTTGCGTGAAGAGACCGAACGCATTATTATGTCATATGTTCGTTCACGCGAACAAATGTGCAAAGATCAACTGGTGCTGCTAGTTGATTGTGAACTTGCTTACATGAACACTAACCACGAGGATTTCATCGGATTTGCAAAGTAACATTTTATTAGACAATTTAATTATATATATATATTTTAGTAGAGCTTTACAAAAGAATCTGAATAATGAATTAATACATTTCAGTGCTCAAAACCAATCTGAGAATTCTACAAAGTCAGGACATCGCGCACTAGGTAATCAAGTCATCAGGAAAGGATACATGTGCATCCATAACTTGGGAATCATGAAAGGTAACTCAATTAATCGTTATTCTCTGTGGAGATGTCACATTTACTAAACTTTCCAAGTCGATATAAAGTTAGCGCTTTGTAAGGATTATCTGTAAATAAATAATAATTGCAACGCGCATTAGAAAGAATAATGATGCCGAAACAGTTATTTGAGATTTTTAACTCTGTATTTCTGTTTATACATATAATTTATGTATTTCCGTATAATTGTATTTATGTATAATTTTTTTTAAAATTAAATTATATAAAGGTGATAGTCAGAATTAAGGTATTAAGAGGTCAGTGACACTAAGAGTATTTAAAATATGGAAAAACAGAATCCTTTTATCTATGAGATTTTTCAAGGTACTTAGTAGAAATTTGGACAGGACAATGTCTGTTGGGGCACCTAGTTTGTAAATAAATAAAAGGAATTCTGAATAAACTTTCTACAAACAATCTACATTATTGTTTGCATCCAGGAGGCTCAAAGGACTACTGGTTCGTTCTGACCGCCGAGAGCATCTCGTGGTTCAAAGATGAGGAAGAGCGGGAGAAGAAGTACATGCTGCCACTGGATGGACTCAAGCTGCGGGATCTGGAGCAAGGGTTCATGTCGAGGCGGCACATGTTCGCACTCTTCAACCCTGAGGGCAGGAATGTCTACAAGGTAGGGAAGAAAGAATACATGGAAAACAATAAAGGGGAATTTTTCTTACTTATACTCTGTACTAAAATCGTGGATGGTTTCAGACCACAGAGAAATTTTGGTGTGTTTCGTGTGCTGTATTTGGGAAGCTTAAAGGTTCAAAAAGTACTGAGATTTAAGTTTATCCTAATGAATGTTTTGTTTTTATCTTCATGTGTGTGCATCTCGCGCACGGATGATATCCTGCACAAATTGTCTCGTGCAACCCTAGAATGTATGTACATATTTACGCAAACTACAACTTATAACCATACAAGAAAAAAAAACGTAATCCAACGCTGGCTGTTTCTATTTAGGATTACAAGCAACTGGAGTTGTCATGTGAGACACAAGATGACGTCGACTCGTGGAAGGCATCCTTCCTCCGAGCAGGTGTCTACCCAGAAAAGACGTCCGAAGCCGCCAATGGAGATGAGGTGAACAAACCTACTACTAATATTGTTATGATAATTATTTTACTGCCTGTCATCTTATTTGGATCTTTCTTACCCCTTCCCTCTATTTTTCCACGTATTTAAACTAATATGGGCATTCTTATGTTTACTTTTGAGCTTATGTATTTACTATGTAGCTTATAATAATAATAATGGTGTTTAATTTAATTATTAATTATATATTTAATCATATCGATTATAATGTTGGTTTTATGTTATAAAATCTGTTGTTTTGTCATGCTATACAGAGTGAAGGAAATGAGGTTTGTTTATACAGGCTTTTGAAACATGCACACAAGTACATAGATCACACAAGACACGGTGGTCGCACATTTAACATTACGTCTGATGGTGATTTCAAGAATAACATCCTCTTTACTATTTCATTTCAATTGTAGTAGCTGTTGATTTGGCTAAGAGTAGTGCATATGATTTTATTTTCTTTAATACATTCCAGCAGATATAGCATGAGACACGTAGAGTGCTGTTTTTTAATTTTATACATACACTTTATCATATTCATATGTATACGCCACTCAAATATAATAATATACATTATAACTTGTTGCAAAACGTTCAATATCTGTTTTGTAGGAATAACATCTGAATGTCATGCTATGTTTTTTTGAGCACATTTGCAAGACTGAATAGATTTTTTAATAATTCTGATTAAATATTGTGGAAGAATTCAATTTTGTTTTAGCATGTTTATGTTTTTTTATTTTTAGTTATTTCTGCCTTCCCTGGGTATGGGTGGAAATAAAAGAAGAGTAAGTGACTCGAATTATAAAGCTTGTTTGCTGGATTTTTGTTTACCAAGGTGATGTGCGAAAAATTTAGGCGGTAGATTTCAAATTGTATTACATATAAAGATTATTGCATGGCAAATAATGATTTATAAATATATATAATATATGATATATAATAGACCCAAGCATTATATTGCAAGGCAAATACATATGCAGGCGCCATCATACGTTCAGTAACACGGTTTTGGTTGTAATTCCAACATTGACTATGTTTTCAAATTGAATTGCCTCGTGGTAAGTATTGTAGTTATTAACATTGCATCCAATAAGAAGCACAGACATAGTCTGACGGTTTGAAAATAACTGTTTTCGTCTAAGATAGTCTTGGTTTTTAAACTAACTGACAGTAGGTACTAAAACTCTAGTGACTATTGGAAGCATGCTGTTACAAAATGTGCTTTTTATCATCCATACCAAAACGCTTGATTAATAAAGGGAATGATAAAGGGTAAAGATAGTAAAGTGGAGATTTAGAAATCCTTTTTTTAAATCGATTTTTTGCCTACACAAGATTTCATTATTGTAATGTTAAATAATTTCCGTAACATATAAAAAGGTCCATTGTGAATTTTTTTAGACGACCTCTGTGGTTTAGTGTTTCGAGTACCGGACTGCTGACCATGAGGTCGTGGATTCGATTCCCACAGAACACAAATATTTATGTGATGAGTATAAGTGTTTGTGTTCGTCTGGGTGTTTCTTATGTATTAGAAGTATGTATTTACAAAAAAAAGTATATAAGTATTACATCCATTGTCTAGTACCCATAGTACAAGCTCTGCTTAGTTTGGGACTAGATGGTGCTGTGTAAAATGTCGAAGATTATTTATTTATTTATTTAATTATTAGTCAGTTTCATAACTTTATTTAGCATAGGTACTGGCGAGGTATTAATCTCAGCGCTTGTTGAGTTCTTCGGCGCATCACGGCTGGAATAGTTTTCCTAATTTTGCGTTTAGACAGAAAAAAGCATAAGCATGATGGTAATTTTTATAGGACAGTATCAGAATTTCTTAACATATCTTATGTTTATTTGGTCTAAACGCATTTGCATGCCTTTGTACTATACTTTAACTTTTAATTGTATTCAGTAACTTGACAGTTCGAAGAGAAATAATGATACCACACTACAACTAATAGTGCTGGGGTAGTGAATGATTTTGCGTAAAGATTGATTGTTAAAAATGGTTTAATATAAAATTAAACTAAAAAATCGTCAATAAGATGTAAAATATAAGAACAATTAATCGAAGTAATTTCCTTTTCTATTTTCTTCTAATAAAAACCAACCAAAGATAAAAAACATATAAATTAACTTTTTTTACTTTTGTGATTTTATAGATTAACTTACTACTGAGGAACAAATTCTACTATTTTTAATAGTTTATTGTGTTTTGAAGACTAGCTATTCAATATACATAAAAAGTTTGTTCATGTAAATACATTATTTAACTTCATTCAATTACATTCATTCTTTGACCACCTCACCATCTTTTTTTTGTCAAAAACTGGTAACCCTTCAACTGTCAAGTTACTGAATACAATTAAAAGTCGAAGTATACATTCTGGTTTGTTGAATTCAGATCTAAACTCCTGATTGATCCAGTTGCGAATCTGTGATTTGGGTTATGAGGAGTAATATAAAATACCGTCCTAGGTTGATTTCGCTACTAGATTGATCGGCGTATCTACATTACACCCCGTCTACGGTACGGTCGACGATATTAATCAGGACACAGGTTTAATCATAACAGAAACAACTCTTTTAATGTTGTTTTACTTTATATTCATATTTCTTGCATATTTTTGTAAGCTACAAAGCTTGGACTCGTATTGTAATTAAGTAGTCGAATATTTTAGTATGTTAATCTCAACAAAGATTGTCGTACTAAGTAAATTACCTATATTTTTATATACTTTATATATATTATATTATAATTTTAAAGCATTTTATAATGACATGAAACCTAATGGCAAAAACGGAATTTAATTATAATTAATTTAATATTAACAATACTGTTATTGGCCCATGAGCAATAGCAATGTATTAGTGCTAACTTAGTGGTAATCTACGTTGCCTCGGTTTGGAGTTTCCAGAAATCTTTATAAAGAAATATAGTTTGAAGAAATTGCATGAAGAAAATTCTGTTTTCAGAGTTCAGACAGCTCAGGCACAAGCAGCATGGATCCTCAGCTGGAGCGACAAGTGGAGACCATTAGGAATTTGGTTGACTCATATATGCGCATCGTGACAAAGACGACGCGCGATCTCGTGCCCAAGACTATCATGATGATGATCATCAATAATGCCAAAGACTTTATCAATGGGGAGCTACTAGCACACCTCTATGCCTCTGGTGATCAGGTAAGGCTCCTAACAAGGTTTATGGGAAGTGGTTTCAGATTGAAATGAGAAATTTGAACTGGAAAGTTCACTTGTATATATTTTTTTCAGTCTCAAATGATGGAGGAAGCACCAGAGGAGGCTCAGAAGCGCGAGGAGATGCTGCGCATGTACCACGCGTGCAAGGAGGCTCTGCGAATTATTGGCGACGTTTCTATGGCAACCGTGAGCACGCCCGTGCCGCCCCCCGTCAAGAACGACTGGCTCGAGAGCCGCCTCGACTCTAACCCGCGTCTTTCGCCGCCCTCACCTGGGCTTGGCGGACCGCGACGAGCTGCGCCTACGCAACAAGGTCAGCATTTTATCACCTATTGCCGATTTTTGTAAAAACAAGAGTAGAGCACGCATTAAACAAATAAAATCGATGTCTAACACTAATTAAGACTGCTGACCAAAAGCGCGCTCAGTTTGATTGGTTACGATACCGTTGTTAGGTAGATAATGCTGAATAATTGCTCCGGATTGCTCCAAAAATTGGTTTACTTATATACTGAAAGGCGAACACGCCGAGTTAAGATGGTCGAGACATTGCAGGGTCGCTGGGCAACCGCGGCGCGCCCCCGCCCCCCGGCGGCGCGGGCCGGCCGGCGCCCCCGCTGCCGTCGCGGCCGGGCGGCGGCGCCCCCCCGCCCCCCTCGGGCCGCCCCGCGCCGCAGCAACCTGGCTTGCCTGCACCGCTCGTGCCCACGTAAGTACAACACTTGACGAGATTCTCTCTACTGAAGAGAATCCTGGGTGGTCTCCGAATCGTAAGATCGGTCCAGAAATCGTGTCCTCTTAAATAATAAAATAGCAAGTAATTTTTATTTGCCGAAAATAATTAAGGCCCACTTGCACCAAATTCTTAAATGTGTTTAAGTCATATTTAAACACAATTTTTCATAGAAATTTCGTGTTTAAATACAATTTAAACACATTTCAGAAGTTGGTGCAAGTGGGCCTTAGTCTTATATTTTTAGTTTGTGGTTCAAACAGAAAAATAGTCGGAGACTCCCCATTATATAGGTATTTTGTGCACTTGATTAATAAAGCTCGGTAAAATTGATATGGGGGAAATGTAGGTTGCATTAGTTGTATGAATTTTTAGAGCAGCCACAATTGACGTGATGATTATGCTCTAACCAATATGACGTATTTTAATAAACTAATGCGCTTTCGCCTCAGTACTACTCGGTGTGAGCTTTGCTTTAATACAATAGGAGGCATTTGTGTGGGTGATGTAACAGCCATAATTTGCAGTAAACATATTGTATTGTGCTTTATAATAACGATATCTATTAATGAAAATACTTTGATTATACATAACACCTTTACATTGAATGATAAATATATAAAAGATAAACTACTGGTTCTGGGGAAATAATAAAATTCTAATATTCTGGTTTGTCAATAACTATACAATTACAAACGTGTAAAACTAATACAAATGCGGAGTGAGGCTGCTGAGTGTGTGTATGTGTTCGCAGGCGGCGCTAAGCGGGCCGGCGCGCGCACTAACTCACTAACATAAGTTACGTATTAACGTAAGGCACTAACTACGAACTTGTTAACTTATTACACAGTTATACCAGTTAAACCTTCACCTTTAAGTAATCACATTCACATATGTTAATCGTTAAAGAAACACGAAATAAAGTAGTATTCTCAATGTGTTAGATTACTTTCTGAAATTTGTAGTAAGTTAACAAATATCGACAAATTTATAAATAAATTATACATATGTTATATACAATATGATTAGTCATGTAAATGATCAATACTTATGATACGTATGAAAAAAATGTTGCTTCCATAAAATTATAAAAGTAATATTGGAATTTATTACCTTTTGGTGGAATACAAATTAAATAATATAATATCTGCTTATGAATCCTCTGTCGGCAGTCTATCGTACGACGAAATCTACTCTATATATTTTGAATTGTTTGATGTAAGTGAACTTTTATTTCACAATGTGAAATACGTTTACTGAATGTGATTACGTATTTTTTAGATGAAACGGGTTGTGTACTCATCGAACACTACAGGCTGCCCACAGATTGATACATAATTTACATCAATTATTACAATACAATAATAATAAATGTCTATGCAAGACTAGTTACCTAAAATAATCGTATGTTGAGAATCAGCTTACAGGAAAGGCTAACATTATCGTCATTACTTTAACTGTATTCGTAACTTTTTGATGTTATTAACAAAAATATTTATTATTCTGATACTATGAAGTTGCGATCCGTAGTCCATACATCGATGTGTTAACATTACCAAAGCATGCATTAAGTACACTAATTTGTGTGTGATCTTCATGATTTGAAAAATATCCCTCATTTATTTTTAGTCCAGAACTTTATTCGTCTTGTAACAAAATGTTTCCTTTGCTTTCTTGTCGCGGCGAATATGCTATACGATAGTGCAGTAGTTAACACAAACCACAATTATAATATTGACTCTGATATGCTTAATGAAATTGTTCGGAAGCTAACGAGTTCTACAGCTCAATAAAATTTCTTGGTGACAAAATATACAGGCATTACGAAGAGTTTAATGTATCATTGTCATACGAGTATGTATCCATTATCATATGTGTCCTCTTTGAAAAATTAGGATTTCGTAGATTAGATTTGATCTTTGTTAATACATTCACAGTTACCCTGTAAGAGTTTATGTATATACATATATATCTTGACATTTAATATGAGACATGCATTTTATGGCAGTTACGTTACTCCGAAATGTCTTACAGAGAAGCTGTGACAGCTTTATGAAATTCACGTGTTTTAACATTACAATTAATGTGCACCTATTTCTGCTCGTAACTATCTTCTGTGTATATGATATTGTTGCTTGTAATATGGCCTCGGATGACACCTTCATTGTTGAGGTTGTCATTTGTAACAAAAAGTATTTTTTTAAGCAGTCACGTGTCTGATAAATGGAAACAAATCACAGAATAACTTTATAACGATCATTTAGACCCACTCCCTCATTTTGTGTCGTGTTTGTTTTGTCCTATGTGTAAAGGAAATGTTGACAATAAAAATAATAGGAGGCCGGGAGGAGGTTTGCCCGCGGGCGCGGTGACTGGTGCCATGAACCAGATGCCGCCGCACATGCGCCAGCAGATCAACCAGGCAGTCGGGCAGGCCGTCACCAACGCCGCCATCAACGAACTCAGCTCTGCGTTCGCCAGATTCAAGTAAACACGACAGTGTTGTCTGTATCATGATTGTATGTACACACATATTTTGCAAACGTCGCCACTTCGAAGAGCCGTTGTCTTGCTTATACACTGCTAGCACATATCAGTATTGAGGTTCCTAGTATATTTTAATTAAGTACTAGTTAAGGAAAATATCCACTGCTTATACATATTGAAAAACGCTCTGGACGGAAAAACTTCACATTAATAAATGATTCGTGAAAACCAGACTCATTTATAGTGGCAAATTGGAGCTCTTAATCGCTAAATCAAGTAGAACAGTTGAAAAGAGACTATTCAAAGTGGTAACGTTTGTAACAGAGTTTGTTATAGTAACCGATTCTCTCTTATATACATATATATATATACATACTTTTCTAATGTAATTGGACACTTATAACAATGTGTTTATTTTGAAACATCGCGTTAACACATACTGGTTTTAATTAGTTATAATTTTAAACCGATTTTTTTAAGCAATGTTTTTGAGATTTTCTGTTGCTTATATAATGCCTTACTTTAACTTTGTCCAAGCATTTTTCAGAGCACATTGTTTAACTGCTTGAACGTGCAGTGTTAACTGAACCTCTTGTATATGGGAAAACCAGTGTTTTTTGACATTGCTTTCGTCCAAACAGTGTTAATGTAATCTAATGTGTCTGTGTAACACTGCGCTGCGCACAATAGACGCTGCTTGTGATACATAACCAACGTTACCGTAGGGTTATACAATTGTATGTAATTTATATCTTATGTTAGTAATTACCGGTAGGTAATCGTACCAGTGCTCAAATATCACAATATAAATCACGAAGATCACACATGTATTTAAATAATGTTGGAAATATAAAAATCTCGTAGACATAATACTAGTATTGTTACCAATTTGTATACATTCCAATTATCCAACATGATCGAGTGACACGAGACAGCCATAATCGGACCATCCTTGCATATTTGTTTACACAAAATGTACTTATTGGAATTTCGATTACATATATTATCGAATTATTACCCAAAGAAAAACAATCTATGAAATTGTGTATGGCGTCAAAATTAAATAAAATGACAAAAATTTTCAGTATTATGTGAACGAAGTATTGTTTCACAGCGATTCATCATAATGTAATCTTGAATGCGTATACTGTAGTGCAAATGCGCCGCAGGATAAGCAGTGATAAGTTTAATTATTATAATTATCATGTAATTAAATTTATTTTATAATTAATTATTGTAAATGTTACATTCAGTGGCTTAATATAGGTGTATATTGGGATTGCGTAGTTGAGTTGTTTCGCGGAGGGCATAACGGGCTCCTGGAGTATGGCCGGGGAGTTCTCGAGCATATCATATTGTTTTGTAATGTGCTAGCGTTATTTCTACACTATGTAAAGACAAGAATACTAACCTGTTGATGTTGCTGCACCATTGTCGCGTAGAACTAGCTGCGTAGTGACAGTCGTTGCAAGATGTACTCACGTCATGTCAGTGTCTAGGTGTTACAGTAGTTTAGAACTTTGACACGCTCGTCTTATCTCTCTCTGTCTCCAGTAGCGACGACGCGTTTTTAACATATTTACTCTAAATTGTACCCAGCTTGTTTGTTGTTGTATACAACTATATCGGTATTCATAAACACTGGTAACAAGTAACTTATGAACTCATAACGATATATTTATCGAATAAAGTTTGTATGTAAAATTATTGTACTTATAATGGATAAGACCAAAGCAGTTGTCTCTATATTGTTGCTGTTAGCAATACCTTTGGTCAATTATTAGAACGTTTTAATGGTGATACAATATGAATTCGTTATTAAAAATATTTAATAAAGCTTATCGATATTTTAATCTTGGAATCATCTTGCATCCACTTCATCTTTAACAATTGCTAATGTCATGTTTTCGTGAATGACGACATAACATAATGGTAGTGGTGTTTTATGATTCATAATAGAGTGGTTCCATTAAGCTGTATGACTGTGGACTGTGGTATGTGGAGTTAGTCATGGTGTTAGATAGGAAGATTGTACTCGGCCACAATGCGTCCGCCGCGTCCGACGCGACCAACAACGGACCAATGACGTCAGCTAACGTATTGAAGTGTTTACCGCTATAGCTATACTCATTGCTCCATCGACATTAGCTGAATTATACACAAAAGTAATCGATCATTTAACGTTTTGCTCTCTCTATCTTGTTAATAGCGTTAGTACCATCGAAAAAGGTATAGGCAGTGATTGTTGGATTTGATATAGTTTATGAATATTGTTAATCTTATGCTGTATAAATAGAGTAATTAAATGCTATATGTGTACTAAAGACGTTTAATTTATTCCAGTAGTTTGGCAAACATTATTGGCCATTGGCTTCACTATGTTACTAACAGTTTTGGATAATATTACCTACAGGATGTAATATTAGGTAAGCTGAGTTTGACTAATGATAGAAATATTCCGATAAGATTTTTATTATGTATTAGAAAACAGATTTTTTTAATGACGACATAAGTACTTTGTGAATTTTTAATGCTCATTTTGACAAATAATGATATAATCGCTAACTTTGTATTGAACAGGTTTCTCTTAACATTGTAATATAATCTTGTTTTATTGCTTTTTTGAAGATATTCACATGCATTCAAAATTCACGATGTAATGAGAATGTTACCGTTAAATTAGGAACTACATTGTGCTTGCGTTACGTTCGGTTTTAGATCTTGATGCATGTGATTGGTAATTTGCAGTCTGCGTATAAATTTGAACAATATTATTTAAGTATGATTGCTCTGCTCATTAATTATTTTACTAAAATATTAGCATGGTGACGAGGTAGGTAGTTCATTATTTACAAGAAGCTGTGACATTTCTGCATTTGGATAGGATTTAAAGCTTCCTACGGGAAACGGGCGGTTGCATGGCAATGTGTATGTTTTGTCAAATTTTTCATTTTGCTTGTGGCTTGTAAATGTAACTGGTACAAATGAAACACTTTTTTGTTTCTTTCGAATTTCAGCGTAGTAATGTTTGCCGAATATAAATAAGATACCCGTACATTTAGATATCACTGTAAATAATATGAACATTTTATTGTATTGGTTTGAGAAGCGTAGTCTCATGTATGTTTTATGTTGACAGCCGCCCGGTGCCGAGCATGCCGCCAAAGCTGCCTGAGCGGCCGCAGAACGGACGGCCATTCTGAACGCGCCACATCTTCGCCGCCACCTTGTGATACTAATCGTCAATGTAAATATTATGTTCCCTACTGTGTACCTATATTGCTTTCAATTATTTAATGCTTAGCATTGACTAATGACTATAAGTCGATGAAATTCGTATGTTTACTTACATTATAATTTAAATAATACAAGTTAGTCCAATTTTAAACTTCTAAATGCGAGTCCATAAAATTAGAGCGCTTGCTGAATGAGCTTGAATGAGTAATGTATTTGTAATAGACTGAGGAACTTTAATGAACTAAAATACTAAAATAAATGAAGGTCGCGTTATGGCCTATCAAAGTGTCTTTCATGTCTAAAAACTTACATATTGTATAATTATTATGACATTACTATATTCAAGTTTACAAGTTATTTATAAAAGATTATGAAATTATGTGTACATATAATATCTAATATCTACATATTTATTGCGCTCATGGTAGCACGTGTAGCAGGCTGTCGGACCTTCGACTGATATTATATTAGAATATTGGCATGTTTGCAATAGAAGAGGCTACACATTGTAAGTGGTTGCACCCTCTAGTAGAAATGTACTGTTTCACATTTATCCTGTTATTGTGGCATTTAGTATTAAAACTTAGCGCGTGAGCGATGAGGCATATATGCATCGAATTAAAAGAGATTCTTATGTACAGACAAAGGTATGGCATTATTTTATAAACTGACCTATCTGATGTATTCTCATGTCTGTACACCCCTTAAGACTAGTCAAGCTTTATTTTACCAAATTACAGGTTGTTAATCGATCCAAGCTGTGTAGAACATTTTTTTAAGTGAAATACTTTAGTTTTCATATGTACATTCCTTTAGCCTCATAGTCCCCGCGCCAGGTTATTACATGTATATAAATGTAAAAATATAGACCTGTTTATACTTGTGTACTGTTGTATGCAACTGTAATAAATGTAAATAAAAATAAAAATCTTCTTTGTTTTTACTTATGCATAGTGTGCCATCATGTTAGATTTATCGAGGTTATAGAGGCGCACGGAAGAGTTTGTCCCAAATGGCCTCGAGAGTTATAAATTGCTAATATGTATATCGCTAACATTAGTTCTACACTGGGTGTTAGAAGTTGTTGTAAGTTATGTTGGTTGGTAGTTATATTGATTTACTGCAATTATAATATTGAATAGGTACTTTTTGTAGTTGGAAAGAAAACATGACATGAAAACGTGCCGACCATTGAAATATGATAGGTACTATAAAGTGCCGACTTCTCTGGGGTCGTGAACGCTGCTGGATGAGGCTTGGGCGTGGCTACCACGCATAAGTGAATTTATTCTGGTTAAGATTAACATTAGGTACATGAAGAGTGATATACTCTTCATGTAATGTAATCTTAATCTTAATTATATCATTTTCACGGCCCAAACTTCCAAGTAGCGACGGACGGCGTCGCCGGTTTTGGCGGTTCATATTTATTTATTGCATGGAAAAAGTATAGCTAATTAAAACCTTACAAACAACCCGGCAAGTTTTCAACAGTGGAACAGAAAACTGTATTACGTAGGTACTCAAGCAAAGTAATAGCGTGAGCTAAGGGACAAGCACTATAAAGTGTATTTTTGGACGTTACTTAAATGCTTCAATTCAACGTAGCGGTTTTGAACTATTTAAAGCACAAAAATACCAGTTTAGTCACTGACAAAAGCTCTGTGGTCGTCTTAGTAGAAGGTACCTAGAACGACTGGTGATATTTACTAAGAATTGATTCAATCATTTTCATGGACTTCATGGTCAATTTTTGTGACAAACTTTATTTTATCATTCTCACCCCACCCCAGTTTTTACCCGGATTCTCGCTAATTGTTGAATCGCATGTCAGTGACCGCGTTTAACTACGAAAACAAGCTAGTTTTATAAGCATTAGGTGGGCGACTGAAAAAAGTTGATGTACCTAAATGGAAACATGGGATGGTTGGCGCTCTTTGGGGGAGGGGCCTACGTTCAGCAGTGAACGGCAATAGGCTGATATGATGATGATGCTGAAATGGAAACAAGAAGAAAAATAACTTCTGTTATCAATCAAGAAGTTGTGTTGATGGAAATTGTGATTAAGGCGCTAATGAGATACCTATACCTATACGTAGATACCTACGCATCAAAGTCGTTTTGGAACGTCAAGGAGTTACACAACGATTAGGGTGCTTTTCCACCAGAGATGTGCTATGCTATTACTATGGATGCGTTTGATATCAACCATGCAACCATTGGTCAATTTAGTTTAGCACTGGCTATTATTTGTGGCACTGGTGTAAACGGGTTCAACTAAGCTATATTTTTTATGGGGATGGATGCGATTAGTTTATCTGTGCAGAGCAGAGTAGGCACCTACATTAGGCGCGTTTTAGTGACCGAAAGTAGACATGCCATCATGGAAGCAAATAGTTATTTTATATCTCACAGTTTGCAAAAAAGAACTCGTGGCGAAGATGAACTCGTGTAGGTACTTAGCTTGGCATATGTGACAAACAAAGTAACAAAGCCGCGGGCAGAAGCTAGTGGGTTTTATATTCTTTAAGAGGTGTGTAGCCAGAAATCATTAGCTGCATTAAGTTGGCCACGCCCAATATACACCACAAAGACAAAAACAGTATCCATTATTACAATTTAATGAAGAGAGAAAGCCATTAGGAACGGGGACTTGATTAAATCGTCGGTGAGCAATTGTCGGGTTTGTGGCGGCGCGGCGCCCTCTGTCGCAGTCCGCGGGGGCCTAATCGCACCGACACGATTCTGATTACGTGTGATTGTTGTATCAATCATTTTCCCTATCAAATTATTCAGTGGCTGGTAATTGTATCGGCGTCGTCTCGTAATGGCTGCAGAGACGGGCCGGCGGAAATATTCGGCTGCACTTAGTCTCGGTTTGTTACCCGAAGGATTGTAATTCATATGCTATTATATTAGGTATGTACCTACTAACGAAATTAGAGAGAAAATTGTCATAGCCAGAAGTACCAATTTTGTTGTTGATTACTGTGTCTATCATCAAATCTAAAGTGATTTTAAATTCAATACTTGTTAGTGGCGTTATGTGATTATGTGTTACGTAGGTAACTGTTAGATATAAATGCCTAGGTACTGATGTTTTCAAGTGTAGGTAGTATTCAGCTTTTGGCAGTTAGGTAGGCAACTTAGATGTGTCAGTACATAAACCAGAGCTTTAGAAAGGCCTAGGTATCAGCTCATCATAATTTATATAGGCTCTTGCGAAGTAGGTAGTTAAGTATGTTTGGGTTTGTGGTTTTCAGGTGTGTCAGATAAAAATATAGGTACCTACCTACCTACCGATATTTTAGAAGAAGCGCGTGACTGCTATCGCACCTCCGCAACCCAATTTCTGGACAATACGAATAGATATGCTAAAGATGCTAATATTAGGTATGCTCTACAAATCTAGGTCAGGAATTTTTGAGCTTCCAGCACCGACTATAATCGGTACACCTATAAGGTGTTCATATTACAACCAGGACCGACGGCTTTACGTGCTCCCAAGGCAAGGAGGTGTTTCGGTGGGTAACTGTAGGTTTAAATGGACTGTAGGTTTAAAAGCTTCGGCTGCAAGCGAAGCTTTACCTTATGGATCGGTTGATCCGCGTAGCGTTGGCCTGCGGCAACGAGCCCTTCAATTAAGTCAACGACGACAAAGAAAGTCGTAGATATCAACTACAAACCTGCATTAATAATCACGAGTACAATAAATCTTGTCGTTATGTTCCTACGAGTGCCGAATACAGCATTTTGCCTTATCGCGCTCGTGCGTGTAGCTAACTAGCCGATTAGCTATGCAAATCCGAGGAATTTACTACGAGTGCTAAACGGTCCTCCAACGACGGAGCTTTGCATAACGTTACTAAACTATAGGTAGGTAGGTACAAAAACTTGTAGTAACCAAGTTTTTTTAGTGAAATTTTACAAGACAAGAAAAAGTTGGATTTCGTGGTGCAGCCACATCGTGAGGTTGGTTTATCGATGGATCTTATCTTGTGTGGAACCGATGCAGCAAGGCCTGAGTACACTTCGACCCAATGGGATCATTTGGGCTTCCCCTAAAATCGGTTAAAGCAAAAGCAAAGTAACTTTGCTCATATATAATATTATACCCTAACCCACTTGTTTTTTTTTAAATAGGTATCTTCAATGTACAGACAGCTTTTTTACAATTTTATAATAGTAGAGATATACTAGTTACTTACCTATAATATTGTTTATAGGTTTGGTAGGATCGTACGACATAGAACGAAACGTAAGGTAAGTCATGTCGGTTGAGAGGCAAAGTAACTTGCTTTTCAATAGATGTTACTGACTTCACCTTGAGGACGTAAGTTCAGAATGTGAAGACAAGTTTTCACATGGCAGGTGGGACTCGCGGTGGCTTAATGGTCATAGTAGTATCTTGTGTAGGTATCTAACCAGAAAACGCAGGTTCGAAGCCTGTCTGCAAGTCGAATTTTTCCTTCACTAAAATAACTACAATCAGCCGTTAAAATATAATTCAGGAAATAGGTCACATAGTTACGTAGAACCTTTGTGAATACTGACCTATTAATAACTACACAGTCGCTAATTAAAGAAAATCACCTTATTTCGTGTAATATTTCCAACTTTAAATCAGTCCCCTACATTGTAAAAACGCCTAATAATTCTTAGATAACTATCCCTAATTAGTTACTAGCGCGAGTGACAGTTACATGGGCCTCAAATTAGCGGTAGTAGAAATCGGTAGAGATATAATTAAATAGTTGTCTAATTTAATTGGCAATCGGCGAGTTCCCACAAGTCAGAAAGTCACCCTCGCTCATTACGTTCGTTCCGAATTTTCCCAACAATTAACATGCGAGGTTGTGTATGTAGTAATTATAGGTGTGTAGCGCGGTAAACGGCGCGGTTCAATCACGCCACAGCAGCGCCCGCGAAGCTCGCCGCACGTAGCCCGCCCCGGCCTGTGTTCTTGCACGCATTCATTTATTGTGCGAATGACTGACAATTGAAACGTTTATGTGTAATTCAAACCAATTTACTTGTGCCTACATTACTTTTTTATTATTTGACCATTGATACAATATCGGAGTTCGATGGTCCGTTCAATCTATACGGACAGTGAAAACCACATAACACATTACATACATTACATACACATTGGCTATAGTCCACTACGCTAGCCTAATGCAGGTTGGCAGACTTCACACACCGGCGAGAAAATCCCTGAAGCGTGCAGGTTTCCTCACGATGTTATCCTTCACTGCTTAGTGATAAGTGCGTGATAATACGCACACAACTCGAAAGTCAGAGGTGCATGCCTTGGATTTGAACTGGATACCTTTGACTTGGCAGTCCAATAGTCAAATCACTAGGCTATCACTGCTAAGTGAAAACTACAAAAAGTCGTAACTTCGGTATTTGTTTTGAATAAAAACCACATTAATATCTCATTTCGTTCCTACTTAATGTAACAGTGGGTGACCATATAATTACAATGATTATTTAGCTGTTACGATAAATATGCTGGTGCTACGGTACCTAATTGAAAAAGTTTGCTATCGATAGAGTCGCCGAATGGCCCAAAATTACATTTTTTATTATTATTTCTTCTCCCTAGATTCCTATCAAGTTTATTAGGCGGTTATTACTATTTGAACTTTTAATAATACTACCGCGACGTGAACAAGTATTTCATGTTGAATTCGTCATAATAACTCGAGAGTGTAGGTAATTTAAAAACTTTGCAAAGTGATTACATTGTATTTGATGGCTTTGCTCCATCATGAATTAACTCCTACATAGTAACGCTACAATTTCCTATATAAAATAATAGTTGTAGCAGACAGAACTACTATGTCTAATATTCGTATGTTCATGTAGGTTTGTACCTATTAAACTTCATATAATAGAGTAGAAGTAGATCGAGTCAAGTACTCGTCACTAAACAAAAGTCCGACAGTTACCGAAACAGGCAGCGCTACTTGAATGGTCGAGGAGCGATTTAACTTTTTGTAAAGTGCAACACTTTCCCAGCCCCCGCGTAGGGCCATTCAAAATGCTACTGCGTTTAGACAAATGAACAGCGTTGCACCCTTCATGGCACACGACATGCGACATTGAACACGTAAAAATGGAAATGACTAGCGTACACTAGTACATTAGTGTCATACTCATATGCAGGCGTACTTCGAAGTGTTTCAACTGTTTTGTGTTTTTCAACCGAAGCATGCACTTTTCAGGGTGCATTTCTTTTAGTAAGTATTTATCTTACCTACTTACTAAAATCAATGCAGCTTGAAAAATTGGACAGCAAAGTATAACAGTGGTCGAGAAATCGGCTAAATTGCAAGTGATGGCGGGTTCAATCCTCGCAAGGAACAAATATTTGTTTGGCCTACCATGAAGATAAAGTCATCAATCACAAACCGTTCGATATGAAGATTTCATTTACTTAAAATTACTATACCCATTTACTAGAAAGTGTCTTAAAAGGCAGGAAGGGACCTATTGCTTACAGAAATAAATATAAATATTAAAAGTTTTATAATTTCATCCATTAAAAGATATAATGCCGCTTCTAGTTAAAATAACAATTAGTCGGTATACACATCCGCACCAAAATGGCGGAACTCGTACGACACAATAAATCAATTGGAGTGGGTGGTTGACTTTTCACTCAAATGTGTGGTTAATTGTAACCGAAAATGACTGTTGATCGAGCCACACTTAATTTGAGTGGTGCTTTAGTACGCAGGGGTTGCGCAGTGGGGTGGCTTCCAAAGTAATGGGTCCGTTGGTTTTGTGATTATTTCAATACTAATTTCCTAAACCCGCCGGAAATAGTACAGCAATTATACGTATTATTGTTTGTATATTCGTGCGTCATGCAGTTTTAGTGCCTACCTACCTTTCTAACATTGATTAAAAAAAATTAAGCGTAATAGGTAGATTTTGATCTTTCAACGGAACATCACATATCACATTATGTACAGTCATCTATAGACGTTACCCTTTTCTTTACAGATGTCCTTCTCACTAAGCGGATCTAGTGTCTGTCTAGTAAGTAGATTTGCTTAGATCGCCCTGAGGAATTAAATAAGTAAGTAGATACTCTATACGTGACTACAGGTGCAGTTGAAATAAATCTATTGAGGGAACTAAATAACTTCTGTAAAAGAGTCGTCTATGAAATGTTATATTTTATTTAAATACATAGAAAATCACAGATACCATTATAGAGCTGAATATACCGAATAATATAAATCTACGTAATTATCTTCTTTACAAGGCAATAAATGCTGACAAAGATTATATTTCCTCAGGCCAGTAGACCTCAATCATCTTCTTGAGTCGCTCGTCGATCTCCTTGCCCTCTGGCGGCTGCTTGCCGAGGATGAACACGAACTTCTCGTGGCAGTCCATCATACCCAGGTATTGTCCCTCGATTACCTTCAGCCGCATTGGGTAGCGGTGGAAGTCTGCCAGGTCCAGTTTAGCTGTAATATTCATGTAGTTAAGAACCTAGTAGGTACCTTTTAAGTAGATCAGGAATTAAAATTTATTTAGTTAAGCAAAAATTCGACTCGCAGGCAGGATTCGAACCTGCGTCTTCTGGTTAGGTACACCAGACGCTATGGACCTCTAAGCCACCGCGAGTCCCACCTGCCATGTCGAAATTTGCCTAACGAAGTCACAGGTTCGAATCCTGCCTGCAAGTCGAATTTTTCCTTCACTAAATAACTTTATAATCTTAGCATGAAAAATGCAAAAAAATCTAAAAAAGAGGTCAGCAATTTGTTTTAAGGAAAACCGAAGATCGCGCTTTGTGCCGTTTGGCACTCGGAGAGGCTACGTCCAGGCCTGGACTTAGAGGTTCAGGGCACCTAGGCAATTGGCATTTTGGTATTTGTAGGTCTCGCCACTCTGACTGGAGCCCCAAGGCCAGGGCATTGTAGGCCTAGGCGGAAATCTGGTACTGCTTACGTCCAGCAGTGGACGAATATAGCATGATGATGATTGTTGGTCGTTAGTTCAGATGATGCTGAGTCACCCTCTCAAAATATATTATTAACATAACATACCATCACGCCTGTATTCCCCGAAGGGTTAGGCAGATAAGCGTACAAATTTACACCCACAGTTCGCCGGTATGTTTAGGTCCCATGTAATAGGGGCGAGCCTATTGCCATTAATCGGGCACAAATTCCTAACTCCGAGCTGCTACTGGGAATTTCATAGAAAAACCCAATAACACTTTACTAGACCTGGGAATAGAACCCAGGACCTCTAGCGTAGCAGTCGCGCTGAGGACCACTTGGCTAATGAGGCAGTGTATGCTGATTATTCGGTCGTACTTCGCTATGAAAATAAAATAGTAGGTATAACGACTAAGGTATAATACAATTGAAGCTTATAATGTACCTGTTGAGGGAGGCATCTGCAAGGTCCTGTATGAACCGTCACCTTCAAGCTTTTCCAGAAAGTAATCACGAGTCTTGTTCGTCTTTAGACTCGCGCACGGAATCTGCATTTTCAAGACCAGATTCTCCCATTTGAGGTTCTCTACGAATTTTCCGATCAATTCTTTTAGATTCTTTCGTTCCTGAAAATAATAATACAAAAAAATACATAAGTACTTTACCAATACGTAGGTGTGTGTGGGTGGTACCCACTATTATTATTAAAATGATTTTATTTTTTATATATGTATTTTAGGCAATAAAGTGGAATATTAAACATCTCCTGATACTTTGTTTTCATAATAGGTAAATTTAGGTAGGTATTATGAAAATAAGTTATGGAATGCCTAGCTGCATAATTATACCAATATAATTAACAATAAACATGACCACTAACTTTTCTACGATATATTTAATGGCTAAAGAGATCATGTTAAAAAAACTCAAACATTAATACAAAGGGGTTGTTATACCTCATCGTTAACAGTGCTGAACTGAACGCAGTGTGAGTCTCCGGCTCCATTAGTCTTCTCAGTTCTGTAGTGTAGGAGGTGCCATGAACCGACGGCCTGGCTGTCGTTGAATGAGAGGCCCTGGGTGAAGTCTTGGCATGTCGGATGCTTCTCAGTCTTCTCGTGTCTGTCGTGTCTATCGCCTTTGTCGTGCGAATGGTGCGCCACAGCGTCCACAGACGCGTTTATTACTAATACTGAAATTAAAAGACCAAATCACTGAGTTTAAATTACTAATAGGTACCCATACCAGAAATAGGCTAATATGGTATTGAGTAGGTACGTTTACAGCAATGGGCATCCGAGGCATAGAGGGCAACGGATTTTCTTAAAAAGAAATCAAAATCTTCTCTTTCTTTCTCCCACTGGGGCAGGCAGAAATTATAGACCGCGACTATCACATCGAGACCGAAACACGGACACCCGTTAAATCTCTGCAATACATTACGAATATATTTGTTTCACATTGTATTGTGAATTGGTCTGTGGCAATACAAAGAACCCGTAGCGCTGAAATCAATTAATCGGTTAGCCACGATGCCAATTGAGGATATTCGAAATACCGAGTCCATTACTGAATTGTAAAGGCGGAGCGATTGATGTTGTTTTATTGTTTACCTTTTTTTAATTCTCCTCTATGAAGAATAAGTGGTATTGCTGATGTGTTGAATGTAAGATTCAATAAAATCTATGCAAGTGGGAAACCTACGTGACTCAATAAAACACTTTTTGTTAGTAAGATACTTGATACACACAGGTCATTGAATTATTTTAGATTTTTGAGGATTCAGGACACAGGTTCACACTGATCACTCGAATAAAAACTATCTAAATTCCAAAATGAAAATAAAAAGGTTTTTGGTACTTATAGCTTATGAAATAGACTCAGAAGTTTATAAGCTAGTATTTTTTGCCTTGAGGAAATCTAAACACAATCATAATTTCTTGAAAACATTTTACAATACGAACAAATTCCGTGACATTAATTTAAAATTATGTAATATCTATGTATCTGATATCCTGATATGATATATTATGTATATTGCAGAAGTACGGTATTATTAATTTAGTACACCTGTAATTGGATGAATAAAATTACAAATAAGTATTTTTAAAAATACCTGTGACAAAGATCGCGAGCGTCGGCGACATGTCTGGAGCTGAGCTGCACACGGGCTACTGCGGTAATGAACTGAATGACTTGATTGCGACTAAACGCCAGGATTAACTAACGTTTCGCATCTCGGAACATCGGACACAGTGCCGTTATTTAATTTTCTTAATTTTGCATATTTTTTTATTTTTGATCGGCTAGAAATTTACCTATCATCGATACTTCTATTTTACACATCTATGTTCTCTTTTCTGTATTCACAGATTCTTTTAGAATTAAATTAGTATTTTAGTCTGCTGATTACGGACAAAGCATGATGACGGTTCACGCTTGCCGCTTGGGCATAGCTAAGGTAAGTGTGGGGCGGTGGGCCCACTTTAGATACCTCTTTGTCCACTCTAGAAAAATAGACAATAAAAATAATGGTCTATCAGTCGGGGGATTTCCCCTGAGTGTCCACCTTTTAGCTACGAAAATGGTACACTGCATTATGATACAGTCTACAATTTACTTTTACATTATCTTATCTTATCTTTTATCTTCGTACACACTACCTAATAAGACTAGCTGAATTAAAGATAACTGTAGAAAAATTAAATACCTACTTATAGTTATAATTTATAGTCTATATTCCAAACATAGGTATATAAGCGAAGTACATCATTTTAGATAGCAATTAAAAATGACGAAGATATTCGTATGCATGAATACTGAATAGTTATTACATTTTCATTCATATTTTTATATTCTAAAAAGGTGATGGCTTCCTGTATTCTGATGCATAGGTACATAATCAACAGTTCAAAGGATTCATTGTTGGCTTGTCGGTCCGCTGGAGTCTGTCCACTGTGCGTTGTCGCGATGACCACACGGTAAACAGAATAAGCTGCCACTTCCCGTCTGCGTCCTCAGCGAGACGAGACAATTCCTCGTAATGCGATAACACTAATCAATCCTTGGTACTTTTAGCAGGAACATGATTTGGTGACCATTTAAATGTAATTTGGTCCATTTATCTTGTTGTTTTGAATACGGCTATCAAATATATTAAATAATATCTTTAAAAAGTAATACTTTGAAGATTTATATTTCTTTTTAATGATTTATTTTGTGATATTGAGTTATATGTAAGAAGTCCGTTTTGTTTGAGGTAAATCTACGTTTTCAACGAAATTGTTTAAAGTTAATACGAGAAATTGCGAATAAAACATTTCAAAATGTTTAATATCTTAAGTGTTGTGTTACCGTTGAACCACAGGCTTTTCGAAACCCGTGTGTGGTTAAAGACAAAGACCAGCGCGTGTCTTTTGTTTTGCGATTAACCATCGACTGCTTGCAAATTGTTATAGTTTTCACATAATCTAAAGGCAACCTTATACCTACAGGGAAAGGGTTTCTTTCCTTTAATACCTATGTGTGTCGATTTGCATGGGGTTGCGGTTAGTGCGCACGCGCTTTTTGTATCGAACATTTGATTACCATCCTTTGTTGCCATGCACGAAGTGTGACATCTGTTGTTTCATTTGATTTTGAAAACATTTCTACATTAACACCAATTATGAAATATATTACCTACATCTTTGTGTTAAGGCTGTATGAGACAGCTATTTACTTTGGTGGTACCACCTAAACTCAAAATAAAAAGCATAGGTATTCTTGGTGTGTAGTAAAACAATTAGGTGATTGTCCCTTGCCCCGATAGCAAAGCCCCGATCCTCCTAGCCTTTGTCCTCAACCATTCTGGAGTCGAACCAGATATGACTGAATATCAGCAGGTACTTACTTACACACTTCACACGAAGAGACTGCTATCACCTATCCTCCGCAACCCAATTTCTGGGTGATTCTGAGTTCCTAAGGATAGACTGGTCGTCGAGTTTTGGTAATTAGTTCTGCCCCTATTACATAGAATCTAAAACATTCCGGCGAATTGCGGTTAGTAGACAGCGTTACCTTATTTCTATGAAAAAATAGCAGCGTGGGTGAATAAATAGCAAGTAAATGGTATTTTTCCTTCAAAAGTCTTCAAAAGGCGGCCTGTCTTCGGGCATTAGACCGGGGTATGTGGGATTTTACCCACTAAAACCACCCCGGTGGCCACCATTAGGACAAAACGGAGGGCATTGTGCCCTCTCAAAAGACCACCCCAGAACCCCTCTGTGCAACTGCCTCATTTGCCAAGCTGCCTCATTAGCCAAGTGGTCCTGAGCGCGACTGCTACGCTAGAGGTCCTGGATTCGATTCCCAGGTCGAGCAAAGTGTTATTGGGTTTTTCTATGAAATTCCCAGTAGCAGCTCGGAGTTAGGAATTTGTGCCCGGTTAACGGTAATAGGCTCGCCCCCTATTACATGGGACCTGAACATACCGGCGAACTGTGGGTGTACATTAGTACGCCTCTGCCTAATCCTTCGGGGAATACAGGCGTGATGGTATGTTATGTTATCGCGTTGTATTGATATTATTTTATTCCCAACGTTTCGGGTCCTTTACAGCATCCATGGTCACTGCTGTAAAGGATGGATCAGAAACGTCGGGAATAAAATAATATGAATACAACGCGATAAAATCCGTATAAGTACCTACTTATGTAGTTTCATTTCAATGTCTAAATATTCGCGTAAGTGTCAGAAATCAGTATGTATTTGATTGCATAAGTATTCAGCCGCATTTATTTAGACTAGAAGTCGACCTCAGATTTAAGGAAGATATATTGTGGTTAATCGCAGTAAAGCAACTTTCTTACAACTTAATTTATCTACAATTTACCTAAGTAAGGTAAACGGCCCAGTAACCGTTAAGTTTTGAACTTCGCCGACTTTGCAGGTCTGCTATGCTAAAACTAGAAGACTTACAATAATGATTTTTACATTTAAAGATAGTAAATTTATTATTGTTTTTTATGATTACTATTTTCAAAATTAATATAAACGTTAATATACAATAATACAACAAAATCATTAAAAAGGGTCATTTGTACCAGTATCCGTTAGATTTGTACTAGTAATCGTTATATTGTCCCAGAATCCGGTATTTTTTACCGCAAATATGAACTCTATTGCTTGATATTAAAGTTCACATTATAATACGTATCCAAAGAAAATATATATTTTATAAAATATAAAAGTTTTTAATAAAATCAGTCTTTATTGATAAAGACTGATTTTATTACAAATTATTTTCAGAAAATTTTACTTATATAAATTTCAATGTTATAATTAGAAAATTGGAACCAGGTAGGTATATAACCTACATAGGTAAAATAAAGTATGAATTAACTTATGGCTAAACTCTGAATTTATGCTTGAATAACATTAAAGCATCAATTTCAATAGGTTTACCTGCGAAAAAAAATTGCACCAAGTTATAAACTTAACAATCTTAGAATGAGAATACAAATCTGGTAGTTTTTGTAAATACAGCTTGAATAATTTGTTAAAATGACACAAAATTAACAAACATCTTTGCAACAAACATTTGGAGATATACAATGAGATCATTATGATAAAATTATATTAATAGGCTTCCCCCTTAGTCTCGATCGCCTGTGCCCAACGGTGTGTCAGGTATACCAGAAGATCACCAGCCGACCTACCCTTGCGAAAGCCGTACTGCTGGTCACAAAGCATCTGGTGATCCTCTAAGTACCGAAGGAGCTGGCAGTTGATAATGGACTCCATTATCTTCGAGAAAAGGGGGGTAACGGCTATCGGTCTATAGTTGGATGGATTTGAGCGGTCGCCTTTTTTAGGGATCGGGTGGACCAATGCTGTCTTCCATGATGTTGGGACAACGCCAGAAGAGTAAGAGAGCCGAAAAAGACGTGTTAAAACTGGTGCCAACTCTGGAGCGCACATCTTTAACACAATAGGAGGGATTCCATCAGGCCCACTTGACTTAGATATCGAGGGATACAAGTGCTAAACGCACTGCGCGTTGGTGGAACCGGATATCCGGCATACAGCCAACGAACCGCGGTATGGTAGGCGGCTCTTCTCCCCCGTCATCCAAAGTCGAGTTGGACGCAAAGAGTTTGCCCAGAAGATCGAGAGAAGAAGGCAGGCGCTCTCACCCATTCTACCGATTTGCACCGACTTCGCCCTTGCAATGTCTCTTTTGAAGGACCTAGACGCAAAGTTATACTTCTTTTTTAATGCGCTGGTATTTACATCCCTTGCCGCTACCGCATCAGCCCAGGCTCGATAGGCTTCCTGCTTCCAACGAGAGGCCTTTTTGGAAGACGAACCGAACCAAGGTCAAAATTTGCCACTAATGGGGACTACAGAGGATGGAATGAAAAGTTCCATACCCTGCAGCACCACATCAGCAACAAAATCAGCAGCGGCGTTGGGATCATTCGGCGAGAAGCAAACCTGTCTCCAAGGGTAGGACGTAAAGAATGACCGCATCCCATCCCATTCTGCTGACTTGTAGTGCCATATACGGCGGCTACGTACAACTCGCGATCGCGACGAGCACTTGAGAGGCACTGTACTCCGGACAAGGCAATGATCCGACGAACCAAGCGGGGCGCCTACGGATACATGATAGCCGTTCGGATGAGAAGTCAGCAGAAGATCCAGCATTGAAGGCTTCTGGCCTTCCACATCTGGAATTCGCGTGGGCGTGGTGACTAGTTGTGTCAGGCCATAATATGTTCTTATCTCAAATAATTAAACGGAACCTGAGATACCTACGGCTTGACCTGTCTAATGTATAGAGACCCATAGCCACAGCAAGTAAGAGCTGACCCACTGGTCAGCTCTTGCTGATTAAAAACTGATACCAGTCAACGACTCAATGTTTGAGCACATGATGTGTTGTATACCCAAAACTACCTTCAGCTGAGTTTTTATTACAATAAGGCATTTTAAAATGTCTGTTTTGCGTACTATCTTGTATGAAAGGTGCGTGGTATAAGGGGTATAGTTATAGGCGTAATGATTTAGAAATAATACAGAAAAAAGAAAAAAGGAATCCAATCCATGTGGTTTTAAAAGAACGTACACAGTCATTTCAATTGAAGTCAAAGGAAAATAAGCTCTTACTTACGGCAATAAGAATCATTACGGATTTAGGTGCAACTGTTAATATACGTCCTAGTACCCGGCAGATCTTTATACCACAGTTTCAAAGGAAAAAGAGACCTATTGCAAGGCAATAAGGATACAATAACGGGTATCGGTACAATGGATATTACCGGTATGATGCTTGCACCAATATCCGGTAGAAAATGGAAAATATATGCCGGTTTCTGGGTCAACTAGGGATTAGTGCGTACCAATAAATGTGACATGCAAAAATAAATACTTCTCAATTAGATTCACCATAATTTATAGTGTATATCGTTAGATAGTTCACTCAAATATTTCAATAAATTAACACCCTTACCGTATGGTCATCCGTAGCAGCATGCCAAGCTGAATAGTACGACGGGGTGATCTCGCAGTTTAGAGACCGGACCTCCAATTTTCTTAATATTTTTGGAGAGCACACTTTTATGGTTACACATTTTTGCCACCATAAAACTTTTTGATCAGTGTTGCAATTATTATTGTACAAAATATTACCAAGAATGTGTTACAATTTACAAACTTTAATTTGTGCTTGGTAGAAAGGTGGAAAACAAAAAAAACTATCTAGTTACCGAGTATTGGGACGCTGCCGGAAATACGTACTTCTACCTTAATCATATTATATTACGAGATACTACTGATCTATTTATTATCTCTCTAAAATTTGCTATTCTCTTTCAGAAGGAATCTAGGCGTACGTAATATCGCTAGTTTATAAGAATAGGGTATTTATTAAAAAAAACCTTTTTTCTAAAAATAATTGTTTACAAAGATACTACCCCGCCCCGCGCTAATGTCGATATCATATCACTATGCAACCTCATAAGAAAGATCGTATGGTTTTTAATTTTGTATTCGTAATTCGAAAGTTTTGAGTTAATACCCTGTTCATTAATTCGAACAATATCTCAATTGAAGGTTTTTTAATTCACCATCTACATAGTCCCATACCTTTGGGAAATAGAGCCTGACAAGAAATTAGTAAACGCACGCATCGCATAACCAATTACATGAGCGTTTCGTTACTGCGTTGCCAATTTATACTGGACAATAAATCATCAGACGTCCAGTTCGCTCATTAAATCTATTATTAAGTGCTACACTCATTTACCTACATACATACGCGTGTCTAATATGTAAAATGTGGCTAATAACTGTGTCATCAATCAACGAATTTATTGACACACATACTTGCCGCGGAACTTTCTAAAAATGTTTCTGTAATATTAATTCAAATTAGCTGGTAATACGACTACGTTGTTTCAGGTTATTATGTGCTTCGAAGGATTGTTTATTGCTGCTACTAGTTTAATTTACTAATTACATACAACATTTTTATAAATCAATCCAGTTGTTGAGTGTAAAAGTGTGGGTATCATCAAAACAAAAAATCACCCATACCGGACAATGTTTTTCATGCGTGATTATTTTTCAGTTCGCAATGCGCGGTAATCAGGGGTTGTTCTCCGCCGTCTCTCTTTTGAATTGCGTCTGTAATTGGTTACTTGAAGGGTTTATTTATTTATTTATTTATTAGGTTAACCAACGATTGTTTCCACAATACATTTTAACTTAATTACTAAAGTAGAAGCATTTACATGTGTAACAACCACTTACTGGCTAACACCGCATGCACAATATACGGACAGAATATAAAAATATAATGAATTGACTAGTCCTTATAACATTATTATACAAGATTTAGATTAGATTAGATTATAAAATTGAGATTGAAACAAAAATTAAAAATAAAATCATAATTTATGAAATACAACAAAACAGAAAATAGATAGAATTTAAATAAACAGAACAACAAAACTAATCAAATATACGTGAATGGGTAGCCATCCTTATGTAGGTAAGTATATATACCATGACAGCACAAGCACTCAACAAGATCAGTGTTTGTCTTGTATGAAGATCCTAATAAAGCTACTCATGCTGTCATGGTGCATATCAATTAAGTCACTATGGCTATTGAGGATCCTACACAACCTTGGAAGTGGAAAGGGTTAAATCGATCCGTGTGTCGATTATTGAATTTCGGACGGTAGTCGCGGTGGCTTAGTGGTCATAGCGTCTGGTGTATCTAACTTGTCCTTCACTAAAATTACTTTATAACCTTAGAGCATAGAGAATGCAAAAAAAAAAACAAAAAGATTTCATATGGTGTATGGGTAAATGGATCAACAATTTACCCACACACCATATGAAATCAAAGTATAGATACTGAATATTTATGAATTCTTTTATTTTCTTGTTAATTTTTTATAATATAAATGTCTTGTTTAAGTTTTAATCTCTAAAGGCCACTTGCACCAACTTCTTAAATGTGTTTGAATTGTATTTGGACACAATTTTTCATAGAAATTTCGCGCTTGAATGTAGTTTGGACGCATTTGGGAGGTTGGTACAAGTGGGCCTAAGTGTTCATTATTATTGCTTAGTCTTTCTGTTCGTTAAATATTACTGCATGATGTGGTCTCCTGTAATTGAGGAAACACAAGGAATATCTATGAATGTAAAAACTTTTATACCATGTAAGTTGTATTCTTTGTTGGAGATCCTAATAAAATAAAATAAAATAAATATATATATGTAACATAAAAATCAGTATTAAATGTTCCCATATTCGTACCCGTATTTACTTGTATTCAGGTGCGTCAGCGCAGCGTTGCGGCTAGTTTATGTGTTCGGGTTATCTGCGGAGATTAGATCGCGCCTCGCTACGACATCACGCCCACTGGTGGGCCACCAAGGGGATCTGCACAACACGTACCTACGTATGAATATACTTGTAGATTTGAGGAAAGCTCGCGTGATAATGTTGTTGATATAACAGTAATGGATGCGTTTTGGACATTTTAGCTAAGAAAATGCAGGAGGTTTTACACAATGAGGGTTGTTCTTAACTTGAAGTCATTGTTTGTGTATCTGTCATTTGTAGCAGGTATCGTGCTAGGTCTTGAATAGACCGTATATGATATGCACTAATGGCTTTTTCTATTTGTAACATAACATAACATACCATCACGCCTGTATTCCTGAAGGGTTAGGCAGAGGCGTACTAATGTACACCCACAGTTCGCCGGTATGTTTAGGTCCCATGTAATGGGGGGCGAGCCTATTGCCATTAACAGGGCACAAATTCCTAACTCCGAGCTGCTACTGGGAATTTCATAGAAAAACCCAATAACACTGCTCGACCTGGAAATCGAACCTAAGACCTCTAGCTTAGCAGTCGCGCTCAGGACCACTTGGCTAATGAGGCTTCTATTTGTAAGCTGTTGGGTAATGGTTTAGTTACGTATTTGAGGAGTAGAGTGAGGACACGTGTCAATCGAACCGCGATTCAGTGTTTGTTCGTACATTTCAGGTTGTTATCAGCATCGCTAAACATATCTTCTTCGTACATAAGTATTACCGTGGAAGAGCCATGATTCGATACTGTGGGAGAGTCATGCTTCGGAGCCAAGGTGCCTGTCAAGGAACAAGCCCTGTGTCGAAGGGGACCCTCCAAAAACAATGAATGGACACGAAGTTCACCCGTATTTGACAATATCTATGTAAAGGTATCTGCAGATTACACAAATATAGAATCGAATTCAAGATATTAACAAAAGTTGCAGTCAATTAATAGGAGATTATACAGTGGATTTCTAGATTAGTTCTTTCTGAAGATGGGTCAAACAACCTACCCATCAATCTACAATGAATGGAAATAGCTATCCTACTAAAAACATTTCCATGTAAAATGTTGCAAGACGAGACCATATGGTTCGTACTGCCAAAAAGTAATCAGATCACATGTGGAGCCAAACTTCTAACTCTCCACGCCCTGACTCTACAAGCCCTAACTCCACAAACCCTACATCTTAGTCAAAATAGCTTGACCTGCTTATTAGCAGATGGATTGATCTGTAGTCATATTAAAAAATATGATTACTATGTGATGTACATTATTGCATAGATTTAGTAAAAAAATAGGGAGATACATAGATCCTTGTCCTTACGTTATTGGCTACAGGTTCTGGGTTTAATTCCCAGTCAATGATGTTTTTACATTATTCTCATAAAATCACAAGGTTATTGTGAAAAAAAACAATACCTCAGTTCACAGAAACGTACAGTTATCTTAATAAATATACTTAGGTACGTTAAGGTGATCCAATTAAAGGCCAATTAAAAAAGTTGTGCATGTACATATTTTAAAACGAGCTATAAAAATTAAACGAAAATTAAATAATTCTACTTGTAAATTTCTTTCACAAAAGTTTATCTACTTGTATGATTTATTTAACTCCTATGGTGTTTCCTATTTGCCTTTTAAATGTCTCTCACGGCCCGTGGGCAACAATAAATTAAGCTGCAGATACAATCAAATAATTGCTTGATAATAATTCTAATATTGCAAAAAAAGCCTTAATAGCAATTACGTACAAATAGCAAAGGTTTTTTGTCTAGATTTACATCTTTATGAAGCCAACGAGCGTTAGTATTATGTCTCACATTATATGTTTTTACGATTATTTAACGTGAAAGCGTGCTCGGTACTCCAAATTTCGGAGTTAATGGATCGAACATTTTCCTTGTCTTGTCTAAATATTTTGAAAGTAGCATCAATACTTCCAAAAATTTTATTTCACTATTTTGGGGTTAGAAAATGTTTAATTACAGAAGCTGGTGGTTTATGAACAACGCTATTTGTTCATAAACCACCAACTTTATATCTGGTACCCCTGTATTCTACGCAAATAAATGATCCTTTATTTTTTTTTCACGTTTTCTTAAGGTACTTCGATAGTTGTAGCAATTTAAATCGAAGATCAGTGTGCGACGTTGTTTTGTTTCGATCAAAAGCTTCCTCGTTTGATTATTGTAGTTGACAGTTAGGCACCCCTATTACAAGAAAGAATTCCGAACACGGTTATTTGAACTGTCTGCTTACCACCGATTAAAAATATTATATTCTCAGCTTTATTCAAGCAGGTGATAGATAATCCAATGGAAGGCGGTGTTACCTGCATTAGCGAAATCATTTGTCTTTGCTTCCATTATAGTTCTGTATAATTGACGTTGCCTACACCGCTGGTCTTTTGTTCTCACATGATCCGCGGACATCCCGGCGTGGTTTTAATTACTGCCGGCCAAATGCGTTAATGTAATCAAAGCTCAATACATCATACTCGCGCTATCGCCCCGCCTCGGTTTGATTAATAATTCTAATGAGCGGCGGTGCCAAACGAGTTAATTAAGCGTCCGTTTTTTACAGGCCGGTGCCACCGCGGCTGGTAAACGGCGCATCAATCACCGCTTTGTGTCTGCCGCCGAACTTCTTAATGATTGAAATGATGCCAGACGATGCCAGCGCTGCCCTCTGACCGGGTGCCGCCCGCACCCGCCTGCCTTACTCCGTACATTAAATAAGGAAAAGGTGCAAAGTGTAACCATTACCATGCTACAGGGTGGCTGCCACAATTCAATAAACCAGGTTCCAGAAAACAATCACACTTCAGGTCCAAGCTGAAAACTATCGCCGAGGTCACTTGACCTGGTCGTTGTTCCTCTCTACCGTTCCAGTTTGTTCGTAAAACCCCTGTTATGGTTAACCTGATATTACTTTAAAAAAAGCTCTGTTGAAACGGTTCTGATCATCAAAGCAAAAACTATAGCAATTAGGATAATCAGTTTCTCAATATTAAAATGCAAGAGGTAGTTATAATAAAAAGAGTTTAGATAAAAAATACCTACTACGATACCCTAATGTAATATCGGGACCGGTAGCTACTAGATTTTGTACATAGATACATTATAGCCTGAGGCTTTATCTGGCTACTGGTCGACATTTATAACATTTGAAGATTTACATTTTACATAAAATATATTTAATAATTTTTCGACCAATCAGTGCACTACCTTATTTTATATCAAATGGACTGGACCAATTACTTTTATAAATATAAAATTTATTGTATATTATACAAATGAACCCAAGAAGTTAAAGTTATGCCTGCAGCCGTCAAACAATGTTTTACTGCGGGATTTCGACACTCCTAACATTAAAATTTAATTTTCATCATTTATAAAACGACAAATCAAAATATCTTAGCCCGGGCACAGATAATAGAATATAAGATAATACATAGATAATAGAATACTAGTAGCCCGGGGAAGATCTACGAGACAAATGGCAAACATTAATATGAATCAAAACAGTTTATTCTGTAAAACTAGTGGGACCGGTGTTCCTCAAACATTATCAATCATTTTCGCTCCGGCCGCGGGCAGAATAGCTTTAATTTGATAAAACGCAATTAGCTACCAAAAAGAAATCTAATCTCAAGAAGCGGCTTCATCTTTTCGGCGGCCATCTTTTTGGGTGCGTTCCACATTGACGCCTCAGATGAATTAAGTAGATACCTACCTACAAAAGTTAAGAAATGTTTAATAGAAACCTATTAGGAAGATGTTTCAAATAGATTGATGCATAAATTGTTTCTTACTTTCTATTGCGGTTACTTAGAAATGATTCTAGGAGATTTCCATGGTACGGGCTTTACAATGAGTAGTCTAAATGAATAAATTTATTTTCTTACATTATAAACGCGTGTTTTCTACGATTGAATGGTCCTTCAATTTAGTGGCGAGTCATTCCAGTGGCAGTATCAAGTGGAACGCGCGCCGCGGGGTTTAATGTCTAATTCACCGCGCTACCAACAGGTGGCGGCTGCGCGGCTTTTCAAATCTGACAGACGCCATTGCCTTTACGTCAGAAAGCCGCGAATAAAATTAATGATGTTCGCGCCTTAATGACGTTTCACGACGCCGCTCCATTGTGTCCGTAATACAACAATTATTGAGATCATTTATTAAGTTTATTGATCTTTTAACTTAATCTTTTATTTCGTAATTTAGCTCCGTGCGAGAGCGCGAACTCTGAAAAAAATATCTCATATGCGGAGGTATTTTTTGGACTATTTTTGTCATTATACGGCGTGATGTGAGCGGGTCTTTGAATATAGAGGCAATTACTGCCCCGCATGTGGTTTGATTATGTACGTCGGTTCCATTCCATCTAGCGATGAGGCTATAAAACGTCGGTAAAAACATTACTAAAACCTTGCCGGCCGTAGTTTTTGAGCTTCCGTTGCTAAATTGATGCTGATGTTAAAAGCTATTGTTAAGATCTTCTGAACGTAAGAGAGTAACTGTCGGTTTTTTGTGTGCTCTAGCTCTAATGCAGATTAAGTTTTGGGATGGCTATGGGTTGCGGTAGTTTGCGGTGCGGTATTGACTGTGTGAGTGTTTGCACTTTATGTAGTTTGCGGCAAGTTGGCGGTGCTTGTGTAGACGCAGTTAATTACGTAGCAGTTAGTTGACAGTTAGGTTCCTTTGACGCCGGGTAATGCCGAAGCTTTGCCGTCTTAGTGCTATTAAGTCTGAGCTTGATTGGAGTGCTAATTTGCACGATGTAACTTAAGAACTAAGTATCTTGTGAAGGTTGCTTGTAAATTTGTCGTTTTCTAATAAACCGACCTACTCAGTGTTGTTTATATTAATATTTTTCTATTTTACCTTTGCTATGCTAGAGGTCCTGGGTTCGATTCCCAGATCGAAAAAAGTTTTATTGGGTTTTTTAATGAAATTCTCAGTAGCAGCTCAGAGTTTGGGATTTGTGTCCGGTTGATGGCAATAGGCTCGCCCCCTATTACATGGGACCTAAACATACCGGCGAACTGTGTGTTTATCTACATTATTACGCCACTGCCTAACCCTTCGGGGAATATTGGCGTGATAGTGTGATGGTAAATAATGCTTATTAGAACCTTTGGTTTTCGCTGTAGGGTGTTTTTCGAAGATATAGATTATTTTCATTATTGCAGGTAATTCTAAAACGGAATTATATGTAGGTATATACGATCGAGTATACCGACCTACGATATTATTCATGAACCTGTGAAACATCAACGCTATATTCAGCAATATTAATTTGAAGATCCAGTTGCCGTCGTGGCTCCAATAACTAGATCACGGAATTAGCACGAAGGGAACAGCGTAAACCAATTCCAGCGCTGTTATTACTATGTAACATGGTGTAAGTGTACTTCGCACCATCGCGTTACAGACATTTGTTGCCTACAAACGCGGGCAAGGAAAACACGTACCGCAAAATGATATCTAATAAGCTAGCGTTAAGATTATCGACGCGATACGCTTCCCTCAACAAGGTCCGATTTCCCAATAACATTCCGTGCAGACTTACTATAATTTCAAACAGCCTTCATGTAGGTACCTACGTAGATAATCCGTAATTCCTTGTCTTCGGTCCAAGATCATCGGAAACCAGCGCAATTAGATGCAATCGTGTCGGAATTATTGTAATAACCAAAAAGAATCGATCGTCTAACGATGGGCGATCGCAGCGCGGCTATTGGCGCGGCACTCACCAATGCGCGCGCGCACGACTGAGCGTTGTTAGCCGATCTACACGAGATAAGCTAATTATACAACAGCGGACGTTGATTGTTATTCTACTTTCCTCTTTTATTTTTCAGATGTTAAGCTTTCGAAGTATATCTTAATCGCTGTACGCGTACATAAAGATCGAACTGTTATTAAAATATCGATCGGAAAGCGAAACACGTTATTATTGTACGAATCGTCTAATCAACGATTGAATGGACCACCAACAATAACCATTACGGAAATTAAAACGGAGCTTACTTACTATACATATATGTAAAAATGTGTTTGGTTACTTTAAAATGAACACACGAATGTTTTTACTATTAATTTGTCACAATACGTACGTACATATTAATTAAAGCCTGCTTTAGTTTATTTTGTAGAATTTATCATATCGTATTTTCCCATGACTAACTAAGTACCTATTTATTATGCTGAAATACGGCATTATTAAGGCTAGTATTTTATTACAGGTAAAATTCTGTAATTAAAAAAGCAGGCCAATAAGCTATATTCGGTTATTCTATTGCTCTTAATTTATATTTAAATTCTCAAAAAAAATCTAATGAGCTTCAACGGGTTTGGTTGCAATCAGACTGCGTTTCTTCTGTGACTTGTTACAGTGACTTTGGAGAACTCCTTCTTAGAACATGTTATACCTTAACGTCATCATCAACCCATTATATTGTTCCACTGTTGTCTACGGGTCTCCTCTCAGTATGAAAGGATTAGCCTTCAGATAACTTATGTATCCTCAACTGTCTAAGGGCTCGTAGCTAAGTACATAATACCTAACTAAGCTGATCATTTGGTCTGCAAGATTAAGCTACGCTCGCAGCGGTCGGTGTGGATGGGTGACCATTCTTAACACATCGAGACCCCTCCGTGCCTCGGAGAGCGCGTAAAGCCGTCCCGGTTGTCATATGAACATCTTTGACAATTGCTAGTGGTAGTCAGTAGCCCAAAAGCCTGACAACCAGTCTGTTCTCCGCAAATCGGTATTGCCCACAAATTGGGTAGTTGAAGTCTGATGACAGTCGCTTCGTGTAAAATACTGATATTTAGCTGCATCTGGGTAGACTGGAGCCGACGTCAATATAATTGGGAAAAGGCTCGGAAGAAGATGTATCTCCCTCAATTAGTATGTCCACTTACTTGTTAAATCCTTTCTTATACTAAACACAATATTTTCCTTTCAAATACTTTCTAAAGCATATAAGTGGCCCATTTTTATGAATCTTGTATAGACAAACATTTAAAGACTTGGTTACAATTCATCGACTGAAATTAATTCTACAGTACAATTATCAGTAAATCGTTCAGCGTAGGTACATCAAACGAATTAAGGGGCGACAGTTCTTGACATTACAGGCGGTGTGGCATTAAGTTAACAATTTTGTGATATTAAGGCGACTTTTACACGTATTAATTTGTTGCAATAGCTTATCTCATGATATCTGTAGTGTAGGGTTGTAGTATGTGGTGATGCTTTATATTATGTTTAAGTAGCATTTATTTTTCATCTTGGAATTGCATTGGTACCTAATACCTCAAAAATCATAGAAATAAAAACATGGGTAGATTTAACAATAGTGGGTATAAAATTTAAGTTAATGTAGTACATAAACGAATTATTAGATTAAAATGTGACTCTTTATTTAGACTTTTTTCGTGTTTCTTTGTAAAAATAATAAATGGAAGAACAAATAAATCACTAATAGGTATATTTGCAAAATTAGTGACCAAAGAACATCTAAATGTTTTGACGTCAACATTGCAGTTGACAACCATAGTCGAGCCTAGTATTATCCTGGATCGTAGGCACAGCAGTCACGTATCGGCGATTGGGCCGTCTCTCTTCATTGCGGGTACGTGCGCGCGCGTCGCCCGCGCATGCGCCGCACCGCCATGTGTACGCGCCGCCATTATGTGAACCTTGCACATAATCGCTAAGTATATGCTCGTGTCAATTGTTCTTTAAAAGCGTAGAAGCTGAGCTTTGAATACATGCTTTTTCGCAATTTGGACAATATTGCCTTAAAAATAAGTATTTGAATCCACATTAATCACACATCTGTGGGGAAACATGGTTGTATAAAAATTGACAGGTTAAAGTATAAAGTAATTTCAGTGAAGGAAAAAATCGACTCGCAGCAGGATTCGAACCTGCGTTTTCTGGTTAGATACACCAGACGCTATGACCACTAAGCCACCGCGAGTCCCACCTGCCATGTTGAAATTTGCCTTCACATTCGGAACTCATTAGTCACATCTATTGACAAGCATTAGCCTCTCAACCGACATGACTTACCTTACGGTTAGTTCTATGTCGTACGATGCTACATATTAACTATCATTTTTTGATTTTTTTCCATTGTTATGCAAAGATTACAGTAGGTAATTTTATTGAAGGAAAAATTCGATTCTCAGGCAGGATTCGAACCTGCGTTTTCTGGTTAGATAGACAACAAACGCTATGACCACTAAGCCACCGCGAGTCCTAGTAACATCTATTGAAAAGCAAGGTAGTTTCTTCTAAGCCGACGGGTACGCGACTAAGAGGAAGAAATCAAGAAAGAAGAAAATAAGTTAATTTTGGCTAATAAATATACGGAGCCATTAATTAAATCCTCTCTGCTACTAAACTGTGCTCGACAGTCTTCGTAATTCTTATGATTTTTTGTCTATGTTATACAATGTTAAACCATCAAGTAATAATCAATTAAGTATTGAGTAGGTATTGTAATGTACAGTAGTACTCTAAACCCAAATAAACCTGATATAATGTTGTCGCGTTTCAATTAAAGCTAACTGCCACCAAATGGCGAAACATCGCCAGTGTTAGGTATAACAAGAGCGATTTAACTTACCGCATGTCATTTCATTGCTCCCCATAACATAATTGTCTGCGGTTTCACCCACCCTTAAATGCTTAAGCGAAACGTGCGCAGGCTCTTCGGCACTACGCATCGCAAATAATTCCACAAACAAGCCGTAATCATACCTATACATAATTTGTATAATTATTTGTCATTTGTTACTAAATTGCTTTGAATTTTTTTTAATGTCATCTTCCGTAGCCTCGGGCCCTTAATGTTACAAGTCACGCCCGTTTTCATTGTACACAACATGTTGTGTATTGACATTAATGTTGGCACAACTGGGTGCTCTGTTCACACACAAGTCTTGGATTGTCATAATTCAGTAGACTCTACTATTATAAAATTGTAAAAAAACTGTGTCTGTACATTGAAGATATTAAAAAAAAACAAGTATATTTAAATAAATAAATAAATAGGGTATATAAATGTCTCCGAACCTAAAAATGTAATTTTTAAGTTTCTTGTCTGTTTGTTACTGGTTGGCGCAAAAACTACTGAATAGATTTTAATTTTGTTATCACTGTTAGAAAGTATGTGCTCCAACTTAAAAACTGGTATACTTCTTATCTCAATAATTAAACGGAACCTGAGATACTTACCTCTCTAATGTACCTACAGCTTGACCTCTCTAATGTATAGATAGATAGACGATATAAAGAAGAGATCATCACTGTTGGTTTTTGAGCTTCAAGTGAGCGAAGCCGCGGGCAGAAGCTAGTAATTAATAAATCTGATAATCGGCTATCTCTGATTAAGTATTAAGTAAAAGAACCGAGCAGAGAGATTATAAATTTAATCGTTTGTTGGCTTTAGACTTTGAAAGTGTTGATATAAAAGTAAAGCGGGCGCGACGTGGCAGCGCGCGTGGGCGCGGACTTGTACAACATATTTTGTTTCGATGACGACCGCCGCGATTTTATTATAATTCATTTACCGTGTTTTAAACAGAGTATAAGCCGATCGCATTCCCTCGCTCAATTGTGAAGATATCGGGCCACATGAGCAGATGGACATTTCAATTCATAAAGATAGTGAAGTTTGAGGTTTCGGATGATAAATTTATTATATTTCTTATCTAAACGACCCAACACCAAGACATTTTATTTGATTGAAAATAACTATCCAGTTATACCTAGTAAAATTAAATTGTGTTCAGATCATAAAAATATATTTTATGTAGGTAGGTATAAGATAACTGTTCTGCTACATAGAGTCCTAGCAAGCTTCACAGTACCGAAAACCGTAGCGGGAAGAACATCATCACCAATTGAAATGAAACTAATTATTACGGATTTTATCGCGGTACTTATATTGATATTATTTAGTTCCCGACGTTTCGGATCCTTTACAGCATCCATGCTCACGGGCAGACTGATGTGTTGGACGTCTTGATGTTAAAATTACTAACAGCTACCTTACATTTTGTTAATTATTCATTCATTCATTCATTGTTTCAGAGAGCGCGTGGGATCTGTGATGAGCAGCACCTGGCTGCAGAGCTTCAACATGTCAAGCAAGTGCTGCATGACAACAAGCTCCGAATACCGCGCCCTCGTCACAGAAACCGCGTGAAACGTGCCACAGTTGAGCGTCTACCTGCTGTATTGCCATACGTTAGAGGAGTCACAGACAAGATTGGCTATATCTTGAAGCGAGCTTCAATCAAAACATACTTCATGCCGCTGAAGAAGAATAGTCAGTTCTTACCACCTGTCAAGTGCCACATACCTCTTCAAGATGCAGGAGTATACAAGCTTTATTGTGATTGCGGACTCTCATACATAGGCCAAACTAAAAGAAGCATAGGGACCCGCGTAAAGGAACACATTGCCGATGTCAAACACCGCCGTTCCAGAAAGTCAGCAGTTTGTGAACATACCCTAGACAAGACCCAGCACTACATCAGATTTGATAAACCACAAGTCCTCGCAAAAGAAAACCGATTCCTACCCAGGATGATTCGTGAGGCTATTGAAATAAAAAAACACCCAAATTTCAATAGAGAAGATTGTTGGGTCTTACCAGGTGCTTGGAATCCCATTATAGAATCTATAAAATCTAAATCCAAGCCCGAAACTGCAAGACCAAAGGATATGGTGAGCTCGTTCTGCGTGAATCGGATCGCTAATAATTAACAAAATGTAAGGTAGCTGTTAGTAATTTTAACATCAACACGTCCAACACCTCAGTCTGCCCGTGACCATGGATGCTGTAAAGGATCCGAAACGTCGGGAACTAAATAATATCAATATACCGCGATACAATCCGTAAAAAGTAGTTTCATTTCAATGTCTAATATTCGCGTAAGTGTCAGAAATCAGTATCATCACCAATGTTACAGATATGATCTCTGAATGAAATTAACATAACTGTTAATTAACAATAAAATGAATTAATAATAACTGAAAGAAGTAACAATATATAAATTAGATAATAGTGGCCTGCCCCGGCATCGCACGGGTGGAGAATTCCCTAAGTTTTTTCAAAATATTCTATAGCCTAGGTATGTTAACCTGAAATAAAGTAGCATTCAAATGGTGAAAGAATTTTTGAAATCGGCCCAGTAGTTATTGAGTTTATTCGTTACATACATACACACAAACATACAAATCTTTCCTTTTTATAATATTAGTATAGATTATGAGCGTTACGCATTAGTTTTTTACCTTTTTTTTGATAATTTATTCATCAGCTTGTAAGTTATGAACTTATACTGCAGTTAGCAACTTATCTAACATAGACACGTACTATACTAATACCCCGGTAGAAAATTAGATTTGAGACACAAACGTTGGTAAGAACATTGTTGTCTTGGGCCTGCTCGCCCACGGGAAATAATTGGCGTATGAAAAAATACGGGAAGTCATTAGTGGCAAAGCGAGCGGCATCTATTTCACGAGAATGAATGTTCCTATAGCGTGACCGCGTGTCACACCGAATTGGAATACGTATTTAAACTTTGTTCTTTATTCTTGTACTAGCGGCCCGCCTCGGCTACGCTCGCGTAGAGAAATCCTTTACTTTTTTTCAAAATATTCTATAGCCTATGTTAATCTGGATTAATGTAGCATTCAAATGGTGAAATATTTTTTTAAACCGGTCCACTACTTTTTGGGCCAATTCGTTACAAACATACTTACATACAAAATAAATCATTCCTCTTCATAATATTAGTATAGATTGATTTGATGTCTTTTAAAAATGAATAAAGTTAAACGAAATTTAAAAATGTGGAACTCTATAAAAAGCAATTTCTATGACGCCGAATTGGACTCAGGTTTTAAAGCATAATCTAAAGAAGCACTCTTCTTCGTCGTTCTTAAATGCTCATTATTATAAGTATTATGCTGAGCCTAAGTCAGTTTCAAAGGTTCCAGCCTCACACCTTTTAAATTACGCTACGTTCTAATAGAAGGCGAGCGACATTCGTCACTAATAAGCCTTGTGTCCTCGCAATTGGACATTTCAGACATTTTAATTTACTTTTAATTCGACTTATGAATAGGTCTTTTACGCGGTTTGTACATCATTTTATATTCATTAATATGATACTAATGTGTCTCGTTATATGTGGCCAGTGTAGTGGGACGACCGGCTGCCGTTAGCGATCTGTGTCACCCATTGTCGACTGTTCGGCTGTTCCTACGATCATTTTCGGTACTAAAAATCTTTTGTTTGCCAGTCGTTATAGTGGCTGTACAGAAAACGGTTACAAGAGTAATTTGTAGCAATAAACGGTATTTAGAGCGTATCTAATTTCGTATTTTAAAGATTATCTTTATCAATTTCTCGAATCGTAGATGCAGTAATTCATGTTTTCTGGAACTATTTTTTCAAGTCTTTGATGTTAATGTATCTTATTACGGGCAATTATTTATGCAAAGATAATAGCTCACAGCAATAATTTTTAATTACACATCGTTAATTTATGTAACGCAGTCAGTATTAAATGCTTTTGTAAACTGAGTTTATATATGATAATATTCACAATTTATAGTTTATTTTTCCTTACATTAGACTATTTTATACATACACTGTTTTATTCTGAATTTTATTTTATCAAACGAGTTCTATAGAATGAGGTACCGATTGAAATATCCAAATACATATCATGAATTTACCAATTTGAGAGAGCTGTTATATTGATAATTTTATCGTCTGTTTATACAACAAAATGTGCTATCGCGATGGGGAAGACAGCGTAAAGCCAGCACTGCGTCATAAAGCGAGTATTCAGAAACGACACCCATAAAACCTTTATGATTAGTCAAACCGCTGGCGAGGACGATTCATTATGGGCCATTATGCGTCGTGTTTATCGACTTACTCTATACAAGCCAATAAAATAACGAACGACCGAGATAAGAGGTGGACAGTCCTCTAATCTCCGGAACAAGGGACACTAATTCGATTGTGGTTTTGGTCGAGCCTTTTTTGGGGTTTACGGGCACAAAGTAAGTGTTAAAAAAACTACAAATTGGATATTTCGAGGGCCATTCATTAGTTCCACGCTGAATGGCGTTCGTTGTGTCGTTTTCGCTCAATTAGTTAAACGGAAATTCGAGCTTCGGCGGACGCACACGGAGCGCGCTGAACTCCGCGCATCCCGTGAAATATTACGACGTTTTAAGTGTTGCCATCATCATTACGATTACACCCAAATGGTATTAACTAGGCTAGAGCAATTTGTCGCGTCATAAATTTAAATTTTATATACACGATTTAGGGTGAATACTAACTTATATTTGTTCAATATGTGCATAATTAATTCTGTTAGATTTTTTTTTTCTCGAATGTCAAAACTATTTAAAACGAATGTCTATGAAGCACCAATAATGGACTATTATGTAGATAATATTGCCAAACGAATACAAATTTCGTAAATACATTAATTAGGCTCATGACAAGTTAACATTTTGAATTCGCCAGCGCAGGCAATATCCTTAATTAAGTAATTCATTGAATAAATTAGTTACTTGTTGTTCCTCTCCGTCGATTAGACACTATTATGATATTGGTGATAGATTACAAAGCTATTTGAAAGATTAACTTTCTATCTGGCTTTACATTATAAATAACTACTTAATTGTTACGAAATGTATTCACAAAAAATATGTATATAATTGCTTTCACAGTTACGTTAATTACTTTAAATTTGTATAAGTAGGTAGGTAGTTACTTATTATATTAAATATTTCGGATCTGCACGATATGCACTGTGACATGAGGTAATTCACAACAGGACATAGGTACAAACTCATGACGGGATTAGGCATTTTATTTATTGTAATTTGCCCAAAATATTTCGACACGGTTGGATGGCGTAAAAAATGAGAAATTAACCATCACTACAAAAAGAACACAAGGCTAGCGTGCAGAAATAAGTCTTTGCCTAACAGTGGGTATAATACCTACGTGTGTATGGAATTTCCTGAATTTACTTTTTAGCATTATCAATTGAATGAGAATGCGCGGCTGCTGATTGAAGCCCTGGATTCAATGCACAGGTTCAGCCGCTTTATTTTGCTTTTAAGAAATTCTTAGATGTTGGGATTTGTGCCTGGTTCCCCGATGGATACAGTCTCCTGTATACCAGGGATACAGGCGTGATGGTATATTGATGAGAATTCTGCTCATGAATTTATGAACTCAATATACTTATAGTTATATTGTTCTTAGTTTCTGCAGTTAGATTTATAGAAACTATACCTACTTATTCGTATTTATTCCAGAGTCAATTTTAAAACACTGCAGGTGAATATTTAACTATTCAATTTTTTTTTAAAAAAAAGCTTACTAGCAATGTGGGTCGAACATTACTAGTATTCTTGTTAACCCCTCGTCCTAAGCTAGATTGCTTGTGTTACGAGTGGGTTCACGTCGGTAATGCAATGGGTGGGGTTCGAGCCGGCAACCACATGATCGCAAGTCCGACGCCCTAGCGATTAGGCTACCGCCGCTTCTCCGCCGCTAATATAATATGTAATGACTAATGATTGTAATGGTAGACAAGTCCATGTATCTATTAAACTTTTTATGAACGGTTTTTAGAAGCTGAAATCTTTCGTTGAGGAAAATGGTTCAAAAAAGCATATAGATAGTAAGTACCTTTTTTATGGTTCAAAAAAGCATTTAGATAGTAAGTACAATTTTTTATGGGATAGGTGGGCAAACGAGACAGATCGCCTAACGGTAAGCTATCCCGCCGCTCATAACTTAACCCGTAACACCAGAGGAGTCACAAGTGCGTTGCCGTACTTTTAAAAGGGTTTGGGCCTCCGGTATCCTCACTCACTCGGCGAAACTAAATTTAAAAATTAATAATGTAAATATTATCTTATTTTCGAGATTATCATCATTATTTTCATTTTAGATCCGGTTCATAGGTTTTTCGTATAAGTCCTGTCAGTTAATATTGGCAAATCATGAAAATGGATAATTTTAGGAAATACATTTTACATGTGATACAATCGTCTGCCTAATGAACTGCGTCATTATGCGGTGAGCATCATACTGCATACGACATGAGGATGTGGTACGATGACAAAGAGAAGCATGGATCGAACTCTAGTATTGCATGACATCTCCCGCTGCAACCATCAATGGTAATATTAAAAATGCTAAAATTAGTGAGGATGTGTGTTTGTTACTCTTTCACGCCAGAACGGCTGAATAGATCTGGATAAAATTTGGCACAATTCTGAAGTCCACGCAGACGAATTCGCGGGCAGAACCTAGAATCAAATATCAAATAATAAATTGAGATTTAGAAATGAAAACAGTAATATCCGTTTTATTTAACCACACATGTTCGCAGGTGTCAATCCATTTAAACATTCCTTTACCTTAAAAACACACACAATAAGTCGATTTTAACACATTTAGCGTATCGTTCGTATAGTTAAAAGCTGTATAATAGCGTTATCTTAGGGCCGGCACTAAATTGGGATGTCTCGGCCGAGCGTGGCGGGACCTTATCAGTTTTGTCGTGTTCATCTTGAGTTGTGTTAGGCTTTACTCGGGATATTTATGTCGCCCTACGTCAGGGTGGCGAGCCTACACGCGACAATGTCGAAAACTTATTGTTGACGCCGCGAGCGGAATGTAGAATTCTATTTTCATAAAGAAATTGTATTGATTTTTACAAGTGGAATGCGTAGGTTGGCGATCTAGGTGTTTACTTTGATTTTGGTTTGTGCATTTCCTTATATTAATGTTAAAGTCTCATTTTGAATAATTACTAAATGAGAATTAACAATACGTCTTATTTTTAAATAAAGATGTCGTTTAATAGTTCGTGGGCGCATTATAAAGTGACAGTAACGGACGGATAATCGCCGATAGTGCAGCGACAACCCTTGCCGGACGCATCGGTTTGATGAAGCGCTTTTTTGATACTCTTTCACGTTTTTTTTTTTCATCTTATTGTCCGTGGTCCATTGATAAACGGACAGATATACGTACTCAGACAGGCGCCAACATTCCTCGCTCCGACCTCACACTTACTCGTTGCCTTATAAAAACGGGCACACTTTTTTATATTAGCACTTTTTGGACTTATTTGCCTCCCTTTGTGTTCGTCGCTGTTGTTTGTTTTGGTTATTAGAGCGGCTGTAGGAAGTGGACCCGATAAACCTATTGGGCCTAAGCGTTTTATTGTACCAATTTTGGATATCCGTTTTCGTTTCACTTAGAGATATTCAAGTTGGATGACCACTCGAAGTCACTTATTTATTTGTATGAGCCAAATGATATCCATTAACACCTCGCCGCGAACGTAGTTTGGCAATAAATATATGAGAGTGTCATAAAAACTAGAGGGTAATGTTAGTTGTCACGTTTCGAGACGTACATATATTAATTATCATAATGTGTTCATATTAAATGTTTTTGCCAGGTGTTAATTATAAAATTAATGGCACAAGTTGAACAGGTTGGTTGTTCGCCGCTCCGGGCTATAAATTTAGCAAAAACAATGCGGAACTAATCGCATTAGCATTTTATGAATGGGTTGTAGCGTTTGATAAACATTTGAAAGTTGTGATGTCGCCAGCGGTACCCGCTCACTCACTGACGGACAGCTAGGTTCACTGACATCGATGGCACACTTGACTTAGCCCAACATTAATTTGGGAATTACATTTGAAACATTAAGTTTAACGGTACCGAAGGTAAATAAATAAAATAAATAAATAAATCTTTATTTCAGACCAAGTTACAAGTCCATACTTATTAAAAGATTAACAAAACTACTTATTATAAAATTTGTGCCCGAATAAATGTTTTCAGGATATTTGAGTCCTGTTTACTTGCATGTATGATGAATGACCTTTAGGATGCTGTTAGTGCTAGCCCGGACTCTGCTTAGTAAGGATGCGAGCCGCTTGCTCATGATGGCATGGAAGCCGTCTACCCTGGCCTCGGCAAACATACCGGAGCAAAGAACAGCATATTTTTTATGTAAGTAAGTAGGTATATTTTCGATAATAACATTTAGTTTAACTTAATTATTATTGGTTAATGTCAGAATAAGCTCATTAGCTCATATCTTCCTATAATAGATTTATCATTTTGATTTGGCACATTGGCACTGTTACCTGAAAAAAATATGATAAAGCCTTTGATTTCGATAAAAATACACCGTGGCTCATGGAGTAAGATTTCCTTTATGAACTGCCAAAGGCCTAGTGACGTGAGTCGCCAACCTGACCATCTCGTGCGGTGTCCCAAATTAGGCACAATTAGAGGGACTCGCCCCGCCTCTGGTTACTCCAGAAATTAATAAATAGGCATCGGCCGCCGCATGCGCATCGTCACCGTCTCCTTTGCAAGCGCCGCCTAATCGCTGCGTTTACGGTCCTAGTGCAATTTTGATTTATTTGCCAAACGGGTCATTTCCGGCACTAAATGACGATTTGGGATTATTTTGAGTTCATTCATGGGTTTTTATATTCCAACTAATTTGTGGAATGAAATGTGGGGAACTTAAATAACGATGTTTTTTTCATTCCGATAATTTGTTTATGTTCCGAGATTTTATGTGAATGGCAGGTAAGTACTTTAAATGGGGTCGAAACTGGATTTGATATCCGTTTCAGATTACTTCGGTGTTTGTGGGAACTGACACTGCAGTGACCTTGCATCTGGCTCTAGTCAAATGATTTACTAACATATAGGTAATTTGCAATGTACTTACGTAGATAGATACATAGAGATAATTACCTATGTAACCGCAATTTATAGATTGCAAGCAATCTAATGTTGTTTGTAATGATTTCTGATGATTGCACTGGCCTTAGAATCTATTATTTGTTATTAGGAACGAAGTCAACCACAACTAGTAAAATAACTAAGATGTAATTTTCCGTATTGAAATCATTTTTGATTCGTGATTACGTGTAACGTAATACATCTAGTTAGGTACTCATTGTCTTCTGCTTAACGTTATTATTACATGTTAAAGTCTAGCTAAGTAGAATGTGGGATTTCCCTTCTGTAGAACAAGAATTACATATGAATTCAACTAATGATGAAGAATCATTATCAATTTATTTCCTGTTTCACTGGTGGGCACGGATGTCCTCTCAGTGTAAGAGTGGTTGACTATACCACGTTAACGAACTGCCGTCGACAAATATCTGAGGTAATATGCAAGTTTCCTTACGATATTTCCTTCACCAATTAAGCGAAGCCGAAAAGTCAAAGAATTGGATCCGAACTTGATACCTACCATGACTACTCAATGGTCACATCACTAAGGTATCACTGCTGCTGAAGAATCAACATGCTTTTCTGATGCAAATATTGTTAACATACAACATAGCGTATTGCTGGGCTGAAAGGACAGGTTAGGTCACTATCCAAGAAATTGTAACTTAACCAGCTCATAATTTTCTTTTTAGGGCCACTGGCTATTCCGAAAAGATATTTGTATGGCTCCAACGAAGACTGAGCTGGCATATTCAGATATATCCTAACGAAGATTGAGCTGTTGGACTACGGTTGACTTTACGAAAAACTTAGTCCTTATAATTTTGTAATGTGTAAGTGCTTAGAAGAAAAAACTCTAGCGTTGATCGCTGATAATGTAAATTATAGTCCAAACACCATTCTCCATTTCTACAAAAGCAACCACATAGCCAAGGACGCGTATATCGATTATATTGACTCTATCTATTGACATAGGACAATGTTCTGTGTTTGATTAGCCTAGGCGAACAAACATGGCATTAGCTTTGTTTTGTGGCTGACGATCAATCGGTAGGGTTGGTGTTATTTGCACGGGATCACTTCGACGTAACATTGGCGCTTCGCTGCAGAATTTCGAGGTAAACTGCACGTTTTTATGGATTTAATGGAATGACAAATATTGTGATGATTGTGGAACATTCTGTGATGAATTTTCTGGTATATTTTTTAATCTAAAATATTTTTAAGAATAATGAAGATTTTTAAGAAATGACCAGACCAGTTATCTAAGATCTCCTCTAAGAATGTTATCATTGTTCCGTCCAAAGCCTGATTTTACCTACACCTGGGAGTAAGTAGACCTCACTTATACTGTGCAAGGCATTACATACACCTGTGCCACATAGGTAATATGTATTATATTTGTATCGTAGTATGAAGGAATGATTAGGTACTTTACTACAGAAACAATGTACAATATTATAGCAAGCATTTTATATACATGAGAACTATTAATTTATACAGGATGGCTGGTGGCTGGCTGGTGCGACACTAACGATACTCGAGGATGATAGGATGATATATTTGGCGATCATATTCTTACGTATGAAGAAAAAAATCATTTTTTATAAATATTATTTGAATACCTACTAAGTTAAGTAAACGTATGGAAGCCACGCGGACGCACGTGCTGCAGTATCAACAACACAGTGAAAATTAAGTACCTACCTAATTTTTATTACATAATTAGAACGAGAATCGAGTACCGTGTACTCTCATTAAGTATCGTTAGTGGGTCACCGATCAGCCTGTATATGTAAATGCCTTTAAAAAGAACACATTCGAAGTACTTACACATCGATTAAATCAATGAAAACCACCTCAAACGTTGTGTCATCGAAATCCTTGGTACCTATTGAATTATTCTTATCTCTCCACTTACAATACTGCGTGTGATGTCATCGGGTCCCGAGCAGGTATCATTAAGTACCTTTAACTTTACAAAATTAGTTTGATGCTCTTGGAAAACCTCTTTCAGTCTTACTGCTAACCAGTTAAGGTTATAAATTGCTAGAAAAGAGGCTTCTTTACAGCTTAAAAAGTTTGTATTTGTTATCTGTATCCCGACTTGTGACACCTCGGCCGGACCGGACGGATGGAGTAGTGTCCGACTAGGGGACTACAACAACGTTCATTAAAAATCGCATAATACTTTTTCAACATTCAATAATGAACTTAGGCACTTTATATTATATAAAAGTAGAGTTTTCTTAGCATAAGGTAGGCGCAGAATAGTAAATTTTAGCGAAAGATGAAAGTCGATCTCAAGCAAGTTTCGTACCGGGGAGGTTTGGATCCTGCCGCAGCAGATAGAATTTTTCTTTCCCCAAAAATTTACTATTGTGCGCCTGCCTTATGCCAAGAAAAGTCTTTTTTTATATCTAGGTACCTATTATTAAAGTGAAGCTCATCACGACATGTTTAAAAAGTAGTAGGTATGCAATTTTTAATTGAATATGTATATATGTTTAAACTACCTAAAATGGTTTTATTTAAAGGTATGAATTTTTATTTCCTTTAATTACCTCACACTAGGTACCTACTAACATGTCCTCCTAAGTAAAAATGGATTTTTCAACCCGTTGCCAACATGACATATCCTATAAAAAAATCGTTTTTAAACTCATCATATACACATTCTACTAAATCTTATAGTACCTACTATGGTACTCAAGTTTGAACACGGTCGAGCGTAAGAGGCGCCAAGCAGATTAGATGGTCGCGCTCACTTCGAATTAATTTGTTTTAAGACTAATAAACATACTAATTAACCAATTAACAGCAAGTCCGTGTGTGAGTGCGGTAATCGAATAAAACCATCGAATGAGTTAACAAATCGGATTCAAATTATTCCCATGAGGTTGTTAATATAAATGATACTACCTGTAAGGTCACGTTTGGGCTCTTAATTCACGCTAAAAAGACAAGTTCTTGATAATTTAAGTAAATTGGTTTAAGAATGTATGTTTATATAATTGATCAATAGTGTTTTTTTGTTTTATATATACCTAAAGTTTTCAATAAACAAATGCATCTCTCGAAAATTAATCAAGCTTTTTTATTATTTTTAAACTCAAAGATTATAGAAACCTTTAAAAAAGGTGGGTATCTAAAGTTTTATTGATATTAGCATAATTGTACCAATAAGATTCTAAAACTATAATATTTTAAATCCAAGAATGTTATATCGAGATTCTTGATAGAAACTATAGTTTTATTGATTTCCGTAACGTCTAATCATATGTTAATGTGAAATTAATGCTGTTTTCTAATAATAATTAACAATAGACTGTAAAAGTCCAGTGTTACATGTATCATAACAAATACCATCAAAGCCGAACAATTCAGTCATTCAATGGATTCGCTACTCGCTTTTTTATCCACAATACATTCCGAAGCGTAGGTCGACTCAAAAATTCTCACAGAAACGAACATTTAATAACACGAATAAATATAATGCGATTCAAACGTTTTATTTTCCGTGTAAGCACATCACGTACGAACTAAATCATCGGTCGGAGAGCCGAAAAATATACCAGAATGGCTCCTATTAGCTTACGATTGGATCATTCGATACAAATCGTATGAAATCGATTCGTATCGAGACTAAACACTACAATCAGCGGAGAGTCGTTGCAGCTGTTAGTTATGCGATCGGCGTCATCCACTAAAATAATATGACACAGCCATTTCTGTATCTCCTTCGAGCACCCAAAAAGGAAAACTATTGATATAGCCATAATTAAGTGTAGTGCCGCATGCCGTAGCGAGCGCAGAATAAACATAAGAACTCCAACAAGGTACATTAGAATAAATTCTTAAAGCATGATTTTGCACCTTGTACCTATTGATAGAAGTTTACTAAATGTTAAGAATAGTAAAAACATGGGAACGATTTTTTTAATACTTAGTACATAGTTATATGTTTTAGGAAAATTTCATAGCAATCCATTTCAATTGACTTTAAACAATACGTGGCGATTTGATGGAATTTTATTCTAGTTTAATATATACTCGTACCTACTAAACATTTTTTTTAAATATCCGTTTCGATTACTTATATGGTGTATGTAAATACTAATTGTATTCCTACTATTCCTAGACCTGTAGTTTCAATAGATCCTCTTCTAAAGAACAGTCTAACATTATTCAGTAACTTTAACGTACCTACATTAATCCCTCTAAGGACGTATAATGTTTGTGTTGACGCTACATGATGGGGATCAACGGCAGACAATGTAAGTGGTTACCCATGCTTTCAGAACCTATAATTTGACAATATTTTGTGTCATTTGGGCTTTATTATTACTTACGCCATTACACGACTGTGGATATAACGTTAATACACGAACATCGTGTCCGAAGGCCCGATTAAGGGCGCAGTAACCACAGGTTCCCCTAATTCAATATTAAAAGCATCCTCCGATGTGATCGCCAACTAATAATAGTTTAATTTGAAGAAATGTCCCTGAGAAAATGACGGAATGTCAACCTTTTTCTAATGTTTTTTTGAATGTCAAAATGAAATGGCTCGTTTCGAAATTTCTGATCTGAATTACAGTGTTTACGTACACGATTTTTAGTTATAATGTCCGTTCTATTGCACATAAATTGGATATTACTGTCAGTTATGAGGTATCATTAGATCATTAATGTGTATCAAACATATGAAATGGGTTTTTTTGGAAAACAGTAATCTCTGGTATTGTTCTCTACTTTTCAACTGACTTCAAAAAGGAGGAGGTTCTCAATACGTCTGTATTTTTTTTGTATGTCATGTCTCGACCATTATTAAACCGATTTTTAAAAAATATTTTTTTGTGTACCTAATAGAATACTCGAATTACTCTCGAAAGAATATACTTTTTCCCATTCAAATTTGGTGAAGATCTGATCACAAGCATAGAAAAAACAACATTTAAAACGTTTCTGACCGACTGACTGACCGACTGACCGAATAAATCACAACATCGTCGAGGTCCCTACGTTAGATCCTACTCACCACTCAAAATGTTGAGATAAAATAACTTTTAACAAAAAGTAGGTAAAACCGCCTTCACAAACAAAAAAATATCATGTTCTGTGCGAAACAGTTTCGGAAGTCGGCGGTGAACACAAATGATTCGACCAAATCAAAGCTTTACTTCTTGTTAAAAGTTATTTCTGTTACATAATTTAATTGCTTCTCCAATCTCCATAATAAGTAGGGATTTATGTTGTTTTAATTCCGGATAAAAGTCTTTCTGATGCTGTTACAGGTTATTATGTATAAAAATATTGTTCCAGAATGTAACTGTGCACTAGCGAATGAATTTTGATAACGTGGAAGGCATTTTGCCAATTATAGTTCATCTGGGGGTAAAAAAAAAACAAGTGACGCTGATCTCTCTTTCACCAAACTCGTAGTAGGTAGAGCTACATTCAATATGTGTAACTTAGCAGCTGAGACAAATTAAGTACTCAATTACTTGTTTCAGAAGAATAAAAATTGATAACAAATAATTCCTAACGTTCAATCAATTCAAAAATAAATATAATTTAAAACAACACAGACATAACGTCACGTAATAAAATCTAAATTGAGTCGGTCTGCATTGAAGGGTGGCTGGAATCTAGTTAGGTGTAAATAGAGGCATCGTTTATGTACGGAGCAGCGTAATGCAGTAGGGCGCTGGGCTCCCAGCCCATGCATACTAACACGCGGGGTAATAAGTAGCCTGATTTCATGTTTACCCCTCTTCTCTATCTGGCCTTCCGGACCGACGACAACCGCTCAATATACTACGAATTTCAATATAAACGGAATATTTTTGCTCGTGAGTGCTTTTGATCGAATAACAGGGATTATTTTTGAATGTATGTGACTGTATTGCACTGGAGCTTTCGAATTAAAATTTGAAAATGTGAAAATCTTGTGGGTGACATTTTTCCGATTGATTGCGATTTCAAAGGAATTTTCCTCTGATATCGCAGCTGAATTAGAAAATTGTATTCTTATATTTGTTATTTACAGTTTGAATAGCGGTCGACCTTCGATTGGTTGCGATGCAGACAGTCATTAATGCAAAATGTATTACCTCATAGGTGGGCCATGGGCACATGGCAGTCATAGTTTATTATAGACTTCGCTGTGCATTATGTTACAAGTAGCTGTGATAATGCTATATTACTAGCAAATATTGTATTTACCCATTTTTTTTAACTACATCGTATTCAGAGCACGTATCATGTTCAGACTATGAAGACTTTGGTAATTGTAAAGTTTTCAGTAAGGACTAAAAAGTGATCCAGTTTTCTTCGTAAACTCCATTAAGCACACGTCGTAATCAAGTGAAGTGCCAAAATAAATCAATCACGGCATGTCTATCTGGACACTCGGCTCCACGATAAAACTTAGTTACCAACTAGCGGTTATTTAAGAGAGGGGAAGTAACTACCTAGCTGTAATCACAATAAATATTTTTATGCTGTGAATACTTTTTTAACAATGGAACATAAATCGAGAACAGGAACATAATGCGGATACAAAACATGACACTCTAATGCACAAATAAATATTGTCATCAAAAAAATAACAAAACGGTTATTACAAACGTGGTTTTTGCCAATAAAATGACATTGAATGTCGGTTTGATGCTGAATTAAATTCTTATTGTGGTCGCTGTCTATTATTTTATTAATAGCATTATAAATGGAGGTGAATTGTCATAGAGTGGATAATGAGGAGAGTTTTTGTCATGTGTCCTTTGCCGTCACCGGCTATTAAGTGCGACCCTGTGGCCTGCGGCAGCCTGCCTCGCCGCTCCACTCACGACCACGTATCACTTACAAGAAGTTATTTGGGGATAATTGACAAAAACAGTCGCATGTAGACGATACTTTTTTTTACTGAATAATACTTAGATAATGTTTAAAACTTTTTATAAAACGGCCACATTTTTCTGTTGTAACAATAGGAATTCTGTTGTAAGTTGTACGACAAACTGTAATAGCCCAAATAACTTCTGAACATGGCAACCTGCGGCGGCGGCCACCGACGCGATGTGGGTGCCCGACGCAGCGCACGCGCACCGTTCCGTAAAAAGCACTGCGGACGGCGAGCGGTGCTTAATGCAGATAATGAGACCATCATCGTTTACAGAAGTAAGTTTAATTAACGTAAAAAAGCGCGTTTACTCTAACCGCCGTGTTATCGCGACCATCTCGCCACTTATAATGACTTTTGTTCATTATTTTGTTGCGCGCTCTACGTGTCTGAGCCGTTTCCGGTCCCGATGTGCTTCTAAACACCAATTTTATGCTCATGCGACTGTTTGATTTCATATGTGCGCTCATTTTAGTTTCAATTTGAGAATCTGTTTAATTAATTTTCAGCCATAAAACATATTCTTGGAGATAAAAACGCTGTGGAAAGTAGGATTAAGGCACGTATAGGTATAATTAGTGTAATTGCTAACTGTTCTCTTAAATATAGTGCTGTGTGATTTCTGCTTTGTTACTAAATGAGCGGAGTTTTGAATTAGAGTAATTTATAATTCATGGTTTTGGTTTTATTTATTCTAATTGTCATTCTTTTGAAGCTGTTGTGGCACATGGTACTTAGGTAGTACATATTCTTAGAAAATAATTAATGCTGTGGAAATTTGTTCTTTGTGCGAGGTATTTGTAGTTTAACTCGGAATGATAGACTGAGAAATGGTATGATAACGTTGCAGTTGAAAAACGAGGTTATGAGTTTATATGAATATGCTGAGATTTAACGGATAGGAGGCGTCTAATCAAAGGATTTATAAGATGAATGACAGCGAGATAGACGTATACCGACTTCAATCTGCACGTGTTTATGCAAGTTGTAGAACGTGGTCGACGCCAAAGAAGGTTGTTACAAACGTAGCAAGTTGCGTTTTACAGTAGTTACTAGTTACTGCTATGGGAAAAAAGATGTGACTTAAAAAAAACTGATTTAGAGAAACAAAAATTGTTTTCACCTTAATAATTCGTAAGTGTTTTGATTCAATCTGAATCTGAAATCTGATTTTAAATTATCAAGATAGAAATGCCCTGAATGAAATCATAACATAACATACAATCAACCCTGTATTCCCCGAAGGGTTAGGCAGAGGTGTACTTAGGTACCTACACCCACAGTTCGCCGGTATGTTTAGGTCCCAAGTAATAGGGGGCGAGCCTATTGCCATTAACCGGGCACAAATTCCAAACTCCGAGCTGCTACTGAGAATTTCATAGAAAAACCCAATAACACTTTGCTCGACCTGGGAATCGAACCCAGGACCTCTAGCGTAGCAGTCGCACTTGTGACCACTAGACTAACGAGGCAGTTCATGAAATCATAGTAGGTACATATTATCTGAATGCACCTGGAAGTAAACCAAACTGAATACTTACCATAGGTAGATTGATTAACCATAAGTACGTCCGGCGTCAAACATGGAAAACGTGAGATTTATGGACAAACACAAATAATAAGCTAGGCCACAGTTGCAGGTACCTACAGATCAGGTACATACTACTGTGCTTAGGCAGGCCTAGAATTTCTGTCCTCGCTACAGAATCATAAATAGTCATGCACAGACCATTACATTTTCACGGTCCGAGGCGTAGGTTGCTCAACACAAGTTTCGGAACTCATGTTCATGGTGATCTCTTACATAACTACACATTATGTGGCCGACTATACATAACTTCCAGCTATTAGTTTTATCAAGCGGGGAATTGTTTTTAATGTCTATATTTAGGTAATGTTATGTTTTATGTTTGTGTGTAACGGTTCTTTGAAGCTACGTAACAACCTGATGAGATTTACTTACTTGGCTCTATAAATCAAATATGATATGGATAAATAGAAAATACAGTTCTTATGTTTAGTAGGTAAGTAAATATTGATAACTGTATTAGAGGAAAATCAAGAGATGAATGACAGTCTTTTTCTGCCCTTCACTTTTTTACACAATCTACTTCACAGTTTGAATGTTTGTTCTTTAGTCTGTTACCTGCCAGTCAACCCTTAATATTATCTCCTTCATGCAGTAGTCTCTACAGTTCCTGCAGATACCTAAGATTAAAATCTAGTTGATGTTTAGGGTCTCAATAATAAAACACCCCGGAGTAAACTTGAATTCGGACAGATAGCAAGCATTGTTCAAAAGTCTAACATTAAGTAAGATGATTGAGATTTAGTAAGTATATTTATGAATTTAGAATAGGTATGTAATAAAACGAGAGTCAAAACTAAAACCCGAAAACGAACGGCTATAAGCTAGGCACCACTGTTTATGGACATAGGAAAATTTACTTTTTTCATACTTTTCCAGCTTTTCAGTTTATTTATTTAAGTTTTTGAGGTTTTGTTTTATTTGACACTTTAATAAGCAAAGGAAGCAAGATTTGCAGTTTATTTCAATGATACGCTTCGTCATTAAAGAGATGGCGTTAGTAGTTAAAAAAACACAAACAGTACCTACACTTTCCATTCGTCCAATATATGCTAAGTATATAGGATTTCTTGTTTGATTAACAAGAATCCAAAGACACCCCATTTATTAAATTCGAGTAATTTTTTTTATTTATTGATCCTCTTTTTTATGTTACACCAGGCTTTTTGAGCTAGGGTCGAACGTCCATACGATTCATACATACACATATAGACTGTTAAACTCATACCCTTCCTTGTTTTCGTAGTCGGGTAAAAAAATCAGTCGTGTTGAATTTCGCGATTCTCATGGCCGTGGTGATGGATAAATTGAGTATTTTTAGCACTCCAAAAAATTACAAGAGGCATCCTTAGAAAGGTTTTGATTTAGCCGTATTTTATGAAGTATTCGTACGATGCCGTGTGCAGATTTTATCAGGTTTTTTCTTGTGGATGATTGAATTATAATACTTACCCATCGTTATTCAGAATGTCAGAGGTGAGTTTTGAATTCGAATTGATCGTACGTAAGCATTTTATCCAAATCAGTAGCCCAAGCATGAACAACTATCGAATTCCTATCGTAAACGGATGAGTTATTTTCTGCAACAAATCTCATACATAATACCTATTTTCACATATGTCTACCATTGGGGTAGGTAGAGCTACACTTGCTACGATCCTGGCACACCACTTTCGCTTCATCTACGTTCATTAACCTCCTACTCATACAAATTATTCTCGATTTCGAATTACGAATACGTTTTCGAAAGTGTTCATGCTTGGGCTACAGATACCGATTAAACCATTCGAATTCATGAATTGAGGAATCCATGTTTTGTATGCCATCAAACCTATCCAGCCATGTCACGGCGGGACCGTCCCTCAGCCAGCTTGACAAGTGAGTGGGTGGTGATAGTTTCTCATATCATAAGGCAAGCTTAGCTTATGAGGTTGCTTCAGGGTAAGTAAGGTGTTCAGGTGTGCACTTCACAAGATTTACGTTTAATCTTACTAACTGCCGCAATAGCTTAGTGGTCCTGAGCAAGACTGCTACGCCTGGCCTGGGCTTGATTTCCAGGTCGGGCACAGTGTTATAAAAAGTATATACAGTAGCAGCTCGGAGTTTGGAATTTGTGCCCGGTTAATGGCAATAAGCTCGTCCTCTATTAGGTACATGGGACCTAAACATACCAGCGAACTGTGGGTGTAAATAAGTACGCCTCTGCTTAGCCCTGGGGCATACAGGCGTGATGGTGTGTTATGTTAGTCTTACAATAGTTGATATGAGAGCAATCGTGTATATTTTTTTAGTTTCAGTCAAAACGAAGTTCTTATAAAAAACGAAAGGATAATAGCATGTTTGGAAATGTTAAATAGTTAATGGTAATGGCCCAGACATACCTAATAACTATTATAAAGCAAAAACTTAAAATTCATTTTGTATTAACAGTCTTGACTTATGCGGTTAATTAACAAAATGCTGAATTTTAACTAATTAGTAATTTTTATGTTTTATTTTTCGAGATAAGTATTATTTGAAACAATCTGAATTAGGAATGTTTAAAATCAGAATAACTAATAAAACGGTCACATATTTTTTTGACAGCAATCTCTATGGATTTTAACACGGTCCTGATTCATCATTTGTCACAAAAAAATATGAAACTGTTTCAAATATTAACTGTCACACGTCTGTTTGTAGGATATCAATTTATTACCAAGTCACAGTAGTTGAACTGACCGCAACAGTACTTACCTACGGAAGATCGTAAAACAAACAGTCCACATAAATTCTTTAGCTGAACAAAAAGAAACTGTTAATCAATCAAACAGTTTTACATTTGCAATGAATATGTAATCATTAATGTGGGTTACACACAGTCTATTAAACTGTCAGGGAAATAGTCAATAGGCGCGTAAAAAGAAATTAGTGTCGCGGTTACCTAACAGTGCCTTTATAAGTTAAGTTAGTACATTTACGAGACAGTGATATTGTCGGTGAAGAACATCTAGGCATAACAAAGAATATCTGATTAAGGGTACACGATCACGCGAAGTGTCTCGCATGCACAACACAACGTCAAACTTTTTATTCGTCTCAAGATTACTTGCACAACGATCAAAATTGTGTGATGTATAAGTACTGTATAACCAAGTTGCGTCACCAACCTAATAATGTTGGTGGAACAAAGACGAGCAATTAAATAAGTATTTGTTAAGCTTGCTTCGAGTAAAAACTCTAAATTAATGTACGCCAAGCTTCCTGATAATGAGTAATTATTGCAATTAGAGTACGGTCAGCGAGTTAGCTGTCAGGTATTTTATTTGTGCTCACCTTGTTTAATAATTATAAAATTTAATTAACGCATGTCATGCCGCCACGTTGGAGTAGTAATAATATTAATTTCTGACAAATTAGGTGGATATATTATGTATATATTTCAAGTATTGTTAGTTACAATTAAATTAATTAGGTATAGTTGTTGTGTTAAACACCAGAGGACGATATTTCGATACTATGTTTCGACATTCACTTGCGAGGCTTTATTTTTTTTATGGGATAGCAAACGAGCAGACGAATCACCTGATGGTAAGCGATAGCCGCCGCCCATGGACACCCGCAACACCTGAGGAGTCACAAGTGCGTTGCCCGCCTTTTAAAAGGGTTTGGGCCTCCGGTAACCTCATTCACTCGGCGAACCACAACGCAAGCGTTGCTTCACGCCGGTTTTCTGTGAGGCCGTGGTATCACTCCGGTCGAGCCGGCCCATTCGTGCCGAAGCATGGCTCTCCCACGTTAAAACGTTTATAATCAATTATATTGTGTTTGCTAATTTCTCTCAGTTCTTTTTCTTGAAATCACTGTAGCCCAAGTACCAACACTTTCGAAAACGTATTCGTATCGAAATTGAGAATAATTTGTATGAGTAGGAGGTTAATGAACGTAGATAAAGCGAAAGTGGTGCCAGGATCGTAGCAAGTGTAGTCTCTGCCTATCCCAATGGGAGACAGACGTGAAAATATGTATGTGTATATGAGATTTGTAGCAGGAAAAAACTCATACGTTTACGACACGAATTCGATAGTTCTTCGTACTTATGCTACTGAACGAATAAGATCTAGAATATAGATTAGAAAAAAATATCTACGCGTGTAGCTTTGTTGACGGTACACCATAACGTGGGGGCAGGGTGCGCGGCGCGGGCGCAACGCACGACACAATTATGTCATTCGATCACAACAATTACGTGGGAATACCATTAGATCTTTTCAATTATTGATTTTGTTACCTGCGTTTGTAACGATAATTAGTCTGTGAGAAATAGTTATCTATAAGATAATCGGATTAAGATCCAGCCACAGTTATTTTTTGTTATTCAATCCACAGTCACGGCGAAAAGGCGCAATATTTATTGTTTATAAAACGTAAAATATTCAGATAGAACACAGACACCTTATTCTTATAGAATAGTTGCTATTTATTTATCTATAGGCACATAAGTGTCTCGTGAAGTGCATACCAAAGGAATAAAGTGTTCCTGTTAATAAATGTACATACTATATAGGTGTGGTACTGTTTGCTGATCTTATTATCCGCAACTCCACGACATAGCTCGTATTTGGATTAAAAAAAAACATTTCTAAGAACGTCTGCAATATTCGATAACACTTCCGCAAATACATCCGATGTCGTGTTTAACCTTGATGTATTTTTGGAAAAGATCATTAACAAAGGGCACATGAAAGAAAGACCGCACTAGTATGGTACAGAAACGTTATAATTGTAATTAAAAGCAACGATTCCTCGGAAATCGATAGCAGAAATAAAACAACTGTAAGTAATAGGTACTACTCGCTACCGGGAACGGAAACGCTCGATAAACGCTCTAGTTTGCCGAGTTGAGAGCGACTAATAAATTTATTATCATTTAAAATTATCATATTTGTAATATAAATTGCGAGTAGGAGCCATAAAAGTGGTGTGATTAGAGTTTTTCAGGTGGTGGCTGGCGGCGGGAAGCGTGAAATTACTGCTAACGTACTTACACTCGTCTAGTTCACTATTTGTGCAGGCTGATGTACCAGGCAAGCGAGGCTAGGCGATATGAAGATGTATTTATCTATACTTTTTAATATATAAAGCTGAAGAGTTTGTTTGTTTGTTTGCTTGAACGCGCTAATCTCAGGAGCTACTGGTCCGATTTGAAAAATTATTTCAGTGTTATATAGCTCATTTATTGAGGAAGGCTATAGGCTATAAATATATCATCACGCTAAGACCTTGTAACTATTCCACGTGGACGAAGTCGCGGGTAGAAGCTAGTGCTACTATATAACGCATCATATACTGCGACATATGGGTTTCAACGATTTTTGAACGACGCATTATATAAAAGTTTCATTCGGTATAGTAAATAGTACGAATAGTACCTATGACCAAATATATCTTTTTATTATTGTACCAACATAATAACATAATTACTTACTTACATTATTTCAGCCTATTATCCTGTTTAACATGGGCGTGATCTTAAAACGAGACGGATCACAATTCAGGCCACAGTCCATTAGCTAATACTAACTATAAAAACGGAACTGTAAACAATAAAATTTACCCCACGTTACCATACACTTAAACTTGAACCAACTACCTTGTTTTCATCACAAACATATCTTATGTATATCGTAGTACCTACCAAATACCCAACTACTTCACGTAACAGTCGTCTATGTGTGCGTATGCACACACCCGTGTTACTTTCAATAAACGCTTAGGAGCATTTGTACTATTAAATAGCCTTACATGCGATTAAAGGTTCACGCAAGCGTGAAATGAAAATTCTAAATGCTACAGAATACAGATGGAATTTGCTGGAAGTCGTTTTTTACTCGATATAACTCATTTAATGGTTCTCTTGACCTAAGTGTCGATTCAGACTTGCCACTTTCGAATCGCTCTACAGCTACAAAGTGTTGCCGAACATTACCAATGTGTCTATATATATATATATATTAGGTACCTACAATTTGGGGGGCAACAAATTACGTATAGTTGTACTGTAGTTGAACTATTTTTGAGTGAAAAATATAATTCATAAGTGGTGTAAGTTTACTAACTATATTATGTCGATATAACATCGCAGCCATATCGTAACTGCCACGCGAGTAGAACGTTAACGTGACAATTTCTGTCTGTTACAATGAAGAAGAATTTTTATTTAAATTGTGTGTGCGGCCACATTTTAGTCGCGTTTGTGTGGCTCGTCTGAACGGACTTGAGTATTGCAGATTATAATGGAAGCGTCAAGTATGAATATTATCGATTGCTTCATTAACAGCTTGTCGTATAAACTCGTCTTATAAATTTTCATAGACGTAAGCTATGAGGTGATAAAAAAAGAAACGGATACCTTCCCCGAGGCGATTCGGATGATCTACTAGCCATTAACGTTAAAATATCTAGGTTCAAATGCGGTGAATTGCACATTTGTATGATAATGTTTGGCTTTTTTGTGCACCACTTGAATAGCAATCGAAGTGCGCATGTAGCTACTAAAGACTTTTGTACGTTAGATTAAACATAATAATACAATTTGATTTTCATTAGTAGCCTTATTCCTACGAAAGTATGCAGTATTAGTAACAGACTACTTTACATACTTACTGCGAGTGCGATCACGTCGGTAGTGCAACGGGTGGGTTTCGAACCGGCAACCGCATGATGGCAAGTCCGACACCCTAGCCGTCGCTTACCATTCATTTATGTGTATCCTTAGTCTTTAATATTTTATTTGCTTCAATAGACTACTTATCTGGTCATTGTCGTGAGAACTCGACGTATTACAGATCAATCCGTCTCGGACTGATTTCCTGTAGGTATGTCAAAAGCCATACGAAATGGCATATTATAGATAATTTGGTTGCCTTTTACAGATGATACCTCAGTATACCATGAGTACCTTTACGGATGTTATGGGACCTTTGTGCTTTATATGGATGATATATAAAGTGAATAAAGGCAACGACTAACGAGCACTAATGACAGTAATACAAAAACCCGTCAGAATCCGTCATTGTAGAGGTCGGTTTACACGGAAGACTTTTGTATCAAGTAAGTACCTATTTAGCAATATCTAGTAGGTTGTTATTTATTTAAATTATTTCAACCTAAATTCCCCTTTACTGGAAATTGTCTCCTCTTCATAATTTGTAGAAAATTAAGGTCTGCACCTTACTACAAGTTACTGTGTAACTTACCTAGGACGTCAGATCGTTACCGTAAGAGCGCTCGCGCACTTGTGATTTTTTTGTCGGGCGATAGTTTGATCGTTCTGGGATTCACTATGTAGTTATATGGCAGTGCGCGCATTTGACGATAAAAATTCGACATGAAATTATACAGGACTACTACAGCGACTAAACTATCGGTCGACTAACAATCACAAGTGCGCGTTAGCTCTAAGTCAACAAAGTAATTTGTCGGCTCTTCCCCCCCACTTTTAAAATCATATTTATGTAACTGAATGTACCAATTAAAAACGTCAATATATAAAATATGTATCAATAATATGGTGTACAATAAAGAATATTCTATCTATCTATCTCGCACACTTTGTAAACCACTTTGTATTAGTACGACTTTAAAAAAAACTTTCTCTAACAATTAATAAATAAGTAAAACTTATGTTGGGAGGTATATTATGTATGACCTCGTCTACATAGGTACTGATGACAAATATCACACCATTAATTTTATTTCAAGTGATTGTGTATTTTTATAATATACTACAGCTATAGACTATGGTTGGCAACCTTTCCTGCTGGGTGATAGGTAGAGGTACAGCGTATTTTTTTTTTTATTATGATTCGCTTTTGACTTTATTATACTACTGCATATACTGTTATTTTGACTCGTCTTGCCTTAAATCAAATACATACATCAAGGCAGAAATGCCTTAGTCACCCATGTTTTATACATACTAACTAAAGTACCTAATAATATTATAAACGTGAAGATGTTGTTGTTGTGAGCATGTATGGATCTTTGTTAATATTTCACGCCAGAACGGCTAAATGATTCTTGAAAAAAATTAACACCGAGATAGATGTAGTCTGGAATAACACATAGGCTACTTTTAATCCAGGCTGGAACCAATTATTAAGTCCACGCAGACGAAGTTGTGGGTAGAAGCTACTTTAAAATAAAGTTGTTACTTATTGGTTCTATTCCTTCCTCCTTGATCTGAATTCCTGACTGAGGCCTAGCCTTTATATAGGTAGATGACATAATTATACCTACGTATTGTTACAAGTATTGTATTGGTGTGTGTATTTTTAATTGTGTAATATATTCGCTGGCTGCGTCTGAGTCGCTCTACTGTGACCTAACAGTAATTGCAGCACTTTGCTGTTTTTTCCTTCAACCATTAATGATCTTTACGAGTTGCAGTAAGCATGCACGAATTGCACGATATAAGCATTAACATATATATTAGCGTTTTGGTTATTTCGTCTACAAATGTGGAAATAACAATTTAATTTCCGTGTTGTTACATAAACATTATTAGTTGTAGTGTAATTTTCATACATTGTTTTTAGAATATATTTTAAAACAGAGGTATCCGTTCTACTTTTGTACAAAATATAAAGCATAAATTTTTACTAATACCTAAAAGTATAATTAAATGTAATTACTCGTAATTTGCGGTATTACGTTATTTGTATATTTTGTTTGGTGTCTCTAGCTTTGTAGGAACTTCCGGGTATCTTGAAATCAAAACAGGACACATCATAAAGTAGTAAAAAATACTTTCTACTTCCATAAATTACTAAAATTATCAAGCAAAAACTAGCTAAGTAGAGAGGTTGTTGATGATTGATGGAGCTGTTAAATGATAAGAATATAAGATATACCCAGTTTTCGGGCATACCGAAAAGTCAAAAGGGGTCTTACTGCTACAGTGTTCTTACGGAGAACCTGCAGCTTAAAAAAATACTTGTTTTTTTTTCATAGACGCAAAAATGTGGGTGGAGTACCTACACAAACCTTGGTTATGGATTAATCTCTGCTGTATTTAGATGAATACCTAACCACAGCCTGAAATCTTTTAATCTAATAAACACTAATGGATGCTTTTTGTAAAATTTTCTGAGAAATGTTTATATAGGGTACTTAAGTACTTCTAGCTGCCCGTCCCGGCTTCGCATGGATGGTATACCTACGGAAGTAAATGAGACAGAATCTTCCGTTTACATAACATTTTCTTTTACACAAACATTATCCTGACTGTCCTGAATAACAAACACAACAAAAAAAAAAATTATCCAATATGGTACAGTTCGGCAAGATGGAGTGATGATTTGCGAGAGGTTGCTGGCCGCGACAAGCCGAGGACAGGGTGAAATGGCACACAATGGGGGAGGCCTACGTCCAGCAGTGGACTAGTATAGGCTGATGATGATGATGAGATGGAATGTTGTGCATTAAGTTCTGTAGCTAAAATCTAATAGAATCACTCATAAATTCTTAGCGGCCCTAAGTAACAAAAATTGGGTAACTTCCTGCCTTACTTATAAACAAACTGTACCTGAACACTATCGAAGACCTAAATAGTACCTAGCTATGTATCTTTGTTAGGTACCTACATATAAATTGTGTTTCAGCCCTTTGTTAGGGTATGATAAAATGCCATTTAGTCAAGGGAATAATAAAACAGCTTTTATTAAAGAAAGTTGTTGTTTTAATGGGATTAATAAGTCATTGTTGTTTTTCTAAAGCTTGCAGGGACATGTGAACTTTACGGTATAATATTTAGCACCAGAGTGAACAATGATATGTTTCATTGGATTTAACGAAAACCTTTTTTTTATTAGAACATAATGATGTTTTATTTCTCAAAACTGAATACCATATCGAATGGAATTAAATTAAATTTGATAAGTACGGCCGCTTTCTAATATAATATAAGCAAATAACTTCTTACAGATGTAATTTAAATAAACTATACACATCGGTATTCCTCAAAGATTTCACATGTCCCATGTTTAGCTCCAATGTAAAAGAGGGAGAGCGGGCAGCCTTTTGAAGCGGCGGTAGCCTAATGGCTAGGGCGTCGGACTTGCGATCATGTGGTTGCCGGTTCGAACCCCAACCATTGCACTACCGCCGTGAACCCACTCGTAACACAAGCATTTAGCTTAGCACGAGGGGTTAACAAGAATACTAGTAATTTGTGACCCACAATAATAGTAAGCTTTTTTAAAAAAAAAAAAAAAACTCCAAAGTGAGATACAACTGAAAATGTCAAAGAAAATCTCAATAACACTGCTTGATCTGGGAATCGGAATCAGGACTTAAAACCACCATAAGCTGACTTTTATTTTTTTACTCTAGCAGCCCGCCCCGGTTCCGCACGGATGGAGTAATCCTTTATTAGTTTTTTTTTTTTTAATATTGTATAGGTAGCCTATGTTAATCTAGAATAATGTAGCATTCAAATGGTGGAAGAATTTTTTAAATCGGCCCATGCACACATACGTGCAAATTTTTCCTCTTAATAATACAATTGGCAAAGTTCTAATTAGAATTACCTTCTTGTTGAAATTAATGTATTGATAAGTGTTTTTTTACTGGTTTTTGAGCCGGTAAAGATAATCACTTCGTTCTTACTTACCTACATAACATAACATCACGCCTGTATATCCCGAACGGTTAGGCAGAGGCGTACTAATGTACTAGGACACCCACAGTTCGCCGGTATGTTTAGGTCCCATAGTACCTAATAGGGGGCGAGCCTATTGCAGTTAACCGGGCACAAATTCCTAACTCCGAGCTGCTACTGGGAATCGAACCCCGGACCTCAAGCGTAGCAATCGCGCTCAGGACCACTAGGCTAATGAGGCAGTTTTACTTTATTACTTTTATATACATATTAGTAGATACAATACAAATACTCACCCCTTTTTCCCATGGGGGTAAGCAAAAATTACATACCGCCACGACGACGTTAGACCATTATTACAATATAATAGTTGTTACGCATTTATATGACAAAGCCGCGATAGCCTAGTGATATGACCATTGGACTGCCAAGTCAAAGGTCTCGAGTTCAAATTCAAGGCATGCACCTCTGAATTTTCGAAGTTATGTGCGTATTAATAGTTAATTATCACGCGCTTAAACGGTGAAGGAAAAAACATCCTGAGGAAACCTGCACGTTTGAGAGATTTTCTCGACGGCGTGTGAAGTCTGCCAACCCGCATTAGGCTAGCGTGGTGGACTATAGCCTAATCCCTCTCATTGTGAGAGGAGACCCGTGCCCTGCACTGGGACATATAATGGTATGTTGGTGGTCATTTATATGACAACGATGCTAATTGGAATTCTATAAAGATAATCCAATCTGAATGGTAAATTCATAGATAATTCTAATCCAGTCTCAATTACCTATTACAAATGTCGAATGAGTCTTCTAAATTACCAATCAACACGGCAGTGGGATTACATTGAATTTTTTTTATGCGATAGAGGGGCAAAAGAGCAGACTTTTCACCTGATGGTAAGCGATTACGCCACCCATGGACACCCGCGACATCAGAGAAATTGCAAGTGCGTTGCCCGCCTTTTAAAAGGGTTTGGGCCTCCGGTATCCTTACCTACTCGGCGAAAGACAAGGTAAGTGCTGTTTCAGGCTGGTTTTCTGTGAGGCCGTGACACCACTCCTGTCGAGCCGGCCCATTCGTGCCGAAGCATGGCACTCCCATGCTAAAAAATTTGAACATATTCTTTACTTGTAACCTACCTGCATATTATTGCTTTCCTGCCAATATAACTGAATTTTTGTTAACTACCTACTATTTATTGCTATTTTGTTAATAAAGATAAATTAAAATTTAAAGTTACACTAAGCTAAGCTAATTAATTACCTAAACTAAGACCTACCGCTTCTGTACTCGTTCCATAAGAATAGTTACATAAGAACCTAGTGTTTCTCATTCTAAGTGAATTGTATTCTATTTTTGAGAAATAAATGTCTTAAACCAGAACATCATTTTTAAATTCCCTTCAGAATTGAACACCCTACTCGTGAATCTGTAGCCCAAACACGAAAACTTTCGAAAACGTATTCGTATCGAAATCAAGAATAATTTGTATTGAAGGAGCTTAATGAAAGTAGATGAAGCGAAAGTGGTGTGCCAGGATCGTAGCAAGTGTAGTCTCTGCCTACCCCAATGGGAGACAGATGTGAATATATGTATGAGATTTGTAGCAGAAAAAAACTCATTCGTTTACGATACGAATTCGATAGTTGTTCGTGCTATCGAACAACTGTGGCCTTTTTGGTCCCTCATGGTGATCCGTGGGGGACCAAAAAGACCACATGCAAATTTGGAACTTGTAATAGAATTAGTAGAATCAGATAATCGCGCTATTAACTACACAGCTGCTTTACTAAAAGTTTTGCTAAAAAACATTAGGTAGTATAATTTCGGCAATTTCGCCCTAGCGAATGTAAGTAAGCCGATAGTATTGAAGATGTTCTTCGAAAAGGTCAGGAACGTAGTACCCGTAACCGGCGCATGTGTGCGTGCATGCGAGCAGATATATGAATGCAGAAGAAGCAAAAGAAGTAGGTACCTACTTATGTAAAAATCGTAGCACCTGGCGATCTATGTTTTCTATCTACTCCTATGGTAAAAAGGCGTGAGCGTATGTACTATGTATGACAATTTTGGGAGTTGGTACAGTTTAAAGCAGTTAATTATGTACTCTATACCACAAGATAAGGATTACTAAGCAACATTGAATTTAGCGGGCTAGGTAATCTCTACGACACTACGGTGAATCACAATGTGAGCCGCATTGGAAAAAACCCATTTTCTAATGCGAATTACATTGTGATTAATTATTCTAGACACGGTATTCTATGGGCTTTAAAAAGTTATAATGAGTTATTTAAAAATGACATTTACTTTAATAGAATATAATTTACCAACTTTTTTTTAATCTGCTTAAAAATATTTACAAATGAACTCTTTGAATTATTAGTCATTTTTCAAGTAACTACAATAGTAGATTGTTCACCAAGGGTAGAATGTGATAAGTACTAAGTAACGAGTTTCCATTTGAGCAACAACACGAGTTTGAAATATATACTTTTCGCCGAGTGAAGTATATTATAATTTATATAGATATAGGTACTTCACCTTTGAGGTACCTAAATAAAAATAAGTTTAAACGTATCTGAAAATAATTAGAGCTGCCTTTGTGAGACTTTCTTTTGTGTTTTTATTTTTTTTATTTTATCATATACCTACTTAAGTAAGTAATACATATTCACAAACTTTTCATCGCCAAACTGCTAAACAATTTGTAGGCGTACCTAGGTAGTCATACTTGCTTACTTTTATCTTTTACTGTACTTATGTATTTCGATTTAGCCTTAGTCATGAAGGTATTATTTGTGAAGTTACATAAATATGATATCCTTCATCAACACCTAATTCTATTTTGCAAATCACGAAAATTTAAAGTCCATAACAAACTCCGCGACACATCACTCAAAGCGCGCGAATCGATACAAATTCTAATTTTCATATTTTCAAAAGGTTTGTACCTAGTTATAATTTATACAAAAATGCATTTATCAAATATATTTTTTTCGTAATTAAAATTTAGCAGACCTCTGACAATCACAATAATTTTATAACTTTCCAGCCCTAGGGGCAAAAAGTTTACAATTATTGTATTACCTAGAGTAATTACTACTCTACCTAATACAAGTGTAGACTTATCACTCCTAGGTCACTTTCCGAGTACCTAGGTGAAATATAAATGTATTTTAACAACTAAGTAGGTAACTCTGTAATCTTACTTAGCAAATTTAACTTTATTCTCGATCGACTCAGTATGTCAAATGTTTTTTCAAGTGCATGCTGAAAATATTTTGTAAATCTATTGTAGGTAAGCGAACTGTAGTGTTCTCTTATGGGAATAAATATCTTCAAACTGTAAATTTAAGCAGAGGAATGTTAGTGTTAAAAGGATTGTTTTTAAAATAATATGAGACGGATAATTTGACAAATTAATTTGTCTGGGTACATAATATAAATTGGTTCAAGAAGAATTGCCTAGGTATTTGAGTGTAAGAATTTTGAGTGATTTCCTGATGATTGCTAACAAGTTCATTAAAAGAAATTAGGGGCTTAGTTAGAAAATTTCCCATCAATGATGCCTTTCTCTTATTCTTTATACCTGCCTACCTACTGGAAAAATATCCATAGTATCTATTTACCTAACTACTAACTAAATAGACAATAGAAATAGAATCACGCCTGTATTCCCCGAAGGGTTAGGCAGAGGTGTACTAAGGTACACCCACAGTTCGCCGGTATGTTTACGTCCCATGTACTCCTAATAGGGGGCTAGCCTATTGCCATTAACCGGGCACAAATTCCAAACTCCGAGCTGCTACTGAGAATTTCATAGAAAAATCCAATAACACTTTGCTCGACCTGGGAATCGAACCCAAGACCTCTAGCGTAGCGGTCGCACTTGAAATCACTAGACTAACGAAGCAGTTACTAAATAAAACTACTCTTTACGGATTTTATCGCGTTGTATTTATATTCACTGACTTTTCAGATCCTTTAGATTACCTAGAGCATCATTGTGCCAAAAAGTAACTTAAATTTTTGTTAATAATTCGCGATCCGATTCACACAGACCGAGTTCACTGTATCCTTCGTTCGGTCTTGCAGTTTCGGGCTTGGATTTAGAAAATAAGTATAGATAAGATATGGAAAATCAATAGAACCTTTTCAGATAGGCAGTACCTAACAACCAGTACATACAAACCTAAAGTTAAACCTAAAGACGTTAGCAAACAGGCACTCATCCCCTCTATGGAGATCCTTAGTTAAGAGGGTGATTTAGGGTTATTACTTTTATTTATAATTTATTTTTGTTTATATTTCTATGGACGGTGTAAAAGGTTGTCTGAAATAAAGAATATTTTATTTTTTTTATTTTATTTTTTTAAAGTATTGTCCATATTTGCAAGAAAATAATATTAAGTACCTAAGTACCTACTTTAAAAAAAGTTATCTACCTACAACCTACAAATGAGTAAGTACCTAGATGTTACATCCAGGTACTTACCTACCTACTTATGTTACCTAGGAGTACATCCACAAAGTATAGGTAAAGCTTGCTTTCATCAATTTATGAAACTGAATTAAGTTTCTTTGAGTGATAAACTGTTTTTAAAAAAACGTGTATAAAACTAAAGATAAATAACTAACTAGTCTGTATCATAAATATAAGTAATTCATGTTGGGGCACAGAGCTGCGGCAGCTGACATGCTAGCCTCAATTTGGCGGGCGTGAACCAATTACTAGAGTATAGTGTCGCCAACTTTCGGTAAAGCGCCGTCATAAAGTGCGATATCCCGCTGCGAGATCGCTTTATTTTCCTATAAAAGCGTTTTATCCACGTATAAAAGCTTAAATCCGCGCGGAGCTTTCTCCCGGCGGCGAGTTGGTAAAAAGAGCATTAAGTTGGTGCGGCAACATGGCCGGGGCACGCCCCGCGGCGGCGGGCGGCGGTTGGCTGGCGGCAGCACCCTCCCGCAGCGCCATTGGCGGGCCCGCCTCCTGCCCACCCGCGGCAGTCGAGCCGAGCCCGCCGCGCGCGTCGTACACTCCGCCGCGCCGCGCCCGCGCACACCATACGCGACCCGTACTGCGCGATACACGTTCACGTTTTGTGGCTCCGTTCTACGCTCGGCGATTCGCAGTGAACTTTATTTCGTGAGAACTAGTGTGTAAACTTTGTTGCCTTGTGATAACAATTTTCTGGAGTTTCACTTTTATTAAAATAAAAAAGACATTGCGAACAATCAAAAGGAAAAGTGAAAAACAACCTTGGCTCGGACGGAATTTTGGAAGAATTCAACTTTGTAAATAAGAAGGAGGACTAAAAGTTTGGAGTGCCGGCGATGCGAGTTCGGAAACACTCCAGTTTATAAAGTGTTGATTAAGTTTGCGGTAATTTTTTTACCATTGATTTGGGACTGTAATGTCACGGTGACTGCGGCGAGCTGGGGGCGATCGAGCTGTGCGTGGGGCGGGGGTGGCCCGCGCTGGATGCGGTAGGGGCGGCGAGCGGCGGCGGCGCGGGCCCCGCCGGCGGCGCGCTGGCGATGACGGTGCAGCGCGACGAGCGCGACGCGCGCGCGCCCCGCACGCGCTTCATGATCACAGACATACTGGACGCACCCCCCAGGGACCTCAGTGGCCACCGGGACTCGGATTCCGATAGATCCGCTACTGATTCACCAGGTTTGTTTATATTTTTAAGTTAATTAGCTGTAAACATTAGGCATCGACTTATCAAACTGTGTAAGTTTCATTACTTACCTACACTTAACTTAAATATGGTAAGATAGATTCAAGTAGGTACACCAGCTGATCTACAGCTGGTGTAGCATGACAACTTAATACAAGTGGTGATAAGATTATTTTTATGCGTAAACAAACGATTGACACATCCTGAGTGTATAGTTGTCACGCTATGCCTACTGCTACGAGTTAATTATAAAAGTTCAAATGTTTTTTTTTAAATAAAAGTGGACATCAGTCGGTAGGTAGATAGGTACTACATACTTAGTTCTTTACAAATTATATTTTAAAATTTTAATTCACGTTACCTAAGTATTTCTTAAATTAATTGATTCAATAAATATTGTGTTAAACTTAGTTTTCCAAAGAACATTAGACATGTTTGAATAATTAGGTAAATACTTTTAAACCCAATAAGATTTTATAACATTAGATAATTTTACAGTAAACTATTACCAAATAAGTAATAATTTTATTTCATCATAATCAAAACCAAGCATAATATTCTTATAAATTAGTTGCAAATAAAAAATATGTACATTAATTATTTATATTAGTAGGACATAAGTAACATTTACAAATATTGTCATATCATAGCTATTATTATAATTTCAAAATAAACTAGAAAATCAGCTGGTTCACAAAAGTAATATAAAATATAAATTATAGTATAGATTATAAACTATAGACGTATAACTTTAGGTCTAAATCGTATAAAAAATACCCTACGAATAAATGTGCGTGCTACGCAAAAACACTGTGCTACGAGAAATAGTCAACTTCTTACGGGAACAAGCTACGTCGTAGCATTTGAGTTTAAGAAAAGACATCAACGACAATGCACTCATTAAGTACGCTTATCTTTTCCGGAGACGGAGTTTAAACGCTTTCCTCCGGGCCGGCTCATTATGAAACTAGCAGCACGGTATTGTAATTTGATCTAGTTCGATTGCTGGGAACTGCGATAGAGTGGCGCGTATAGTCACGCGACGACGCAGGGTGTCTACTTATTAGGATAGATTAGGTACGTACTTCGAAGCGATTGTGATAAACACGTAAACCTATGTAATGTTCTAATGCATAAACTGCATATTTGGTGTATCGATTAAAGGCCGTGTGTCGTGAGTTCGATCCCCACACGTGACAAATATTTCTGTGTTCCACGGAGATTTGTTTTGAGTCTGAATTTGCTTTTAATCTACATAATTCAAAAATTATATCGGTTGTGATTCGATGAGATTTTTGAGAATAATAAAGCTCACGAGGTTATCTCACAAAAAGTTTAGGACGTAGGTAGGTACCTTACTTTTTTAATTAGATTTATTAAGCTGATTTTAAAAATTGTGAAGATTTACCCATGAAAGAAAATTTTTGTTAAATAATACCTAAATTGATAAGATACAAATGTCTATTTAGTATTAAACAAAAACTTAACTTTTTTATTAAATAAAAAATAATTATTACAAGATTCGGTTATTTCGGTGTCAAAACGTAACAAACAAACTTGCAGAAAGGTAGAGTTAGGTGCTTTCGCATTTTTAAAATTTGTAGGTATGGATTGATTATTATTAACCATACCACCACGCTTGTATTCCCCGAAGGGTTAGGCAGAGGCGTACTAATGTACACTAACAGTACCTATGTCGAGTCTATTGCCATTAGCCGGATCCAAATCCGAAACTGCGAGCTACTTACTACTGCGATTTTCAAATAAATAAATAAAGAATAATAATATAAAACTCAATAAGACTGCTCGATTTCGGGATTGAACCCAGGACCTCTAGCATAGCAGTCGCTCTCAAAACCACTAGGCTAATGAAGCATTTTGCATGAATCTAATAGAAAAAAATAATAAAAGTAAAATAAATTGAAGAACCTAAATATTTCCTTTTCTACGACTTATTTCATTTGAACATATTTTGCCGTCGGCTCACTTTAGCTTCATAAAAATATATTTTTTTTTAATTCGAAACGCATTCCACCAAGTATTGGTATTTGTATTGGTTTCATACCCTCCCACATTGCCTTGTCTGTAAGTGGGTTAATCGCCAGCATTTACCGTTGTAAACATTTTAATCAAGCGACCCACAACAATGTTGCAAGTAGTCAAGAGTTCAAGTCGATTCACTATTGTATTTTTTTATATTTATTCAGATTACAGATACTGAATAGTAAATAACATAAGAGTAAAACAATTCACTGAATTTTTTTTTATAATATCACAGATTTTTTTATTTAAATCAACCCCTCACCTTGTCGTTTCCATAAAATAATACATAAATAAGCTATCACAATGTAATTAATTAAATGTCATCTTAACAAATCGGTATTTTATTAAAACAAAGGTAGGTAATCCGATTGAAATAACCTTTACGATGTTATTTTTCGACCTTGTCAGGGTCAAACGTCACGCAGGTGCATTTGACAGGGGGTGAGTCCGGCGGGGGCGGGGGCGGTCGGGGATGCAACTCGATCCGGAGCCTCTGAGGAGGCTTTTGTCACAACCGACCTCTTCCGATGCCAGCAAACCGACCGACCGGCACAAATGTTGTGTGACTCCCATTTTTATTGTTTTGATTAAACTTTTGATATAAATTAATATATATTTATGTTTCCTTTTTGTTATTAACGCTTGTGAGGAATATCTGTTTCTTACTTCTTAATTTTGAAAGAACGTTTAAGCAGATTGCTATTTATCTATATCGTATAAGTAGATCTGAAACTTATGCAATTTCGTTGACAATACAATATTTATACCTACCATGATGGTCGTAGAGATAGAGTAAGTAGGTTCATTTCAGTTGTCTCAACTAATCCCTTGATACCGAGGTTACCGAAACCGTCTTAACGGTAACTGCCTCATTACCCTAGTAGTAGTTAGCGCAACTGCTACACTAGAGCTCCTGGGTTCTATTCCTAGGTCGGTCAATGTCCTTGTAGTTTTTATATGGAATATCTTAGTAGTATCTTGGACATTGAAATTGTGCCTGGTTAATCGCAATAGACTCGCCGGTATATTAAATATGTGAACTGTGCGTATATTTCTGCTTATCCCTTCGCGGAAACCGGTGTTATTGTATGATACCGAGGTTAAGACTACAATATAAATCTCTATAGTAAATAATGATTATATTAACAAAACATTATTTTACTGCTTTTCTGAACGTTATAACTGTACCGTTTAGTGTGATAATGATAAAAGTGTATAATTTTGATGTTTTTTTTTATTATTCCGGAGCTTCTAGAAATATCTACAATATAAAACTGTAATTTTTATTTATTTATTTATTATTATAAAATGCTTTTATCATATTTACTGTTAACCTAGATACCTGAGGATTTAAGGGTGACTTAATAATAATGTTCTCAATTTAATGACATTAGGAACAGAGAAATACTAAGTGAATTAACATTTTTCAGTGCATCTATGCACTTTTAAATATTAGTTTGTTTCAAGACATGTTTAATCGGGTTCGTGGCTAGGCATTTTTGATGATAAGTATGTACCTGATAAATATATCACATCCAAAAATGTTTTTATTAAAACATATTTTGTGATAACAAAACGTGGATGATGCAAAAATTGTAGTTAAATAAGTATTTAACTAACTACTGTAAATATAGTATTAGATAGTAGTATTACATACTAAAAAGCTAGTATTAGATAATAGAAGAAGGTATTAGATAATAATATTAATATTGTAAAATATTAATCATAATGTAAAGAATTATATATATTCTCTACTACAGTAAAAAATGGAATCCACTAGCTCAGATTGCGGAAGTCAGCAGAAGTCGGTAGGCGTAAATAAATCCTTACCTAATGCAAACGTATTACCTACCATGAAGTTCTACATACCGCTTACCGAAAATACTTAAACCAAACCATCTACTCATGTCACACCAATCATAAAAAAAACAACGGGTTGCACTCCGGGAGTACCGGCAGAAGTGAAAACTTGAACATTAACGTTGTGCATTTTTGATATTTTGGAATGGTTAGGGAATAATTTCGCACGAATTGCTTTAATTATCAGTATAAAAGTGGGTACTATTATTTATGTGGTAAAGTAAGTACAATATTCATTTATTGCGCTATCGTACCCAAACATGACAATTTATATTATGTACATTAAAAATTTAGACACAAACACTTCAGAACTATTACAACCGTCTTACGAATTTTCGATCAGGTCACGTGTCCTGACGCGAGTTTAACTTTTTTTACCCATTCCAAAAAGTGCACAATGAATCTAAAGAAGTTTTCACTTCAAAAAATTTTAATTGAAAATTGTATTTAAGTTTTACTAAGTACTTACTCAGAGCTAAGTGAATTAATAATATTACCACTTTAATTTTATATGTTACTTAATTAAAACTTAAAGTATTTAAAGTTCTTACGACTTTAAACATTATATAATTAAGTGTTCTTAAGAGTTATTACCATATAATTTGGTATAATTTTTGAACAATGATATGCTAAAAATGACGGCCGGTTTAGCGGAACTGAGCCTGCGCCTATAATTTGAATAAATTGTTCCTGGTCAAGCTAAAACTTGGCAACAAATTGTTTTAAGCACACCTAATGCTTAAGAAAAAATATCAATTCATTAAAACGTTCTGACGACAAAGCTGTTATACGATATTCGAAAGTATCTCAGTACTTAGTGGGCACTAACGTTAGCGTATTAAGGGCACTGCATATGATTATTATAATTAATAATTTAAAGCTCGACCGTGTAATCCCAGCTTCATTATAATTCCTCATTAATGTTAAATACGAGTCGGCTTCTAACTAATTAATGTATAATAAGACAAATGCTTGTTATCAAGATTTTTTATTTACAACACGCATAATTTGCATTAAAAAACATATAAATTATTTTAAAAAACCTTCATGCGACTTTATTTTTAATATAATTTGTACCGGCAATTAAAATTAACCTCTTAACATTTTTATTTTTTAATCAATAGATATTATTTAGGTGCATTAGGTACCAACCAATAAATCCTTATCTTTTTAATAAAATTTATCTTTAACGAGCTGTTAGAGCGTTCAATATAAATAAATTAACAAAACAAGATATTTAAGACTAAGTAATGTTTGAGTTTAGATCGCATTATCCCATCGACGATTTAATAGTCAAGCGGCTAAACCCGAAGCGTTAAATAAATTAAATAATAAAATGTATAATGGGTTGCGATAAATACAACCCGTTCCTAACACTCGGCTCGAGATAAGTAAGCCCTTATAAAACGGACCAAATTAATCCTGGCTCAAAGGACTCTCGGTGTCACACGGGGAAAAAAGAAAAAAACTGACGTCATAATCAGCTTTTGTCAAATGTCAAGCTACGTTCGCTTTTTAAATTTTAAAATAGCTCACCGAAATCCAGCGGCATGAACGTGGTACAGTCAAGCACGATACTTTTGTACCTATTTATTTTCATGTCCATGAAGTAATTTTTGTATTTTGTACGTAGGCGAAGTGAGGACACCCCATGCCTATTATATTTCTTAACGTATACGTTATCTTACAAATTTACTTCACAATTACTGTATTTAACATCCGTTGGAGGCAATTAAACGTTTCATGCAACTGTAAATACAAAACCTCTGGCATCGTAATTTGAAAAAACCCACTTACCGAGAATGTAAAAAAACAACGTTTACAGCAATTAGTGACCATACAAGCCGAGACGATTTAACTAAGTAATTAATCTATGAGTAATGACAGGGTACTCAGTCGCACGATTAAATTGTATATTCAGTTTCCACGAATTGCAAAAATCTGCAATGGAATATGCATATTCGAATTTTGCTAAACAAATGTCTTGTTTTCCTTGACATTTGTAAATGAGAATCTTATCTGAGCTGGGCGAGCAAAGCGATTAGTTTTCATTGCAAAACTTATTTATTATCAGTGAACTGAGCAGTGTTAATATCTGGCAAGGGTTTATTGGGTCGTTAGTCGTTGTGAAATATATTTCCGCGCATAACAAATGGAAGGTGGTTTATGATTAACAGGTGTTTATTTCCCACCCAGTGTCCTTAGATTAATTATCTTGATATAATTGAATTAATTGTTAATAACTGTTTGTCATTGCTTGTACTGATGCCTCGTCTCGTCACTCATTTGAAACGTCAAGCCTAACCTCGAGTCCGCACCATCGCATCTCTAAGCTGCTTAGCATACCTTCCATGAAATGACCATCAAGCTAATGTAATTCTTATGTACTGATTGATAGAGTCTAAGTTACCGTAAGGCACCAAATATAACGTGACTTTTGGCATCGCGATAAGGACGAGAAAAAGGTGACGATTCTTTCATCACCGCGAGTTGATAACATCAAAGTTTTTATTGTGACAATAAATAGATTATCATTGATATAAATAGGGTCAGTTTGAGTTCTCCCATAATACGACTGCGATTGGCTTTGTGTCACATTTGACAGGCGATGCGAGCTGTGAAATTGGGTTCGATTTAAAATATAAAGGTTCGTCTCAAGACTTTGTGATTATCTTTTTTTTTTCAGAGGGGATTATTTAAAGTTTGTTTAGTTGTAGTAATGTTACAACTGTCAACCGTATGTTTTGATGTTCGTTAATAAATTTTATCCGTTTTTAATAAATGCGAGCATTCGATTTTATTATGAAAACGCTATAAGCGAGGCTCCTAGGTAATACGTACCTATACTAAGATTCCCTATATTTAATTATATGAAATAATGCATATTGTCGAAGTACTGATTCATGGTGTTCAGAAATCAACTTGAAAGTTAAACTAATGAATACATTTTTATAATAAATATTAATTTATTTCCTGCGAGGCCTTTCCTTAAAAAAGTAATTATATTAACAAACACAGAGTATGCGCGTTGATTCAGATACTCAGCCAAGTGAAGAAGAAATAAGAATAGAAGAAATTATATATATTAAGAGAAGGAGTATATTTTTATTCGTGATTTTAAGAGATTCCGCTTTGTGTAATTTATAGTAGCGGTTATCTAACTATCCATTTAATTTTATAGTTGTGGGTTTAAAATTACACCCATTTTATACTATTAAAAAATTAAGTTTGACTACATAATTTTAAAATAATGCACGCAAAATAAACTGCTGAGTTATTGTTTAGATTTCGAGGTTTAAATATCTTAATTCATTTCGTAATTCAGCATATTGCAATAATTACAAAGTGCATTTAGTTCTGTTTCTGTTTAAACATTCGACTTGTGTGTACTAAGCTTTCTAGTAAAGTAAATTTAAGACACTTATAATGTAATTTGGGCCAATTGCATAACAACTATCAAAATACAATGTTGTTTCGAATAAAAAATTACATTCTACTTACTCAAAATAGTAATTAAATTCTTATTGTCTGTTATTTTTTTCAAATGAATCAACACACTAAGACAGGCGTTTTAATTACAATAATTACCGCTGATAATTATGCAATATGAAGTCGTTGCGCAAATGCATCTTTATACCAATTTCATCCATGTTCAATCGTCAAGTATGAGTCGAACGTAATTTCATCCATGTTCGATCGTCATGTTACCTATGAGTTGAACGTAACTTTATGATAGTGCATCCTAAAATATTTCTTGCAGTTAGAATTTTACATAGTATCAAACAAACTGTGACCCTTCCACGGGATAAAACAATTGTTTTTCTATTGTATCTGCTAATTGATCTCATGAAGTATTAAGTATTGACGTATTAAGAGAGATTTTGGAAGTTGAAGATGAACGAACGAGGTACAATTTCAAACAAAATGTAAACACAATTTTATCTCATTGGCTTACGTTAATATTTACGTATAAAAGCGTAACTTGTGTGAACATACCGTGTAATAGCCTCTCAAAGTCCACTTGAACGATACCTAGAAAAGCTATCGGAAAATGCATAATTTTTCATCCGATTTCACATCGACAGGCCCAAATATGTCGCGAAACGATATCGCTTTGATACGTCGTTATTTTGTATTCGATACATTTGATATCGATATGCTTTTATGGGGAAGCCTTATGTTCCTATTCCCGAGTTTAGCTGGGGTATTAATCGAATAGGAATTTTGAAATGTCAGATAAACTGTTAAAAGTGGTATAAATTAATTATTTCTACTAGGGTTGTAGTACGGTGATCTTTATGAAATTGATTCTCGAATATGGTTTTCTTACATACATACATACATATTTTCACGCCTGTCTCCCATTGGGGTAGGCAGAGACTATAGATTTCCACTTGCTACAATCCTGGCACACTACTTCGTTTTCTTGAAATTCAATGATAACTTCAAGATTTTTATAATTAAGCAAATTATATTAAATATTATAGGTACTTACCTAATGTAATTTCCGGATTCAATTAGACGAACCGACATGAATACCTTTCTTTAACGGAAAGTATATTAAAATGCATGTTGTAAGCGAACAATTACATTAATCGCAATTCCACGTAATTAGTGCTAGCGCAAAATCACCGCATTGTTAACCAGCATGTATTGACTAACGTGAACGATTAAATTAACGTACTTTATTAGTAGTTAACTGTTAACTATTGTACTTAGTATAAATTATTAGTCCGCTTGCGTTTTTGTATCAATTATTGTTATCCTCCTATTCCTAATTCAAGCCTTTGGTTTATCGTGTTAGACATCCTTTTCTTCTTCCTATCCATTTAAGGCCGAGTTTTGACTTGCGTGTAATGATTACTATGCTTTGCTTGTGTAATGGCAAATAGGTAGGTAATGTTCCATTCACAAGTCGGTTATTTTGATGACAAGTGTGTTATTTTCGATCTATTTGGTAGTTATGTCTGTCGGTAATCAACAATACTGAAGCCAATGAAGGAAATTCAATATTTTTATTTAGTTTTAAAGTTTTTAATTACACAATACACTTGTCTATACTCGGCCTTAGGTGAACTGAACCCAGTATTAGATCAGAAATTGTTGTACGTAGGTATGTATAATATTTATAACAACGATCTTTTTGTGATTTTTTTTGCATCGTTCATGCTGAGGTTATAAATTATTTTAGTGAAGGAAAAATTCGACTCGCAGGCAGGATTCGAACCTGCGTCTTCTGGCTAGGTACGGTCAATAAGACGTCATAGCGGAGGTCATAGCGATTTTTTCCTTCAATAAAATAAATTTATTACAACGCTTTTCTACGGGGGCCTCTATTCCTATTCTGACAATCAAAATGATAGACAAACTTACGTTTTCGAAGTGTTTCGGGCACGACAAATTTAATTTTGTATTTTGATTTCTAGTCTTGTGTTGACCCTATTCCCGAATATTGATTGATAATACGTGTATTTATAGTAATGTCGTAAGATGTTTGTGCATCATTGTTCCATTTAGATCCGGAGCTAAGACATTAGATTTTCATAGTAGGCCCCTGGTATTGGATTTAACTAAACTTTTTCCAGCTTCGCTTATCGAAATACATGCTTCTTCTATAATTAAAACGAAATTCAATAGGAAAAGCGGTGTAGAAACTTTTAGCAAACATTTAGACGAATGATGAATGTCTAAATGTTAATCAACACATCAGTATACCTACTATATTATATATATACAATACTACTATATTGTGTTGAAGGATGAAGTCATTGAAATTTTGTAAAGCGTTCGTCTTTTGGTTTTCTGCTAACACAGAACGAATTTTAATTTCATCTTGCATTTTCCTTAAAAAAATCACTTAGGTCAACTAGACTGAGGCAGTTCATAATGGTTAAGTATCTATTATTCGATGTGGAGAAAAAGTAATTCAGCAAATAAACAAGACTTGTACAAGTTATATTTTTGCAAGCTATTGTGTGATGTAGTGTAGATAGATGTTCGGTCTATGTATGATTGCGCGTGTTATGCCACAGTCGTGACATAACGCGGCATGCACATGCGCAGTGCATTGTGCTGCGTCTGTGCCGCTCGCACGCCGCGCCGACCCGCGCCGCCTACACCCATTGTGCATCAATTCATTAAGACTGCTCATGAAGCATAAGAGATCGCGATTTTAAAATTCTTATTAGAATTCATCCGGATATGTATCGTATCACATCTGCCTAAATTATCAAGACTGAAATCTGAACATATCAACCGAAATTAAAAAAACAATTAGAAGTCTTTCGTTTCTTTAACTCAAAAATCTACTTTTCTAATTTCTCATGGGACGTTCATAAATGAAAATGTCATGTACAATCCGACCCTAAACACAATATTTATCTGAAAACTCATTTATCTGGAAATATTTGTTACGTGCGGGCATCGAACCCGCGATCCCATATTACGCCAGCTGACTGCTCGACCACTGCGACAATTCATGCGTCAAAAAGATTGTAGATGCAGTCATTTTATAACTGCGTTTTAGATTCTTCACCGCTACTTATTTTTTTATATTTTGGAAGACCAACAACATTTTCAACTTTAGTATTATGAATACCAAATAGGTAGCATTAGTAATATTACATTTTACAAGAAGCATACGGAAACATTTGAAGAAATTTAAGAGAATAATAATTTGATGATAGTCATATTGACTACGTTAATTCAGCAAAGCGCATAAGAGACTCGGCACCAGAACATATTGCATTATGTCTTTGCATGTGAATTTTCACTCTTCGATACTTGAAGGGTTAAAGGTATCTACAATTACCTATATTCGCTGCCGCCCATTGCTGTGTCCGCCGCATTATTCTTGGATCGCCGCTCTGGAAAGCAAGCGTTACAGTAATTAGGTAAATTGTATAAACGGCATATAGACTATTATTTAGTTGCTCGCTACCGGTTTAGATTTTAATTGCTATTAGATTAGATATCTATTACATTGCAGTGTATCTGACGTTCTATTCTTATGTAATATTACCTAAAATATTGTTTTATAATCCGTCTCTTTTGTAATATGTCTAATTAGATACATTTCCTTTGTCTTAAGAATGTTGTCGTTAAAACCAGGACGTTATCTAAGCGGTTAAGTAAAATTTACTATCGTAACTGTATCTAATTTGTTTGATTAACATCCCTCCACACAGCAATGAATAGAAAATAATTCCCACTAATCGAACAATTATATTAATTGCGTAGTTTAGAGTGGGACTACCTTATATAGCGATTAAAACAATCTATTGTTAAATGATTTACAACGGGGATTACAGTTAATTAAACGGCTGACAACCCTATAAATCTCATGTTTCTAGGTTATGTCGTCATTGTATTGTGATCGATGCGGCTATTCAGACGACAGGCTTCATGGAAAATTTTTACTTTTGGGTACGTCTGATGACGTAGATCATGATAAGAAAATAATTATATGATTAACGTATTCGCGAAATTATAATAATGTTCTTTATTTATTGTTTTGTCCCAGTTACCTTGTATTGTGAAATAATTGCTTCGCTGGCAATCTTGGTTTAACACGACATATTGGTATCACATTTATTACTGAAACATTGTTTTCGAATGTTGATATTTCAGGCGCCGTAGCTATTGTAATGGGGGAGAGACGATGTGTCAGCTGACAATTTTACATAACATATCCCGCCCTGTAATCCCCAAAGGGTTATGCAGAGGTGTAGCTTCATAATGTATACGTAGGTAGGAGTTCGTTGAGTATTAGATTATTAGCAAGACTAACCAGCGAGCCTTAATTAACCGGCCACAAATCCAAACTCTGAGTTCTGCTCAGAATTTCCTGAAGTAAAATTTCAATAACAATTTACTCGTCCTGGAAACTAATATAAGACCTCACGCTCGACAGTTACAACACAATGGCGAACAATGAGGTTAGATCAATGAGGTGGGTATCATTTTGACCTGTTTAATAATATAATGTTTTACAATTATAAAAACAGTTCACACCATTCACCAACTGTCACTCTCATTAATCTAGTCTGTCATTGAAATTGAATGTCTCTGGTCACACCTGCCTAAATACTTTTAATTACTTAATTATAATCATCGTAATATGCTGTACGTAACTATTATAATGGCGGTTATGTGAAACGGTAAAAACTAATTAAAACAGTAGTGAGTTTTTTGTCAGTCTGTTTAGAACAAATGTTATCAGATCATACAAATTTGAATCGCTTTTGTTAACTTTATATTCAATTAAAATACTTAGATGCTTAGAGTTCAAAATAAAAGGTGAATCTAAAAATTATCTTCGCTGATTCACGTGCATAGGTATCTTAATTTAATGCAAGAACAGGTGAATACATACAGCGTAGTTTGTGTAAGGATAACAGATTGCTCAGTCTCATTAATTCTTTAGCGCAACAAAGCTTTCTGCATGTCATTAAGTTTGACAAGTACTAATACAACGACCTTCATAATCTGATTTGTTAATCGAGCGATCGCTATAATTATTGAATAATTAAAACTAGTTTGAAATCAACCGCGCGCACTTAAGTAACTTAATATTCAATTAGCGCTCTTGTGTGTAGATAGACATGTCCTCTACGAGTTATTGCGGGGACAGACGGACGGACGAGGCCGTTCTATGTCTGTTTCACACGTTGGCCAAACGCGAGACATAACAAAACCTATCGCTAGATCACTTACAACATTTAAAAACTTCTATATTAACGCGGTAAATGGAAAAAATCGCACGCTACATAGTGCCGACGTGTAGGGTCAGCATAAGTCATAATTTCAATTATAAACCCATTAGTGATTTGCTCCTACGCATATTGTTTCATATTCACATTTAACAGAGGTCGAACCAGTGATTATTTTGTCGACTACAAAAAACACAATTAGGTATAGCCAGTTATTGAACGGGTTTGTTTTAGCGGAATCAAATGTGTTATTAAATAAAGTAGACTTAATAACACCTATGATTTAAGGCACATTGAATAACTGTTTACATCGGAGGGCTGAAGGGATATCGCATTAAAAATGCTTTTATTGAAAATCAACTGTGTGGGGTGTGTACTGTAGGGTAGAGTACTTATTGTATTTTGGTAAAAATTTAGTCGATTATAATAGATTTGAAACATATGTATGACGTCAGTATTTTAAATTTTCTCTTAGCACCAATAATAGACAACATGTAGGTATTATAAACAGCTGCAGTAATTAGGAATCCCTCACGCCTCAAACTCACTGTATAACTGATTTTACAATAGTATAGCTCCTGTAACCCATAGCAATGATCGCAGTATGTATAAAACGGTGTTTAAAGATAAGACGACACGTTTGGAATAGCGGCTGAGTGATCGGCGATTTGCGACTTGTGGGTTCGATCCTCACACAGAGCAAATATTTGTTTAATCTAGTTCCGGGTCTGGGCGTTTGTGTATGTGAGAATTTGTGTTTGTAAATGCACCCACGATACAGGAGAAAATCCTAGTGTGGGCAACATTAAAAAAAAATGGGTAATCCCACGGATTTTTTACGGGTGAGTGGTACCGACCCTATAATCAATTTTTGTAGTAGCGGTACATACTTACTACAGACATAGAATTTTAATTGCAATAGTCAAATAGGCAGAGATTAATATCAAACGCCACGGGTTTCATATTATTGTTCCTTTTCGAACAGGGAATTTAAAAAATGTACAAAGAGCTAGCTAATCAATTGCTATCAAATCAATTCATAAATAGCACCTTTAGCAATTTTGTAATGTGAAAATATTACAATGATTTATCATATGCAGATATTTTTGTCGTGCAGTTCTTATCTACTATTTTGGCCTCCTTATATAACTATAAATAATTTCGTTCCTAAACGTGTGCCTACGTTCAAAAGACCTAATTAAAGTACCCAAAGTATATAATTATAATAACATTGTTTATTACCTCATTAACATTTATCACATTGTTATGCCAAATGATGCTTGGGGAATTCCAGTTGGTAGATTAACTTTTTCAATTAAGTCGTATAGGAACGACACAATCAAATGCCGTTAACTTTATTAATAAAGTGTTTTTAATTATATCGGAATATGTTCGCCAAGAGACAACGGGTCATTTGTCAATTATATAATTTAAATTTCGCCATTGATTGCCATCATAACTACAGATTTCTCAATTAGTCGATTAAAATCAGTATTCATAGAGTAAATCCTATCAATTAAAGATTTGTTCGACTTTGAATCCTTCAGAACAGATCATATGGAAAAATCTCACTCGAGAAGTCGGAAGATGTAGAACTTCAAATTATAACAAACTGTAAATGTTTGTATTTGGGTTCGCCTCTAGAATGCAAACAATATGAAGGAAAATTATACATAACACGTAATCAGCACGTTTACACATCTGGATGGTATTTATATGTATATGCTTTAAGAGTGGTCTTGATAAGGGCGGTAGCTTAATGTGTGCATTGTACTGGACATTACTCGACACTAATGACAATAATTTTCACGGTCGAGTAAGTGCAGTCGGCAGTTGGACCTTATTACAATAAATTAACGGCGGTGTACCCTAATGGCCTGCCTGTACATAATTATACTCAATATTACAAACGGCTAAAGGGTCGCTTGTAAAAAATCAGCTCGAACCACCAACGAGCAATTTATATCCAAGGTTGTTTTATTACGGAAAACGTTTATGTGTAAACATTTTAACCGCTTGTAATTGAAAACAAAGTGTTTTAGATCTGAACGTTGATCGTCGTTATTTTGGTACAATTCGATTGTAAGACTAGGTAGGTATTGTTGACATAAGAATTGCTTATTTGTTCCTTTGATGGACATTATCATTAGCACTTGAATATAAGAGATAAATTTCTAATAATAAATAGCCTTAAATTAGCCAATTTTCTAACTTGCGATAGTGATGAATATCTGTAATAGTTAAAACTTCGACGGCGAATGTCATTAGTAATATGCTATTAGTTGTAGGTAGGTACACAATTATTGATAGAAATTCATTAAATAAAATTATGCATAAAATATTAAAATTAGTTGAAATATTGAAATAACTTAGTTGAAATATTAAGATTAGTAGTTGAAATATTAAAATTAGTTCAAATTATAGGAATTGATTACATTTCCAAATCAAGGGTCAGCTAGTTCGTATCAAGTAATATTTATCTCTCGCGTTCCCCGTTAAAATTTGTCGATTTTTAGGATTACCTAATCGACGAATTTTAACGGAGAACGCGGTTAATTCAGTTAGTTAAGCGGTTAGTTAAGGTAATTATAACTTGGTGACAATATTAAATTATCCTAAAACAGAAATCATTTGAATTGAAAGAATCATGAATTTAATGAAGTAAGATTTAAAAATAATTGAGCACCTAATTTATAGATTTTTCGAATTTCGTTTGAAGTTTACCCATTTTGACTTGGGTACCAAGTAGAGAAGTATAAAAAAATTAATAAGGCGGTCCTCGAAATAGTGAGTGAATCATATACCTACTTAAGTATATACATTGCGTTATCCAACTAAATATTTTCAGAATTAAAAATATAATTCGTCTTCGTAACTTTCCTTACCTATGTAGCGTAGGTATGTTTATGATATTTTGGCAAAGAAATCTGTTCATCAAGGGTCAATATATAAGAAATATGACCGCCAATATACAAACAAATCAAATAAAGTTTGTTTTTCTACTTAAATTGTCAAATCAGTTTGTAGTGCGTTACGTGAACGTGACGCACACCAGGGCCGGACTCGGCGCGCGTACATGGGTGGCAAGCCACAACGGCCGCAACCGCAACCATCGCTCGACTGCGCTAATTCCTTGCGCATTATACACTTAATCCTTACTCTCCTCACTGTGTTTAACACGTATTATTTTATATTGACTTTAAGAATATTATCAGGTTTGAGAGGACATTTTATTTAGTGTATTTTACTTATACTTTATATATTATTTTACCATTTTAGATAACTACTTACTTTTAAAGTTGCATTACAAATACAAACGAATAAATAGAGTTACTTAGATTTTTTAGGTGAATTTAAAAGTCAGTCTTAACATTTTCACAGATCAGTGTTAAAACACTATCTAAAGTTTAAGACGCATAGGACGTCATTACATATACATACAAATATGTTTTCTTACTTTAAACAAAAAAGTCAATCATAGTTTGTCTCTGTATTTATTCTGATTATATAGAAAGTGTTGCTGGCATGAATGATACCGAAATTAGGGGAAAATATATGGAATATCAGTCTGAACTCGGTATCCCGTTACAATCATTTGCAGTATATAGCATTTCAAACCTTGAACTACACCCATATCTAATATCTATTGCCAGAGAGTAATAAAAGCAATAAATGTGATAAAGCCCTTAATCCAAACTTGTCAGTAGGCAACCGGTATAAAATTTAAAGACAAGAAGTGAGGTGGAGGAAACGCGTGAGGCCGCAAGTAACCGCAAGAAGCCCTACCGAGCGGGAAGGCTTCTGCGGTAGACTCGAGGACAAGCACTCTTTAATAAGAAACACGTTTCAGCTGGGGTCGTTGACTGGCCCAGTGGGTTAAGGGACGAAATATGCTTATTAATTATAACGAATTATGTGGTGTAATGAACTTATCTCCCCTTAATAAAAAATATGTAGACCATTCTACTTTTTAATAGGTATAGGGAGATACTGAGGTTTTAAAACAACCCCGTTTTTTGTAATACAAGATGGGAAAGTTATGAAAATATTTTTTTACATTTTAGTTAGCTAAAATTTAGTTAAAACCAACCTACCGGTACATGAAACGGTTCAGTAATAAGTAGTTTGATTACAATAATTCGAATTCTGATCTGTATAATCCTTTGTCAATTTTATAGCCATTTGAGGCATCCAAAATAGGAATTTAATAATGTTTATTTTGTGTCTTTTCAAACAGGTGTAAAAGATGATTCAGACGATGTATCAAGCAAGAGTTGTGGTGGCGACTCTTCGGGGCTGGTGAAGAAGCAGCGGAAGGCACGGACGGCCTTCACCGACCACCAGCTGCAGACCTTGGAGAAGTCGTTCGAACGACAGAAGTACCTCAGCGTGCAGGACCGTATGGAACTGGCCGCGAAACTAGGATTAACAGATACGCAGGTCAAAACCTGGTATCAGAATAGAAGGTTAGTAAACTTTTTAATATGTTATCCTCGTCGCAAAATGAGGGTTGTGTGATTACTAAAAAATCTGCGTGTTTATCTGTGGAAATCGTAAATTAAACTGATGAACCGGTTTACATGCGGATGAATTATCTGCGGAAGCCGATTCATTTAAATTCGGTGTGATTTTTAAATCTTCACCAATCTGTTTATTGGCTCAATACTAGGCACTGTTTTCCTCTCAAATTGCAAATCTTTGCAAATTGTAGACCAATAACATAATAATAATAAATATACAACCCGGCGACTGAGCCTCTATGAAGATGGACGCATGTGGGCGACGTTGCGCATGCGCGGTGTTACAAGTGTGGTCGTCGTGTGTTGTTTCACTCACTCTCTTACGTTACGAATATATTTCCCACTCACTGTGCAAAAGGCAGTCGGGCCCATAAATGTTTCAACTTTCAATATTTGTGCACAATAAAAGTTTTTATGCTGTACCTACGCGACTGTTCGAGAAAAGCTATCTTCAGAGCGGCACAGTTACTTACGTTAGATAGGTACCTACTTGAAATTTAATGTTGACTGCACATTTCGTATTAGTAGTTATTTGTTCACCGGGCCATACCATACTTACTATACCATTTACCAATATGTCTTGGGTTCGATCACCACTGCTAACTATTATATACGTATATTTGTTTCCAGTCTAGCTTAATTTGAGACTTCTATACAGACTATACAAATACTGTGAGAGATGTCTGTAACAAAATTACAATAGACTAATATAGGACCAAAATCATCATATTATAATGATCTTATAAAAGTAAGAATATAGGTAGTTTTAAGCGATAAATACCTACGTAGCTATATTGATGTCACGCCATTTATTTGTCAGTTAGTGTGGTTTTATAGTTTAGCCGTATTATTCATAATATTTGAGTTTGAATAATACGATTTAAATAATTTATACTTTGCAGGTATTATATATAACTTGACTAATTATATGATAAATTGTACAAGGAAAAGTTTAAAATACTGCACTAAAATATTGTTATTTTGTACAATATACCTACCTAAGTCTCTACGTAACTGTGACAGGTTCAAATTAGGTTATATTATAACATAGTAGGTAAGTATTTGTTATCGTTTTTAGATAATGTAGTTACGTTAGAAGTACTTATTTAGAAATATTAGTACATCTACTATACAAGTTCCATAAAATTATTCGAAAATTAAAAATAAAAATCAGATCAAAAAATTATTTCTTAATGTAGGTATAGCAGGGGTTACTTGTACAAGTTTTGTGCCTTTGGAGAACTGAATTGGGCTTAATAAATTCACTACAAAACCCAAAATAATAGCCTATTTTCTTATCTGAGCCTTATGTAAAACACTAGCTTGCATCAACCGACACACTGAAATAGACAATTATCTAACAATTTAGCGGCCCGATCACAATGATTTGAATTCATTTTTTAAGTTGATGGAACAAGATACAAGCGGTGTAGAACTGGACACTCGTACCTAAACAAGATTTAGCAAAAACCTGAGATAAATAATTATGTGTTCCACGGATATTACTCCATAGTGACACAAGGTCTGTTTAATAGATCGGGAGGTCGTCTTTAAAAAAATATATAGGTAATAAAACTTTTTGCAAAATTGCAAAGCGTCATATGGTTCATATTTTTTAAGACGACAGCCAGTGTCTTTCTTTGGCTATTAGCTGCCCATAATTTTGAAAATCTATCTATACGAATAAAGAAGTGAAAAGAAACTTAAAAAGGCATTTCAAATAAAGAATGAAACTTTTTTATTATTTCTTTGGTCTTCTCTCTAGAGCACTTTTATTAACTTTGCAAATCTTGGCGTAAATCGCTTAAAGCTTACAGCTTGGAAGAGCACGGATAGTGGTCGTGAGATAGTCGGCGTTCTTAACAAAGTAGTGCTGAGTCAGCAGCATTGTCGGCATGTACTGCTACCAGTCTAAAATGAATTCCATACAATATTTTGTACTTCCAAACAGTCGTACAAATATAATTTATAATGATTTATATTGATTTATATTTTATACTAATATTATATTATAAATGCGAAAGTTTGTGAGGATGGATGTTTGTTACTCTTTCACGCCAGAACGGCTGAACGGATCTGGATAAAATTTGGCACAGAGATAGATTACAGTCTGGAATAACACATGGGCTACTTTTTACCTGAAGTCCACGCAGACGAAGTCGCGGGCAGAAGCTAGTTACATCAAAAAATAAAATTAAAAACTTCAATTAGAAGTATTTTTTTTGTAAACTCCTTTTAGTAAAAAAAATTAGCAATATAGCCATAAAAATATAGATGAGCTACAATTAACAGTTTTATTTTATAATAATTCGAAATTACAGTTAAGTTTCAATATAAAATAAAATATTGTAGTTCGAAGGAGCTTTGTTGACGACAGTACCTGGCGGCTATTTCAAAAACAAACGTTTGTAATTAGGGCCTCGATCGCCGCCTCTGATGCCTTCTTTACAAAAAACTACGGTAGCTAATAACAAACTATACTAATTTTCTATTGATTGAATACCATCTTTCTAATCAAGATTTATTAAAAACTAGCTGCGTTTTTTTATACTGGTATAGTGTAAAGTTTTTGTGCGTACTTTAGGTGACTGCCTCAATACTGTAATGATCACAAGTATGGTGAGGGTAAAAGCGATTCGATTCTCATGTCGAGCAGTGTTATTAGCTTTTTCTATTAAATTCTTAGTAGCAGCCCAGCAGCAGGAAAATCCGAGCACAAGCCGACTGTGGTTTGCAATTGTGCCCGGACACTGGCAATAGGCTCTCTCTAAATGGAACCTATAACATGGAACCTAAAAATCATACCAGAAAACGGTAGATGAAGTAGGTACCTTCACATCTGCCTAACCTTACCATCACGTCTATAGGAGGAGATCAAGCTCATGGTATGTTTATAAGATTAAATGAAAAGAAAACAAAAATGTAATGCGATTTTTTGTAGGTTGTTAGAATGGGACGGTGCTATTTAATATGTAGAGCGCGATCCCTCTCTCTTAATCGCAATAAAACATTATGATACGGATACGAGCCCCATTTCCATTTTCTTTCCTATAAAATTTTGAATAGTAACTACAAAAGCTTACTTATTGCTTGTTTAAGTAGGTCATCCTTAATGATGTATATTTCCGAATTAAGTTCGTATTTTGCGTGAAAAAAGTGAGGCTGCGCAGGCGCCGCGTCTACACTTTTTTGTTACACTTTTTGTCGTTTTTCTATAATTTCGGTTAAACTAATGTTTGGGCTTCGATTTTTCGGTTCGTGAAAGGGTGTAAAATCGGAGTTAATTGAAGGATGTAATGGGCTTTTGTGTGCGGTCACTTTCCTTTGGTTTTTGTAGCGGCGTGACCAAATAGAATAGTCGCACTACCTTATAATAATAGGTACCGATTTTCTGGTTCCCCGGCACAGAACAAATTATAATAATATAATGCTTACTTCCTAATTGGGAATAATACAAACCTTTTTTAATAACGACCCAATGTGAAACAATTAATTTTAATTACCTATTTACAAGACGCGCTGTTTGCTTTTTGCTTAATTATAAATAATTACACACCTACATAACTTCTTACCTACTTGCTTAGTGATTTTATACAACTATTTAAATTATACACATTTTCATTTTGATTATATTTGTTGCGATCACATTTAATTGGTATTAGATAATTAGTCTCACATATTCGCTAGTGTTACAATTGGAAAGGTTGTTTCCTATGTATGTATTTTTTAAAGTTATCAAATGATTTTAAATGTTTTAAAATTATGGCCACAAAAGACTTCATAAAAACATGGAAAGTGGCCAGTTTAATCGTTGAACTGATTGGCGACTCTATATACATACATAAAAGTAGATCGCTAGCAGAAGAAATGTGTTGCATAATTTATTACAGCTGCAAGAATTATGAGCGGCATTTGATTAGCTACAAATATTAGATATACATAACGACCACTTCGTAGCATAAGAATTTTAAAATAAATATAACAAACAAGTACACACTCACCAGCTATTTCGTACCTTATTGGAAAGTTCTAAATTAAAATAAATATATAATTGACTCGATGATACGTCAACGATTTAGTTACTTATCTAGCTATAGACTAACCGTGACCTGGTGTCTCCAGAATATAGATAGTAGAAATTTTGAATGATAAATGTCTAAGGGCAACGTTAGGACAGTGAAATGGCGGGTGTGAGAATACTTGTCCCAAACCTATTTCACCAATAAACGACCAGATCCTAAAAGTAGCATCTTCGTTGAAAATGAAGTGGCCAGCATTCGTATCACCGTGTGACCGTCGGCGAGCGCCCACCTTCACAAAGGATGCAAGTCACCGGCGCGCCGGCGCCGCGGCCGCTCCACACCTCTTATTAATCACCGCATCGCCGACAATCTGCTCTATACACCGGTGTGTGTTTTCTTAATTGTTTTCTAATAGCTTCCATATTTTGGTGATCTAAGAAGTTTGGCTTAGCTCAGAGCCCATCCCGTAACGTGTTAATGCGATAATTTTTAGAAGAAAGAAGACAGAAGGCAGCATCTCTTCTTCACAAAACAATTGCAAGATTGCAATAATATGCTTTGACGTGAGATTTTTAAAACCATCAAACAAAGCAAAAGTTGCCTACTTAGGTAATAAGACATGAAAGATACGAGTTGCTGCAATTATTATGATGGGAAAAATCGCAGGCAAAAGACGTTTCGGTCGGAGGAAGAAGTCATGTCTACGTAACATCAGGGAGTGGACGGGGATAGCGAGTTCTGCCGAACTGTTTCGCCTCGTTAGACATAGGAATCAATATGCTAAATAGACTGACAATCTTCGCTAGACAGAGACAGGTACTTATAGATAGTCAAAGACTTACAGCCTCAGATTTCAGCTACTTAATGCTACGAAAGAAGAGCAGAAAAAGTTGCATGGGCAAACATTATAGAAATATCCAAGTGCTGACTATTTTTATTTACTTAATAATACCGTAACTGTTTTTATGTTCGATAGACTTTTACGATACCATTGTTAAACTAATGAGGCTTCAATTCTATTACGAACAAAACCTTCAATTAGTTTTTATATGGAAAACACTAAGTAGGTCTACTCGTGGTTCTCATATCGGTGTGTAAAAATAACAAGTTATTTCTGGTAGAGCTACTGTACCTACATTCGTATGCTACAGTTAAATGCTTACACGTATCAAAATATGAACTATCTAAACACGTACACTGATCTATCCAACCGCCATAGATATTATAGACAGTGATTCACGGCATGATTCATCAATAGTTATAATATTTTGTCGGAACGATCGTGAATTCACAACAAGCCGGGGGCCGCGAACAAAATGTCGTTTATCGCCGTTTAGTCGTCGAAACGTGTAATCCATCGCGATTACCTAATGACGTATTCTGTAATGACGCTCGTAACAACACCTACCTGTGTTGAGACTAGTTCCGCCACACGACTGTGTCTGTTATTTCTTATTTGTCGACCGAAATGTTGCGAATACTTATAATATTTCACCAACTACAAAATACTGATTTGCTGTGAATCTTCGCAGTCATAAGTATTTGCATCAAATTTGTGTCTCTTTCGCGGAGGTAAAAATGGACCATATTTGTCATATCGTGATATTTATAAATTTTACATACCTAAATATCTCTTAAATAAATACTGTACAAAAGTAATAATGAATCATTTTTCCCATATCGAACTTAAACGTACGCGTAAGTGTGAATATTGGAATGCGACTAAACGGTTACCGTTTCACGTAAATTCGTATCATTTTGTATAAACGCTGCTCTCACCGAGCCTACGTGGTGGGAGCCTCGACTCACACCACATGAAACTGACAAAATCAAACTGCAGAATTAATCCTTTGGAATTTGTTTCATTTGTTAGGTAGTATAGGTAGTGAAGTTGCTACGATATTGGCAGCAATAATATTAGGTCTATAGAAACTTTTAGCTGTTAACAGAAGTTACATAAAATATCTATTGTAATAAGTACCTAATTGATAAGTCGGATAGGAAAACTCTACATATTACTTCTTACATCACGTCATCACCAAGGCCTAAGGCCCTGTATCCTTTAAGTATCTATAGCATTGCAATACTTACTTACTCGTCATTCTAACAAAAAACATTTGTATTTATCGTATATCTATCGTCTTATGCACGTGCCCATAGTACCTAATTATTATTACAATATTAGCAATAATATTGAAATCAAACTTAGGGACTAGATTAGGTATGTATTCTGTTGTGCCGCAACACTCCCACGATTACCAGTAAAGCACTAGATACAGTAATTTTCCATTATTACATCATTAAAGTATCCCTCGTCGATTACTAATCGCATCGCAGCTTAAATAGAATCGTTAGCAACTCGTAACTTATAAATTAGTTGAACAATTGAATCGGCGCGTGGTTTTTTGAACAATGAATTGATTGATTCTAGTATCCTAAATGCCAAAAGCTTTATTAAAATTCCGTACGTGTGCTTACACATCTCTAATGACATAATGCGCGGGTTCCGCGAGTTCGCGTAGCTACCGAGAACCAGACTAATCGGTTATAGCGAACCCTTTCAAATTACACGGCAGAGACACGGGATTCGAAGCAAGGACGCTCCGGTCGCCCGGCTTATCATTTAACCACTAATCATTATACTGCAAATGCCATTTCAGTTTTGGCCGGGTTTTAATAAGCGGATTGCGAGACGGATTATTCGTTGTATAGCAATTTTGCAGCTCCAAGTCTGGCTCGTGATGCAATCTGATATTAGTGAGCGTTAGAGTTGCAGGAAATGTTTTATTGTATACCTACCTCCTTGTTCATTAAAATAAGATTACGTATTTTAGATTTAGCAGACAAATTACTACATTTGTTATTTCTTCAATAAAATGGTTCATATTTTTTACAACTACACTTACGGTAGGTAATAATTGAGATGACCTTTGCAGTAGTTTAAATGGTTAAGTCTAAACAATGAAGCTTAAATGTTGCTTCAATCGAGTATATGTTAAACATATATTATTATATCTCTTTGTAAGGTGCAACAGGGTTTTTGTAGGACTCGTTGCAAATAAAACTGAACTTGCCTTCCTTACCGTGATTCATGACATTCATCATGATTATTTAACTTACATAATTCTGTAGGTCCATTAATTAGCAATAGTTCTTATTATAAGTACTTTATTAAAACGGTAATCGGGTAGATTTTGAAAAATAAAACTACCTAGATATAATACAATTTTAATACAATTCCTCGTGAATTTAACATCGACCTGTTTTGCACTAATGCATGCACAGCTTAGCACAGCACAGCTAGGAGGCATAAAGCCAAATATTTTTTTGCAGAAGCATCATCTGGCAGCGGCCCTTAAACTGCTCAGTATAGTTATTTTAGTGAAGGAAAAAATCGGCAGGTGGGAATCGCGGTGGCTTAGTAGTCATAGCGTCTGGTCTATCCAACCAGAAGACGCAGGTTCGAGGTTCTGCCTGCGAGGCGAATTTTTCCTTCACTAAAATAACTTTAAGTATAACCTTAGCATGAAAAATGCAAATAGATCTCAAAAATACTGCTTAGTATAGTTATATCCATCTATATATATTCTATGTATATTTTAGTCTTCTGTCATTATATTGCAAATACACAAGTAATGATAAATTGAGGTACCTTTATTGTTTAGTGATACATAATCTTCTTCTTTAGTTTCTTCTTCTTTCTTTATTTTTTATTAATTCATCGGTGGAGGCTTATTATTAGCAACATTTTCAATATTGCTTATGTATCAATGTTATTAGTCTGTAAGCCTCCATAAGAGTAAATAAATTAATAAATATTTTGGTCCTCTGTCAGTAACATTTTCACGAATACTTACATTTTATAATTTATGTTAGTTAATTACAACAAATACGACTATTTGATAACTTGTGCTTGTAAAAGACCATCTGATGATTAGGATATGTTGAATAATTTAATATCAAACTAGGTATTCGCAGCGCGGGCGCGGGCGTAGCGTTATAAGGGGGAAAATTGTCAATTCATGATGGCTTATGTTATGATGAGTCTATTAAATTCATTCAATAAATAGTTTATACGTGTGTATAACCTATTCAACATAATATCCTAATCATAAGATGGTCGTTTACAATTTTACAAGCACTTAAGTTATGAAATAGTCGGAATTAACTAACATAAATTATCATTACATACAATATACACAACACTGTATGCCACGCTTCATAACATTTACTAACATTTCTTGTTCTCTTATTTTTTACTTATTTCTACCTATGTCAGAAAAAAAATACTTGGGTACAATTCAAAATTGGAAAAGTATTTGTCTTTATTTTATACTAACTTCCGCCCGCGACTTCGTCCGCGTGGAATAGTTACTTAGTACAAATCGCAATAAAAGGTAGCCTATGTCCTTTCTCAGGGTCTAAAGATTGTCTGTGCCAAATTTTATCAAAATTGGTTGAGAGGTTTAAGCGGGAAAGCATAACAGACAGACAGACAGACAGTTACTTTCGCATTTATAATATTAGTAGGGATATTAGTAGGGACTAGCTTCCGCCCGATTTAGGTATTTTGCACATATTTTAGTACAGGAAAAATACGACTGTGAGCAGAATTCGAACCTGCGTCTTCTGGTTAGATACACCAGACGCTATGACCACTAAGGCACTACGAGTTCCACCCGCCAGGTCGAAATTTGCCTTTACATTCTGAATTTACGTCTTAAAGGTGACGTCAGTGACAACTATTGAAAAGCAAGTGACTTTGCTTCTCAACCAACATGACTTATTTTGCAGTTAGTTCGATGTCGTACGATGCCACCTTATCTATTAAATATATAATTGTATTTTTTTTTGCATTTCCCATGCATCCACACATCACGTCGGTTGAAGTAGGTAGTATGAAAATGTGTATTTTCTGCTTTTTAAACCCTTATAAATCGACTGATTTCTGAAGTTTACGCGAATATTAGACATATTGAAATAAAACAACTTTACGGATTATTTGTATTGTATTATACTAATATAACGCGATATAATCCGTAAAGTTGTTTTATTTCAATATGCCTTATAAATCTCTCTGCTTGTTGACACGGGGTGAAAACAATGATATTATATAGGTAGTAGATACTACATAGTTTAAGAAGAGGCCCAACAAGAATCTGAATAGCTGATTATTTAGCTATTCAGATTCTTGCTGGTTCAAAAAATTATTCCTCGGTAATCCCTTAGGTACCTACTAAATGATCCACTAATAGCAGAAGCTTTTTTTATATCTTTATTTGTTTATAGAGGGTTTTACAAATATGCCACCCTCTAGCAGAAGCTTAAAATATTTCATGATATTTTAATAGAAAATAATTTTGCTCATTACAGCATGTAAGTATATAGATAAGCACTGCTTTTATTAAAAAATACTAAGTACAACAAAGCTTAATCGCATTATAATCTATAAATTAAAAAGCAATTTAGTTTCAAACTGCGCCTTTATGACTTATGCCTGATATTTTTAAATTTGAATTAATATAACATATAATAGATCTATTAGGTAGGTAAATAAGAAGTCACGTCATGTTAGTTAAGTTAGAGTACGTAGTGTTATTTGAGTATGTTTACCAAAATAATCAATACCCACCCCCAAAAATATCAGATCCTTGCCAATCAACATAGGTAATAAGTCAGTTGTATGCAAAATTCCACACATTTAAAAATAATTAGTCAAAAGTGGCCCTCCAGCAGAAGTAGTTTTCCCTGAGCAATCCCATATAAGTAGGTAGGGTACTTCAATACTGACTGCATATCCGGAGGCTCAAAAATTATTTCAGATAGGCATGTGTCATGTTCACAACAATAAAAGTGCTCAAACTTCAAACAATTCCCTTAAGAGCGCTCACACAAACATGTTTCAGAAACTTTCTAAGCAGCGTATAAATAACGTTCGATAAAGCTCAAATTGGGCCCGTCTACGTGTTAGAGCCGTAAGAGCGTAAGCACCCGGCGCGCCGCGACCCGTTCCGATCGATGAAAGTGCTCTTTGTTTGCCGGATATACAAGCCGAATTCGCATCACGTCGCCGAAAAACGCAAACTGAGATAAACAACCTCCCCCCCGGAGAGGTCGTAAGCGGGATCGTTTTACCGGTCAATTTTCGTCTTTAACAAGAGCTGTTAAGGCACGTTTTTGGACGGGTCTCCTCGAAAAACAATTGAATCAGTTCACGCAGCATCAAATCACTAAACCACTGGGCGGGGCGTACTCAGACTCCACCGGGGGACGGCGGAACAGGGACGGAGGAGAGCCGATCTCGCCTCGCTCCCTCAAGCGAGACAGAGAAGAGTGTATTGTCTGTCGAGAGGTCTCGACTTGAGATGCCAGTCCAAATTTAAGTGCGCTCCGAGAGCTTTTTGTTCGTAGCCCACAACAGCAATAAAAAGAATAGTGTCACTGAGCAGATTGCCCCTCATTCAGCACTTGACAATTAAATAAGTGCTCTCGAGTGACGTACACTAAGAGCGAACCGTCATAATAACATGATTAATGAGAGCGCAGCTTTCTATCGATCATTTGTCAGCTACTGATAATTAAAGTGTAGTATTTAAATTAGGATCGAGTTTAATACGGCTTAAAGCGTTAAAGTTACATTAGAAGCTAAAATGCTTCCATTGTGAGGCTGTTTCTATTGGAACAAACCAGACAGATAATAAACGAGATTAAAAATATAAATTATTTTACGAATGACGAGCAATAAAACTACTCCCCCTCATTTGCATTTAATAAAATTAAATGATCCATTTATAGAAATTAATTAACTAGGTGGCCAGTGAAGCGTCGTCGGTTGTGCGAGGACGCGGCGGTAACAATGGGCGCACACTACGCCACTAATAATAGCAATGATAATACGAGGAACGACTCCCTACTTATTAATAAAAACCTCACTCGACGACAATAACCAACCACTTCGGAACTAATCGAGTACCGACACTGGTGTTAAATTAAATTTTAAAATGGGGATGCGCGTTTGTTTGTTTGAAGCAGGCGGAAAATAAAATAGAGAACAACTGAAAAATAGATATCTATATTTACAAATAAACAACCCATTATTCTGTCCCATGGCTGGTCACGGGTCTCCTCTCAGAGTGAGAGGGATTAGGCTATAGTCTACCACGGTGGTCTAATTAGGGTTAGCAGACTTCACACAGAAAATCTCTCAGGCGTGCAGCTTTCCTCACGATATTTTAATTAACTATTAATACGCACACGGCTTCGAATATTTATATAAATTATTTATATAATACTAGGTAGGTACTCTATAATAATGGTTAAAATTATAAGTCACTCACAACAGTAGACTTAAATAATTTTCATTTTAAGCGATTCTGAGTTTAAAACATGATCGATATTATTCTAGAGAGCAATGCATGAAACGCGTTTTACATTTAAGTCCCTTTGAATTAGGATCATCTTTACAATTTCGCGACCATTAAAGTTTTTGCTTAATAGCATTGTGGGACAGAACAGTTGTAAACCGAAGTAATAACTCTGTGTATTGTAGCGTAATTTATACGCGCTTACCCTTTCCCAACTGAATCAAATAAATCAAATTAAAGCACTCGACCACGCTCCGGCGAATCCACTAGTGCCCAAGACGTTTTGTCAAATTTATTATTTTATTTACATTTTTTTATTAGTTTTACCACTGTGGTATCTCCATTGTACTCTCGAGTGCACTGTGACAAATTTGATGACGATTGGGGTCACAACGCGTGATCTATGGCCGTAGGGTTCGTAAACGGCAGTTCAGAGAATTTTAGACTCGATTTAAGTTTGTAATGTGACATAAATCGTTTCTGTGTACTTGTGGGATTCGCATAACGATTTATTTCGATTTCAAATGGACTGTTAACTTTTTATCAATCGTACTCTTTGCTATTGAATTTCATTTTTTATTTGAGTTCTTAATAGTTGTTATTATGTTATTAGGTTTCATTTCGAGCATATTATAAATGGTTAAATTTTTTGTACACTGTTCGTGGAATATTATAGTCTTGATTATTATTAGATACACGTGTGTCATCAGAACTTGTTAACTTCTTAAGAAACGTAACTTACCATCACGGTTGTAGTCTCCGAAGGGATAGGCAGAGGTGTACTACTATTAAATTTTAGGGCAGTGGGCGAGCCTATTGCCATTTACAGGGCACTAACAAATCCAGACTGCTACTGAGAATTACATAGAAAAAAAATAATAACACTGCCCGACCTAGGGATCGAACCCAGGACCTCTAGCGTAGCAGTCACGCTTGGGACTACCTACTAGACTAATGAGTAATCTTAAGAAATAGAACTGTTTTTAAGACAGCATGGTCTCTCTGTCCATAAGTTTGTTAAGACGCGAACAGTAACTGTAACAAATTCGCGATAACACATAATATTATTTGTATACCTAATACATACAAATTTAAATTTATAAGTATCGAATAGACTCTCCACACTAACGAACAGGCCTTGTGGCACTGAGACCTTCACAAACATACAATTAAGTACACTCAGACTTTAAACAAATATTAGTGGACAACACACATTTGCCTCGAGTAGGAATCGAACCACGATACGCGGCCCAATGGTAGGGGCAAAGTACTACCACTTACCCGTAATTCCTACACCAAACGTACAGTAATAAACAGTAATAAAAACCTTTCTTTAAAGTCAATAGTCAAATGTTTTATTTCAATTAGGGCCGATTTTTCCATCGCCAGATAACTTGATCGGTGGAATAAATTCGAATTTTTGAAAGTTTTGCTATACAAAATCTGTGAAACGTCCATTTTATTCATGGTTAAAATTTATCTTGCGATGGAAAAATCGACTCTTAGGCCAGTAATACAGGTACTTTTGAATTGTCATAAACTAGGTGCGCGGTTCCAAGTAGTGGGTCTTATGGAGAAGAACCGGCAAGAAACTTCATAAAGCTACATTTAAAACTTTTTTCTTCCTCAGGACAAAATGGAAACGACAGACAGCAGTAGGACTAGAATTGCTGGCTGAAGCAGGCAATTACGCTGCGTTCCAGCGGTTGTACGGCGGGTACTGGCCTGGCGTGCCTGCGTACCCGGCGCAGCCTGCGCCCGCGGCAGCCGACCTGTACTACCGGCAAGCGGCAGCCACCGCTGCGGCAGCCGCGTCAGCCAGCGCCAACACGCTGCAGAAGCCTTTACCTTACCGGTACGTTGGTATTTTGCCCTCCGTCCTTTTAAAGGTTCATTAGAAAACCAGCGGCAGACAGCGTTAGTTTTTAGTGCAGCCGTGAGACACACACATTGTTACGATTTTTTAAATTTGATTGGTATTTTCTATGTATCGCGCGAGTTAAATTTTATTACATTATAGCTTTAAACCAGTTTCCTTATATTTTATCAATTCTTCCATTGACATTTTCTACACAACATACCATCACGCCTGTATTCCCCGAAGGGTTAGATAGAGCTGTACGTACTGATGACATCCATAGTACGCCGTTTAGGTCCTATGTAATAGGGCGAGCCTAATGAGACATTTTCTCCAAAAGAAGAAACGTAATGTCTTTATTTATTCAGTTTCGGCACCCTGCCTGATAATTTTAAACATGCATTGATAAAATATATTATAGACTACCTATACAAATAAAATCCTACAACTTTATTGTAATTTGTTACCAGGTTATACCCCGGTGCACCGTTAGGGGGTGTCCCACCTCTGGGGCTGGGCTTGCCAGGCCCATCTGCCCACCTGAGCTCGCTGGGTGCGCCGGCGCTTGGTGCGTTGGGCTACTACGCGCATGCGCGCCGCACGCCCTCACCCGACCTCGACCCCGGCAGCCCTGCGCCTCCGCACCGCTCACCTCCTGACACCCCTGCTGACAGGCGCTCTGATGACGAAGACGATGATGAGCCTATACACGTTTAATAAGAACTAACCTTTACAAAATATTACATTGTCTTTTATGTGATGTTGACATTCCAAAATAGAAAAGTGATAATCCAAAACCAAGTGAAGAACTTTATATTGACAAGTGATTTGGATTTAATGGAAGCAATTGTTCCTGTAACGTCAGTTAAACGTTTGATTGAGTACAGTTTCTCTTGACTCGGTTTTCGTCTGCTGCGCCATTGTTTTGCACGAGAATTTGTTGTTCGACAAAATTTCGAATATTCTTTCCTTGAGACGGACGTCCCATGTCCGAGATATGTGATATTATAAGCCCAGATTTGATATTAAGAACGTGTAAAATATAATTGATGTTGTGTTAACTACTTATTGATAAACTAGTTATTAGATAAAAAGCTTTGTAAGTTACAATAGACAGTAAATAGGCTGGAATTAAAACATTCCTTTATCGATTAATTTATACTTAAGAAAGTTCCGCATAAGGTTTGCTTCGGTGTTGCACCTTTGATTGGTGATAATGGATATTATCAATTGAATTATAAAATATACTACAAGTCACCTTGATCTACGGTTGCTGGTTCACCATCTTTGTTGTAACCAATAATCCAGAATACGGCCTTGCAGCTGATATTCTGTGGCCACTGTCAGTTCAACTCATATCTACCAACTTAAGTGATGCGTTGAAAATAGTAATGTTGTGTGACCATTCTTAAAATAGCGTCAAAACAAAAGAGGAATTGGCCACCGTTTGAAACATTCAGAAAGGAATCTCATAAAGTGTGATAAAGTAAAGCACGAAGCAACGCTGAAGTGCATTGTACAGTATTTAGTGACTCTGAACATTGTGCAAACATACTGTATATTATTACCTATATTATAATATATAACTATTCATATGCGATGTATGTATTGTTAGTATTAAATACACAACTTAAAGTATTAAATGTATGTAATAAAGTACCTATGCTATAATAGCTATAACACGGCGATGTACTTAAGCAATCCAACATGTGACATTTTATGTCCCATAGATTTTGTGGTGTTTTGTAATTAAAATGTTGTCAATTAAAAATAGCACTGGTTGTTTCTATTGTTCACACCTTTGTCATAGGTCACGATTTTGTGCTACGATGAGCCTATATTTGGAAAAATATCAATTTACTTTACGATATTCAAGAAAAATGAACTCTATTAATTCGTTTAAATATATCAAGAAGTCGAAATTCTGTAACAGTTCATATTTCAAGTGACAAGTGTTACGAAGTAAAAAGTGGAGTTGCCTATCGAGCGATTACATGCAAATTTATTCTTCAAGCAAACAGAAGCAAACGGGGTAGAACTAAGGATTAATTAGAAGTACTAAATAAAGCAAATTTAATACATTCTTCGTGGCACTTTACTAGTTGTAACGAACACCTAGCGGGCAGCTACGCGGCGCGGAGCTAACTCCGCTTTGTCACGCCATCGGCTCACCCACGGTTAATAGGTCCGTGTTAAATTGTGTGTGCTATCTCCATTTGCAACTGCTCCATTAAGGTTGTTACGAATATGAGCCTATGTACGAGTCCGTGCTATGTGCAACGTCCTGATTGCACGCTATGCTACTATATTTCTGAGTTTAATTTGTTCGTGTGTTCGCCAATTTATTATTTGGACTTTTATCAGTTTTTTGCTGCTACTCCAATCTTTTCAACAACTTTGGATATTGTATTACTTTTGTTCGTTAAACTTTGTGCTCTAACGGTTTGGAAGTTTAAATTTTTATTAATGTTTCGAAGTACGTCACGGTCGTTACGCCAGATTTGCGTATTATAAAACAACTTGTCCTCGATCGCGTTTACACAATCGGCCCTCACGAAAACTCTCTTTGATTTCCTTCGAAACATTTTTAGCGGGCATAAAACCTATTTAAAAAGCAATCAGTCAGTGGCCGCTGATTGCCCACGGGGCACGCCACCGACCGTGTTCACAAAACGGAGCAATTAACAACACCCCTCCCCCCACCACTGCACACCCCAGTCTTTCCTCCTGCACAGATCTAATCGCAAAACGACCGTTTTCTAGAATCGCCTCTACAAACCATTGCGTGTTTCTGAGCGTTGGGGTAACGCAGTCACCACAACGATCAAGAACGATGTAAGTTTTAAAAATACAAACACATTTTTACCTGATGCCGTGATGTCCATCATAACTTACTGGTAATGATAGGATCGTAGCCACCTGTACAGTGGGAGCAGTAACGAATAAAATCTAATTAGTTATTCACAACGCTTTGACTACTAATCAGCGTATGTTATGTTTTGTAATTAACTCGACTAGACTGCCTGTAAATTATCTATGGCTGTCAGCACACAATTAAAACTCCATACTACTGCTTGTTGAACTCATTTAATCTAAATTATTCGTGACACCTAACCAAATTTTGTGAACGAAACCATATCGTGATTCAGGAATTACTCAAAATTGCACAACGCCATCTAGAATTATTTGATGTCACTAATGATAATAAAATACAGGAAACACAAATATTGGTAATTACTTAACTAAGATGCGATTAGACATGCCGCCCACCAAAGGACTTGTCCTTTAAATATTTTAACAAATTAAACAATATTGAAACTCTATTCAAAAAACCGCCCACCATGATGAATGGGTTCAAGAAATTAAACTAACTCTATACAAACTCAAAACTCTGAACATGATGTCTACTTATGAAGACTTAGGTAAAATTGACACTTTATTTAATGGACGTTTGGTTAATCCATGTTTTGTTTTAATACTTAATACTCTCGTGAGTTTGTCATGACCAGGGTGTTTTTGAACAACTCTGCCTAGGAGCCATTTCGTCGGTGGTAAATTGTGATCCCTAATTATGACAATATCATCTATTTCTGGCTCTGGTTTTTCAGTCAGCCATTTGTATCTTTGATTTAGACTAACTAAATACTCTTCTGACCATTTTTTCCAGAAATCGTTCACTACCTTTTGGGCCATCTTCCATCGTTGTAAACCTGTAACATGAATGTCAGACATATCTTCATCCGGGATTGCTACTAACGGCTCTCCAATCAAAAAATGGCCAGGAGTTAATGGTTCTGGATCGTCAGGACTTTCACTCAAATATGATATAGGACGAGAGTTGAGGCACGCTTCAATCTGATTTAAGACCGTAGATAATTCCTCAAAGGTTAAAGTAGCATCTCCAATTACTCGTTTTAGATGTGATTTCGTAGATTTTACACCCGCTTCCCAAAGTCCTCCGAAGTTGGGTGCGTGAGGAGGAATAAAATGCCAATTTGTTCCATCATTAGCTAATATTTGAGCTATTTCTGTAGGGAGATTGGATTTTGCATTGTCAAACATCACTCTCAACTCTTTGTCAGCTCCCACAAAATTAGTCCCGTTATCGCTGTATAAATCTGTACATGATCCTCTTCGGGAAACAAATCTACGAAATGCGGCTATGAATCCCTTTGACGTTAAATCTGATACCGCTTCAATGTGTATGGCTCTCGTGGACATACATATAAAAAGGCATATATAGCCTTTATACGATTTAGACCCTCTACCAGGTGAGAATCTTATGTTTATAAATCCAGTAAAATCAACACCAGAAGTTTTAAAAGGTCTGGAGGGTAAAAGCCTTGTCCTTGGCAACTGACCCATAAGTTGATTATTATTCTGTCGAGAATATCTCAAACATTTATTACACTCTCGATAATGCTTCTTCACTCGTTCTCTAGCTCGTAATATCCAGTATTTGGACCGTAGAAAATTAAGCATGATTTGTGGACCTCCGTGCATGGTTTTGTAATGGGCATCAACTACTAACAATTTGGTGATGTGGGCATCACTAGGTAAAATTACAGGATGTTTAGTATTAAAACTCGCATCTGCTTCTTTAATGCGACCACCAACTCTCAATAACTCATCTTTGTCAATAACAGGGCAAAGAGTGTGTAGAGGGCTATTCTTGTTGACATGTCCTTGAGATTTTAGCTGCTGTATTTCCTTTAAATAATATCTTGTCTGTGTTTCTTTGAGCACAATCTTTAGTACTTCATTCATTTCTCTTACAGTTATAACCTTCGTATAATTTAATCTCAATTCTTTCGGAAGTTTTAAATTAAGAAATCTTCTACAATATGACAACACTCTTAACATCTTTGTTAACCTTGAGAACCTTGCCCATATAAACTCTTCAGTGTTTTGTATGATGGCCGTTAAAGCCTTAATTGGCCGTTGTTCTTCGGTAGTGCAAAAATCTTCATTTATTTCATAAGCATTACTATGATAAAGAATCTCAGGACCATTCCACCACAATTTAAGATCAATTATATCATAGCTTTTTATCCCTCTTGATGCAAAGTCAGCTGGATTGTTATGTGTGCTAATGTGACGCCATTGATTGGAATCCAGCATTGTATGAATTTCTGAAACTCTGTTGCTCACAAATGTGTTCCAGCGAGTTGGTTCTCCTTGAAGCCAAGCTAAAACGACTGTAGAGTCTGACCATGCATGTAAATTATTTTTAGAGATTTGCATGATTTGCGAAACTTCAAATATAAGTTTGGTTGCAAGCAGTGCAGCGCATAACTCCAGGCGTGGGATGCTCACTTCCTTTTCAACAGGACTAACCTTTGTTTTGGCTGTCACTAAATTGACGTGAATATTGCCATACTCATCTCTTATCTTCATATAAACAGCAGCAGCATAAGCAGCTTGCGATGCGTCGGCAAAGGCATGCAACTCTATTATATCGCCATTGCGTGAATGCAACCATCTTGGTATCACTATATTTTTGACATTAATCAGACCTTCTCTGAATGAAAACCACTCTTTACTTAATTCAGGAGTAAGATTATCATCCCAATCCAATTTGGACTTCCATAGCTTCTGAATGAATATTTTTGATGACACGATAACAGGTGCAATCCATCCCATAGGATCATAAAGTCTTGCAATATCTGACAGAACTTTGCGTTTAGTGACAGTCTTAGTTATTTCTGGCAAATTTAAGGTATATTCAAAGTTATCTGTAGTTTTGTTCCAGCAAATACCTAGTACCTTTACCATGTTGTCTATTTTGAACGTCAAAGCCTTATCTCTTCTCTTACTTTCCTCTTGTATGTGTGACATTAATTTACGGCTGTTACTGCACCATTTTTGTAAACTAAATCCTCCTGTGATCATTAATTTACTCATTTCTTCAAATATCTGGATTGCCTCCGATTCTGTCTCACATCCGGTGAGAAGATCGTCTACATAAAAATCTTGTAGTGTGATTTTTGCAGCACGAGGATATCTTGTCTCCTCATCTTTTGCCAATTGCTGTAGCGCTTTAACCGCTAGATATGGCGCACAGGCCGTGCCAAACGTAAGCCTCTGCATCTTGTAATGCTGAATTGGACTGGTTGGTTCTGGACGCCACATGATTCGCTGGAAGTCAGCGTCTTTCTCTTGTACGCGAACTTGTCGGTACATTTGCACGAGATCACCGAGTATGCAGATTGGGTGACGTCTCCATCTCATTAAAATATGGCGCAGGTCTTGTTGAAGACGAGGACCAACAAGTAGACAGTCATTCAATGACACATTATTCACACCCTTACAAGATGCGTCAAAAACTACTCGGACTTTAGTTGTTTCTCTGTTCTCTCGAACTACAGGATGATGAGGTAGATAAACAGCCTTAGAATTATTAATCTCATCAATGTTAACTATTTGCACCATATGATTTTGTTTTTTATAGTCATCAATCACTTTTCTATACTCTTCATATAGTGACGGATTTTTCTGTAGTTTCTTCTCTAATAATTTAAATCTGCGTAAGGCTATCTCTCTAGTTCTCCCTTCAATACATTTTGGTTTGATATCTTTAAATGGTAATCGAACTACATAACGCCCTTCACTATCTCTCACTGTATTAGCTTCAAAGATCTCCTCACATCTGATTTCTTCTTTAGTGAATTTCTTCAATATTGCGTCTGGTTCTCTCTCTATTTCCCAAAATTGTTTCAATAGTTCGTCGTCTCTTATTTGTATATGAAAGTTAATAGTCTTTGCACTCGTTGATGATAGCTCATTTCTCACTCTTCCAGATAAAATCCATCCAAGCCGTGTCTCTTGGGCTATAGGACCTTTTCCTGCTGGATGTTTCATGAAGCCCGGTAATATGATTTCTTCATATACTTCGACTCCCAAAATGATGTCAATCTTTGAGGGTGATCCGTAATCTGGATCTGCTAATTTAACACTCTCGATGTCAAGCCAATCTGATATCTTAGTTTGACATGTAGGAAGAAAGGATGTCAGTTTACTCAGTACATAAGCATCAAATGTTATTGAATACTTTGGTTTGTGAATTGACTCCACACTCAAAGACACCTTACTTCTTGATCTTGTTTGACCATCTCCTATTCCTGACACTAAACCATTGATGTTTACTCGTTTTAAACCCAATGATTGTGCAGTTGATTCGGTTATAAATGAACCTTCCGAGCATGGGTCGATTAGAACTCGCACAATTTGTGAATAGCCATCAGTTGAATATGCTTTGACCACAGCTGTAGCCAATAACATCTCTCTCGTATCTCTCTGTTTAACTAAATGTGCTACCACGTTATTCTCACTATTGTTACTCGGTTCTCGGTTCGGTGTAAATTTCGCAACTCTCTCATCTCTGGTAGATTCATTTGCGTTTGAATCTTGTAACTTGGCTCTCTCAAAATGAAGCAGTGTATGATGTCGTCTACCGCATCGATGGCAACATGCCGACGATCGGCAGTCCTTCACTGAATGTGTTGGTGCAAGACAATTGAAGCACAGCCTCTTTGATTGTACAAACTCAGATCTCTCTTCAGGAGACTGCTTTCCAAATTGCTTGCATTGATATAAAGGATGCTGGCTTTTGCACATAGTGCAAATAATATTTGATTGTTTATCCTCTTGAGTAGTTGAATGAAACACTTTTGGTCTGGCGTTAATGTGCGTATTATGGGACTTCGCTGCGGGTCTGTTGTCGTTAATCATCTCAAAGGTACGGAATCTGGTCTCTAAGAATTTTACAAGTTGATTCCAGGTTGGTAGTTCATCGGTATCTAATTGACTCACGTGGATTTCCCATAGTTTGCGGGACTCTTGGTCAAGTCGTGACACAACAAGATAATTAACTATAACATCCCATGAGCTGGTATTAATGCCCATGTTATCTAATGACTTCAGGGACGAAGATGTGATGTCGAGCAGATGTTTGATTGAACTAGCTGAATCAATAGCATTACGTTGTGAAAATAGGCGCTTCATAATTTCGTTGCAATTGTATCGTTTATTGTTGTATCGGCGTGTCAATTGTTTGAAAGCTTCTTCATAATTTGTGTCGGTTGTAGAGAAGTTCTTTAGAAGGGTTTCAGGTTCACCAGTGAGACTACTTTTCAGATAGTGCAGTTTTTGCACACCACTCAATGCCGTGTTCTGATGTATCAATGATGTAAACATATCATAAAAGGTTTGCCACTCCTCATAAAGTCCAGAAAACTTAGGAAGTTGAATCTGTGGCAACTTTACTTTGCTGCTCGATGGAATTGATACGTCATGTTGAGTAACCTGAGACGAAGAAGTTGCAACACCGTAAGTTCGAAGATCATCTTTCAACCTTGTCTTATAATCTGCGTATGTATCTTCAAATTGGAAGTATACATCCTCGGAAAAATAGGGCAATGTAGACTTCTCTTCTCTACTTATACCTTCAAGAATATCGCCATGTGTTTTGTTAAAATTCTCAAAAAGTTTCTCCAAGATTTCTATCCTTGACTCAATATACGATACTTTGCGTCTTTCTGTTGGTGTCTTCTTATAATTTGAAAACGCTTTGTTTAAATGTTCGAGCATGTCTTCTTGTTTTAAGAATAACTTATCCATTTTTGCTAAGTTCAGTTAGTTACTAAAAATTCTCAAAAAAATTCTAAGTGTTTTGTGAACACAATTTTTCTAAGTCCAAAGTCAACACGAATTTCTTCTATGTCTCAAGAGAAGAAAATTTTCATAAAATCGTCTATGTTACAAGAGAAGAAATTTCCACGAATTTTCTAAGTGTTTTTCACGCACAAATTCTTCTATGTCCACACATCACATTAATTCGTCTATGTCTTTTACTCACTGTTTGGTCCGTGAAATTTTCACAAGTCCTAGATTTAAGGTTCGCACTTCACTAATCACTTTAACACTGTCCGTTTCAACACTTTTTGTCCTTTTCACTCACTATCACTGTCTCTTTCACTTTCCGCGTTAATTCCCGGGTTTCGGCACCAGATTTCAGCACACAATTAAAACTCCATACTACTGCTTGTTGAACTCATTTAATCTAAATTATTCGTGACACCTAACCAAATTTTGTGAACGAAACCATATCGTGATTCAGGAATTACTCAAAATTGCACAACGCCATCTAGAATTATTTGATGTCACTAATGATAATAAAATACAGGAAACACAAATATTGGTAATTACTTAACTAAGATGCGATTAGACAATGGCATATCATCAATATAAGGCGCTCATAAAATTATAATTTCTAAACCATACTGTTTACTTTAAACCTTTTTGTATATAATCGTTTCCCGCAAAAAGTTTGAGTTGATATAATAACAGGGTAAATGCAATGTATAATATTTATTTATTACACAATACACATTTACGCGTTACGTAAAAACTAAGCCAGTGTCACGCCACGCCACGCCGATAGCCACTCGTGCTTGTATTAATATTTATGCTGTTTAAACGATGTTTAATCACAACAGACACGAATAGTTTTTACTGTCAGTAAAATGAATATTTTCTGACTGAAATCAATATCTAACCAAAGACAATTGACAACACGGGTTGTACATCATTATCCGTTTATACAAAAATTCTATGAACTTTGGTATAACGTTTTACAAAGTGATGTTACCCAGCGTAAGAAAACCATAACAACTTAATTAAATTAAAAAATCAATAAAGATTATATTATTGTGTGAATATAATGATAACGCAACGAGCGAGAGAAACCCTACAAAAACAAAAATAATTACCAAAATATAGTTTTATTATCACATAGTTTAATTAGAAAACATCCGCCGCCGCCCCAGTATGATATCATGTAATAAAACATATAACTTAATGGGCATTTAACTTACCCTTTATCTGTTAACTGTATCTAATATACGAATCTGTTATGAGTAGGAAAAAAACATGAAGATATGGTCAGTTTACTTGAACGACTTCCTCGCGTTGCATTGTTGCCGTTAAAAGATTGTTTAATTGAGTGAGTTATTGCTGATGCTTCCTCAATTCGCGTAATATTTAACATTTTATTGCTGTTCACATACTAATGTTTCCTGCGCTTTAGGTAAGCAGCCGGTTTAACAAAGCTAAATACGTTTCACTTAAGATGCATTGCGATCGTTAACTATAATGTGCGATAATGAACGAGTACAGCTCATTTTGTGGGCTATATTTGACGATTAATTCGTAGAATGGCTGAATTGGCCCAGATGTACAGAAATGGGTGCGTATAGTGCCAATTTCCTTCAGTAACAACTAACTATTACATACTAATGAACGCTTAATAGTCATCTTGTGCGGTTTAAGAAGCTGCTGACTGCTTTACTGCTGTTACAATGTATCATCACATAGGTACATATCCAAGAAGATATCTTACTGTCACTACTTATTTTATACCAGTTCCGAGCCCTGTACTACGAGCTACAGATATTAATTATTCGCACTAAATTTTAAAATACGTATGCAAACAAATACCTACAATTGATAAGAGAGAGAAATATGTATTTATGTGGTGCTCCAGAGACATGGAAATGCATAAGTAGTTAATTAGAATACCGATCACTGAGCTAGATTTACGTAAGAAGATGGGTATCTAGGCCCACTTGCACCAACTTCTTAAAGGTACCTATTTAAATTGTATTTAAATACGAAATTTCTATTAAAAATTGTGTTTAAATATAATTTAAACATATTTAAGAAGTGGGCCTTAGGACCACTTGCACCAACTTCTTAAATATGTTTACATTGTATTTAAACACAAATTTACTATGAAAAATTGTGTTTAAATGCAATTTACACTTATTTAAGAAGTTGGTGCAAGTGGGCCTTTGTGTAGTTAGAAGCACCATTATAAGCTTACTTACCTAAAGTAAATCAACAAACAGTGTTCCGTATATTGGAGGCCATTGCAAGCATTAAAGCATTTAACGAGTGTTTAGCACTAAATCAATGGGCAACAAGCGAGCCGGCGGCGGTGGCGCCCGCGCCGTTGCGTTGTAGATCCATATCTGCTTCCGTCGCTGCCACCACTCGTAATTACTGATTACAAGCGATTTTAGGCTTTTTGTCCAGCCAGCCGACACACACGGCCATTAAAATACTATATGACTCACTTGTTCATATTTTTTTACGAAACTTTAATGTTGACAGTTAGGGTCACGATCGATTATAGCTGTTCTGCCAAGGTCCCAAGCCTCATTAAAGACAATAACTGCTTAATTTAGTCAATTATGATCTTTACAATGTATTATTTAATTACGATGTGCGGTCTCGTATGAAACGCTAATAATAAGACATATCGGTAGGTACATGGAGATGCAGACAGCCTTAATTTGTAGGCACGTGAAGTTCAAATTTTTATTGTTTATCATAATTGCACTTTCATTAACATTCATTAACACATTCTGGGGACATGGTCAATATGCGACAATGAGTATACAATATTCACGGCGATCACACTAAATAAAAGCTTTGCTTAAATTTGTATTTGTGCTAAGCAAACCTTATTACCCTTCTACACAAATAACGTAATGACCGACACCTTTGGCGTAACGGCTGAGCGATCGGCTTCTGCGACACGTGTTGTGGGTTCGATCCCCACACGGAGCAAATATTTGTATGATCTACAGGTAGTTGTTCCAGGTCTGCGTATATGTGTATGTGAGAATTTGTTTTTGTAAACGCACCCACGTTATTGAAGAAAATCCTAGTATAAGTTTGTCAGTAGTGTTCAAAAATTATTATGCTGTTATTGGGCCATAGTAAATACAAACAGACAGCAATTACGGTGTACTAATGCCATGACGTTAGTAGGTACAGTGTAAGTAACTGTATTTGTGATCGGTGTGAGATAAAGGGCCGCTACGTTTTTATTAGAACAGGAAAACGATGGAGTGTACACAATTTTATGTTTGAACAGTGAAGTGCTCGCTCACTATAGCACCACTTTTTATGCAGAATAGTTACTATATATCTAGGTACCAGATATGACTATGTAAGTACGTGATTATTTAAGGCGGGAATTTTTATTTTTTAAATAAAGCTTTCTTAGCACGAGAGTTTAACACAATGCTGTGTTAAACTCTCGTGCTAAGATAAAATGCTTGTTGCTCGTTACGAGTGGGTTCACGTCGTGCAATGCTTATATTACGTAGTGCAATGTTGGGTTTCAAACCGGCAACCACATGATCGCAAGTCCGACGCCCTAGACATTAGACGACCGCCGCTTAATATACATAGGTAGGTATGTATATTCTGCGGATATATTTCCTATATTTCCTGCGGAATGCGGACGCTTGTCTGGTTTCTAATAGTTTAACACAACCTGTTAATAGAGCAGCCTTCATTTTGTCCTTTTGGCACGATAAGGACAGCTTTTATTAAACGTAGTAATTTAATAAAAGCTTTAAGTACTTCGCTTTTTACTATTGGTCATGTTTTAGAAAGGTCACTAGAGAGTGAGTTGCACATTAATTTAATTTCATTACCATAAGAGTATCTATGTATGCGTAGCGTAATAGTGGCGTAGACGCTGCGTAGTGGTCGCAACGATTTTAAGAAGAGGTTGCGTAAATGAAGCATTGACTTAAGGCCTACGCTGAACCAATGAGCAGGAATTTAAATACAATAATTGCTACTATAAATTAAATCATAACTGACCAGAAATAAGACATAGTATGCAACGACAATTAGGTTCTTTTAGTATCGCTCTGGTTCCTACCTTTTATACCATTCCTAATTACTTACCTACATTAACCACATAAAGTCTAACCGTACTTGCCTACATTTATAATAAACATTTTAAAAGCTTTAAGGTGGGATATAAAGAGTAGCGATATGTGAAAGTGGCAGCCGCCACATTCAGTCACCGCAAAGGGATATTAAAATATTAATGTGCATTTGCATATTAATCAGGCCGGTAACGTAAACGCAGCTAATGGGCGCAATTAAAACAGTTGAGCTGTTCATATTGTATGCACTTAATGTATTGTTACAATGCAGTGTGTGTGAGTTTAACACGGCATCTGCATAACAGGGATGTAGCTAAAAGTGTAGCTAAATATCCCTTGTATGCAACGAAAAGAACTTATGATTATAATCTTCAACGTGTACCATGATAATGTCAGTTTCGCGGTCAATTTCTTCACAGAACAATCTAGGGGTCTGCGACGAAACGGAATTACAGCTGACGCGACGGATCGGACGTACCTTCGGTTCCTTACAATTTTTAGGATTAGGATTTTCGCGTTTTGATTTCTAAGGCCCACTTGCACCAACTTCTTAAATGTGTTTAAATTGTATTTAAACACGAAATTTCTATGAAAATTTGTGTTTAAATACAATTTAAACATATTTAAGAAGTTGGTGCAAGTGGTCCTAAATCTTGCATTAAGGGTGATTAGAGTAAAATCGCAATCTTTTTGTGCATCGTTGTTTCGTTGCAATCCGAAGCTTGGAAGTCAAATCAGGCACTCTAGCGTAACAGTCGATCTCAAAACCACTAAACTAATGAGGTTACAAATTTACCAAGTTATTGTAAATTTTGAAAAATTAAGTACTTATAGGATTTAGTGATACGCTTTTTAACCGACTTCAAAAAAAGAGGTGGTTCTCAATTCGAATGTATTTTTTTAATCATTAACGAGAAAAAGAATTAAACATTACGTTTAAAGGTATACATAAACTCTAAGACCAAACTAGTTGGCCTCAATGTAACTGCATAATTGTTCCAAATCGATGGGATAGAATATTTTTCATTAAACACCTTATGTTTATTAACCTAGAGATGCCTTTTAATTAGAACCTAATTTTGGCGAGTTAGCGCAGCCCTACACTCGTTTCGTAGCGTTAGCGTAAGTGCTGCATTCTGTATAAACGTTATTGTATATAGCATTAATTGATTATAAAGACATTTTATTTGCACGCAATGCCGCAGTAAGTGGAACAGTAGCGCTCTAGTTAATGATATCTCACCATTAAGAGACAGACTCTCGCACAGATACTGCGATATGAATAGCAAAGCGGAGTGATTTTTATTTAACACGCGGGCGATACAATCACGTCGTTATTAACCGTAGCGTTTAGTCGCTGCCGTAAACGATATGGCTGCGCGTTTGTAACACGAATAAAATCGCTATGAATAATAAAATATTAGGCATTATCAAGCACTAGTATTCTAATTTATTATTAATTACAATTGTGCGTACCTACCGTTTATAATAACAGTAAGTAGTTAAGACGTAGATAAGTTTTTTATTCCATTATATTTTAATTTCCACGCGTTCGTGTGATACCAATCTTATAGTTTTGTTAGTAGTCTTATGTAGTACATAATTAGATATTAATTTTGTATCACAATCAGAAGACACTATCGGTAAAATAGCATACCTATGTCATGTAGGTAACTTATTAGTACCTAAATAGCCATTAAAGTGCAGAAAAGTTAGTACCTACTTTGGTATATTTTATATAAGTAATGATAATTCACACGATGTTTGCATGTTATTCATTATAATATTAAAAGTCTGTATGACTACCTTTATAGATTCACATTGTCTTTTTAATTGTCTGTCTGTGTTTCCTTTCATTTCAATCAAAATGATCAACAAAGTGTTGTGTTTAAAACCGTCGTGTGTTTAAAAACGTTGAGGTCGCCGGTGCAGCGGTGTCGGGCGGCAGTGGTGCGCGATACGATACGAGATGCTATCGCGCGACCACTGGATAATTAGTCGTTTCATTTTAGTCGCGTCGCGTTCTGTCGCGATAACTCGCTGCACGCTTTGTATGCACTTTTTTGTAATTAATTTCTTTGTATCGATTGATTCATAGCGTATCGTTTGTGCCACGCACGTTTTGATAGAGATATAACTGTTTATTCGGCCTTATGCAACTTGCACGGTCAAGTTTACAGTTAAGTCGGTTCGGTAACTTGTGTTATTAGAAGACCAATTAGTTTCGTTACATTTATATACACAACGCGCACCATTTACGGGCTTTTATTATTGTGATTGGCCAGGTATCGCGTCACGTCGTGCGCTAGCGCAACGTTTTTGACAAGCAAATTGGATAATGCGCGGGAAACGCGGCGTGGAGCATTGTTCTGTCGGCGTCGCGATTGTCAGAGCTGTTTTCAAATTTTAATCTGCCATTTTGTGAAATTATGGAAATGAAATGGACGTTTCGCGGTTAGCTGCGTCCGAAGCAGGCCGGTGTGCGGCGCCCGCTTGTCAGTTTATTGTTTACGATATAAAATTATTATTAATACAGCCTGTAATTGATACGGTGCTTAAACATTGTAGGTATATACATAGATCTGAAGGGGAAATCTGGTACTTAAAAACTGTTCGAAATATAATTCCAATTCAGTCTTGAATTGATATAAGTAAGTATAATAGCTAAATTATGTAGATTTATACTAAGGGCCTGTTTCACCACCTCTGGATAAGTACTATCTACCAGATAAACTTAAATTTTGAGCAGAATTTGTATGAATTTTTGTGTGACCTGATAATTTATTGGAAACTTATCAGAAGGCGGTGAAAGAGACCCTAAGTCTTCTAAATTATTAATCAACGTCATAAGATTGTAATGAAATCACAAAATAGAACCAACCTAAAATCCCTAAATGTCGTCATTTATGACATTGAGATTAGATTGGTATTATATGCTGATCATCATTTAGTACAGTGCTACCCAAATCGTCTATATCGACCCCCAGGGGTCGATGACGACCTACAAAGGGATCTATGTTAGCGGGAAGAAAAATTAGGATACATGATCTCTACACGGGTCTTCTTCTTCCTGCCCATGTCCCAATCTATTTGGGGTCGGCGCAGCATGTTCTTTTCTTCCATTCATCCCTGTCAGCCGTCATCTCACCACTCACTCCCTTTCCCATCATATCGGCCTTAACACAATCCATCCATCTTTTCTTTGGTCTCCCTCTACCTCTCTGTCCCTGCACATTCATACTCATCACTCTTTTAGTCACATGCGTTTCATCCCTCCTCATCACATGCCCATACCAAGACAAACGATTCCTTTTCAGCTTTTCTGCCACTGGCGCGACTTTCAGACTTCCTCTAATATACTCTACACGGGTATGATATAATAAATTTGCAATAATTTTAAGCAAGATAAGAATTAAGGGGTCCTACCCAATCACGAAAAATATAGCATGTGGTCGACAAGATAAAAAATATTAGTCGAAAAAGTCGATCGAAAGATAGGTAAGTAGGAGCCAGAAATATCCTTCAGATGTAACGATTCATTATTTACATACTTACACTTCTATTTAGCGTCAATGCTTGCTACATTTAAGTACCTATGAATACAAAGTACGGGAAGCAGTTACCAAATCCAGAATGATTTATTTGCCTACAATCACACTACAAATCAAACTTACTCTAAGAACTTTCAAAGTCGGAGACTCATAATCATTACTGCGCATATTACGATATCGCCGATATAAAAGCGAGATGGTCTGTAAATATCCATTATGCGGCTAACCTGTGTTGGTAATGAGCGCGCGATATCGTCCGTTTTGTAGCGCGTAATCGCGATGTTATCGCCCATAAGCCCCCCACCGGACACCCACCCCCTACCTCAGCGGACCGTAGCCCCCTGCGGATTTTATCACTGTTTTTAAACCGCTCATTTGCCACTCACATCTATAAAACACAGAGCTTAGGAATGTGTTCGGAAATCTGTCAAAATTGTGTCACTGACTTCTAGAAGTGATATTTTGAAATTGAATTGGATTATTTCATGTTATTTTCAAGTATATAAAATACTAGCCTCTGCCCGCGGCTTCGCTCACTTGAAGCTCAAAAACCAACAATGATGAGCTGTGCGGTTCCGTTTAATTATTTGAGATAAGAAGTATACCAGTTTTTATGTTGGAGCACATACTTTCGGACAGCGATAACAAAATTAAAATCTATTCAGTAGTTTTTGCGCCAACCCGTAACAAACAGACAAACAGAAAAGAATTTTAAAAATCACATTTTTGTGTTCGGATACGTTTATATACCCTAACCCACTTGTTTTTTTTTTAAATATCTTCAATGTACAGACACAGCTTTTTTTCAATTTTATGATAGAGAAGAAGAAGAGAGGAATATAATATATATGGTATATATATCGAACTTTGATACCAATGGAACATAATGTATGTACTAGACTAATGAGACAGTTGTTTAGATTTTATATTAGAAAAACTAGTTTAGTTCATAAATTAAAAGCAGCTGTCAAAATTAAACAAGACTTAATTTTTGAGAACCCATTGTAACGTTTATAATCGATTAAATTTAACAAGAACAATGACTCTCCCATAAAAGGCGGCTTAATTATCATACAAACTCGTTTACTTTGAACTCTCATGAACGCATCGAAATTATGAATAATGAATTTAAATTTTAAGCTTCGTTACACGTTATACGAGCTGAGTTTGAAGAAAAAAGTGGTAAATTACCTCTGCATTATAATATTCACACCTATTCCTAATAACTGACATGGTATCTATTGTTGGCCATCTCACTGTTGTGTTGCCATCCGCAAAAATGTGCGGTCTTTAAACGTTTTATCCGCACACGAGATAAGCTTAGGTAAATATTCCACACTTTGATTCTGGTTAAATATTTACGTACTTACTCTATACGTACGAAATGTAGGATTCTATTGCAAACCCTCAAACTACAGGACAAAATAATAAACCATTCGGCCTAGCAGCTGAATCAATTACAGTTAAGTATAATAAATATTTTAAAGACATATATTCACAAAGTCAAGCAAACAATAGATAGATCTGTAAAGATTTAAAATGTATTTCTAAAATTTTTGTTGAGATCTCTACTAATATTGGTTAAGAATTTAAGAAGACGTATTCCACATTGGGCACCCGTTTAAACGGCAAAGTATCAATTGAAAGGAGGTACTAATAAGGTTGCTTAGTCTATAGTCATAAAATCTAGAGAAATGGAAACTACTAATTAATTCACCCTAGCAATTCCATCAACTACCTTTAAAAATAACGTAGGTAACACCTCAAATGAGCTATCTATTGAACTTTTTAATATTATCATGGAAAACGCAAAAAAAACACAAAAAGGTTGGTATTCTGATCATTTTTTTCTATATTCTATGAAATATGAGATTTATTTATTCATGCGGCCGTTTTTACTGTTACTGTATATTCATTGGCATTAATGGCGAATTAAAACGCGCTATTAGATCGTGATTGGAATAATCATGCCGCTTTAATTATGTTGTTGATTTTGTATGATATTATGTTTAAATACTAATCTCATATACCTAATTTATTCATTTAAATGGGTACTTTACTGTAATATTATTAAAAAAAAAAATATAAATATTTAGAGGCTCACTCGCTGGCTGTTGTACTTTTTATTTATGTAAAAACCTGTTTTGTACGTCCACTGGTTACGTCACCGTGAACAAAAATAAGTAATATTTAATTGCTTATTGACATAAGTAATATTAAATTCATATTTAAATTATCTGGAGGTCAAGTCTGCTATTTTAATCGTATCAGAATGGTCTTAACTAAATGACATAAGAACTGACAGATTTTGAAGACAAATCTGTCAAAAATCGTCAATTCTGAAGTCATTGAATGACGATTGTGACACAATAAAATAGTTGAATTACCGCCCTGTTAAACAGGGATGGTGTCATCATACAGCCAGAGTTAATATCCTATCTCTCAATAGGGTATTTTACACCATGTAAAAAAAATATGAAAATGCATTTTTATGATAGATTTTGAAAAAAGTAAACGAGAAACGTTAGTATTTATTAATAAAAATGCAATGTAAATTTTATAATTCAATTTCAAAAATCGTCTTTTTTAATCTGTTTTAAAACGCCACCCGCCATATTGGTTATCGACGTGACGTCACTCGTATAGAAAACAATCTAGACGTCTGTCGTCTCAGAGTAACAATTCAACAATATTTGTTTGTCGTGCTCTGTGTTAGTTTGATTAAAAACCTCCATCGAAGCCTCAATAAAGTTTCTACTGTTTTATTGGGGCAACTGAACAACATTATATTTGACACTGGCGAACACAAAAAGTGTGGTGCCATAAAATCCCATGATGGGGAAATATTACATAGTTGATTACTCTAATACTTGACACTGGCACCACACTTTTTGTGTATACAAAAAGTGTGGTGCCATAATAATAAAAAAAATATATATAGAGCCAATGAGTTTAGGCGGGAAAATGTAACACAAGATTACGTTATGTACTAAGTTTGCGATAGTACCTACCTGTACCTACCTATAGCGTTTTTCTGATACGCAATGTCGGGAATGAATTTATGGCAAACTAATATTTATCTATCACATAACTTACTCTGCTATCGGAGGCCCTTTAAAGCCGGTTCCCAATAAAAAATCCGTAGATACATTTTGTTACTATAGGTAGGATTTAGACATTACTTGTATGAATCCTTTGTCAAAATCCTATCTATAGTAAGAAATTCCATTGACTGATTTGCTATTGGGACAGCCCGTGCAAAAGCTACGTGTGAGAGTACTGCCGTTTATGCCGAGAATGTAGAAATGCATAGTAGTTAGGTTACCTAATTACTACAATATATCTCATAGGTAACGTACCGGAGTACATGGGTATGCTCACCGAAGCATACCCATGCTTATGACGTCATGCATAATTTTATAACACAAGATTATGTCACACTTTTCAAATAATCCAATTACACAAATTATCTAGGTATTGATCACCATGATGTCTTTTTCTCGTAGTTAAATCTTACCACCGATCTTAACAATTTATCACAGAGTTTGAATGCTACCTCTACGATAATTATAGCATAAAGCATAATCAACCCATTATAATTATGTCCCACTGCTGGGCACGGGCACAGCACGGGTCTTCTCTCACAATGAGAGGCATTAGGCTATAGTCCATAAGATATACGACGATAAGTATATCTAATACTTATTAATTCAAAACCAGGAACACATTTACATATTTATATAGATTATAGGGTGATTGGTAAGTAATTAGTGTAGAATACTTGTTAGACACATGATGCTTCTCATTATAGCTAACAGCTTTCCTAATGACACCATGCTTTTATTAAAAATATTTCAATTTCAAAATAGATATAAATTTCATAGAGCTCTGTCGAACCGCTTAACGTTATATATATTTTTTATGGGATAGGGGATTTTTTATGGGGGGGACAAACGAGCAGACGGATCACCTGATGATAAGCGATTACCGCCGCCCATGGACGGCCGCAATAGCAGACCTGTCGCAAGTGCGTTGCCTGCCATTTAAAAAGCTTTGGGCCTCTGGTATCCTCACTCACTCGGCGAACCACAACATAAGTGTGTGCGTCTTGTCTATGCAAATAAATTTATTTTCTTTCTTCTTCTTCTTTCTATAAGTGTTGTTTCACGCCTGTTTCCAGTGAGACCGTGGTATGGTATCACTTCGGTCGAGCCGGCCCATTCGTGCCGAAGCATGAATGAAGCATCTTGTTTTTGTTTGTTATTTTGTTTCTTATCATGTTTTATAAACAAAAATCTCTCTCTCTCTCTCTTTATTCAAGTCCCTTACAAGTTGGAACTAAAAATGAATACCCAAATAAAAAAGCGGAGAATGCAACCATGCGTTCAACTGTGAAACGTAACTGGAACTGAAATCGAACTCTCTATTACCTAATACAAACAAAACAGCCGAAGTAGGTACTATTCTATCATTACTCGCAAAACAATTAGCAACAAGCGTCTCAACACACGAGCAAGTAGGCATGTCGAGTGCGTGTGTATGTGTGGTGTGTGTCACTAATTGCCGCGTCCGCCGGAAGTGGCCGGTTCCGACGGAGTCAGGTGACGCCGCCACCTGTGTGCGTCGCTCCCACACACACACATATACAGAGCCACTGGGGTACGAATGACGTAGTGCGATAACCATTTTGACGTCATTGAACACTTTCTCGTCAATGTTCGATTTTGAAAAAATGCTATGTGGAAAGGGCACTCATCATGATGCATTCATCATTGCGTTATTCACATATCAAAAATGTCTTATCTAGAACTCATCCGTGAATTTAATGTCACAATAAGTTACATATACCTAATAGAACCTTCAAGTGGTACAATAAGGAGTCAACAAGCCAATTCCAAATTATTATGATATAAATTTGCTTGTGAACGAAAACATGGCTTAAATTACGATACACTTAATCAATGAAAGTATGACATCAACTTAAATGAACTTTGTTATGCAAAATCAAAATTAAATGTCTGGCTAGATTACCGAAAAAAACTCATGAAATAGAACACCTTCCCACACATGACAAAACGCGAAACTTAATTTATTCTGATAGATGATATAATAAATTACGGACAGGCATAATATTACGACACCACAGTGCATTTGTGACCACTGACCATTCAACTTGCGCATGTGTGCCGTAATGCCTACAATACAAATGCGTCTGTGTGCACGACTAATTAGCTATTCGTCGATTGAACGATAACGACAACAATTAACTTTTGTTGCTTACATTATAATGAAAAAAAAGGTATAACGTTTATGATTAAAAAAAATCAAAAACATTTTTTGGCCTTTTGAGTAGAGTATTTGAATAACTGTATCAATTTAAATATTCAAAATTGTTATAAGCTTAAAGATTAAATTAATTAAACTACTTACTTAATACCTTATTTATACTCAACAAATAAGATAAAAATATATTTTCACAATTCAAAGCACATTCAGCCAGCAATAAGCAATTAAGTACCAAGTTTTTACCACTAACTACTCGGTATTCCAGACGACGTACGTTCTAACAAATAGACATAGCTAATGAACTCGCCGCTTACATCAATCCAACCGAGAGAACCAATTATTACGTAGCTGTAATTAAGCATATTAGTCGTCAAACTCATATTTTAAACACTCATGCATGACTTTCAATTTGCAGAAAAAAAATATTACGATGAAGAAATGTCGTGAGCTAATGTGTCGACTCGGCGCAGGGAATGCTCGCCGTTCTGTTTTTTTCTCTCCACCCCCATAATTACGTAATTAGTGGCGATGCGAATTGGAAGTGCATTTGTTGTGGGTCCTTTTGTCCGCGATCGGTGCGCCTGCGCCGCGCCAACTCCGTAACAGCTGTTCCACGGCCCGTTGAGCTGCGACTTTCTCGTTTGACAATTACGAGCTTTTATAATTGATATGCTGGAATAGCGCTCGCATTAAAATTTAAATGCCTTTACAGCATATTTGTTTGTTTTTTTTTCTAGGTTTTTGAGCAAGGTGCTGATTTAAGCTAATAAATACCATACCATAAAGTTATTCAGATAAGGAAAAGTACCTATAATGATATTAGGACTAAAATGTCAACTTATGGCGAACTTATGGTTTACGGCTGAAATCAATAAACTATCTCTGGACATGACATGGTATATGATATGATGATGTTTAGGACAGTGTATTGAATAAGCTTTTTGTGAGCTAACAGCTGAAATTAATTATGTAGATATTGTTTTCCGTAATGGAGATCGAAATTTTAATGACGATACAGGAGAAAATCGAGAAAATCCTAGGATTTTCTCCTGTATCGTGCGTTGACGAACACAAATTCTCATACACACAAACGCAACTACCTGTAGATCATGCAAATATTTACTCCGTGTGTGGATTGAACCCACAACACGTAATTTAGAAGCTGATCGCTCAGCCGCTACGCCAAACTTGTATTTGAGGTTGAGTTTTTTATTATCATTTTAATTATCATTTCTTATTTTAGTACTATAAATAGGCTTCTGTCGCAACGTCATGATTATAATGTGTTACTTGAAAAATTAATGATAAATAGAATAGTAACATAGTCACGTAGTTACGTAGGTATAGTAAATATACCTACGTAAATGAAGAAAAAGTAACTTTGTTATCAGTAACTTTTATAGTAGGTAATGAAACTCCACAGTTCATGTTTAACGGCAGCTTAACGTTATGCTTAATGGCAATTTCGGAGGTTTCAAAAGGAACAACCAGACATGGGTTATTATTTTACCCGAAATACCTAGGCAACCGAAAGAAAATCAAATCAAAGGTCCAAATGTTTTATTTCAATTAGACCAACAAAATAATTACTTTTGAAAAGTCAAAACTAGTTGCACGGTTCCAAAAAGTGGGTCTCATGGAGAAGAGCACAAAGAAACTCCATTGATACTCTTTTAAAAAATCACAATTTTAACCTTTAGAACTTTGTTTTAAATAGTTGCTGAGAATTATGCAGTTTGATGTGTAATTTTTATTCATTACATATAAAAAAAGAAACCACAGCAGGTGCCACACAAGAGCTGACCAGCCCCGATGGACAGCATCCGTTCATGACGTATGTAAAATCCAATTTCAACTAAGTACTTCTACTCCTAAAAGTTTTAATTAAAAGACATTTAAAAAGTCGAGTACCTACCCACCTAAATCATTTATTTGTTTCTAAATAAGGTTAATTTCTGCCCAAAATGCAGCCATGCAATACATTCATTTTATAGTCTATCCATTTATGAACGATCATCACATTATTTATTACCAAAACACGAGTACAGTGTTCACGAGTCAATTAGACGCGGTTGCCGAGGGTTGCGACTTGCCGCGACATTTGGCGCGCGAGCATCGTGCCGCGCTGCACGCTACGCTATGCAATCAATCGCTAATCGATTACTCTGATATCAACCTTTGTTTATATTAATAACATCAAATTGTGAAACAAATGCACTACTTTAAATGCCAGAAAGATTAGTTGGTTACAATATGAAAAGTACAATGCACAATGAAACCATATTACCTAATCCAAATTTTCAATAAATCTTCCAAAACTGCATAAGATTTAGTAGACTTTTCAAGAATAGAACATTGATTTATAACAGTAAAAGGAATAAATGTATAGAAACTAAAGTACGCCCCAGTTTATATGAGATTTATAGCAGGATGTGGTGTGATGATATTCCTTTTCAATTAGCACTCAATGAATGTAGTAGCCGAGTGGCGTTCGAGCGGTTGCACGATTGGATACGCAATATCGACGTGAACAACAACCGATGCTCCATTCATCATTATTATAAATGTGCCACACTCGCTTATTTACGGAAATCGATATTTTTTTTGGTATCGACTTTGAATGCTCGATTTCGACACGTCGATAAACGTAACGCTATTGTGGCAGATGACCCCGGCATTGTGCGGCGCGATGGTGGCGGCGGCCCGCTGAGCACCGCTCTCGACGTCACACGAAAGTAGGAACACCATCATTAGTTCCGCATCTACATAATGTTGTATTGTAATTATTGATTATAACAGGTCACGGTTATTGGTGAGTAGCGTTTGTAAAACAGACCGACTTAATTAATGATAGGGAGCTCTTTGTAGGATTATGATTAGTTTAATTATCAATAACAAAGGCGACAACAGAACTGTTACGTGGGTCTAATTTTTCATGTGTCGCGTGATACCCTACACAATTACTCAATCCATGACATGATAGTGGCGACGCGACGCCGACGGTGCGCTGGAAATGGTAGCTGCAATATTGATAAACGTCGACGGGCAATCAGTGGCCGGGCAATTTGCGAGCGATTGTCCGTGGTGAGATGCGAACACACGCAAATTGGAAGCGGCTGCACGTTCAAACGGAGCTGTTTAGAGCTCGCATCATAGTTAGTGCCGGCCAGTTACCACGGAATGTGACTATTATTTAGTTATGTTTACGTTGGCCCTAAATTGAGTTTAAACAATTCTAACCAGTGTTACATTCTTACTTTGTAAATATTGGATATAATTAACTCAAAATTCATATACTTATTCAAATCATTCATTCAAGATTAGACCATTTCATTTCAAATTTGTGTAGGTAAACCACGTGTGCATTTCCGCAACATTCTATACCACTGAGTACAACGTGCACATTATAGTAGTTATCCATTATTGTATAACCGAAGGCGATCGTGAAGGAAGAGAAGGGCTCTCACGGGGTCACACATAAATATCTAATGAGAAATACGATTGCGCAAGAAAATGATATCGATATCAATTCGATATTCGTTCCAAAGCTAGCAATCACGAAAACAAATTTGCGTTCATTTCCTTTCCCTCGGAACAAACGTACAGCGAATCCGGCGTAGCAATATCTTTTATAAGGCGGTAGATCGTAATGGAAACCATTTCTCATCAATTTTCTAAATAAAGGCGCACAGAAGCTAGCGGATAAAACAAAGCGCGAGCGCTCACGACATAGATTGAGCTGAATTATCGCTTTACCGCAGAACACAATCTACCCTCGGAGTGTACTCGCTCCGTAGTACGTATAGCTAGGTACACGGCACAGTCGGTCCGGTGTAAATGCCTATATCGCGTGGTATCGGCGCGCCGAGCCCGACCGCCTTGTGCACTCAGCCCGGGACCAGATAACAAGTGTGAATTATGTTAAATCTAGACAGTTTTTCTCTCTTTTATCAATTTACTACTTCACTAAGTACAACGTTTGGCTCTGATCAAATTTAAACAATAATTCCACCTTTGCAATCGCGTTCGCTAACTTTGAAATTGTAGCATTAAAAAACTGATAACAGCTTTAGGAACAAAGTACACAGTACAGAGGTAAGTTGAATTAATAAGGTACTAATAACGCCGGACCAAGGTGGGTTAGAGAGTCAATGTGTTAAGAATAAAGACACGGAAACACAATTGCTCATATCACCGTATATGCCTGTTGTAATCAAATTACATTTAATAGCACATTTTCTGTCATTACAACAACAATATTAATACTTGTAAATAAAAGAATTATAGTAATTTCAGCGACAGGGCAATCAAAACGTCGCGTTACAAAACCACCAGCAAATTGGGTGAAAGTGTGACGTTAATATTCGTACACATGACAAATGGCCGAATCTTGCGCAGGAGCGGCAGTAATGAGACCAAATCAAATGGTGAACGAAGTGATTCGCATGTTAGTAGCTCCATTGTGGCGCGGCCGGTGCGTGCTGCCAGCCATTACCACCAGCGTGTCTATCAACTCCTCGAGCACAAAAATGAAATCAAACACATACACCTAATTAAGCTTAATCTAACGACCTTTGCAGTAGGATTAAAAGCTCCATGTATGAGTATTTTTTACCTGTCCCGAAGGTTATGCTATGCGTTCACAATTAAGGAAAATTTTTGATATTTAAACGAGCGGAACTTAATATTTTTGAAGTATGGTTGTGACAGTCTGTGTTTAAGCTTACTAGCACCATTGCACCCATTGCATGATAGTTTTCATAAACAAATCCACAAAAATAAAAAATAAAGTAAGTATTTATTACGGGAATCAATGTCAAAGTAAATGATTTTGTATATTTATTGATAGAACATGACTAACATGGTATAATTTTGTAGCGAAAAGCTTAGCAGATACGGATAACCTTTAACCCTCTTTAACCATATTCCAATGGGATATTATACAACCTTTTTATACAAAAACTCTATAAATATTCCTCGGCCACTATCATTATTGACGAATAAGGTTGAACTTACAGACAATTAAATGTGTAAACGAGTGATAAATTGTTCCGTACCCACGTTTTATGGCGACCGATAACGTAGAGTTGTTCGTTTTATCGACACAACTTATTGAACTATTTACTATTAATTTAAACAGACTTCGACTGATTAAACAGACATTTAGTAGAGGAAACGTGGTTTATTGTAGGTACTGATTTATTTTTTATTGCGTAGGTGTATCGTTTTCTTTGTTTTATAGGATAAATGGAGGTTCAAAATAAGTACTCAATGCGCTACACACATAAATAGTGTTAGTTGATGAAGAACACAAGTCACAATGATTTAACTTTGTTATGTATTGCACTCATTTTTATTGGAAACCATTTTTATGTATAATACGTAAAGAATTTTATCATACATAGGGTTGTCATTATGTTCAGAAAGTAAATAGGTAATGTTAATCTACAAAATAGAGAAGTAAAATTAATATAAATCTGACCTATTATTGTAAAAATGTCGCAGGATTAATGAAATAAACGTCTTCATTGTTGCAATAAAAATATTTTTGGGTTAACTTTTGCTAGGGCGGTGTATATAACATCAATAACATCACTTGTACTCGAAAATAATCATTTTTCTAAAATGTTCATGTAGCTAATTAGATTAGTAGCATTATCTACCTATGGCGGATAGCGTTTTTTAACCTTCTTCACATTGGGATTTTCTCATTTAATTATCGTGAGAGCATTTACAAACTCAAATTTTCACAGCTACAGACATACAAATATTTTTCCCGCGAATCCGATACTACTTATGACAGCACTATTAGCGCAGTAAGTAAGCTGAAGTTACAAACTGCTGTTAACAATTGGACTTTATAATTTGCTTCCCTAGACACCAGGATCCTACAAAATATATATATAGGTATAATCAGAACCATTACATATTTGACGACCTCTGTGGTTTAGTGGTTCGAGTACCGGACTGCTGACCATGAGGTCGTGGGTTCGATTCCCACAGGACACAAATATTTATGTGATGAATATAACTGTTTGTGTTCGTCTGGGTGTTTCTTATGTATTATAAGTATGTATTTACAAAAAAAAAAGTATATATATTCTCTAGTACCCATAGGGGTACTAGAGAATGGATATAATACATATACACAGCACCATCTAGTCCCAAACTAAGCAGAGCTTGTACTATTACAAGCTCTGCTTAGTTTGGGAGTATTATATCATCACGCTACGCGGACGAAGTCGAGGGCAGAAGCTAGAATTAAATAATTTTGCTAATACGAAAGATAGACATTTGATTTATACTAAAATGGCAACCCTATTTTTTTTCTTATTGTTTGCTTGCGGCTATAGTACCTATCCTACGCTTGTGCATTAGCGATCCACATTCCCCAAAAAGATGAAGTGGCGTTTCATCAGCCTCTTCACACGGCAGCCCTACATGTAGTTACCAAGTATTAGGCCGGGTCATTTTACATAGGCGCGTAACCGGTGGGCGAGTCGTAACGCATCGGTTATCTACGCGTCATTTCCACGTAAGAAATGTTTGATGTGACTTTCCTATGCCTACTGCTAGTGCTACCGGCAGTGGTTAGCAGCTACAATATTTTTATTGTAACCGGTCAAATAATTACCGTTGTGACAGATTTCAGAACTGTTATGAGTATATTTATTTGATTTAAAAAGTGATGTCCCATACCTACTGCTACCGTCAGCGGTTAGTAGCTACAATATTTTTATTGCAACCGGTCAAATAATTACCCTTGTGACAGATTTCAGAACTGTTATGAGTATATTTATTTGATTTAAAAAGTGATGTCCCATACCTACTGCTACCGTCAGCGGTTAGTAGCTACAATATTTTTATTGCAACCGGTCAAATAATTACCCTTGTGACAGATTTCAGAACTGTTATGAGTATATTTATTTGATTTAAAAAGTGATGTCCCATACCTACTGCTACCGTCAGCGGTTAGTAGCTACAATAGTTTTATTGCAACCGGTCAAATAATTACCGTTGTGACAGATTTCAGAACTGTTATGAGTATATTTATTTGATTTAAAAAGTGATGTCCCATACCTACTGCTACCGTCAGCGGTTAGTAGCTACAATATTTTTATTGCAACCGGTCAAATAATTACCCTTGTGACAGATTTCAGTACTGTTATGAATATATTTATTTCAGATTTGCTTTAACAAGTGTCGGGCTATGGAGAATGCGTTGAGAACCTTGAATAGGTACCACACAATATCTAGAGTCTAGACAGAATTATTTGCCAATAGTTTGCTGACCAAAATTATCAGCTTCCGATGGTATGTAATACCAACAAGAAAATAGAATGAATACACACAAATGAATAATCCATTGGTCCATTTCTGTTGGAAGAGTTCACCATCATCATTATTGAAATAAAACTAATTTTCTTGCTCCCTAATAGCGATATTAATATCTACGTATATTACCTAGAAATAACTTCAACTTCAGCGGTCGGATAGGTTCTTACTGCCTTCAGGGTGCAGCAAAAAGTATCTATAATAGTAGGTAATGCCATCGCCATCAGCAGAAGACTAATAACTAACAAACACATGCTAAATTGTAAGTAAACGGGATGAACGAAGCCTAAACACATAGAAGTCGTAGACTGCATAAATGAATAAATCCGGATAAAGAATAAGTGAAGGTCTTTCCCGCACCTTGCAATTTAAAACTACAAAGTTACTACGTAGCCCTTCAATTTTTTTTTCTGTAATCATGAGACTGAAATTACATAGGTATTGAACAAGTCTGCTTGCACCTTTCACAGTAATATCAAGGTACCTATTATATTTATGACTAGATAACCCGACTTTGTTCTGTTAAAATTTTAAGAAATCATAAAAAATCCTTAACATTTTTACAAATTCTTAATTGGTACGAATTTTCCAATAAGATTTTTCTGGGAAATTGCGTCCCCTATAAGAACCTAAGTATTGTCATTTGCAATGCACGTTACTTCGAAACTTAATTTTAAAAATCTTAAGCCAAAAAATCTATTATTTATTCAAAATGAATCTGAGATTCTTGCCAGCCTTTCGCCGACATTTTTGGAACCGTATTGTAACCAAATTCGAAAGTCATTAAATTCTATATAACATAAAATCTATTTTTATTTGAACTTGAATCTTTTTTACTGTTGTAAGTCGCGCGAGATTTGAAAATGGGACAGCGCGTTAAAGACTACTGAATTTAATTTACATATATTTCAGCTTGGTTTCATATATACCCATAGATACTCAATTTAATTGTAAGATAGTATTAGTAAAATGCATTGAACTCTTGTTATAATAAACTATTTATTATTATTTTGGGAAGTGATATAGTGAGGATAGTTAGGTACTTATAGAGTAGAGTGTAAGTGGTAGGCCGTCACAGAAGCGTGTCTAACTTGGCGACACCTGCGGCACCTCTAATGGGCCGTAATGTGCCGTGATGGGCCGGGCTCTGTCTTACGCTGCCACCATGTCGGATGCGAGTCATTCCGCCTCACCCTGCCGCGTTTACCGCACTTACGCGACCATACAATCATCAGCTTGTCGTTTGTCACCTGATTGTATATAATGGTTAAATTTGCCTGAATAAAGAGGATTTAAACCTTAGACACTTGCGATATGAGTTGATACCGTTTGTGAGAATTCTGTGCAACGACAGCGTGTCTAGTTACCTACTAATCAAAAGTCGACGTTATTAAGTTTCCAATCTGCAGCCAAATTTATTCTTCAATCAGAAAGCTTCACAATTCTATCACGCTTAATAAACATGTACCTAGTAACGGTATCCTATCAAAGGAAATAAAACGAGTATATAATATACGAGAAAAACGTGTGATCAATAAAAAAGCTAGCCCATGCCCGTAGAACTATTTATTACTGTAACCAAATTAAAAGACCATTACACGACAACAACTCCACAAAGGAGTCAACAAACAAAAAGTCTACACAGACTTCCTTTTAAAAATGTAATCTGCGTCAAGCGCGGGGTAATCATCGAATATTCCGTATCTAACTACAACTTTATACCGCGCGTTATCATGGCCGTATAATGAGTTATGTGGACTTGCTCGTTTTGTGTCCATCACGGGGTATCGGCGAAGGGCGTCATCCATCATCCGCTGCGACTAATTGCCTGCTACCTTGCTTCGGCTCTCTTATCCTTTTAATTCGTCCTCCGAGCACCTATACAACGTCGGAGCGAGCTGTTACGAATAATTGCTTGCGAGATACCGACGTCGACTTGATTGCAAATTAAAATGTAAGAACAAAAAGTGCAAGGTGCATAAGTTATTGTTAAGTATGATATTTATCCGGTATGTATTACCAACATCCTTATATACAAACTGTTACCTTGAAGCGCAAGTCTTTTGTTTTCAACAAATATCAATATAGAATCAGCATTAGGTGTCATTATCCATGATCCTTCATACATCAACGAACCGCTAAATGCAACACAAAAATCGTGCTCGACCAATTCGTAAACAATCCAGTGACTACGCTAGTGGCAGGGCTAGTCACGAACGATCGCCGAGTCCATTCGCAAATAAAAATAAGGCCGAAGACAGCGCTCCCGCCGAAAGGGGTAGCTCGATTAAGTGTCGGTTTGAGTTTTATTCGCGCGGGGAGGGGGCCGTGTGAGCCCGGCGCCGCATTAATCATTAACACAGCCTGCCTAATGACACTGCCGAAATGGGCTCAATAGTGTTGTACCCGGTGTTATCGACAGCTGTTGGGATAAAAGGGTTTTTAAAGGGCTAATGGTGATGAAGTCAGTTAACATTGATAACAAATATATCCTTTAATTAAAAATAGCTGCGCATATACATAGTTACTTCTACCTTTTAGTGTCGGTATTGTAACTTTAATAGAGAGAGCTCAAGTAGATTTAGGTTCTTATTCTCAAATTACTAACTCAACTATCACAATCTCGCAGGACTTAATTTCTTTAAATGTTGAGAGCTAATTCCCATTAGCCATATCTTATTCTATAATCAGAAATTTAATTTAACATAATCATCATACTTCAGTAGTTATGTCACTATCGACACAAGAACATCACTACCCCGATATTAGATGTCGCTATTAACTCCGCAAAACGTAATTAATCGAATAAGTTTATGATTGATATAACCAGTTTGTGGGGCGCTTAATTCACTTTCCCAATTCCTGGGACCCGGTCGCTTTTATAAAGTTATCCTTTAAGAAAATTGATTGGCCTATCGCGATGTAAGTGATTTTGTAATGTTGATTCAATTCAATTACTATAATACCCACTGTAGCGATCGGAGAGGCGTCGATAACAAGTGAAATTAATCAAAAGGAAATGTTTAATAACGTTAAGTTGTTATTTAGTTATGTGAAAATGTGGTTAGATCCAGACACCGAAAAGGGAGTAATTGTGGAGAGCACGAGTAATTCTGATACTAATGCTACGACTGTTAAATAAAAGCTTAGGTAAGCTATTATCTTTACCAAATTTTTAAAGGCTATAATAATATGAAAATAGTTATAATAAAGGTAAAAAAAACAATTCAGTAGGTAATTTACTCTGAATTGTGTCACATTTGTAAATGTATACAGTATCACCATGATTTTCTATTTTCCCGCATAGATGTAAATCAATTCAGAGGAAATGGGTTATTAGTATAATTGTAGGAAATGTAAATGTAACAGCTGTCACTATTACAGTACATTAGTAATCTAATTCTTATCTAACACTATTACAAATTAGATAAATTTCCTTCGAATCACAGGATGCTATAATTAGTAACACCTTCAGAAAGAAATCATGGAAGATCTAGTATTCCATAAAAAAAATCGTTAAGATGACACCATATTATGTGTATTATTACTTACTTACTAATGAAGTAAAACGACACGTTTGGTGTAGCGGCTGAGCATCGGCTACTGCGCCACATGTTGTGGGTTTGATCCCACACGGAGCAAATATTTGTGTGACCTACAGAGTTGTTCCTGGTCTGGGCTTTGTGTGTGTGTGAGATTTTGTGTTTGCACCCACGATACAGGATCAAATTATAGCGACGGGCAACATTAACAAAGAAAAATTTAGGTATTAATATTAACCTTGTATTACCTTCATTTTTTTGTTGCAATAACTATCAGAAACGTGTTAATTATAGACAGAAATTGAAGAGGCCTCTAACGGACTGCAATATTGGCAATTATTTACCAAGCACTAAGCTTATGCAAACAAAAATACTTGATTTGACACTTGATGAGTACCCCTGTCGTAGGAGCGTGAAAAAGGCAGTGTGAAAGTAGAGGGGGGGTAGCCAGACGCAAGGGGTGCGGGGAAGCAATTTGTAATATTTCACGAGCCAGTAGAGGCTTATTAACTAGGCGTGCAAAAAATCGACGCCACAGTAGCGCTCAACCTTTGATCAGAAACCGAAAATCGAAATAGCAGTTTTAATATTTCTCAGTCAAATATCATGACGCGATGACGTGGATTAATACAGTTCGTTGCCTGTATAGCGATCACAGAATATAATATAGGAAAATCAACTTATATTGACACAAAATAATGGATGCTATAATTAGGCTACTTTCATTCATCACTAATGTACTTATCCTAAAAAGACAAAACTCAGTACCTAATTATCTATGGCGATGTGTTTCTCCCCATTTAAAAAATGTGTAGCACCTCTGACTAATGCAAAAAGTCCTATCTAGTCAGGGACAGAGTATTACGGGGCGGAAAATAACAGGACCGCAGTTGGGTGCTCGTTGCCTTTATTTTAAAAATATAGAGGGACTATATCTTACTCTCGCAACTTAAATATGATCGCGTTAAAATTTTGTGGTCTTCTCGTGTGTAATTAGATGTGTTTTTGTTTACTTCACGGGTATTGTAATTATTTTATGCGTCTAATAAGATCTTTTTACTATTAGATATTTATAAGAATTTGCAACTTTGTAAATCTCATAAGATACATCTAATTTGAGTACCTGCGTTTTATAATATTATATCCATCCTGAGGCGTAAAATAAAAAACATAGCTACATCTTTCTTGGTAGATACCTATAGTACTAGAAATTACACTTTTGCGAATATCCATAATACAGTGCCTATTTTTCACGGTTTAGTATAAGTTGTTTTTCCAGCAGAAGACTGTCACTATTGATTTATCCATTGGTCACTTATTCTGGCTTCTGGCCAAAGTCAAGCTGGATATAAATATTCCATTTATTTTGTTCGACTAATCTATTTGTCTGGGCAGGCAAAGATATTTTTTAACCATCCAACAGCAATAATAGATTTAAGTATATTTTTCGACATACTCTGATTTACGCATCAATTCTGTTGTATTAGGCTTATATGTAGGATATTTAAAACTGTTTTAAGTTGTAATGCAACTGTTTTTAATGTGATGAACTGTAATAAATTATATCTTCCACAACTTGATTCAGCTCAGAAAACTATCTATATCACAGTTATAATCATAAATAAACATTCCCTACCTAAATTTGACGGTTTTTTTTATAGATTCGATCTCAGAAACATCTCAGATCAGAAGGATTAATCTCCTTCTGATCTGAGATCTTTACATACACTGGAACATCTGGTTCATTATATAAAATCAATTTCATCATTCAATGGTATACCTTTCCCGAACCTATCATTGTCTCTGTTCTTCTGAAACCGTCCCTGCATCAGGCACGTACTTTTCCGAGAGACTATTAATCGCACAGAAGACGGGAGGACATTTAGCCACCGCTGAACCACTGGCTACTCAATAAAAGCACTTTGCAGACGTTGTCTAAAACTGTGCGAGTAGAGCCATCGTTCTTTTCTAATTCATTTTTGCCTGCCCATATTTGTCTTCATTGATGAACATTGCTCGGGTTTTGTAGATGCAATAATTTATAGACTTAATTTCTTCAGGCATAAATATACTTCTTGTATAAACTAAAAGCTGTGAGAGACTGAACCTGCATCCAAGTCATTATTACAATTCAGTTTTTAGTACCTATAATAGTTCTAACCTATAAAATTCATGTAAGTATAATATTTATCAGTTTATGGGTAGTGCTTACCTCACATAACGATATTTGAAAGAAATAAAATATCTCCAAGTAGATACCAATTGTATCCCTCGGCTTGTGCTCGAGAAAATGTACATAAGCTTCAATCACTGTTAAGTACATAAAGGGAAAACAGAAACGCCCTACCTAATAATAGGTAGAGCAAACCGTTTAAACTATACGTAGACACATAATCGAATTTTTATTTAGACAAAGTTCCATAATATTTCACATAAAATAAAAATAAACCTTAATTTTCAAAAGATAGGGTTGGTTTTGTTTGGTTAGGGCGTTCAAAGTGACTTCGTCGTATCCAAGTGGGTAGGGCGGGCCGCCCAAACGTTTAACAACGTTTAACGAAAGCCTCGAGGTGGGTGCGGGACACACCCACGGGGTCGAACTCTCAGTTCATCCATATTTCATATAAGGTAAGCCTATAGATGTTGTATCAAATTTACCTAAACTTGAGGCAAACATTACAAATTACAAACATTGAAATGTTAATGTTACTATCAATGTAATTTTATCTACTTGCTCTACTCTACTATTCTACAGTTTAAATTACGCTATTTTCAAAAAAGGATAAGTAACAAAGAAAAAATTAACTATTATTTTACCAATTGTACTTAATTTAACTTCATATTGTGAACTATATAATGTGATGATAAATAGGTATTAGGTTAATCCCAAAACCTAATAAAAGTTAAAAAAAATATTCATACAAGAACGGTAGCCCTAACTTCTTAAATCTCACCAAGAAACTGATCATGAGAAGTTGTCGCTCTATTTACGGAAGCTTATGCCTTAACACCACGCTTTCTTCACACCTATAACACGTAGATGTAAATAATTCAGGCGCTAGTTGGCATTGAGCGTCGAGGGTTGCACTTACACTCGTTCCAATTTAAAATGTCATTTATTTCTGCAAATGCAACATCGCTACTTGCAAGCTTGAACCATCTTGATAGTTCTAAAAGTTATATAAATATGGAACTTTATAACTGCCTCGTTGGTCTAGTAATCGCTAGCGCGGCTGCTGAGTGCAAGGTCCCGGGTTCAATTTCCAGAGGCCATACCACAACTTGTTATTGTAATCGTTTTGCGATTGAGAGGGATAGGTTTTCATCGAAACAGCGGTGTAGCAAATAGATATCTGAATAGTTATATAGGACCTGCTGTTGTGTATTAATATTTCATAAAGTGTATCCGTATTCTATGTGATTTTATACAATAGTTTTAATCTGTTTATCAAAACTTTACCTTAATCGTTTTTAAAACGACGTGATTAATTAACGCCTAGCGTTATACATGTCAACATAATTATGCCGCTACAAACAAAAATACTGTCACTTTGTTTGCCTATCTTGTGTACCAAAACATTAATTTTATACTACGTAATGTATATTAATGTCCCAAAGGCTGGCTTATAACTTGGTCAGTGAATCAGCAATGTCAAACAGCGTGGCAATGCATTCATGGCATGCAACCTTCTGGGTACCATTCCGGCTGATAATGATACAGTTTTGATGCCCTTTTTAGTTTTATTTTTGTTACTTTATTGTTTTTGTTAGTTATTTAGGTTCCTTGAAGATAATTTAAATTATTTAATCATATAGAAATTCTTATTAATTAAAAAAAAAACATTATTACAAAGGAATACATGAAATTCGTGCCTGAGTATATCAATGTAAACATCTTATGTGTTTTATTGTAAACACATTTTTTATTTCAGCCTATCGCATACGAAGTTACTCGTTTGCTCCTAAAACAAAAACTCCTTTAAACAGTAACCTGTCCTTTAATCATATACTTACACCTGAAAAAATACAATTAATATATTTAGGTACGTAATAACTGAAATAATTAAACAGAATTGGAAGTAACAAAACAAAGAGCAGAATATGAAGATTTAATTAGACTAAAAAAAATGCATTATTTTATTAAAAGAATTTGCCTAGGTTATCTTCTTCTCTACTATTATAAAATTGTAAAAAAGCTATCTGTACATTGAAGATATAAAAAAAACAAGTGAGTTAGGGTAAATAAACGTCTCCGAACCCAAAAATGTGATTTTTAAAATTCTTGTCTGGTTGTTACGGGTTGGCGCAAAAACTATTGAATAGATTTAAATTTTGTTATCACTGTTATAAAGTATATTATTATGCTCCAACTTAAAAACTGGTGAACTTTTTATCTCATTTAATTGAACGGATCCTGAGATAAAGCTCGACCTCTCTTATGTATACAGACCCACAAAGAAGAGATCATCAATGTTGGTTTATCATTTTTACTTATAGCTTCATGTGAGCGAAGCCGCGGCCTAAAGCTAGTATAATATTATTATTTTTTAATGGAAGAAAAAAATATTTGGAAATGTTTAGCATAGGTACCTATCTTAATAAAATATAATAAATAAAATATTACTATTAAAACAGAAAATTTTATTATCTTACACCATTTTTTTAAAACTACGTTAACCTTTCAAGTATCAATGTTGCGTGGTCACGGAACAGTAGGGTGGTGTAGCGAATAACGAAGGCGCGTTTGATATGTTAATTTATATAATTCGTAGCTTTTCACTGCTTTTACAAGCTGTTGCGATACGTTCTTCGTGTGAATATATTCTATGTACTTAAATAACACAATTTGCTTCTACTATTTATAGATAAATGTAGTATAATCTCCTGTTTGTTTATTAGCATTTCATACATCCCAAGCAAGCAAGGAATAGATTTTTTATAACACGAGATGTATTTTATCTTAATTCAATCCTACTTGTTTTATTATAGGTAACCTAATCGTTAAATACTGCTTTAATGAATTGTTAGAGCCACAAACTTTTTGCTCTCGTTTCGTTCATAGCCCCAAGCGCTGCTAATCTATAAAGTATTACAATCTTTAAAAGCTCTTTCAGCCGTTAATAAAAGATCATACTTACATCTTCAGCTTGTAAAAAAATCTAAAAAAGCGCAACTCATTACACGTATCTAATTATTACCGTATCAAGACCGTTACATCCAGACGTCGACGCATCAATATGACTATAAAGAGGTTTCAATCAATTTGCGACACTTCTGTCACGATACAATAATCTAATTTAAATATTTAAAAGTGACAACATTAACCCACGCTCGCTCTTCTCTGATTCCACGTTCTGAATACGAAATTTAATCGTGAAGCGCGCGAAAAGGCGGCCATGTTGCTTTTAGCACCCTTTAATGGAAAATATTTGAGAATAAAACGAAGCGCTCTGATTAAAGTGTAAATGAAAGTGAATTGATATTTTAGCAACTGTTTGTAGATGCTTTACACGATGACGATTGTATTTAATATTAAAGAGTTTCGCTGTTTTTATTCTGACACGCGCTCCTTGATATTTTGTATCGGTAGGTACCTAAGTAGTTTAGCTTCCTTTTTAAGCACATTAAGTGATATAAAAGCATTTTCCTGAAGTACTTTGAGTAGGTACTCTATCTACCTAGTGATTTAACAATAAAAAATAATTGTTTGAATTTTTTTTTTGGTGATTTACACGTGTGACCAATCTGTCATTCCATAATATAACATACCTACTACCTATTACTATCGCACCTGTATTCGCCGAAAGGTTAGGCTGAGGCGTACTTATGTACACCCACTCGCTGGTTAGGTCCCACGTAATAGGAAGCGAACCTATTGCCATTAACAGACCACAAATCCCAAACTCTGAGCTGCTACTTACTAAGAATTTCATAAAAAAACCCAGTGCGTGCCTTAGATTCGAGTCGAGACCTTTGACTTGGCAGTTCAATGGTGATTTCACTAGGTTTCACTATGTACGCAATATCCGATTTTCAGTCATCTAAAATTTAAGATGTCAGTGGAACCTATCGGAAAAAGGTCAAAGAAATAACAGTCATTATTAAACCGTATGTGTGTAACATACGGTTTCACATCAATTTCAATTACCACCTCACTCCTACTCATAAATATTTTAAAACACATTTCCAAGAAGTCTTGAGAAGTACATTTCATCAAAGCAAAACAGGTGAGTTCGTGTTACAAATCCTCAATTAGCGAGCACACAGCTCAGTTTAAGCCGGCGTTTAAATTCGTTAGGAGCGGGCTACGCTGTTTTCATTCGCGGGTTTCCCATAGACTAAAAGTTATAGGACTGTCCTCTTTATAGCGCCACCTAATGTGATTTACATGCATCTTATTGCAAATGGTCCGAGTTGAAATAAACGGATTATTTCAACAAAGGAATTGATTTAAGTATCTACCATTTGCTAGGAAAAAGATGAAACCTGCGCGACTAGGATTCAACACCAAATTCTCATGTAAGTATATACCTATAGGCATATAAAGACCAAGTTACAGTCAGGTAGCTAGACTGCTAGCTTGAAGATTTTTACTATTGGTCTATAATTACAAATAGTACCTACCTATTTTCAACTGGCAAAAAAGAATCCCATTATTCCAGTAGAATGACTAGTGCTATTATTTGTCTTCTCTGCAATCAATCTTTGGCATCGCCATCAATTGCGTATGTGAGCTGCGTAGCCCGCTAAGTGGATCTCCATTTTAACTCCTGAAACAAGCCGGTTGAGGCTTTCAGTCGGATCTCGGCATTTGCATGATTGGCATTACGCTGATTACCCTCCCCTTCGCCCCTCCGACTATGCCGTTACGGTTCACCCCGCACTCCTCATTCGTGCCGATTTCAGAAAGGTAAACATATGCAAATTGACGTTTTAAAGTTTTAACAAACAGTTCTGAAAGCAGTGGAATTTCTCTAAAATGTTTGCTTATTGATATATATGAGTTTGTAGAGAAATAAAAGTGGTTGGATATATTTTTCAACATGGTTTCAACACTTCAACAGATTATGAACTCGACTTAGGGCCACTAACACCAACTTCTTAAATGTGTTTAAATTGTATTTAAACACAACATTTCTATGAAAATCGTGTTTAAATACAATTTAAACATATTTATGAAGTTGGTGCAAGTGGCCCTTAGTAGGTATCCATAATTTCAGTGAAGCCAGCAAGAAAATAAATAGGGAATGAATGGAAGCGTAACGTCCTAGCGCTGTTATCGCAAGTCGCATGGTCTTTGTATAACAAAATGTTATAAGTATTACATAAGTAGGTAGATACCTTATAACCTATCAGTATGTACCGATTAAAACGTAAATCTGCCCCTCCTCCTCTCCTTTACTCCTCCCCCGCACTGACAGTTGAAAGTGCTCCAGAAAGTGTCGTTTATGTACTCAAAGTATATGCAAATAGATGTTTTAAAATTTTAGGGAGAGAACGCCACTTTAGTCCCTGGAGTACTTGTGAATATCAAAATGTAAATTTACCCTTTTATGTTTACAAATCTTGTAAATGAAAGCGTTCATTTTATTGACTTTAGCCCGACAAACATTGAGTACACGGCCATTTTGATGTAAAACCCGTTGATTATGCATATGCATAAACAATTTTCATATACATACACCTTCATATTTTATTTCGATGTTTAGTACTTAAACGTTTAATTTGTGTGAACACATTTTTGTTATTTCAAATACAACTTTTATCTCAAATATTTAAACTCCGTCATTGTTACGCAACAAAGTGTTAAATTACACAGATTATGTTTTGGTCAAACTCCGTTTACCAGCTGTAAAGTGAGAAGTAGGAATAGGAAGACGGTGTCGCTCGGTCCGGTGCGCGCGCGCCGATCTCAGCTGATCGAGTTACTCGCTCGTGCACACAAACGCCAGTCCTTCGAGAATGAATGTATGGTGAGAAAATCAACAATTATTATACATAGGAATGTACTTATCTCGTTCAGTTCAAGTTCAATTGTTTTTATTTCAAATAAGCTTTTACAAGCGTTTATGAAACGTTAATTCTAGTTGCACGGTTCCAAATGGTCGATCCTATGGAGAAGAATCCGGCAAGAAACTCCATTTTCGTGTAGTTGTTGAATGTGTTGATGATTGCATTGATTTATAATTCAATTTTTGCGGAAATAACTTGGTATTTACCTTTGTATTCACATTGTTTTTTGCAACAATGTGAATACAAAGGTAAAGTAAAAGGTTCTTTAGTTATTTAAACATCAATACAAATTTTGAAATCTTTTGTCCATCATTTCTTCACTACTTTTGTCTTCAACCATCTGGTCTAGCGATATTATGATACCACGTGAACTGAAAACAGGCTTCTCATTCTCATTATTCATTTCGAAAAATTCATAATCTTCGTGTACCAACACGCAGCTACGGTTGGAATACTTATTTGCAAACAACCAACTGAAAAATCATCATAAATTACATTTTTAATAACTGACGTGGATCGACTGTATTTGTCGGCATTCGTTTCCTGGTTATAAAACTCTGCAAGACTTGCATAATATTATATACCTTTGCATAGATAGTGATGTTATACTTAATGTTTATTTTATTGTATAAGTAAAACAAAAGAAAAACTAAGATTACTACGAAGCTACGAATAACTTTTGTAATTTGGATAATTAACACCTATTTAAAATTTAATTAGTAACTTATGTAAGAATCTGCTTCTGCTTCCAAACAAATGATTATGCTTTGAACAAATTCGACGTTATAAAATATGATTTATGACTATCAATATCAGTAATTATACCTTCAGCATTTCTGATATCGAGTATCCTTTGAGGGTGTTCATTACAGAATGTCAGATTTTTCGTCCGTTTAAACTTGTCGAGGTGCGAGAAACATACGTCACGCCCCATGGGTATATGTGACGATATCAACAGACTCTTTGTATCCGATTACTGTAATAATTTGAATAAATCTACCATTACACTCGTCAGTCACATCATTAATGCTATATTAATGGCCTGATACGATCGAATCATGCCAGTGATGATCGATACTAGACAAACAGACATATTTTCTGTTGCTTCAAGTACCTACGTATTAGCTCGAGACGGACTCCGGAGGTAGGGGCGAGCCGGGCACAAATCCTCAACATCGAGCTGCTACTGAGAATTTCATACAAAAACTCAATAACACGTTGCTCGAGCTAGTCGTCGAACCCAGGGCCTCTAGCGTAGCAGCCGCGTTTGAGACCACTAGACTACTGAAGCAGTAGTAGTCATATATGTAAAACATAACGTGAAAGAAATATATTTGCCTTATAATTGAATATTAATAGGTATCAAGGTTGTCAGTATGAAACTGCTTTTATCTGTAAGGCCGTCGCTTGTACTCTGTCAACTAAGTATACCTAGTTTGTATAGTATTTAATCCCCTTAGTACATACCTACATATGTAAGTATGTACACATAGTGGACTGGACTACATTCTACCGTACGTCGCCTCATGCATGCTCATCGATCCTGATGCTCTTCACCTTTTTTTATAGTACGGAAGATCCTCATGGATTGTCTGCCGGCTAGGGGTGGCAGAGTGGCCCTCGACCCTTCTCTAGTAACGGCCATGGGATTCGGGACAATCACCACGACCATTACAGGCTGCGGTCCAACATTCGGACCCCTTCAAAGGTTCTTCACCTGGCCATTTTACTTACCTATGAATCTCTCTAAAATTTAAAGTAGGTATATTGAATATACAATTTTATTGCCAACCCTACTTTCGGCGTTCTGTATCATTTATTAAAATAAATCAACGCTCAATTAAAAATAAAATCATTTATCTGGGAACGCAAGTGGTCCTAACCGCAACGTCCGCTCCTGTCACATCAAGAAGTAGCAGCGTATACATCAAACCAATGAGTTGAGAGCCCAGTGGCCAATACTGACTGGATATCATGTTCACATACTCTATTAAACATGAACATCTACGCGGACCGGGTGTTGACCACACCTTGTTATATTAAACTTCAGTCATTCGTTCTTTAGTCATTCAATGAGCAATGAATTGGAATTAAAAGTTTGATGTTTCATAGGATCCCGGTAGCCTAGTCATTATCTGTAATTCCGTCTCTATTAAAACAGGTGTGCTTTTAAAGTTCCAGTAGTTAATATAATATGTTTTTCATTTTAGAACAAGGCCGGCAGTATCTATAGATTTTCATAAGTAGGTAAACTATCTTTAAAAACATTTAGTGTCTAGAAACTTTTTTTGGACATAATAATAGATACAACTTTATAAATTCTGGACAGGACGTTTAGCTAATCAAGCTACGAGGCAGAGACCGCTCTCTTTTATTTATAAATGGTTGCCAGTGTTGGATATTAATCAATTTTAATTTCAATCAATAATTTTATAATCAATCACAATTAAATTATTGGAATTTAAAATTTATAAATGGTTGCCAGTGTTGGATATTAATCAATTTTAATTTCAATCAATAATTTTATAATCAATCACAATTAAATTATTGGAATTTAAATTGTTTAATGCCCAACATAATGGTTACCTTACCTAGGGCCACTTGCACCAACTTCTTAAATATGTTTAAACTGTATTTAAACACATTACAATGAAAAATTGTGTTTAAATACAATTTAAACATATTTAAGAAATTGGTGCAAGTGGCCCTTAATGTCAGTATAATATGTGAAGGTACTCCCCCTCTAAAAGTAAATGAGACACCTAAAGTTTTCCTCATATGTACAATTTCACAATTTGCCCGCAACCATCACATTGGCACCTTAACATATTGTGTGCAGATGTGACATGTGGTTATGTGTGCGTGCGTGTACTCGGTTGCTTGCGGTCGCCGCGGCTCGCTGGGTAAACGGACGTAATCTCGACTAAACACTGATCAACTGCTTATACCCTTATCAGTTGAGTGGTTGAAAAGGTGCAGCGGTTGTTCTGAATTCGATTTCCGCGCGGAATATTATACAGCCTTCCTTCAACAAAATTACCTGTTATATTTATGTCGAAGTTTATACGCTGTTTTACATACCCGCTAGCTGTTTTTCCAGAGAACTCTGTTACGTAATTCATAGATTCACACGAGTCCAAAACGTTCCTGATGTCTTAGTATGCGTTATACCCTTGGACCGCTGCGCTGCAGATTCATGATTTTGCAGGAGTACAGCAGTTTTAATCACCACAACTAGAGCACCATCTGGACCATCATTGTGAGACCTTAATCAGTGTGAGAATGGATCTTCTTACCCGACAGTAAGGGGAAGGGAGGATGTAACCATTATTTTAGAATGAGTTTCTTAGTTTTATGACAACAAGAATTACTTGGGGAACACAATAAAAAACACAGCTCTCTACAACATTTAAGTTATTTTTTTCTGAATATCCAAATCACGACCTGTGTACCTAATACTTGATTTAGCATAAACTAAGTAGGTGTTACAATTATTTATAAGGCTATCAATTTGCATAAAGCTTGCTAATTATTTATTTAATTAAATCAAGTTGTTGGTATTTGTTGCGAACCCTGGCAACCATGAAAAAAGATAAGTATTTAAGCACCACTATACTATATTCAGCCATCACTTTGCAGAGTTGCTAATACGTGTTATCTCATGCTCTAGTCATAATTACAGACATTAGGAATATATATTCTGTAACAAGACAGTGAAGCTACATCACTGAGCAATAGTAAATCGATATGATCAAGTTAAACTATTGGTTAATGTATCAGTGACGGGTAAAGTGATACTTGGTGTGGCTACCTAGTCGCACACATTAATACTACCTACACAGTGCTCTCTGAACACGAGGTATGTGGACATGACAGTTATAACGAAAACATTTAAATGTTACGTTCATATGGCAACTGACTGACTGCAGCAGATCCAGAGGCGGGGGGCTAAGGAACTCAAGCTCCCTGGAAGCCTACTGGAAATCCATGTGCACAAATAAATAAGTACCTATTACCTACCTATTAAGGAAGTCCCTTTTAGAAAACGCCACAAAAAATATTGACAAGAAAAAGATCTTGAAATAAATATTTTCCTTATCAGAATTCCATAACGACTTCGTTTGAAAAACTTTAAGTGCATTCAGACATCACTAGTTTTTCAAGACTCGTTTTTGAATAAAGTTATGTAGTTAATTATGGAAAAAACTACATGTGTACATTAAGTACACACACAGCAACGATATGACAGGCTACGTATCGTGCAACTATGTGTGTGTTACGGGTTATGCGCACGCGCAATTTCGCAGTGTTTTGTATCGTCGTGCGACCGCAGGCTCCGTTCAACTGATACAGCGCTCTCAAGTTACACCCAAGTGAAATCGTTTCATAAAAGGCCCTTTTGGCTTCTGCAACACTTTGTAGGTTTCCAGCACATTAAAAACCATGAAACTTTATAAAAGTTTACTAAACTTGACGATATTTATGAATATCTTAGGCAACATAACTCAGAGTTAATAAAACATTGACTTATATAGGTAATAATTGCCTTTATAAGATCTATTTAGAGAAATTTTAATAGATACACTACACCTATACACTCCTATGTGTTGTACCTATAAGTAATAGATACATATCTACATAACTGTGACGTCAAATTTAGGTAGGTACTTCCTTAGTTCTTACTCATATTTAATAGATACACTACCTCTATACACTCCTATGTGTTGTACCTATAAGTAATAGATACATATCTACATAACTGTGACGTCAAATTTAGGTAGGTACTTCCTTAGTTATATAATATTCTTTTATCTGTGGTTAAGCACATTACATTCTACATATTAGGTATCTGTACCTACTGATATACTGATATTTTAAAATTTTCATCTGGTTTCTTTAACTCCAAAATAATTAACATTAACAGCAATCATAATAATATAACTTTTTACGAAACATTCCCGTCTGGTAATGTGTTTAGCTTACGACTGCGTTTGTGTGAAAGCAACGCCGTTAATTTGCTCATGAATAGTAACAAGTGGGATCCGACTCGAAACATTAATAGCTTGTTTTTGCCACCAACACCGTGATTATTTCTAGTAAAACGGTTATTTCTTGCTATTATTCAGTGTTATACAAAGTGACTGCTCCAGCCTATACTTTTTTCGTTTCGTGCCTGTCCGACTCAGTTTCCACATCATTACCTTATACGCATCTACACCGATACTGGTTGCGCGATGCAATTGCTATTTTTTTATTCATTGTTTAAACGAACATTAAAAACTATTTTGCACGATCTGTTTGCTATCTGCAGTTTTTATTAGAAACTATTTACGTAGATAGGTAAATTTATTCAGTTTTTAGAGTTATTCTTCCTTGATACTAAAACACAAAACAGTAAAATTACATAGCTAGCAATCATACGAACACCTTTGAAAATAGTAAGTGGTAGTCATAAGACTAACAACCTCTTTTTTTTATAATGTAATTTTTATAATGATTATTTTATTTTAAAAAGAGTATCTATGGAGGTTCTTGTCGACTCTTCTCCATATGACCCACTTTTTGGAACCGTGCAACTAGTTTTGACTGTTCAAAAGTACCTTCTATAATGGTCTAATTGAAATAAAAATTTTGACTTTGACTTAACAACCAGTCTATCCTCAGGATATCGGTATTGCCCAGAAATTGGAAAACGGAGGCAGTCACTTTGTGTAAAATTCTGATAATCATCTGGTGAGATTAGAACCCGACCCCCAATAATAGTTGGTTTGGTTTGAAAAGGCTCGGAGGATGGATGAATAATCAATTAAAGATTGTTCTGAAACGCTAACAATATTACCTGTGCAGGTACCTATAGGTGAGTAACTATTTCTTGCCCCAAGTCTCCAGCGTCGGCGACGCGGCGCCATGCTACACGGTTTTCAATGGAAACGCTTATAAAATGAGTTTCTATTAAAAGTATGAGTCGTAACAATTATAATTGATAACGTTTCTCATTCGCTCAATTATATTAAATGGAGTGAATGTTAGCTGTTTCCCGGTTTGAAACAATAACGATAATCAGATGGCAACATCTCGCGAACAATGACACTGTGCCCCAGCTCGGGTGACCATGAGTCTACTTTGACATTTATTTATTAATAAATATTTACCTAATAGAGTTAGCTAGTATGTACACGATAACTCTAAAATACGAAGTAGATACTTACCTACGGTAAACAGAGGTTGGTTGCTCAGATGCAGACCCGGGCAGATATAAAAGAGCCGTGCGATCCTCAGAGGACCATTTCGGCGCAGGTATAAGAGAAGTAGTTACGAGTATAAAGTAGTTCGGATATCTATATGACAGGAAGGCCTAGGCTTAAGGTCTTTCCTGTTCTTCTCTTCTTCTCTGCCTATTTCCTGTCGGCTAAGTAATAACTAAGCTGATTAACTGATCTGCAAGGTTAAGTTGCCAGATAGGTGACCATTCATATCATAACACTACGAGACCCCTCCGTGCCTAGGAAAGCCGTCAGTCCCTTTGACAATTATTGTCAGTGGTAGTCAGAACCACTAAAAAAGCCTGACCAGTCTATCCTCCGAATATCGGTATTGCTCGGATGCTCGGATCTGATGGCAGTCGATTTATGTAAAATGCTGATATTCCATCTGGTTAGAGTGGAAGCCGACCCCAACATGACGATCCCCAACAATCGGGAAAAGTTTTATTTTATTTTTATTATCAGGATTATTCGAGTTTTTTATTCCATTTCACTGGATGACATCGGCCAAACCCGATTCCTTTCTTGTGTTTGTAGTATGCAATTGTGTCAACCAAAATGTAATTGAAATGTAAATTAAACCTTCGCACAACCTCCATCAAAGTATTCAATAACTTTTAAATAAGACTACATCGGGAATAATATCGTACGTACTTACCTATTTAAGTCAATAATTATGAGTAATAAATTCAAGTTCAAGTTCAAGTTCAAATGTTTTTATTTCAAATAAGCTTTTACAAGCGTTTATGAAACGTTGTGATTCTAGTTGCACGGTTCCAAAAGGTCGATCCTATGGAGAAGAATCCGGCAAGAAACTCCATGGACACTCTTTTAAAATAAATGAATTACAAACTTCACTGGTACAATATTGCGATAACAAGATGTGAGGACGTTGAAGGATGTCCAAGTTTGACCGAGGTCGACTATATTAAACGAAGATTCACGTTATTTGAGAATCCGATGTCATTTCTAAATAAAAAACTATGTGGTAACGCACACCATCAAAGCGACAAATAAAACTAGGTGTCTACTTAGACAAGCCACAACGTACACACATTTACAGTTTCTGTTGTGGTAAACAATACTTTCCATATGAAGACATCTCGATATGTAAATAATATGGAATCTGTTAAAGCTATGTCCATCTACTTATAAGGTTCCTACTATAGCTACTAACTGACCAACATGAAAATTAATAAGCTTATATTAGTCTCTAATAATCAACAGTTTCATTTTGCCAGGGAGGCCGCAAATGCATCCGTATCTAACAACCACACATTCTTATCGTTAACATAGTCCTTGGTTTTGTAATAGGCTTTCTTAAGAAGAACAGATTTGACGTGTCTTTTAAATTTCTTGCCAGTGAGATCGGTGACACATTTTGGGAGTTTATTATAGAAACGCACACAATTTCCTAGAAATTATTTATTTGTTTTAGTTAGTCTAAATTTAGGTACCACTATTTTATGTTTATTCCTAGTATTAAGGTTGTGAAAGTCACTATTGACACTGAACTTCTGCAGGTTTTTGCGCACATACATTATGTTTTCAAGGATGTAGAGTGACGGCATCGTAAGTATATTGATGTTCTTAAACACTTCTCTTAGGGAATCGCGAGGGCCCATATCGTAGATTGCGCGGATGGCCCTTTTCTGTAAGATAAATATGGAATCTACGTCTGCAGCTGATCCCCATAGCAGAATACCGTACGACATAATGCTGTGAAAGTAGGCAAAGTACACGAGTCTGGCTGTAGCTACATCAGTGATCTGCCTAATTTTTCTCACTGCGTATGCAGCGGAACTTAACCTGCTAGACAGGGCCGATATGTGCGCACCCCACTGCAACTTACAATCAACCGTAACACCTAAGAAAACAGTTTCATTAACTAGGTCGAGTTTGCTGCCTTCAAGAATTAGATTAGGTTCAATTTGTGGTACATTTGGTAACGAAAATTTAAGACATTTAGTTTTGCTAGCATTAAGTAGTAGGTTATTAGCAGCAAACCATTTGGATAAGGATTTTAGACTCTCATTTACATTATAGAGATTGCTATCATTTCGATCGATTTTAAATATAAGTGAGGTATCGTCAGCAAATAATACTATATTCGATATCTCAGACATCGTATAGGGAAGGTCATTAATGTACGCTAAGAAAAGAAAAGGGCCTAAAATAGAACCCTGTGGAACACCAATTCTAACTGCAGACCCGGGAGATGTGACTCCATTTATGCCCACTTTTTGCAGCCTCTTAGAAAGATAGGAAGACACAAGCTCCAAAGATAGCCCTCTTATACCGTAGTAGTTCAATTTACGGATAAGCGTATCGTGATCAACGCAATCGAAAGCTTTGGAAAGATCACAGAAGATACCTATAGCATCCTGTGAACCCTCCCAAGCCTCTAAAATGTGAGAGACTAGCTTTGTACCAGCATCAGACGTTGACCTGCCTTTCGTGAAGCCAAATTGCTGATCATGTAAGATCTTGTTTTTGTGAAAGTGTGCTATCATTTGATTAAGCATAAGCTTTTCAAATATTTTACTTAAGGCAGGGAGAACAGAAATGGGCCTATAATTACTGGGATTCGCTTTACAGCCTGATTTGAAGATAGGAATAACTTTACTATGTTTCATTAAGTCTGGAAAGGTTCCTGTCTTAATACAAAGATTAAATATATTTGTAAGGATTGGAGCGATATTGTCAATTATTGAATTTAGTGCTTTAACAGATATGCCCCATAAATCTTCAGTATTTTTAATATTTAAACTTTTAAACGCTTTTATAACCATAGGCGGAGATACTTGGCTAAACTCAAAGTTTGGTATGTCTCTTTTGAAAAAATTCTTTGCTAGAGATTCTGCTACTAAAGGGGACGAATCTAAACATTTCGTGACCTCGATCGGGACATTAGTAAAGTATTTTTCAAAAGCTTTTGCAAAATAATACTAACTACCGTCAACATCCGACGATTCGTGTCGATCGATGTCAGTGAATTGAAGGAAGTAGACGATGCAACATTACCACGGGATATCATATAACGCTTATAGCTTTCCTCCATACGCACATTACGCACCCATTTGAATATCCAATGCGTTTTATAATTAGCAACTCAAACACTTCTTACGTTGTATCTACTGTGTAAGTGGGTGCGCAGAAAACTGACTATTTATGATTATTGATGAATATACATCAATATAAAAATACTTTTTTATGAAAAGTAAATCTATATAAATTAAAATGAAAGTGGTCCTGAGCGGGACTGCTACGCTAGAGGTCCTGGGTTCGATTCCCAGGTCGAGCAAAGTGTTATTATTGGGTTTTGTATGAAATTCCCAGTAGTAGCTCGGAGTTAGGAATTTGTGCCTAGTTAATGGCCTTAGGCTCGCCCCCTATTATATGGGACCTAAACATACCAACATACCGGCGAACTGTGGGTGTACACATCTTTCTTTCTTTCTTTCTTTCTTACGCCTCTGCCTAACCCTTCGGGGAATACAGGCGTGATGGTAATTTAAAATTAATATTTATTAATAAATAAATAAATAACTTTATATGTCATAAAATAGTTAAAAAAATATGACAGTATACAATTGTACAAAATTTGTTTTTACATATTATGTGATTAATGACCTCCATGCTAGGATATTCCTGTGTTATGGAGGTCATCCATCCGTCCGTTAAGAATTGGTGTGCTTGTTACATAATTGTCATGCGTTCAACCGATTGCGATGAAACTTTGGTAAATTGTTGTAAAAACCCGCAAAGGTTTCTGTAATAAAATAGCAATATTACAACGCACACGCTGGGCACATAGTTCCTTATAAAATAATCTCACACTCGCTAATTATCATGCTTGTCGCCGGTAAAATGAAGAGAAACGCATCAATAGCCTTACCTTCTTAATGTATGGGAAAATACTGAAAAGGCAGTAAAATTGTGATGAATACTTGCCTTAGTGATTATTATTAACGTGTTTTCATATCTATAGGATACGTGTAACTAAACGTTATAGTCAAACTATTGCAAATTGCAAATTCTATTTGTTGTCCATAATATATTGCTGTTTCAATATTCAGAACAGATAGTCAGTGACGCTAATATTTAATAGAATGTAGATACGTAATTTAAAATTTTACATAACTTTAAATGTAAAATGCAATAATATGTGTAATTCCGCCTACGGTATCTATAGACATATTCATTGAAAGACGAATACTTAAATAATTAAAACTGCTTGTTGTGTTAGGCCTAAGTGCTGACCTATATGTATTTGCGCTGTCTGTCTTTATTGTTGCCATGCAAATATGTATGAAATTCCATAAATAACTGCGCAGTGTTCTAGTATTTTAGCATGTATAATAAAAAAAAAAAAACCAGTATCGACGACACGTTTGGCGTAAAGGCTGAGCGATCGGCTTCTGCGACACGTGTTATGGGTTCGATCCCCACACGGAGCAAATATTTGTATGATCTACAGGTAGTTGTTCCGGGTCTGGGTGTTTGTGTTTGTGAATGCACCCACGATACAGGAGAAAATCCTAGTGTGTGGCAACGTTTTTTAAAAAAAAGAAAAGAAAAAAAAGTATTCCGTGAAGTTGACAGGAGAAAAAAAGTTGCAACGGACGTAGCCAGCAATGATAAGCTGTTATCACCTGGACCTTCCCCTAATAAACTATAGGTACCTACATACTATGCGACGTAAATGAATATTTTTCAATAGATCCTAGTAAAAAATTGGTACTTACTTATCAAATTGATACATGGTAACTAAAAGGTGACAGAAATTTTCCGGAACGTATTTTGAAAAGATACGCCCTCGCCACGTACTCACAAAAAAAATGATATAATAATAAAATGTATAAGTACATACTCATTTTTGCATATAACTATTCGATTGCTAAATCTAGGTATATTTCAAACAATTATAATGTCCTACACTATCCTAGAAGTATGGTGAATGCAAGCTTTTAGCCGAGTTCCCACGGTGCTGTTACTGTTAACTTAACTGCCTGTAAGCGGTGCACTCATAAAGCTTAAAAATTAAAAGTTATTGTTTTAATGTAACGTGTGAGAATGTTTAATTAAATAAGTGGAATAAACGGAACTAAGCACTTATTATAACCTAACGAAAGTGACGACACACGGTTAAACATTGTGTAAACAACCAGTATTGAGATTATACTAATTCTCTTAGTTCTCAAGACGATTAGGCAATATGCAACTAGTTATACTCAAGTAGTTAAAAATACATTAGTTTTTATGGCGATACAATGATCCAATTATAAACACAGGAGATGCGTGCTAGTTACCTAAACCTATACATACCATATACCTCTTCTAAATACTGGATTTCAGATTAAAGAATTATAAACTACTACTATCTATTACGCCTGTATTCTCCGAAGGGTTACGCAGAAGTGTATTCACTCATGTACACCTATTTTTAGAGGTCGAAGAAAAGTGATCTAGCAAATCCCGTGGGCCTAGCCTACCTATTAGGAAAAAACATCATAGTAATTCGATAAGCTGGATAAGCATTATATCTAATGATATCCATATCATGTGGCAAAAACTGACAGTTAACCGTGATGACGATTAAAGGTTAACGGTTCCTAAAACGTTCGTAGATACTGTTTGTAGTTCGTAGTTTTCCCTACAACTATTCATTCATATTCGATCCAAAAACTCAAATCGTCTATCTGTTGCACAAACAAATATTAGTTCCACATTATTTAACGTGTCTCCTGGACTCATCGAAAATTAGTTGCGCGATCTGACAGGAGCACGCCCTCAGCGTCATGTGTTAGAGCGCCGATCATTAATGAGTTACAGCAAAAAATATGTTCGTCTATACAATACAGGCGCATGACTCGCCGCTCCGCGATCAATTATTAATAAAAAAGCGGGCCGCTTCATTGAAAGGGCGATTAGCTCAATATTTATATGGAATATTCGGTATCAACGGCGCTTTGTGGCCATAATTCGGTGGGTCGTGACGCGGCGCGTTTGACTCTCCCGCCCGCACCATAGACCAACTTCCATGAACCGATGCGTAGACTTGCTACTGCGTTTAGTAAAAATTAATGACAAGTATGATCTCATATAGCTGAAAAAAAGAGCTAAAACCTTAATCTGTAAAAACTCAAGTCAAAACTATTGTCCTAGGTACTTATTACGTACCTACTTATACGATTTAGTGGTGAAGACTTCATATTTTTTTATTTTCGCTACACTATATAACAGTGGATGTAGTATGCGGCTAAACCACCTAATATTAATACCTACATTAATTACATAATTTTTGCTACGACTCAATGTAATCATGCAAACCGAGAATCCCATTATCCAATATTTTATAGACAACTAGACGTTATATCTTATCTACTATTATAAAATTGTAAAAAAGCTGTGTCTGTACATTGAAGATATTAAAAAAAAAAAAAAACAAGTGGGTTAGGGTAGGTTATATACGTCTCTCCGGGCCGGACGCTCAACTGTAGATGCCATTGTTCGTCTTAAATGTGAGGCTAAAGAGGCGATTGAGCAACAATGTGTATTGTTGGCAGTGTCGTTGGACATAGCCAATGCATTTAACTCCCTGCCATTCAGTTGCATAGGGGAAGCACTCCTTTACCATGGGGTGCCCACGTATCTTCGGCAGATAGTGCTGGACTACCTAAGACAGCGATGCGTCTGCTATCAGGGAAGGGATGCTCGAGTTGTGCGGAGGCCTACCACATGTGGCGTTCCACAGGGTTCGGTGTTAGGGCCTTTGCTGTGGAACGTTGGATACGACTGGGCGCTACGTGGTTCTTTTCTCCCTGGACAAGGTGTAATATGTTACGCTGATGACACCCTTATTACTGCTCGAGGACGGAACTTTGAAGAGGCCGCACACTCGGCGACTGAGTGTGCATCCCTGGTTATTAGGCGTATTGAGGCACTGGGGCTCAGAGTAGCATTGGAAAAGACGGAGGCCCTGGTATTTTATGGACCACGGCGCCGACCTCCCGTGAATGCCCACATCACCATAGGCAGCGCAACAATAGCGGTACGGGCACACATTAAATACCTGGGCCTAGTTATAGATCGGAGATGGAACTTTGGGGAGCACTTCCGCCAACTGGTGCCAAAACTAATAAGCACTGCATCTGCACTCAGCCGGCTACTCCCAAATCTGGGCGGACCTAACGTGGGTTGTCGACGACTCTACACAGGTGTTGTTCGATCAATGGCACTGTACGGAGCTCCAGTGTGGGCGGAATCCCTGACTGTCCAAAATAAGACCCTTTTGAGAAGACCACAAAGAGTCATGGCAGTCAGGGTTATACGTGGATACCGCACAATTTCAGCTGAAGCAGCGTGCGCTCTGGCAGGGACGCCACCCTGGGATTTAGAGGCGCGAGCACTTGCCAGCATATACCGTCGCAGAGCGGATTTTAGGGTTGAGAGTGGTTTATGTCCACCACCTGAAATGGTGACGAGATGGCGCAGAGAGGCACAAATAAGTATTTTGGGTCAATGGCGAGAGCGACTGGAAAACCCTAGTGCTGGTCATAGGACACTAGCGGCTATTAAACCTATATTAGAGGAATGGGTGCGAAGGCGGCACGGGACGCTTACCTTCCGCCTGACGCAGGTCTTGTCAGATCATGGCTGTTTTGGCAAATACCTGCACAACATAGCAAGACGGGAGGCGACTCCCGTATGTCACCAGTGTGGTTTTGACGAAGACACTGCTCACCATACCCTGGAGCAGTGTCCTGCTTGGACAGAACCACGTCGTACCCTCGTAGCAGCAGTTGGCAATGACCTCTCACTGTCGGCCTTGCTCAAAGCAATGCTGACCAACAGGGAGAACTGGGAGGCAGCCGCATCCTTTTGTGAAGTGGTCATTTCGCAGAAGGAGGCGGCGGAGAGGATCAGAGAGGTGGACACCCTCGCCGACGCCATTCGCCGCAAACGGACGGGTAGGCGCAGGAGGCGACACGCCCTACTGATGCCGCCCTAACAGTAGGCCAGCGGGTGGTTGACCGGGGATTATTCCACCCGCATAGCACGGCATCTGTAAAGAGGGGACATACACGGTGTATCAACACCGCATAAGAAGGGGCCGACATACAGGTCCACCGCTGGAGGGGTCGCGAAAGTAATGCGTAGCAGTTCTCGTGGCCCCTCCATGAAAGCGGTCGTAGGCAGAAACGGAGTTTTTAGTGGGTGCGAGCCCCACATAACTTCACCTTTCCCCGAAGGTGTCGTATGCGCCAGGCATTTTCTCCGAACAAAAAAAAAAAAAAAAAAAAAAAGGTTATATACGTCTCCAAACCCAAACTGTGATTTTTAAAATTCTTGTCTGTTTCATACGGTTTAGCACAAAACTACTGAATAGATTTTAATTTTGTTATCACTACTAATAAACTCATCATTGTGTCTCAACCGAGAGATTTGTAAAAGAATAACGAACCTCTATGAGTTCCACCAAGTGCAGGCAACACACCTATGTAACACGTCACCACGATGCTAGGCGGTATGGCGCGGGCCACCAAGCTCGGCTCATTGTACCTACTACCGAATTGACTCGCCGACTATTTCAATAGAATTCTTCGCCGTGAAAGCAGCCACTATGCCGACATTAATTTATTTAATCTGATACATTTCCCCAAACATCAATCATGCCCGCACTCGTCTCTGTCGAATTATTGGATCATATTCGGATAAGTTATTCTTTTATATATTGTTAAAATAAATAAATAATAAATAAATACTAGACACCAAAACTCAGAAGGTACAACGATATAAAAAGACACCACTGAATAACGGTTAGGTAAAAATGTTTTTCTTTACCGACTAAACATTTCATAGAATACGAATACATGATAGTCTAATCACTAATCTATTACCAATTTAATTATTTATATAGGTAAGTCACTTGGCATACCGATTACAACCAATGGCTGCCAGATCAATTTTTCAGTAGAGCTGATGCTAATGAAAAGGCATTTTCACGAGCTTTGGCGCCGGCCGACATGCAAATGTGCTGTTTAATGACGCGCGAAGCCACACAACACTATCTAGTATAGCTTTGCGGACACAAAACGTTTCATTACACATAGTTTATTGTGAAAACTCATTTCAGAACTGTAAACGTACCTATCCACAACTTTAACGGTACCTACACACGATCAGAGTCGAATCACTACGAATGTGACGAACACATCTTGACCTTTCACTGGCCTGTATTGACAATGGCAATTTATGGTGGGAAACACGGAAAAACATTGCAAGCAGAAAATAAGGTTTAGAAACAAAATACAAGAAATGGAATCTATGGAAACATAAAGCAGACATTCCCATGTAGCTAGCGGCGGCTATTGATGGATGGATGGATGGATGGATGGATTTTAAGTAAATGTTTTATGACTTAAGCATCACTAAAAAGCCTCCATCCTCAAGATAAATGTGTCACGATTGAGTCATTTGAAACGCCTTCAAAGAGAAAAGCCCTTCAACCTTGAAAAGGCCAGAGAATGCGGCATGAAAGAGCCTCACAATACTCTTTTAATTTGTCATTATGCAGCAATAAAAACATGGTAAATGAGAGCGACAAAAAACTCGTTCAGAGACAAACAAAAACCGCGAGCTGGGGCGCAATTCGCAAATCATTCTGCGATAATGACGGCCGCTTGAAAAAAATTTAAATATCAAAAGGCCGGACGGGCACGGTAATGGTTTAAAACCATTTTTCATTCGAGTCACTCATGAGTCAGAAATATGAAAACGGTAGCCATCACATCAGGCGCGCTTCCATTAACTCTAGCCGACTCGCGATTAGAATTTTGGACGAGCTCCATCTTTCATTTGTTACCTTCTTCGAAATAAATAAAATAAAAATGTTGATCAATTACGGTGTTCGAATGAAACTACATAAGTACCTGCGTCGTTAATAGTTTTTATTTACAAAGATCCTTTTTAATATTAAATCGCATGACTTAATGTTATTTAAATGTCATTTGTTCTTCTTTTTCTTGTTTTTTGGTTGCGATTGGTCGAGCGGGGGCAGACCGCTATCAAATTCGCTAGCCGTATGCATAGAGCTCTGTTTCGTAACTGTGCGACCACCAAACGATCCGATCTTTGCTTTTGGGAATCTGTAAAAGATATGTACATTTTTGATATATACTCAACTTCAATACTATCGCCATCACAATGAAGTTTAACATAATAGGTTAAACATAACAAACCATCACGCCTGTATTGCCCGAAGGGTTTGGCAGAGGCGTACTAATGTGCACCCACAGTTCGCCGGTATGTTTAAGGTACCATCTAATAGGGGGCGAGCCTATTGCCATTAACCGGGCACACATTCCTAACTCCGAGCTGCTACTGAAAATTTCATAGAAAAACCCAATAACACTTTGCTCGACCTGGAAATCGAACCCAGGACCTCTAGCGTAGCAGTCGCGCTCAGGGCCACTTGGCTAATGAGGCAGTTTAAAAATATAATTTTTAATAGGTAAAAAAAATTAATATCAGCATTTAACTTATTAAAACCTAACTCAGTTCGTACTATCATCATTTTAAAGGCGGCTACAGTCCTGCCTTTGTATAATATGCCAAATTTCAAACTATCCTGAGACTTACTGAGTTATGGTAAGGGATATAAGCTGGGCTGGGCATATCTCTCAAGATGACTATTTAGCCTGAAGGTAAATTCCATAATAACTTCATGTGCTCACCCTGGTCGCTTCTTCTCTTCATCTTCATGTAACGTGAGCCGGTTGTTTGGCCTGTCCTTCTTATTAGATGGGTTGGATTTAACGCGACGAGCGAGGGTGGCGGGTGCGTCTCGTAGAGCGAACGCCTTTGCCGCGTGGCCCAAGTGAAGCTGCTTCGAGTCCAGATATTCGCGAACATCGCGAGGATACCCCGCGTAGAAACGCACCCACGATGTATAAGCTGGTGTCAGAATATATTAGCTAAATAATTTCTGTTTGAGCTGATGTGGTTTGTAAAGAAATTTTGAGGACTACTGTCCCATCAAAACTTTTTCACAAGAGTCGCATCTTTTTTTTACATAGATATATACATACACTCAAGCCTTCTCCCACAAGGGGTAGGCAGAAACTATAGACCGCGACTTGCTACGATTTTACATACTTTTACTTTTGCCACATTCATACATACATACACGGCTGGTTGCGAGTACTGTGCATCTGACCTTTTTGAAGGACCTCGCCAATAAAATCGGCGTATGTCTCGTTAGGGCGACCTCTTTTTTTTATTCAGCCGTTATTGTCCCACTTCAGGGCAAAGGCCTCCATACCCTCCTTTCACTGCCCTCGGTTTAGCGCTTTCTGCGAAGTCGCATCTTACTTGCGGAAAAATCATTTACCTCAATGCCTTCTTTCTTATTATCTCCTTTGTTTCATCAAGAGACGATAAGTTTAATTGCAATAAGGCGCGCCTTTATTACCTAGGCATTTTTTTATAATACTAAGTATGCTGTATGCTGTGGAAACTAACGCAAGTCTCTCAACCCTAGAATGGAGATGGGTTACCCCATATAAGGCAGGGGTTCCCAAAGTGGGCGATAATGCCCCCTTGACGGCGCTGCAGGCCCAAAGGGTACGAGACCCAGAAAAAAAAGGGGGTGTTGTGTAGAGTTATAATGGTTATAGCGGTTTTTAAGTAGGTGTAAAAATAATTTATCCTCAGTGGCCAGTAGACAAAATAAGTTTGGGAACCCTTGATATAAGGTCTATTTTGATCTTAAATAACATAACATAACATAACATACCATCACGCCTGCATTCCCCGAAGGGTTAGGCAGAGGTGTACTAAGGTACACCCACAGTTCGCCGGTATGTTTAGGTCCCATGTAATAGGGGGCGAGACTATTGCCATTAACCGGGCAAAAAATCCAAACTCCGAGCTGCTACTGGGAATTTCAAAGCCCAATATCACTTTGCTCGACCTGGGAATCGAACCCAGGACCTCTAGCGTAGCAGTCGCGCTCAGGACCACTTGGCTAATGTTGCAGTAGTGATCTTAAATAGTCATATAAATAGTTAGTCAATAATCGTTCGTTTCGTCCACCTTTCATGCTAGTTTCTACTGACCTCTACTAGCTCTCAGCAACCAGTCTCTGTTAGTGTGCGCTGTATGCTCGAGCCGGGCCTGCACGGCGACGGCGGCGCGCTGCGCAGTCGCAGCAGCGGGGACCACAGTGCGAAGTGCCTCCAGTGCACGAGACTCGTCTGACTGGCGCAACCTGATACAACACTTACAGGTTAAAACATAGTAAGGCATTACACTGATTGTGGCGGCGTGTGAGGTCTCAATATAAGCGAGAAATCGTTACGTTTAAAAATCATTATCAATATAAACATGCATGCTTATATTGCTGAAAGATAAAAATACAATCTACATATACTTCTACATACATACCATCACGCCTGTATTCCCCGAAGGGTTAGGCAGAGGCGTACTAATGTACACCCACAGTTCGCCGGTATGTTTAGGTCCCATGTAATAGGGGGCGAGCCTATTGCCATTAACCGGGCACAAATTCCTAACTCCGAGCTTCTATACTTCTACATACATATACTTCTATAATAATAATATTATAAAGAGGAATGATTTGTATGTAGGTATGTGTGTATGTATGTAACGAATAAACTCAAAAACTACAGGGCCGTTTTCAAAAATTCTTTCAGCATTTGAATGCCAATTATTCCAGATTAACATAGGTTTTAGAATATTTTGAAAAAAGTTAGGCATTTCTCCACCCGTGCCAAGCCAGGGCGGGCAGCTAGTAACAAAATATATAGTATGAATATCGCGTTAAATTAAAGACACATAACTAGTTCCAGAATATGGCTTACCTGATCCGTTTCTCCTCCAGATATCTGATAAACCGTGCTTCACTTGGCAGAAGGAATATCACGGCGGCCCCGACTTGATCCGCTCGCCCTGTGCGACCCACCCTAGATAGTACAATATAATTACATAACAAAAAACCATCACGCCTGTATTCCCCGAAGTGTTAGGCAAAGGTGTACACCCACAGTTCGCCGGTTTGTTTAGGTCCCACGTAATAAAAGGCCGAACCTATTGCCGTTGAGCCGAAAATTTTGTAGAAAACCCCAACAACAATGGCCGACCTGGGAATCGAACCCAAGACCTCTTGCTTAGCGTACCAGTATTTAGGGCCACTAGACTAATAAGGCACTCTTATATTCCCTACTATAATGATCTACGTGACTTAGCTGGATGGTTTAAACTCAGACATTCTAATAAGAAAAAAATAGAAAATATTTTATCAATTTATGGGGCAAACGAAACTAAAGAAGTAGGTACTCGTTAACAAGTTTTTTAAGTGAAGGAACGCATCAAATCTTTATAGATACCTGTGCACGTAGTCGGTGGCAGATGCTGGCACACAGAACTGTAGGACGAGGTCTACTCTTGGCACATCTATTCCTCTGGCAGCGACATCCTGATCAATTTGATAATAGAATTAAGTGCAATGCGAAGCGGCCACCCGCAGTCTGATAATTATTTATTGTTGATTCGCGCCTTTATTTTAATATGGGCTCAAGGTCTTTTTAGATTTTTTAGGGTCAATATTAAATCTAACATATCAAATCTCAGTGTATACCAAAACAGAAGCCTGGCATCGCGTAAGCACTGAGCGCCGCGTCAGTAGCTACCGCCCGCTGCGACTGAGATTAAACCCGATACGATCTCGCCTTCGCACCGTTATTATCTACACTATGGAGGACATTACACCGCGCCTATTGCCGTATTAATGCAATTAAAAACACACTACCACGTACAACGTTTTCGTTGCGGCTAATTACACGATTAGAAAATATTTTACGCTACCTCACCTACAACGCTGAACAACCGTGGAAAATTTTCAAATGATAATAAAGTTCTTTCTCAGGTATCCACTGCAAAACCCTTTATACATATAGTCAATTACTAATTATAGGTCTAGAAGCTAAAGCTTAGTTTTTCGTTGTCTAAGTTTAAGTTTTTGTATATGCAGTACACGTTAAGTATATACAGATATAAAAAAACTAGTAAAGTATAAAGACTAATAAATCTTTAGCATAAGCGAAACCTTGACCAACTAGCACCCATAGGATCTATGCAATGAATTCTACACAATAAAATTGTTTGAATCCGTAACAGTAAGGTACCGATGCAGCGATGTCGGCGATGATAGATGTAATAAACACATATAATTGTTCATAATCGAAGCGTATTGTGGCGGCGGTGTGGGAGCGCACAGAGAGCTAGATGAATGACCAGCTAATAGGCAACGAGCCACAGTAGCTAGCGACAAAGGTGTGCACCGGGAATACGACCGCCTTAGAATGTGATTCAATCATTAATCTGGTAGCACGTATTTCGAATATAATAAATTGAAATTTTATTGTACGCATACACACGATTAAAAAATATTCCCGACGCGGTATTATGAACGTTTACTGTTGTATTCAGTTACATGATCGACTACACATTGATGAGACGCGAGATATGATGAACATAAGCAGCATTGAAATACAAAATTTGAATAGGTAATACGATTATTTTACAAACTCACTGAAACTTACCGTGCAAATGAGGACTCCACTTTTGGCAACGCGAAACTGCTTGAACACCTCCATTCTCTGTTCATGGGGCATGGATCCGTGGAGACTGAACATATCCAAGTCGACCGGCACCAGGCCTCCTTCGGTCGGCTCTTCGTATTCTACTTGGAATTCATCCGAATCATCCGAATCATCAGAAGAACCTTCACCCTAAAAAATCTTAAGGATGTATCAAGACCGTTTTTGTTTACAATATTCGTCTTAAATCACTGTTTCAACTTTACTTACATTGTTATCTTCATCACCTTTTCTTTTCTTTGCTTTAGAATGTTTATCTTTGCCTTGATTTTTCTTTTTTACTTTCACGTCTTTTCCAGATAAAGCAGTTTCAATCAAATCTGAGAGGTAATCGACCATTTCTAGCGTCGCCATAAAAATGATCATTTTACCACCTTTCTTGTTCATAACGCAATGTTCCACGATAAGTCCGCAAAGTGTGACCAGTCTTAGTTTCATAGGGACGATGAGGAATGTTTGATTGACTGTTGCAGGTAGTACCAATTCGTCTTCGACTATCGCCGTTTTCAATGCTGCCGCGAAAGTATTAACAGATGGAGAGTCTTTAACTTCATCCTCATCACCATCAGAATCATCTTCAGTGTCATCTTTTGCTACTTTAGGATTTTTAAGTTCGTGGTCTCTTTGTGCTTTAAAGTATTCATAATCAGAATCACTGTCACTGTCTTCATCATTATTGGTATCCTCAGCGACTGTAGTGTTACTTTGCGTAATGCCTTTACTTTTGAATAGGTCAGGATGGTTTAACCCAGTGAATGCTTTTAATCCTAGAGTGAACGAAACTAATTTAAAATGTACACTTTTACAACAATCTTATCGCACCATTTTAAAAGACTCACCTCTTTTAGCTTCTGTATTTTTTTCTTCATCATGCTGTCGTGGAATTTCTTCATCAGATTCTTCTTTGATTACTGATTTAGTTTTATCTTGTTTCGGTTTTTCTGGTAAACTTTTAGCTTCAGTTTTACTCTTCACTTCGCTTACATTTTTACTTTGGTTAGGTTTCAATGAATCGGCTATAACTGCTTTACCTTCAGAAGTATCTACAAATACAGGATTCACCAAAGTAATTCCTGCCAAGTTTTCAACAGCCTAGAAGATTTAATGAGAATTATAATTTCTGAAAATTTGTTCTTTAGGATAGCATAGGTAATAATTTAGTTACGTCTTACCTTGGTCAGTGTGGCTGAAAGTAAAATAGTTTGCTTTTCTTTAGACAAAAACACTTCTGTCAAATGATGTTTTACTTCAGATGTTTCTTCACTGCTTTCATTTTGACTAGCTTTTTCAATATCATCATTATCTGGAATTTTCTTATGCACATTTTGTTTCATGAGAGCAATAGGGTCGTATGTAGCAGCGTTTTTATGATCCCCAATAGCTTTTACAATAGCTGCAACATCTTTTTCATAACCCATATCAAGTAAACGATCAGCCTCATCCAATACTAAACATCTACAAAAAACATTACACAACAAAAAAAAATAAACATAAACCTTTAACCAAATCAATTTCCAAAATATAGTGGCAGCAAAATAAAATTAATTACATTTGTTTTATAAATTTTGTAAGTTATCAACTACTATAAATAAAGTTCCCCCAATTATATAAAAAACAAAAATTATTTATTGAATTCACGTCTAATTGTTATTATTCATTTTCTTTCATTATAATAAAAGCACATTTTAAAAGAGTTTTGTAAATTCTGCTTACCCAGTCTTGGCAAAGTTAAAAGATGTTGTATGTCTTAAATGGTCATTGATGCGGCCTGGTGTCCCAACCAATATATTTATTCCCTTCCTTAGTCTAGCCTTCTCTGCCTTCCTTTTTTGTCCTCCACTCAATAGACCAGGCACAATCCAATGGAATGGCTAACATAAAAAGAAGTTCATAGTTTTTTTTTTATAATATGTATCTCATAACTAATATAATTAACATTCAATTCATGAATTGCCTCATAAAGCCTCTTTAGTCTAGTGGTCATGCTGCACTAGATATTCTGGGTTTGATTGCCAGGATAAGTATAGTATTATTGGGATTTTCTAACAAATTCAGAGCAGCAGCATGGAGTTAGGATTTATGCCTAGTTAATAGCAATAGGCTCACCCTCAATTACATGGGGCCTAAACGTAACAGTGAATGGTGGCTGGTGTACAACTGTGCATTAGCACATGTCTTCCTAACTCTTTAAGGAATACAGATATATAATGGTATGTAATTTATAACATTTGTAATTAACTATAGGAATGATAAGAAAATAATAACATTATTGTTTTTGACTGGAATTTAAAAAGCTCATTATATACCTACAGCAAAATTGAACTATATTAAGATCTAAAAAATATAATTCATAACAGACAAAGAAAAATTTACATGCCTAGGTGTCAAAGTACTACTCCACATCACTGTCACCATACTCAGAAGACTGGCTGCATTGCCACATTGAATGGCAATACTAATCCTTTGATTAAAGAATAAACCAGCCCTCTAAGTTCCTCATGATTTCATTATAATAAAACATATAATATAAACAAGTCCCTGGTCTTAAAACAGAGAATCACCTACCTTGACTAGTTTAATAAACAGTTCATAAGTCTGAACTGCCAGCTCCCTGGTTGGTATTACAACAATAACCCGGATGCCATCATTCCTTGTAATCTTAGGCCTTATGGCTTGTAGCCCTTCTATGATTGGCAATGCATATGCCAGTGTTTTTCCTGACCCAGTCTGTGACCTAGTTTATGAATTATTTAATAAATAATAATATTATCAAAACAACTTCAGCGCCAGTTAAACCCATGAGTTACCACTAATGTCACATATCTGGCATAAATTGCCGTAGCCTTCGGCAGATAGCCATAAAAAAAAAATCTCCAGCACCAGGCACCCAGCCCCAGTCACTAAAATGTCATGATGTGGATATGTGATAAATAAGAATAAATAGGATGTTACCATGAAGGTTTTGAGCATTGTATAGATAGATACAAGGGAAGGGAGAGACCAAAAAGATTATTATATAAAAAAAGAGGACATACTACCTAAGTCATTTAGATCATTAGGATAGGGGCAAGAGAATGATGATTATCAACGATATTTAACATAGTTTAACATTTTTAACATGGCTGGTCAAATATAATGACTTAACACAAAGAAAAGCAAAACGAAAAAGATACTCCAAAATTTCTTGGTATATTCAAACAGATTTTAAAGATCTTTTGTTTTACTATAACCTACTAAGGTTAATTGATATCCATCCTGCTGTGACACGATATAAAAATCACTTTCAATCTTACAAAATAAATATAAATTATCAATTGTTATATTTAACTTTACTGCCTCGTTAGTCTAGTGGTTTCAAGTGTGACCGCTACGCTAGAGGTCTTGGGTTCGATTCCCAGGTCGAGCAAAGTGTTATTGGGTATTTCTATGAAATTCTCAGTAGCAGCTCGGAGTTTGAAATATGTGCCCGGTTAATGGCAATAGGCTCGCCCCCTATTACATGGGACCTAAACATACAGGCGAACTGTGTGTGTACCTTAGTACACCTCTGCCTAACCGTTAGGGGAACCGTAATACAGCCGTGATGGTATGTTTATGTATGTATATTTAACTTTACATGGGAACTAAAGATATCAGCAAACTCTGGATATACATTAGTATGCCTCTGCCTAACCCTTCTGGGAATACAGGTGTGATGGTAAAGTATGTTATGTTATATTTAACTATCAAGTAACTAACTACAATACATAAAACTCTTTCAGCCAGACCTTAACATAGTCATTGTGATAAAAAATATTTTTAATGTTGGCTTACCTAATAAGCACATCTCGTCCCTGCAAGATTACAGGGATTGCATTCTGTTGCACTGTCATCAGTTCTTTCAAACCTAAGTTCTGCTGCAAGTTAGCAACACTATGTGGGTGTATATCTAAGTCTGAGAAAGTCCTGCCAGCGAATACTTGCTCAACAATAGGTTTCACAGCCCGCTGCCCAATGCGGGGCACTTGTGGATTGTTTTTGAAAAGTGATGATATCCATCCACCACTTCTAGGCTTATTTTGTTTCAATTGTATGGTATCACTGAGGTCCTGATAGTTTTTCCCTTGATATTTCCCTTTGTTTTCACTGAGATCTCGAAGTTTGGCTCCCAAATCGTCAGATTTATTTTCAGTATCAGCCGCTACTTTTGCCACTTTCTTAGGCGGACCTTCTGCATTTTTTACAACTGCACGGTTTGTTTGAGCTAAGTTCTGAGGTCTTTTCCTAGCTATAGTTTTACCAGTAAACTTTGGATTGGAAATAAACTTGTATTCCCCTGCATTCTTTTGTAGAGCACTTGATTTTTTCTGATCCTAGCAAAACAAAACCGGTTAACGTGGACTCCAGGGATAAAAGAACATCTTTTACAAATCTTTTACTTACCTTCTTAGGCACTGATATATTTAATTGTAAATCGTCCATATTTCCTTGAACTAGGTAGCTATTTACGTTTCTAAAAACACTCTGTAAAAGTGAGGTTAGAACACACGTTTTGACGTTTCTTGTGTTATGGTTTTTTGACGTTTCACGTTTGCGTTCTGAAACTATGAGATAATTAAAGCTTTCAGAAATACGTAGATTATCTTTATTAATTTATCAAAATGAATTTACGTCTCCCATATTTTACGTATCCTATTCAAATCTTATAATATTCTTTATCTCCAGTACAATGCCCCATAGGCCATACTCAGGTAGGTATTCAATCGGAATAATTAAGCAGGTCGATTGCGATTCAAAATTACCTATTTAGAATTAGAAGAAATATTGATTATACACCTCGCGTCGTTACTTCACGCCGGTATAATTGCTCATATTGTATCAAGCACAAGTTCGGTTGTGCATGGAGTAAAGTTCGCACCTTTGGAATGGATTGTCTAGGTACCAGCTCGGGCTTTGGAATCCGTTGAGAAGCGTGCCAAGAAGCTCATAAGCAACGAGTCCCTTGTCCGTCCTAAGCTCCAAAGTCTGAAACATCGCCGCAAAGTTGCCAGCTTATCGGGTTTGTTTGTCGGATCAGATCACCGCAGTCTTATTCCCCCTTTTTACTATCAGACGACCAGAAGCGCGAAAAAACGACATCAATTAATGGTGGACATTCCAAAAACCCGAACAAAACGGTGCGTATCTACCTACTGCTGTTAAGTGGAATGCGATCCCCGAGTGGATCTTCTCCGATAGATATAAGTAATCTGGGCCTTTAAACATTCTGTATGTGAGTGAATCGGTTTCTTCTAGGCAAGCATGCTCCATCGTAGATCGCAGTGTTGCTTAACATCAGGCGACCTTGCGATCAAGCTTAGGCCTAACAGGAATTTAAAAAACACCTAAGTATAGCCCGATTTAAATTAAAATATTCATCAGTTCATTAAAAATATACATACCTACCTATCTAACTTTATTTTGGTTTTGTGACAACGATTCCTTTTCGCCTAAGTATAATATGTAGATTTTACGTAGACTTTACACTTCTGTTATAAAAGCATTAACTTTAACGTATTTTGTAAGCAGCGTACACTTACGGACACGTGCCCTAAACATAGTGATGAAGGGAATTATGTGAGGATCACGTGGCGACACGTGGCGCCAAAATATTCCTTTATTACATACACTATATAGGGTGAAACAAATATTTGTTATTCAAAACCCCATAATCTGATGATATTAAAAGCGGATAGGCGTAACTCCTAAGCATTTTGTTAAAAAAAATGTTTTCTTAAAGATTTAAAGTATTTTGATCTTAAGCATCTTGTTAGATTAGTGCTTTAAAAAGCAAGAAAAGTATTGAAAAAATTAAAAGCGCACCAATTGCACTATTACTTCTGATAAATGATATCTTAGTAGATAATTAGGTGCAGATAAAGTGGCACTCAGCAAAAAAAAACATATAATATGTAAACAACAACACGATGACAATACATATTAGGAGACATTTTATCCATAACAACAAAGCATTCAAAGGCCGCTAAATCCGTACACTTAAAATTCAGTAAACGCACGATTTGGGTACACAGGGAAAAAACCGTGAGGGCTATAGGATGAAGGTGCTAGGGCGCGACGTGATTGCAGGCGGCCAGCCGGGACGACCCCGCGTACCCACCGGTCCACACCCTCTTATAAAGCAAACACAACCATAATTTTTGTATAAGCAGAAGGTACTTACTCAAAAATAAATAGTTATTATGTAGGTAAAGACTTATTCATAATTCTTAAAAATATTATGAATATTATCGTTCTCAAGTTAAAAAAATAATTTTGTACTAAGTATAGTAAATCTGTATAATAAAGTATCTGCTATTGGAACGCGCACCCTTTAATTAAACCTAGGTAAGTATTTTAAACTTTTAAAGAAGGTATAGGTAGGTACATACCTATATACCAACGACCTACTTTTAATATTTACTTATTTTACACAACGAGATTATACAATGACATTCCAGTTTTAATTTAGCATTTTCCTAAAGTCAGTTTTGTCGTCTTGTGAGTACTGCATTAAAAAACACACAAAAAAGAATAGTAAATATTTCAATAATTTCATATTTTTTTTGAAAAAGCTTTACCTTTTACTTATTTAGGGCAAAACTAACTCAGATAAGTATAAAAAACTACCCATTGTGATACCAGGTATTTGCCCTACCGAGGCCGTACCGCAACGTCTTACTACGATTCTTTGTAGGGTATGATCCCTCTTATTCGCTGTAACAGGTTTCAGTTTCAGCTTGTACTAGTTTACCAGTTTATGCTTATTGTACGGAAATCCTGTAAAATGCGGGGTCAGCTTTATACTGGAAATTTATAATGACCTGTAGCTGTATGTACGGCCCTTGGTCGGTTTAACAGCATAATGGGTTATTACGAATCAAGTCGCTGTTCTTCGTAAGCTACAATAACATAACAGATATCAATCGCCATTAACGAGTACACCCTCAGACGCCTCGTTCTCCTACATGCTACGCTGTCGTAGCAGGTAACGAACAGCTACGAGTCAAGATGGCGCGTAGTTCTACGTGCTAAGTTGTCGTAGCAGGTAACGGACAGCTACGAATAAGATTGCACGTTATTCTTCTACACGCTACGCCTGGCATAGCAGATAAAAATTAGCTGCGAGTCAAGTCGGCACGTAGTTCTACTCGCTACGCTGTCGTAGCAGGAAACTGACAAATACAAATAAGTTGGCACGTAGTTCTTCTACATGCTACGCTGTCGCATAGCACGTAATAGTCAGCTACGAAGCACAACTCAACAATCGGCTACAACTCAAGTGTGCGCGTAGATCTTCTACATGCTACGCTGTCGTAGCACGTAATAATCAGCTACGAAGCACAACTCAACAATCGGCTACAACTCAAATGTGCGCGTAGATCTTCTACATGCTACGCGGTCGTAGCACGTAATAATTAGCTACGAAGCACAACTCAACCATCGGCTACAACTCAAGTGTGCGCGTAGATCTTCTACGCGCTACGCGGTCGTAGCAGGTTATTAATGAACTACGAGTCAAGCAGTCGTTCTCATATTCACTCAGTCAGTCTATCGAAGAACGATAGCGAATGTTTCCGGGACCCAGAACGATTTTTATCACAGCTATTCTAAGTACAATATTGGTAAATATTAACTACTAGCTTTTGCCCGCGGCTTCGCTCACGTGAAGCGATATTAAAGGATTAAAAATGGATCCCAAAAATAAATTAATCAAAAAACAGTGATGATCTCTTTGTATGGGTCGATATCATAATAGTAGAGACTAGATTTTAAATTGTGTTTCATTTGCATCTGTATAAATCGTATCAAGTCATTAATTTATTATTACCATTTAATAGTTTAGATACCAGCCATGGCGTTAAAACCAACAACATGTAAGGAAGCAATAGCTCGTTGGGAAAAGATAAAAGGAGAAAATTCTGCCGAAGCCAAAGTGATTGAGTTGCAGTTTCAGTGGCCACCTATAGAAAAGATGGATGGGGCGCTGTCCACATTAGTAAGCTGCGAGTGAGAGCGACATTTGATCTCAAAAATCTTTAAAATAAATTACATAGTTATCTTAGGAGTAAAATATTATCTATTCATTTTTGGTTACATAGAGATTTTTTTAGGAAGTTAAGTTTATCATCGAATATGATTGACAAAATAGCCGGCATTGCTGGAATGAGAAGTCTCAAGATTCTATCGGTGGGCAGAAATTACATAAAATCTTTGGCAGGAGTAGTAAGTGGTTTAATTTCAATTTACGATACATTAGAATTTATTTTATACAAAGCCTCTGCCTAATCCTTCGGGGAATACAGGCCTGATGGTCTATTGTTTTAATTCATACTTGAAAATTCTTGTCTGTACTTTCAGTAGGATGTTCTGTAGTGTTAAATGAAGTTGTGCTCTTTAAGTATAGGTAATTATAATCGCTTAATCTTAACATGTTCAGGTTCCCATGTATTTGGATATTCCTATATAACACGGGATGTTTTTATAAAAGGACAACGCTGAACAAATGTAATTTTTAATACATCCTATGGGGACCTCTGGGCATAACTTTAATTTGATTTTAGGAAACTGTAGCGGAAACATTGGAAGAACTTTGGATAAGCTACAATCCCATCGATAAATTGAAAGGCGTTGGATCTCTCAAGAATTTGAAGGTGCTGTACATGTCCAACAATCTTATCAAGGAATGGGTGGAGTTCAATAGATTGCAGGTCTGTTATTTACCTATGTTTAACGACATTTTTATGTTAATTAACAAAAATAAAATCGATTGATAAATTATAAAAAAGGAATATAACGAGATTTTTTTTTTGGAAATTTGTCGGTTTACCAGTATGTGTAATTGTACCTCATCGTGAGAACGACTAAACATAAAAATTAAGTTTTTTCATCTAATAGATGAGTATTGTAGACTGTCAGCCCCGCGTTGTAGATAAAAATATGTAGGTATATACCTACAAGCTAATAGAAAGATGCCATAACTGTTGGTTTTAGTGAACTAATGTTTTTAGAAGAATAAGGAATTCTTCTGAAAGAAGAACTTACTGATGTTAACAATTATACTTACTATGCGCCTTAATTAACTATTAAATTGCACAAGAAGCAAAGAAAGCTTATATTTCGGACTCCCACAGAACACATTTTTTACTAAATAAATACATGAACCCTGCGAGAAACTAAAAAAGGCCTCTCAGTTTATCAACGTAATGCTATGATATTTAAAAAAACATAATGCGTTATTTACAATAACGTAATGTACTACAAGAGTCCAAATCCACGGAATTTTAAAGAGATTTTGTCTGTATATCCCTTCTATCTTGCTCATGAATGTTAAGCGCCAGACAAGTGTAGCGGCCTGATTGAGAAATACATACATATTCATTCCTTTAGTCGCTGTGCTTACACTTTAGTTTAGCAGATTATTGTTTTATTTATTTCCAGGTCGAGCAAAGTGTTATTGGGTTTTTCTATGAAATTCTCAGTAGCAGCGGAGTTTGGAATTTATGCCCGGTTAATGTCAATAGGCTCGCCCCCTATTACATGGGACCTAAACATACCGGCGCACTGTGGGTGTACCTTAGTACACCTTTGCCTAACCCTTCGGAGAATACAGGCGTGATACGGTACGTTAATGTTGTTTTATTTTGTAACAGGATTGTCCAGCCCTAAAAGACTTGGTTTTCATTGGAAATCCAATATGTGACAACCAGCCAGACGTTGAAACGTGGCGCAACCAGGCCTCCACTCGCCTCCCACAAATCATAAAGCTGGATGGCATACCTATCATCAGGGAGTAATTTTACAAGCCCTACCTACGATACTACTTGCTTTTAACAATTAACTAGATTTTAATCATAAAGTTATATATTTTTTAAAAGACCCATAAATAATTTAATGAATTTAGTTTTTTTTCTTCCACGGTATACCTAAATAGTTATTATTATAGAACCACCGGGTAAGTATTGACGCGCTTTAAGTATTTTTTTCATTAATTAATTTAAATAAGTATGTACCTTTTGAATCGCTTGACATTTCGACCAGGTCACTAGTACTATAAGAATGTCATGTAACGCAATAGTTAAGATATAGTTATGTTTTGACAAAGTTATTCTGACGGTCGTTATTATCCGTTGGGAATTCGGCAAAGTGCCTCAAAATTTAATTCTTTGATTTGATTGCGTGACAGTTTCCGTAACAATAGGCGATAGAGGGCCACTTGTTTAGCCTATGAATTGAAATGACGATAATACTCGAAATAATAGCGTCGTCGCATCGCCTCGCTTGCTTGACATTTATGACAGATTATGACTCTAGCAACACTAATAACTGCTGCACACGCCATCTTTCTATTAGCTGACGCAACTAAAACATGACAGCGCTAGGATTGAATTCCATTAATCGAATAATGATTGCGATGGACAGATTAAAGATTACGAGTAGATAATTCAACTAGCTCCGTGAAGCGATTAATTGTCAAAATTTGGTGATAATAATAAAGATAAAGTATATCTCTATATATAAGAAAATACGTACGTACGGTAGATAAGTAGGTATAAGTACTTAGTTACTTTTATGAGCCAATTGGCTATCCACATTTCCTCCGGAAATCGATTGCGATGGTGAAAAACGCGTGGAGATTGCGTAAATGACCCCCTGCTACGGTTCTAAAAAGCAGCTTTTTTATCGCAAATAATCTAAATCTTCATATGAATGCGTCGCCATTGTCCGTTCGGCTTTATGATTCGTCATACGTCTCAAAGCCGACTTAATAGCCTGCTTAATTCGCGCCAAAAGGAAATACGAATTGGCCGGGGACGCCATTGCCGGCGGAAAAGTCCCTCTCGCTGTAGAAGCGCGAATAGCCCCGCCATTGTGTTGCCACTAATAAAATTTAATGATGTAAACGGATAGCACAAATTTATCTAACTCAGACAACTTGTAGGGAGCGAGGCACTGAGGGGAAATCAATTAACGACAATATATCAGCTGTAAAGCAAATTGAATTCGGTATTGTTATCCGATACTGTTGGGAGTTTAATTGTAGGTTCTCTTAATTGATAGCGCTAATTTGTATTTTTTAAACGAACGCATTAGATATGTATATGAAAATGTACCTACTCCCTCCTACAGCTCGCTTAAAGTTTCGACAAAATTACTGCTTGCATTCAGGATTATTGTCCATAGCACCTAATTTCCAAAATATTTCACAAATCTTATCTGGGGAAACGTTCGGAACTGTATTTCGTTGAATCTGCGCGAAAACGCGCTGGTTTGTTGGTCAAAAAGTTTCATATAATTATAAAGTATTCTGTCTTAAGTTCACGACTGCCTATGAATAGGTTACTGCGATGACCATAAGCTACTTTTTGCTATTCCTATAGTATAGTAGGTAGACATCAATATCGCCATGTGAAATAGTAGGTTCCATGTGTAAACGATACGAACGTCTATAGTACGATGGTCGTAGATACATAACCGGCGTAAGCGACATTTGATTTTAATTTGGCACTCAATAATTTAATGGAAATCCGGTCATTGCGTACTCAGCGTAATGGACCGATAATTGTCCATCCAAACAGAAGTAACTCTGTTAATCAAAATGAAGCTCGCACCTTCCCTACGCATTATAAATGAAGTAAGCTCCCTCGTTAATGCGTACAAATGCCACCGACCGCCACCTAACCCATCATTATTTAATTATTAACACTACAATCGACCTAATTTTGATTTCTATTTGACATTTCGATTATGCGGCACATAGCCGCCGGCGAGCCGCCATTTTGTGACATCTGTCCTCGAATGTGTTACGAACTATAAAATTCAATTTCCCCAATCGGCCAGCTCGACACATTTATTATTCATAGGTCGGTACCTAGATGCCCGGCCACTAACAGATGTGATCTTTTACGTGTAGGAATATCAAAAAACATGACGTCGATATATAAAGAGTAGTGATTCTAGGGGACATGAATTTAATATAAGATCATGTGAATCCAATTTATGGAAATATTGGGATAAGTATAAAAGAAAGTCCGAATACACTCACAAATAAGGTATTCAGTCGCGTGACATCGGAGTTTTCCCGATGCGGGAAATGAGTTTTTATTTCAGTTATTGAAAATTTGACTTGTATTGCTTCTGAAAACCTATTAATATTGTAGGAATGTAACTCGTAGTTTATTGGCAAGCAATCAACTTCAGGTCACGCTACTGATCGCGTTTAATACTTGATTCAATTGACTGATATTCATGCGTTTAATGACTGTATCGTCCCAGATGGTGGACGGCTGAACTGCTCTATTTTAATGTACGAATGGTGCTTTAGTTAGTAAATGTTCGTACCATCGAGTTCACTTTCTTGTACTAGCCAATAAATCAATCCATGTCCTCGGTAATGCACATCCATTTGCTCGCATAGCCTAATTGCCTTTAGCGCCGCCCAATAGCCGCATTAGGTTAAAATGTCGGCCGAGCTGCCCGCCCCATCCCCGGGCTCGGACGCTAAACTCATGAAACTTCGTATATTCGACTATAATGGCTGATTTTCTAGCTCACGAGATGTATCCCCAGCAAACGGTCGCGCTTACGCCACTCAAAGGCGGAGAAAATGGCTTAAGTGCTTTCTCTATTATGCTTAAGGTCGTTCGTGAAAAGGATAATTTTCAACTCTCCAGTGCCCCCACTTCATTCGGGAGTGGAATTAGTGGGGATAGGATAAAGAAGTTGCATGATATTTTAGGTAAACCTACTAGGTACCTATTAAATTTTACAGCTTTAATTTACTCTAATGGTTGCCATTAGTTATTCTGTGATGTAAGCTATTATCCGTTAATAAGAAAAAAAGAAACAAAAAAACACTAATCTAAACTAAAAATATAATATTCCGTGCCCGTGGACGTGCCAAATAGGTCCAGTTCAGCTAAATGTCCAACCGCTCCGGTGAGCTGCCTGGCGCTCATTTTCAACTGGACCTTAAAAAAGTGAGAATCACGTAGGTATGCAAACCAGTATTTTAACACATTGTTTCAGTATGTTGCGTTTAGACCCAGGTATCTTCGCGCCGCAATTATTCTTCTACCATTACTTCATACCACAATTAAAAATTATATAATCGATCAGAGTAATGTGTAACTAAGTACCTCTTACTTAGTAATGTAATATTATATTAAGTAAATCATGTCCATACTTTTCCAACGTCAAGTGAGATAATATATTTTTAAGTTGGGTAACCTATTGTCGCGGCAAGCGTCGAGGGTAGCGAAATAAAGCTTTTCCAACAAACAATAGTTCCGGCCCTTTGTCGCACTCGGAGTTGAGTAAACATTAGTAGTTGAGGGTATTGTGAGAGGTTTCCTCCGCCTCCGAAGCTCCTTTGAGTCGCCGCCGCGCTCTACTGACTCCAGGCCTAACAGTTTACGGCCAGATAACTTCCACTTACCTCTCATTACCTTTTGTTTGCTATGAATTGTTTGTTTTTGTTAAAGAATGTTCCCAAATAAATGTTTTGTGTTGTGCCAGGCCAATTTTAGTTGGAAGATCATTATTTCTTATACTTTTAGTCCCTGCAGTTCACATCTAGAAAATAATGAATTTGAATAGATTAAGTATTATCTACGTAGGTAGGGTACCTACTCACTACTTGCTAGAAACACAGCAAGTAGTGTCACGTACTTTAAGACTGTTTTATGTTTAATATGGTTTATAAATGATATTTATCTACTTAGGACTTTTATATACTTTTCTTAATCTTGGTCAATGATAAAAATAAATTGTGATAATAAATAAATATAATTATTTATAATAATTTCTTGATTCATGTATAACTAACCAACAAATCTTTCGCCTTTATAATATTAGGTAGTTTAAATTCGTCATGAATGAAACGCTTGTACAGTAGTAGGTACCCAAAAACTTTAAGCGTACAGTAACTATGTAGGTAAGTACCTACTTATGAACTGTACAAACAGTAGAAGTCACGACTGCATCATAAATTTCTTTCAACATTAACACCTACTTTCCATAATAGCCGATAAACCAAATTTAGTTTTCATGTTACGCACCCTCCACAACTACTTATAATAAGCAATGATCAATGGAGAATAATCCTATTGTGTCGCGCGCACACAAAAAACCATGTCTAAATTATTCCGCCACGGTTTCGCGCTAATATCTCCATTACATTAGTGTAGAGCCTCATTGTTAGCCGTACATCTACATGAAAAAGATTACGCGCCAAAATGTTGACAGTTGTAGCATACACAAAAGAAAAGTGAGTGCATTTCGATATACGCATAATGGTTTGTGTTTATTTAATTTAAGTCACTGGCAACATAGAATAATAGCGTGTTTTCGCCAGCGGCGCGCAGCGTTCCGACTTGAGTCGGGAGCGCCTCGGGGCAATAAAATTAATGAAGCGTGGAGATGGGACCATTTTACTTGTATTATTCGTCTCCTGCGGCCTGAGACTGGAGCGAATGTCCATTAGTTCTGTTTTAACATGTTAGCGAGGTTGAAACGTTGTAAATGTGATTTACTTTACAGAGAGGGTGGAAAAGTAGCTGGAGAGATTTGATCACGATCAGTAGCCAAAGCGATCGGAAGTGATCTCAAATACCCATTTGCTTATAGTAAGAGACCATTATTTATTTACTTCAGTCAAACTATTTAAATGAGCCCATCGTTATTTACGATTACCTAAATAAAAAAAGTAACTCTGTATTACTTACTTACTTTTTTACGATATCGATAGGTATTACATAACATACCATCACGCCTATATTCCCCGAAGGGTTAGGCAGAGGTGTACTAAGGGACACCCACAGTTCGGTATGTTTAGGTCCCATGTAATAGGGGGCGAGCCTATTGCCATTAACCGGGCACGAATTACAAACTCCGAGCTGCTACTGGGAATTTCATAGAAAAACCCAATAATACTTTGCTCGACCTGGGAATCGAACCCAGGACCTCTAGCGTAGCAGTCGCGGTCAGGACCACTTGGCTAATGAGGCAGTTATATAGCAACGATACGATAGGTATTATCTTAAAGTAATATAATCATAGTGGTAAATTCTGCAAATTATACGGTAAACATTAACAAAGGGCGCATTACATCGCATTATATGTTAACTGATGATCAAACGATGGTAGAGCGTGCACGCGGGGCGGTTACTCGCGTCAAATTCTTTGCGATATCATCTTAATCCGCTAGTTTTAGTCCTGCACTAACGGGTCATTGTGAGCATGTGTGAAGAGCGTTTATATTCAGAGCTTCCAAATGGATTAGATTCATAATAAAAAATAAAAAGAGTAGAAAAAAGAGACCTACTATTAATTTAAAAAAACCTGGCAAATCCATTCAAGTAATTTCTAATTCAGTATTTTCTAATCTATCCACACCAGTGACCTCTATAATACTATACCTACTTTACTTTAACGAAGCAAAATAGCAAGAGAAATATATCAGTGATCAACACAGCATTAGTATGCTTGCAAGCATTGTCGTCATCGACAAGCTTGCCATAACAAAACTATTTTCTTAAAATATTAAATAGATTTAATATAACATAAAGTTATATTGCATTTGTTTTCTAATAGTTATAATAAAAGCTTTAGATAATATCATTCATAGGTAAGTACCTATAAGATATGGTAGGTAATAATAACATATTTATCTACAGACAGAAAGCTTTGGCAAACAGACACTCGCAGTGTGCAACACACTATTTCGTTAACTGCAGAAAATTACATAGAAGTCATTCCTTTATAAAAGCCTTCTCGACCACAAAGGGAGTATCGCAGGCGCTAAACCGTCGCACGCTCATTACGCGAACATTTGCTACCACTATTAGCATATCAAATGGCCTTATCTGATGTAACGGCTGCCCGCGCTGCACTCGACCGCTGCACACAACTAATGTTCCTACGAGACAATAACACGATTAGCGATATAAATACAGTAACAAGAGCATAACAAGGGATTTTTGCAGGATACATTGATTCTTATCAGGCGTCGCGCACTCGCGTTTACAAGGGTAATAATATATCTTTTTGAGATATTGAAACTGTACCTGTTTTCGGGGATAATTCCGTTGTTTAAAATAAGTAGGTATATTATTGTGATCAAACTTTGTTACTTTATAACATTATTCGTATAAGTTGTTGTAGAGGTTTGACATTCGCTTTACCTTTTTGTTCCTGGCGTTTCAGAGTTCAGGTTCTATCTATCCACAAGCAAAATCTTGTATCAAAAACAAGGCTGGTGAAAAAAATAACAACCAATTTTGTTTTACACGCGAATGATAAACTTTTATGAGGCAGTTACATAGCAACAATAGGCGGAGCGCACCCAAAGCCCGGAGGTTTAGTGCGTCCGATTTCCATACAAAAACTTCTATTTCCCCGACTAAATGGCACGTGAGAGGACATAAAACTGCGGGAAAACTACACCCAGCTACAGACTAGTTAGTTGTCTTTTTTATACTTTTTTACCCTTTGCAGGCAGATAAATAACCAACAGTAGTTGCAACGTGATTTATTGCAAGTTATAATAATACCGCAATTAAAATTGGGTATTTTTGCAATAATATTAATACTGTTCTAACATAATAATCATATTCAGGATCAGGGCGTAGGGCCACCTCCGAGTAAATTCACGTAAATTTAATTGCCAGTTCATTTTATAAAAAATCTGTCCTATTTTTTTGGAGTGTAGGTTGAGCACCATGTTAGAGCAGCTTCTAGCTGCTCAAACATGGTGAAGTAGGCCCTAAATAACATAGAAAATGTATTGCTATATATGGAACCTGAAAAAATGTATTGTTGAATTTGTGGCAAAAACACATCCAGTCTGACAAGAACATCAAAACATTCGATACGTACCAACGACATAGAAGTCGATAAATCGAATTCATCTTACAACACAGTTAACTCATACTAACTGAATCCGAGAATCTTAAGTAGGCATCATAAAAACTTATAGGGACGCTGGGCTCGGCGATGTATCCTACACGCGTCAAACTGATCTCGAGCCCACGGACTTGTGCCATCTCTTAGGAAGTGATTTGTCAGCGCCGCCCCCTCTCGATTGAATAATTCAAATAATCGAGGTATTTATATGTAAATAGCGAGCCACATCTCCATACGAAAGGGCCGATCGGTACATAAATTTCGCAAGACGACGAGAAAACTGCGACGCACCACCGATCTGATTTATTCGCTAAGTTTTGGAAAAAGTGGCGCGCGTCAGGAAATGTTTGTCTAATCGCGTTTATAGCCCCGACCCGGAATTTTGCGCCCCGCAGCACACGGGGGTGAGGCCCACTGTATTGATAACTTACACTGGAATAGTACCTACACAAATAACAACTGAAAAATATAGAACACAAAAACATCAATCTTGTATTTTTCTATATAAGTTTAATAATTATAATAAGTATTGTACTTACAATACTTATTATGATTTTTAAATTATTGCGAACTTCACAACAGGAAATAAAGCCATGATCACAAAGATATCTAGTTTTAGAAACCCAAAAATTAAAGCCTAATTTTTTGCTAGACGATCAAGTGCAGCCTAATGAACATTACCTAATTATTATTACAAATAATATGTCTAATGTTAAGTATATTGCAACTGTACCTTATTTATTTCCTACAATATGGTTGAGTCAAACCACGCCGATAAACTCGTCAAGCTCGTGAACAGGGTGCTGTCTTCGGCTCTAGGCTGTTCTTGCTGTGGCATTATTTTTTTATATCTATCTATATATATAAAAGAAAGTAGTGTTAGTTACTCCATTTATAACTCAAGAACGGCTGAACCGATTTGTCTGAAAATTGGTGGAGAGGTAGTTTAGAACCAGGAGACGGACATAGGATACTTTTTGTCCCGTTCCCGGGGGATGTGATGACAGACCGAATTCCACGGGGGCGAAGCCGCGGGCAGAAGCTAGTAATTAATAAATTTAACACATCAAACTCCATAATTCTCAACAACTATTAAAAACAAAGTTGTAAATGTTAATATTGTTATCATGATTTTTTAAATGTAGTATCTATGCTTAGTATTCGGTTTCTTGCGAGCTCTTCTCCATAAAACTTTTTGGAACCGTGCAACTAGTTTTGCCTTTTCAATAGTAGGTACCTATTTTAGTGGTCTAATTAAAATAAAACATTTTAACTTTGACATTACTTCCAACAAAGAAAATTTCTCGTCACATTAGCTCTTAAAAACCAATCCATAATTCCGTACTGAAAATAATAACATCATAATAATAGCAATTAATAATCACTCCACAATAATTAGAGCAACCTTTGACACTTATCCGTGGCAATACCTAATAACGTTGTTTACGAGGCATTCGGTAGTCCGCAGCAGAGCCATCATACGGGTGCGACACTCTATTAGTCATTGGAGCTGGCAACACCGCCTCATCAATCATACTAGTACGAGCGGGGAGGAACGGGTAAAGTGTTAATAATCGCTACTGCCACTATTGTTCATTTCTAACTAAATTCACGTATGAAATGATATCACTAACCTGCTGTAGAGCCATAGTATAAGTTCAATAGCACACACTGAACTAATATGAAAAGTCTATCTAACCAAAATAGAATTATAATACCTAGGTACAGTGTGTATTGTATGAAATAGTTCAACCAGTTCCGTGCAAAGAAAGATTTATAGTTAGCTCCGATAGAAAGTAGGTATAGATATCTTTATAACAATTTTATCTCTAGAATTTTTGTTTGTATGTTAAATCTACTGCACGAAATTGGATGCAGTATTTACAACTCTATTAAGTATATACTTAAAATCTTGTCCATGTTCCAGCTTTATACGCATAGAAGCCCAGTACCTACCTAAGTACAAAATAGAGACACCCTCTCCGAAGCAATAAAAGAACATATATTTTCATTTTCGTTTTTTTCAACCTTCCTATCCCTTAGGGAATATTATTACTTATTAATTTCTGATATGTTAGTGTGTACTAGGTAGGTACTCAAATTTATGATAAATGCAGTAAATACTTACAGAATTCAAAAATGTTATAATTTTATGTACTTAGCTAAATAAGTTAAGAACCTGGGTACTTAGGCCATTGGATTGTCCTTACAAACGTATAAATTAAACTCAAAGCTTAATCGTGTTATCCAGTAAAGTATTCTGAAATAAAAATCCTTTCACAATAATTTATTCAAAATTCTAAATAAAATCTGCTCTAGACCGTTCTTGATAAATAACGTTCTGACCTGAATTAAGGGTAAAAAGTTCAACCCTAAAAAATACATTCAGCTTTATAGAACAGAGAAATAAGCAAGTGAGCAACAAAACGCACTTTATCAGGTGGCGGCCGCTTTATCCCGCTAATGACCAACCCCTCCAGAGTAATAAAAGTCGATATCAACCTCCCTAGAACGACCAGTGAAGAAACAGTCTTGATATTTATTGCGTGAGATTTTTATTCCGCATAATAAAACTGTATAGTTTTATCTAAGTACCTACTCGTTTTCAGGTATTACTGTCTTCTGTTGCTATTCAATGTTTTAATTCTAAAAATGCTATAATTATTTTTTTCATTATCCCTCAAACTTGACAAGTAACAGATGAAAAGGTACATATTTCATTTCGTTATGCTATTTTTACAGGAGGTAAGGGCTTGTGTACATCAGGTTTTTTAAACGCGCCGTCGACGTGCGTTTCTAAATCGCGCGTCGACGGAGGACTACAGGCTGCGTCTGACTTGCGTGCGGATCGCGTCTGTATCGCTACAAACGCGCGTCAACGTGGTGTGCATAGGCCCACAGTCTCGTTACTAGTTAAAACCAGGGTTGGTCGGTTTAAAAAAGCTGTTTATACTAAAAAAAATCTGGTTGTGGCATCTTATTTAATGAAGAATTCTTAAAATAAAGTAACGGGCGCGACGTAAAATAATAAGTATAATAAAAATATTCAAAGGATCAAATATGTTTGTTGGCGTACATGCCCAGCGAAGCGCGGCTGAGAATTAGCGGCGGCGGGAAAGAAAAATGATTGTGACAGTCCGGCGAACACCACTAATGGAGTCTGCTTCTGCGAAATATCCCCACTTAGACCAGTAGTGGGAACCTACCTACTCCATATACTCGACCGGACGCTGGCTCAGCACTTTAGCCTCGTTTATAATTAATGTCTATGTATCAAACATACATTAGTTTATAATACTTTCATAATCCATGTTATTCGAAACTTCTACGCCAGTTGTTAACGGACTAATCTTTAGTTTAAAAGTGATCAATAGTTAGATAACACTGTAATAGGGTGACTATCTGATTCATGTATCTACTTAAATTCAAATCGCCGAAATATAAAGAGGGCATTCGAATGTAGCAATAACGGAGCCCCACCCCTACGATACAATACAACACTCCCCTCACAAATTAAGTGTAAAACAAACCTAATGAAATTTAAATATCTTTTTGGCGACGAAATAACTGCACAAATAAAATCATGTCGTCGCGAGGGAGAGTATAATCGCTTCTATTGTGTACACATTGTATGAAATTATTCTGTTGAGAAATTTTACAACCTTGTCGCAGTGCGATGCCAGTGTCGTCCCCTCGTATTATTAGGTTTATGCGTGGTATGGTAGTATGACAAGGTTACAGGGGCCCGTAACGTCGTAAGAAGGGGCGGGAATACTCTCTTAACAGTAATAGGCTCTTGCGGTGATGATAAGCTTCTCATTGTTAACTTGTTAGTGGATAATTCGCAGTGATGTGTTTAGCGTGCGTGCAAAGGAAATCTGCGTGCGGTATTGTTTTTAGCTAAGTATTATTTAAGTATACCGCTCGTGGCTATGTAATAAGTAAGCTAAGTAATAACTAACTACCTCATTAGCCCAGTGGTCCTGAGCGCGACTGCTACGCTAGAGGTCCTGGGTTCGATTCCCAGGTCGAGCAAAGTGTTATTGGGATTTTCTATGAAATTCCCAGTAGCAGGAGTTTGAAATTTGTGCCCGGTTAATGGCAATAGGCTCGCCCCCTATTACATGGGACTCAAACATACAAAGTTAATTATTAATTATCGGGTATAACTATGGTGCGTGCGTTTTACAAAGTCTAATTATCACATACACAACACCGAGACCCGGAACAACTACCTGTAGGTCTTACAAATATTTGTTCCATGCGGTGATCGAACCCACAACACCCATTTTACCGGCTCTATTTAACTGTGTGGGAGCTTCTATAACTGTGCCCTTGATAAATGTTCTGTTCTGTTCATTTTTGCGCACCTCGAGGGTCTAGTGCGCAGACCTGGACCTGGACATCGCTGACACGCGTAAGTATGGTACCTGTAAGCCAACCTCTCAGCCACTACACCAAACGTGCCGTCAGCCTGATAGACTATTACATAATCCCCCTAATTTTTAGAGGAGAACCATTCCACGCTGTGGGTCAGTTAATGGGTTGACGATGATAAAGAAGTTTTCACGAATTGCTTTAGACCAAAAATAATGTAGTGTTTCCAGCCCTTCGAGTTCACTCAATCTCGAACTAGGAATTCTGAGCTCATAACGCAGAGAGGTCGGTTGTCGGATTACTAGAGCGGAGTCATCATATAAGTTGACGACACGTTTGGCGTAGCGGCTGAGCGATCGGCTTCTGCGACACGTGTTGTGGGTTCGATCCCCACACGGAGCAAATATTTGTATGATCTACAGGTAGTTGTTCCGAGTCTGGGCGTTTGTGTATGTCAGAATTTGTGTTTGTAAACGCACCCACGATACAGGAGAAAATCCTAGTGTGGGGCAACGTTTAAAAAAAAAAAAAAAAAAAAAGTACTTATGTAGTAATTACCTATGTTTCCGATGTCCTAATACTTAATATCTCAACAAAACATAAGTATAAAACCTATCTATTGGTCCCATATTGTTTTTATTTGTTAACTACCTATCAGGTAGATACAAGGGTAGTTAGGTATGTATACGACTTTAAAAAAAAAAAATCTAATCTAAGTGCCACTTGCACCAACTTCTTAAATGTGTTTAAATTGTATTTAAACCCAAAATTTATATGAAAAATCTTGTTTAAATGCAATTTAAATATAATTTTGAAGTTGGTGCAAGTGGCCCTAAGTATCTATTAGGTATTTAACCCCAGTTTTTCTAACTTAGGGTACCTATGGTAAGTATTAGATTCCGCAAGACCTTGACAACCAAACACCAACCAACCAACCAAAACCCACCATGAGATCTCATTTCCGAAATTAGATCTCAAGAAAGTGTACAATATTTTCACCTAATTGGACAAGAATTCAGCAGCGGAAACATTATTATTCTAGCAGATTAAGTCGAGTATCCAAATGAATCTTAAAACGCGCCCGCCCCTCAAAGGGGAGGATACTAATTTTCTTTCAACTTTAAAAGACGGTTCCTTTCAAGAAGTGGAAAAAAGTTACAATCGAAAAGGAAATTTGCGTTTTAAATCCTCTAATGAAGCTGAGAAGTTTGTAATGGAGGGGCGAAAGGCTGCTGGCAAATTGAGGAAAAAACTTGCGCTTGGAACCGGAACCGTGATTGTTAGATAAAAGTGGATATTAATTATAGGGCATAATCTTGGTACCTATATTAAAAGAACGAATTTGAAACACAAGATTAAGTAAATATTAATAATAATATTCGTTTAAGTGCCCTACGAACTTTTTAATATAACACTTTTGGATAGAGACCGTAATTCCCTAGGAGTCAAAAGAAAACCATTGTGAAATAACAACCTCCATGCCACCAATGCCACCAATATCCTCCAAGGGAAATTTGAACCCTTAGAACTGCACAGTGACGGTCGCGGCTGTCTAGCGAGCACATTCTTTTCCGCACTATATCTGCGCTCAGCGCTGTCACAGTATAATATATATAATTATACTGTGGCGCTGTCCTTAGTCTACCTGATGCTAGTGCACTTTTGTCAGCATATAAGAGAATTTTGAAATAGAAATACTTCATAAATAATCAGAGAAATAATCAATACCTATTCATCAGTCAAGAAAAGAAGAGAATTACTCGAAATAACAAAAAAAAAACATTTTGTAATAAACAAATAAAATTAAAATATTGAAATGCCTAAATATGTTTGCAGTGGGACATCTCGAAAAAGGCAAGCTAGGTACATCACCTAGGTACCTATCTGATTTCTGTCCATAACTAGCACGTTATAAGTACAGTTAGCGCAAAATAACTTGTACCAAAATGGTGGATGCGCAGTAGTCGATTTTTAGTACATTTTGCACGCAAATGCACTGCGCAAACTTTCCCGCTCTTCGTTAGTTTTGGGTCAAGTTATTTTGCGCGAACTATACTAAATATCAGGATTTCAGGATGTTCACTGCTTTGCGATAAGATTTCGGCTTAGATTACCTATTCGAGTACAAAAATAATTTAAAATACAAATCACATTTATCTACATATTTATTTACCCCACTCCCGACAAATAACTTTTGCAACTATCATTATTTCGAAATTCCCCGCGACAGCGATTATTCCCCTAGCAAGTGCCAGAGCTGTCTTTTTAAAAAATAAACTAATACCAAAAAGTTCACAATATGTTTATCTGGTCGCATTTCGTATAGTGCTCAACAAAATTGCACGATTATGTACAATAGCAACAAAAGCACGCAAAACGTTTTAACGAACACATTGCTTGCACAAAACATACCGATCGCGCTTCGAAACCGCTCTGGGCAAGTGATTACCCAGAGACCAATTAGGCTAAGACTTAAACATGGACATCCCATTGTTCTAGAAAATAGTCCTATAATAAACTTTACGCAGTCCAAGCGAGCATCTACCTTGGTACATTTTGCGAATAAACTCTAACCTAATTTTTTTTTAAAAAAAAAGCTTAACCCCTCGTCCTAAGCTAAATGCTTGTGTTACGAGTGGGTTCACGTCGGTAGTGCAATGGGTGGGGTTCGAACCGGCAACCACATGATCGCAAGCCCGACGTCCTAGCCATTAGGCTACCGCCGCTTTTATAGTAAGTATTTAAGTCAAAGCAACAAGTAAATCATTATATAGGTGCCTATTTAATTTGAAAGAATTTACCATGTTTACGAGTGAATCGGTTTCTTCTAGGCGAGCGCGCTTCATGGTAGATCGCAGTGTGTGTGTGTTTTTTTATGGGATGGGGGAGCAAACGAGCAGACGCATCACCTGATGGTAAGCGATAACCGCCGCCCATGAACACCCGCAACTCCAGAGGAGTCACGAGTGCGTTGCCCGCCTTTTAAAAGGGTTTGGGCCTCCGGTAACCTCATTCACTCGGCGAAACACAACGCAAGCATTGTTTCACTCCGGTTTTCTGTGAGGCCGTGGTATTACTCCGGTCGAACCGGCCCATTCGTGCCGAAGCATGGCTCTCCTACGTCAGATCGTGTGTCAGTCGAACTGGCGGTCAAGCTTATCAAGAATTAATAAACAATATTATTAGACGATAAACTGGATACGGATGGATACCTATGTAATGTACCTACCTAAAGCTATAAAGGATATCATCCAACTTTTCAGCTCCTCAAGAGACTATTCCACATTCCTGAAGCCATGCATTGATTTGATGGGGTCTCAATTCGAGTAAAATAATTAAACGCGAACATGTAGAAACTGTATTAACGCTAGTTACTCGTATCTAGTAACGGGCACCTTTAAAATCAAATATAGCTTTCAGTTTATCATCTATTTCTGCCCATCTTTTTAATATCATTATAATGTAACGATGAAATGAAAAATGTATTGTAAAAACCCACACATTCATTACTACGAGTCTACGAGTAGCTACCTAGCAAAGACAGGTAGTAATCTATGCTACGACGCGCGTAGCTGACGCAACACAGTCGTAGCGCGTAACTGAGGGGTTTGCGGGCTGCCAACACGCGTTTGATTCTTGTTACTTCGTGGTATTGGTCACGTTCACTGCGTTGATATACTAAATATTGAATATCTTTGAACTTTGTAACAAAGTCCGCCGCCGCGTCTGTCTGTTCGCGATAAACTCAAAAACTACTGAACTGATATTCATGCGGTTTCACCAATAGGCAGAGTGACGCATGAGGAAGGTCTCAAGCTATTAAACATCATACGACGTTTAGGAACGGGGCAACGCGGGTGAAACCGCGGGCGAAAAACTCAACTCTTTCAATTTAATCCTAGATTCTCACTGTTGTAAAAACTTTGAAACACCGAGTAGGTACCTTACTATGAGTACTTATGACTTCTATTTACGGTATTAACTAATGGTAATACCTACATCTATACTCTATACTAATATATAAAGCTGAAGAGTTTGTTTGTTTGTTTGCTTGAACACGCTAATCTCAGGAACTACTGGACCGATTTGAAAAATTCTTTCAGTATTAGATAGCCCATTTATCGAGGAAGGCTATAGACTATATATCATCACGCTAAGACTAAGTAACTATTCCACGGCGACGAAGTCTCGGGCGGAAGCTAGTATAATATATTACCTAATGGTAATACCAATAACCTGATGGTAAGTTAATTACTTAACATCAGGGTATCCGTTTGCTCTCCGCCCATGGACACCCGCGAGACCCCCACATGTAAACTAACTACCGCGGCGATTAATTGTTTTATGCATAATTATGTTATATTAATAAAACAAAACAATTACTAAAAAAAAAGATGTTATAATTTCGTAACAAAATTTATTAATGTATATAAATATTTTAAATATGTTACATTTAAATTCAATTACGTGTGGGACAACATTCCAACACATTGCTATTCGTCAAGACACAGAGAATTATTTAGTATTTTAAAATTCAATATGCGATTACATTGTTTATTTGTGTTCTAAAATATTATATTATTACAACGGATTTATCATGACTATTATATATTTCATGCAAATCAAGTAGAAATTGTAAAAAGAGAATTGTGTGATATATGTTATAGAAAAAGCCAGAAACTTGGATGACATTCACCGGGCAAATATTTTTTAACACCTAAAAAGACTGAAAGTATAAGTCCTAACACGCACTACGGTTAATCGCGTGACCAACCATGAGCTCGCAGATTTTTGTCGCAGGTGATCTTTGTAGGTTTTAAAACGATTTTGTGTTTTGTTGCCAAAATCGCAAGCGATATGAATCGTAGTGCGCGTATCATAAAACCTAGACTTAATTACGAATTGCCACAAACCATTTTGTTTGCATGAGTGACATGTAAGGGGCAATGTATAATGTAAATAATACTTTGGTTTTTAAAGACACCATTATTATTGCTGAATTTTATTATTTACTTTTGCTACATAGGCAGTATTAGTAAATGAATAGGAACTAGGCACTTGCGTGAATTTGGAATTTGTAAGAAAAAATCTCATTATACGGAATAAAAATTCATAGCTTTTAACACCGAAAAATTTGAACGCGATAATGTAATAATTATGACGATTGCAACTAAAGCTGTACTCTTTGTTAAAATTACTAACGGTACTTGTGAGTTGCAGATGTATACCTATAATAAAATAATACATAAATTACTCCTTGAGAAACTACTAACTGCTCTGAAGGATGCGAGTTTGTTGTAGTAAAGAAATAAGGTATATTTTCCTATGGTAAATTTTATACATAGGCTTCATAAAAACTATTACATACAAATAGGGCTGGTTCTCAACATAAAGTTTATAATGTTATTCTGCTAAGCTCTATATAATCAGAGGCGATACAATAGAACTCTGTGACAAAGATAAAAAACAAATATCAACCTATTACACTATTTAACTTGGTGAAGCTCAACTCCTATATACAATAAATCCAATGTGTTGTTTTAGCAACCTAAGTCTTCCTTGAAATGTTTTCTATACAAACTTAATGATAGATGAAAATATCCGGAGTAATAAATATAAGTACAAATTCAATAATTTTGACAAATGGACGGCTTACTGCTGGACGGCCGCATTCGCAATGATTGAAGGCGAGTTGATGGTCTCTCCCAGGCTCTCCAGCAACTCCTTACGATAATCATCGAAATCACCGTCGACCTGCGATGGAACAAACAATTAACGATGTGTAAAGCCTTAATGAACTTCAGTATTATGTCTAAACAAATCATTTTCCGTAAAGGCAAAAGGTATTTCGCATAATTCAAAAATATAACCCTGAGAAAGAAGGGCAAGGTTTTTAGTCATGATGTCGCACCATAAAGAAGCTCTCACGTACATAGGGCTATTACCGTAATAAAAAGAGCATTTACCTCATTGATGGTTTGATCTTCGATAACGTAGAGCGCGCAGTCAGTCTCCCTGATGAGTCGCTCGTCGTGGGATACGATCACCACGCCTCCCTTGTAGTCGTTGATCGCGTCCGCCAACGCGTCTATACTCTCGATGTCCAAATTATTCGTAGGTTCATCCTGAACAAAGAAAATACTAAACAACATGCCCGGGACACGGGCTAGATTAATATCGACATCGTGAAAAAAGAAATACCATTTCTTATAGGTATATTCCTTAAAAAAAAGAGGATAAAGAGGCACCTTAACATACTATCATGTCTGTATTTACCTAAAAGTTAGACAGAGATATATTTATACTAGCTTCTGCCCGCGACTTCGTCCGCGTAGCGTGATTATATATAGCCTATAGCCTTCCTCAATAAATGGGCTATCTAACACTGAAATATTTTTTCAAATCGGACCAGTAGTTCCTGAGATTAGCACGGTCAAGCAAACAAACAAACAAAAAAACTCTTCAGCTTTATATATTAGTATAGTATAGATATCGATATTAGTATAGATATGCCCACAGTTCGCCGGTATGTTTAAGGTCCATGTAATAAGGAGCGAGCCTATCACCATTTACCGGACACAAATCTGAACTTCGAGAATTTAATAAAATGTAATATGATCTTACCAAAATAACGACATCTGGCGCCATAAGGGTGAGTTCGGCGAGCGCAACCCTGGCCTTCTGTCCTCCACTGAGATCCATCATCTTGATCGTGTGCGCATGACTCGCTAACCCGAACGTACCGAGAGCCTTGCGCGCCTTCTCGTATTGGAGGCCAAACAACCTCTGAAGATACTCAGCGGGAGATTCTTCGGCAGTTAAGTGCTCACCGGAATGCTGGTCGAAGCGACCTATCCGCTGTAGAAGTAATTAATACTGTTAGTGCTAGAATCGTTTGTGCTACGGAAAACAGAGTTCACTAAGTCTTTTGCAATGGGGTTAATGTACCATAGCTAATAGGACCGTTGTATCTATGAGCATTAAAGACGATTTTGTTTTGACAAGCATTGGCAGTGAATATAATTGCAGACACTGGTACATGGAGATCGTATTATGTGCAACCTAAGTCAGATGGGCTTCAAAACGTTGATGTTATCGTGCTTCGTCCTAATTTAGAATATATTTTAAGTCTAAATGTTACAATCCTATTTATTCAATCTACAAACAATTTGTACTAACCAGTCTATGATTCCTGATGAGTTCTCCTTGCACAGGACTCAATTCGCCAACGAGCAGTTTGAGGAAGGTAGATTTGCCCACACCGTTGGGGCCCACGATGGCGATACGAGAGTTCAAATCTATGCCAAAGTCGACACCCCTGAACAGAGGCTTTTGTCCAGGGAAGTTGAAGTTTACATCTGTAAAAAAAACACATCCATATAATCGTATTTTGAGACCTATGCAAATCGCTACTAAAAACATCTAAATCTAAAAATATTACTGGATTTCCGGGTTCCTGACTTTTTAGCGGCATACAGAGGAAAACTTGTCGACGTACTTGAATGCCGCAGTGACACTAATAGCGCTAGCCATTTCTATAAAAATATATTTGTTATGTTATATATAAAACTCTCTAAGTAATTGGCGGGTTAGCACTTTCCAAACATCTCAATACCAAAATTCATCAAAATTATTAAATTCACTGGTTTATGCGTGAAAATGTACCAAACAAACAAACAAAGTTACTTTCGCACTTACAACATTAGAATGAATTATTTGAATTAGGTAAGTACATACTGTGCAAGCCGAGTATTGGCGGCTGTAGCGGCGGGGGATCGGGGAATGAGAACTTGACAATATACTCCTTCGGCCGCTGCAACAAGGCGGTCGGCGCTGCACTGTCTTCATCCTCGCGTTGTGCTTTACTGCGGTTCTTCTCCTGTTTTCGCGTCAATGCATCCTTCTGTTTCTTTTCCTATTTACATAAAAGAAAATAATATGTGACTAATAATCACTGATCGCAACCTAGATTTTTCCTGGAGAGCTTTTCATACTAGCACGGTAGTCGAAGCAGGATCCGCTAGCGCTCCGTGGAAAATACTGGCCGAGCCAGTGATGGTCATGCAACAGACTTGACAACAGCTTTAATCGATATCGAATTCAATCGATACATGTTTTATTAACTTCAGGATGAACTATTCAGGTGGGCGTGGATGACCAAATCCGAAATTATATGGAATAGCGAAAAATACTCAAAGAAGACTGGCCCGATATTGATTAACATTAAAATTGCTTCATTGATTTTTTTATAAAATCAATATTCCTAGCCACAAAAATCTAACATATTGATTCTAGGAACAACTAGGATAACATTAAAACATCCGATGGTATCGCTAATAAAGGATCATATTCTGGGAAGTAATGACATATGGTGGTAATATAAAAACATACGGCCTGTTTCTTCGACTGTCCATGTGCCTTTAACTCTTTCAGTCTTTTCTCCTGCTTCTCGTACTCCTTGATCATCTCCTTCCTCTTCTGAGCGTACATCTTCTTGAACATGGAGTAGTTGCCCTTATAGTAATACAACTTCTGTGTGTCTAAGTGTATGATCTCATTACACACGTTGTCCAAGAAGGACTGATCGTGAGAAACTACTAGAAGGGTCTTCTTCCAACCTTGGAGATAGCTGAAATATGAATTATTGTATTTGTTAAGCAGTGTTGTTATAATTATGTATGTATTAGAATCATGTATCTCAGTACGCCATACATATTGATATTAAAGACAAAAATAACGACATTATATTCGATCCATGTCTGTCTGATACTTACTTATCTAACCAAATGACAGCATTCAGATCTAAGTGATTCGTAGGCTCGTCGAGCATCAACAGTGTTGGTTCTATGTACAGAGCTCTGTAACAAAAACATAAAACCATCAAATTATCTTTTTATACTATGTATTAATAAGTACAACATTTCGGCACATGATTAATATGTACAAGTATTATATTAATTGTTGAAGTGTACGTATTTTTTACATTAATATTATTAGAAATTATATATTTTTTTTATTAAAACGTTGCCCACTTACACTAGGATTTTCTCCTGTATCGTGGGTGCGTTTATAAACACAAATTCTCACATACACAAACGCCCAGACCCGGAACAACTACCTTTAGATCATACAAATATTTGTTCCGTGTGGGGATCGAACCCACAACACGTGTCACAGAAGCCGATCGCTCGGCCGCTACGCCAAACGTGTCGTCAATATATTACATGATTCGCGATTTCCATTGCGAATCGTGTTCAAAATAGTCGAGCTCAATTTTTTATTCGTAAGTGGACTTAAACTAGACATTTGTGACATTACCTAGCAAGCGACACCCTCATACGCCAACCTCCGGAGAAGTTCTTGGTGGCTCGGTCCTGCATCTCGCGGCTAAAGCCCAGACCGGCGAGAATACGTCGAGCCCGTGGCTCAGCTGAGTCAGCGCCGATCGCTTTCAACTCCGCATATACCTACATGACATAATAATTACGTTAATGAGTGTGAGAGTTTGGCAATCACAAGAATACTAATAATTAATTAGTAATTTAATATTAAAATGGAATGAGTTTAATAAAAAAATATTAAGAAAAAGACAGATACATAATTGTCAAACAAGACTTAAAATGTGCATTGAAGAATAAACTATTGTTGCACTAACCTCATTTAACCTATCCTGTTTACTGAGGTTTCCTTTTTCTATTATAGCTTCCAACTCTTTGCATTCATTGAGCAATTCTGGAAGGAAAAAATATCATTAAAAGAAAAGTAGATTTACATTTTAAATAAAATTACGCCAAATAGATGCACAAAATTATATAGATTCGAAAGACTTACCAGTTCTTTTCACATCTGCTTCTAGAAGTGTGTCAACAGCGCTCATGTCGCTGGCAGTGACCTCTTGCTCACACAACAGTATATCTATATGAGGTGGGAGGGGGAAGGCACGTTGGGCCAAATGCCTCAATAATGTAGTCTTGCCGTGACCATTGGGACCCACCAGACCATACCGACGACCATTAGCTATTAGTAGATTAGCATTCACAAACAAATCTTTGCCTTTGGCGCTTATTGAGAAGTTTTCTACTTTAATGTCCACTGCATTCTCTAGGGCTGCCATCTGACCTAAAAAAATTATATTCATAAAAATATTTATATAAATTAATAGTTAAGTGTTACCATTAACAATACAATTACTTGACTTAGAAAGTATTTGAATGAATCCATGAATAAAGGTTCTTCAAATACATTATTTACTTCCCATTCTAGTGTTTCTATTAAGTATATGATTCAAGTGGTTGTATATAATCTTGCTACATACCCGCAGTTTTCTGCGCCTGACTGACAGTGAAGTTGGCATCAAGATCACTGTGTCCCTGACCTCCTTTCTTGGTCAGCATCTCCACCTGTTTCTCATACTCTTGTTGTTTCTTCAATTTCTTCTTCTCTTTGTGACTCATTTTCTTTTCTGCAGGTTCTTCTTTCTGCTTTTCAGGAAGTTCTTCCACTGTGTCCTCTATCTCCATATCAAGATCTTCTGCAGGCTCAGGATCTGCAATTTCTTCCTTCTTAGATTTCTTCTTTTTGTCCTGGGTGCAATAATATACTACTAATAATGTTCGCCCGCAAAATAAGAATAATATGGATCAATTCAGTTATTATAAAGATCATACCTTTGCCTTTGCAGGTGGTTCTTCCACTTCAGGCTCAGTCTCCTTGATCTCAAATTTCTTCAATTCTGCCTCTAAGTCATCCATATTGTTCTTTTTTTTATGTTTACCTATAACAAATATTGTATGTTGTTTTGGCACTACAGCGGTTGCAAGTAAAACACTCTCAAACAGTTTAAGCCCGCTACGACAACCTGTAACTATGGTTGTGGCAGTTCCAACATACTTTTAATAAATTTGTCTTGGAACCTGAAACCCTAGGATAAAGCTATAGTACAGGGTCATTGGAGGGTGCCTTTAAAGGCTACTTGTATCTACTAGCTATTTATTAAAAGCTTGTCTTCCTACATTTAATTTATTTTAAGTACCTATCGATTCAAGTAGGTGTCTATAACCCACAGTAATCAGTTTTGTCATACCTTTACTTTTAACAACTGGAATAGCAATCTCTTCCTCATCATCTGAAGGTTCCACTTGTAATTCTTTATCACTGTCTTCATCTGGCCAGTCCTCTTTCTTTCCTTTAGCTGAAACAATTTTTATTCAGTTTAAAAAATCAATATGAAGATCATTTTAATTTAGGTTTATTATTCAATTCTTATTGGAACTGAAGTTGGTGTGACTGTTTGATAGTTAAATAATATATCATCTCGGTAATATTCCTTGAAGGGTTACATAGAGGTCCTATAGTATAGGTAGCGGTGGCCAAGTAGGTACTGTGCAGTGCCAGACCTGGATAGGATTTGGTCAGACACAACTTTCAAAAGCAGATGGCAACCCTAGACATACACTCAGTAGCCCTACTGGGTCTACAGCTAGTATCGCCACCCTAGAGGTAACTACTACGTATGTTTTAGGTATTATGAAAAGGAGGCATGCTTATTCTTAATCTGGCACAAAACCTAACTCAGATGCAACTATCTCTGCTCAATCTGGGAAATTTCAGAATATCAAAGTCAGGACCTCATGCTCAGCAGCCACACTTGAAATCACTTTTGTTCCACATATTTTGCATGCTGCTGTTGAAAATGTTCATTAGTTACACTGACTAGTAGAGTTAAAAATATTTTGAAGTATACCTTTTTTGTTCTTTGACTTAGGAACAGGTTTAGCTTGATTACTTGAAACATTGCTTACTACTGATTTGGAGTCATCATTATCTTCATTCTCTGATGATTCAACTTCTATATTTTTCTTTTTATTTTTAGCTGCAATTATAATTATGAAAACATAAATATTGATACAACAATAATATCCAGGCTAAATATAAATACCTACTCACTTTTCTTTTTACTAACTGGCTTTGCAGTCTCTTCTTCTGAAACTTCTTTGAGCTCAACATCACTAGCTTCTGAAGACCAATCCTCATCTTTCTTGCCCTTGCCTGAGAATTGCCAAATATTAATAATAACCCAACCATAAGATAGGTATACATATAAATCATATAATATTGGCAAGAAACAAATGTATTGTTTATAATACATTAACTTTTATATAACAGTAGTAATACAAACCATCACACCTGTATTCCCAGAAGTAGTAAGCAGTGGCATACTAATGTACAGCCACAGTTCACCGGTATGTTTAAGTACTAAAAATAGTAGGCAAGCACAGGCACAAATTTCAAACTATGAGCTGCTACTGGTAATTTTATAGAAAATCTCAATAACACTTTGCTCAACCAAATTATAAACAATTGTGAATCAACCCTTTAATATAACATGTACAACCTTATCTATGTGCAAGTATAAGGTATAGCTTTCTATAGCTGTCCAAATGAAGAAAAATAGTAATAATAAAATATTTACCTTTCTTCTTTTTATTAGACTTGGTTGCTGGTTTACTTGTTGTGTTACTGGTAACTGACTTACTATCATCTTGTTCATCATCCGATTCTTCTCCTCTCTTTTTATTCTTGGCTAAAAATAAAGGTTATTGTTGTCGACTTAAAATTAGCAAGTAAGGGCCACTTGCACCAAATTCTGAAATGTATTTAAATTGTACTTAAACGCAAATTTACTATGAAAAATTGTGATTAAATGCAATTTAAACGTATTTAAAAAGTTGGTGCAAGTGGGCCTAAAACTACATAACATTGGTGCTATCATGTCGCAATTTCTTTACCCGATATTTTAAGCAAATAAGTGAACCATAATATTAAATTCAATACAGTTTTTAAAAACAATTTGCATACAATTTTCGGAGCATATGTATACCTTTCTTTTGTGATTTCTTCGCCGCTGGCTTAGGAACATCTTCGTCATCAGATGCTAAAACCTTCTTTTGCACATCTTCATCACTGTCGCTCCAATCACCAACGTTGCTTTTACCTTTCTTCTTACCCTTTCCCTTACTTTTAGAGGTTACCTCATGAGAATCGTTTGCTACAGTCTTTTTCTCTTCGAAATCGTCATCAAAATCTTGGTTCTTCTTGGCTCCCTTCTTTTTTGACATTTTAGTTACTTCTTTAGAGAATTATTTGTGCAATACCACACTAATTAGCCAACTCACTTGTAAAAACCTGAAGTAAAAACTATACAGATGATTACAGATGATCAAATCAACCAAATCACAGACAGCAGAACAGAACGTCGACGTCGTGCGTCCGTATCATTTCATATCAATCAAATTGACAGTGACAACGGACAGTTACTAGGTTGTTACTGTTACCGTCAGTGTCATCACTGACATGTCAACAAGAGTAGAGTTGCGCGTTGCGCTACTCTATGTAGCCAAAGGATAAATTTACGCCCACTTGGATAACTTTTTATCACGCAAACTTTACCCATTATTGTTCAATTATTTTTACCAATAAACAATAAAAAATCACAAAACGCTTTATTTATAGACTATATTTATACCCTCTGCTTTGAGATATAATCTGGTACATAGGTACTCGGTAGTCCAAAATGTTATCTTCTCTACAATAAAAAAAATTTAAAATAGCAAGCAAAAATCTGAATATCAAACATATTGATAATCAGATTCGCTGAGCCCGCCAAATTCAAATTACAATTTGTTTTTCGCAATTTGTAGGTCTATAACATTTATTCTAGATACCTAGCTGTACTAATTGCGCCATTAGCTATATAATATTGACAATAGACTGAGCATTAAAAACTTTGCTTAATAAACGTTAAAGAAGCTAAAAGTAAGGACAATGGTCAATTTTGGCCAAAATTGACGATTGACACTACTTTTAGCTACAATATATCGATTTACAAGCAAAGGTTTTAATTCTCAGTTGTGAATCAGTACCTACCTAGAACGATATAAACTTACAAATTGCGAAAAACCAATTGTAATTTGAATTTGGCGGGCTCAGCATCTGAGATTTGTTACGGGTTGGAGCAAAAACTACTGAATAGATTTTAATTTTGTTATCACTGTTAGAAAGCTTATGTTCCAATTTAAAAACTGGTGAACTTTTTATCACAATTAATTAATCGGATCCGGATACAGCTAGACCTCTCTGATGTATAGAGGCCCATACAAAGAAGAGGCCATAACTGTTGGTTTTTATTAAATTATTTTTGGAATCCATTTCTAATCCTACTATAGCTTCAGGTGAGCGAAGCCGCGGGCAAAGGCTAGTAAGATAGAACATTCTATAAATCAAACAAATACCTAATGCAAGCGAGTGTCAAACACTTTTATACTTAGACTTTTACTTTTACTTCTCTTTCTAAATAATGATACCACACTCGACTTAAAGAATAAAGTTGTAGTATAAGTACTGCTTACTGCAATTAATATAGGTACTGCTTACTTACTGCTTATATAAGATAATTTATTTTATGGAATAAAAAACTAATTTTGCACTACATAATTATAACATAAACTCAAAATTGATAATTGAACAGATATGACAACTGCTAAAGCATAAATTGAAGTTAGCAGGTTTGACTATTTAAACGGGCAGGGCTTCTCAATAACAACTTGTCTCTTCGGCGACAGTCGGTCGTTGGAACTTTTTATTAGATGGACGTAGACCGTTGTTTCAGGAAATCTTCACAGTGTAACCAAGCTGGTAGCGAGTGGCGAGGACATGAGCAACTTATTTTAACTAAGCAACAGCAACTAAGGGCGTCCCCTAACGGGACTTGGACCTCGACTTAGGGCGTTGCTGGGGGGATCTGGTTTAAATTATTTTGGGACTAATTTAAAGCTACTGGCTCGGCGTGGGCTGGCTGGAGCAAGGGTCGTGGAGGTGCAAATGAGATGAGACGTGCCGCATCTTTTATATTCTGATGTACTCTCACCAATACTCGTGATGTCAAATGGTATCATATAATACCGATGTCGGTGAGTCAACTGACCTTCCGTAGTCATGACTTATCATAAACAAAGGGAAAAAGTGTGGTGCCATAATATAATCCCATGATGAGAAATATTATTACTGGGGCAAGCCTAATGTCAGTAACCAGGCACAAATCCCAAAATCCGTGCTGCTACTGAGAATTTCATAGAAAAACTCAATAACCATTTGGGTTTCGTACTCGATTCAATAAGAAACATGGTGGGGGTGTACTATAGATAGATAGTCAAAGGGGTGTACTTGTCGCTTATTTTATGAGACTTCAAGTCTCGCAAAAGTTGCAACTTGCAGTCTTGCAGATATATGAGTGCAGGTTAAAGTTAATGGTAATGTCGAAATAAATTTGGGTGTGATTTACTTACCTGATTATTTACCGATTAATATTGTTGCGGAGTTTTTTAACAAATGTTCAAATTTACTTAATCATATGTCAAAATATATAACATGTATTCTCGGTGACTTTAATTTTAGTAACCTAAAGTGGTTAAAAGAAACGGGATGTCCCCTCAATTATACTAGTGAGGTATTTAACGAAAAATTAAAACTATTATAGTTTTGATTTTCAAAACTATAATAGTTTTAATTTTTCGATGCGATTTGTTCCAAAACAACTGTTCAAACAATCATATAGTAAACCACAATGGCAGAATACTTAACTTAGCAATCACTGACTCCCCGGATTCGCAACTAACACTTACTTTACCTATAAGTCGTCCTGATGCACATCACCATTTGAAATCACGCTTCAAACTGTGTCTACTCTTACACATAACATCTCAATTAAAAAGCTGTGTTATCGGAGAACGGATTACGCGAGCGCGGAGCTGTAAGAGAGATATTTCTAAAATAGATTGGTCACAACAGGCATTGGTTCGGGATTGTGATGATTTTGTGCATTTTTTTTTGACACCATCTATACGATTATAGAAAAATATACACCAAAAATCAAATATTCTAATAATGATTACCCCACATGGTTCTCCAAAAATTAAATTAAATTACTGTCCAGTAAGCACAAGAGACATTCTAGGTTTAAACGGTATGGCAACCCTAGGGACTACGATGAATTCTCCATGCTTAGGGCGCTTATCCGCCGAAAATTCGGGGTATATCAGATTTCATCACTTTTTTTCACGATTACATATTTTTTAAGATATTTTAATGAAAATTATACCTCCTAATTGGTATATAATTATATCCGTTATTTATTCAGCTTGATAACGGTAGTTATTATTTTGATGTAGCATTCATAGTTTTTGTACAAGAATTTTTTTATTGCTAAGAATCGGAAGTAAATTGGTACTTCCGATTTGGCTTCCGGTCGGCCTGGCGGCGAGGCGGGTATAAAGGTTGTAGCTGGGCAATGCTTTAAATCTTACATTGAAAAGTTAGATACCGATCTCAAATTAAATATCAAAGCTTTTTGGCGCTACACTAAGGATAAACGTGTCACGAATAACTATCCGAGTAGTATGATTTACCAAAATTAAGAAAGTAGCTCCGGTGAAGATATCGCTTACCTCTTTGCAAATTATTTCGCTTCAGTCTATTCCACAAATTCAACCAACAATAGGGTATTACACCTTTTTTTGAAAACTGTTTTAAATTAATCCTTAGATCGTAATGAACCAGTAGAATTTTTATTTCAGTTTTATAAAACCGAAAAATGCCTTAAAAACTATTTTTAATTTATGATTTTGAATTTTCGCGCGGAATCGCTAGCCGCCATGCTACTTCGGGTCGTGACGTCATTTCCTTAGTAAACAATACAACTGCAAAAGACCAAGTAACGTCAAGTTACTATCGGAGTGACATCACATCGGAGTCCAATATGGCGGATGGTGTTTTAAAACAGATTAAAAAAGACTATTTTTGAAATGGAATTGTATAATTTACATTGCGTTTTTATAAATAAATACTAACGTTTCTCTTTTACTTTTTTAAAAATCTATCATAAACATGCATTTTTATATTTTTTCTTACATGGTGTAATACCCTATTACATGCCCAATTTCACGCAGTCAAATTACCCTATACCTAAGTGGTATTTCTATTAATATAAAATTAAATAACATTATTATTAAATTAGAATTAAATATAGATTTAAATAAGGGTAGCGGTTTCGATGGTATTCCTCCTGTTTTTATACGGTTCTGTGCCACAGTGTTGGTTAAGCCGCTATCAATTATTTTTGACAAGTCTATACGAGAAGGCACTTTTCAAGCGCTTTGGAAATTTGGAAAAATCACTCCCATATATAATTCTGGTGATAAAAAACATGTCTCTAATTATTTTATCGCCCAATTAGTATACTAAATTCGTTTGCTACAATTTTATAGGGATATATTTACGAACACATGTATAACCACCTAAAGCACATATTGAGTCCATTACAACATGGTTTTATAACAGGTAGATCAACAACTACTAATTTACTTTGCTATTCAACATATCATATCTGAGTCTTTCAACCAAAAACAGCAAGTGGACTCAATATATACTGATTTTTCCAAAGCGTTTGATCGCATCGATCATTTGAAGTTGCTTATAAAGACACAACATGTTGGTATACACGGGAACTTGTACAGATGGCTTACATCATATCTACTTAATCGTACACAGTTTGTGGCACTTGGTGGATATGAATCTAGCCCATTTCTTGTGACATCCGGTGTCCCACAAGGCTCTAATTTGGGTCCTCTTCTTTTCTCAAGTTTTATCAATGATTTACTTAGTAAAATTGCTAGTAACTGTCTAGCTTACGCAGATATATATAAATATCTTTAGGCGAATATCTGATATTCGTGATTGTGAAAGTCTCCAATCTGACTTGAACAAAATTGTTGTGTGGTGCGATGAAAATTCGATGTCACTATATATAAAAAAATGCCAAGCTATTACTTTTACGAAAAATAAAAAACCGCTGGACATTCAATATCACATAGAGGGCGTTGCAGTGGAAAGGGTTAATGTAGTGCGTGATTTGGGGGTGTTCTTTGATTCAGCAATGTCCTTTAGACCTCATTATGATAACATATGCAATAAGGCTAATCGAATGTTGTCTTTTGTGCTCCGCAATGCTAGTCCTTTAAACAACTTAACCTTTCAAACAAGCAAAATCCTTATTAACATTATACTATTGCTTAGCAAGAAGCATACTTGAGTATTGCTCATCAATATGGTCTCCAATTTACAGGACTTATATAGATAGACTAGAGGCAGTTCAGAGACGTTTCGTTAGGTCACTGTCTTCAAAGTTTGGCCTAAGGCGTAAGCTGCACAATTATGTGATTCCACTTAGTTACTACAATATCACCAGTCTAGAGAACAGAAGATGGATGAGCGACATGTGCATTGTACACCCTACACAAAATTGTAAATGGTAGCCTTGACAGTCAACTTATCGAACATATACAATTCAAGATACCAAGGAGATCTGTGCGTATTCCACAACTATTTTCCATTCCTACTAGCAATAATAATGTATCTCAAAATAATCCAATCTCAGGAATGTGTTGTCATTATAATACTGTGTGTTCCCGAGTCGACATTTTTCTTACTAACCTCAATATGTACAAAAGTATTTTGTTTAAGGCTTGTGCTCTGCAAAAAGATAAACTCAGTTGACTTTAATCTCTTTTGTATTACTGTCTGCTAAACCAATTTAATATGTATTACTTTTTTTATTTTAAGTGTTCGCATTAGTCTAATCTCAATAGTTTACTAACAATTGCCGTGTATTGTTGTAGTTATAACTGGGCTTCAGATTTGTGTATTGTATACTGCAAAATTTTATGTTAAGTATGAATTAATCTGTAACCTGTTACTGTACCTATTCAATAAAATAAAATAAACACAGCTTGACATGGGATTCCTGGGAATCGCCCAGGTCACCCACCCAGGAGCTCTAGCGTAGCAGTCGCGCTTAGGACCGCTAGATTAATGAGGCAGTTATAGAAAGTAACTTGCTTTTCAATAGATACCACTGACTTCACCTTTAAAAGGTAAATCTCAAAAAAATGGTAAAGGGGTGCAACCAAGCATACGGCCCGCCTGATGTTAGGCGGTTACCGTAGCCTATGGATGCTTGCAACACCAGCAGAACCAGTCGCGCGTTGCCGACCCTGTAAAAATCTTTAACATCCTTTTTGGAAAACCCCTGTAGTCCTTTGGGAGAACCTCGGCGGGGAGCTGATTCCACAATCTGAGTGTGCGTAGAAGGAAAGGAAAATACAAACAAATACAAAAACAAAAAGCAGCATGTAAGCAGAACGGCATAAAAATAAACGTGTAAGGCGGAAGTGATGGTTTTGAAAGAGTAGGTACTAGTATCTCTTAGTAGTCGGTAGTCGGTGAAAGAGAGTAAGACGTCAGAGTTTGCAATAAATATAAGATAACCTATAGTCACCTCGACATAATAGAGGTATATAAGAATTTTGCAAAATTAAATGTGACTTCGCTTCTGTTATAGTACTATGTATTCATGTCTAATTTTATCTTTTTATATGTATGTTAACTGTTTTGCCGCTCTTGCCCGCGGCTTCGCCCCCGTGGAATACGGTCTGTCATCACATCCCATGGGAACGGGATAAAAAGTCCTATGTCCGTCTCCTGGTTCTAAGCTACCTCTCCACCAATTTTCAGCCAAATCGGTTCAGCCGTTCTTGAGTTATAAATGGTGTAACTAACACGACTTTCTTTTATATACCTACTAGTTTCTGCCCGCGGCTTCGCCCTCGTGGAATTCGGTCTGTCATTACATCCCACGGGAACGGAATAAAAAGTATCCTATGTCCGTTTCCTGGTTCTAAGCTACCTCTCCACCAATTTTCAGCCAAATCAGCCAGGTGTGTGGAACGTATACCTATAGCTCGGAATGATAGATTGCGGATCAGTATGATAACTTGATAAAGCAATGTTGCCAACTGAAAGATGATGTTGTGACACGTATTGAACAGAATATACCTACCGAAATGGTTTGGACATGTGAGAGAACGAGAGATCGTTCTCTCGGAGTGTCCAAGCTTACTTCAATGATCCAAACATGTCCAAACATTTTCATGAATGAAAGAACGTTAATCGTCTTTATGAAATAAAGGAAAGAAAGGAATTAATAATGTAAATGTCAGTGGCAACGTCAGAATAGGTCGCTCTAGAAGGACATACCTACGCCGATCTTACTGGCAAAGTCCTTCAAAAAGGTAGGCGCGTAGTGCTCGTAACCAGCGCATAATATGAAAAGATGTATGAATTGGGAAGAAGCAAAAGAAGTAGGTATGTAAGAATCGTGGCAAGTAGCGGTCTATCTATAGTTTCTGCCTACCCATATGGAAGTCTGGTGCCAGTGTGCTTATGTATGTAACTTATTTCTGCCACCTTCGTCTTTGTATTTTCTTATGAGTGAAAGTAGACAATAACTTGAAACCCACGCGTCTGAAGTCGCGGGCAGCAATATCAAATAATAAAAATAACTACCAAATACCCATAAACACAGTGTTTATAAAATAAAGTCCACGCGAACAAAGTCGCGGGCAACAGTTGTAGAGGCGATAGAGGTTGAAGCGGATTATTAAAAATTGATTGGCGAAATATAACGGTGGCTTAGTGTCTGGTGTATCTAACCAGAAGACGCAGGTTCGAATCCTGCCCGCAGTAGAAATTGACCTCTTGTAAATAACAGACAACCAATCATTTAATTTTAATATGTTTTTTGTTGTAATAAATATCTTGTACTTACCTTGTTTAGTTTATAAGTTTTTTTATGTAATTTCGTTTCTACTTATATACTTTACCTTTTTATTTTATTTGATTTTATATCGTTTTATCTTTGTGCTGATTATTGTATGTGTAATTATTATTAATAAATGCGTTTGCCACACACACACACACACACGTACACATACACACTTATAACCAATCCTTACATCTCACTTACACATCCTCCATCCCTCTCTCTCCTGCCCGCTTATTGGCTCACCGTCAAACGCTACGACTACACACCTAGCGCAAACTGCGCAGACGGTCTGAGTCGATATGATAAGCGCGGCCCAAATTACTTACATTCACTCTACATTCCGCCGTCCTACATGCCACTATCATCTACAAGGCAACGTTTAAACCATTATAAGGCGTTTTTATTTCTTTCTTCTGAAGATATACCTACATACAGTCCACAAAACAAAGTTTCGATTGCAGCTACATCGAACAGATGGTCCTTCGAGCCGGATCCCTGAAATCAAGCATTCAACATTTCAAGCATTCAAGTAATTTCAAGTAACTTCAAGTAATTTCAAGAAAGAAACAAGTACGCGCGAGCTATTAGCTGTTTGGTTTGCTTGACCACTGCTATATGCTTGGAAGCACTTTTCACATACATACGCGGCCACCTTACGGTGTCAAACGGCCACTACATTAGCGTATGGAAGCACAGTGGACTATCTGACGACTCCACGCACCTACCAGGTGTATCAGTCAGGCCCCGCCGGTAAGGTGTGGATTACTCTGGGACCACGAGTTGGTACGCAACGACGAGTGCGGAATATTCCCCCCGTACTCTGATGCACCCGTGAGTGTCCACATTCTCTGCCGGGAGGTTCCTACCTTTCCCACCTTAAAGTTCCCATTCCTGGTCCGGCATCACCGCGGTAGTAGTCCGGCCAGGCTGATAGATAGACGCCACACATAGATAGTGCTTCAAGTGAAAGTGAAAGTGTTAGTTTTAAGTTTTAAATTAATTTAGGGTTAGGGACCCCTCGTGCGCAATGGAAAACGCACGTGTATTGCGTTCAGGCAAGTCGCCTGCCACAGACGCTACTCCAGCGTCGGGCCAGACAGGCTCAACAGAAACCGAAACGTGGAGTAAAGGCACCGGCACAGAGGACACGACCGGTGAACGCAGCACGCACAGCCAAAGTAGGACGGATAGAGTAATCAACGATAGGTCCGCCGCACAAGTCGAAGCCAGCGCGAATACACAGGCTAGGAGCGCGCCGGGTACGGTGGTAAACGTCCCCGGAGACAGAGCTAGTAGCAGAATATCAGTTTTAAAGGCCGAATTAGAGTTGCACAATTCCGAATTAGCACAGGCTAGGGCGGCGTGACTCACCGTCCGCATACCGGCCCATAGTGCTGCTGGACGAGGTGGGCAAGCTGTTCGAGCGGATCATTGCAGACCGCCTCGCCAGCCACTTGTTCACAGAAGGGCCGGACTTGGACGACAGCCAGTTCGGCTTTCGGCGCGGGCGCTCTACCATCGACGCCATACTCCGAGTGAGAGTCCTGGCGGAGGAAGCGGTGTCCCGGGGTGGGGTGGTGTTGGCGGTGTCCTTGGACATCACCAACGCCTTCAACACCCTGCCCTGGAGTTGTATTAGGGAGGCCCTGCGATACCATAGGGTTCCTCCCTACCTCCGCCGCATTGTTGGGGCCTATCTGGCAGACAGGTGTGTCACCTACAGGGGACGCGACGGCACAGGCCAGCGCGAGATGTCGTGCGGTGTTCCACAGGGCTCGGTTCTGGGCCCTCTCCTGTGGAACATCGGGTACGACTGGGTGCTGAGGGGCGAGCTGTCGCCGGGGGTGAACCTGACGTGTTACGCAGACGACACGCTGGTCACCGCTCGGGGCAGCTCGCACAGGGAAGCGGCGTTGCTAGCTACGGGTGCGGTCTCACAGGTGGTGGGCCGCATACGGCGCCTCGGCCTGGAGGTGGCCCTCAACAAGTCGGAGGCCATCGCTTTTTATGGCCCCCGACGGGCGCCGCCGCCGGGATCACACATCGTGGTGGGAGGGGCCCGAATCGCTGTCGAGTCCACCATGAAGTACCTAGGATTGGTGCTCGACAGCCGGTGGGACTTCGGCCCCCACTTCCTGCGGCTGGCGCCAAAGTTGATGGGTGCGGCGGGCGCGCTTTCAACGCTGCTTCCCAATCTTGGAGGCCCGAGCACCGCCTGTAGGCGGTTGTACGTGGGGATCGTGCGATCCATGGCCCTTTACGGGGCCCCGGTGTGGGCGGCCGACCTGACGGCCCGCAGTATCGCGGTGCTGCGAAGACCGCAGAGAGCGATGGCCGTCAGGGTCATTCGCGGTTATCGCACGATATCCTACGAGGCGGCTTGTGCACTGGCCGGATCCCCGCCCTGGGACCTGGAGGCGAAAGTCCTCGCGACACTCCATCTGTGGCGCGAGGAGGAGCGGACGCGAGGTGCGGGGCCGGTGCAGCGGCAGTTATCGCTGCGCCGGCAGGAGCTCCAACGGGTCCTAGTGGCGGAATGGCGGGACAGGCTTTCGCGCCCTACCGCCGGCCTCGTCACCATCGAGGCGGTCCGGCCAGTGCTCGAGCGCTGGCTCGGGAGGAGGCACGGCTCCCTTACGTTTCGGGCGACGCAGGTGCTCTCGGGGCACGGCTGCTTCGGGAAGTACCTGTGTCGCATAGGGAGGGAGCCGGACGCCCGGTGCCATCACTGCGTCCATTGTCGGGAGGACACGGCGCTGCACACGCTCGTAGAGTGTGCGGCATGGGAGGAGCCGCGCCGTGCCCTCGTCGCTGAGGTGGGAGACGACCTGTCGCTGCCGGCCGTCGTTCGATCTATGGTCGGCAGCGCGGCGTCTTGGGATGCAGTGATCGCCTTCTGCGAAACAGTCATCTCGCAGAAGGAAGCTGCGGAACGGGAGAGGGAGTGTGTCAGCACTAACCCGATCCGCAGCCGGCGCGCCGGGCGTCGGAGGAGGGCCGACAATGCCCTCTTCCGGCCTCCATAAATGGGTCCGGGGGTGGCGGACGCGGGGACGCCGCCACGCCCCCCTTATAGGACCCGAGGCGGTGGCGCGTAGTGTTCCACGCGCGCCCCTCTAAGGCGATGGGGGGGAGTCCAACGCCTCACTCTCCCCCTACACAATCAGACGGGACCCGCTGCGGCGGGCCGGCACCAGTCGGGGGCCGCGGACGAATTCTCTGTTTCCCGTAGCCCCCGACGCAAACGTGCAGGAAGGAACACCGTGTGGTTTTTAGTCGGTAGGTCACCCACTCTGGGTGGAGTCCGACACGCCCCGCCGCCTCCCCGGGCGGCGGAAGTCCATGAGGATTTTCCACACGCACAAAAAAAAAAAAAAAAAAAGGCTAGGGCGGCGTCCGCAGCTGCTTTAAGTCGTTTGGAGTTAGCTAGGGTAGAAGAATTAGAAAGCTCCAACGGCGCGGAACCGCCACATGTAGAAGAGTCTCGTGTTAGAGGTTGGATAACGGAACAACGTGTATACGATAGGTCGGTCATGGCAGATAGAATAGCTCCGAACCCAGGACAACCCGCGCGGCAATCCGACCCTAGTAGGAACGAACCACGCGTAGGTAACAACACGTCGGCGAACAGCAACGACATGACGATGTTAGCCAACGCGATAGTGCAAGCGGTAAGTTCCAATAGAGCAGGCTCGGCGGTACCTAAATTCATCCACGAATTACCTCCTTTTGACGGAGCGATAGCAGAGTGGATGGCTTTCAAGTCGGTATATGACGACACAGAGGCCATGTTTTCAGACGTACAAAACGTGGCCCGATTAAGAAAAGCGCTTCGCGGAGCGGCTCGCGAAACAGTTAGGGCGTTATTATTCACAGTATCGGACCCGTATGAAGTCATAGATGCGTTAGAAAGACGATACGGAAAGCCAGAATTGTTAGTATTATCCGAGCTAGAATTAATTAAACGCATGCCCCGCATGACGGACGACGGGCGCAATATAGGTAGTTTCGCAAGTAAGGTAGCAAATACAGTAGCCGCAATAAAATCATTAAAACAACCGCAATATTTATACTCACCCGAACTCGTCAACAAAATAGTAGATAAATTAAGTATGATTTTAAAGTTTAAGTGGTACGAGTACAAGACAGGTTTTTCAGGCGCACCCGAGTTAGAATTGTTGTCTAGATTTCTCAACAACATGGCCGACCAATGCGGCGCTATGTTCGCGTACGAAACCGCACGAGACGATCGCAGGGGTAAGCAGAAACCGCGCACGGTGAACACGGCGCGCGATCGCGGCTCGTACGACGACGATAGCGACTGCTCGTGTCAATCTGACGATGAGGACAGCCCTCCAAGTAGCACAGTAGCCACAGTAAATAAATCTATGAAAGGGCGAGCCTCGAGAGCACAACCGCGCCCTCCAAGACCGCCTCCGCCGGCACAATCCACGCACCGCGGTAACGAGAAATGCACGATATGCGGGGGTAGCCACGGCATCTCGGAATGCGCGGATTTTACAAAGTTAAGTGTAAGCGATAGGTGGAGTGCGGCCAAGCAATACAAGTTGTGTTTTCGATGTCTCGGCGACTCACACAGGCGACCGGCAAGGTGTAAATATGTATCATGCGGCGTAGGCGGATGCGAAGCATCGCATCACAAATTACTTCACGGTGGCAACTCGAAAGGGGATAGGCAGACGCAAGCCCCTCCCCCCAGCCACGGGAACGTGAGTTCAATTAACCATTTACACAGAACAAATACCTACCTAAAAATAGTACCGGTTGAATTAGCAGGCCCACTAGGTACAGTCACCACCCACGCGCTATTAGATGAAGGCTCAACAATGACGTTGGTTGAGCGAGACGTGGCGGATCAGGTGATAACTAGGGGGCACAGCCGACTCTTATCGTTAGAAGGGGTAGGGGGAAGCAGGATCGACGATGCTGAGTCGTGTCAGGTAAAATTAACAGTGCGGGGTTTATTTAATAGGAATTTAGAAGCCATGGATGCATATACCATAAGTAATTTGAACCTTATCCCGCAAGAAATAAGGCGTGATTTGGTCCAGCAGTGTAGTCATTTAGCCGATTTAGAAGAAGAGTTATGTTACGAGCAGGGTAAGCCGACTATATTAATTGGGCAGGATAACTGGCATTTAATTACATCTAGACAGCTACGTGTCGGCAATAAAAATCAACCCGTGGCATCTCTCACTAAGTTAGGATGGGTTCTGCACGGCCAAGACTCACGACCACGCAACGCCGTAGCAATCGTCAACCACGTTCGACCGACGCAGGCCGAAGACCCCGCGTTGCAATTAATTAGGGATTATTTTAGCATAGAATCATTAGGCATAGAGGCGCGAAAACCGGCGTCAGATCCGGAGCAGCGCGCCCTATCTATTTTAGAAAAAACGTGTAAGAAAATCAATAATAGGTATGAAGCCGGCTTGTTATGGCGGACGGATACCGAAATAATGCCGGATAATAGAAAACAAGCACTCAGCCGCCTATTTAATTTGGAAAATAAATTAGATAAAAATATTAGTCATAAGTGCGAATATATTAAACAAATAAATAATTTGATCGAGCGAGGATACGCCGAAAGGGTACAAGCGCCGCCCACTTCACCACGCGGCTGGTACTTGCCGCATTTTGCAGTCGTACACCCCCAAAAAGGGAAAATGAGGGTAGTTTTTGACGCGGCAGCCAGATGCGCGGGTAAATGTTTAAACGACGCGCTCCTGGCGGGGCCCGATTTGCTGCAGTCATTATTCGGCGTACTGATTAGGTTTAGAAAAGGTAAAATAGCGGTCGTTGCCGACATTAAAGAAATGTTTTTACAAATAAAAATATTAGAACAAGATCGTGATAGTTTACGCTTTTTATGGCGAGGTGACGACAGAGTAGGGCCGCCACAAGAATACCGAATGACGTCGTTAATATTCGGGGCCGCGTCGTCTCCTTGTACCGCCATCTATGTAAAAAATAAAAATGCGGAAAATCACAGCCAGGCATATCCAGAGGTCGCAAGGGCCACGGTACGCAATTACTACATGGACGACTACTTAGGTACGTTCGACACCGAAAGCGAGGCTAGGCAAGTAGTAAATTCAATGCACAAAGTGCACATGGCCGCGTCTTTTGAGTTGCGCGGATGGGCGTCGAACGTGCCTAACGTAATAAGCGACGTCACGGACACGCGCGATAGCGAGACCACCACGCTGGGCAAAAGCGATACAGAGCGTACATTAGGTTTAATATGGAATCACGCGCGTGATACGTTGGGTTTTAACGTAAATCTCCGAAACACGCCCGCTGACGTCATACAGGGTAGAACTTTACCTACAAAGCGTCAAGTAACTAGCGCAGTCATGTCAGTTTTCGACCCGTTAGGTTTAATATCGCCCATCACGATGATAGGCAAATGCCTAATACAGGAGATATGGCGCAGCGGCGTGGACTGGGACGACCCTATCACCCCCGAGCATAATGTCACATGGAAGTCGTTCATAAAAAACGTACAGATGTTGAAAACTTTAGAAATAAATAGGTACATACCAACCACACCCTCTGGCGAGGGGGAGTTACACGTATTTTGCGACGCTAGTGAAAAGGTTTACGCGGCCGCGGTTTATTTAGTGAGTGAGGATACAGACGGGAACCGAACGTCGCAATTGGTGGCGGGCAAAGCCAAAGTGGCCCCGCTAAAACCGATATCGGTACCACGTCTCGAGCTTCAAGCCGCCGTCCTGGGTAGTAGGTTAGCAGAATCAATCAAGCGCGAGTCCGATTACAAAATATCAAAGTATTATTATTGGTCGGATTCAAAAACCGTCCTTACATGGATCAAGTCGGACCCGCGCACGTTCAAATCGTTTGTCGCCCATCGCCTGGCTGAAATAGAGAACTCGACGTCACCGATAGACTGGCACTGGGTACCTAGCGCGGACAACGTCGCGGACGACGCGACAAAGGGTATCCCAGTGAAATTTGATGCGCAACATAGGTGGTTTAATGGACCCGAGTTCATTAGGAGCGACCCCACGACCTGGCCTAAAGGCGACCGCGTCACAGAGCCGCAACCCCCTTCAGGGGAAGAAAGGTCAATTAAACAAGTCCACGTGGTTATAAAACGTGACATCGACAATTGCTTACCGGACGTGCAACGTTTCTCTAAATACAGTAGGTTAGTGCGTGCTGCTGCAACCGTTCTGCTCGCCGCTGAGGTTTTCAAAGCCAAAATACTCAATAGAATTACGAGCAAAGAATTGTCACCTTATCATATGAGATTAGCAGAGTTACTGCTCATAAAAAAGAGCCAACATAACTCGTTCGCCGAGGACATTGCGACGATAGAGGCTGGACGGCGACCGCCGAAGAAATCACCGTTCCACAAGCTCTCAGTGAAGATCGACCGCAACGGCATCTTGTGCTTGGACAACAGGATTAAAGACGAGCAAAACATGCCAGTCCTACACGCCAAAGAAGGTTTTACACGCTTGATGGTGCATCACACGCACGCAACATTCAATCATGGCAATCACCAAACCGTCATGAATGAATTGAGACAACGATATTACATCATAGGACTGCGCAATGTGATACGCTATATATGCAATCAATGCCAATGGTGTCGGACCTACAGGGGGAAACCATCTAAAATCCCCATGGGCGACTTACCTTCAGAAAGGCTGGCCCACAATCAACCGCCATTCACAGCCACAGCGGTGGATTATTTTGGGCCCATGCATGTCACAGTCGGGCGCAGACACGAAAAAAGGTGGGGCGCCTTATACACATGCCTCACCACGCGCGCAGTGCATCTCGAGTTGGCCTCCTCACTAACGGCCTCCTCCATGATAATGAGCCTGCGACGCATGATTGCACGCCGCGGCACACCAACAATAATATATAGCGACAACGGCACCAATTTCGTGGGCGCCGAGAGGGAACTACAGGAAGCCGCGAACGACAACCACTCTGAGCTGAATACTTTTGCGTCAGCCAAACAAATAGTGTGGAAAAGGATACCACCAGGCGCCCCAAACATGGGTGGAGCCTGGGAACGCCTGGTTAGATCAGTAAAGGCGGCACTCAGAGTTACCCTAAATCAGAAATACCCTACAGAAGAGGTATTACATACTCTTATGCTTGAAGCTGAGCACATTATAAACACGAGGCCATTAACTCCAGTAAACCCAAACTTGAACGAGGAAGCGCTAACCCCAAACCATTTTCTACTGGGGCGCTCAAGTGGGATGGCCCCGTTTGGATCATTCAAAGATACTCAGCTGAACACCCAGGATTGGAAGGCTACTCAAGCTTTAGCCGACACCTTTTGGGCCCGTTGGTTGACAGAATACAAACCTCAACTGATGCCCCGACCAGGTTCCGCTCCTCAACAAAACCTAAAAGTGGGAGACATCGTGATTATAACAGATCAAACAATGCCCCGTGGAATATGGCCCAGAGGTGAGATAACGAGAGTATATCCAGGTCCGGATGGACACGTGAGAATCACAGAGGTAAGAACAACAGCGGGCCTCATGCGTCGTCCAGCCTCTCGTCTCATTTTAATAACACCTACCAATTAAAAACATTAAGTTATGGTGCTTGCGCACGAGGGGGAGAATTGTAAATAACAGACAACCAATCATTTAATTTTAATATGTTTTTTGTTGTAATAAATATCTTGTACTTACCTTGTTTAGTTTATAAGTTTTTTTATGTAATTTCGTTTCTACTTATATACTTTACCTTTTTATTTTATTTGATTTTATATCGTTTTATCTTTGTGCTGATTATTGTATGTGTAATTATTATTAATAAATGCGTTTGCCACACACACACACACACACGTACACATACACACTTATAACCAATCCTTACATCTCACTTACACATCCTCCATCCCTCTCTCTCCTGCCCGCTTATTGGCTCACCGTCAAACGCTACGACTACACACCTAGCGCAAACTGCGCAGACGGTCTGAGTCGATATGATAAGCGCGGCCCAAATTACTTACATTCACTCTACATTCCGCCGTCCTACATGCCACTATCATCTACAAGGCAACGTTTAAACCATTATAAGGCGTTTTTATTTCTTTCTTCTGAAGATATACCTACATACAGTCCACAAAACAAAGTTTCGATTGCAGCTACATCGAACACCTCTAAAATAACTTTATAATCTTAGCATGCAAAAAATCACGAAAAAAACGTATATAAGTATTATATCCATTGTCTAGTACCCATAGTACAAGCTCTGCTTAGTTTGGGACTAGATGGTGCTGTGTAAAAATGTCCCAGAATATTTATTTATTTATAGTTACATAATAGGTCAGGTTGTTGGTTTCGAACGATGCCTCGTAGGACAACGAACTCACTGCAAAGTAAGTCAATGTGAAGGCAAATTTCGAGCTGGTGGGTGAGACTCGCGGTGGCTTATATTTAACCAGAAGACAGGTTCGAATCCTGCCCGCAGTCGTTTTCCTTCATTAAAATTATTTTAGTTTAGTTTAAATAAGTGAGTAAAATTATATTAGTGCGCACAGTTCTTTCGACAGAACTGTAGAAGTATATGCACCAATAAGGTTATTATCTTCTAGGGTGCCTTAAAAGAGATCACGTGAACATGAATAGTTTGCTGGCAGTTAAACAAAATGTACTTAAAAAAGAGAAAATAATTATGATAGGAACGAAAAAAGAACTAGAATTTTCCTCGAATGGTTAGAATATTTTGATGATGAAGACTGAATTTGTGTTTCTGCATTCTCTGGTTTCCGTTGTATTTGTATTTGGTTTTATTACTACTTGTGCTGGTGAAAATGTGAAAAAAAGTGTAGACGAAAATAGAGATGACAACGGCGAAACAAATGATGAGTCCAAAGACGAGTCCCTGGACATCCCCATTGAAAGTGAACCGAATAACATTACATGCACAAGAAGACAAAACAGTCAAATGCATGAAATACACACGGCCACTCATCAGCAATTTCCTTTCATGGCCGCTATAATGTCCCAACAGAATGAATACTTATGTTCTGGTGTCGTAGTCTCTAATGGAATGATATTAACAACAGCTCAGTGTACTCAACAACCATTAAGTTACGTACTACTGAATACGACCACAGATAAAAAAGACGATACAACGGTTTCACTTCATGTAATAAAGACTGAAAGATTTCCTACTTTTACTGGGACGGAATCTTTAAAAGATGTTGGTGTTGTTTACACAGAGAAACACAATACGAGCATTGCAACAAAAGTAAAACTCAGCAATTATACTAACCCTCGTAACGTCCTCGATCTAGAGGGAATAGGGTTTGGATTAAATGCTGATGTTGGTCAAACGAGAGAACTACAGTATGTAGGCTTGGAAAATCGTTCCCCAGAGGAGATAACAGAAGTTCTGAAACTATATTTTGACTGTGTGGAAACGAAGGTAACTACGTGTTTTAAAGACACGGGTGGTCCTGTACTATTTGATAAAGAGCTTATGGGTATTGTTATCAAAGGTCAAGACGAATGTTCTAAGGAGATGTCAGCCACTTATGCTGTAAACAAAAGGATGGCAGATGTTTTACCAACTTATACGTTCAAAGCATGGTTGGATGAAAAAATAAAAAAGAATGATGAACAAGAACCAGTCGCTCTGGCAGCTTATCCTTCAAGTCCAAAAGCACATGCGGAACACGACCGCCTTCATAAAATGACAAGTTCAGGAATACGGCTTATTGCAATTCCTATACATACTTTTACAGGATATGTATGTATCTTGGCACTTCATTGATATGTTTTTCATTTATATTTCATGTAAATTGTTTGTGAATTGTCAATAAAAACTTCAGGTCTAGAGTGTGTTTCTTTTGAAGGTAACCTACCAAGATGCTGGTATATTCAATGGTTATAGTAGACTGGAACCACAATTATAAACCTAAGACTACCGCACGCACACTCGGGCAATAAAAGATGGTCCGTAAACTCAGTTTGTTCATATTACAGACTAATGTACCGACCTTTATCTCGCTGGAAGTAAAGAACTCTCTCTCTAATATATTATTATCACAAAATTAAATCTATACTAATATATAAAGCTGAAGAGTTTGTTTGTTTGTTTGTTTGCTTGAACGTGCTAATCTCAGGAACTACTGGTCCGATTTGAAAAATTATTTCAGTGTTAGATAGCCCATTTACTTAGGGAAGGCTTTAGGCTATATATCATCATGCTACGCGGACGAAGTCGCGGGTAGAAGCTAGTATGTACATATGTCTAATATCGCTAGGTCAGGCTATAGAAGACAGGTGCGTTAGTGCGTAGTACTCGCAACCGGCCCGTACCTACCTACTTATGTATGAATGTGGCAAAAGCAAAAGATGCAAGAATCGTAGCATGTGGCGGTCAATAGTTTCTGCCTACCCCTGTGGGAGAAAGGCGTGTGTATGTAGTATGTAGTGTAGTTTAATATAAAATTGTAAAAAAGCTATGTCTGTACATTGAAGATATTTAAGAATAAACAAGTGGGTTAGGATAAATAAAGGTCTCCGAACCCAAAAATGTGATTGTTAAAATTCTTGTCTGTTTGTTACGGGTTGGCGCAAAAACTACTGAATAGATTTTAATTTTGTTATCACTGTTAGAAAGTATGTCATCCATATGTGCTCCAACTTAAAAACTGGTATAGGTACTTCTTATCTCAAATAATTGAACGGAACTTGAGATACAACTTGACCTCTCTAATGTATAGAGACCCACACAAAGAAGAGATCATTATTGTTGGTTTATGAGCTTCAAGCGAGCGAAGCCGCGGGCAGAAGCTAGTGTAGTATATGTATATATATTTTTTTTGTGAACTCTAATATTAATATTTTTTTCAACGACTATTTTTTTCCAATTTGTAGATTACTTGACAGTTGACACTGTCAATGTCAAGTCAACGTCAAAAAAGTGACACAAAGAAAGGGCTTGTTTCATTGTTTGTACATTTTTCATTTTCGGGTTGGTGATAATGTGAAATCTTTTTCTTTGGTCGGTGTATGTATGTATTTAGTAAAATAATAATCGGTACTTGATTAAGTACCACTTGTATCAATTGGCACCCCGGCGAAGAAAAATAAATGAATATTGATTGTCCAGGGGGGGTAAATTAATTATTTATTTCTAATACAAATAGTCCCTAATTTTATTGATAGCACCAAATTATCATTGTAATCTTAAATATTTGAATACTGATCTATATAAGAACATTCTTTTTCAATTACAGAAAGGGGGGGCAAACATCCAACCATCAGCTCGAAAGAGTATTCATAGCTATAGAAACAACCAGATAAGACCTAACGAAAGTATGGCACGATATGGACTAAACCAGCCCAGTAACCAAAATGATAAAGATAAGTCTTATAATAAGGAAGCTGACAAGGATCAAGGAAAAGATGTAGTAGATAATGTGATGAGGTAAGAAACACAACATGTGGGTATAAATTACATTTTATATTTCAAAATCTAAATAATGAAATGAAAGGGTGAATGAAGAATTGATATTGTCAGACACCAACATTTTTTAAATATAGATTTATTTATTTATTAATTTACTTTTATACTTACATTTATTTTGAAGATTTATGATATGAACTGTTATTATACATAATATCAGTATGTTGAGAAGGCTAGCGCTTAGGGTGACAAATTTGGGGATCAAATTTATTAATTTCATATTTTGTAACTGTTAAAAGCCCAATAGAGGTTATTCAATTATTATGATATGGAATGTACATTATTGTTTAAATAGCATATTCCTTACCTAACAATTAGCTGAGAAACACCTATACCAAATTCTTAAATATTAGATTTAATGTGAATTACCAAAACATGACTTATTTCCAGCAAATTTTCTCGTCAAACCAGTCCACTATTAATAAGAAAGCCAACAAAACTACAAAGAACTAATTCATATTCACAGGATGAGGAACACACTGATGATAATATGTGAGATGTTTATGTATAAATACATACCATAATCCTTTAGAATGATGTGTCCCATAAAATTGCGAACCTGCTTTTTAAACAATTAATTTTATATAATTTATGCATAGCTACTTATATAATTTACATGCACAATATTGCTTTACTAAATACTATAGTAAAAATGATGTTTACAATCCTCATAATAACTTGAAATCACATTGCTGCTAATCAACTAAATCTTATACTTTTTCATCTGTCATCGTTTTTTTGTGACTAAGCATTTGTGAAGACACCTTTATGTTTTATTGCAGCAATGTGCTTTCAAAGTCCTTACCTGCAACTCTTCCATCCTATTTGTCTTACAGTACTGATTCTGATACAGAAGAATCTAATTTCTCTAGAACAAGGTCAAGAATTAATGACAGTGAAGATGAAATTCATGAAAGTGTAATGATGAACTGGAGCAACAGAAGTTCAGAACATTTGCAAACATCACCATATAGTCGTAAATTGTCAGTTCCAACAAGAGATAAAAGCCTGTCTCAATCTCAAAACACAAGCCATTGTTATATTATTTGGATGGCAGTAGTAATAGGAATCATAGCTACAATATACATGAAGTTTCCCTATTTTACTACTAGTAAGAACCATGATATATCAACACAAATAATGAATCATGATAAAATTATATTTGAAAACAATATGAATATACTTCAAGAAAAATATAATATTGATGATAATTCTATATTAAAACTTAAAACTGGTGAGTATCGCATTAAGTTATTATATAATAACAGCAGGCTGTATGGTTTTCCCATACAACCTGCATAAGGTTTACCCGATAAATATCAATAGATTGCAATAGCTATGTTCATATACCCTCAATGTGTTAAGGACCTGACCCAAGCCTGTGAACTTACTATTTGACACTTAAAACACTATAGGAACTATTGAATTCAAAACTCCTTTTCGGCTTTTGTTTCAGGTATATCAACAATATTCTCAAGAATGGACACTGGCTCTTTTATGTTTGTTTATAACAGTAAAACAAACAATTTTAATCCTATTGAGTTTGAAAAATTTACAGATGAAGTAGCATATACTACTGCAAGATATTTACGTAAGAATATTGTATGCATACATTAAAAAAGGTTTTAATTGTCAGAGCAATAATCAATGTTAAGAATTGACTTCATTTGGGCAGCTTCGTCAGCATGCAGTGGGCTGCGAAAAATTCATCTGTCTGAACATGAGCCATAAAATAGAGTAACCAGGCTACTCACTCTGTCTGATCCATTTGGTCACTAGTTTCTCAGTTGCCATTGCCAATGCACGTACTTACGGTTTAGTCGAGTTTGCTTTATATAATGATGCGGCAAAGTTAGGTCCCACAAGTATCTTTGGCTTTTGTTTAAATTAAATATCTCAATACGTCTTTGTCCATTTTGCCGCGTATCGAGAACTAACGCACTCACAGGTGACTCACACGGGTGACTCACACTGAGGTGCCTTTGATCATGTTGTGCATATTCACCGACACCAAATGGCTCAAGGCGCGTGAGCGTCGTTTGGTTTGAGTCGCAGCAAGCGTCGACTCACGGCACGGTCTCCACTTGTGCTGCCACGAGTCGAGACAGGCGGTTGAACAGAGTGGATAGCGATTAAAAAAATTGTGAAATGCACATTAACAAAAAAAAATGGGCTTTTCAAAGAACCAGTTCCAAGATGATTGTGTCAGGTTATCAGGTCCAAAACATAAATAAACTTACTTACCTTTACGAATATTTAATGTTTCCCAAATAAAATGTATTTGCCACTTATGGTTCGGGCATGGTTTTTTAACATAGTGTATATTTCAAATCTTATTATTATTTTATTCAGGTAATGATATCCCAGCAATACAACACACAGTACTTGAAAGCGTAAATCTCGACATGCAAGAGCACGGGGAGCTTATTACAAGGTACCGCGACGATGTGGACAGATCTGGCGTAATGCTTGTCAAAGAGATTGATGCTGTGCCTTCAAACCTTGCCATGGCTTTCCATTACTACTGTGATGAATATGAACCTCTAGTGAAAAGAAGTGCTATATTTTTTACACTAAATATAGCTAACTGTTCAAATACATCAGGTAATTTGGATAAGAAGATTTTAGTGGATTTTTTGAAATTCCTGATGGCTGATAAGCTTAAGCTTCACCACCTAGGTCGCTTTTTCGCGCTTCCCGTCGTCCGATAGTAAAAAGTGCAAGGGGGAATAAGACCGCAGAGATAAATATCGAGTGTGCATCAACTCTCCTAAATGCATCTGATCTAAAAAACCGATTTGGAGTTTAGCCTGGACAAGAGAGTTGTTGCCAATGAGCTTCATGGCATGCATCTTGGCGGATTACAACGTTGAGATTTATGAGTCTCGGCCTAGCAGTTTTATAGTTACTAGAAGACTTCGCTATAAGCCTCCTAATACATTAACTCACTTAAGGTAAAAACATAAACCGATCTCGACATCTTAGCTAGAACGACCACGGATTCTCAAAACTGTTGTTTAGGCTCTAAGATTCGCTGGCGATGTTACACGAAAATAACACAAGTTTTGAACTATCTATATTTGCTGCCAATATGCTAGGAATATTAAGCAGATAGGTCTAGACTCTAGATTAATGTTCTATGACCTTCTAATTAATTGCTTGTTGTTGAATGGACATTATTTGGAATTTTATTTTTCAGATAAAAAAACTATGCATGATTTTATTGAGAAATGCCTTGCAAGAAAATGGAAGACTGTGCCTGATGAAAACATGAGACCATTATTAACTAGAGTGGTTGATATAGTCATTGATGTGACCAGTTCATTTTAACCAGTATTTATAATATTTCATTAAATTATTATCATGTGATTTTTAAGTTTTAATTAAAAATATATAGAATAATTCACTGACTTGTCATTACTGCTGTGCTCTTTTGATGTACTGTATAATATAGTGCTATAAACTAATAAAATAATATTTGAAGACTGTCTAATTCCTCATTGGCATAATAGGCGGTTGCAGGTGTGGCTACTGAGCTAAGGTTCAGTTTTTCAGCAATGTTATTGGGTGTGAAATGTGTCCAATTAGTTTTGAAGTGTGTCTTTGTGTCTCCATAACCTTAATGGCAATAGGAATGGATTGCAGCTGAGACATTTCCTGCATCCTAATAAGGATGTTTCAATTGTCATTAGTTGTAGGAAAGCACATTATGTGGTTAATTTTTCATGTTTATGGTTATTATTTAGCATTCCATTTTGAAGGGATTTGTATGGAAAGCACACAGTGACTGCTGTGACACGGTGATCCTGCCCTATTGCAGCATTAGCAACTTATTGACAATTGTTCCTGATGTGGACCTGGTGTCAAGTGAAAACTTGTGCCATAAATTTTTAATAATGGACATAATAATTTATTTTATAAATGACCTTACAAGACAATAATTTAATTTACTTGCATTATGTTACAATTACATAATTAAATGCAATAACTTAAAATATGCTTAATGTTTCACCATTACTGTATGGGCCAAAGTGCACTCTGGTCCGATGTGTTGAGGTCTGGTCCATCATTTAGGTCATCCAAACTATCGGGTTCCAGCTCATTATTGTTGCGGGCAGGGGAATATGAGGTGGGCACATCCTCCTCCTCGTCTTCATCATGAGATTCTTCTGATTCATCTGATTCATCATTACCTGAGACAAAAAATAATTATAAGTATATAACAAATTATAAGTGGTCCAATATTTGTGCCTATAACTTTCTCAATTATCTTTGAGACATTTAAAACACAAGCCTTTGCATCAGAAGGGAATTGACATGTTAACGGTAGGGGCGAGGTCACCGCTGCTACCGTAAACATCAGTCATTTCATTGAGTAGGTACCTACTAAGTGTAAAGAAAGAGTAACAATATATTTTGTTGTACCTTCTTCTTCATCAGTATCTGCTTCTTCTTCCATAGGCTCAGGATCTGCTTTACCAAGTGGGGCACGCTTCATGTATTGCTGACCAATAGAGTTTAACTGAAATACATAAATTCAATGTAACTATACTTAGGTACAGGCCTCGCATCCTATTCGTCTACCTATATAGTTACTTGAGAAGAGTTAATTAATGCCATTTACTAGAGTAGAAGTACAAACCCAATGTTGATTCGCCTGTTCCAGTGCAGTTAATTCCGTTTCCTCGTCGCAGGGACTATCTGCGTTAAACCACAAGGAGTCCACTAAACGTGGAGTCAACACCGGAAAGGGAATGTTCATCGTACCTAAACCAAAATTATAACTACACTAAAAATTTTAAATATAACTTCAAGCATAAGCACCGATCAAGTTTTGAATGAACTGCTTACTTATATTCTGTATTCTGTTTAGCGATCGATATTAGTGAAAATATTGAAAACCAAAACAACAACAAAAACATCCACTAAAATGTCAACGTCAAAAAAAATTAAGTTGAAAAACGTCGAACAGTGCGGAAACCTCAGAGTAATCTCTCTCTACGATTAAAAAATTGTAAAAAAGCTGTGTCTTAAAATTGTAAAATAGCTGTGTCTGTACATTGAAGATATTAAAAAAAAAACAAATGGGTTAGAGTATTTAAACGTTTGCGAATCCAAAAATGTGATTTTTAAAATTCTTGTCTGTTTGTTTGATACGGGTTGGCGCAAAAACTACTGAATAGATTTTAATTTTGTTAGCACTGTTAGAAAGTATGTGCTCCAACTTATAAAAACTGGTATACTTTTTATCTCAAATAATTAAACGGAGCCTGAGATACAGCTTGACCTCTCTAATCTATAGAGACCCATACAAAGAAGAGATCATCACTGTTAGTTTTGTGGTTCAAGCGAGCGAAGCCGCGGGCAGAAGCTAGTAATAAATAATCGGCAAACTTATCTTTCTGTAATGGTACATACATGTTTTCATGGGGGCATAAAAAATAGTGAGTCCTCTAGCCTATTTTTTAGCTAAATCTATGGTAGAAGATAACCTGGGCACATTCTGCGGACGGGGCCCGGCCCGTCCGCTAGTCAGGGGCCGCGGACGAATTTTCTGTTTCCCGTAGCCCCCGACGCAAACGTGCAGGAAGGAACACCGTGTGGTTTTTAGTCGGTAGGTCACCCACTCTGGGTGAAGTCCGACACGCCTCGCCGCCTCCCCCGACGGCGGAAGTCCATGAGGATTTTCCACACGCACAAAAAAAAAGGCGGCACGGCATGTTGAATGTTCCTTTATTTCTATCTAAGGCGGATCGTTCGCCTGAGCCCGCCAATATCAAATTTCAATGGGTTTTTCGAAATTTGTAGGTCTATTACGTGTCTAAGATTCATAACAGTAGGTAATAATTGCGATTGCGACATTAACTATATAACATCCACAAGTCCACAACTGAGAACAGAAACCTTCTCTTTAAAATCCTTATCAAGCTAAAATGTTGCCTAAAACTGTGCCAACACTGCCAACGGCCAACATTGTCGATTTACACTACTTTTAGCTTCTGTAACGTTTTTTAAGCAAAGTTTTTAATTCTCAGTAGTAATAAATATATAAATATTACCTATATAGTTAACTAGCTTCTGCCCGCGACTTCGTCCGCGTAGCGTGATGATATATAGCTTATAGCCTTCCTCAATAAATGGGCTATCTAACACTGAAAGAATTTTTCACCAATAGTTCCTGAGATTAGCGCGTTCAAGCAAACAAACAAACAAACTCTTCAGCTTTATATATTAGTATAGATGTCGCAATTACTACTATCATGAATCTAAATTATGTTACAGATTTACGAATAACCACTCTCCCCGGAGTAGTGGATAGTGTATAGAGCATTTCCAACCCCGCCAACAAAAAAATGTTCATTTGCCTTCTCTTAAACAATAGGCTCTGCTTATTGTATATAGGTAGGTAACCTTTTTTACGCACAAGAGAAATAAGTTTTGAAACCTAAGTAACTCGCCAGGTATCTCTACCTATGTGCGATTTAATCAAATACCTATTAAGGCGCGGTGAATAGACGATGTTTAGGTATTGGAGGGGGTGAAGCAGGTACGTGGGGCACAACTCAGCACAAGTAGGCCCGCCCACTGCGGGGCGCCTCGGACGAATTTCGGCGATGCGCGACGTCCTTTTAATATAGAAACGTAATTTCGAAACGTTTGTTAGATGTACGATTGGCTTAGCGCGCCGCTGTCCGGCTTGACACCGCATATCGCAGACACTAGATACTAAGTTCGAATCTCATGATATATAATGTTCCTTTTTATCTTTTTTTTTAAATTTAAAAATATACTGTCTAACTACTCTTTTCGTATTTTTTAAATAGTAAATCAATTATTATTATTTTCTAGAAATTTGAATAGAATATTGAGAAAGTTTTAACAGATTCATCAGATGAGTAATAAATAATTAATCATTCGGAAATAAAATGGCTTGGGCGTAGAATTGCCAATTCTAGAAATGGCAGTGTCAAAATTGTGAAAAATTTATATAAACAAGCATTTTTATTCCCCAGACTAGCCCCTGCCCGTGGCTTCACTCACTTGAAACTCAAAACCAACAGTGATGATCTCTTCTTTGTATGGGTCTCTATACATTAGAGGGGTCAAGCTGTATCTCAGGTTCCTTTTAATTATTTGAGATAAGAAGTATACCAGTTTTTAATTGTGAGCACATACTTTCTAACAGTGATAAAAAAATTAAAATCTAATCAGTAGTTTTTGCGCCAACCCGTAACAAACAGACAAGAATTTTAAAAATCACATTTTTGGGTTCGGAGACGTTTATATACCCCAACCCATTTGTTTTTTTTTAATATCTTTAATCTACAGACACAGCTTTTTACAATTTCATAATAGTAGAGATATGCATTTTTTTCAGAATCTAATATAAAAACGGTCACCAAGCCCGATGGTTTATTCGGGAGAAAAATAATATAGGTACCGACATGTAGGGTGTCACAAAAGACTGTAGTAATTTGAAAGCAAATAAATAGCGCAAGTCATAGCACCAACCAACAGCATAGCCACACAAACAGCTGTTTAGTAGGTACATATTTTTTCGACAAATGTCGTAATTAGGGTTTCCGGGCGAGAATTCCCGAAGCGAGAATTCCCGGGAAATTTTGCTTTATTCGATTCGAGACGACAAAAAATGGGTCGATAGCTTGAGAAATCTGAAGACCATAGAAAACTTACAAAATTAACTAATATCGTACCTAAATATGAAGATATGTATGTACACACATCAAAAAAAGTTTGCGATCACTTTGAAAAATCGAAATCTCTTTTTTTATGGTAGATTATATTATGATTTCTTCTTTAGTAATTTATTTTTTAATTTCAAACAGGGTATTTCTATTTAAAGAAAACACACAAAAACATTTTTTCTTGATAAAGTTGAATTTAAAAAGTTATATCAGCTTAAGCTAGTCGCAATTTTTTTTTATGTGTGTATAAATATTAGTGCACGAAAAATCGACTCAAAATGTTTAGCATGTTTTAGAACAAAAAATAACCACTGATTTCTAAAGTTTACGCAAATATTACACATATTGAAATTGAAAAACTATACGGATTCTATCGCCAAACAAAAAGAAGCATAAGGACCCGTGTAAAGGAACACATTGCTCATGTTAAGAACCGTCGTCCCAAGAAGTAAGCAGTTTGTGAATACATAGTTGACATGGCCTAGCACTATATCATATTTGATACCACTTTGGAGGAAATCTGAGATTGGGGCAGACCTAATATGGTCCAATTTAACCCGAAAAAGACAAATATGCGAGTTCACTGCAAAAAAAACTGCCGTTGGTCGTATTTTCTCGTTTTGAGAGCACCGCTTAATTGCCTCAGCCAATATTGGAATACTTGGTGTCGACATATGAAATCAAGTCATTTCCGCGGTCATTTAGAGGTTAAGGCTAAGTTAGTCTCGAAGAAGCTTGGCGTGCTTAATAGATAGAGACGGTATTTCACTCGGGCCCACCGCCTATTACTTTATAAGGCGCAGGTCTGGTCTCATATGGAATACTGTTCTCATGTCTAGACTACCAACTGCTCCCTCTGGAGCGCATCCAACGAAGAGCGATTCAAATCGTAGACTACCAATATAATTCAAACCGGCTAGACTCTTTGACGCTGTGTAGAGATGTGGCCTCGCTATGCATCTTCTATCGCCTATGCTATACGGCTTGCTCCAAGGAATTGTTCGAATTGATCCCTGCAACTACTTTTCGCCGTCGTTCTACGCGACAACAGTTCCATCCCCATTATCTTGATGGCTGACAATCCATAACTGTCCGTTTCTCTAGAAACTTTCTGCCTCACATAACAAAACTGTGGAACAACAGTGTTGTATAGCAGTCTATGGCAGTGTGTCGACGGCGCCGGACCTATGCACGGATTCGTGACTGTTTACATGCGCTGATTCCAGATAAAACGCTACTGAGCCGTACTTGGCCGATGTCCCGGTGGTTTTGCCGTGTCATGTACAAGCTCTCACGTTTTTTCAACTGTATGGCAAGACGTGGACCTCCGGCCAGTTTAACACACTGGTTTAATAATTCCAAGCTCGCTTACCAGTTACATGTACTAGTATCATGTAGCGTAGAGCGTAAAGCTGTCAGCGTCACTTGAAATGCTTCCATTAGTCTATGCTACTAAAGGAGTTATTTCCAAAATATTTAATAGACATCTGCTGTGCACTTATGTGTGCCGATTTGCTGCGATATGTACCGTGTGCTTTACGTTTCTTTTGTCATTCAAGGTCCAATTAATGTTAGTAAGTTATTTATTTTTATTAAGTTTACAAATAAGTTATCGCATTTATCATGATTATCACTCGTTGTGAACTTGAGATTTTCAGTAATTACTTTAAAAAATGTCGAAACATTGATCTTGTCGAGATTATCCCTCGACTTATCACACGAGATCTCTAGTTACTAATCTAATAACCCGAAAAATCAAAAAAAACAGTAAAGTAGATCAGTCAGTTCTTACAACCTGTCAAGTCTTATATACCGTTCCAGTAAGACAGTCGTACCCCTGACAAAGCCCAGTACTATGTCAGATTTAATATACTGCAAGTCCTTGCAAAAGAAAGCAGATATCTGCCCAAGCTGATTCGCGAGACTATTTAAAATACAAAATTTCATTACCTGCTTGGAACCCCATTATATGTAGATTCCATTAAATCTAAATCCAAAGACAAAGGATAGGATTTGCTCATTCTATGTGAATCGGGTCATACTTAACAAAAGTGAAAGCTAGCTGTTAGTAATTCGACATCTGAATCTACTGGTGACCATGGATACTGTAGCCTATAATGGATCCAAAACGTGTGTAAATAAATAAAATAAATAAATATTCTGGGACATTTTTACACAGCACTATCTAGTCCCAAACTAAGCAGAGCTTGTACTATGGGTACTAGACAATGGATATAATACTTATATACCTTTTTTTTTGTAAATACATACTTATAATACATAAGAAACACCCAGACGAACACAAACACTTATAAATAAACACATAACACAAATACATAAATTTTTGTGTTCTGTGGGAATCGAACCCACGACCTCATGGTCGGCAGTCCGGTACTCGAACCACTAAACCGCAGAGGTCGTCAAAATAAAGTAAATATCAATATAACACTTGTCTTCATAGATTTTCTTGAAGTCCCGGGAATTTTCGGGAAATAGTGATCGAGAATTCTCGATTCCCGAGAAAACAGATGTCGAAAAATCAGAAACCGAAGTCGCAATTGAAAGTGCTGTCCCAGGGTTCTCGTGCTCAGAATCCTTTTGTAATCGAAAATTGACTTTTTGTGAATTTTTTGCATTTTTCATGCTAATTTTATAAAGTCAAATTTCAAATTTCGACATGGCAGGTGGGACTCGCGGTGGCTTAGTGGTCATAGCGTCTGGCGTACCTAGCCAGAAGACGCAGGTTCGAATCCTGCCTGCGAGTCGAATTTTTCCTTCACTAAATAACTTTATCGAAAATTGAGATTAGATAATGATTTTAAATTTTGAAATACTACTACTAATTTTATATCATGTGATTTTTTTGATAAATTTTATCAAGATAATTATTATAATAATAATATTGTGGCCATCTGCTATCGTCTAAACTATAGTTTATTATTACTGAACTTATTACTATTTCGCCTTCAAAGTTGTTCATATAATGTCATTATAAAAAAAATACTATGGCTCCCTAAAATCATGAAAAATAATCTGCCGCTCCTCAATGACCTATCGAATTACTAGTTGTTACTACCTATAACATGCTGTAACACAATGTAGGTACATAATTATTATATGCTTATGTACTCATAAGAAGTTATCTCCGATGGTTCATGGATAGCCCGGTAAACTTTTATTTTTACTATAAAAAAAAGTTAAAAAATGTATTAAAAAACAAAGAACAAAAAAAATAAATTAAATAATAATCACTGAAAAATTATTTCTAAAAAGAAAATGAACAAAAAGTTAACATATCGAAGCGGGGTTTGAACTCACGCTTAGTCGCACTTAACGCATATCTTCCTACTGCAGAAGACCGCTAGACCACACGAGCTATAGAGTTACGCATCGAAATAAAGTATTTATAGATAATCAGGCAGGTATGTGCTTACTTTACAACTTCCACCATTTATTTTTGTTTCATAGAATAAAATACAAATAAACAATACATAGAATACGAATACGATACAATCAGATACAAAATATTTTTGAGCGGCGGGCGGAACAAAATGACACAGGTCCATCAGGCAGCGCGCCTCAGCGATCACTGTCGCTCCGCCTAGAAATGAAAGAGAAGCGAACAGACGCCTCGATGGCGCGGTGTTTCGTTCGACTCGTGAGAGTTATTTATCATGAAATTTATTAATTATTAAAAATATCTTATTTCAATCGATAAATAAAACCGCTAGCGTACTTTATTATTATATATTACGTCAGTGTTATTAATTTTATCAAGATTTGTTTGTAAATAATACAGTTACAATTGCAATAATTTTGAATTCAATGGTTACTTTATGATTTTTTTCTATCGAGAAAATTTTCCGCAAACGTGTTTTGGACCGGTTAGTGTACTCATAAATATGATCAAGATTAACATATATTTTTTTCACTGCTTGAAACTGTATACTTTTTGCTAAATAACTGCTTTAAGAAGCCTATTTTGACTATTCACAGCGCCTTAAAAGAGTTAAAATATTTACTATCAATATTTAAATTACACAATATTAACCTTTACATCGAGTTCCTGTTTATCAATCCCTCAATCAAGACATTCAAGACTGAAACGCCTGTAACCTGTACCGTTCAACTATATTATTATACTCTTTGCCTGTACCTACCTATTCGCCAAAAGTTTGTAGAGGTGTAAGTAGGTAAAAGAAGCAAAGAAGTAGGTGCATACCTACTACACACTGTGTGTTAGGAGCACACAGTTTAGGCAGCACGATATATTTTGAGGTTCCAAAGGTAATGCAGCCTATCCGCCGAAAAGCCAGGCCGGAAGGAAGCCAGGCCGGCCCGAAAAATCCACTTCCGATCTTAGCAATAAAAAAAAATCTTGTACAAAAACTACGAATGCTACATCAAAATAATAACTACCGTTACCAAGCTGAATAAATAACGGATCTAATTATATAACAACTAGCTTCCGCCCGCGACTTCGTCCGCGTGGAATAGTTACTTAGTACAAATCGCAATAAAAGGTAGCCTAAGTCCTTCTGTCCTTTAATCGGTTGAGAGGTTTAAGCGGGAAAGCGTAACAGACAGACAGACAGAGTTACTTTCGCATTTATAATATTAGTAGGGATTAGGAGGTATAATTTTCATTAACATATCTAAATCTAGATTAGACGGCATAACCACTAAAGCAATAAAAAGTATAAAAAATATAATAGCAGACCCTCTAAGTAAATGCTTTAACAAACTTCTGATTATTGGAGACTTTCCCGATACCTTAAAAATAGCAAAAGTTACACCCATCCACAAATCAGGTACAACTGTAGACCCAGGAAACTATAGACCAATCTCAGTGTTACCCGTTCTGTCAAAGATTTTAGAAAGAATTTTGTACACTAGATTAGAGAAACACCTTACTTCCATCAACTTTCTATCTGACAGACAATACGGATTTAGATCAAAAAGTAGCACACTCTCAGCAACTGCCGACCTTGTAACAAAAATAAAACACAACATAGATAACAAAAACATAGTCCTAGGCATATTTATCGACCTTAAAAAGGCATTTGGTACCCTTTCTCATAAAATACTAACCGAAAAGCTGAAATTGTTAAATATTACTGGCAGTGCACTAAAAATATTACAGTCATACTTGAAAAACAGGGCGCAAGTAGTAAAACTAGACAAAAAACATCAAAGTGATGCATTGCCAATTACTTGTGGAGTTGCTCAAGGATCCATATTAGGACCCTTCTATTCTATTTTTTTTTCTATTAGGACCCTTGCTCTTTTTAATTGATATAAATAATATTCAAGAACTTAAATTGCATGACCATCTTACCCTCTATGCGGACGACACTTGTTTGTTTTATTTCGGATCTTCTATTAATTCTATTATCTCCCAAGCTCAAGCTGATTTAAGACTGATCGTTCACCTGAGCCCGCCAAATTCAAATTTCAATTGGTTTTTCGCATTTTGTAGGTCTGTAACACATTCTAGATTCCTAGCTGTAGAAATTGCGGCATTAGCTATACTTACAATATTCACAACTGAGCAATTTTGGCCAAAATTGACGATTATACCTACTTTTAGCTACAATATCGATTTACAAGCAATGTTTTTAATGCCCTATTACAAAAATACAAATTCACATACTTAAGAACAATAGGTTTGTTCTCAAGTATGTGAATTTGTATTTTTTATCTTATCTTATCTTATATCTTACATATAAAAAGAATGTAAGTGAGCCGTGTCTGTACATTGCTTATATTTACAAAAAAACTAATTTGGGGGACTCAGAATCGGTAACACAATCCATTTCTATTATTTTTGGAACTTTTGTCTGTCTGTTTGTCTGTCGGTTTGTCTGTATGTTTGACCGCGCATCAAATGATAACTACTGAAGAGATTTGAAGGAAGTGGGCAGGAATTCATAGCCTGTTTCTTGGATTAACATTTAGGCTATTTTAAATTCAAATCGGTTCTTTCCATCAAAAGTTATTAACATTTTAATTATTGAAAACGTTGACTTTTAAAAATAACCATTGAAGTCAATTTCTTTTTCAAGTATTTCTATACTAGACTAGCACGGATCAAAAATTATAACAGAATCAAGTAATAAAATTAAAAGGCATTTACAGGGACTAAATAACATAAAACAAGAAAATAAAGCAGATCAATCAGAAACCATTATTGTGACCAAGAATTGATTATTATTACAGTAATTCTAACTCTACTTATACAGGGAATCACGGGACATACATAGGATTTATCAATCGAGCACAAGCCGGTGTAAAAACTAAATATTTGAGTAGGTTAAAGAAGTAAACAAAAAATTACAACTTATTATCTAGCGGACTAACACGACATCGTTATTACCTCAATGAAATTTGATACGATAACAGGTGTCATTTTGAGTTGACAATTTTGACAATATTATTGTTTTCTTATATAAAGTATCCAGCCCTTAGATCCCGCCATATAGTAACTCATTTTATAATGTGAAACCTCCATAGTGTAGATACAGTGCGCACGGTAACCTATTGAAATCTCGAACTTCTGTTACCCGAATCTTAAAACCCCGAAAACGGTTGGTAGAACTTTTCAAAGACAGATGTAATGAATGACAACTTTTTAAAATTCCTTTTTAAATTTCCCAGATGAATCAATTTCCAGGTGCACTAAAACCAAATTTCCAAAAATTATTTTTTTTTCCCATATTCTCATAATCCAGGTATAGTTAATACCAAATTTTTAGAAGACTTTTTTTTGTTGCCAATCGTACCATTTCCCAAATAAACGATTACCAAATTTTCATAATCTTTTTATTTGGAACTCAGTAGGTAGGTTAGGTTAGGTTAGAACTGCGACCCCCTGAAACCAGAAGCCAGAACCGACTTGCTATTGATTTACTTGCCCATTACAGATAGGTTAAGGTTAAGTACCTTGTAATTCTTCCAGGATATCAATTAACTGTATTTCAAAAATTTGTGTTTTAAAAATCTGGCTTTCGTGCATATGGATTACGGTCATCTGGATTTTGTGCATTTAGATTTCGTGTGTCTGGAACTCATTCGTCTGGAGTCTAAAACGTCGTACAAATGAATTCGGAGTTGCGATTATATGGCAAACAAAACTTCGGAATTTTAAAAAACGGGATAATGAAAGAATTTCCAAACGTTTTCGGGATTATGATATTCGGAATATTAAAATTCGGGATTAAGATAGGTAACCAGTGCGCACACTTTATTTGAGAAACTAAAGAGTTTCCGTCTAATCGAATAATTAAATACATAAATAAATATAATAATAAACTTTCTTTGTTCTATTTTAAATGTGGCTCTGGATGACCGAGCTTGGTTAGATACAAGCCACGCTTCCCATTCGTTTGGGTGGCCTCGGTATCCGCAAAATTTCTAGTATTAGTTTACCCGCGTTCATCTCCTCAGTCCACGACGGTACTGAAAAATTAGTCAGAGATATCTTAGGACCTTCTCTGGCTGATTTTGAAGTACCGTTTTTGGCTGATGCAATGAACGTTTGGAGAATGGCTTGTCCCAGTTCGGATTTACCCCTGGTCTCATCTTCCCAAAGGCTTTGGGACGAGCCGCTTTGCAGTTTGACGCGGAAAGAACTTCTTAATACGTCAGTCAATACTGCGGAGCGTGCTCGTCTGATGGCTGTGGGTGAATGGGAATCAGGTCTCTGGCTTCGGGCACTTCCATCATCCAATACAGGGACTATGTTGGATGACACAACTTTTCGGCTAGCTACCTAGGTCTACGTCTAGGCGCTCCTTGTGTTGCTCCGCATCGCTGTCACTGTGGCGAGGTTGTCGACAGCCTCGGACATCATGGCCTATCGTGTTGCAGGAGTGCAGGCCGCATAGCGCGGCATGCCAGTATTAACGACATTCGTCGTCGTGCTCTTGCTACCGTACCAGCTGTTTTAGAACCTAATGGCTTGGTGCGAGACGATGGGAAGAGACCAGATGGTATGTCCCTTTTGCCTTGGAAAATGGGTAGGCCTTTGGTATGGGACGCAACCTGTGTTGATACCCTTGCGCCATTACATCTTTCAGGCTCAGCTGGCTGCGCTGGCGCAGCTGCTGCTGCTGCTGCAGAGACTCTCAAGCGGCGCAAATATAGTAACCTATCTGGTAACTATATTTTTGAGCCGTTTGGGGTCGAGACGCTCGGGTCGTGGGGTCCGAGTGCTCGTCTCCTTTATAAAGAACTTTAAAGGAGACTAGTCGACAATTCGCGTGACCAGAGGGCTGGTTTGTTTCTAGGGGAGCGTATAAGCATTGCCATTCAACGTGGCAATGCTGCCAGCCTTCTGGGCACGTTACCAGACGACAGTGATGCCGATGAATACTTTGACGCTTAGCCGCGCCTCAGTCTTTTAGTTTTAGTTTATATAATATATATATTAATTTTATGTAAATAGTCTAAGTGTAATAGGTTTTAGTTTATTTTTTTACATATAGTACTGTAAAAAGTAGTTTTAGTTAATATTTATTTGCTTAATGTTGATTAATTGGCTGATATAAATTTACACACTGATATAAAACATAATAAAAAAATTGCAACGTGCATTTATCTTTACTGATGCCGAAACAGATATTTGAGATTTTAATCTATGTAGGTACCTATGTCTATTTATATTTCCATGCTTCACGTCAATACAATGTGAACAAATTTTTGAAATGAAGTAGGTAATTTATAGATCAGAAATAAGGTATTCAGAAATCAATGGCGCTAAGTGTATTACAAATATGGAAAACCAAATTTTTCGAGGTGGTTAGTTGAAACTTGGACACATTGAAGTAATCTTACTCTAAGCTTGGACAGGACAACGTCTGTCAGGTCAGCTAGTTGAGAACAAATTCTTTAAACTCAAAAAAATGTAATCTTGAAAAAAGTGATGAAATCTGATATAACTCGAAAAAAATATGCATTGCATACCTATACAATAATAGGTGCATAAAGATCTTTTTTAGGTCCCAGCAGGATATAAAGAAAGAGTAAAGACCCAGCAGAACAAATCAAAAAGCGGAATGCCGCTTTGGTCAAGGGATGTGTAAAAAACTAAAATTTTATAAACTTCAACAGTCCTTGACACACTACAAACATTCAACAAAACTGAATTTTCTTATCGCAATCGTAAACTATTTAACGAGCGTTTGTTCCATTGTTAATTTCGTAAACATTAACAAGATAGGTAGCTACTTTTTTATGGGAAAGAAGCTATTGAGCATACAGCCGTTAAATTAATCTTACATTGAACATACATGAGTATTCTTCGCAACAAACAATATGCTTCCGTATTTTTGTGATTATAGGATAATTTTCTTCTCATATTGGGTATGTAATATTTAATAAGATTAAACTTATTGACTTAAGTCTAGTCCATTTTTTTACGTATTTATATTTTAATCCCATTACCTACTAACTACATTAATAATTAATCCCAGATTATTAGAGTCCAATTAATAATTTTGAATGTGCATTTGCAGGTACAGCATGCGTTATCCATGGCAATATTGAATAAGAATCCTATATACGCCTTAGACAGCGATTCGGATAACGATGTAACAGAATTTATGGTAGCCAAAGGCTATTTGCCAAATGAAAAAGATTTACCAAAAACGTCGATTCTAAAAAACGTTGGTTAGTATGTATTATATTAAGTAAGTTAGGTACAATTAAATTAAGGGTTTGATGCTCGCTAAGCCCAAAAAAATATTATATTTGTTATTGCAAATTTAGCCTAGTGATATGACAATTCGACTGCCTAGTTTTGCTTTTGAGCCTCGAGCCACTTCTGACTTTTCCAAGTTATGTGCGTATTTTAATATGCGCATAAACGATGAAAGAAAACATGAGAAAGCCTTTTTGATCTACAATTAGCCAAAAACGACATAAAAATTGGACTGTACCAACGTTCGCCTCACAATCGTATAGGTAGGTACCTATGTGAGGCCAATGCACATTAGCACAGTTTTACGAGTTTGGGTACAATGTACTAACTACATCCCCTATTGTTACATGATAAAAAATAGGTACTTGTGTCAAATCGTCATATGTTTTGTTTGATGCACCCCCTTTTTTATGGGATAGGGGGGCATACGAGCAAACGGATCACCTGATGGTAAGCGATAACCGCCGCCCATGGACACCCGCAACACCAGAGGAGTCGCAACCGCAAGTCAGTTGCCCACCTTTTAAAAGGGTTTGGGCTTCCGGTAACCTCACTCACTCGGCGAAACACAACGGAAGCGTTGTTTCACGCCGGTTTTCTGTGTTTCTTTCCCATTCTATAGTATCGTCCATACAACACAGCTTTTTTTCTGGTCCTGCATAGCACACAGTCCTATGGATGACCAGAAAAAAAGCAAAGAACTTAATAATAAATCGTAGTCGAGAAGTGGGCGATAAGCTGATAACGCCCCATTATGCACGCTGGAAGCCTACAAGCCTAGATACCGCCCGGTAAAGGGGTGGTGAAGCGGTTAAAAATGTACCTACGGGGACGCTAAAAAATAACGGGGATTAATATTAGTAGGTAACTATATTGATCACCAAAATGGATAAATCGTCACCAAATATTAGGTTTAGGTTAGATTAGAACTGCGACCTGCCAGAGCCGAATTCTACGTGGAACTTTTTTATTTTTTATTAGATAATCATAATTTGGAGTTGGTTGCTTTAAGTAGGATCGCACGTTGTAAAATTTTTGGTTTTAGAACCAAAAATTTCCATGTTATAATATTTTTAGAACATAAATCACTCCAAATGGAGATTAATTTTGTTGATCATTTAATATTTTCTGCAAAAAAATATATTTTTGCCATTCAATTTTACTAGAGCTGGTGGTAAGTTAAACATAAGATAATAATAATTTAATTGTTTTTTTCAGATAACGATGTCACGTATCTTCTTTCAAAACTCTCGGATGACGAGCTAATTAAGCTTCTTAGCGATCAACCTAATAAATATGAATATAATTTAAAGGATATCGTAAAAATTGCTTCTGAATCAAAATTTGCTCAAAATTACAAACCAATAGTTGATTTACCTAGCAGACCCTTTCCAGCAATTAATGAAATTTTTGAAAAATCTAAGAAATCCATCCAGAAACTCAAACATGAAGGTGCTTTCTTTCGGCTAGAGAATAAAGAAGTAGATCCTTTTCCTACTAACAGAGGCGGAGATCCTCAGTATGTTGCTCTTCAAAAACTAAACAATTTGCTATATAGCCGTCCTTCAGAAATAAATGTAGATAGCAAGAGTGACGATGAAGATGAAAAGAAAGAATTGCTATTCGATGTTCTAGTTGCCCAGTTAAAAACACTTTGTTGTAAAAAAAATAAACCCACAAAAAAGAAGGATAAAACTAAGTTTAAACTCAAAGCCTTATTGAATGATATAATGCCTCAAGATATGGTTCATAAACCATATGTACCAGAACATAAATACTCACAAACTACCATGCCCAATGAACATATGTTTTTAATTATAAATGATGAAATTAAAAGCAATGGAAGTGATGATGGACTTATATCAGTTGACCCAGACAGTCTTGGGTCAAATAGTAGTGTCATGTTACTAGGTCCAATAGCAACGCCTCTCTCAGAAGCTCAACTAAAAATAGTGGTACGTAGATCTATCTATAACATTATATCCACATAAACGGTAGATTCTTGTGATTTAAAAAACGATAAATAGTGTCGAGAATTGAAACCTTGTGCTTGATATGGCGGATGTCACTATCTTCAGTGGGAGAAAGATGTTTTCAGTCATAATCATAAAACACAATGTTTGTCATCAATGATAAAAAATTGTAGGTAGTGTATACGGGTATACCTAACCTTAAGTATTAACTTTTTCAGATGATGCGCATTTCAAATGAATTGTCGAAATCCGAATATTTGCCTCTCTTGCAGCAAATATCGGATGGCACACTTAGTGATGAAAACATAAGGCTAGTAAATAGTTTAGTATCTGGACCACAAACACGAAGATATATTAAACCTCATAGATGCAACCACCAGTCTAAGCTAGCCAGAGTTTATGCCGGACCTAAATGGATTGTCTGTACAGGATATCTAAATCTTAATGCACCCAGTTTGTATGATTAAATTAGGTTTTTGCTAATGCAGCTGTTGGGGTCACTTAATTTGTCGGCACATTTAAACTATTCATTTAAAGGCGTAAGAATATTTCAAATGTAGCCTGAACTGGCCTAAACAGCTGACATAGATACGTAACTTTATCAAGAGAAACAAATTATAATCAAATAAAACATACATGTTGTTGTTTTTAATTCATTGACATTCATAAAAAACTAGCCTCTTCTCTTCTTCTTCTGCCCGCGACTTCGTCCGCGTAGCGTAATGATATATAGCCTATAGCCTCCCTCAATAAATGGGCTATCTAACACTGAAAGAATTTTTCAAATCGGTCCAGTGGTTCCTGAGATTAGCGCGTTCAAGTAAACAAACAAACAAACAAACTCTTCAGCTTTATATATTAGTACTAGCTTCCGCCCGCGACTTCGTCCGCGCGTAATAATTACTTAGTCTTAGCGTGGTGATGTATAGCCTATATATAGCCTTCCTCAATAAATGGACTATCTAACACCGAAATAATTTTTCTAATCGGATCAATAGTTCCTGAGATTATCGCGTTCAAGCAAACTTGGCAGGTGGCACTTGACAGGTGGTAAGAAGATGATGATCCCCTTCAGCTGCTTGTTGTATGTTTTGATTGAAGCTCACTTCAAGATATAGCCAATATTGTTACTTGATAATTGAACATTGAGTATCCGAGCGGAACTTTAGTAAAATATGTCACGGGAACAGGAATAATAAAAGAACGCTAAATGAGGATATGTCCTTTAGAGCGTTTGTTGGGTCCGAGCGGACCCAAGCTCGGTCCGCTCGGATACAAAACAAACGCTCTAAAGGCTGATGAATAACGTATTTATTTGGATAAAGATTACTATCATGTTTATAAAAACACCTTCGCAAATAATGCATTTGGAATTTTAGAACAAAGTTAGCATAAAAAAGGTTATAGTGAGCCAACCTTAAAAGATAGACATATGTTGTCGCGGACTTTTTTTTAGAACTTTTAGAGAGGAACAATTTTGTCATATATGATTTTTGCGAAACTTTAACCATTTACGCAGCGCACGCATCGGAAGCTCTCAAAAGGAAAAAAAACCCCGATTTTGAAACATTCTTCATTGATGCTCCGCTCCTATTGGTCTTAGCGTGATGATATATAGCCTATAGCCTTCCTCGATAAATGAGCTATCTAACACTGAAATATTTTTTTAAATCGAACCAGTAGTTCCTGAGTTTAGCGCGTTCAAGCAAACAAACAAACAAACAAACTCTTCAGCTTTATATATTAGTATAGAGTATAGATATATATAGAGTATAGATTTAAAATGGCTGTTTCTACTTTCGATGGGAGGTTTTGATTCAACCCCGGAAGCCCCTTCGGTTCCGACATCTGGCTATGGCCTATGCATTTTGAAATCAAAATGTTATTAAGGCTGATCGTTCACCTGAGCCCGCCAAATTCAAATTACAATTGGTTTTTCGCAATTTGTAGATCTATAACACATTCTAGATTCATAGCTGTAGTAATTGCGCAATTAGCTATACAATATCCACAACTGAGAATTGATTCCTTGCGATCGGCTTCTGCGACACGTGATGCGGGTTCAATCCCCACACGAAGCAAGTATTTGTATGATCTACAGGTTCCAATTCTTATGTGAGAATTTGTGCTTGTAAACGCACCCAGTACAGTAGTAGTGCGAATATAGAATACGCACCAATAGACCACCATACAGTTGGCGCAAAATAACTTGAACCAAAATGGTGGATACGCAGTTAAGTAGTCGTTTTTTAGTACATTTTGCACGCAAATGCACTGCGCAAACTTTCCCCCTCTCCGTTAGTTTTGGGTCAAGTCATTTTGCGCGAACTATACGACAAATAGTAGGTAAAGGTCCAAAGAGTATAATAATATAGTTGTACTAAAGGTCTCTCATCTCACTCTCACCCTTCTAATAACAAGCACTCTCAATCTGTAAAACGGATGGAAAATGGTGTCTGTGCCTAGTAATTTTACACACTGCGTTGGGGCTAGGGTTACCAACCGTACACTTCGACTTATAATTGTACCTATTCTTTTTTTTTTTTTTTAGTATGGCGCCACACTTTTTGAGTATTTGCCAGTGTCAAGTATTAGAATAATCAAGTATGTAATAATATTATTTATTATATTATTTATTATGTATTAATTTATTTATTATGTATTAATATTATTTATTATGTAATAATATTATATATTCCCATAATGGGATTGTATTATGGCACCACACTTTTTGTGTTCGCCAGTGTCAAGTATAATGTTCAGTTGCCCCAATAAAACGGTAGAAACTTTAATGAGGCTTCGTTCGATGGAGTTTAGGAGTGAACCCAAAAAGTCACGATTTTCAATTTTATATCATTTGCCTACACTCTCACACGTTCACGAACACATAATGGTTAATTATCCACCATAATTACACATTAAACTTTGGAGAAATTCAAGTTTAGAAAAATAATATAAAATCGACAATGTGCACTTTTCATTTTCCCGCCTAAACTCCCATTGTACCTATTCAGTAACTTGACAGTTCGAAGAGAAATAATGATACCACACTACACTAATAGTGTTGGGGTAGTGAATGATTTTGCGTAAAGATTGATTGATAAAAATAGTTTAATATAAAATTAAACTAAAAAATTGTAATTAAGAAGTAAAATAATAGAATAATTAATCAAAGTAATTTCCTTTTCTATTTTCTTCCTGTAACGTTGTATAGTTCTTTCAACATTCAATAGGGTTTAAAACAAAATTAATAAGCTATTTACAAACATTTTTACAGCATAATGGAAGTGAAAATAAAATCATAACAATAAAGTTAACCTACAGACTACACAACAATTAAACTATAACAGACTGTTTACGTTACTATAGGATGGTCTTAGTTCGTTCTGATTATTAGTAACTTTTTGTCAATGGTCTTAAAAACCGTACTAGTGTATCGTATCCATCGTATCCATCGTATCGTATCCATCGTATCGTTGTTTATTATCACTCTGAACATCGTTCAAAATTCATTTGCGGCACAGTCGCAAGGCTCGCCCGCCATGTTGTGAATACTTAACGCAGACTGGAATTTACTCGCACCGGAGGCGCATGTTCACGCGCTCCTTATATAGTACTCCTACTAGTAAACCTTATATAGTAATATTGATACTCAGCGCGTGTCGTCTTTAATCACACTAATTACGGAGTACAGTACAGTTACAGGAGAGTACCCTGCGCGCCTGCCTCTCATAGTGCAAAAAATTTTAATATAGTAGCGGGTTGACCTACCCACGACCACCACTTAATATTTATACATTTATTTTTTACTATACATTTTATTAACGTAGAAAGTGTTGGGTGTCCTTTATTTATTTTAACCACACCCAAACGCTACATTCCAATAAAAACCAACAAAAAATAAAAATCATATATATATTTTTTTTATAAGTACTTCTGTAATTTTTGTCATTTTATAGATATACTTACTACTGAGAAAATCTACATTTTAATAGTTTATATTGTGTTTTGAAGACTGGCTATTCAATATACATAAAAAGTTTGTTCATGTAAGTACATTATTTAAGTTCATTCAATTTCGCTCATTCTTTGACCACCTCACTATCTTTTTTTTGTCAAAACCTGGTAACCCTTCAACTGTCAAGTTACTGAATACAATTAGAAGAAGTCGAAGATATACGTACGTGAGTGCAAGAATGTTTTTATACGTGAAACATACTTAGATTTGTTAAAAATAGTACTGAACATCAAACATACAAGCATAAATTCCTACTCGATCTCAGAAAGAACTAAAATAGAGGACAATGTACTAAAAGACAGAAAGATGTCATCGGAAAACAAAGTTATCCGATGTGAATGGTTATCAGAAGATCCACTTTACAGAAAGTACCATGACGAAGAATGGGGTAGGCCAGAATATAATAATTATGCTTTGTTTGAAATGTTGTGCTTAGAAGGACAGCAAGCTGGACTGTCATGGATAACAATTTTAAAAAAAAGGGAGAACTACCGAAAGATATTCCATAATTTTAACCCTCACAAAGTTTCAAAATTATCTGAACGTGATATAAAGGAATTGTTAAATGTATCTGGAATCATAAGGCACAAAGGAAAAATAGAATCATTGATAAACAACTCTAAGTGTTATGTGCAAATGGAAATAGAAAGTGAAGATTTCACAAATTTTATTTGGAGTTTCGTAAACCATAAACCTATTATCAATAGTTGGAAATATAGTAAAGATATCCCAACTGAAACTCCTATATCAAAAGCATTATCTAAAGAATTAAAAAGGAGAGGTTTCAAATTTGTTGGCCCTAAAATTTGCTATGCCTTTATGCAAGCATGTGGTTTAGTAAACGACCACATCATATCATGCATCTGCTATCCTACATAACAATAAAAAAAAAAAAAATTATCTTCACTGTTTTAATGATATTTTTAATAGAGAAATAGAATATGAAATCCAGATAAAAATAGAAATCATCTAAATTTTAAAAGTTACGTAGGTACTCAATCAGAAAAACAACTATGAACTACGAACTGAGCGGTGAGCGACGGAACGCTCCGTCGCTCACGGCTCATTTGAACTCGACTCGTACATTTGAACGACTACTATAAACCGTCGCTCACTAGCAAGAACAAAGCTATTTTGAACTTTATGTCTAAGAGCCCAGTGATTATTTTTGTTCACTTTTCCTTCAGTGAGCTACTGTACTAATAGTACTAGAAGACCGAACTAGTACATTTGAACGATTGTACTAGTATGGAGCGCTCCGGTCATAGTCCGAGCAAGAACAAGCCTATGTGTATTCTTTGTTCTGTGTCACCACAGTCACACGCAATCACAAAATCTCAGTATCTGCCTACCTCAGAGTAATAACCTCAGATTAATTAAATAAATACTCGCCAGTGTCAAGTATTAGAGTAATCAAGTAGTATTTCCCATCTTGGGATTGTATTATGGCACCACACTTTTTGTGTTCGCCAGTGTCAAGTATAATATATGTTGTTCAGTTGCCCCAATAAAACGGTAGAAACTTTATTGAGGCTTTGATGGAGTTGAACCCAAAAAGTCACGATTTTCAATTTTATATAATTTGCCTACACTCTGACACGTTCACGAACACTTAATGGTTAATTATCCACCAAAATTACACATTAAACTTCGGAGAAATTCAAGTTTTGAAAAATAATATAAAATCGACAACGTGCACTTTACATTTTCCCGCCTAAAAACCAAAATAAATACTAACTTTTTTTTATGGCGCTACACTTAACACTTTTTGTGTATTTGCCAGTGTCAAGTATTAGAGTAATCAAGTAGGTAATATTTCCCATCATGGGATTGTGTTATGGCACCACACTTTTTGTGTTCGCCAGTGTCAAGTATAATGTTCAGTTGCCCCAATAAAACGGTAGAAACTTTATTGAGGCTTCGATGGAGTTTAAGAGTGAACCCAAAAAGTCACGATTTTCAATTTTATATCATTTGCCTACACTCTCACACGTTCACGAACACTTAATGGTTAATTATCCACCATAATTACACATTAAACTTCGCAGAAATTCAAGTTTTGAAAAATAATATAAAATCGACAACATGGTGCACTTTTCATTTTCCCACCTAAGACCTAAACTCTTAGGCTCAGTGTTGCCAGGGCCCCTGAGTCGAAAGTTACGTTTCGTTTCCTGAAAAGTAACATTTTTGGTGCAAACAGATTTCACTCCGGCCCACCGCTTATTACTTTATAAGGCGCAGGTCCGGCCTCATATGGAATACTGTTCTCATCGCTGGGCAGGAGCACCCCAGTACCAGCTTCTCCCTCTGGACCGCATCCAACGAAAAGCGATTCGAATCGTCGACTGCCAAGTTATTTCAAACCGGCTTGACCCCTTGGCGCTGCGTAGAGATGTGGCCTCGCTTTGCATCCTCTATCGCCTATACTATGGGGAGTGCTCCGAGGAATTGTTCGGATTGATCCCTGCAGCCTCTTTTCGCCATCGTTCTACGCGACAACAGTTCCATCCCCATCATCTTGATGGCTGGCAGTCCACAACTGTGCGTTTCTCTAGAAACTTTCTGCCTCGCACAACAAAACTATGGAATGAATTGTCGCCTGCAGTATTTCCGGACCAATACGACCTTCAAACCTTCAAGAAAAGAGCGTACTCCCTTTTAAAAGGCCGGCAGCGCACTTGTGACTCCTCTGGTGTTGCGGGTGTCCATGGGCGGCGGTGATCGCTTACCATCAGGCGATCCGTCTGCTCGTTTGCCTGCTATCACATAAAAAAAAAAAAAACATTTTGGGATCTAAGATGTCGAATGAGCTTTTTTTTTAGCTCCTGATTTTGGATCAATTTGGATGCGTTCGTATACTGTTTGCAATAAAATCAAAATCTAGTATTACTCATCTCGTTGTCCTCAAAAGTTACGAAAAATGCCTTAAATATAAAAATTACTTACATGTTACGCGACGGGGTCAAAAGTTACGAAAAATGTAAGAAATGTAACCATCTGGCAACACTGCTTAGGCTCTTAGCAAAGACTACGCTCTGAGGATGCTAATAAATTGATGATCAAGGCATACGCCACAGATCAGTAATACATAAATGTAGCAATAAATTCCGCAATATCAATAAACAGATACCACAGATACCAAAAATCAAGGACTACAACCGTAACCGTAACCGTTAAATTAGATTTTGAAGTTGAACCCAGAATTCCAAAATGAGGGCTGGTATGTCTGCTGCAAACGCAGCCCCCATTACCGCCACCGATAGCCCTTAAATAGACAAATAAAAACAATTGTATTCAATAAAATTTTAATTATTGCAGACAATCACATTAATTAGCTTACTCTTCTGTTTAGTTTAATTTTGCGCAGTGTTACACGACCTTTCTGCTGTACCTAAATGAATTTTCAACAGACGTCGCAAATGCAATGATACTTTTTCCATTCCTAGTTAGTGCGTGCAATGTCTTCTTTTAACATCGCGGGGAAAACTGGAATAAAACAATAAATAGTAAATAATGGTATATTACAGTCTTTTCTAATTCTTTTAAACGCTGAAATTGGTACATATCGATAAATGCTTTCAGCTTTATTATTCTGCAACACAATTCAAAAAATTGCGAAATATATTAAAATTACAAATGTAATATTCGTAAAACTCGGAATATAGATTCGGTTTCGGTATGATTCGGTTTCGGTATAATAAGTATGAATTCGTGTGTCGCACTACAATTTTTATTTAATTCTTGGTCTTGGTGTAGCTCGTTATTGCACCATGAAGCAACTGCAACACAGTGGTCACCAAAGAGTATAATAATATAGCTGGACGTGGTCACAATCGCATTCGCAACTCGACAAGACTTACGAGAATATCTTATTATGTTGTGTTGCCTGTATAGAAAACACTTCACGCGATTTGGCTTGAAATCATCTTAGGCTTAAAAGCTTTGTTAAATCAAATTAACAATTATATAATAATGTACTGTTATTTCTGGAGTTCTAATTAATTAATACTATCTAAAATAGTGACTAATAAATCAGTATCCTAAAATTGAGATTCATTTCTAACAAAAAGGTGATAATTACAGGCAGCTTTATCGCGTCTGCACTATATCTAGGGTATGTATATGCAATCTGTGAGTAAATTTGTGACGTGAATAAAAATCTTCCTTTTTCGAATGATTGCCACTTTGCTTTCCCTTCTAATTCATCTCAGACGTGCTGGTCTCGCCGTCATAAAAATCGTAATGGCGGAACAACGTGAAAGAACTTTCATCATGATCAAGCCTGATGGTGTGCAACGTGGACTCGTTGGCACCATTATCGAGCGTTTTGAGAAAAAGGGTTTTAAGTTGGTTGGACTGAAATTCGTCTGGCCTTCAGAAGAATTACTGCAAAAACACTACAGCGACTTGTCGTCCAGACCATTCTTCCCTGGTCTCGTTAAATACATGAGCTCCGGCCCAGTAGTACCTATGGTATGGGAAGGCCTCAACGCCGTGAAGACCGGCCGTCAAATGCTTGGAGCTACAAACCCAGCTGACTCTCAACCCGGCACAATTCGTGGAGACCTCTGCATCCAAGTTGGCCGCAACATTATCCACGGATCTGACAGCGTTGAGTCTGCTAACAAGGAAATCGCTCTCTGGTTTAGTGAAAAGGAAGTCGTCGGTTGGACACCAGCTGCAGTTAACTGGGTTTACGAGTAAATATAGCTTCCTTATGTATAATAATTCCGTTATAACCTGTAACCACGTGTAATAGGTTGTGATATTTTTCATAAGTTATTCCGTGATATATCAATAAATATTGTAACTACATTATTTGTTTCTACATTTAATATCCATATTGACAGTGTTTCCTAGTTATGTTACATGGTTCCAGGTTCATTTCCAAATAATCCTATGGATAAGAATGTGGTAAGATATCAAAGTTGTGCTAGGTAGGACTGGGAATAGAAATGCTACCGAGATCAAGGTATGAAGAATTTAGGTTAAAATCAAATATTTAGAATATGTAAGCTAGCTAGCTACCTATAAAAATACATAATAGGTATCACATCTAACTATTCTCGATGAAAACGACATGGATAGGTACATAACCTGTGTGGGTACCTTGGTATTCCGACTTCTTTCGGGGAAACGCGAACAGTGCCGGATTTCCGCCTAGGCCTACAAGAGTTATTCCCAGTTGTCCCTTGTCCCCACTGTCTTCGTCTCCAGTGGTGACAAATGGGAAAAAAAATCCCAGTTGTCACCAGTGGTGGCGCCTCAGTAAGGACAAATGGGAATGGAAACTTCTAGTTCCCAGTTACCACCAGTGGTGACAGATGGGAAAAATAAATAGATACGTCCCCAGTAAGGCGGGGCTAGAGCTGAATATATAGTGACTAGCTTCTGCCCACGACTTCGTCCGCGTAGCGTGATGATATATAGCTTAAAGCCTTCCTCAATAAATGGGCTATCTAACACTGAAAGAATATTTCAAATCGGACCAGTAGTTCCTGAGATTAGCGTGTTCAAGCAAACAAACAAACAAACTCTTCAGCTTTATATATTAGTATAGATGTGAATTCAATTTGTTTTCACTAATTATTTTAATTAGATGATATTATATTCTATTATAAAATTTACATTAAAACGAGCGAAATAAAACTTCAAATCACCTGGAAGGCATATTTTTATAAATCACAATTGCACAAAAGGAAACAAAAACTGCATAAGTACAGTTTTTAGTACTACAACTATCACAGATCATATGTAATTATAATAATTTTACTTAAAAATGTTCTTAGGTTTTGTATCACAGTTTCAGTACATGGAGTTATGTCTATTTATGTAAATTTATAATAAAATAGCACAATGATTACTTAATTGCAACACATTTACAATAATTTCCGCACTCTCATCCTGTCGATCAACCCCCTCTCCACTATGCTGTTGTCGGTTCGTAGACCAGCGAGTCCAGTGACGTCACACTTATCAGTACATTCCCAACAATGTCAGGGTCAAGTGCATCGTGCAGTTCTGGTAAACTGCACCGTTAGTTTTAAGAAAAATAAAAGAGAATAGTAAAAGTAAATTACTGTGAACAAAGCGTTGATTAATCTGTGCAATTGTAATTTCGATCATTATAAATAATTATTGTGATTTATAAAAATATATGTTTTCCAAGTGATTTGCAAGTTTTATTTCTCTCGTTTTAATGTAGATTTTTTTATAATAGAATATACCTATCATCTAATTAAAATAATTCGTAAAAAAAATAGAATTCACTTCACTATATTATATTCAGCTCTAGCCGCGCCTTAGTGGAGACGTATCTATTTATTGTTCCCATCTGTCACCATTGGGAACAAGAAGAGTGGCCATTCCCATTTGTCACCACTGGAGACGAAGACGGTGGGGACAACTGGGAATAACTCGCCTACAAGGCCCCAGTCCCAGTGGACCTACAAATAAGCTTAAAAGCCTGGCTTGAAGGAGCCCCAAATGCCAAGTGTTAGAGGCCCTGGACCTGCTAAGTCCAGGCCTGATCGCGAAACTCGCTATTGCCTGCGCTTTCACTCGCAACCCATGTTGACCTAGAAAACGTAAAAGTATGGAAAATAATAAAGGTAGGTTAGTAATTTAATTCACGTCTCTGTCACGGTAATATTATCTATACAGTATTCCAACTTCATACCTACAAACGGACGCGCGAGCTATTCCTACGCGCCTCGATCTCGGCATGCACTCATGCAGACAGTCGCGACTCCAGCTATATTATTATACTCTTTGGTCGCGACTCACGACTGTGCCCGGTGCCGCAGTGCGGACGGTGTTGTTTTTTTTTTAAATAACCGCGTGATTTTTTCACTGAAATTAAGTTCAAGTACATTTTAATATGACGAGTAAGAAAAAAGAAAATAATAATAATTTATTTGCGTAGGATCACAGCGTAGGATATAATTAGGTATGTACTGTTTTTGTTTGCATGAATTCGTCAATAACGCGTCCAGAGATAACTTTTTTTAGATTTGGTACTTGGAAACTGAAAGGTGAGACTATAAAATAATTTTACTTACTAGTAGGTAGGTATATAATAATATGTATTTTTAATGGATAAATATTTCCTTTTATCCCCCGAAAAAAAGATGTAAGTGAATAGAGTAAAAGAAAGTGATTGATACGAGTAAAATAGGTCGCTATAGGCAGTTCATGAATCATGAAACGCTAGGTACCTACGCTTGTGTTAAAACCTGAATATTAATAATAATAAAATGTGCGGAAATAACTAGGAAGCGGTGAAGGGCGGGGGCTTTTTTGGGGGTTGTCTATGATTTAAAAATGACGTTCAAAAAGTACTATCTATCTATATTGAATAAATGATTTTGACTTTGACTCGAGGCATGTGTGTTTTACAATACAATACATTTATTTCCCAAAAAAGAACTTAACAATATTTAAGAGTTTTGTTTTGTTAGTTTGTATAATTCAAAGTAAAGACGTGGTATTTTATTATTAATAGTTGATTATTGTACTGTGTGTATGAATAATACTAGAAACAACACGCAATTTTATTGAACACTTCCTATTCAATTCACGAAGTATTTTATTTGTTTATATAAAAACAGTATATTTACAATCACAAAACTAAATGGAAACACAAAGTAAGCAAATGTAATTAAAATGATGGAGGCGGGCAGCCCTATCGCATGTTTACGTAGGTACCGCGCGGCGGTAGGCATTTATTTCTAAAATAAGGCCGAGTTACAATACTGTACCTCGACCATGACTTTTTCTCAAGTGAACTCGCTATCGACGCCGTAAAACTTTTGTATGAAAAACCCACCAACGCCTCTAGCGGTTACGTAAGGAACTAAAATCGGTAGTATGAGATTACAACGCAACGTCCCGATGCGTAAAAAACCTATCGAAAGCAATTCGATAGCGACTCGGATTTGTATGGCAGATAAACAAATTTGATACCATGAGTCATTATTTTAACATACTTTATCGAGCAAAACCATTACGATAGTATTAACGTTACTCACTGTCAAATTTTGCCGTGAATGTTAATAATGTCTGGGGGAGCATATTTAGCGTGGAAGTAGTAATATAAAAGTCACCTAGGTACAGCGACTTACCAATCAAAATACCATCACGCCTGTATTCCCCGAAGGGCAAGGCAGAGGCTTTCTAATGTACACCCACAGTTCGCGGGTATGTTTAGGTCCCATGTAATAGGGGGCGAGCCTATTGCCATTAACCGGACACAATTTCCAAACTCCAAGCTACTACTGGGATTTTCATAGAAAAACCCATTAATACTTTGCTCGACCTGGGAATCATACCCAGGATCTCAAGCGTAGCAGTCGCGCTGAGGACCACTAGGCTAATAAGGCAAGCAGTCGCGCTGAGGACCACTAGGCTAATAAGGCAGTTATTTACCAAACATAGGCTTAGTTTATTATTCAAAATTAACAAAAATACTAATAGGATTAGTACCTACCTAGTAGATACATGCCGTAGGTAGGAGATAATGCCATTACATTGGTTTATGATAGAGAGAAACAAATGAAATCACACTATTACAAATACATCGCTAGATACGGTCGGGTTACACGGGAAAAGGAGCATTATTTTATTTCTCTTTTGTTCACACCTTGATAGAAAAGGATAACGTTTTATTTTAGAGACACCTCGGTAGTGTCTCTAAAATAAAACCTACTAAGTAAGTACCTACATATAGATATCGGAAGTGACCATCTCTTTTTCAGTAGGTAGGTACTTATGTAGGTAGTATCATAACTTCTGTTGCTTATTTAGTACCTACTCACACGAAACATGTTGCTTACGTTTAAATCACGTGTAGGTACCTAATGTATTTATTGATAAGATTATACAATTACATTGATCTCTTTTCTGACCTGGAAATAATAGAAAAGATAGGTACCTTATATTGTACCTATACTACTTAGGTAGGTACTATCGTCCGCGGCCGCAACAGCAACACGAACTCGCATTCCAAAGGACGCTTTGAAACAAAATGTACCTACCTAGATATCCTTTACTTACTTCTACACCAAAATTCATTAAAATTGCAGTGGTCTAAGCGTAAAAATGTAGCACAGACCAGTTAGGTACTTATGTACTTTCCATTTTTTTGGTAGGTACCTATTGTTGATTTAAGGTAGGTAAGTACCTACTACACCTAAAGTTACGTAGGTTAAGGTAGTTCGAAATCGTATGTTGACTTCGAACGTGCTTTGTGCTTTCACTGCACTGTTTTCACATTCATGCTCAGATTGAGTAGGTATATATTAATCTGAGTATTCATGTAATGCAAGGTGTAAACAAGGTCAGTCAGGTCGGTTACAAGTACTAACTGACCTTTTTGAAGGACATCGCCGCTCATAAGATCGATATGTCGTAGTAGAATTGTATAATTCGCTATTTTACATAACAGCTAGCTGCTTTACAAAATAGATTAATGGCTTCCAGCTGAATTACCATTGCGATGCGTTTATCACCGCTACCCACGTTTTGTTTTGTAGAATGACTTATTTGCAGCGATAATTATCATACATAACTGAATGTCATGTTTTTAAGTATGTAAAAAACCTACTTATGACATTTAGCTATATTTTTACGGATTTTTGCAACCAAATAAAGTTTTGACGGGGTAATTTCGGGATGAAATATGTTTGAATTGGTTAGGTTAGGTTACAACAGTGACCAAACGACGGATATAAATCGTACTACCTTCCGCCCGCAGCTTCGCCTCGCATAAAGGAATATTATTTCCAGTTTTTGCAACATTTTTCATTACTGCTTCGCTTCTATTGGTCGTAGCGTGATGTTATATAGCCTATAAACTTCCTCGACATAAGGACTCTACAACACAAAAATAATGTTCAATTCGATCCAGTCGTTCCAGAGATTAGCGCGTTCAACCAAACAAACTCTTCAGTTTATAAGATAATATTAACTAGCTTCTGCCCGCGACTTCGTCCGCGTGGAATAGTTATTTGGTCTTATCGTGATGATATATAGCCTATAGCCTTCCTCAATAAATGGGCTATCTAACACTGAAAGAATTTTTCAAATCGGACCAATAGTTCCTGAGATTAGCGCGTACAAGCAAACAAACAAACAAACTCTTCAGCTTTATATATTAGTATATAGATATAGATATATAAAAAATAAATATATATTAGTATAGATAAAATATAATAATAATTAAGTATAGATATGTCGCAGTAGAATTGTATAATTAGCTTTTTTACATAATCGTCAGCCGCTTTAAAAAATAGCTCTGATAAGTAAAATAGCTGAATGACGTTCATCAGTTTTGAATAATTGGTTCAGCACGCGAAATGGAATGAACGTTTTGCGTCCATTACAGTGGATTGATGTATAGCTGTCTTGTAAAAAAGTTCACTTCAGCGAGAAATGAAATTTTGGATGGTAGATTTTAGTTCCAAAATTTGGCGCTAGGGGAGTTGCGGCATAACAATGGCCTATGCTCGTCAAGCTATCCCAATTTATTTCTATACAAATATGCAGTGACATTTCGGGTCTGGCACTCGCCGGCCGCTGCCGCGACCCTGCTCGCTTAGCTCGCTCGGCACGTGCGACGTTTGGTCACAGTTCTGCTGCAAAAATCCGTCAAAATATAACTAAATGTCATAGGTTTTTCACACAAAACGCATATCTAACTGCAAATCCATTCTACAAAACGTATTCCTGGGTAGTGGTTTTGATAATCGTATCGCAATGACAATTCAGCTGGACGCCATTCACCTATTTTACATAACACAGCTATTTTGTAAAGCAACCAGCAGTTTTGTAAAATAGCTAATTACACAATTCTACTACTACGACAGATATGCTGGCCCCGGGCAATAAAGCGGTAAGGGCTGTTACACCCTTTTTATTGTTATTTGATTTTTGGCTTCTTCTAGTCCTCTATCACTCTTATTATTTCGAGTTTTTTATTTCTTCGCAATAAATGACATCAACAGCTTTATTGCATGGAAAATTCTCTTACGACTTAGTTTGAAGTTATGTATCATTGCATTACTCTAAGAAACATTTAGCTGAAATAAAAAAACTGATGAACATTCTCAGTGCAGGCTGCGCGTTTGTGGAATGCGTTGCCAGTGTCAATTAGACAAGCGCAATCACTGCCAATCTTGCCAATATTCAAAAGACTTGTGAAGTATCATCTTGTCGCTTTAAGATTGTTGTTATTCGCGTTTATAGTTGATATTTATCTAAGTAATATATATTTTATTATGTGTAAAATATATACTTACATATTATACACAATAATATGTAGGTTTATATTTTAAATACAGTAGTAATAGTATGTATTATCTATATATTGTATAGTATTGGTATTTATAGGTGCACCATTGACGACGCCATGTTCTGTACCGTTATGTCTATCCCTTTAGATAGTCAAAGGTCCATCCTAAGGTTGCCTGGAAAAATCGCAGTCTCATAGATCAATATACCCTCTACGCAGTCTGCGATAAGGCCGCCCATTGTATATTTGTAAAACTGTTTTGTCCTATCTATTTGTGTTTTTATTGGTGTACAATAAAGTATATACCATAAATAAATAAACATTTTTATACTAAATTTATAAACGACAAACGATATCGTCTATAATAAAAAAAAAATAGCTTTAATTTAACATATTGAACTCCCGTTTTGGAAACCCGTTTTGGCCTGAACTGTAAACAATTTTGCTTATTTTATTTCTCTGATATTACCGCTTTGCCAGGGGCCAGCGATATATTCCTTCTAGGCGTATGTACTTATACACTTTATCTTCCAACACTGGCGCTGACATTTTTCCTTTAGTTAAACGTCATTCATTCATAACATAGAATCTTAATAATATCTACAACTGCCATGAAGTTTAAACAAAATCACTAATTTTCATCCCTTGTTTCAACCGTACGCAGATTTAATTATTAGATAGAAGTGAAACTATCAATAAAACGACAGTTATAGACAAAAAATTTACTATTATATTCCATAATCAAATTTCCAGGTTTTATTTACAAAATGCATCATCATGACACAGATCTGGATGAGCTGCACTTACTAGAATCATTTACTAACGTCTATATAAAAAATAAAGAGTAGATTGTTTATGTTTGGTAGCTATACTGAATATTGTATTATATTTACTTACAAAGTATTCATATTCGTCCAGCAGTAGACAAAGTATTGCTAGCTTCTAATATTAGTAAGTTCACCCCATCCACTTTCTGATACCTAATTTTCATTGACTTCTCATTGGATATGCTTAAATAGAAAAATCACATAGGTTTCGTGATGCACCTGAATTAAATTAAGTATTTACAGATGGCTGAAAAATAACATAACAGTACAATAATAATGTATTGGAGCTATTCAAAATAAAATAATGATGTCGAGTTCCACAGCCGATTAAATAAAAAGATAAAAAATAATATTTATGTAAAATGATCACCTAGGTACTAAATTCCTAGTAAACCAAATACACCATTTTTAACATGATGTTATATCACATGAATAGTAATACACATACGTAAGTCATTTGTGCCGCTCTGCGACTGCGACAATGTGTAGCATCATTCTACAGTCTTGAATCTTTACAATACGGAATAATGCTAAAAAAATGCAGTAAATTTTGATATTTCCGCGGGATAATTACCAAAAAGCTGAATTACCTTACAAATGTTGTAAATGAATTTGCTGACACGTGACAGACAGTAGAGGTCATCTGATAATTCACTAAGGAACATACGGTCGAACATTCTGTAGTGATTTAGCAATATAGAAAATTAGCATATTCAGTCTAAAACAGCTTTCTGTAAATTTATCAATTTTATTGGACTAATTGCATTTTATAACCAATAAATGGAAGATTTGTTCAATAATTATTTCATTAATTAATAAGTTTGGGCTCCCTACATCACAATAATTATGGTGTTTCCGGTCGTCAAATATTTACCTTTGACAAACTTGCAACGAGGTTAATAAAATTATGTATCAGGGTGGGATTCTCTTGAAACACAGTTGTTATGCTCAAAGTGTTGGTTCCGCATGGTGTTCCACTTCAACGGCGGGTTGCGTACCTTGTTGTTCACTATTCTGTTGTGTTTGTTGTTGCTGTTGCTCTTGTTGATTTTGTTGTATTCGTGAGGGCAAAGGCGCCGTTTGTCCTGTAATAATGAACAATAAATTAGCCTGTAACAAAAAATATTGGGTAGCAAGAAAATGTTTTCAGTAGCGCAGTAAGTGCGAGGGTGAAACAAATCTATGCTGGTCTAAATAAAATAATATGCAGTTACATAAATAAAACCGTAAACAACAATATTTGCATGTGCAATAAAAAAATAACAAATTTATTTAATCTACTAGTAGAAACAATGATGATTGCGTGTGTTCGTACCATATTTGTCGTGAATACCCCGGTGCCTCTTGAGCGCGAACCTATCAGCGAAAGCGGCCGTGCAAATATCGCACTTGAAGGGCTTCTCACCGGAATGCACTTTAGCGTGGTTCTTAAGGTGAGCGGCTTGACTAAACGCTGATCCGCATGTTACACACCTGTATTAACCGGGAAAAAAAATATACCTTTAGTAGTTGCATGAAAGAAAGAAAAATACATTTATTGAGACATCCGTAAAGTGTTTCAAGTAAATTTCTAAAGATACAAATAGCGACAATTTAATTTAATTATCCTATGTTGAGATACTTCAGTTTGTATATAATATATTTTAGTTATTTGCTGTCATGCAATGTACTTACTTGTAAGGCTTCTCCCCAGTGTGTATACGACGATGATTCCATAACGTGGCATGCCGCGCAAATCCCTTGTCACATACCTGAATAAAAGTTTTTTTAGTTAATTACAGTCCCATTGATACCATACTGTCAGAATGCGGTTTAAATGTAACTTAAGTGTTTAGAACAAATATGTGTAGGTATTGTTAAGAATTCTTCCTTCGTTTTAATTAAAGAAAGTTCTAACCTGAAATGTTACCTAATAACCGTTACTAATTCAAAGTCGACGCGATACGGCCATTTATTAAGCCCAAGGTATCAAGTTCGAATTCGAGGCACGCACCTATGACTTTTCGAAATCATTCAAGAAGGAAATTATTATGCTTGACGGCGCCAAAGTCAAGGAAGTCTGCCAACCCTCAATAGGACATCATAGTGAACTATATGCCTTACTATTCCTCTCATTCTAAGAGGAGAGCCATGCTCAGCAGTGGTACAGTGCACAATATATTTTGCATTGTGTCTGTAAATTTGTTACGTTAAAATTATTTCAATTTTTTTTTTACTTTATTTAGATTTATCTCAAAAACCAGTTAAATAATCTATATAATTCATGAAGAATCAATCTTCTTATAAACTTCTTATACCTTGTTTTGGAATTCTTTTCCCTGTCGATGTCGCAGAATATCACATGCCAAATTAAGAGAACTGCCTCATTAGCCACAATGGTACTGAGTGCGACTGCTATGCTAGAGGTCGAGCAAAGTGTTTTTGTATTTTTCTATTAAATTCCCAGTAGCAGCTCGGAGTTTGGAATTTGTGCCCGGTTAATGGCAATAGGCTCGCCCCCTATTACATGGGACCTAAACATACCGGCGAACTGTGGGTGTACATTAGTACGCCTCTGCCTAACCCTTCGGGGAATACAGGCGTGATGGTATGTTATGTTAAATTAAGAGTTATACAACGAATGTTATACAACTATCTATATACAATTATATAATAGAAAGTCGTGTTAGTTACACTATTTATAACTTAAGAACGGCTGAACCGATTTCGCTGAAAATTGGTGGAGAGGTAGCTTAGAACCAGGAGACGGACATAGGACACTTTTTATCCCGTACCCGTGGGACGTGATACCAGACCGAATTCCACGGGGGCAAAGCCGCGGGCAGAAGCTAGTAAATAACAAAAATGAATCGCTGAAATGTATGTATAGTTTGCGCAAAATAACTTGACCCAAAACTAACGGAGAGGGGAAAAGTTCACGCAGTACATTTGCGTGCAAAATGTACTAAAAATAGACTACTGCGCATCCGCCATTTTGGTTAAGTTATTTTGCGCCAACTGTACGGGTATAACTTCCAACTGCACCGAATTAGATTTTTTTATGTTGTGTTTGTCATTGTCAGGGCAAGGTTTACATGTTTTATTTTATCCTTCCCAAAATCAGAAAAATATACGCAGTCGAAACAACGCACGGGACGCTAGTATGTAATAAAACATCCACTTACTTCACAAACATATGGTTTCTCTCCTGAGTGTGTTCTTTCATGATTTTTCAAGTGAGGTGACTGGGAAAACTGCATACCACAAGTATTACATCTGAAAAATAATTTCTAATTAATTAAAGTCTCCCTTGGACCTTGATATAGTAATATCATCAAACAGATCGGCTGTGCAATTTCAAAACCTAGTATCTGACGAATTTAAAAAAAAACGTTATTTTGCATTTTTCGACCTTATAGACCACTCTCCACATACTAGGATAGCAAAAACTCCCAAAAATTAGTCAAAAACGAAGTTACACAAAGTCGAAAACCATTTTAAAAACCTAGTAAGTGCTTGTAGTTACTTGGATATAAAATGGTTCATGTAGATACTAAGGCCCACTTGCACTAACTTATAAATGTGTTTAAATTGGTTAAAATAAACGTCAAAACTCCCGCACAATTTTAGTAAGTGAGAAAAAGTTGTTGCAAGACTTGCAACTTTTGTCTCTAAAAATGAGTAAATATCAGTTTTATAGGTCGAAATTGATCTTGAGTGCTTTAAAAGAACACCATAGTGAAATGTAAGTACGCTTCAATGTATAATTGTCGTTTTTTTGTTTTCCAAGGATTTTTTTATGAATAAAGGGCATATCGGACGCATTTAAACATTTTTTTTAAAGCCTGTTATGTACCTGAAATTTTGCAATCACTCCCATGAAGGTACGACTAATATTATTGAAATGGCAAGCTGTCAAAGATATGAAATTGTTTTCGGCTCTCCTGTAAAATTTGGTTTTATGAAGATACTGAGTTTTGATATTTCACAGCCGAGATATGCTACGAGACATAACACAAATAAAATTTTCATTTGAATTGTAAATGAGATGTTTTCTATTAAAACAACATGAAAAATTATAATGGACTTTACCTGTATGGTTTTTCTCCAGTATGTATTCTTGAATGATTCTTAAGATAAACAGCTTTAGCAAATGCAATCCCACAGATGCCACATTTAAAGTTCTTCTCACCAGAATGTAATTTTTTATGTGACCACAATGAGGAATATCTCGCAAAAGAACCTCCACAGATATTACAGTGGAATGGCTTGTCCAAATTTGATTGATTTAATTTATTCTTATTCCCGCCTACGAAGATTATGCCTGATCCATTGCAATTCTGACATTTTGTTACAGATGCTAAGTTTCTCCTCTTCACAGGGTGGTGGCCAGGTACTGAAAGAGATCAGAATTAAACAATAAATATGTCCTCAAGCAAGCTGGAAAGAACAGAAGTATACCAACATGAAGAATGCGCCTAGTTGTTTTACGGCTTAGTCGGATCCAATAGTGACTCAATTTATTGAAAACTGAAACCTATTTGCACAAATTGTTATTGTGTGCGTGTGCGCGCCATTATTGTAGTACACCAACGAGTTTTGCGTTTAGCTAGTACATCTAATTTCTTAAAAAAACATGTTTACATGTCTCAAAATGGCTTTAGGGTTTCGTTATTATAATTATAACTCGATATTCTATTATTCTGTTTATTCAGTTACACGTTGTATGGTATATATTATGTATAACAAAATTGTAACAGGCAGATGTCTTTACATATAGACACTTGGGGGGGTTTTTAATAGAGCAACAGAAGCCAAATTTTTATTAGTCTCTGTTTATACGCACATGACGCAAATACTATTATAGTAGCCGAAATTGAATACAGCTTGCACAGTTGTATTGCTGGGGATCTAAATTACAATCTGGTGAAAGTTTCATCTTGACATGGTTACTAGAAGCCGAGTTATAGTAAGTAGATGCGAGTGAAACTTTGGGCAACACCTAGTTAAGAATATATTCATATTCTCGGATATTGATTTAAAAGCTATCAGTTGGGTACCTAACTGAAAGCAGGTATAGTACTGACTAATCATTGTACAGATGCAATACCTTCAGGTATGTACAGTATTTCGGGTCATACCCAGGCATTAGTATTTTACTGTTGATAACATTACACTTGCTTTTACTATATGCCAAATCTTTAATATGTTTGTCACAAGTTTACACAATTGTACTCACAAGGTTTTTGTTGCTGTTGTTGTTGTTGTTGGGTTTGCTGGTTGTTTTGCACGGTCGATAGCGGATCTGAAGTGGGTGGCACTGTGCTCACTCCAGTTACTTCAAACTTCACGTTATCTTCCGCCGCCACAAAAATTTGCGTTGTGTTCACTGTCATAATAATGTAATAAATGATATTATATTAGGATATACCATACCATACCATGCCAGGGCCTGTTGACAAGTTGCAATCTGAAGTTTGAATAGACAAACAAATAGTAACAAAATGTATAGAGATGACATTTTGTGCACACTCGATTTGTTAAAATCTTATGTCATTTTCATATATTGAGAATTCATTTATATTTGGTTATAGTTCATGCCACTTGTCTAGAGGCACTTTACTCCAGTATGTTCAGGTTCCATGTAATATTGGGTGTGCCTGTTCCTATTAACCAGAAAGAAATCCTTGACTCAGACTAGAACTCAGTAGCAGTTCGGAAACTCCGAGCTGCTACAGAGTCTAGAAGTTCAATAGCAATGGTTGTCGACATGTCACGAATCCCATGGCCGTGACTATAGGAGAAAGGAAGGCAAGTACGATTTTAGTCAGTAAGAGTACGCCTTCCCCGCCGCTCTCTAGGTAGCAGATGATGTATGAGGATTTATTCCACACTAAAAAAGGAGCTCCATAGCAGCTACAGCAGCTCTCAGAAGTATATTCAAATAACTGTAAATCAATTAAGTACTTAGTTTGCCATTGATACTGTATACCGAAAGTGAAAGTGCCAAATAATATACAATTTCTTACTAGCAAAACATAGATACTAAACACAGGCTGATATAGTAAGTAAAATACAATGTATCCATTTTTAAAATCTCTACTGCTATTATTTTAAAATTAAGAGTCAAATATGCTCACTCTGATTATTTCTCTGATCTACAGAATCTTGTGCAATGCAATTTTCACAGCGTATTAGTTTAGGACCCTTTCTTTTAGGATTATTGGGAATAGGGCCACCACATGTAATACATTTCTGGATCTTATCTATGATAACTGGTTTAGCTGAAACAGAAACAAAACATTATTTAGCAAAATAATGTATAATCAAAGGCAGTATTTTGATTTTTCTGAATTACAAGTTTATAGTTGTTTCTTTCAAGTCATATGAAGTAGAACTTGTATACTTGTACATAGTAGTAGCATCTTATAATATCTAAACATCCCATCAAACCTGTATTCTCAGAAAGGTTTGGCAGAGGCGCAACAATGTACACCCATAGTTCGCCGTGATGTTTAGGTCCCATGTAATATGGGGCGAGCTTATTTCCATTAACCAGGCACAAAACCCTAACTCCAAGCTGCTACTGAGAATTTCATAGAAAACCCCAATAACACTTTACAGGACCTGGGAATCAGACCCAGGAGTTGTAGCCTAGCAGTTGCGCTTAGGAAGTTAGGACCACTAGGCTATTGAGGCAGTTATAGTATTGTGTCCTTTATTAGGAAAACTGCTTTTGTGGTGCAGAATACCTACCTCCACCGAAAAAACAAAATAAGAGCTAATGCCGTGTACCACAAGATACAGACACCACTCTTCATCATACTGCACTTATTTATCGATGTAGCCAAGCTGACAGAGATAATTATGTATTACAGTCATCAGTTCATTAGTGTGCAGCAAAGCATTTTGTGCTATCCAAATGCATTTTTACATTACTGAATTTTATCGTTTATTGTTGTTCAAATAATATTTTATAATACCACAGTACAAACAAGCAGTGCACAGGAGGTAGATTAAGTTTCTACACAATTGGGTACTTGACCGTTTTTCTATGACATCATGAAAATGTTTAAGAACCATAAAAAGAGCCCATCAATAAAAATAAAATTAATCAACTCATTGCCAAAAGGAAAAAAAACAGTTTTAAGCATTTCAGTTTCATCTTAGACAGAGGATGCACTTTAAAGAATTTTGATGTCACAACTCAATGCCCATCACAAATCCTATACTGTAATGAGGTTTTGACGAGAAAAACATATATATATATAAACGCTACTTACCCACCAAAAAAAAAATGCTTGAAACTTAATTAGCTGCTAATATTATTTTTTCAGAATACTAATTCTATTTAATTAATTTTTTACCATTATATATATTAAACCAATCCCATATATTAAACCAATCCCTGATTAACTGATTTCATAGGACTAAAACAGGGACAAAGATCATCATGGTGTTGTATGCTGTTTTGGTTAAGTCCCATAGATGTCATTGTGTGCATTGTCCGAACTCCTAAGCAGCTGATCTGATTATGATTATTTTTTTCAGTGTGTTGAAATAGATTCCTGGATCCTGTTTAGATTGACAATTTGGGCAGGTGGCACTGCAATCGGGTTCTATGAGTTTTTTAATTTTCAGGGAAAGGATAATGTTTGTTTGGGCCCCCAACTTTTTATAAATCAACCAGTCAACTGTCCAATTTAAATGAAAAAATATAATAATAATAATACTGTTGTTGACATCTTAGGAAGAACAGTGAAACATATTAAGTCTTTTTAAAAGCTGGACAATACAAACAGAGGTTTGAAAATCAAATGGGCGGAGTAATCTTTGCCTAGCATTGCACGAACTAAAGGATGAAAATAACTGTGCATACTAACTGTCTTGAATTTGTACATGGTGTTGCTGCTGTTCATTAGGATCAGAGGAGAGGATCTGAATGTGTGGAGGCATTGCAACATCATTTCCAGTACTTACACCTGTTGCTACCACTGTTATATTGCTGTCTGTAAATAAAAAAAAACAAGTATGACAAAGAGAAACGAAAATACTTTTGCCATTGTAAAAAAATACCACCATAATCAGTTTTCTATTTGGTCATGTCAAAAACAGTGCAACAATAGAATATGTCCCCAATAGAAAAAAAAATACTTTGATTAAGCTATTGCTTTATATTAATTTTACAGAAGTGAACCAGCAAGTGGAATTTAGTGACCTTCAATAGAAAAACATTTCCCTACAATAGAAAAAGGTTCCCTAGATTTGAGATAAGGGTCCAGCAATGCTGAATTGCCCACAAAAGTTTAAAAACCAAATAAATTGTAATTCAATAGATAATGATTAAATTGATTAATGTAAGTTCAAATGTAATTAATTTATAAAATTTGACGTTAAAAATAATATATATTTTATAATATTAAAATTAATGGACATATTTAAATTAACATTTTATCTCTGGACATATATCACATAACTTGACATTGATTAATTAATTGGTATCACAACTATCGTTTACAGTACACAGTTTATATTTGTTGTTTTATTTAGTGTTTTAAAAAAATTAAAATAATAACATTTTACTTACCTACTAAAACAAATATATGCATACCATATGTGATGGTAGAATGTAAATGGGCCATTTTATGTTAAGATCATACTCTGTACACCTACATTCTGGCAAATAAAAGACTTTGACTTTGAAATAAATGATTAATGGTATCTGAGTTCTGAATACCAACAAAATTTATTTAAATTCTCTTTGAATTATGATTTATTTTGGTACCTATTATGTTTGTACCGTGAATTTGGTCTGCCAGACCCTTAAATGTATTTTTTCAATAATTATATGGCAGCAACTTATATAGATTTCAACTTCAGCAAGGTAAGCTTAGTACAATATTTTTAATTGATAACAATCAAAACAATTACCTGTATCTTGGGCATGAATCCTTTTATGAGCATTAAGGAGAGTAAGGTGACCAAACATCAGACCACAAACGTCACATTTGAAACTAATATTAGATATTGTGTTCTGAATTCCATTTGGGGCTATTTGCATTTGATTTACCAATGCATAATTGTAGGAAAATGGCTGAGCAATGTAACAAGTTTTGTCATCACTTGTAGTAAGTTGTGTTATGTTTACACCACTGGTAACATTGCCAGCTCCACTTGTGGCACCTGTTCCCAGTTTGCCAAGCATATTCACATTAGTAGTATAACAAAAAGTTGGAAATTCCTGCAAAACCAGATATAAAATCCTGTGAACCATGTTAATTAAGACATAAGCACATTGTAAGTATAGTTCGCGCAACGTAACTTGACCCAAAACTAACGGAGAGGGGGAAAGTTTGTGCAGTGCATTTGCATGCAAAATGTACTAAAAATCGACTACTGGCACATCCACCATTTTGGTTCAAGTTATTTTGCGGCAACTGTACCTAGTTGATTTCAATCTAAATCGGTAATTACACTAGAATCTAGATAGAGTGACCCTCAAGGCACTGGAAATATTATCATACTAATGTTGTCTACACACAAAACAATTGAATAATTCAAGCTTGGGTTTCTATTTTATTAATATAAAGTAAAGTGAAATACCTATCTGTAATTAACATTAAGAAACAGATATTAAAATATACATTTCAGCAAATAAAATAGGACTTGCATCAGAGTCTACTCTGTGATGCAAATAAGAATCTAATCCAAAGAAGCCAGGGGGTGATATGGATTGTTTGTGGATATTCTAAGAAAAATATTAATGATGATCATTCTGATGATTAGTATGTTCTTACTTGAGTTCATTTACATCACAAGAACCGGTTAGTTGTAAAAGATAAATAACAATACACAATGAAGGCTAAGTATGAGTGTCACTTTGGGAATTCGATTATTTTTGTTTAAAACTTTAAAAACATACAGGTTTTCGTTTTTATGTATACGTATAGGTTATGTGTACATAAGCAGTTTGTATGTATACAAAATATTACCTGTTGTTGTTGCTGAGTCTGTTGTGTCTGCTGGGCATTCTTTTGTTGAACGTTTTCTATGTTTTTGCCTTGAGACTTTTGAGTTGGATGTTCTTGATACTGCAGCGTCGGCACAGCGCCGGTTTGAACGGTGTTCGTAGTGAACATATCGACACATAAAATTATTTCATCACCCAATAATTTCAATCAGCTGCACATTGGACACATCTGTGATAACATAAAATAAACACTTCATTGTAAAGAATCATTTTTACTCGTTCGACAAAGCGCGGCTAATTGTACGTGAACGAGAAACTCAAACACAAAGTGCGAAGGTAACGGGGAATATTTCTTATCAGTCTACTCGTAAAAGATCATTCGTTAGAAAGGCAGTGTCTCCTGAATAGTCGATATATGCAAGAAAAGGATGACGGAATATCCATACGCGCTACGAGTAAACGGACGCCATTGTACTTGAACAAGAGGTGAGACGCGGTCACGATAATCTAAAGAAATGTACTACAAACGAACCATCTTTTTTCACCAACGTTAAGTTGATTTATGTTTCCTTGGGGTTATTTTCAAATACTTTAAATTGCTATATAATTTCTTAGATTCAGAATATTTTATATCTGTCTCACTTTTTTGTCCAATTCTCTATCTCACGAATGAAATGAAATGGCGATACAATACAAATAAGATGGCCGCCTAAAATTTTTTTGGTTACTTTTTGGACCTGGTAACATGGTCTGTGTGTACATCTCTCAGATATTTAATAGATGGGAGGGTTTAGGCGGGAAAATGAAAAGTGCACATAGTCGATTTTATATTATTTATCAAAACTTGAATTTCTTCGAAGTTTAATGTGTAATTATGTTGGATAATTAACCATTAAGTGTTCGTGAACGTGTGAGAGTGTAGGCAAATGATATAAAATTGAAAATCGTGACTTTTTGGGTTCACTCGTAAACTCCATCGAAGCCTCAATAAAGTTTCTACCGTTTTATTGACAACATAATAGGGCGGCTAGCGTTTCCACGCGAAAATTCAAAATCATAAATTAAAAATAGTTTTTAAGGCATTTTTCGGTTTTATAATACTGAAATAAAATTTCTACTGGTTCATTACGATCTTTGACTATCTATCTATAAGGACCCGCCTCTCATGATCATTCCCCTCTGGCAAGGTAGTGGATTAAAAAATCTAACGCGTTTATCAAAACTGTTTCCGAAATCGATTTTTCATTAACAGAATCGTTTCCGCTCAGTAAGGTCATCATAAATGCTCCGTGTAAATACCGATATATGTGCAGTTAATGTATGCAAAAAAATATCTAATATCTTATTTAGATAAAGATGGAGTTATTTTCCGTATGTAAGTATTAAAGTTCATTTATTTCTATTTAAATCACATAATACAATTTAGTAATAAAGATCGAGGACGTTACTGATTCAATAATCGAGTATAAAATAATCGTTTAGTTCAAGCATGCACTCCCCACGAGACTACCCGCACTCCCCACGAGACTATCCGCACTCCCCACGAGACTAGCAATTTTTTTTTACTAACAATATCAGCCTTCTGCTAATACACGTAAGATTTAAATTTGAAATATCCATCAAAATGTCATTTTTTCATTTCAATTATATACCATCCAATAGGATGTCACCATTTATGATTTCCAATTATAGGTCTTAATGCAGAATTACCATTTTTTGGCAATTATAGGCCTTATATATATTATGACATAATGCATAAAACTCGAATTTTAAAAAGTGTAGCGAGACTATGTCCCTCTTTTGTTTTGTCATTTTAATTAATGATGTGATAGTGTTTGTTTACGATTTCGAATCGATATCGATATTATAATTTCGTGTTCAATGTAAGACCAAATTATAATAATTGCTAAAGATCGCTAAAGATGAATATCATGAATTTATGATATCACTATATTTTAATAAAATAACTTTTTTGGAAATGACGTAACTAAGATTATTGATTATTTTTGATATCCAGTATTAGATATTTTATTTGTTACTTTTTCAGATCTACAAAAGACCTTCATTTAAAATGATATAGGTGTGATTGATAAATAATAGCTTAAGCCGTTGCGGATAAATTTGTTGACAAAAGAATTTATAAATTAACATATTTAAATCGTATTTCAAAAATCATTGAAAATGATTTCTAAGATACGGTATGTTTAGAAGGTCTGGGGTCTCTTTTACCGCTTAGGTGGAAAACCAGCACATGTCCCGCCTGATGGTAAGTGTATATATAGTGTTAATGTACCCTATTATATGAACGCTTGCAACACCTGGGGTATCACTCGCTCGTTGCTGAACCTGTAAAAATCTTTTCACACCCGGTAGACAACCCACAACACCGGTACCCCCACTGCCAACATAACGCTTCCTCGCGGAGCTCTGGCGATCTTGCTCACCGTTAGGAACACAACATAGTACAGTCACAGATAATAGAATACTAGTAGTACAGTGCTATGTTATTTGGCTACTATTTTCTGCAAAGTGTAGGTGTTTCCCCAGTTGGGCAGCTCCAATTGTAAGTGAGTTATTCAATTCCACTATGCCCTGCCTCTCGGGGTGTTTCTTCAAACACATTATTTTCTTTTTTCGATATCCGGCTCAAAGAAATAACGAGAGTACGGAACACGACATACCATCACGTCTTTATTCCCCGAAGGGTTAGACAGATGCGTACTTAGGGGGCGAGCCTATTGCCATTAATCGGGCATCAACCCTTAATTTTATAGAAAAACTCCACATTGCTCGACCGGGGAATCGAACCCAGGACCTCTAGCGTAGCGCTTCTGTTCATATTAACGCGCGACATAATGAACAAAATCGTATTTACTCCTACTTATATCTCGTGGGAAACAAAATGCTCTGTCTAGTGTTATTCCTTATATATCAGCCTGGCAAAGAAAAGAAAAAATCAAAATGAAAGGATCAAACTAATTGGTATCAAAGTATTTGTAACATAACGTCCCCAATATCCGCTCTATCTTTACTAATATTATAAAGAGGAAAGATTTGTATGTATCAATGTATGTAACAAATAAAGTCAAAAACTACTAGGCCGATTTCGAAAATTCTTTCACCATTTGAATGCTACATTATTCAAGATTAACATAGGCTATAGAATATGTATTTCGAAAAGTTTGCGATTTCTCTCACCCGTGCGTTTATTTTCCAATTACATAGTATGTTACACCTATTTATCTATACCTAAACAGTTCCTTTGTTTTGTATTTCATTAGCATGCAATGAGAGCATGGCATTGAAAATAATTATGACGCAAAATATTAAAAAGGTGTGTATGGATGATTTTAATTTTGCAAATAAATAATTACATATAAAAATAATTTGTAATGTTGTTACGTTTTTCTCCATTCTTCCTAAAATAATCTATCGATATAAAATATCGACATAGTAGCTTCCTAATTATTTTTATTGTATTACACGTTCGTATTGTCGTCAATTCTTGTATGTTGACGTATTTGACCTCTATGTGTGCGTAAATTGTGTTAGTGGTGAAGAATTTAATATGCGTGAGTTCGTGGCGATACAAAATGATTTTGAGTATGTGTGCAGCAATGTCTATGTAGTGTTTCCTCCCCCCGCACCAAAAGTGACAGACTTTTTTGTTCATAGAAATAAGCGCGTCACTTGTCCAGGGATAGATAGTCAAAGATTACGATCTAAGGATTAATTTAAAACAGTTTTAAAAAAAAGGTGTAATACCCTATTATATTATACCTACTTGACACTGCCGAACACAAAAAGTGTGGTGCCATAGAATCCCATGATGGGAAATATTACTTTGATTACTACACTGGCAAATACACAGCGTGGGGCCCTAATAAAAAAAAATAGATGGAGCCTACCGGCTAGATAGTCAAAGCTACCGGCCATATCGCAAATTCTGCATACCTTCCCATAAATAATATAGAATTAACTAGTGCAAAGGTGATGTAAAATAATTTATCGATATCGAGACTGGTCTATGAATCTATGATATTTTTTCGTATTTTATGTTGATTGCACTGAGCGGATGCAGCCAGTCACAAGAATGTAGGATTTTTTACTCTATACAGCATGCAGCACGGGGTTAAACGTATTTCATATATTCACGGTTGTTCTAGAACTGCTTTGCTTGACATGTGGATGACACAACAGGGATCCAGCAGAATACCAGCGCCAGATGTGAGTCTGGCACATGCTGAGCTGGACACCTATTTGCTGCAGCAGGACACACACCTAACGTTAGAACTTAGGCAATTTTAAGTTCCGTTTTTTATTTAAGTATTTACTTTTTCAATTTTATTTGTATTTTTTTATTTACTAAAAGGAAGGAACTATAGTGTGTCTTGTCTATGGCAAATAAACGTTTTTTCTTTCTTTCTTCTTTCTCATGTTCGCGTTTATTAAATAATAAATAAATCGAAAATAAAAACTCAAAAATAATACGACAAGTTTACTTTGCTCTGTGTCAATCAATACTGACATACTGTATTACCTCTTGGGGTGGGGCAGGCAAAACATTGCTACTGACCATTGAGAGAGCACAGAGAGCGATTCTCAAGGTGTCTTATTTTCGCCCTTTCCTGTTTCCCACTAACCTCCTCTAAAAATCTTGTAAAGTACTAACAGTTCGACAGTTATTTATAATGAGCATTTTAAAGCAGCATGCAGCACTATAGCACTGATTATACTAATAAAAGACGGAAAGATATAGTTTGCACTCAAAATACAGGAACTAAGCGTACATTTACGACAAAATTTTATGTGTTCTTAGGGCCACTTCTCTACAATAGAATTAATGCAAAAGTAAATATTTATCCTCTCAACTTAATCAATTGTAAAATAAAAATCCAGGAGGCCCTCCAAAGTATGTCCAAAGTAAGATTAATAATTGTAATATTGCTTTTTCTTTTATGTTTTTCTATTTATACCGGATTATGGAATTTGTGTTTGTTAATTAATTAATTTAATAATTAATTATCCTTCGATTAAGTTATAATTTTTTTTTTTTTCAGTATGTATTTTGTTTGTGATTATTTTAGATTTTATTAGCTCTATTGCCTGAAACACAGGATTACCTAGTTCAGGCACATGTATAATATTGTAATTAATTTATACTTTATATTACCTAGTTTATACTTATTTCAGCAAATAATGTTCACTGAATAAATTATTCTATTCTATTATTCTATTACCACACTGCGCGCTGCACAAAATTCAAGCCATAAATTCTGCATTCTAGAGATTGGCTGCGTCCGCTCAGTATGGGATTCATGCTGCTATTAATAGTCCTCTGGGCGGAAGCAACTAGTCTCGCTAACCAGACTTTGTCCTTGGTGACTAATATTAGTCGTAAGATGTAATGGACTTCTTTATTTCACAAAAAGGAAAAAGACCCAAGTACCTACAACAAAACACTCATACTTGATCATAAAATAATTTTCAATTTGATTGAATATGAATACGTAGACGTTTTATTGATACAATTATTTTTGAAGCGGCGGTAGCCTAATGGCTAGGGCGTCGGACTTGCGATCATGTGGTTGCCGGTTCGAACCCCACCCATTGCACTACCGACGTGAACCCACTCGTAACACAAGCATATTTAGCTTAGCACGAGAGGTTAACAAGAATACTAGTAATGTGTGACCCACATTGCTAGTAAGCTTTTAAAAAAAAAAATATTTTCAGGACAAACATAACAAAAGCCTTATCAGGATAAAAAAATCCCATTTGCCATTTGAAATAAAAATAAATATAATTGCATATTTATTCATTGCATTGATAAAAATAATAGTATATTATCATTATTATAGTAATAGTCGATATTCTGGCGGACAAGGCCAGCTGAAGGAAACGTGGCACTATCAACCATTTCTTAAAACTTTTAAATGTATGTTAAACATTCAAGTTTTCAGAATAAAATGTTAGCCTGTCGAAAATATATGAACACTAATTTATTTATTTTTCAAACTTATCACAATTCTACCTCAAGACTTCTTGAAATATCTGGCGGTCGAAATAGTTTGTGGCTTGCTTAGGGCAATGCACTTTGATATAAAGGAAGATGTAAAACATGTTGGTTGATGTTACCTTAAATTAAAATCCGTATGAGTGTATCGATAAAATTAAATATAATGATCTAGTCTTTATTTTTTTACGTTTAGTAGTAAGCTTCGGGTGTCTGGAAGCCGACTAATTCTATGCGAATACTGGACCAATGTTTTTCAATTACTTATTTTCTTTTGCTGACGATACGATAAAAAGAAGTAGACTAAATGGGTACACGAGTTGCTTAGTTGTATCGTTGTCACCATAGTTATAATGTTTAAACGTACTAATGCCATTTTAATTTTAATTTGTCGCGTTTAAAATAATTAATGCTATCCAAGCAATTAGTAGCTTAGTTTTAGTATTTGCGAAACCGGAGACACTTGTCTAGTATTTTTATGTAAAGAATCTATGTACAAAATTTCAAAACTGCATCACGAAAATCACAAAGTTATAAGCTTGTTAGATTACATATTTGTCCGTACAAAAACTGCTCACCGCAACTTATTACCACCATTTTTAGCGCTTATTGCTGCTATGATCTGCCTTGACTTCTGTTGTGTGCACCTAATAGCAGAAAGATACTTATATCTTATTATCCGATAATATCCTACGTAACTATTTTAAATATTTTTGGGACAAAATATAAAAATGAATGAAACCGATTCAGTTACTTATTCTAAACCTTTGACTATCTATCCATGGACAAGTAACGCGCTACGAACGCCATGCCCGCCGCGAACATCTACACACACACACACACACACAGCTCGGCTAGGCGCGGGAACATGCGCGCCACCCACCTGCGCCGCCGACACGCCCGCGCCGCGCACCATGCCCGCTGCGAACATCTATGAACAACACACACTCTATGAACAAAAGTCTGTCACTTTTGGTGCGGGGCGGGGGGAGGAAACACTACATAGACATAATGATGATAAATGATATTTATCATGTCAATGTTTTACATTTTTTTGAAATAGGTGGCGCCGGTATTTCCTAACTGACGACCTCTGAGAAGAAACACCGAAACAAACTCAGAGAATCATGGTCTCTTTTAAAGTCCAAACAGTAATAGTTGATATTACAATAATAATATTATTAGATATTATGCGAGTGTTACGATGTAGGGCAATATCTGGACAGGCCTTTTTCAGAAAGAGCCATAGCAGCTTTGAGTTGACCTGCCATAACTGACGGCACGCATACATACATCAGGCATCGTGTATCTCAACCATTATTTAGGGAGCTCAACGACCTGTCGCACGACGATACCAGATCAGCAAGACATTTGCGTAGGTCAAAAACCTCAAAATATAAATAAAATCGGTAAAATACTCAAAGATGTCAGAAAACGTTAATATAAATATCTGTTACAGCCTCATAGTCTTCCAAATGTAGTTGCTTATTCAGATAAGCAATGCCTTACACTACCACAATTTCCACAGTGGAGCCGGGTTGTGCGTGCTTATTGTATCACACACTCTAGCCCTATTGTGCTACTCCTTAAGTAGGTAGGTAATTTGACTTACTTGCAGTGTTGCCAGGGCCCCTGGGTCGAAAGTTACGTTTCGTTTCCTGAAAAGTAACATTTTTGGTGCAAAAGTAACATTTTGGGATCTATGATGTCGAATGAGCTTTTTTTTTTTAGCTCCTGATTTTTTCATTTGTTAAAAATGTGAGTTCAATTTGGATGCGTTCGTGTACTGTTTGCAATATAATAAATATCTAGTATTACTTATCTCGTTGTTCTCAAAAGTTACGAAAAATGCCTTAAATATAAAAATTACTTACATGTTACGCGAGGGGGTCAAAAGTTACGAAAAATTTAAGAAATGTAACCATCTGGCAACACTGCTTACTTGATTTATGAGTTTGTCTATTCGTGAGTACTCACTGCCGCAGTTTCACCTGCTGTTTTCAAATCCTCTTGTAGCTAAGCTAAACCTCGGATTCCGCATCCACATAAACTTACTCACATACCTATATTATTACCTACACCACGCTAACTACCTAATAACTTGAGCACACGTTTTTCTTCGCTAAGAACAGGGCTCAAAAATGTTATAGTAGCTTTCTATCACAATAGTTTAAAAACTATGCTTTTGCGCTTCCGAGCACTAAATATATAAATGATTTTGCTTAATGAAAGCATAATTTTCATAAACTTTCCGTAGAAAACATTTTCGTTCTGTGCGGGAAAATCACAAAACGTATGACAGGCTACAGTGTTGCCAATCCCGCGCAACATTGCCAATAGGAAAGGACAAATGAATTAGTAAGTACAAGGCTTGCATTACTATTATAAGGTGAGTCACAAAATCATCTTCATATCGACGCTGTGTGTTTTTAAGTAAACACATAATTACAATATAAGTTACCAATTTTATTCTTAATAGTTTTAAGTATAATGCACTATGCAGATTGATGTCTAAGAATAACAGTATTCAAATTAAGATATTGACATAGCAAGTAATTGCCATTGCTGCACACATACTCAAAATCGATTTGTATCGCTACGAACTCACACATATTAAAATCTTCACCACTAACACAATTTACGAACACACATGTCAAATACGTCAACATATAGATTTTTTTTTTTTATTATGGCGCCACTCTTTTTGTGTATTTGCCAGTGTCAAGTATTAGAGTAATCAAGTATTTCCCATCGTGGGATTGTAATATGGCACCACACTTTTGGTGTTCGCCAGTGTCAAGTATAAGTTGTTGAGTTGTCTCAATAAAACGGTAGAAACTTTATTGAGGCTTCGATGGAGTTTAGGAGTGAACCCAAAAAGTCACGATTTTCAATTTTATATCATTTGCCTACACTCTCACACGTTCATGAACACTTAATGGTTAATTATCCACCATAATTACACATTAAACTTCGGAGAAATTCAAGTTTTGAAAAATAATATAAAATCGACAATGTGCACTTTTCATTTTCCCGCCTAAAAACCCATATAGAATTGTCGACAATACGAACAAAAAGACAATAAAAATAATAAGGAAGCTACTATGTCGATATTTTATATCGATAGATTATTTTAGGAAGAATGGATAAAAACGTAACCACGATAACAAACTATTTTTATATGTAATTATTTATTTGCAAAATTAAAATCATCTATACACACCTTTATATCTCTTGTGTCATATTTTCAATCAATCAATCAATCATTTTATTTGCTTGACTAAGGTACATAATACAATAAAGGTCTTAAATAATTTAAACATTTGGATCTCATAATCTGCCGTGTGGCGTACAAATATTACAAAATAATAGCATCTAATGAAATGTCAACAGAATACATTATAAAACGAATTACATACTTTACTTAATAAAATTTTACAAATTATCATTTAAAAAAAAATCGTTTAAGCTATAATAACATTTGCTATATAACAAATCCTTTACTTTTTTTTTAAATTCATTTATATTCAAAGTTTGGTATGAATTAGGAATTTTATTGAATATTTTAATTAGGAGCCACGCAAAACAAACTTTTCCACATGAGAGTTGTCTTAGATTTACGCATACATAAGGCATTATTAGGTCGGTTACGATTAACAGTATCTGAAAGTCAATGCAATGTCTCTCATTGTTAAACATTACATGCCAATTAAATACAAAAGAAAGAAACTATTTAGGTATAGATAAATATATACTTACTATGTAATTGGAAAATAAACGCATGGGTGGGAGAAATCCCTAACTTTTTCGAAATACTTATTCTATAGCCTATTAACATAGGCTCTTGAATAAGCATTCAAATGGTGAAAGAATTTTCCCAAATCGGTTACAAATACTTTGATACCAATTAGTTTGATTATTTTCTTTGCCAAGCTGACATAGGTATTAGAAATGACACTCGTTTTGTTTCCCACGAGATATAAGTAGGAGTAAATACGATTTTGTTCATTATGTCGCGCGTTAATATTAACTGCCTTCTGGTCAGAAGCGCGACTGCTACGCTAGAGGTCCTGGGGGTTCGATTCCCCGGTCGAGCAATGTGTTATTGGAGTTTTTCTATAAAATTTAGGGCTTATGCCCGATTAATGGCAATAGGCTCGCCCCCTATTATATGGAATGTCAACATACAGGTGAACTATACACTAATACGCATCTGTCTAACCCTGCGGGGAATAAAGTGTTGGTATGTCGTGTTCCGTACTCTCGTTATTTCTTTGAGCCGGATATCGAAAACAGAAAATAAGGTGTTTGAAGAAACGCCCCGAGAGGCAGGGCATGGTATTGAATAATTCCACTCACAATTGGAGCTGCCCGACTGGGGAAGTACCTACACTTTGCAGAAAATAGTAGCCAAAAAACATAGCTCTGTACCTACTATGTTGTTCCTAACGGTGAGCAAGATCGCCAGAGCTCTGCGAGGAAGCGTTGTGTTGGCAGTGGGGGTACCGGTGTTGTGTGAGTTGTCTACCGGGTGTAAAAAGCTTTTTACAGGGTCGGCAACGGCTCTCAGACCGGCGGCGGGCTCAGGTGAACGGATCCAACTAACATACGGACAATAGTTCTTATTACGGCCGCCAGATCAGATAAGATTGTCGCACTTTGGTACAGCCTTTCAATTATTATTTTATTGTACTCTGTTTAAAGCGATATCCTTTGATCTCATACTAAATTGTATCTAGGCTATAACAACTGCTGCTGGGCCATAATGGACAGAGAAACCTACACCTAAAGTGGATAATAGTGTTTTTTGAAGATGGAATTCTCTTGCCTAGCCCATTGTAATGTAGTGTAGGTATAATAATGGAAAATCCCATTATTAAATTGAGATAAGAAGTTCACCAGTTTTTTAAGTTGGAGCGTATACTTTTCTAACAGTGATAAGTGATAACAAAATTAAAATCTATTCAGTAGTTTTTGCGCAAACCCGTAACAAACAGACAAAGATTAAAAAGAAACTAATTTTTGGGTTCGGAGAAGTTTATATATTCTAACCCACTTGTTTTCTTTTAAATATCTTCAACATAAAGACACATCTTTTTTTGCGTTTTTATAATAATTTTTTTTTTAAAAAAAGCTTACTGCAAATGCAATGCGGTTCACACATTACTAGTATTCTTGTTAAGCTAGTGCTAAGCTAGCTAGGCTAGATTGCTTGTGTTACGAGTGGGTTCACGTCGGTAATGAAATGGGTGGGGTTTGAACCGGCAACCACATGATCGCACGTCCGGCTAAGACGGCTACCGACGCTTCTTAACAATAATACTACAACAATAATACTTTTATATTTACAGGTTCAGCATAAGTATCTCCAGAATAAAGACGATTAGTAAGTATTGCGCAATATTCGCAAACAAGACTATTTTTTCAATCAAGCGTCGAATCCGTCCATTTTCCCTACAATACAAATGTAAGCGACACGAACTTATTTACATAGTGTTTTCTTCACTGCACTTAAAAATATTCGTTTAGATTTAGATCAAATGTCTGAACAATGAAAAATCGGAAAAATATATATTTGACTCCTATTTAAATTTCATTTCCCCTTATTCCTAAATTTCTTATAAATATATTATAAATCCTTATTCCCGCTAATTTACTAGCTCAAATACTACTTCTCACTCTCTGTACATTAACAAAATACATAATAGGTTCTTTATCATTAGGTAGTATGTAAATGCTCTCTTTTAGTAGTAAAGTATTTCAATACAATATGTGGATTGTTTTGCTCATTCTGTTCTATTTCATTAATAATATTAGATACTCGATTACTCCAATTTTGACAGGTCTCTTTTTTTATTTTTTCGAGCAGATTGTGATCCGGACACCAAAAATTGTTTATTGTTCTAGTTCTCAGACTATCCCTTAATTTTTTTAACATGTGAAGTACTAGAGTGCTCAAAGAACTTTTCTTCCAGAATTTGTCATCTTTATCAACAATCTCCCATAAAAATAATGTTTTTATGAAATAACTAGCTAGTTTTTGAAATCCTTGGACATCTCGGAATAGTTTTAAAAGTTTCAATGTACTTTTTAAGTTATTCATATGGTCCATATAGTATCGTTCTTGATAAGGAAAAGCTAATCTCCAACTATAATCGTTATCATTCGGTTTTGGCACAGCGAAATATTGAGCAATTTTGGTCTTTTTTACTTTATTAAAATCTATTTTTGAATGTGAAGGAATTTTAGGTAGCTCAAACGCTAACGTCGGGACCAAATCAACGTCAATAACGTCTTCATTGTCCAAACATATTGTTATGGTATTAGCAGGACCCGACATCTTGTATAGTATTTTAAATGTTTTATTTTTCACTTTTAAAATTCGTTTACCAGCCTCCTCTGGTAATTTATTCAGTGCAGCATCTACGACACTCTGCATCCAGGATCGAAAATTCAAAACCAACAGGCGATAAGAACGGTCGCACCAGAATTCAGTCTTATTATATCCTTTTACAGCAGTTGCTGGAGTTTTCGACAGTCTGCGGAATTCTTCTGGCATTATTATGCTTGTATATCCATTTTTAGTATCATGAGCATCTAAAATAACTTTATTATAGTTTATATGAATGGTCAGAATTACATTTATGTCGTATTCATTAGGATTACCTACACGTAGACCATCAAAGTAACTCCCTAAAAATTCTAGTTTTGGTTTCATGCTATTGAATAAGCTGTCACATTCACGCATTATCATCAACAGTTCTTGCAGTACTTTATAAAGAATAGAATTATTGTCCTTTCTGTCTTTCTTTTTAATTCGCACATGTCTTTTGTTAACATACTGGAACACTTCCTCCAAAGTTTTTTGCTTTTTATATCTACGCGAATGACTCGAATTCATCATCATGCTGAAACATAAAAATATGAATAGGTACATACTTATAATAAAAAAATATTTTCGTTTATTATTTTTTTTCAGTTATTCATATCGTGTTATGGTATGTAGGTATTACGATATGTATACTAAATATCATGTAGGCGAAGGGTACAAATCAATATAAAAATATTGTTAAATTGCGTATTGTACGTGTAGCGGCTGCCTTAGGTATAGGTACCTACTCTACGACTGCACTACACACAATAAAGAAAATATATTTGAAATGAAACTACTGTTTACGGATGTTATCGTGTTGTATTGATATTATTTAATTCCCGACGTCTTAACATAACATACCATCACGCCTGTATTCACCGAAGGGTTAGGCAGAGGCGTACTAATGTAGGTACACCCACAATTCGCCGGTATGTTTAGGTCCCATGTAATATTCGCGAGCCTATTGCCATGCCACCCCAGAATAGGATCTATTAAATCTAAATCCCTGCTTGGAACCCCAGAATAATCCAAGCCCAAAACCGCAAGACCAAAGGACACAGTGAGCCCCCATTCTGCGTGAATCGGATCGCTAACGTTTAACAAAAATGTAAGGTACCTAGCTGTTAGTAATTTTAGTTTTTTTCCCAACACGCCAACACAACACCTCAGTCTTCCCGTGACCATGGATGCTGTAAACTCGTAAAGGATCCGAAACGTCGGGAATTAAATATGTAATATCCATACAATGGGATAAAATCCGTAAAAAGTAGTTACCTACATTCGATTTTTTTTTAATTTTTAGATCCCTCATGATTCGTCTCTCTAACATGTGTGCACAAAGGAATTGCTTTACTATGACGTATATTATAGAGACTCGATAAGCAGATAAAAAATACAGCCGCTTACTTCGGTACGTCGCGGTCGATGAATTTTTAAATTAAATCCGTATTAATAAACGTTTATTTTAAGAATTTGATTATAATGTCTTACAATTCCGGTTTTTACATAAGTATCTAAATTATTAACTATACTTAAACAAAGAAAAGAGATGTATTTACTGTGACGTAAAATAAAACAAGCAAATATTACAACCCAACATAAATTACTACTTACCAATACATAGGTATATGTACTATTCCAAAGAGATTAAACTTTAGAGATTATATCTTTGATAAACAAACTATAACTATTACGAGTTCCAAAGTAAATAGGGACCTGTTTCTGTGCTGTGCACGCTTAAATTGCTGAATGAAATGGAGCTGCAACCGCGCCGTTCCGCCCGATACCCGCCCGGTCGAGTCGAGGTGAATTATCTATCTACCCATAAAATACACATAGGTACTACTTATCTACTCATGTGTAGGTACCACATTTTATTATAGCCGCAGTATATAAGCGAACGGTTCGTCCCCGGTTTCATGTTTTATTTGGATGCAGTAACATATCATAATTATGGGGAATACCCGACGCTGACACGTTATTTACGTCATAGATAATTTTAAATTTACGTAGGTATGTATAATAAAAGGATAGGAATAAATGAATCTTTCTTATGTCATCAAAATAATGTTTTATTTTAATTACTTGATTGCGAGTAGCTCGTTTCTTTTATTCAAGTAGATAAAATCTCTACTATTATAAAATTGTATAAAAGCTGTGTCTGTACCTACATTGAAGATATTTAAAAAAACACACGTGGGTTATGGTAAGTATATAAACGTCTCCGAATCCGAAAATGTGATTTTTAAAAATCTACTCTGTTTGTTACGGGTTGGAGCAAAAACTACTGAATAGATTTTAATTTTAATACTTATCACTGTTAGAAAGTATATGCTCCAACTTAAAAACTGATGAACTTCTTATCTCAATTAATTAAATGAATCTTGAGATACAGCTTGATCTCCCTGATGTATATAGGCCCATACAAAGAAGAGGTCATCAATTTTGGTTTTTCATTTTTACTCCTGATATAGCTTCACGTGAGCGAAGCCGCGGGCAGAAGCTAGTAATAAATAAAAAAAAAATGTTTTGAGTAGGTTATGTGAGAATTGCGCATGTAAATGCCTAAACAAATTATTAATCTCTGAGTGTACTGTGCGATGAGATCACAACAAAACCTGCAATGGCTGCAATCATATGACACAGACCACAAGATCTTAAGTTTTCCTACCAGCACCAGTCTAGTATTAGAAGGTCCTCCAGACCTGGACAGGTGCTGATTTGTAACTCTTTCATTAAGACAGGAGGACCATACCCAGTGCCAGTCTCATGTAAAGCATGTACTGTTACATAAATATGCTGGTTTCTATTTTTTCATTGAGAAAGGCGGTCTACAATGAACAGGGGCGCAATTAGGGTTTTGAATTGATTTATTTTTTGTGATAATTAATGGAAAGATCATACCTATATAAGTTCCAAAGCAAAACTACTTTAATTTTTTTCGCAATAAACCAAAAGTTATATCAAAATAAACAAAATACTTTTTGAATCCAGAACCGAAGGCGCGTCGACATGCGACAGCGCGCCTAGCGCGTTTGACGTCACAATGTTAGCAGAACCGAAGGCGCGCCGACATGAGACAGCGCGCCGAGCGCGTTTGAGGTCACAATGTTAGTTTTCATACATTGCCGTCCAAACAGAGATTTATTATCTATGTTTAAACCGCAATGAGTGAAAAGTAAGCAAGTACAGTTGTATATCATTATGACGTCACAACGCAGCGCGGCGCGTCTTTAGTCACGTGATATAGATTTCATTAATTTTTAAGGATGATCGTTTCGCTGTGCCAGGGTACTTTTAGCTTCTTTAACGTTTATTAAGTAACGTTTTTAATGCTCAGTTGTGAATATTGTATAGCTAAGGGCGCAATTACTACAGCTAGGAATCTAGAATGTGTTATAGACCTACAAATTGCGAAAAACCAATTGTAATTTGAATTTGGCGGGCTCAGTGAAACGATCAGCCTTAATTTACTGATTTCTGATACTTACGCGAATATAAGACATTGAAATGAAACTACTTTTTACGGATTTTATCGCGGTATATTGATATTATTTAGTTCCCGACGTTTCGGATCCTTTACAGCATCCATGGTCACGGGCAGACTGAGGTGTTGGACGTCTTGATAGAAAAAATATTTTTTTCAAGATTTTCGCATTAAATATCAATACTATTAATAATAAAGTTTAAAAATACATAAAAAAAATCTTTTTTTTCATAAGTTTAATTATGGACAATAGTGTGCTAATCACATAATCACAGCCCCGGATCTATGGGTGGCAAACCAGGGCACTTCTCCGGGCGGCAGATTCAGAAGTCCTCAAATGCATACAGCATTAATGTTTCTAGTATCTACCATTTGAGTTGCATGATTACCTTATGAATCCAATACTTCAGTAACCGAGTCTTTTTCAAAATGCTGTTTAAATTTGTCAATGGCTTCTTGTAATGTCTTGAAGTTTACTGGTTCAATGTCATCATCAGATTCATGCTTTAGGTTTTGGAGCTCAGTACCTGAACATAATTTAAATAAAATATTTATAGAATACTTTGACAATTAATTCTGCAATTATATGCAATGAATAATGAGCCCTGGAGACCACAATAAAAGTTGTTTATGGACATATTAGCATAATTGACAAAAAAAAAACTGTTAATCCTTGATAGGTTAAAGATCTCATTATTACCTATGGTTTATAATCAAAAAGAGAACTGAGAAAGTGGTAGCAGACAGGCTAGTTGAATAGACTCATTGCCAAAGGAAATAATTAAAGGCCGGAGCCAAGTGAAACTCACTTGGCTAATCCTAGACAAAAGGTTATAAACTGGCAAAATGTTACCTTCTCTTGGAGTAACATATGCATGTTCCATATTTAATAATTTTCTGGTTTTGCACAGGTACTTTAAATTTTTTTCAGGCAATTTATCAAATAATGGATCTTCCGACTTTGGTTGTGGATCTTCTTCAAAAAACATGTATGTTCCCAGAGCATTCTCATACTTTCCTGTAGAAATATAAATAATCTATTAATATAAGTATTTTGCAATTTTATCAACTTCATGGTGCCACAACAAAGCCTTGTTTCAAAATTACCGCTTAGGTCAGAGGTAATTGAATGAACTAATGTATAATCTTACTTAACTATATCAAGAATATAAGTGACCCAACTCACACATGTCTACATTGTATAAATTTGCAAAAATACTAGGTAGGTAATTTGAGAGACAGAAAATAAGTAACACTGTGTGTTTGAACACACATCAATTCATAACTACTGAATTGCTTTGTATGTGAAAGGAATTCGTAGCCTGTTTCTTAGTTTACGGTTTAAATTATTATTTATTTCTCTAAGATTTACAAAAATCACTTATCGAGAAACAAAGCAACTTATAACTATTACAATTTTAGCCCAGAATAGCACAGATTGTGATTTAATTTTTTTAAGTGGGTAATTGTACAATTTACTTTAACAAAATATTGCAGAGCGGAACGTTTTCGATGGGTAGATTTACAATACTACTCAGAATGCATGTTGCTCGGCGTCGCTGTGCCTACGCATCGAGCATGCCATTCTTATCGCTATTTTTATAAGGCACCGTTCACACTGTACAGTATCATTACAAATATGAAATATGTTAACATAATTTATTTATTTATTTTTACTTATAGCAGTCAAAGATGTGTTTTTTTAGTATTTTTTTGAATTTAATTATAGTTTTTGTTTCTTTTAGGTTTTTAGGTAGTGAGTTGTAAAGTTGTGCTCCTTCATATCCAACATTTTTTTTGCCATGATTAGTCCTAGGTTTGTGTAGAATTATGTTATGTGCTCGGCGCGATGAACGTGTTTGTATTTCATTGTTTCTTGTAAATGATATTTGTGTGTGTATGTCTTTTGTTAGGATTTTTCTTATTAATATGCAAGTGTTATATTTATAGATTTGGTTAGTGTTAAATAGTTTAGTGTCATTATAAATTTTGTTTGTGGGTGTTAAGTAGTGATAGTGGAATAGAGCTTTAATAATTTTGTTTTGGGCAATTTGTAGTTTGTTTAAGTTTGTTTTGGTAGCTGATCCCCAGACTTCAATAAGATATTCAATATGCGGTTTTACTAGAGAATTGTATATAATATATCGAACTTTTGTTGGTAGGCATCTAGCTATGCTACGTATTGCACCTGTGAGGCTTGACAGTTTAGTACAAATTTTTTCTATGTGTGGTTGCCATGTCAAGTGTTTGTCAAGCGTCAGGCCCAAGTACTTCTCGGTATTAACTTTTTTTAAGATGTCTCCGTTAATAGACAAAGGCTTATGGTTAGGGATCTTTTTGTTTTTGGTTGAAAAGATAATATAATTGGTTTTAGCTGTATTTATGGTCAGAAGGTTATCCAAGAACCACCTTTCCATAATAATAAGGTCATCCTGCGCCTCTTGAATAATTTTCTCAATAGAATGACCGAAGTAAAAAAGGCAAGTGTCATCAGCATAGAGTGTTATATATCCTTTCAAACCTAGTCTGTTTAAGTCATTGACATAGATAAGGAATAGGAGGGGTCCTAATATTGATCCTTGGGGTACTCCACAGTGGATATTTGTAGCATTGCTGACACTTTTCCCTATTTTAACAACTTGATATCGATTGGCTAGGTATGACTCAAACATATTTAACGTAATGCCTGTTATTCCTATTGATATTAATTTCTGTAAAAGCAGATCATGACTGACAGTGTCAAAAGCTTTTTTTAGGTCTATAAAAACACCCAATGTTACCTGTTTTTGATCGATTTTAGTTTTTATTTTGGTTACCAAATCTGCTGCGGCAGATAACGTGTTAGACTTAGCACTAACGTGTTTTCCTGGGAAACATGATGTTAGAAAGAATACTGATGCAGAAACCAAATATACCCAAACTATTATAGAAATTGAACGTACAATATCTGAATATTTCTCATGGCCCATAACAAAGTTTAAAAACAGAATACCACATAGTGAAATATATTATTATAGCACATGCTAGAAGGAATGCATCCTGGCAGGGACACATTGATTATTATTTTCGGCGGTCTTTATAGTACTTTTTTTTATTAAGCATGCAATTTCATATGGATTTGGGTATAGTCATGTCACCACTAGAAAGTACACTACTGAGTCTCTGATGCACTTTATAAAACACTAGCTTTTGCCCGGAGCTTCGCTCACCTGAAGCTATATTAGGATTAGAAATGGACCCCACAAATGATTTAGTCAAAACCTACAGTGATGATCTCTTCTTTGTATGGGCCTCTATACATCAGAGGTCAGTCTGTATCTCAGGATCCATTTAATTAGTTGAGTTAAGAAGATCACCAAGCGAAATTAATGGGATTAATCGGAAATGAGTTTTGAAGATGAAGACGATCATTCTTCTGATGGAACGGACCTCTTCATAAGGGTCTTACGTTCATGGAAGGTGTAACACTGCTTTAAATAAATAAATATTTTTGATACATATAATTATATTATGTTATAATAATAATAATAATAAACATTTATTTCATACTAGGTCCATAATTATTATGTTAGTAACAAACAGTAAAAACGAATGTTATGCATATGACGTATAAAATAAAAATCTATCTACTTACTGATCTAATACTAAATGGGATATTTGCATTAGTAATGTTCCACTGAACTGTACCATGCGCAAGGGGGCGGGTGCAACAACTTCAGCCTGGCCAAAAAGATTGGGGAGTACTGTACCTAACCCATTTGTATTTTTTTAAATATCTTAAATGTACAGACAGCTTTTTTACAATTGTAGAGACTACACCCATTGTCACCCTAGTGAATAGATATCCACTAGGCCAATGTGACAATGACTGAATGTAGAGGTGGGTAACTCATCAAAAATACGCGAGCTGCAGATCAGCTCATGACTCAGGTGAGTGAGCCGGTTCAGTGACTCAGCTCGCAGATCAGCTCAAGTTGTAGCAATACAGGTTTATGGTTCGCGCGAGCCGTCTGAGCTGCGGCAGTTGAGAGTTCTTTTAACTTAATTTTACATAATTATTTAGTGAATTTATCATATTTTAGTACGAAATAATAATTCATTCTAAACCATTTTAAACTAAAAAAAACATTCTGAGCTGCCATGGCATAAAAAAGAATACCTCTTTAGACAAAAAATATCTACAGAGCTTTTTGAGTTGTACAATTGAGGTACAAATAAATAAAACGTTTCAGAACGAATGATCGCCCTAGCGACTCTGACCAAAAACCTATTGATTGAATTGAACCTCAATTTTATTGTAGATCAGAATCACTCACTGACACACTCACTATTCACGACATATCTGTGGAGAGATTCACAAGTTCAGATCAGATCAATGAGCTGAATTGAGCCGTGAGCCGGTCGTTTTGTTGCTGAGCTGTGACTCAACGGCTCAGACCCGTGCGATCTGACTCTTTGAGCTGACTCAGAGCTGAGTTACACACCTCTAACTGAATGACACTATTCATGGATATCTATCTATCCACTAGGCAAATGTGTAGTGTTCAATAATTAATTTATTAACAGCGGCCCATATACGTCCAAACTGCAGCAGTCAGGGGGACATTAATGTTACAATTATTTTAAGATTACTTGGGAAAGACAGTTGTTGATAGAGCAAATCTATAGAACAAAATAACCTGTGAAAAATGTATCATCCATTTGAATTATTGGGTTTTGTCCATTAACACCCAATACATGTACTGCTCGATACTTTTCAATATTTACAGTGTCTTCAAACTCTGCGTACACCAATAACTCGTCCTCTGAATTCGTAGTTTCTTCATTCATATTTCTTAATTATTTAATCACAAACTACTAAGAGATGCATTATTTAATGTATCGCGACCAGCCGACCACAGATTAGATATCAAAGAGTATAATAATATAGTTGTACAAGAGAGCCCTCTTGAGCCAATTTGAGGCATCCCAATTTGAAGTTATGAAGCGACATCTGCATTTCCTAATAGTAACAAACAAACGCTCTATAGATAGCTATAGGTAGGTAGATAGATATATATAATACAGGTATACGTTTTCATTTATTTATAGTATAATGGTAGAATAATATTGATTTCCAAATATAATCTCATATCAGGACGAAGAAGAGATCTTAACTCGAAGTTTGAAGTAGACAAAACACTGAAAAAAACTAATAATTCATCATTTAATGAACACGAAACACTAACATACGTTAACACAAGTTTTAGCGACCATATTGTTTAATGTTGCCAGTTAAATAATATGAAAAGTATTCACAACAATGTTACCATAAGCTCCAGTGCTATTGAAATAAAATAATGTGATATTTTTTACCAAACATGTTATAAATGGTCTGTACAATAAATACTATAAATAATACTATTAATACAGAATTAAATTCCCGCACATATTAAGGCTGATAGTTTAGCTGAGCCCGCCAAATTCAAATTACAATTGGTTTTTCGCAATTTATAGGTCTATAACACATTTTAAATTCAAAGTTGTAGTAATTTCGGCATTAGCTATACAATATTCACAACTGAGCATCAAAAATTTTGCGAAATTGCGAAAAACCAATTGTAATTTGAATTTGGCGGGCCCAGCTAAACGATCATCCTTAAACCTATTTTATTAATTGCATTACAGTTTGAGAGAAGAGACATCTATCGATAGACTTGAAACTATTAGGTAGCAGTGTTTCTCTGTTATGCAAAGTAGATGGCATGTCTGTATTTATTGACGTGATGCATGTTCTAAGTGTCCCCCCCCTGTTAGATATTATAGTACAGTAGAAACTAGAGTACACTATAGACAGAAAATCCCTATACTGTAGGGTAAATGTTTAAAAGCAAAATGACTACCAAAAAAACAAGTCTGTCGGCCTGAACATAAAATTATGGTATTTTCGCGTAGTATAGTGGTCAACGCTGGCTATGTATGGAGTGGACAGACGCTTGGTGCGGGCACTGAAATCCCTTTACTGGGATTCTAGTGCCTGTGTTAGGCTAAATGGGGCGTACTCAGGCTGGTTTGGCATCTCCAGAGGTGTCAGACAGGGCTGTGTCGCGTCACCGTGGCTGTTCAATCTATATATGGACAGTTGTTTGGCAGACTTAAAAGAGAGTGATTGTGGGTTGAAAATGGGTGAGTTACCTGTCAAATGCCTTCTCTATGCTGATGATCAGGTTCTGCTTGCATCGTCAGCGGAAGAGTTGCAAGACATGGTGACTTTAATGAATGAAGCATATAAGCTGAAGGGTATGAAAATAAATGTTAGTAAAACGAAAGTGATGGTTTTTGAGAGAGAGAAAGATGTATGTATGTGTGATGTAAAGATAGAGGGTAAGAGTGTAGAGCAGGTGAATGAGTTTGTTTATTTGGGAAGTGTGTTTACTAGGGATGGAAAGATTGATGCAGATGTGGAAAGGAGAGTGAATGCGGGAAATAAAGTGAATGGTGCTATGCATGCGGTTGTGGCTAATCAGTGTGTGTCGAAAAAGGCACGGTTGGCTATCCACAATGGTGTGCTGGTACCTACACTTATGTATGGAAGTGAATGTTGGGTGTGGCAGAAGAGGCATGAAAGTAGAATAAATGCGGTGGAAATGCGTTCCTTGCGAAGTATATGTGGTGTAACTCGGAATGATAGATTGAGAAATAGTGTGATAAGACAACGTTGCGGACTGAAAGATGATGTAGTGACACGTATTGAAAGGAATATGCTGAGATGGTTTGGACATGTTGAGAGAATGAATGAAAGACGATTAACGAAAGGAATTTATAAGGCGCATATCAGCGGCAACGTCAGAAGAGGTCGACCTAGAAGGACCTACACCGATCTTATTGGCGAAGTCCTTCAAAAAGGTCAGGTGCGTAGTACTCGCAACCGGCGCGTATGTATGAGAAGATGTATGAATGTCGCAGAAGCAAAAGAGGCATGCAAGAATCGTAGCAAGTGGCAGTCTATAGTTTCTGCCTACCCCTGTGGGAGAAGGGCGTGAGTGTATGTATGTATACTTGCATTACGATACTATATATCATAAAAATATGGTACGAACACTATAATTACCTATACTACAAAATCCAACCCTGATCGCGACCCCGAAATACAAATAGGTATTGCTATTTGATATGCTTGATCTATAATCTAATTTCTATCACAGACTGATAGATAATCGAGTTATCTCAAGTCATCTTCATATTCGAACGAATGCAAAGAGCCCATAAAGAGTAATAATCTAAGGTAGGTAATAATATTGTAGTCACAGATAATAGAATAGAATAGTTATAGTGATTCTTTCGGTGTTAGATAGTTACACAATTTATTGAGGAAGGCTATAGGCTATATATCATCCCGCTACGCGGACGAAGTCGCGGGCAGAAGCTAGTAAGGAATAAAGGGATCTATACATTTAATCATATGATAAAATAGAATATTTCATTTATTTAATTCAAAAATAATTTACATCGTATTTGAATATATAAGGATTATTCTTTGACTATCTACAGATAGTCAAAAGGATTATTACAATAATATATTTATAGGGAAGGTTTTACCTTACCTTACCTTAGTTTGTCCAAGGTTTTAAGTGCTCTAGATAATGTTATAATTTATACTTTTGCTAAACTGCTACAGGACATAAAGACTGCTACCCTAGTGTTGATCAGTTTATTAAAAAATCCATATTCTCAATCAGTTAACAGTTTATCATTGATCACTATTTATTACTGTTTCAATTAGTCGATTTTTTTTAATCTAAGTCGATGGTTTTTCATAAACGTTATCCTTATTCAAAGATTGCCTCTCCCTAGTTAGTACAAAAAAAAATAAGAAAAGAAGAAAGCACAGCACGACACGCACGAAGCAAATAGATAAATTTTCGTATACTTATTCAGTTAATTGTAAACCAGTGGTATAAGCTTCGCAAAAATGTCTGACTGGGATACTGTTACGATTCTTCGTAAAAAGCCACCGAAAGCATCGGCCTTAAAGACTGAACAAGCAGTAAACGCGGCTCGCCGTCAAGGCTTACCAGTGGATACTCAACAAAAGTATGGAGCTGGAACCAATAAACAACACGTTACTACTAAGAACACGGCTAAACTCGATAGAGAGACAGAAGAATTGCGTCATGAAAAGGTAACCCTTGACCTGGGAAAGCTTATAATGCAAGGAAGACAATCCAAAGGCATGAGTCAAAAGGATTTGGCAACTAAAATATGCGAGAAACCGCAAATTGTGAATGATTACGAGGCCGGCCGTGGCATTCCAAACAACATTGTTCTTGGTAAAATAGAAAGGGCAATTGGAATAAAACTTCGAGGAAAAGAACGTGGCCAGCCACTACAGCCTCCTGGAGGAAAACAATAACGGAATCCCTAGGAGGCGAAGACATAACTCCGATTTGTTTATTGCATAATTATAATTCTATCTCATTTTTGCTGTTGAATGTGTTATTTTATGTATACCTTACTTACAAAAACTAACGTAAAATATATTGTAAGCATTTGTTTTCCTCTGGAATGTTCCATTTGTGATGTGCTATCATGCAATGTGATAATCCACTAGGGGAAGAATGTTCACATGAATTTGGAGATAGTGGTGGAGTGGTGATGTGATATGCAATAAAATAGCTATTTATGATTGATCTATTTTTTTATTTGATACAATGCAACATTTTATTGGTCGGGTAAAAGAATATAGGTTAAAATCTTCACAATGTCAGTACCTACGGTACCTACTATGTGTCAGTATGTGTATACAAACAATATGTACAAGGTACCTACCTACTTGTGTAGTTTGCTAATTGCTGGCAGTCTTGGACTAAACCAAACCAAACATGTTACCATACCTCCGTTTGACCGATTGCGATTTGCGGTTGGTTTACTGTACCTACAATGTACTAGACTAGCACAGGTCAAAGCTTATAAAAAGTCAAGAATTAAAAAATATACCTACTTATCTAATAAATAAGTTACCTGTTACCTACCTAATACATAAGAAATAAAATGACATCGGAAAACATTGCGACCAAAATATACACGTGTCCAGTAAATACCTAGTTCAATAATACGATGGTGATAGCTCTTTATTCAATTCCTTCCTACCTACAGTACCTACCGAAACGACGCAGTAAAGGATAAGTAGGTATAGGTAATAGGTACCACAAACTAGGAGATGCATAGTGTCCGACCGAAGCTTCGGCTTCGGCTTCGGCTTCGGCCACCTTCGGCCAAAAAAGCACCTTCGGCCAAATCTTCGGCTTCGGCCAAAAATTTGCCGAAGGTTTGGCCGAAGCCGAAGGTTTGCTAGTTGTCAAAATTTGAAATTTACTGAACGATGCTAGAGCGAGACGGGGAGTGGGCAGAGCAGCAGAGTTTCGCCGCGCCGCCGCACCGGACCAAACGAATCGCAGTTAGTAAACTAAACGAGTCAAAACAAGTTTGAGAGCGCGTCTTAAAATTCTAATAAGTGTTCTGTTTTTAAATATTTCATATTTGTTATTACAAATTATTTTATTTATTACTGTGACTAGTACCTGTGGTGATACGTTCATTATTGTGAGGCACTCTAAGAACCAAAAAACCGTAAGTATTGTCTGGTTTAAAATATTTTATGTTATCTAACGTTAGGTAGGAAACTAAATGGAAACAATGTTGGTATGTTTTTTATCCAATTTTTAGATAAAAAGACATGTGAAGATTGTTTACTTTTAGTTAACTACCTAAACCGATAGGATATAGGCGCATCCGCGTTGCAGAGTCCTACTGCGAGTACGGGGCGGTCGGCTCGGCTCGGTAGGTACTTGTGCATTTATATAGAATATTTTCTTTCAGGTACACAATGACATCTTTAGAGCTGAATCCTATCTGGCAATATTTTATCTGGCAAATTATATGTAAAAAATAGATATTGAAAAAGCGTTAAACTTTGCTCAATTATTTTATAGAAATATTTTGTGTTCGACTGATAATTAAAAAAATGTGAATGATTATTTGATTATTTTTGTTAAAATTACTTTAAGTAAATAAATATTTAATTAACATTGTATATTTGAAACTTTTATTTTAGACAATATTTTATTACCTACTTGTATATGTTGGTCACTCGGCTCGTTATTGGGCTAAATCTCTAAAGCTCTCACAATATGTATCTAGTATATTCTGAGATCAAAGTAACTATCGTATTTCTCAAGGTCAATGACACCTTCGGCTTCGGCTTCGGCTTCGGCCGAAGGTTTTGGTGAATACCGATTAATCGGCTTCGGCTTCGGCTTCGGCCAGAATTGCACCTTCGGTCGAACACTAGAGATGCATTAGATGATACCTAAAGGTACCTACATACCGTAAAACGAGGTGAATATAGAAAAATCTTGGGATAATTTCTAGCGTTTTTTTTTTATGGCAAACTCGGTATCCCCAATAGAAATCACGCAATTTGTTGGTGTAATTTTTCTTAGTCTGGCACTTTTAAATGGTGGCAACATCGATAAAAATATCAAAACTTACAAATGATATAAAATTGAAAATCGTGACTTTTTGGGTTCACACCTAAACTCCATCGAAGCCTCAATAAAGTTTCTACCGTTTTATTGGGGCAACTGAACATTATACTTGACACTGGCGAACACAAAAAGTGTGGTGCCATAATACAATCCCATGATGGGAAATAATGATTACCTACTTGATTATTCTAATACTTGACACTGGCAAATACACAAAAAGTGTGACGCCATAATAATAAAAAAAAAAAAAAAAAAAAAAAAATATCAAAACTTAAATGTCAAAGTTGACAACAAAACAAGTCGTTAAGATACTATTAGCTCATATTATTTATGATACTAATAATTAGTCTGTGTCGCTATGTAGGACGTAGGTACGAGTGAGTTTGAACGTCCGTATTTCGGTGAATTTTGGTCATAATAATAGAACCGTTTTTCCCCCAAAGGGTAAAAAACGGATATTTAGGTTTTAGCTGTAGCTTAACCCTTTCAATGTTCACTGATTACCCTCATTTTGAGCCATATTTGACGTGTTAGAGTAGTGCGCACCTGACGTCTCTATATCTATCCTTGTCTTTTGTACCTATGTCCGGCAGCGCAGGCGGTGGGGGCTCTTTTCTATTCAGTACCTTGAATTGCTGTAGTCGGCAAGGAAATTAAGAGTGGTTTAAGCTACGGCTAACACCTAAATATCCGTTTTTTACCCTTTGGGGGAAAAACGGTTCTATTTAGGTGTTTGAGCCTTCGCTTAAACCACATAAGAGACGTGTTTAATATCTGCCGACTGTGCTGACGGGGTTGTGCGTACTGTGAAGACTAGAAAATGATAGTATTTTTAGTGTTTGAAATAGCTTTATTACAAGAAGAAAAAAAAAATTAACAACAAAACTTAATAATTTCGTATTTACGCCTCCTTAAATCAATTCCTTCGATTCAGAATTAATCTACGGGAATAAAAGAATCAACTATTAAATTATTGTTTCGAGGTTTAGCGTTAATAACCTCCAAGTAGAGGTTAAAAAAAGTGTTTTTGGATTTCTAGTTTCCCCTTTGCAAAACTTCGTCTAAGTTGAAGTTGTTTTTAATCCAGTTGTCTGTTGCAACCGCAGCTCTGAAGCTACCCGCGGGAGCGGAAATTTCCGCGTCCCTAAAAAGGGTCTTTATCCAGCCCGCGATCACGGTACGAGACGCCGTTTCTTGTGGTTATGAATAGACTGTCGATGTTTTGTCGACGTTTAGCTGTGACTGCGATCAGTTTCCTAACCCAATAAACCATATTAAGCTTTTCATCTGCCCCTCCTGAATCCCCCGTGACCTGAGTTACCTGTCTTAGTAACCAGCCTGATTGTTGATGGGAAGTTGAATCCGTCTTGGACCCGTACTTAGGCCAGAGTAGTCCCCTTTATCTTCGAAGTAGTTCGAAGGCTCCATCTTTTATTGTTAGGAGCGTTAAGTCATGGACCCTTCTGCCAGATGCTAACAATAAGAGAGTACAGGCGTGTCGGGACACTGCAAAAATACTACTTTCGTCAAACTGATAGGTATTCAAATAGTGGATTAAGTCTTCTATTTCCCAAGATATTGGTATTTTTGCAGGTGGATTATTAGCAAAGATGCCCTTCACTATTCGTTTGATTAGGGGATGCGATGAGAGTTCTTCTGTGCGCAGTGGGTTACTGAAGTTGGTGACAACTGATTTGTGTAGGACTATTGTCCTGGGCGCTAGCTTTACTATTCTGTAAAGGTAGCACAGGTACTTTGCTACCGCTTCAGGATTTGGATTATCTATTGGTACTCTCCTTTCGCGAGCCCAGTTACACCATTTAGACCACACTAGCTTGTAGGTTAGGTTAGACTTAGGTTCAGGGTGGACTTTCTCCACGATGATTCAAGAAGTTGTAACTGGGAGTCATGAATTAACGCTGGTGGAGGAAAGATCCACCCCAGTTTGTACCGCCACTTCCTGCTGAACGCATCGGTGAACCGACTGTGACAATCGGATGCATCCTCGCTTACATAAGAAAGAAAACGGGAAAACTGCAGACCTTTTTGACGCAAAAAGGTCTATATCTGGAGTTCCTAATTTCTGGAATATTGTGCTTAGACACTCATCTCTGAGATGCCATTCCGGAACGGCTTTTGCTCTCGATAACCCGTCCGCTATTCCGTTGCTTTGACTATCTATCCCTGGACAAGTGACGCGCTTAATTCTATGAACAAAAAAGTCTGTCACTTTTGGTGCGGGGGGAGGAAACACTACATAGATATTGCTGCACACATACTCAAAATCATTTTGTATCGCTACGAACTCACACATATCAAAATCTTTAACACTAACACAATTTACGCACACATAGAGGTCAAATACGTCAACATACAAGAATTGACGACAATACGAACGTATAAGACATTAAAAATTATTAGGAAGCTACTATGTCGATATTTTATATCGATAGATTATTTTAGGAAGCATGGATCAAAACTAAACAACGATTACAAATTATTTTTATATGTAATCATTTATTTGCAAAATTAAAATCATCCATACACACCTCTAAATATCTTGCGTCATATTTTCAATGCAATGTCTCTCATTGATATACATTACATGCCAATTAAATACAAAAGAAAGAAACTATTTAGGTATAGATAAATACATACTTAATTAGTAATTGGAAAATAAACGCACGGGTAAGAGAAATCGCTAACTTTTTCGAAATACATATATTCTATGGCCTATGTTAATCTTGAATTATGTAGCATTCAAATGGTGAAAGAATTTTCGAAATCGGCCTAGTAGTTTTTGAGTTTATTTGTTACATACATACAAATCTTTCCTCTTTATAATATTAGTATAGATAGAGCGGATATTGGGGACGTTTTGCTACAAATACTTTGATACCAATTAGTTTGATTATTTTCTTTGCCGGGCTGATATATTAGGAATGACACTAGACAGAGCGTTTTGTTTCCCACGAGATATAAGTAGGAGTAAATACGATTTTGTTCATTATGTCGCGCGTTAATATAATAAGAAGCGCGACTGTTACGCTAGAGGTCCTGGGTTCGATTCCCCGGTTGAGCAATGTGTTATTGGAGTTTTTCTATAAAATTAAGGGTTGATGCCCGATTAATGGCAATAGGCTCGCCTCCTATGTACGCATCTGTCTAACCCTTCGGGGAATAAAGACGTGATGGTATGTCGTGTTCCGTACTCTCGTTATTTCTTTGAGCCGGATATTGAAAAAGAAAATAATGTGTTTGAAGAAACACCCCGAGAGGCAGGGCATAGTGGAATTGAATACCTCCACTTACAATTGGAGCTGCCCAACTGGGGAAATACCTACACTTTGCCTTAGAAAATAGTAGCCAAATAACATAGCACTGTACTATGTTGTGTTCCTAACGGTGAGCAAGATCGCCAGAGCTCCGCGAGGAATCGTTATGTTGGCAGTGGGGGTACCGGTGTTGTGGGTTGTCTACCGGTTGCGAAAAGATTTTTACAGGGTCGGCAACGGGCGAGTGATACCCCAGGTGTTGCACACGCTGGTGGAGTGTGCAGCATGGGAGGAGCCCCGCCGTGCCCTCGTCGCTGAGGTAGGAGACGACCTGTCACTGCCGGCCGTCGTTCTATCCATGGTCGGCAGCGCGGCGTCTTGGGACGCAGTGATCGCCTTCTGCGAAACGGTCATCTCGCAGAAGGAAGCTGCGGAACGGGAGAGGGAGAGTGCTAGCACTAACCCAATCCGCAGCCGGCGCACCGGGCGTCGGAGGAGGGCTGACAATGCCCTCTTCCAGCCTCCGTGAATGGGTCCGGGGGTGGCAGACGCGGGGACGTCCGCCACACCGCCCTTAGAGGACCCGAGGCGGTGCCGCGTAGTGTTCCACGCGCGCCCCTCTAAGGCGATGGGGGGGAGTCCAACGCCTCACTCCCCCCCTCCACAATCAGCGGACGGGGCCCGCTGCGGCGGGGCACCAGTCGGGGGCCGCGGACGAATTTTCTGTTTCCCGTAGCCCCCGACGAAAACGTGCAGGATGGAACACCGTGTGGTTTTTAGTCGGTAGGTCACCCACTCTGGGTGGAGTCCGACACGCCCCGCCGCCTTCCCGGGCGGCGGAAGTCCATGAGGATTTTCCACACGCACAAAAAAATATAAAAAAAGGTGTTGCAAGCGTTCATATAATAGGCTACGGTAACCACTTACCATCAGGCGGGCCATGTGCTGGTTTTCCACCTAAGTGGTAAAAGAAACCCCAGACCTTAAAACCGTACCGTATCTTAGAAATCATTTTCAATGATTTTTTAAATACGATTTAAATATGTTAATTTATAAATTCTTTTGTCAACACATTTATCTGCAACGGCTTAAGCTATTATTTAGCAATCACACCTGCTTCATTTTAAATTAAGGTCTTTTGTAGATCTGAAAAGTAACAAATAAAATATCTAATAGCACTGGATATCAAAAATAATCAATAATCTTAGTTACGTCATTTCCAAAAATGTTATTTTATTACATTTTATAAAAATATAGTGATATCATAAATTCATGATATTCATCTTTAGTGATCTTTAGCAATTATTATAATTTGGTCTTACATTGAACACGAAAATAATATCGATATCGATTCGAAATCGTAAACAAACACTATCACATCATTAATTAAAATGACAAAACAAAAGAGGGACATAGTCTCGCTACACTTTTTAAAATTCGAGTTTTATGCATTATGTCATAATATATATAAGGCCTATAATTGCCAAAAAACGGTAACTCTGCATTAAGACCTATAATTGGAAATCATAAATGATGACATCCTATTTGATGATATATAATTGAAAATCAAAAAATGACATTTTGATGGATATTTCAAATTTAAATCTTACGCTTATTAGCAGAAGGCTCATATTGTTAGTAAAAAAAATTTGCTAGTCTCGTGGGGAGTGCGGATAGTCTCGTGGGGAGTGCGGGTAGTCTCGTGGGGAGTGCATGCTTGAACTAAACGATTATTTTATACTCGATTATTGAATCGGTAACGTCCTCGATCTTTATTTAATTAATTGTATTATGTGATTTAAATAGAAATAAATGAACTTTAATACTTACATACGGAAAATAACTCCATATTTATCTAAATAAGATATTAGATATTTTTTTGCATACATTAACTGCACGCATATCGGTATTTACACGGAGCATTTATGATGACCTTACGGAGCGGAAACGATTCTGTTTATGAAAAATCGATTTCGGAAACAGTTTTTATAAACGCGTTAGATTTTTTAATCCACTACCTTGACAGAGGGCAATGATCATGAGAGGCGGGTCCTTATAGATAGATATTCAAAGTTCCGTTGTATTGGCCGGGAATGTAACGGGCGATTAGGTGACAATTGTTCATTTCGCAGAATAGATGAATTTTCGCGGTAATCTTCAGTAGTCCTGCTGACTTTGTGCCTCCCTGTTTTGTGATGTAGGCGACGCTCGTTCGATTGTCCGTTTGGAGCACGACAGTTTTCCCCTCTATCTCGGGGCCCAGGCCAGGCCCAGGGGGGAGAACTTCGTACACTGTCCATAGTTCTTTCGCGTTGCTGTGCCATTTTTGGCAAAGCAACATTGTGGCAACTTGGCAGTCGACGATTCGAATCGCTCTTCGTTGGATGCGGTCCAGAGGGAGAAGCTGGTACCGACTGGGGTGCTCCTGCCCAGAGATGAGAACAGTATTCCATATGAGGCCGGACCTGCGCTTTATAAAGTAATAGGCGGTGGGCCGGAGTGAAATACTGTCTCATCTGGTTAGCACGCCAACGCTTCTTTGAGGCTAACTTAGCCTTAAAAACATACTTTCCATTTTGGGCCCAACTTTGTATGAGACCAGCAGGGCTATTGGCTATCTTTGTCATTGCCAGTGACTTTTATTATACCTTTTTTTTTATTATACCTTTTTTTTATTATACATTTTTTTTATTATACCTCTTTAAAGTGTTTACTTGTGTTGTTAAACGTAACATCGTGAATATAAATCAAAATTAAAGGTAAGTAAATCCACGAAATACATGGAGTACAACGAAACAGTTCTGTATAAAATGTGAAAGTTTTTAATAAAGCTTAGGAATGATCGATCAATTTCCATGTTTTAACTTCAGCATAATTATGTATGCTGAAGTTAAATACATGTTACAACAAGTAAAAAACAACTTTAGCGTTATTTAAGTAAATAACGCCAAAGTTATTTGTGATGTGAGGAAACTAAGTTTTTAAATATTATTATGGTGTTAGGTATATGGTGTCATACTCTACTTTTAAGATGCCTGCTTGAAGAAGAGTTTCCGGAAGGCAAATGGAATTGCTTGTGGAGTTTGCGGAGTCTCATCGCGATATTGCATTGGTTCGCTTCCCGGGAGGGCCACAGGCTGTTCGAGTCACCCGAGAAGTGTGGGGCTCCGTAGCGGTCCAACTGAACTCTGTGGCGGAGGGAACCACAAAACAGCAGACCAATGGCGTAGAGTAAGTATAGGCTAAATATATATTCTCTAGAGCAACACCATCTTCTCTATCATAATCATATAATTTAACTAAAATATTTCCATTTACTTCACCATTACCATACTTTATTACTTTCTCACGCATTTTTTGTCACATTACTCTTGGCCCCTTTTGCAAAAAACAAACACCCCACTTAAGAACCCATCAACCCAGTACCTACTCAGAACTAAGACTATATCTAAGACTCAAGTTGGTATAAAAAATACACTTATAATACCTAGCTTGCATGTTAACTTTGTCCTTATTATAGTAGTAGGTATATTTATCTAACTGTGGTTATTAAATGTTTTAAATTTTTTCTATCAAGTACTGGATAGAGTTTAAGGCCAAAACAAAGGCCAAAGCTGCAGACTCAAGGAGGAATGCATCAGCAACTGGTGGAGGGCCTAACAAGCTTGTTCCTCTCAATGATATAGAGATGAGAGTGCTGGACGTAGTAGGTCCAGTGGCGGTGGAGGGATTGCCTGGAGTACGCCTGCCTATAGATGTTAGTTTCATAATTAATCACTAGAATTTATAAAACACTGCGTATGAGTAGTGTCTTTCACAAAAGTTTTGACAATTTAGATGACTATCAATTTGATGACCACTAAGCTTAAACAATCGCAATCTTTGAAGTATCGATACAAAAACACGTGTTACGGTGACCAACCGGCGCGCCCGGTAACTATCGGCGTTCATGACGTCATCCTCGTTGGTCACTGAAGATAGCCAATATGAAACTAGCTGTTTGTCAGTGAATTGTTGAACACTTTGCCTAGTGATCTTCACTATGGGCTGTCAACTGAGATACGCAATAGCCCCGCTGAATGGTCTCATTTTAATTAAGGAGACTCAGGCTTTGACTATTGGATATATAGTCAAAGGACTCAGGTGAATGCTCCGCCTTATTGCAGTAAATAAAACATAAACAATGAAGGCTGTTGGTTTTTCGCGTATGTTATGTTGTGAATATTGTGCTATACAATATTCACAACATAACACACGCGAAAAACCATCATTGAAGTAAGTAAGGTATAGCTAATGCTGCAATTACTACAGCTAGGAATCTAGAATGTGTTATAGACCTACAAATTGCGTAAAACCAATTGTAATTTGAAATTGGCGGGCTGAGCGAAACGATCAGATTTAACAATACACGCTAACACGGGACTAATTTTGCGGGCCTCGCCGGAATCGCACAGTTTAATCCAAGCTTCAACGTTATAACAGGTATAGCGTTATAACTTTCTTGGCTTATTCACTCTTTTTTCTATAGAGATTAATACGAAGTTGTTAATACATAGTACTTCTATGAATTCCTTAAAGCAATGTGGGTTACACATTACTAGTATTCTTGTTAACCCCTCGTGCTAAGCTAAATGCTTGTGTTACGAGTGAGTTCACGTCGGTAGTGCAATGGGTGGGGTTCGAACCGGCAACCACATGATCGCAAGTCCGACGCCTTAGCCATTATGCTACCGCCGCTTTATTGTTAGTCTGTCACAGTTGAATGTCATAATATTATTACTTGTTACTCTGTCTGAGGGATAAATGGTAATCTCTGCTCTTTAAGGTTACATACCATGATGCTGTGCCATGATGTAGTCTGTGATACATATATTACTATCCTACACATATTACTCTATGGTCCTACACAACTATATTATTATACTCTTTGGTCCTACAGATACAAACAACTTGTGAACTATTGAAGAACTTGTACAACTGTCAACTCCTACAAGTACGGAATTACGAACAAGAAAGAAAATAACCAAGAAAATAAAATAATTATTTGGAATTAATTAATTGGAATTTCGCAATAGATCAATGAAATATAAAATATAATTTAATCTAGCAGTATTCTGTCATTTTTTATAAAGCACAGACGATTTTGGTAGTAGTATCATTGCTTTATTTTTATTTCATTTACAAACATTGTTTTCTAAGAACAAAATCTTCACTACATCAGAATGGCCTTTTCATTTGGGGCTCCCAGTACTCAAAGCTCAACATTTAACACAGCTCCCAAACGTAAGTTTTACTTAGAAGTTCCTTCCAATAAAACTTGAATATAGTGAAGCATAGTACTTATTCTTCTTTATTTTTATTGTTGTCGGTTTTGCTCACTTGTACGTTGCTGCTTACTTAATAATCTCCACTATGTGATTGGTTGGAGAAGGATGTTCAAGCAAAATTTTGGTCAGTGAGTTGCCTTTTCAATAAGGGCTATGATTGAAGAATGATGCTATAAATGTACAATCTTCTGGTTAATGGAAATATGGGCTTATATCTAATAGAAGACAATTTTAGTAATTGATAATGATGTACAAAGCTTTAGTAATGTTACACCTATTCATATTTCAGCTTCATTTTCTTTTGGAGGTGGTACAACAACTACTACTAACTCAGGATTTGGTGGCTTCGGAGCTCCAGCCACTTCAACAGGCTTTAGTGGATTTGGTGCACCAGCAACCAGTGCAGGTCATTTTTAATTTTTGCTATAGGTAATACCTACCTATAATAAATCTAAAACTTAGTTTCTATAGTTCAATTCAATGAATTGTTAGGATTGCTTCTGAAGTAGAAGCTGACAAAAGGAGACTTTTTACAAAAAGTTATTCTAAAGAGTCGAAACTTTTGCAGAAATACCTCATGCAATAAGGGACTTGTCTATTTTTGTTTTTCTTATAGATGAAATTAAAAATGCAGTACTCTGTGATAATACATGGAGACAATAATAATTTTATATTTTTCATTCATATATTACACCTTTTTTTTTTTTTTTTAAATAAAGCTTACTAAGCTAAGCTAAGCTAATGTGGATCGCACATTACTAGTATTCTTGTTAACCCCTCGTGCTAAGCTAAAATGCTTGTGTTACGAGTGGGTTTGCATCGGTAGTGCAATGGTTGGGTTTCGAACCGGCAACCACATGATTGCAAGTCCGGCCCTAGCCATTAGGCTACCGCCGCTTCAAACCTATTTATATATTTTTACAAAAGATAAACAAAAACATTTAAAAATATAAATATAGTAGTCCACCGGTATCAGGAACAGGGTCCAAGCTACCAGCAGTCAGTGCCCCAGAGACACAAACCTCCTAACAATATGCTCCATATCCAGGAGTACCGCTTTCTGTATCAGGCCCTTAAGAGGGAACTCTAGTGGGCCTTTCTCCATACAAATGTATTCCACTGTTTTCTTCGTGGATAATGGCTCTAGAGCAATGATTTTTCCCCAAAAAATCTAGGGCGTGCTATTACATGCCCCTATTAATTCCTTTTTTCAAAAAGATAATTACTAAAAGAATTATAACAATCCAAAAACTCGAATAAAAGGCCCGTTTTTACTGCCATGTTCAGACGACTACCAGACAAATTTAGTAAGTTTTTAACAAAAAGTAAAAAAATAGAAGCATATACTTATCCTCTAAATTTTGATATAAAAATTTTTTGGTTCGGTCCAGTTTTGATTAAGAAAACAGTGGAATACGAAACAATGTTTAATCAAGATTTTTGTAGGTAAAATCAGCCTGAGCTGCAATTGTCCCTTTCCCACTTTACGGGTGGAGGTTGGAGTAACGACGATGGCAATAGTTTCTTCAAATACCTATTTTTCAAATTTCTTGCGACTAGAGTTCCCTCTTAACCCTGCTGCCTAACAAGAGCCTCCGCAGGTGTGAGTCAAGGCTCTTGGCTATTACACCATTGAAGGTCATAACTATCAGTACAATGACTGCCAAGTTTCCCACATGTCAACAATCTCTTGCGCCAAGCCTTGTAGTGTATATAGGTACCTATTTCATTCCTTTAGTGTTTAGTTATCTTCACATTTATTTGTTCTTCAGGTATATAAACTACAGCCTAGATATAAACAAATTTATATTATTATATTATAAATTTTTGTGAAGGAAAAGATCAATCTCAGGCAGGCAATTCTGGTGTATATGTATATCCTGCGATATTAACAAAGAAATATTGAAAATGTTGTTCTTTTTACAGTAACTCCATTTGGAGGGTTAGGAACTACTACGACAGCACCTTCTTTATTTGGTGGGGCTGGCTTTGGGGCTACTGCTGCTAAACCTGCAACAGGTATTATTCCTTTGTTCTTTTGGTATCTCCTATTCATCTTTATTTAGATTTTTATAACATAAAAAACTATTACTATTGACAGTCACTCCTTCACTAAAATAACTTTATAATCTCTATACTCTTAAAATGTAAACAATCATATTAACAAACAAGTTTTCTTTAATCTAAACTAAACCCTCAAAGGTACTTTTCATAAAAATAAATTAATAGTATCAAGCAGTTCAATTATAAAATGCCATATAATTTAGTTTTTTGATTTTAGATATTGTTATCTTATAATTTATAAAAGACAAGTCAATATTGTTTACATTCTGAACAGTTTTGATTGAAATGAACTTTAAAGATCCAGTGCATTGTTCTATGAAGATCTTAAGGATGGTATGTAGATATTTTAATTTATATAATTATGACAATGGTGTCCACTATTTACAATTCTGGACTTAGACTAGCATCAAAGGCATGTAGGCATAGGCGCCCCATAATGTAATGTAAAATAATTATTTTTGTCACTGTTTCAGGTTTTGGGAATACCAGTTTTGGCTCAAACACTTTTGGCACTGGCTCGACATTTGGGGCACCAACTTTTGGCAGTGCCGCACCAACCTTTGGTACCAATACTTTTGGCACAACATCATTTGGTACTGGGGGCAGTTTTGGTTCTTCATTTGGTACTAAACCAACCACTAGCTTTGGTGGTTTTGGCAATACTCTTGGGTCAGCCCCACAATTTGGACAGCTGCAGGTATTTTGAGTTAATACAACCAATCCATATTATACCAATCGAAAGATTTGATCTTCAACAAACTGTTCAGTTTTAACACCAATTAAATAAAGAAATTATAATAATTTATCCGGCAAAATAATCCTTAGATAAAGTAAAAAAAAGGTGTAGTATACTATGATAAACTTTTTTACCCCGTGTGGGGACTGGCTAGAATACTTTTATTCCTCTCTGCCTTTCAGGAAGGCATCTAGTGAGAGGCGAAGAGACCTTACGTCGGAGTCTGTCGTAAAGCACCTTTTTGTGTGTTTCGACTTTTGCGCGTAAGAGCCAGTTCCCCCTCGGTTGCTGCATTCTGCAGTCCGTAGGGGCTGTTTTGGGTCGGCAACGCATCAGCAACCCCTCTGGTGTTGCAAGTGTACATGGGCGACGATGACTATTTACACCATCACGTGGCTCGTCAACTCGTTTGCCGACTTAATCCATAAAAAATAATTTTCAATGCATATGCACCATATGTCACAACTATCTATTTATTTCTGACATTTAAGCGAATATTAGACATTGAAATAAAAAAAAACGGATTTTATCGTGTTATATTGATATTATTTAATTCCCGATGTTTCGGATCCTTTAGAGCATCCATGGTCACGAGTAGACAGAGGTGTTGGATGTCTAAATGTTAAAATTACTAACAGCTACCTTTAATTTTTGTTAATTATTAGCGATCGAATTCACGCAGAACGAGCTCACCGTGTCCTTTGGTCTTGCAGTTTTGGGCTTGGATTTAGATTTAATAGATTCTTTAGTAGGGTTCCAAGCAGCTGGTAAAAATTAAGACAAATCTATATATATAAAAGAATGTCGTGTTAGTTACTCCATTTATAACTCAAGAACGGCTGAACCGATTTGGCTGAAAATTGGCGGAGAGGTAGCTTAGAACCAGGAAACGGACATAGGATACTTTTTATCCCGTTCCCGATACTTTTTATTCCACGGGGGCGAAGCCGCGGGCAGTAGCTAGTGTATAATATTAATATAACACGATAAAATCTGTAAAAAGTAGTTTCATTTCAATATCTATTTAGTGTAAAAAGTGAAAAATATTTATTTATTAATTAACAACTTACAACACAATGTTTTACAGGTTAAATTCCCAAACTACAATGTAGTCACATATATTGAACTATAGTTAATGTCACCACAAAATCTGCTAAAAAACAAGTGAAAAGGTCTGTTTAATATTCCTACAGCTCGAGTAACCACGGAGAACATTAAAATATTCATACGGGCTACGGGTAACTCAAACAAGCTCCCCCTCGGCCCCTGCCGCTGCCTGTTGTTGGGAATGGATCATTGAGGATCCTCGAATTCGTAACTATTTTTCCGCGAAAAGCTTTCACCCTATGGTATCCATTAAGGGATAGAATGGGTAGACTCCATACTGTTTCAGGTATAGGTAGCGGGTAGAATTCTAATATTGCTGCGTACTAATGTATTTTCTAGCGCCGTCTTGGGGATACGTTTTTTTTAAATACAGATTTGTACTGTATGAGTGTGGAACGATAAGTCTTTTCAGAATGAGACACCGTATTCTGAAGCAACCCGTGAAATTACCTCTCCTCCATGCTCTTCTCACAGTTTTTCGTTACCTTAAATTAGCACGCGTGAAGGACATGACATTGCCCTTCGACACATTGAATAATAGTTTATTTTTATTATAATGTTTTTTTTTTGTTTATTTCAACAGCAACAACAGCCGCAACAACCACAGGGGCCATCGTCAGCTCATGAGGCGCTGGTCGCGGCGGTGTTCAACTGTTGCGTATTCGGGGATGAGCGCGACCAGGTGCTCGCAAAGTGGAACCTCATACAAGCACAGTGGGGCACTGGTGAGTTACTTTTTAGAGTTCTGGGTCAGAAAAGACATAATCTAATTCTTACAGCGAGACTTTGGTATCTTTCTGACCATCTATCTAACTCAAGACCGAAGAAAGTAACTAAACATTGTACTATTCTTGCTCTGCTTCTCGAACCCATCTACATATTCGTATTTAACACAGTTTAATTATTTTACATTGATACAATTTATTGCAGGGCAAGCCTACTACAGCAGCAATGCTCCGCCATTGGAGCTGAACGAGCAGAACCCACTATGCAGGTTTAAGGCAGTAGGGTACTCGCGGCTCAGTGGACGCGATGACAAGGACGGACATGTTGCCATGTTGTTCAACAAGCCAGAGCAAGAGATAAAGTAATTTTTCATACCACAAATACCAGTGTCGTATTATATGTATATAATAGCTTTTGCCCGCGGCTTCGCTCACGTGAAGCTATATTACGATTAGAAATAGAATTCAAAAATAATTTAATCAAAAACCAACAGTCATGATCTCTTCTGTGTATGGGGCTGTATAAATAAGAGAGACCAAGCTGTATCACAGGATCCGCTTAATTAATTGATATAAGTTCACAGTTTTTAAGTTGAAGCTTTCTAACAATGTTAACAAAATTAAAATCTATTCAGTAGTTTGCCAATCCGTAATAAACAGACAAACAGACAAGAATTTTAAAAATCATGTTTTTTGGTTCGGAGACTTTTATATAAGTGACTTGTTTTTTTATATCTTTAGTTTACAGACACAGCTATTTTACGATTTTACTTTAAAATGTATAGATTTAATACGGACAGTATTGAATAGTTAATGTTTTAGTAAGAAAATAAAACCTTTTTGATGATTTTCAGGAACAAGCAACAGGTTCTTACAACGTCTCTACAAAGTTTATTGGGAAATAAGCCTAACTTAGCTGTCAACATTGAATGTATAAAAGCTGTCTCTGAGAACAAGACTCAGGCAAGTCCATTTTATCATGTTGTTGTTTTTTTTTTTAAAAGCTTCTAGTATTCTTGGTAACCCCTCATGCTAAGCTAGATTGCTTGTGTTACGAGTGGGTTCACGTCGGTAGTGCAATGGGTGGGGTTCGAACCGGCAACCACATGATCGCAAGTCCGACGCCCTAGCCATTAGGCTACCGACGCTTGTTTACATACCTTTATATTACAATTTTTATTACTTCCTTTGAAATATTCACTTCTATTATCAGGAAGTTCTTGAAGGAAAAGTCCCAATCACCCAATGTCTGTTAAATGATTGTTGCTTTGTTAAACTGAATAATTTTATACTAATAATATAAAGTTATTTTAGCGAAGGAAAAATTGGACTTGCTTGCAGGATTCGAACCTGCGTCTTCTGGTTAGATACACCAGACGCTATGACCACTAAGCCACCGCGAGTCCCACCCGCCATGTCGAAAGTTGCCTTCAAATTCTGAATATACGTCTTAATGGTGACACCAGTAACATCTATTGAAAAGCAAGATACTTTGCTTCTCAACCGACATGATTTACATTACAGTTAGTTCTATGTCGTAAGATGCTACCATACCTGTTATCTATCTTTTAGTGATTTTTTCGCATTTGCCATGCTAAGATTAGAAAAATATTTTAGTGAAAGCTTAGTGGTCATAGCATCTGGTGTATCTAACCAGAGGCTCAGGTTCAGATCCGAATTTTTCCTTCACTAAAATCTATATCTACATTCTATAAATACTAATCCCATCAAAAACATTCTGTAAAAAACTAGCCAAGTCTCGATGGAGCTACGGTTTAAGATTCTTTATTTCTCAAAGATTATACAAAAATCACTTACCAGAAATACATCGATTATCTTAACTATAATTTTACATGTTCGGATTAAATTAAATTAAATAGTAACGTAATAAAAGTCAACGGCCAAGTCACACAACATTAACTATAAATAATAAAGAAATCGCAGTAAGGAACCTTAGACTTGGCACGACTTTGCCTAGATTTCATTACTTTTTAGCGATAAACAAGAAGCTCCATCGAGACTTGGCTAGTTTTTTACAGAATGTTTTTGATGGGATTTCACTTCTTTTTGTAGAAACGTGGACTTATTGATTTATTTTATTAGATTTTCTTATTTGACACAGTTTTTGTAAAGGCGGTATATGGCGATATCTCTAATAGTTTGGTTGGGCTCTTGTGTTTTCTAACAGGGTCACCAGGTACTCCAGATCTTCGATTATCCTAGTTTTTATAGTTTTCCATTTATGGGGCCATTAAACCCTAACTCTGTACCAAATTTCAGCTCTCTGAGTTTATGGGAAGTACTAGTTCTATTTTGATGATCATGAGTGAGTGAGTGTCATAAATGTGAAACTTTGCTTTCACTTAACTTCGGAACTAAATGACCTACAGACTTGATATTTTGGATTTTAAGTACGTGATTATAGCTTACTGGATGACGAACATTTCTGCTGGTCTTATCCAGAGGTTCTCAAATAGGGGCCTGAAAATGCGGCGAAATGGTTACAGTAAAGGATGATGTTACGCCAGTGTTTGCATCGCGCGCGTCTTGGCGGGGGCACTACCGTGTCCCCAGATATACTAATCTATACTAATATATAAAGCTGAAGAGTTTGTTTGTTTGTTTGCTTGAACGCGCTAATCTCAGGAACTGCTGGTCCGATTTAAAAAATTCTTTCAGTGTTAGATAGCCCATTTATTGAGGAAGGCTATAGGCTATATATCATCACGCTACGCGGACGAAGTCGCGGGCAGAAGCTATAAAATATATAAAGCTGAAGAGTTTGTTTGTTTGTTTGCTTGAACGCGCTAATCTCAGGAACAGGCTATATATCATCACGCTACGCAGACAAAGTCGCGGGCAGAAGCTAGTAACTTTATAATCTTAACATCAGTTGCGGCTTTAGGGTGGGGCGTTGTTGGGTGACCGCCCAGGGCGCCGGACAGAAAGGGGCGCCGCGCCTCTGGCGCCCCTTTCTGTCCTGTTGCTCATGGTGCGAGGTACTTACTCGTTAATTCCCTAAATTTACGTTAGAAAGGAACGCCATCAATCCGTTAGATTTGAGCACTGCATGCTGTTTATTCAACGGGAATCCCCGACGATAGAGAAACAAATTGTCTCTTTTTATACATAACATAACACAATTTTTTACATACATAACACAATTTTTTAACATAACACAATTACAACACACAATAACACAATTTTTTAATATAATTTTATACATACATAACATAACATAATATATAAAATGATAATGATTTATCGGTAGGTGGTGATCTACGTGGTGGACAAGGGAGCGGCGGGGTCGCGCGTGTCGGCGGCGGAGCTGGGCGCGTTCCTGGGCGCGGGCGCCGCGCGGGCCGCGCTGGCCGGCGCCGCCTGCGCCGCCGTGGCGCCCGTCACCGCGCCAAAGCCGCACGTGCTCACGCACTACCTGCAGACCCCGCCGCCCGGTAACACCTACACACCTACACACACACCTACACACCTACACACCTTCACACACACCTACACCTACACTCAGCATCACGAATAACGTCTTAGTGCCACTTGCACCAACTTCTTAAATGTGTTTAAATTGTATTTAAACACAAAATTCCTATGAAAAATCTTGTGTAGTGGCCCTTACTATTTAAACGAATACCGAAGTCTTTGCTAAATTACAGATTAATTGAAAGCGATCGTGATATTTCACTTGTGTAATACAGTAGTTGAATGCCCTGTTCATATCCAAAAGACGAAACATGTATGTTATACATAAATAAAAAAAAATATTTGTCTGTCTGTACCATCAGATTACATAATAAAAGAAAGATAAATGCAGGTATAAACACACAATATCACTGAATCAATATCATTAACTATATTAAACAAAGTACGAGAGGATACAGTACTTATCACCAATTAAACCGGTCCTTTCCATAGGGTCCACAGTACAGAATAACACCGTGTAAGAACTTTAGTGGGAGAATTTCCTTAAAACATTTAATATTTAACAAGTTTAAAATTGTAGATATAACATACCATCACGCCTGTTTTCCCCGAAGGGTTAGGCAGAGGCGTACTAATGTACACCCACAGTTCGCCGGTATGTTTAAGTCCCATGTAATAGGGGGCGAGCCTATTGCCATTAACCGGGCACAAATTCCAAATTCCGAGCTGTTACTGGGAATTTCATAGAAAAACCCAATAACACTGCTCGACCTGGAAATCGAACCCAGGACCTCTAGCGTAGCAGTCGCGTTCAGGACCACTTGGCTAATGGGGCAGTTGTAGATATATTATACTAGCTTCTGCCCGCGACTTCGTCTGCGTGGACTTCAGATAAAAAGTAGCCCATGTGTTATTCCAGACTATAATCTATATCTGTGCCAAATTTTATCCAGATTTTTTTATGAATTTGGGAAATACAGTTATGCGTGATGTTTTAAAGGTGAAATACATATTTTCGAAATTAATACGATACATGGCAACCATCATTCTAAAATGAATTTTATTCCTTTGGGGTAAAGATATTTTTTTTAGCATTTAGGTTTAAAGAATTTTATTTCTCCTAAGAACTTAATATTACAGTTGACTTAAAATGAGATATAAAGAATTACTAAGTATAATATTTACATCTGGTGTGTTGGTGACGTTATAGGGTACATAAATATTTTTTCAGTTTAGATTTAAATATATTATACTAGGTATCACACTTTTTTTATTGTTCTGGTAAATTATTAAACAGCTGTGCTCCTTCAACCAATATAGTTTTTTGCCGTAATTAGTCCGGGCGCGTGCAGTCAGTCAGAAACTTGTTTTTACTTCTAGTATTGTATGTTATGGTTTTCAGATAATTATAAACAGTTTGGTTATCCAAATATATTAATTGATGATGACAACAACAAAAAATGATTTCTGGATTGTTATAGTTCTCGTGTTTTACAGGTATGGACATGCGACTTTGGAAGCAAGCGCAGGCAGACAATCCTGATCCCGAAAATTATATACCCGTACCTATCGTTGGTTTTTCTGAGGTAAAAGTCTTATTTTTATTACTAACTAGCTCTTACCCGCGACTACGTCCACGTGGTATTTATAAAAGCTATCTGCCAGTGAAAGTCCCGTTTAAATCTGTTGAGCCATTTCAGAGATTAGGCGGAACAAACAGACAGACAAACAGACAGACAAACAGACAGATAGACAGACAAAAAATGTAGTTTTGGTATATGTATCGTGTATATAAACGCTTTTTACTAAAACTTACTTAACACTTAGTAAAAAGCGTTTATTTTAATGTTACAAACAGACACTCCAATTTTATTTATTTGTATGTATGTATAGATGTATAGACTATTAAGTAAGTCGTTTTTGAAGTTCAGTAGCAGCATCTCAAGAGGTAGCCATGGCTTAGTGGTCTGGTGTATCTAACCAGAAGACACAGGTTCGAATCCTGCTTGGGAGTCCAAATTTTTCCTTCAGTAAAATTACTTTATAATCTACCATGTCAAACCATGTCCCATGACAAATTAAAAAGGAAAAAAAACCCAAAAATATTGATAAGGACTTATAAGCAAAGGTTTTTGTTCTTAGTTGTGGTTGTGGTTGACTTAGTGTGGTGTGGTGGATGTTACAATTACTACAGCCATGAATCTAGAATATGACATGTTATAGATCTACATATTGCGAAAATCAATTGAAATATGAATTTGGTGAGCTCCGGTGAACGATCAGCCTCAATCAGTTCTATTTGTAGTAAAGTTTGTCATGTAGCCTACTGTACAGTTGGCGCAAAATACCTAACTTGAAACAAAATGGTGGTCGTTTTTTAGTACATTTTGCACGCAAATGCACTGCGCAAACTTTCCCCCTCTCCGTTAATTTTGGGTCAAGTTACTTTGCGCGAACTATAAGTGGTATTAATATGAAACTACTTTTTATAGATTTTATCGCACATTTGGAACCCCATTAGAGAATCTATTCAATCTAAATCCAAGCCCAAAACTGCAAGACCAAAGGACACGGTGAGCTCATTCTGTGTGAATGGGATCGCCAACAATTAACAAAAATTTAAGGTAGCTGTTAGTAATTTCATAGTGCACGTGAAGCGGGACAGCGGCACAAATATAGATATGTCTGGACGAGGGATGGACGCATCTATGCGAAGAAAGAAGATGGTTTGCCCACGCAGCGCATTCGATCAGAGGCAGACATTTCTCGGGTTTTTGGTAACAACTCAGTTGGATAAAACGTTACATAGTTGCAAACTCCATAACCATCACATTAATATTAACTTAGATATATTTTCTATTTGTTTTTTGCTGAGTATGCTGTTTTGTGAGGACATAATTATTATCGGCCGCCTAAGTATGATGGACAGAGTGCTTGATAATTTACTAAATTCAATATCACTAAAACTATTATATAACAATACTACAACTACTTCCAACTATTTTATTCAACTATTTTATTGTATTATTATTTTATCTACTATGTATGATTATATTATTTATACATTTAAGTTATATACACTACATCACATTTATTACTCTATTTACACAACAATGCTAACTATAAAATATTTAATTACAAATATAATATCTCTTAATACAGTACCATACAGATTTATATACACTACATATACTACTAGGATAATAAAAGTTACAGACAATATACAAATATGAAGAAAGATAAAAAATTGCGAGTTGGGCTTTTTAACGCAGGATCGCTTGGTTCACGCCAGGAGGAGTTCCTATTGGCCATGGACAGGGCTTCGGTTGATATTTTAGCAATCAATGAAACTTGGCTTAGAGAGGGTGAAGAGGGTCGTGCGCCCAAAGTGCCTAACTATCGCCTGAGACATGCACCGCGCCCGGACAATGTACGCAGAGGCCGTGGAGGCGGAGTCGGTTTCTATGTGAGGCGGGATCTTCGGGTGCGCACTGTCCCCCATCCACCAGCACCCACGGTTGAGCAGATGTGGATTAAATTAACTATCAACTCACAATATATCATCATAGGCACTGCATATAGACCACCCTGGCTGGATGTTAACACTTTTCTGGATGCGGTCACCGATACTGTCTCCTCTTTGGCACATGCTGATAAAATAATTTTACTTGGTGACTTTAACATTAATGTCCTAGACACTGATGATAATAAAACCAAGCTTCTCAATAACTTTCTTCACTGTTCCAGTCTTAACAATGTTATAACTGAACCAACCCATTTTACAGATCACAGTGAGACTCTCATTGATATAGTATGCACTGATGCCCGGGTGTGTGGTACCTCTGTGTTACACATACCCGAGCTTGGTCATCATGCAATGATTGCAGTTGAATTTAATTTTAAGATTGAGAAACTTGCTCCCCGTTGGATTAGTTACAGGCCACTGAAGGACATCTTGTTGGATTTATTTAATAAAGATCTTAGTAAAATTGACTGGAACCATATCACTAGTCTGAATAATGTCAATAGTATGGTGGATACATTTAACTCATATATGTTGGCATTATTTGATCTTCATGCCCCTATTAAGAAAGTTCTAATTAAAGAAAAAAAGTGTCCCTGGATTACTGGCACTGTTGAGGATATGGTCAAGCTTCGGGACAAATACCACCAGCGATTTAAATCAGACCGGACAGATTCTCACTGTGATTCATATAAAAACCTTAAATATATAGTAAGAGCTGCAATTGACAGTGAGAAACGAGCTTATTTTAAATCTAGCATAAACATGGGAATCAGGGACCCAAAAAAGTTATGGAGTAACATCAAATCTGTTATTACTTATAAGAATAGTAAAGGCAATGAATTACCTACTTCTTGCAGTGACCCTGATAATATTAACAAATATTTTCTAGAGGTACCTGGCAGTGGTAGGGTTACCATCTCCGAATTGACCTTTTTTGAATACAATAGATTTGGTCCCGGCTGTTTTCATCTCCAACCAACAAATGAGGCAGTGGTTCTGAGGATCATCCAAGGTCTCAAGTCTAACGCTCTAGGGGTTGATAATATCTCGCTTGACATGCTTCTTATGACACTCCCACACACCCTTACTGCCATTACTGGGATTATCAATAAATCGCTGACCTCCTCTACATTCCCTGACCTGTGGAAGATAGCCATAGTCAGACCTATCCCTAAAAAGGTAAATCCTTGCGGTGTTGAAGATCTTAGGCCTATTAGTCTGCTGCCCTGTTTATCCAAAATATTGGAAAGAGTTGTTAGCAATCAATTTAGGAAGTATTTAGAGGACCATCACATTTTACCCGTACAGCAGTCCGGATTTCGGGTGGGTCATAGCACTGCCACAGCCTTGATTGATGTAGTTGATAATATCCTGCAGGCCAGGGATCAGGGGCAGGGGACATTACTCACTTTACTCGATTTCTCACGCGCTTTTGATTCAATAAGTCCCCCCCTACTACTTTCAAAGCTTACCTATTATGGCTGTGACTCAGTGGCCCTGCATTGGTTTGACAGCTACATGAGCAACCGTTATCAATTTGTTCGTCTACCAACTGACAAAGATGGTGGTTGTGATGTATCTTCACTGAGTCCAGTGGTAAGGGGTGTCCCACAGGGTTCGATTCTTGGTCCGCTACTCTTTATTATTTACACTGCAGACATAGCCAGTTCCATAATTAATAGTAGGTTTCATTTATATGCAGACGATCTACAGCTGTATATATCCTGTCACCCACAGAGCTGTCCAGCATCTGTAAATAGCATAAATGAGGATTTGGACAGAGTTTCTGAATGGGCAAAGAAAAACTATCTTGTGCTTAACCCAAAAAAATCCAAATGCTTAATCTTAGGCTCTAGAGACATAATAAAAAAAATTCAAAATACTAACCCTATAGTAAAAATTGATGGGGGTCCGATAGTGCAGGTTCAGGAGGTGCGTAACCTTGGAGTAGTCATGGATGGCTTACTTCAGTTTGAAACCCACATAAATGAAGCTGTACGCAATTGTTTTTACCGGCTCAGGCTGCTGTATCAAGTTCGACCATACATTAATGTAGATATGCGCATCATGCTGTGTGAGTCCCTTATACTGTCAAAGCTCAACTATGCTGACACAGTGTATGGGAGCTGTTTGCTCAGTAGAACCGAGCGGCTTTTGCAACGGGTTCAAAATGCATGCGCACGTTATTGTTTTCATGTACCACCACGTTCACATATAACTTCCTTTCTTAATCAGGCGAACATGATGAAAATGACAGTGCGAAGAAAACTGCATCTGGCCACCCTTCTCTTTGGTGTCATTCTATCTGAAAGGCCAGAATACCTCTACAAAAAGCTTACATGGTCGAGTGACCATAATAAACATAAAACTAGGGCTTCTTCATATCTTCTTATCACTCCTAGACATCGAACCGCTGCTTTTCGTGGCAGTTTTAAATTTGCTGCCACTAGATGTTGGAATGACTTGCCGCCACCACTCCGTGCCCTAAAATCAGTTGCTTGCTTTAATAAACGTTATAAAGAACATCTACTAACTATACAAATACAAGAGAAATAAACTTACCATTGATATGCACTTAAAAGCCAGGCGGCTGTCATTCTAGCGGTCGATTTTGTGTCTGTTCGTTTCTATAGCTTTTACAAATAAATAGGTAGGTATGTCGCGTCCCAAAATGAAATAAAAATCACAAAAATACAAAATCAATTCAACTCAAACTTTATAGCACACAAATAGTATCACGGCACAAGTTTATTTCATTCAAACATATTAACACAGCACACAAACTATAATTAATAACAGTATAGTCACAAAATAAACTCAAAATATTAAAACAATGAATTCTCTCACACACAATTCCTAGAAATGCATTATTTGAATTTTGAACTGGTGAGAACCCCGCGCTTATTTTACGTCAGCTGTCAAATTGTCAATGTCATGTCATATTAATTTTTTTTTTTTTTTTATAAAGCTTATGGCGTAGACGCTAAGACTTTTAGCAAATTCTGTTTTGTATCTACTTTTTTATATTTATTATATTTATTGTATGTATCTAAGGATACCTAGCTGTCCGATACCCGTGTAGTCGCTCAAGGGCCTAGCAGAATACCAGCGCTGCGTCATTTATTGCTATGATGTGGCATATGCTGAGCTATGGTCCTTTTTTGTTCTCACAAAACAGTATATTAAAAAATTGTTATTGTTATATTTTGAATTTTTCTTTTTTTTTTTTATTTATAACATGTTCTTTTGTACCGCTCAAAATGTGAGAACAAAATAAACACGTTTCTTTCTTTCTTTCTTTCTAATTTTAACATTAAGACGACCAACACCTCAGTCTAGTCTACCCGTGACCAAGGATGCTGTAAAGGACCCGAAACGTCGGGAATAAAATAATATCAATACAACGCGATAAAATCTGTAAAAAGTAGATAGATAGAATATTCTTTATTGTACACCATATTATTGTTACATCTATACTAATATATAAAGCTGAAGAGTTTGTTTGCGTTAACGCGCTAATCTCAGGAACTACTGGTCCGATTTGAAAAATTCTTTCAGTGTTAGATAGCCCATTTATTGAGTAAGGCTATAGGCTAAATATCATCACGCTATGACTAAGTAACTATTCCACGCGTACGAAGTCGCGGGCGGAACTAGTATTTTATAAATTGACGTATTTATTTGGTACAATGGCGTATTCTAGGCAACCTTAGGATGGATTTTAAATAGAATAAATTAAGAGGGGGGAAGTAGTTTCATTTAAATGTATAATATTCGCGTAAGTGTTAGAAATCTCTATATATGTGGTATGTTATGTTATGTTGTGTTGTGTAGATAAAGTTCCGCAGCGGCTGCCAGTCGGAGCAGGCGCGGCTGCAGGCGCAGTGGCTGGCGCGCGCGGCCGGCGAGCTGGCCGAGCTGCGCACGCGGCGCGCGGCCGCCAGCTCTCGCCTGGCGCAATTGGCCGCGCGCCTGCACTCCGCTAGGCATACGCTGTTACAGGTCTCTATAAACTTCCCCACATCTTGTGTAGGGCCGAGGCAGTAAGGCCTCACTTCGACCCAATGGGATCTTTTGTGCTTAATTGACTTTTGCCCCACATATTATAAAACACGACTGCCTCATTAGCCTAGTGGTCCAGAGTGCGACTGCTACGCTAGAGGTCCTGGGTACGATTCCCAGGTCGAGCAAAGTGTAATTGGGTTTTTCTATGAAATTCCTAGTAACAGCTCGGAGTTAGGAATTTGTGCCCGGTTAATGGCAATAGGCTCGCCCCCTATTACATGGGACCTAAACATACCGGCGAACTGTGAACTGAACGTGATAAACAACAATTTTGAAAAAAAAAACGTAATTTACTAGCCTAATGGCTATGGCGTCGGACTTGTGATCATGTGGTTGTCGGTTCGAAACCCACCCATTGCACTACCGACGTGAACCGACTTGTAACAAGCGTTTTAGCTTAGCACGAGGGGTTAACAAGAATACTAGTAATGAGCGCCACATCGCTAGTAAGCTTTTTTTTGCGGACGCGAAGCGGATGAAATAGAAGAGCTCACCCCTAGGAAAATCCTGCAGTTCATTGTAGCTGCAGGATTCAGCGGTGAACTCTTAACTCAAAGAGTGGCGATCACAATAGACCATTTTCGGTCGCAGTGATACTATAGCCGCAAGCAAACAATAAAAAAAATAGCTTTAAAAAAAAAAAACAATACCGAACGAATTTTCATACATAATAATGATATCATAATCGACCCATTTCTCCAAAAATCTTTATTGTAGTACTGGAATATGTCATAAACAAACTGGATTGGAAGTCATGTGGTCAAATATTAGGGGAAAATACCTCAGTCACTTAAGATTCGCAGACGACCTAGTATTACTATCTGAAACTAGTGACAACTTACAATATATGATGGAATCTCTCCACGAAGCTAGCAGACAAGTGGACTTGGAGGTAAACCTATCTAAAACAAAAATGATGACAAATAGCTGTAGAAAAACCATGACCATAGAAAATGAACCCGTAGAGTACGTAGAAAAATATGTCTATCTCGGAAAACAGAACAGTTTCTACAAAAATAACAACGAACTAGAGGTAGAGCGCAGAATAAGACACACTTGGAATAAGTTCTGGGGCTACAAAGAGGTATTGAAGAGCCACATGCCAGTAGAGTTAAAAAAGAAAATTATGGACTCATGTATCCTCCCATGCTTAACGTACGCCTGTCAGACGTGGAAATTTACAAGAAAAACAAAAAATAAAATAATTACGTGTCAAAGAAGTATGGAACGCAGCATGCTCAAAATTAAAAAAGTACAAAAGGTCCGACATACAAAAATAAGAACCATCACAAAAACCATAGACGCTCTGAGTTATGCTCTAAAGTTAAAGTTCAAATGGGCTGGACATGTGGCGCGACTTAAAGACAATAGGTGGACATACGAAGTCACTAAATGGAATGGTCCCACAGGCAAGCGCCGCGTTGGAAGACCTTACCCACGGTGGGACGAGGACATAAAAAAGGTTGCAGGAATACATTGGATAAAAGTAGCCAAATACAGAGATAGATGGAATTGTTTGGAGGAGGCCTTTACCCGAGGGGGGTCCATGCTAATAATCGAATAATATATATTATACAAACGATTAACTAAAATCAAATGAAAAATAATATGTAATTATGAAATACTCAATTATTTAGTGTTTAGAAATTTAAGAATAGACTGAAATGTAATTATTATTAATATTATTTTGCATATAAAATGAGATTTATTTAATTCTTTGAATAGAATAGATACTTAAATTATATTTAATTATGAAATTTGGATGTAAATTTAAGTAGCATGGAATAAAAGGCATTTTTATTTATTTATTTTGTTTAATCGACCCATTACATTGTCCCACTGCTGGGCACGTGTCTCCTGTCATTTATTAGACCATTAGTCCTTTTGGTGTGATATAGCCAGCGAACTTTGTCGAAGTCTATTCTGGTGTTTATAGTATTAGTAGGATTAAAGGAATCTCTATGTATCGTAGGTGATAGCCCGTCGAGAGGTGGTTGGTCGCATAGGGGCGGCGCTGAGTCCTGAGGAGGAAGCGGCACGGGCGCGGTTACACGAGCTGACGTCACAGCTTGCTGCCCCACCACTTTATAATGTAAGTATATATTTGAGATATAGATATCGGAGCGGCTGTATACTGGGATCATTTCCTTTTGGACAGATTAACTTTACAATCCAAGTTAATTCTTTAGTAATTTTCGGGAATGCAAATAGGCATACCCCATATAATTATGTAGGTTAGGATTTTGGAGTATAATAGGTTATTACACAGATACACATAAATGTTTATCATACAGAGTATATTTCCCTAATGGTTACAGTCGACTTTCTTAATTTTAGCAAAATTAAAAGTTCTTCAGTAACTGAAATACTTAATTACACATGTATATTTTTATGTTTTATTGAGTAAAACATATAAGCCAATTTGGTTGCAGTTTCTGTATATTATTTTAATGTTTTAGGAATACGAAGCTTAAATAACAATATGACCAATAATCACAATATTTCCCCTTTTTTTTTTTTTTAACTACGGAAAATCCTCATGGATCGTCCACCGGTTGGGGGGCGGCGGGGTATGTCGGACTCGTACCGACTAAAAACCGTACTTGCCTTCTCTTGCCCTGCAGCTACGGTCATGGGATCAGTGACATGCACCACGACCGTGACAAGCTATGGTCCAGCATGGGCTGGACCCCTTCATGTGGAGGCAAGGCCTGGCCTCGTGTCCTCTTAACAATATTTCCCCTAGTAAAAATACTTTTACATGAAGTGTAGGTCTAGGCCGTTATCCTCCATATATAAATTTTCGTACCGTGCGTTCGTAATTCTTCCCCTCCTAAAGGCCTTGACCGATGTTGATGCACTTATTGCATCTGTATATTTCTTTAACTTTAGTTTTTTGGGATGCGAGTGAAACCGCGGGCAACTGCCAGTAGGTACATACATATAATTTAATAAGTGTATCATGTGATTTAGGTTCCTACGTTAAAAGTAATACATTGATACATTGAGTCTCTGTTTATAGGTACCTAGTTGTATCTGATTGATAGGGTGCCAGTGCAATAAGAACTTTAACTTAACCAGTCACGTTAAATAATTGTTTGGCTGCGTACACACGCACTTTATTAAGCTGGCATGTGTTAGATATCACATAAGTGTTTATCAGCAATGCAACGTTAATTTTGTTGCTCGACGACCTTGTCTGCCCAAATATCTCGGAACACTAGCCCTACGCGTGTTTGCTTATCAACTTACTATCGCCTTATCTCCAGACACCAGACAGTATTATAATACGAATAGATATTATATCGGTGTTACGCTGTTGTTGATAAACGAAAACTTAACACCAATGAAGAACTACAGTGGGGTTTGATTGCGTAACGTGTAAATACGGGTTCTGTTAACCATATTGAATCTGACGAATTATGTTTTCGGTTTATGTAAAAAGAAAAAAAAAGAAATGAAATGCATGTCTTATACTGAAAATATTCTTATCTTTACATACAACAAATGATACCCATATAAAACTTACCGAAGATTCTAACTGAATCCAGATATTACTGGTTTTGAATTTGACTTTGGATCAAAAGTAGTTTGATTATCATGCAGGTAAAGAGTGGAAAAGAGATTATACACTAGTACTTATTATCTTTAAGTATCACTGATGTCGAATGTATTTATAAGATTAGGCATGTATATGAATAATTTTATGCTTGATCATCTACAATGTGTGGCGATTACTTTGCGCTATTGGGGGTTTTAACTAAAATAAACAATTATTATCACTACAGCTAGATATGTTTTTGGTAATTCTAAGCTATATTCACGTGTAACAACTATAGATAGGTTCTTCCTTCATTTTGGGGGAAAAAATTAAATTCCTGGCAAAAACCTATGTATTAGGCCTTTACCTACGAAATTGCCGTTTTGTATGAAAAAATTTTAACGATTTTTTTTCATGTATTAATCAAAGTAATCACCCATGCAATCAATGCATCTTTGCCAACGCAGTGGCAGTTTATTGATGCCCTTCTTAAAGAAATCGGCTGGACGGGAGGCAACAAATTCTTCAAAGGCATTTTGTACTGCCTCTCGGGTATTGAATTTTTTTCCCGCCAAGCAGTTATCCAAATTCTGGAAAAAGTAGTAGTCTGTAGGCGCTAGGTCTGGTGAGTAGGGCGGATGACGGAGAACTTCCAACCCTAGTTCTTGTTGCAACTTGGAGACCGTCTGCTGTGCAGTATGAGGTCGCGCGTTATCGTGCAGGAGCAGCGGAGACGAGCGATTGACCAATGCTGGTTGGAGATGTGCCAGCTTCTCCATCATTGTGTTCAGTTCTTCACAGTACACATCTGCAGTAATGCTCACCCCGTTTGGTAAGAAGCTGTGATGAATCACACCGGCGCTAGACCACCAAACAGTGACCATTACTTTTCTAGGGGTAAGTTTTCGTTTAGGGCATTGTTTAGGTGCTGAACCAGGATCCAACCAACTTGCTGAGCGCTTGCGGTTATCAAACAGAATCCATTTTTCATCGCAGGTAACAATGCGGTTCAAAATTCCTACATTTGTGCGTCAGTTGAGCAGTGCAAGGCACGTTTCGACGCGTACTTCGCGCTGGCGATCATTGAGTTCGTAGGGCACCCATTTGTCAAGCTTTTTTACCTTGCCAATTTGACGCAAATGGACCAATATTGTTTTGACGCTAACGTCGAAAGCTGCTGCTAATTCAGCCGTCGATTGTGTATCATCAGCTTCCACAATCGCCTTTAATTCGTCATTGTCGACCAAAGTCTTCGGACGACCGCGAGGTTCATTTTTCAGGTCGAAATTCCCAGAACGGAAGCGAGCTAACCAATAACAGGTAGTGCGTTGGTTTGTAGTGTTAGCTCCGTAAACGTCGTTGATGTTGCGTGCCGCTTGTGCCGCGTTGCTGCCACGACGGTACTCATATTCCATAATTACTCGAAATTTTAACGTATCCATGATGACGAAAAAGATTGAAATGCGATAAAAATGTAACACTAATCAAAAAACAAATGACTACTTTTGGAAAAAGAATTCCATGTTAACATACCATGACGCCTGTATTCCCCGAAGGGTTAGGCAGAGGCGTATTCCATGTTTTTAAAATAAAATTAATTTTAAATTAGAATTCTTAGCCAAACAAAAAATATTTTGATTTGAAATGGCCAGTACTGCAGAACGGCAATTTCATAGGTAGAGACCTATTATATGGATGCCGATGGATGATGGGATTCTGCCCAGGCATTTTGGGCTAAAAACATAAAAACTCTGGCATAAATCCATCTCTAGTAACAACTAGGTTTTGATAGGTAGATACCCTATTTTAAGCGGTGAATACAATTCTAGACTTACACGCATTATTGTTGAGTTATATTATGGAAATGGCGTCATATATTTCAAACAAAACTAAATAGACTGATTTCTGAAGTTTACTTACTTTAAGTTTAGTTTAGTTTTTAGAAATAAAACAACTTTATACTGAAGTACATACTGAAGTAAAACTAAATAGAGCCTAGGATGATTTAAATCTCATCAATACAGTATAGAGCAACTTTGAAAACATGCGACAAAACGAAATGGAATATTCAGTAACCGTTACTTATTCATTTTAAAATGTAATTGAATACTTACAGGTCATAGAGTCTAGTGTACCTAACCAGAAGACGCAGGTTCGAAACCTGCCCGCAAGTTCAATTTATTCCTTTACTAAAAACTATTATTAGGTATACCTATGTACCAATATGATAGAGGTTAAAATGTAATATGATATTTGTGTTGCGTTCGTCGTATACTTCGTCATGGTAGTGTATGCTACTGAACTAATAGTGATAACAATCTGTTTGTTTAACAAAGCTGACAAAGCAAATAATTTTCATTTATCCTTTTGTGTATTTACATATTTTATTTTTAAGAAATAATTTTAATGAATATAAATGAAATCATAAATGAATAATTAAATTATTCAATTCAATTCATTTATTTATTAGACATCAAAGGCCCACGTGTCAGTAAAAACAAAATACTTAAACAATATTTTTTTAAATATTTTGTTTTTACTAACACGTTAGAAATTTTAAATTATGTCTGATTTTTATCTCCAATGAGGTGATACTGTACAAATAATGATTATTTTACTATAATAAGCTAAACATACAGAAGTACTTACTCTGTTGTACATGACACATCACATGTCAACAATATCAATCCACTGTTGTACCACTGATGGCGACGCGTCTCCATCAGTGGTACAACAAATGAATAAATCCTTAGAATGAGAAGGGTCAGGCTAAAGTTCAACACGCTGGCATAGTGCGGGTTGGCAGTCTCTACACGGCGCGGCGTCGAGAAAATCTCTCAGACGTGCAGGTTACCTAACTATGTTTGCCTCCGCCGAGTGATAATATACGCACATGATTACGCAAAATCAGAGGTGCGTGCCTGGATTCGAACTCGAGACCTATGTCTTGGCAGTCTAATGGTCATATCACTAGGCTATCACTGCTTAAACTTACAAATTTACAATCATGTTTGTTTGGCCAGACTAGACGACGAGACAGCATACCCGATTATCGAAAATATGTCTGCATCGATAATACCTGCCACCTTACATATCTATATCTGGTTAAAATTAGTTATTACTTTAAGATTGTTTTAATACGTGCAGGTAAAGTAAGTTTCCACTTGATTATTTTATCACAAATTAAGCCGTGTCTAGGTGACGACGAGGTATCACGTCGCGATACTATCACATCATTATCACGCATTGCAAAATTAGGTATTTGAAAAAATCATGCGTGGTGTACGGGGACAGATGTGTGACAGATAATATTATTTCGAAGGTTTTGACCAAAAAGAGTCAATCTTTAGATATCAATATAAGATGTTATCTGAATTAAGAAAAAATGACACGGGTGGTTCTATGATTATTTTTATTGCGCAATTTTGTTTCTTTTTTAGTGTTTCAGTACCTAAATGTTTTGGCATGTACGTAAATATTAGCTTGTTCTTTGAAAAAGTGGAAAATGAACCCTAATTCACTGTATAGAATAAGATATTGTTACTGGTGTTTCTACAGAAAAAAGTTTAAAATTGAAAATGAGAATAATTCGGAAATCAAGAAGTATTTTAAATATTATCACGAGTATAATATACAAATATGTTTGATTGATTATATAATTATTCAGTGAAGAAAAATAAGCAGTTATATCGACATACACAATCCACCTCTGGGTACTTAACCTTAAAATCGGTTGCATAATAAGAGAGAGCCTATTATTTCCTAGGGGTATCTAGGAAATAATAGGCTCTCTCTTATTCTGTATCTTTACTATGTATTGTTCTATATTTCGTAAAAATTTATTGAGGACCTGCGAAAAGTCACAATTTAAACTCCCTATTATTCACATAATTTTGGAATTGCTTGGATTTCTAGATGTAACGATTAAAATTCCAGGACTTTTAACCGGATTTTCAGGGTTATGATTTTTATGATCAAACAAGTGCCTACCAATAACCCTTATCAATTAAAACTTATAAAAACATACTGTGGTCATCAATACATTTATTAAATTAGATGGATGACTAAAGGGCAAAAGTTGATTACTTGAAAGGGTAGCGGAAAGTTTGAACCTCTTATAGGTTTTTACGTACAATTTTAACGCCCTTCAGACATCATTTTGTTGTTAAGTGTCATCAATTAACCACGATCGATAATTTATGTCCATCCTTTGTCGTGAGCTAAAAGTAAAGTACCACGTATTCACGGCATGATTATTTATTCAGTGGGTCAAAAACGCGATAATCCACATACGTTGGACACCTACATAAACATCCTAGTACCATGTTATTGTTTGTGTTCCAGATTTAATCTCTCAATAATGAAATAATGCCTACTATAAGTAAATTAACTAATCTTCTTATATAGGGTCGTTTGAACGAGCTGCTATGTGCGGTGCGGCTTCAGCGCAGCGCAAGCGCAGGCGCGCCGCATGAACGCTATCACCTGGATCCTGGTAAGATACAGAAATTAACATAGGTAACATGTAACAATTTACCAACAGCAATGAAATCACAGGTTTTTATGATTCTTGTGTATACAATCTGGCAAGCTTTCATACAACACGTTTGTCCTGCTGTCGGTAGCTATTCGTCCAAGTATGTACCACAAAAGGTTCCTTTCTTAGTGTTTTCATGCACAAGTTATATTCTGTTATAATATGTATGTTACAGAAGTGGGCCATTATATTTTTAATATATATCTAGGATTTCTGGTTTTCGTATAAAGCCTTTCTTATCTTAACTCCGTGTTAAGAGTATTTAATGTGCTACATCTTGGTGTGATGTTCAGTCGGCTTCCGGCTCCCCTTTTACATAAACTTCCTCCACCACGGCAATCTATAGAGATCAAGTCATTTCTGTGTATGCATATATAATTTCGTGTGTAGGTGCACAAGAAGACGTTAAGCAGTTCCTGTCGCTGCAGCAGAAGGGCATGGCCCACTTGTTGGACACCGCGCGTAATGACCTCGCGGCGCTGGGGATAATAGCGGAAGGCATGTCCCGCCTAGTCAGGGCTTAAATCTACATACTTCGGTCTCTATTCTACAGGTGTCAATGAATGCCAGCCTTTCATCTTAAATATCGGTCTGTATACGTACTAGTAACTTTTTATTTCGATCTTATAAATCTTCAAACGTTATGATTTATTATTTATCGACTATCTTGTTCATAAGGTGGAAAGTTAATGATTGATGATTATTTTGGCAAATAAATTCACTATTCTCAATAAATTAGCATGTACATATATTTCAAAATCACCCTGTATTAGGCATACCATACCTTTCATAAGTTGTCTATAAGATTAAAAAAACAAATGTAAGATATTTTTCGTACATTTATACAAAAATAATAAATTGGAATAAAAACGTGTAGACTTTTTATTCAAAGTCTTGTAAACTTTTTATAGAGTGAAGTCTTGTAGACTTCCAATTTGGTTTTGTGACATATTAAAATAATTGGTATTTTATAAAAAACCTGTCCATAATCAAAATAATTCGACATCTCAATATAAAAAATAAAATATGGATTATAAAATAACAAAAAAAAAATCCTACTCAACAAGTTTGATTGCATTCAGTATTCACTGAGTAGCTACCAATTATAATATGAGCTTCTGCGAATGTGTTAAATAAAGTTGATTAAAGAAGTTATGATTTTATTGTCATATGTCTATATGTCGTATGTATATAGTTATATGTCATATGTCACCTGACACCTCAGGTGTATATAAAAAATAATATATTCTATTTCCAGTAATAAAATAATATATAACTTAATCAACCCATAACATTGTCCTACTGCTGGGCACGGGTCTCTTGTCACAATGAGAGCAATCAAGCTATAGGATTATCTATCATCTATACTAATATATAAAGCTGAAGAGTTTGTTTGTTTGTTTGCTTGAACGCGCTAATCATAGGATCTACTGGTCCGATTTGAAATTCTTTCAGTGTTAGATAGCCCATTTATTGAGGCAGGCTATAGGCTATATATCATCACGCTACGTGGACGAAGTCGCGGGCAGAAGCTAGTAATAAATAATATACTTATCATTTATTTAAAAAAAGAGCACACGTTTCTATAAAATGTTTTCATAGTATATTTTGCTGTTTTAAATGCATAAGTTTATTCTGTCATCAGATAAGGAAGTTATCCGTATATGTCTCGTCACGTACAATGTTTGCACAATGATAAAGTTGTGCTGAATATGATGAACAATACCAAACACTTACAAATATTTACTTTCGTTCTTAGACAGGAACGAAAATGTCTATGGAAATGAATGAAAATCAGAAGGTAGTTTTGAATAAGTTTATTAAGCAATAAATATTAACTCTTAGTACTTAAATCTAAAGGTAAATCTGCACGTCTGATTAGTTCTTCAATAGGTTTGCATTCACGTCGCTTTGAGCATATAAGGTTCAAAGGCATCTCCTCGTCCATTGACCTGTACATCTGTGGGCTCTCGTCCACTTTTTTTAGTGAAACTTCTTCTAGTCGATGTTGATCCTCATATGTAAATACTTTGTCACTAATACTTGTTGGGTAGCTAAGTGGACTAGAATAATAGCTTCTATACGTATGCTCATACATTTGTGTGTATTCCATGTAAGACATCTCGTGTGTTGGAATTCTTACTGGGTAAATGGGTTCAAGGGGCCTTATGTAAGTAACTTGGTCAGTGACAGGTGCATACGAAATTGTTGTTGGGACGGGGGTTTCTGATAATAACGGTGCGTATGTTGGTAATGTCGGTGATAGAGAGCTGGCAGGTGCGTTGTACGCTCTGCTGGCGTATATCGGCGATGTGGGCTCTATGACTGTGTACGAACAGCTATTTTCCTTTGGTGAAAACGGATTTGGGCTGGTTACTTCGTCAGATGATTCACGCCTGGCAATCTGCTCTGTAGTGTAGTGCTTATAGGTTTTGACATGTTTCCTCAAACTGGACGGATCGGTGTACCGCTTGTTGCAGCCAGGTACCTTGCAGCAGTAGGGTTTCTCTACCGCGTGTGTTCTTGTGTGCTTGAATCTATCACTTGAGTTTGAATACGCTTTGCCGCAACCCTGGAGAAAAAAATCCAAGTTAAATACATGTTTCCGGAAGACTGGTTGGTTTCCATTTGCTAACTTCTGTAAAAGTAAATGTTAAAAAATCTCCTCCTTACCTCATATGGGCAGACGTAAGGCTTCTCTCCAGAATGTGATCTGAGGTGAATTTTCAGGTTTTCAGCTCTGGAGAAACTTTTGTTGCATTGATTGCAGGTGTGTGGGCGTTCATTTGTGTGCGTCCGAACATGTACCAGCATCTTGTACCTGATCAAAATTACACAAATAATCATGAGAACACAGATACGAAAAAGATTACATAAATTATTTCTGAGATGTTAAAAATTAAATGTTAAATCTGATGTTAAGGAAGTTGACTTACCGTGCATTGAAACCTCTTTGTGGTCTTGTGCACCCCTTCCATCCACAATAGAAGAGTCCATCTCTATGTGCGAGCGCATGTGTGCGTGCGACGTGCGCGGACAGACGCGCTACATTCGGGAACTGCGCGCCGCAGCCCCACCACAGGCAGACACCCTCCGCGATTTCAACTGCATCGCTCGAATTCCGATCAGGAGAAGATCCACCAGACGAATCTTCATCTTCCAACTGTAAAGGAATACATAATAAGTACATTATTAAATTTAACAGAAAACGACCCTAAGTCGCTTCTTAAAACTATATGATTTTGGTTTTATGCAAATACTTGCAATAACAAATAGCACACCTGAGGTGGATGAGGCGGTAAAGCTACAGGTCTTGCAAAATAAGGTGCGAATCTCTCCGCAGGCATCCATCGTGGCACCCTGCATCCATCACGGGGTAAATCCGATCTCCACGCCGGAAACACTAACATCGTTACACTTGTTCACTACAAAATTATTATAATAAAAACTGGTTGTGGTCACCGCGCGGTCGCTACGGACAATGATGGCGGGCGCTCGCGTCGCCTACTTATAAAACGTCTACGAGTGACAACGCGCTGATAAGAGGACGAGTCCCCCGCGAACACGATACCCCCATACATATTTACGAAATTATACTCACGCCCCAAGTTATTTTGAATTGTGTATGTTTTTTAATTACCATATAAATGTTTATTTGAGTTATTTTTATTGTTTCGTTGCTGCAATACGATTTAATTTCGCGTGGCTGGGTCGTATTGTTACGATTACGTAGCGTAGTGTGCATGTATGAGCGTTATCATAAGCCGCCTGCCGCGGCTGCTGTCCGGTTATTACCGGTCCGATAGGCCGCGGTTCAATAGGTGACTGATATCGTGGTGTCGGTGTGAAGCGACCTCTTACTGGTTCTTATTGACGAACTCATTACTAATCGCCTTCAAGACAGTAGTTTCAAGAACAAAGCGTTTATGTGCCGTGGTGGCTATCACGTATCTACTCAAGGGCGAAAATTACCTAGAACTCTGAAAGTAAGTGGGTAGGTAACCTAGTTAATAGTTGTCTCTGACTGTCTCTCTTTTGCTAGAAACATTTCTGAGTTCGTGCTGAGCTGAGTTCGTGTTCCTCATTAGTCTAGTGGTCGTGAGCGCTACTGCAACGTCAGAGGTGTTGGTTTCCATTCTCATGTCGAACAAATGGTTTTTCTATGAAATTTTCATTAGCAGCAATGCAAGCTCAATGGATTTGTGCCCGGTTGATGGCAATTGGCTCACCTCCATAACACGGAACCTACACAAACCTAGGACCGGTGAACGGGGGTTTACCTACATTTGTAGCTCTTCGGGGAATGATGGTATTCTAAGCTCTTTATTGAAGTGTGGTTAAAGTGGATGCTCTCGATTAGGTACCTTCGGGACTCACGCGTTTTGTTTATTAGGTCGAAGTTAGATATTCAACTATCAACGGCTTCGGGCTGTATTTTTTATCTTTTGTGTACAGGTAGAACAAGTGGAACTGATTGATAGAACATAAAGCACGTAAGTGTCACGTATATGATTAATCTAAGATAAAATGTGTCTACATAGTAAGATGTGTTACGACCGTGTCACTTGCTCAGCGAATGAGCTTAGGTAGGTACTATAAAGCTTAGGTAGGTAGGTTGTTTTAGAACCAGTAGCACTTAATTGTTTTGTAAAGTTATAGGTCAGAGAGTCGCCTTATGATTCACCAATAGCGTTTTATTTACCACCCCTGCCTAGACGAGATCCGGACAAATTGGTATTAGTTTAGTTTCTGCGCCCAGCTGCAACCAATAATAATATTGGTTTCTATGAAACACTGGGTAACACTGCTGAATTAAAATGTTTGCCCCGTAGCAACAGGCTCGGCTGCCTATTACCTACATGGGACCTAAAGAATCCAAGAACCTAAAGAATCTCACTCTTCGGAGAATACAGGTGTGATGATATGTTTTATGTTGTGTATGCTTATAGTTACAACTTACAATCATGTGATAAGTACCTACCTATCTACCTAACTACGCAGTACTTATCCCTCCTAATCTATACATAAGAACCTATAATAAGAATGTTTCGCATGTCTGTATCTATTTTATTATTTACTAGCATCTGTAAATTTTTGAGTGAGGTAAAATATTAAACAAGTATGACAACTTTTTCTCTAGTCACTAATACGACGTCGTTATTACCTCAATGAAGTTTTGATTGCATATAACACCTGCCATTCCATTTACTGTTGAGAATTTTGACAATTGTTTTCTTCGTTATAAAGTAGAATACTTCTCATTTTATTATATAAAATCTCCATGGTGAAAATACAGTGGGCATAATACATTTTAGAAACCAAGAGACATAATATAGTAGGTAGGTACATAATGCACCAAAAACTATAATTAAGTATACTTATAACATTGGAAATCATCGCGGGTTACACCGCGGTGATCGGCTAGTCTTTTATACTTCTACGTATTTTCTACATATAACGTTATGTATGTCAGAAAGTATGTTAGATAATCCTATTACCAGACAGATCTACCTGGTTATTGATAAGAATAAAATATCAGCTAGGCCACCGGAAAATTTGAAGTATCCATGTGCGGCGTAACACGGCAGTAGCATTTCGTGACTGCCTGCCTGTGAAGTCATTCGCACCACAGTTTTATCTATCACATGAGGCTGCCAGACTTCATCACTGATTATGTGCCTACTTACTTATGCCTGACACTCAATTTACATGTACACTATAATTAACAGATTAGGTAATATACCTACGTAGTCAGTGGTGGCGTCCTAATCGCTCTCTGTGAAGCGAGCTTACTTCGCTACGATACTTCGCTATCGATCGAGCGGAAGCTATATACCTACTACAATCCTACTTCGATCCTAGGATCGGAGTCTCTCTGAAGTATAGAATCCGCGACGATATTATTCGGCTGAGAACCAAAGTTAGCGACATACCGCACTGAATTAGCACGCTCACGTGGCATTAGGCTGATCATTATGAAGAAGAACCGACAGCTGCTGGAGTAGACGTGTTTCTCGCGACGACTGGTAGCCGAGACCGCGTTTATGACGCACTTCGGTGAAGCACATTAGGGGTGGCCTACATCCAGTAGTTGACTGATAGGCTGATGATGATGAAGGGTAATCAAGGTACCTACCTAATTTGAGGATATTTTAGGATTTGAAATATGTTCAATAAAGTACAGCGTCTCTCCAGAAAGTCGTAAATAGTTGTTTTTCTATTGTCTTTAAAATATATATCTTTTCAGAATAGGTAACCAATTACTATTGTTTAAAAAAAAAATTGTACTTTGTATCTATATAACCACATTTACGGAATATACCTACAAATAATTAGGTGTCGTAATACGTTGGAAATGGGCAACAAGAGTGAAAAGGCTGTTTTGCTATCACGTATCCTAAGGTTATGAATAACTTTCCAACAATAAGCAACGTGACAAAGCACATAATTCTCCGTTAACATCGTGAGCAAATACACTGCAAAACTGTGCGTCATTGAATACTTGTTCAAACGAGTGATAATGTTATCAGTGGTAGTGTGCGCTTGTGTGCGTGCGCCTAATAAGTGTTTACACATTCGTGCTAGGCGCGTGTGAGCGAGTTCGGCCCCCTGCGGCCGACTCGCGGCGCGTGCGCCGGTTTCAGCCGGTTCGCTTATCACCAATGTCGTCTTCAGCACTAACTCAGTCTTCTTGGTAAGAGGTTGGGTAATTATATATCTAAACTATTATAGGAGTTGTAGGACTCTTAAAAATTAACGTCACGATAGGCACAATTGTATTTTATTATACATCTAAGTATATTGAATCTTTTGATAGACAAATATTAGGGGTGACCTACCTATTTTACCAAAAGTAAGGAAATTTTATCATAGAGAGTTTGTTGGATTGGATTGTCATTGTTTTTTTTCCGGTGGAAATTGTTCTAGGAAGCAATGTTTCCTGCTCATTTAATTAGTGATTCTAGTAAAGATGACCGAATCATTCGAGGTCATTTTGTAAACAACAAGTGAAACATATAGGTACCTACTTATTATCTGTTTTATATTAAATGAACTCTAAAAAACTTATCCTTTTAGGGGCAAATATTGCGAGCTCACAAAATTTTCCACGAGTGCGGTGCGGGTATAAGCATTACAATTATTGTTTTAATCACAAATATTATATACTAAGTATGTATAACTAAGACTAAGTACTACGTAATTTTATTATAGGTAGGTACATACTTAATAAAAACATCCATATTAATTTTTTTATGGGATGGGGGGGCAAACAAACAAGACGGATCCACTGATGGTCAGCAATTACCGCAGCCCATGTACACTCGTAACACCAAGGGATTCTCAAGTGCGTTGCCCGTCTTTTAAAGGGTTTAGAGTTAGAAGCTTTAATAACGATGTGACGGATACGGATTTATTACATGCTAAAATAAATAGCAGGGTTTTGATTATATTGTAATACATTTGAAGCATATAGCAAGAAATATAATGTTCACGTGTCATCAAAGTAGACGTGTTTACTTGTCCGTATCGCAAAGTCCGCCGGGGGCAGGCGGACGGGCCGCCACCGCTGGTATGCACCGGTTTCCCCTTATCACACCCGGCCACAAACGTCCAGCATAATGTATTTCATCATCATTCCAATTCTTTAATAAACATCTAACTAAAGGTTCAATTTAAATATTAATTTTAATCTTAATTATGTAAGTAAATGATATTTAGTTCTCTGTCCTATATAGCACTTTTAACGATACCTAAATGGAGGACGTCCGTAAGGATTGAGGAGCCACATCAGATTTTTAAAATCTGATCTCGCCATTATTTAGCAGCAATGTAGCTTATTTTGCAGCACGAATTCTAGATTTAGCAGCAAAATATATCACTAGTTATTTTAATGCAAAAGTGGCTCCTCAATCTAAACGTCTGAATTGAGGAGCCACCTGGAACTCATTAAGTAATAGATGAATATTTATGAAAATTTTGTATCATTTAGTAGCAATTTTGCATATTACCGTCTAAAAATTTAGCTTCTGTAGCGCTAAAATGAAAGAAAATACAATACTTTTAATATGGCTCCTCAATCTAAACTCAAGAGGTGAATTTCTATTGTATGTGAGCGATCAATTAATATATTCGACATATTGATCGTTTAGCAGGTGTTGTGTTTGTTTTTGCAGTATAGGAGTAAAATAGTAAAACAGAGTAAATTTTGTATATGAACACATTTTCTTTGGCTCCTCAATCCTGACGTTCTATTTATATACTTTTGACTGTAGCCACCTGAGATCTCAACGGAATCTAAAGCCAGAGATACTAACATTTAGCAGAAATGTCTGCTAAATATATCTGCACAGTTCAGTAATGTATATATTTTGGATTCTGATAAAACAATACTTAACTATTTTCTTGTAAATTCAGTGTGTAGGGCGACCATTTTTTTTTTTATGGGATACGGGGGCAGACGAGCAAACGGATCACCTGATGGTAAGTGATAACTGCCGCCCATGGACACCCGCAACACCAGAGGAGTCGCAAGTGCGCTGCCCGCCTTTAACTTTCATTATACTCGTATTAATGAAACCAGGATAAGTAATTTATTAAATTTATATTTTCTTAACAGATTATATCTATCTTACCTACGATTTGGTTATTTAGCAATAAATTTCGCTATAAGTTATGGAATGAATGAATATTGGCTGATTAGTACTTATACGAATTTTAGAATCGTAATCATCGTAACAGAACATCTTTCTTCAATCTTTCTCATCTTTCGGTGTAAGATAGTGACATTTGTAGTGGCCTGTGCCAGTTTCGATAATTGCAGGAATAAATTCTATAGCACCTACTAATTTATATGATTTATTCGAAAACATTACAAATTCCGGTATTTCTCTCACTCTAAACTTTTCACAACCATTCAGTTCATATGAAACTGTGTTTGATAGAGTATATTTACACACAGTTTGGTTGTTACAAAACGTACAGTCGGTTTTTTTTTCAGCGATTAAAGTTGCATCTTCTAAACCTTGGATACCAAAAACAGAAATTATGTTCAAATTCAAAGTCAAAAATGCGATCTGCCTGGATACTGGGATAAAATGGCACGAATCATTAGTACATTTTTTGTAAAAATGGTACTAAAGCAATACTTCAAGGCTACGTGTTCAAAAATGTAAGACACGTTACAAGCAAATTCACAGTGGCTACTGTTTACTGTAGTATCAAAATACAGCACGCCAATTTGGGTTCTCATTTTGTGTATATCACCGTCAGTAGAAGCAGAATCTGATAGAAGTTTAATATATTGTGGGATTAAATCTTCTGAGTATGTGTTTAATATTTCATTACGTGTCTTATTACCATGATTACGATTCTAAAATTCGTATAAGTACTAATCAGCCAATATTCATTCATTCTATAACTTATAGCGAAATTTTATTGCTAAATAACCAAATCGTAGATACGATATATATAATCTGTTATGAAAATATAAATTTAATAAATTACTTATCCTGGTTTCATTAATACGAATATAATATGGTCACCCTACACACTGAATTTACAAGAAAATAGTAAAGTACTGTTTTTTCAGAATCCAAAATATATACATTACTGAACTGTGCAGATATATTTAGCAGACATTTCTGCTAAATGTTAGTATCTCTGGCTTTAGATTCCGTTGAGATCTCAGGTGGCTACAGTCAAAAGTATATAAATAGAACGTCAGGATTGAGGAGCCAAAGAAAATGTGTTCATATACAAAATTTACTCTGTTTTACTATTTTACTCCTATACTGCAAAAACAAACACAACACCTGCTAAACGATCAGTATGTCGAATATATTAATTGATCGCTCACATCCAATAGAAATTCACCTCTTGAGTTTAGATTGAGGAGCCATATTAAAAGTATTGTATTTTCTTTCATTTTAGCGCTACAGAAGCTAAATTTTTAGACGGTAATATGCAAAATTGCTACTAAATGATACAAAATTTTCATAAATATTCATCTATTACTTAATGAGTTCCAGGTGGCTCCTCAATTCAGACGTTTAGATTGAGGAGCCACTTTTGCATTAAAATAACTAGTGATATATTTTGCTGCTAAATCTAGAATTCGTGCTGCAAAATAAGCTACATTGCTGCTAAATAATGGCGAGATCAGATTTTAAAAATCTGATGTGGCTCCTCAATCCTTACGGACGTAATGGAGGTGCAAGTAACAATTTAGGGCAAATCAATATAAATGAAACTCATTTAATAGTTCTGGAAAAGAAACAATAACTAATATTGATCCGGTTTTGTCTGTTATGCGCGTATGCGCGCGTGTTACTAAATAAATATTTCGTTTGGTTCGGTTAGTTATTTATCTAAGTTTCTTCGTATTGTATAAATTGAATGTGAAAAAACAAAATAAAACTATCACAAAGCTTTCCTTTTTTAAATAAAATATTATTTACGAATTAGTAAGAACTATTATTTTTACCATGACTTTTTAAGTGGATTAAGTATATTGGCTGTCTTTCATAAATAAAGTCGCTGATTTCGACTGTCTGTTTCTCCACTATTTAAACCACGCAACGGTTTTGATACGCTTATTGTCACCTTGTTACGCTTTCGCTATAATTTAGAGATGGGTCATTCTACTTTTTAGTGCAGGTTTTTGTGTCCCCCTGGACAAAAAAATATGGATCTGCTATTTTACTAATAAAATTAAAAAAACTTGCGCAATACGTTAAACTGCCGCATTATTTGCTTAACTTCAATTAGCATGTACATTTGAATATTTTACCTATTTTAAGATATGTATTGTAACAAAGTGAAGTTTTATGGTAACATAGTTGTTTTCCATAGTATTTCTAAGTGTCCCCGATCTAATATGCGGACCACCTAACCGAAAAAAGTACGCTTCTTGCAGTGCAGTCCTGTTTCAAAAAATTGGAAAGTTTATTTAATTTGTAGGTGTTTTTTATATGTTCATTATATATTTTTAAACAGATTAGTTTTTTTTTAAATAATTAATTGGATTTTGTCCCTATTGAACAAGATAAACACAGGACTACTATGTTACCACTTTTTTCAAGAAAACCGTTAGAAGTAGCAGAGTACCGCTGGTTGCTGGCTCGATCGGTAGGTTGTGCATGACAAGAGTGGGATGGGGGGGAAAGGTAGCAAGCCGCGTGACGCCACTTAGTCACTGCCATGTTGTGAATCACGACGCGTGTGTTTATTCGGTGTGCACTTTGTTACCCGGCGAAGAGGTAAGTTTTTGAACTTTTATGTTATGTTTTAACCATTGAGGCGCGGAATTTATGTCAGTTAATTGTATTCTATTGTTGGATTTGAAAATTACCTAGTCATTTCGTACATATCAGGTCGCATCGTGTTATTTTACAACTGTGTTACCGGTACACTTTGTTACTACGCTGTGGTAACGCAGTTGTAGAGATGGTAACACAGTTGCAAATATACTCTGTCACTCATTCTATCCAATTTTATTTAACTTGATTTGTTCGTATCGACCCATAGGTTTGTATTTTAACAATTTTACAATAATGCGATGCGTAAAATTAGTACAATAATGCGATGTTTTAAATCTTTTACAGAACATCATGCCGCTAACCCCAGCCGAAAAACAACGTCGGTACCGAAACAAATGAAAATTAGACCCTGTTAAAGAAGAGGAAGCAAGAAAAAAGCTTTGGAAAGGTACCACAAAACGAAACGCCTCGTCAAAGACTTGTTGCTGTTATGTAAAAGCAAATACCCGATTTTGTACCACCTTTAGTGGTCTGGTGTAGTAACTATCATGGTCCCATGAAAGTTCACCAAGATTTCTCTGAAAGTCGGGGCAAACTTATGTACCGTGATTTAAGCTGTTACTGTAGCCGTGGAATATGTTCTTGTCTGAAACCAAAAGCCATATTCTTTGGGTTCCAGTCAATGATTTGATGATACTGGAATCACTACCGACTTCAATCGAAACTCCACTTGATGAGCTGATTGTTGATATCATAAATAAACCACGCCAATCTCTGTTTCGTAAAATTTACTCCTCCGACTCCGACAGCAGTGACGACATACCTCTTTCTGCGTTTAAAGACATTTCCAACAATAATGACCACAATTTGCCCAGTACTTCTAAACAAAGTGATGAACTTCTTCAGAAAGATAATCTGCATCCCAGTAAAATCTTTCCCGGAACTTATTTGTTATTGAAGATACAAGGTAGAAAAATATGTATAAGTACATACTTGGCTTCAGCATTGAGCGACGTTGACGAAGATGGATACGTAAAAGTAATATTTTACAGAGGTGCAAATGATACTGGCAAACTATTACTGGCCTTATGATAATATTGTTGAAGTAGTTCCTGCACCAAAAAAGATTTTAAGAGGGAAACGGGAATACTACGAATTTCTTAATCCTCTGGAAGTGTTCGAGCAATGATTGCAATTATGAATTATTTTTTAAATAATCTAACCATTGTAATTGCTGTGATTATGGTAAAATTATTATAGTAATAGGATTAAATTATTGCATTCAACCTTTGTGGTAACTAAGAGACTGATTATCTATTTTAGTAGAAAATAAGTTTCTATTGAAACAACTTTGTTGCTGTTGAACAACTGTGTTACCATATGTCCCCAATTCTAAGTAAAGGTTTTTCAATTGGAGTTGTACAATTGGCTTATAAATTACTTTACAGGTATATGACAAGCAAGATATTCTTATTTATCAATGTTAAATACGTTGCTAAGATATTTGTACACATAATATAAATTTTATGTCAAGTTTTTGTAGACAAAAGTGCACAACAGTGACATAGTTGTCTTTTAAATGTGATTTATAAGACTTATTAAAAAATAATATCTAATTTTAGTTACGAAAGAGAAAGATTTATGTTTCTAAAATACGTTTTGTTAATTGTTTGTTTAAAATGACTGACTAAAGCTACTCAATAATAATATTTTGATTGGTAACAAAGTGGTATGTTTTTTGTACCTTGGTCAACAAAACCTTTATTATCAGAACAAATTATGTGCAAACTTCACTGCTGGTAGTTAATTGCAATAGTGTAGGTATAATTACGCATAAATACAATTAAATTACTTCATTTATCTTTAACCATTAAATTTTTGAAATCTATTTTATCAGTGCCAAAAACCTGCACTAAAAAGTAGAATGACCCAGATGTTTTCCCGGAAGGTTTTGGCTTCGGTAATAAAATAATAAATTCGGTAATTAAATAGGTACATATATGTACCTACAAGCCGAAGCCGGGGCAAATCGCTAGTATTGCCTGAGTAAATACAGTCATATTTAAAATTGATTGATACCTAATACCTAACTACATGAAAGTCATCATGATGTTACCTAGAAAGAAAGAAAGAAAGAAAGATCATTTATTTTCGCCCATAACGACGCACAAGTTCTACCTAAGTACGCGCTGATATGAAGTACCTATCTAATGGAAATACCCGAAGTGAATTAGTGATTAGGTAGGTATAGATACCTACTAATTACTTTTATGTAGGTAATACCATATTTTAGTCGTGTAGAGGACAAGTGGTCACATGCGCAAGCTATTGTGCGAGAGATCCTGGCTTCGATTCAAGTCCAGCAAGCAACGTTTTATTGAGTTTAAGGATACAACTCGCGCGTTTCCAACCTGTTAAAATCTTTTGACACCCTTTTTGAAAGGGTGGGATAAAGATTAAGGAGCAATAGTTGGGCTCGCAGCATAGGAGACAATAAGTGTGATGGTCCCCCTCACTGCACAACGACTCCTAGCGGAACTCTGGCTGGCGGCCATGCATGCTAATGTTTTAATGTAATATTTTATCTATAGTGAATGCGTTTGACCCTAGTTTACTCAAAAGAAACTAAGAAATATTAACATCATGCGCGTATTAGGCATAGAGGTGTACCTACCTACTAATGTACACACACTGCTCGCCTGTATGTTTAGGTCCCATATACCTAATAAGGAGCGAGCTATGGCCATTCAGCACTTGGACACCACTTGGGGCCCTTTTAGAAGGACGATTTAGAGGGACGATTGCTTATTCTTGGGCTTGTATCCCTTGTGTCCAGGATAAGTAGAACTGTAATAGGTACTTTGTTTTATCTACTTATTGATTTGCAATTCTAAGCTTGTGCCTACTTCGATTGTTCATGGCAGTTGGATTATTTTGAGCCAGACACCAATCTCGGTAGTACTTGATGGATGGTGATAACGTTGATAAGAGATAAGACAATGTCTAATCCTAAGTCTGCCGTCATCGTCATTTTGCAATGTAATCACGTTGTATGAACGTGATAAATTTTGACACGTTTTTAACCGACTCCATAAAAGGCGGTAGTTTTCTATAGACTAGGTACATATAGAAAATATCATATATATACACCTACATACACAAGATTTTGGGTAATATGTATTCTAATATATATGCCATGCACATGTTTTTTTAAATAAACAACATTGACTCCAGATTACCGCTTAGTTGCTGTTCTGTGTGGGCATCGCACACGTGAACAGCAGCTCAGAAGCCGTACGCTTAGTCACTGCATCATTGGTACTTAACATGTCAGAAAAACTGTTTAATAATAAAATTTTCTTCGGCATGATGTCAAAAATAATGATTTTACTATTATTAAATGCATGATAGATACATGATGTGTTGAGACATGTTGAGAGAGTGAATGAAAGACGACTAACGAAAGGAATATACAAGGCAAATGTAAGCGGCAGCCTCGGAAGAGATCGCCCTAGAAGGACATGTACATACAGGTTGTATTGGCTTGCCCTTAAAAAAAAAAGTAATGTCTTATAAGCGTTTACAATAGTAGGTACTCACCATTATATATTCAGCCTTCAAATTTTTATACTTCTTGGTTATCACGACAGCGGCTGCACCGCCGAACACCTTGAACCATTATGACTTTTCCCGCCAAAAGATCATGGCGACTCCGACCACACGCGAACTGCGCCAAAATAAAAACTCGAAAATAGCCGCCTCGGTTATGCCGCGGCGAAATGAAAATAGTCTTCATATGAAGTTACGTTCATCCCCCCCAACCGAGTTTCCTTTGGGGTATGATTTTTTTATTATTAGTTTTTATTGTCTGTACTTATAGCAAATTCTTCTAAAAACTGTTTATTACGTTAAGGATATTTGTACAAATAATCATCAACCATGAGGCAAAACATACGGTTACCTAAGGCACAGGTTTTGACAGCGATCAAAATATTGTAAGTACTGAACTGTTTTATTGAACTAATAAATAATTATGATTATAATATAATAAAATAAATTTATCAGGCTCATTTCACAGTTCGGGCAGTTACTTAATAGGTTTTTTTATAAAATTCTGACCAACGGCTTGGAGTTTGGTCGTGCCCAGTTGGCCCGGTTGGCATAACCAAACTCCGAGCTGCCCGAGCTAAAATAAAATGACAATAAAATAACGGCTATCTGTGGGTGTAATAAGTATCAACGTCTCTGCCTAACCCTCCGAGAGATACAGGCGTAATAGTAAAATATGACAAACTGATTACCAGCGGACTGAGTTCGGTCTGTCTCTGTAACCGAAATAAAAAATAGTCTATAGTAGTCAGGGATAATATACCTTTATAATAGTGAAAGAATTTTCAATATCGAATCAATATTACCGGAGATTACCCCGAACATACAAACTCACAAACTTTACCTCATTATACTTAAAAAAAACCGTTTTCCACACTAGGATGTTCTCCTGTATCGTGGGTGCGTTTAGAAACACAAATTCTCAAATACACAAACACCCAGACCCGGTACAACTAGGTACCTGTAGAACATACAAATATTTGCTCCGTGTGGGGATCGAATCCACAACACGTGTCGCAGAAGCTAATCACTCAAACGAGTGTAATCTATTTAGGACTTTCAAAAAAGTAGTAATTTTGACAACTGCCTCATTAGCCAAGTGGTCCTGAGTGCGACTGCTACGCTAGAGGTCCTGGGTTCGATTCCCAGGTCGAGCAAAGTGTTATTGGGTTTTTCTATGAAATTCCCAGTAGCAGCTCGGAGTTAGGAATTTGTGCCCGGTTAATGGCAATAGGCTTGCCATCTATTACATGGGACCTAAACATACCGGCGAACTGTGGGTGTACATTAGTACGCCTCTGCCTAACCCTTCGGGAAATACAGGCGTGGTGGTATGTTATCCTGTTATAATTTTGACAAAATATTGGCAGTTATTGTGTTCATAACTGCCAATATTCTGTCAGTTGGACCCGGTAGGTGGCTGCAGTTTCTGCAGTTGGGTTCTAGAACTTTATTTATATTCGGGGCAGGAAAACGTCGCTGAGCCTGCTAGTATAACATATAATATGTATAGTATGGCTATAGTTAACATTAGCAAGACAAAAATACGTTCACAACTAAATTCACGTGTTTTAACCAGTTAGTAAAAAAAAAATTAAATAAGATTGTACCGTGCAACTATAAATCAAATTATGAAAAAAACAAAGCTTTCGCGTATTGAATATATTCCTACTAATAACATTATTTAAATCATTTTATATGTGGATTTAATAGAAACTGCTTCATTGCTTTAAAAGTTTAGAACATACAATACCTATCGTTCCACCGTAGGGAATTCATAACGTGGCATGCATCAGTATTGTACGTTTCCCTTTTGAAACTAACCTGCGGCCAACGTGATACAGTTTTCAGCCTCTGTATCAAATTTCTTCTATAAAATAGTGTCTTTTAAATAATATAAAAGTTTATTCTGAAGATTTTCTTACAAACATAAGTAAGTATACAATGAAACCAAAACTATATCAAAATACATAACTATATTTATAATAGAAATAATATTCTATAGTACTACGACGTCGTAGTTCCGTAGCGCGCTGTAACCTTTCGTAGTGCTTTAGACACTCGTAGCGCTGTAGGCTCTCGTAGTGCTGTAGCCTCTCGTAGCGCTGTAGCCTGTCGTAGCGTTGCAGCCTCTCGTAGCGCTGTAGCCTCTCGTAGTGCTGTAGCTTCTCGTAGAACTCATTGCCAACGAATATCTACGACCCACAAAGGATGGCTTGTGGTAACAATGTCATATTTTCAGCAAGCTTATTAATTCTATCATTCTTTTCCTGATCAATAAAAGTGAGTAATATTAGGTCTTTACCTATGAAATTGCCGTTTTGTATGAAAAAATTTAAACGATTTTTTTCATGTATTTTTTATTTGTATTAATCGAAGTAATCACCAATGCAATCAATGCATCTTTGCCAACGCAGTGGCAGTTTATTGATTCTCGTTCGTGCATCGTTCTTAAAGAAATCAGCTGGACGGGAGGCAACAAATTCTTCAAAGGCATTTTGTACTGCCTCTCGGGCATTGAATTTTTTTCCCGCCAAGAAGTTATCAAAATTCTGACGGAGAACTTCCAACCCCAGTTCTTGCAACTTGGAGACCGTCTGCTGTGCAGTATGAGGTCGCGCGTTATCGTGCTGGAGCAGCGGAGACGAGCGATTGACCAATGCTGGTTGGAGATGTGCCAGCTTCTCCATCATTGTGTTCAGTTCTTCACAGTACACATCTGCAGTAATGCTCGGCCCATTTGGTAAGAAGCTGTGATGAATCACACCGGCGCTAGACCACCAAACAGTGACCATTACTTTTCTAGGGGTAAGTTTTCGTTTAGGGCATTGTTTAGGTGCTGAACCAGGATCCAACCAACTTGCTGAGCGCTTGCGGTTATCAAACAGAATCCATTTTTCATCGCAGGTAACAATGTGGTTCAAAATTCCTTCATTTGTGTGTCTGTTGAGCAGTGCAAGGCACGTTTCGACGCGTACTTCACGCTGGCGATCATTGAGTTCGTGGGGCACCCATTTGTCAAGCTTTTTTACCTTGCCAATTTGATGCAAATGGACCCATATTGTTTTGACGCTAACGTCGAAAGCTGCTGCTAATTCAGCCGTCGATTGTGTATCATCAGCTTCCACAATCGCCTTGAATTCGTCATTGTCGACCAAAGTCTTCGGACGACCGCGAGCTTCATTTTTCAGGTCGAAATTCCCAGAACGGAAGCGAGCAAACCAATAACAGGTGGTGCGTTGGTTTGTAGTGTTAGCTCCGTAAACGTCGTTGATGTTGCGTGCCGCTTGTGCCGCGTTGCTGCCACTACGGTACTCATATTCCATAATTACTCGAAATTTTAACGTATCCATGATGACGAAAAAGATTGAAATGCGATGAAAATGTAACACTAATCAATAAACAAATGACTACTTTAGGAAAAAGAATTCCATGTTTTTAAAATAAAATTAATTTGAAATTAGAATTCTTAGCCAATCAAAAAATATTTTGGTTTGAAATGGCCAGTACTGCAGAACGGCAATTTCATAGGTAAAGACCTATTATAAAAATGAGGTTGTAATAAATTCTTTTCAACACACTTGCTCATAAAGTGGCTCTAATTTAACCGCAATAAGGCACATAATGACACTTGTAATCAAACTGTTAAAACTTTTTCATTGCTATTATTCACAAGTGACATAAAGAGTTTTTTTTTATTTTATTGGTTGAGTTGCTTTGTTCTTAAAAAAGTTTTAATACAAGAAAGATCGTGCTCGCCGATCGCCATTGTTAGATGCGCGCGCATAGGAAAAATGATTAATTTTTCCTGCCATTGCGAAAAATATTTCACAACTCGTTTCCACTGTTGAAATTAGTTATTTTTAGTATTATTTCCTTCACAAGTGTGTTGAAAAACATCGTATGATACACACACGTGTGTATTGATGATTACCGTCCTTGGCTCTCTTAAGACCCTCACCTAACGGCTCGGGTCTCAATGCCGCAGCGGTAATCACAAACATTACACACTTGTACCATAATGTACTATTATTACCCGTTATATTAGGGAAGGAAAAATTCGACTCGCCAGGGAGGATTCGAACCTGTATCTTCTGGTTAGATGCACCAGACGCTATGACCACTAAGCCACCGCGAGTCCCACCTGCTATGTCGACATTTGCCTTCACATTCTGAACTTACGTCTTATAGGTGAATGTTTCCCTCACTAAAATAACTTTATCATTTTAGCATGAAAAATGCAAAAAATCACAGTTTTATTACTTTATTTATTTTGATGGATTCTTACCATTTCAAACTATGGTATGATATGTTAACTAAAAAAGATGTTTGCTTTTTCAATATTGGTATTATTGCTACTTGGCTTAATTTGGTATCTTTTTTTTTAAAAAAAAGGATACTAGCAATGTGGATCGCACATTACTAGTATTTCGTGCTAAGCTAAAATGCTTGTGTTACGAGTGGGTCTACGTCGGTAGTGCAATGGGTGGGTTTCGAACCGGCAACCACATGATTGCAAGTCCGGCGCCCTAGCCATTAGGCTACCGCCGCTTTTGTACTATGTGTTGTTACTATGTGTTGTAGTTGTAGTAGACTAGTTAGAAAGGAATGCGTGTGAATAATAATATTACGAATAAATGTATTTTTGAACACTCCAAAAATGTAAATATTACCTTGTAAAAAGTTAATATTTACGTCTTTTAGACCCACTTGCACCAACTTCTTAAATATATTTAAATAGTATTTAAACACAATTGTTCATAGTAAATTTGTGTTTAAATACGACTTAAATATATTTAAGAAGTTGGTGCAAGTGGGCCTTTAAATTCAGCATGAAATGATAAATATAAAAAAAAAATGAAACAGAGGCCTAGGGCTTCCACTTTAAAACAAAAAAAAAAAAACAAACAATAAATCTTAATCAGCATATTTTATTTCACTATTTCGTAATTAATGTAATTTATGTCAACCGTCATTCCGAGAGACATTAGGAGAGGTAATGTACGGTTTTACAAAATTCGTCCTTATAACAATCTCATATATTATTTACCTTGTCGATGAAGTTAATGTTGTCATATTCATATTGTTACTTCTTACTTACATTTAATTATATGTAACGTTGTTTGGAAAGGGTAAATCCAAAAGGAGATTATAATACCTATGATAACAAACATCTCATACAAAATTAACGATTAACTTGTTGAGTTTGTGCGCTTTCAGATAAGCCACTTCTGAATACTCTTATTTTTAGTCAATAGATTGTCTGATTGATGTTAATTAAGGTTGTATTATCGATGTCTAGTATATAAAAAAAATACTTTTGTACCCATACGTAACGCTTAATAATTACTCAAGCTAAAAACACTCACAATATCTGCATAAGTATCTATTTAGTTACTTATAAGTCATAAATAATACCGTCTCAAAATACATGCATTTAAGTCTCATTTAAGTACCAACGTAACTGGGTCTTTAAGTACTGATCGTCACCCGGTAAAACTAATCACAAATTATCATTTAATTAATTAATTCTTTATAGTTTCGATGTTCGAACACAATATCATCGTATACTAAGTACAGATATAAAATTGAGCTACAAAGTTATCACACGATTTACTTAATAAAATGCAATAAGTAGTCGTGAAAATGGACAGTGTATATATAATAAATAGAAAAAAACAACTATAATTTATACTTAATTATAAAATGCTACAGCTTGAATATGAATAAGAAGAGTGATATAAGAATGTAAAGCTATATACTATGTAGTATCTATAGAATACTATAAAGTATTTGACTTCACGTCGCTAATTGCTAAGAATATATTTTTAAAATAAGCTAAGTAGTAAAATCCGGCGAAAAGCGTTAAATGAAATGAAAATGTATTTCCCTATAACAATGAAATGATGATAGTACCTATATGCTAAAATGCAAATATTCGGGAATGAATTAATAAAGTCTTTAGTTAACGAATTTGAGTCATTGCAAAGCTTGCAAATTTTATTGAAAATACCTACGTACCTACGAACGTGTAGCACGTTAGCATTTATTTACTATTTTTAAATTGTAAGATTAGTAAGATTAAATTTAATTTTTCATTTGTCGTATCAGGTGGCTTTAATAAGTTGGACTGTCACTGTAAGAAATATACTGGCGATATAATTAAAATACTTTAATTTTATCAAACCGTAGTACCTGTTGTAGTAAAAGTGTTTTATTTCAGAGTTGCGAAGATAGATTGTCAGCGCTCTATGTTGGAATTAATAAAATTCTTTATTTTACTAAGGCATTCTTAAAGCATTTAAAATTGAAGAGCAAGAAGACAACTTACTTTTTACTTTAAAAACACGTGATGCTTTTTCCACTAAAACGAGTATGAACTATGTATTAATTTATGTATTGTACCGGTAGAAGTGTGTGTCTAGATTCTAGCGCATTGTTATATTGTCTAGTTTTATTTCCTTCTGTCTGTTTCATAATAATTGCGCGTAACTTAAGTACATCGCTAATAAAATCATTACGGTGATAAAGTTCCATGTTTTACAAAATTTAAAAAAATACAACATTTAGGGCCTGTTTCACCGCCTTCTGATAAACAGACGCAAACATTCATACAAATTTTATTCCAAATTTGAATTTATCTGGTAAATAGTACTTTTCCGGAGGTGGTGAAACAGGCCCTTAGAGAATCGTTTATTTATACAGTAACAAAGACTTAACGCCGATTCAAGTGTTAACTTTTGTTTTACTACAATTAGTTACGTCATGTGTGCCGAAAAATTGCTAATCATTGATCAGACAGGTATCATGGCAAGTCTCGATTTAGTGTGTGCTTTGTGCGTAACAAATACAATATTGCCCCCGAGCGCTTCAAGGAGTCACGGTGTGGTGTGACGGCGAGCGAGCTGCGTCTTGTAGACAGCATGATTGTCGTCACCGGCGTGTGCTAGTCACGCGTAGGTCTCCCTAAAGCGTTTCTGGAGGTGGTGCGCGGCGTTGAGGAGGCGGTGGTGCAGCGTGAGGTGCGGGTGCGGGTGCGGCGCGCAGGCGGGCGGCGCCGGCGCGGCCGCGGCGCGCAGCGGCAGCGGCGGCAGCTCGGCGTCGCGGTCGGGGTGGCAGAAGAACGCCACGCAGTGCCGCCCGCGCGCGCGAGCGTACGCACCCGTCGGCACCACCACGCGGTGCACCTGAACAATACACACAGCTTCATTACACTTCTATCCTTGCGAGCTAAAAATTACACATTAAGGGCCACTTGCACCAACTTCTTAAATGTGTTTAAATTACATTTTAATACAAAACTTCTATGAAAAATAGTTTTTAAATACAATTTAAACATATTTATGAAGTTGATGCAAGTGGCCCTTAGCAATTCCTTTTGTATCAATGATATCCAAAAAATCAAAAGCGGTCTTTTTAGCCAAGTTTAGTTTTTTAATGAAATAGAAACGAGTAGTTACTTTTATAAGTACTAACGGTCAAAGATTGAAGGGGATTGGTATACCAATCAGTCCATAAACTTTATCGTTTTGGTATTGAGAAGCGTTATTTAATACTAATTATTAATAATTATTTTATACTAACAAGTGCTGGAAGAAGGTTGGCAGTCCAAGCAGCGAGGAATTCTCCTGCCTGGAGGAGGATCGCCCCTGGGAGATGTCCCACTTTCTGCCATTGGTCACTGCCATTCAATTGCACCTGAAAACAAATAATAAATACGTTTATAAAATCCTTATAGGAAATGTAATTAAATATTAAATCGTATTGTATGGACCAAAAGTTTCTATTGTAAGTAATTTATCATGCTAAAAATAAATGCTAGGTTTTTCTGCATAACGAAGAAAGCACAAAGTTCAACGTGATTTTAAATTATTCTAACTGATTTCTTGAGATCCTTAATTACATAATTATGCAAAAATCTGTTCTTAGGCAGACCCGTCCCCATAAGTAGGCAAATAAGATCCGTAACACATAACAGATAAAATGCAATATCTTGTTCTAGTGCCTCGGGACTCTACGGCGCTTCCATGAATTAATAGTCGAGTCCATTTCTCACCTCGAGTCCTCCTTCCGAGTCCTGCGCTAACAGCGTGAATGTGCCGTAGTCGGCATGCGCGCCACAACGCGTGTAATGCACGGCGTCGGTCTGGCAGCACGGGCCCACGTCCTCGGGCGGCACCGGCGGGTAGTACAGCAGCCGCATCGTCGATGGGTTGCGGCCCTCCGCCTGCAGCATGCCCGAGTGACATGCCAGCAATGACATCGGCGGAACTCCTGTAATTGACACAAATCTAATTAAAAACTGGCACAGTTTGCGTAGTGGCTGAGCGATCGGCTTCTGCACCAAGGGTAGTGGTCGTTGTGGGTTTTATCTCTGCACGTATGACCCTACAGATGTTGTTCAGGGTCTAGGTGAAAATAACATAACATCCCATCTAGCCTGTATTCCCCGAAGGGTTATGCAGAGGCGTACTAATGTACCTACACCTAATGTACTAATGTTCTGAACTCCGAGCTGCTACTAGGAATTTCATAGAAAAACCCAATAACACTGCTTGACCTGGGAATAGAACCAGGGACCTCTACCGTAGCAGTCGCGCTCGGAATCACTAGGCTAATGAGGCAGTTAATAGGTAGGCTAGGTGAAAATAAAGAAGTTTTTATTATTCTTATGCAGATTGCTGCTTAGAATGGAGGCCGACTGAAGAATGTTGGGAAAGGTTGGTATGGAACAAGTTTGACGTTGGGAAAAGTTTGACGAGTGAAATGACTTTTACAACGATCCTAGGCAAGAATATAATTTTTTTACTAGCTTCTGCCCGCCACTTCGTCTGTGTAAACTTGAGAATTGGATCCAACTTAGATAAAAATAATCCTATTGTATTATTCTAAAGTTATCTGTGTGCCGAATGTTATTTAAATCCGATCAGTAGTTTTACGTCATGAAGTAACAAACATCCAAACACACAAATTCTCATAATTATAACATCTGATAGTTCATCACCCCTTACCCATAGCAAAGGCGAGGGCCTGTAGCACGACTCGTGAGAGGTTGGTGAGGTCCTGAGCAAGTGGCACAGCGTGCTTGGTGAACTCGGGCACCTCTTCCTGCGCCGGCATCGACGCTGCTGTCAGCGTGGTGATGTTGAACGAGTGACGCAATTCCTAGTGGAAAAAAAACTTCGGATAAGCTTTGTGTGTTTTTTAAAAAATTGCCCAACATTTTTATTATTTTACTAACATTTATTTTTAGATATTATTTTATTAATATTTTTATTATTCTGTGTATAGTTTGTTTCACAATTCTTACACAAACAAACACACAGACCCAGGTTTTGTGGAAGTGACTATAGGCACAGATACCTAATAGAATACTAGTAGGTACTATAGGTATGGATTCAACGACCTCGAATTATTTGGGGAGAAACAAAATCCAGCATTTCTACGCGATACATATAGGTATATGATTCATGTTAATTTAAATTTTGGACAGTGTTGTGAATGGAAGTCTTGTCGGCTTGGCTTGGGTTTATAATTACATGAATAGGGAGGTCAATGTGTTTTAAGGTCACATTAGGCGGGGGTTCCTCAAAAATTTTATTTACTCCACATCCCTTTATATTTTTCTAAAAAAAAATGTTTTATACTTATAAAGCTAAGTATGTAACCTTTTAGTAGAGGGGTTTTATGACTGATATTTATGTCAAAGTAAAATTACGATTTTGCACTCAGAATCAGAATCATTTATTTGTGAAACGGGTAATACACTAATAAGGCACAGTATTTTTAGCCATGGGAATTTATTTGATTTCTAGTAATCGTTATTATATTTTTAGCATAATGTCGCGAATCCCTTCTTACTTCCTTAAGCCTAGAAGTGGCAGTATAGGACAGCTATTGTGATATTGTCTCGTGAGAGCGTTATACATTCGTACATTGTGCATTGTGCTAAGAGTAATAACAATGAAGGAGGACTGTAGAGAAAGTTCGTCTAGGTTTTCGTGTTATGCTAATTAATGATGGTCCGCTAGATGGCGTGACTCGTCAGTAAGTTATACTCTAATGTGGGAGTTATGTTAAGACCACTATGCCGTGTGTAAAAGATTATTCAAGATGAATATGCATAAATCTGAAATATATTTAACATTTGTAAGAAATTATTTTTTAAATGACATCATTTGACAAACGTTTTGTGGCGCAAGAGTTTTGTAATATCATTTTTTGCTGGTTGGGCTCTTTGGTTCCACCTTCGATTCTAATAAAACAGCAGTCAGGTACATAACACCTAAATAATATTAATAAATATCAATCGGGTGCGGGTAGAATAATTTTGTTAGTTGTCACTTACAAATACTGAAACTTTGAATTTATTAACATTAACGGAAAATATTTTTATTTAGTTACATTATCATTCGGTTTTTAAGGTTGGTTATAATAAGTAGGATTACCTTCTTAGTGGTGTCGAACTGTTCCATCCCGGGTCGCACGTAACCGTGGTTGCTCACAGGGTTACGGAGGTACTGCGCCTGGCAACCTTCCGGCAGAGCGCAGAAGTTGTCCAGGTCAGCATATACCGCCTTCAGCTGCAATTTACAAAGTTTATTTTATGTTGAGAATTATGTGAAAGAAGCTCAAGCAAGAAGCAGAAGGGAGGATGCATCACACATGGATATATTAAGTAAGTACCTAAATGTTATATTTTTGGTTATATTGATAGTTGTGCATACGTACGTAGCCGGTCCTTAGAGGGGCTTGATGTGGGACTAACTAAAATACTCTTAGAATACACTTCAAACGTCGTGTGACCTTTTAATTTCAAAGTTTTTGTTTGTGTTATTTAAGTACCTTAAGTATTTTTTTTACTGTTTATGTGTTTAGCTTTGTTTGAATGTTATCTTAATATGTATATAAAAAACTCTTCCCAGTGTAGCCTTGATCAAATCCGTCTGTCAACTTGTCAAGATCCGTTAATTATATGATATTGCTATATTACTGAACATACATTAGTGACCCTTAATTTTTGTCTCTTACACTTTCATCTTGTACAAGTCTGCATTGGTTATTTTTTAAAATTGTTATAATACTGTTTATCTACTTACATAGAAATTTGAAGACGAAACCGTCTTTTATCTACGGACCAGATTTAACGATCATATTTCATTATTTTCTTATGAATGTCCTAATATAGTAAGTAAAGTAGGGTCGGTTTAGATAATATTTATGAGGTTTTTATTGTTACTTAGTTTTATTGTTGCTTAGTTAATTTTAGAAATCACTGTTACCACCAGACCTCCAGTCCAGTTTCTAGACAATATCTATATATATAAAAGAAAGTCGTGTTAGTTACTCCATTTATAACTTAAGGACGGCTGAACCGATTTTGCTGAAAATTGGTGGAGAGGTAGCTTAGAACCAGGAGAAGGACATAGGATATTTTTTATCCCGTTCCCGTGGGATGTGATGACAGACCGAATTCCACGGGGGCGAAGCCGCGGGCAGAAGCTAGTTACCGATATTATAAGCTTAAAGTGGTTTTTTTGTTTATGTTCCTATGACGGTACTGTACGCTAAAAAGGATATCGGGGAACTTCCCTTCAGTCTAGCCCTGCAGGTAATCCCCTTAAAACACGGGCACTACGAAAGCGAGTGCAAAAGAGCAGGGAATTTTATTGTTATAATATTTAATAATCTACGCAGGTTATTTATTGGCGCATAATGTTACAGTTATATCATACCCATAAAATCTAATGTCTAGTTACATATAACCCTGAAGCATTATGGCTTCAAGTTACACTTTGAGGATAGTTTAACAATGTCCACATAGTTTTCTTCCTTCCTTATTTCATATAATAAATTATTTAATTCTTACTGTGGAAATTCTAAGAATGTCTTAGTAGTCCGTGCACGTAGGTAATGTGTGTTAAATTAATTATTATTCGGGTCAGTATTTCGGGGTAAGTATCTGGCGTCTCATCATTTACATAACAAATTGAATGATCTGATAATGATTGAAAAATTTTTACCTTTTCAAAGACGCATCAGAGGTAGATACGATAGCATATTTATACGTTTGTTGGATTAAATTCGACAAACAGGAAGCTTTGTTATCTAATTTAATATAACTATCTACGTATTACCGCATGCGTAGCAAAAAATATAATTCTGTTATCTAATAATTCATTCTAGCGAAACACTATCTATACTAATAGAATTTATTAGTTTGTGCGTTTATATGACAATCTCCGGGACTAAAGAGCCAATTCTGATATAATTTAAACTTAAATAGCTGAAATAACTGCCTCATTACCCTAGTGGTCCTGAGCGTGACTGCTACGCTAGAGGTCCTGGGTTCGATTTGATGATTTTTCTATGAAATTCCCAGTAGGCTCGCCCCCTATTACATGGGACCTAAACATACCGTTGAACTGTGGGTGTACATTAGGACGTCTCTGCCTAACCCTTCGGGGAATATAGGCGTAAAGGCGTATGTAAATACGTAGCTGAAATTATTATTATCGATTTGCTTTACTCGAGAAACTGAAAGAGCAGGCTAAAGCTGGTATACTATATATGATCAGTGCCCACCTTCTCATCAGCTATGCCATGGTTGACGAGCACCGCCAGACCTTTAGTGCTGAGCGCGGTGAACAGTTGTTGTCCGATGCGCCGCAGCACTGATTTCATGGGGCACACATCTGTACCTGAAACAAAAACAAAATCTTTTAAATAATGAACTTCGAACTTTAAAAATAAATCTATACTGCTGTAACCCTTAAGTATTACTCTTTCTAACTCATAATTGGTACATATTTTTTATTTATGATCTGACTCCTCTTATTGATATCTTCTTACTTTCCTTTACTGTTCTTTTAATTTTCCGTAGGATCGTTTCATGTTTCACTAGTTGAGAGATATTGAGAGATAACAATTTGCTTAAGCTAGTGGTCAAGAAAGTAGAACCCTAACCTCTAAACTAGGTTTATGTACCTGTATCTTAGAAGTTAGTGTACCTTCGAAATGATACGTAAAATATAATTGTAAGTCATTTTCACAATATCCATTAGAGCTAAATGCAGAGATAAAGATACAAATTAAAAAAGATGAAGTTTGTGAAGAAGAATTATGTATGTGTGTAATGTTTGTGTCAGTGACGTGAGTGTGTGTGAGTGTGTTTGTTTGTAGTTGTAGTTAGACACACTTTACAATACATAAAGAAAATAATCAATAACTCCTATAGTTGAAATTCTTAAAACGACCTTTCCATTTGGTGCTCTACTAAAGGCAAGGTTAATGCTGGTGCTACTGCCAACATTAGCTTGTCAGAGGGACACTCAAAGTAGGAGGCAGGGACTACGCAGAGTAGGAATTTGGGTCCAACCTGATGAATCCTCAAGTTGGCCGAAGTTTCCTAAGATGAGTTACGGCTAGTTTTGTATCAAATATTGATAGTCTAACGATTCGTGTTGATTTTAATGGGTATGTCCAATTAGACATTACTATTAGACATTACTTATATTAAATCATGATCATGCATGAGGAGGTTAATGAACGTAGATGAAAAGAAAGTAGTGTGCCAGGATCGTAGCAAGTGGAAATCTAGTCTCTGCCTACCCCAATGTGAGACAGGCGTGAAAATATGTATGTATGTATGTGACTTATTATTTATGTGTTTCCGATCCTTCCAAAGTAGGTACCGATTAACTCAGTATGCGTTTAGCCATGATGAGTCCCCTGACATACTTAGTTAACGACAATAAATAGTGATAATTAGAATGGGACTGAAGTTTTACTACAGCGATTATAGAAGTTCTACTATTATAGTATTTAAATAATAGGGCACTGCTAATGCTAGGAAAAGTGCTTTAAAAGGTAGGTAAACAATGTTATTTTTTAATCTAAACTTTTGTGGGGTTAGCGAGATGGATCTTAGATATTGACTTATTGAGGTATTACAGAATCAATTAATGTTTTAGTACCATTACATAGTAACGTTACATTAAATAGTTACTAAATTCCATCAAAGAGAAGAGAACCGTTATTATTTTCAAAGTTGTACCTATAATATGCGGAATTGTGTATAGTTTGACCTGAAAGATGTTGCATGTAAAATGGCGGCTCACCTCGTCTTGTGCAATATGAATAAAATATACGGCTGTCTGTACATTCTGAGTTAGCTGAAGGTCTAACCATGACACCGTTCTGTCGATGGCATATACACTGGCACATTTATGCCTATTTAAAAATGCGGGTGTTGGCATTTGCTTTCCAGTAAACAATAATAACCACCTCTTATAGTGTTGTGAATATCAGTCGTAGATACTGACTTTATATGGTAAAGCATCAAAAACTCTATATAGCAATATAATGTTATCTTTTAATAAGGATTTAGTTAAAGAGATTGCACGACCTTCATCCTTCATAAGGTAGGGCGGTAGGGCCACTAACTCTAAATTATTTATCTTGCTTGACCTTTTAGACACTTCAATTACTACAATGATTGTGACAGTGACATACACAAACGTCAACCACGAGTTTGATAAAATCTAACATTACTCTGAGATCGAACCGTTAAATACTAGTTATAAGGCAATGTTTTACTATACGTCAATATTCTATTTGAGAGGTGTTAAAAAGTCAACCCATTAAAAAAAAGCGTAACCAAGGATAAAGCTGGTTCCAAGAAAGTTATTTTAAATTAATATTAATTTCATCATATCAAACAGAGGAATATGCTGGGATATAAAAATTTACAGCAGCCATCGTGCTATTTTATGGCGACATAACCTCATTCTAATCGTCATCATTTTTATGGAAACAATCGGGTGATGACATAGATGAATCATATTTTCTTCTGAATTGGCTTTTCATCATAAAATACATACAAAATAAAAATAAAATACATATAAAATACATTCTGATTCATGATTTACTGTTAGCGGTAATTTAATACAGAATCACTTAGTTTGTCATCATATACCTTCCTATGAGTAGTTTTCATAATGAGAAGATGGATACATAGGCACATAATGAACTAATTTCCGAGTTATTTCGTAAAAGTAGGCTGTATTAGTAGCAATACAATACGTAATCGATACTGATATTAACATAACATACCATCACGCCTGTATTCCCCGAAGGGTTAGGCAGAGGCGTACTCCTAATGTACACCCACAGTTCGCCGGTATGTTTAGGTCCCATGTAATAGAGGGCGAGCCTATTGCCATTAACCGGGCATTTTTTTTCTTAACGTGAATTTTTTTCTTGCAAGCTGCGAGGAACAACTGACAATAATTATCAATTAAAAACTCAATAAAGTTTGAGTAAGTTACTACTTAATAAGCACTGGTAGACTCAACAATACTTGTTGGATATGTAAGATCATAATAAGTCACGTGGGGTCTTGATAAATACTTTTTCAACATTGAACTTGTCTATATGAGATTCAGCTTTGTTGCTAACGGTATCTATAACATTGATCAGTTTCCGTAGCTATCACATATTTATCAAGTATTAGGTATACCTACAGAAATTCGGTCTTTCGACGCTAAGTTTGTGTTATCATATAATCGTATCCTCCAGGGGTCAAGGTGATTGGTCGATTCCGTCACTCCAAGTTACCACCCGGCGACAGAGCGGTTACAACTAACCGGTTACCGTATTATGTGCGGAGGTGCCTCTGAATTTTAATTGTGATCGTTAAGAATCTTTTGCACAATCCACGTCATCACGTGTGCCATTACACGATTCTATTTTTCCATCTAGAGTAGTATAATACAGTTCGGTTGACATAACTATACCCGTCTGAAGTTAGTCTTTCCAAAGGTCACACCGAGTTTTTATCCTAAAATTGCATGTAACTTGCATGTAACTTCAAACATGCTGTTGTTTGACTAAACTGTATTTGATAGGGCTTCCATGCGGTAAGATCTTTGTTAGCAATCTTTACATTCTAGCTAAGTACGTTTGCATGTGCAATTCTGAATAATCTAAATAGTTAATAGGCTTCTCAGCTGCTACTTTATTGTCTTAGTTCTCGTAACAATGTCTTCTCAAGAATATCAAGTTGCAAGAAACTGTACACTGATTTCATGCGCGGCTATATCCTTGTAGTTGCGTGTCCGTAGTAACATCTGTATCGATAACTTGTATTGATTTCATGTACTTGCATTGACAAGTATTACAGGAAGGTCTGAAGCTGACCTTTATTATGAATGAGGCTTTGCAGATCATCTACATATAGGTACCCATTATTCACCCACTATAATACCTAACATGTGTATAGGTGGTTCATATTACGAAGACTTAGTATTAATACATTTTGAGTATTAATAACAAAAATTTATTAATACTCAAAATGTACCCTATAATAGTTACACAGAGCGAAATAGTGAAATGATCTTAGTATTATATATAATTGACATTGTTTAAGTACATAATACTATTTAATAATAGGTACGCAGTTTTACATAGTACCTTTTGTCAGTGTAAGGATTTAGACTTTGATTGAACAAAAGCGTTCAGACATTACAGGTAGGTACATAGGCACAGTACTTATACAGGTGAAACACTGATTTCATGTAGATACCGGCTGTTATATAATATTGACGTAGGTACACTTATGCCGTATATAAGTACAATGAACATCACATGAGTGCTTTAGATAATAGGTAGTTTTAATTTATTGAGTGACAGAATTATTAGCGTACCTACCTAATGGATAATGATTATGAATGAAAACACGTTATTTTTATTTTAAAATAACGAAACGTAAGGTGATTAATTTATATTTGCACCTACAGTTATTGTTTATGATGATGTTGATAAATGAGTAAGCGTAAGAATATTTATAAATCGCGAATAAAGGAATTATGATTCAGGACAAAAACATTGTTGTGCAAAATCGCACACGGTACCTAAGCACAAGTACCTAATTAATAAATATAAATTAACTTTGGCCTATTAGATGAGTAGCGAACTGCGAATGATGCATAATAGTTAATTGATACTCAGGAGAATACAAACGGTATAAAATTACATAACATGGATGAACAAAGTGCAAATAATGCAATCCGCAATGTGTTACCTAAACTATAATTAAATGATTATGACATGAACAACAAAAGATTAGCTTCTAATGTTAACTATGACGCGTATGAAACATTTAAACAAAGACTTACGGAAGTTTAATCGTGCTAGCCTAAATTAATACAGCTTCGTATTATTGCTGAGAGATACAGCAAAACGTGACGAAATCAAGAAGGTCATAATGTTTTATCCAATACGGACGTTGCAAACTTTGACTATAAATAATATTGCAAATGTTGGAATACACGTCTCAGTTGCGATATCTTTGATACACGTATTTGTATTTATTTCTATTATCTCAGCTGCGTACATAGGTACGCAGACGCATAATAAATTAATTTTAATTCCTATAAAATACCCACAATTTACCTAAGTGAGTACCTATGTAAATTGTGGGTATTTTAGTAGAAGAGTTTTATAGGAATACTTTGTTGTGTCTTGTGTCCCATCCATTGTTAACACATAATAACTATATGACTATATAAGTTCTAATAATTTTAGTGAAGGAAAAAATCGCCTGCGGGATGTACTCTCTACCTGCATGACACCACACGCTATGACAATATACGACCGCGAGTCCCACTCGCCAGGAAGAAATTTGTCTTCAAATTCTATTGTTGTAGGTACTGAATGAATATAATGCAAAGAATACCATTGTATATACCTAATCATTAAATAAATAATGTAAGTTTTTTAAGCTAGGATCTGTACTTAATTTTTACGATGACATTGCGACAATAATGTTTCAGTTTAAGACGTTACGTCGTTTCACGTCTGTAAAGAATTAGGATATTCATAATTCCCTGCGTTCAGTGCCCACATAGATACATATAAGACAACTCTATTCTCATGAAGTAATGAATCAGACCGGCATGCTATGACTAATAGAATTTTAGTTAGGCGGTAGCCGCTAGAGTTGTGGTGTCGAAATCGCGCGCCAGTCTTATTTGTAGGTTAGGTTAGGTTAGTAGGTCTGTGCTAGTTATTTATGTTCGCTACGTTTTTATCATTATCTATTTTGTTTTTTATTCGACATACGATCTATCGATCGATCGCGAATATATCTGCGAATAAGATATCGAGTTCGATCCTGGTACGGAATCAATATTTGTATGATACAGATTATTAATCTATAGATAATATATTATATTCCTGGTTACAACCATTAACCCAAGTGTTAGCCTATGTGAATTTGTGTTCGTACGTAAACACACGACGAGTGCCAACGTTAGGTAAAATATAACATTATACTAGTTATTGCCCACTCCATCCCATACCAATTTTTGAAACAAAATGTAACTATGTCCTTCTCCAAGATACAATCTATCACTATACCAAAATTAATCAAAATTGGATGAACAGACAGACTTTTAGTATGTAGACTATTAGTAAGTACCTACTTAAAGTATGGATTTCCACTACCACAAAATAATTTGCAAAATATTAAATAAAGTATTTATCTACAGTTTTATTTTACATAAATGCAGTACTATGTCACTGCGCCTTTTACCCTTTACCGCAATCAGTCATCTTGACTATAATAATAAACATTACATACTCTATAGTAAATTCCACTTATCACGCCAATTCACACTGGCACACGCATGGGACATGGCCATGTAAAAATAGTAATTTGGAAAACCAATAAGGAAAACCAGATCGAAGCTTTCCAAGATTCCGTAATGAATAAATAAGCACCGCCAGTAAGTAGTATAGGTCAGTGACGTATATACATTCCTACATTATAATGTTGATCCTTAAAAGACGATCGAGCGATATTTGCGAGGTACTGGCTATCTGATAATGTTCTTTTATTACACTGTCACAACCTCTATGAAGTTGACAGCAATGAGGACAATGTTGGTCTTCGAAAAACAATACCTAGGTACCTATTACTAAAGCTAAGCTAAGCTAAATTTATCTTAATGTACACTCACAGTTCGCCGATATTAACCGGGCACAAATCTAAATTCAGAGCTGCTACAGACAATTTTCTAGAAAAACCAAATAACACTATTCCACCTGGGAAGAGAACCTCTAGCGTAGCAGTCGCGCTTACGGCCAGTAGACTAATGAGGGAGCCTAGTTTATTATTATAACTTAGGTAATATTTTAATATGTTGGTAGGTACCTATCTCACTACTATTGAGAAAGTTATGAATGGATGGATATTTAGTCACTCAATCAAGTCATAACGGTTGAACGGATCCGGATGAAATTTGAAATAGTAATAGATTATAGTCTGGAATATTGACAGGCTTCTTTTTATTCAGATCGGACCAATTTCTGAAGTCCACTTAACGTAGAAAAGGCGCGGGCAGAAGCATTGATTTGAATTACATTTGCAACAATGACTATGAATCTTCAAAGCCTCAGATCACTCTAACGAAGGTTTAATTATAAGTTATTTGCCGTTGATATACTTGGTATGGTATTGAAGCAAGGGCCATCATAAATATGGGCCGAGTAACTAGCAATACATGATACCTTTTTTTGGCTAATAGCTCATTCTTATTAGTAATAAACGTGTGAATTAACGTTGTAATTAAGTTTATAATAGTTAAAGTAAGTATTATAGAAGAGATGCTAGTACTTAAGTACTAAAGTTGATGACATCCGTGTCAGATGTTTGAACGATCTTTCTCAAAGATAAGGGTTCCGATTCTGTGAGAAGTAGGAACACAATTAAGATTGAATTGAATATGTTAGGTATAGGAAATTGAAAATACCGTTATATTATCTATCTTGCGAGATTTTAATCTGTCGAAAGATTGTGAACCGTAACATAGGTATAAATACTGCTTACAATTTGACGTATTACTACGGTTTTGGCCTTCGGTCCATCGTGTAGTCACAGTTCTAACCTAACTTAACCAATATTTGACTTCAATAGATTATAATCTACCAAAAAATAATGCGTTGATTGTACACATGAACCGGGCCAAAATAGAAAAAACTAACGAACCCACACCCAGCAACCAAACTTGCGACCATGACACCAAAAGTATGATATAGTCAGCAGTGATGTTTTAAATAAAGTAGCACATATAAAAGTTATAACGAGTTCAATACATTTAATTTGATATCTATTTAATTTGTTACAATCCTAGTTTGATCATAACGCCTACGGGCGAGCAAAGCATTTCCCTCTCAATCGATTGACGAGCTGCAAGGGAAAGTAACCCCTGTCTCACAGAAGCATTTATTAAAGTCGTGTACCAATTAATTTTTAAATACGTCGCTATCAAATAAACCTATCTCTAACTACTCTTTAGTAATAGTAATTACTAAATAGTAGTTCCGTACCAAACTACACTAACCTAAATACAAGGTTCCTGCGATAATTAGCTCCATTTTTACGTCATAATTCTTATCACATGTAGTATTCAATATAATTTTTAGACTAGCTGGTGCTAATCATTTCATATAGAAACTACCTCGAAATACAAACGTTAGAATCTATACCAATGTGAGAAATGAAAACTCTGTTGGTTTGAACGCTATAATCTAATAAATAAATAAAATGTTTATTTGTCACAAAGAATAGTTACAATGAGATAAGCTTAATCCATGGTACAATGTTATTCCCAAAAGGTACTGGTACTGGTTCCCAAACTAGGCTGAAGCCTGTATTTTGGGAGGCATGGCAGTGCTCAGTCTCTCATCCCTGGAAGTACCAATCAGGTTATGAAAAAATATTTTTGAATTTGATAGAGCTGAGCTTGCAGGTGAAACCGCGGGACACAATTGTTTATGTTTTGAATTAGCATTATAGATAGCAAGGAACAATAGGTACTGGAACAAATTGATTAAGTTATTAAACAAATCCATTCATTCATACTCAATTCATATCATTCAATAATCCATTTCATTCATCTGATGCTGGAGTTAATCTGGGGTAGGATAGGTAGGTATCATCCGCATTATCAAATATTCTGCCCCAATTCAAGAAGAATGTTCTTATATGTGTTATGTTCCACTTTGAATCATCAGTCGGCCAGTTTGCTTGTTTGCCATATTATTTGAATAAACAAAAACAACCCGTATACATTGTTTATTTGACACTGCTGCCTCGTTCAAATCCCTGGTGATTACTTTAATGGGCTGTGAGTTATCCAATATACGAGCTGCGTGGTAAGCGATAAAAATAAACCACTCCTATTCAAGTGCTTCGTGTTAATGTACTAATCTTAGTTACTGACCGATAAGGATCACTGTGCTAGTTTTAGTAGCTACTATAATGATGGGAAAACAATGTTGCTGGGCTCGGTAACGCATGACCCTGTTTTAAGGGGGGCTAAAATGATGAATCATAATATGATTTAAGTACAGACGGCTCTACATTTTCAGTATAGACTGACATCATATTACATACATTTTAGGCCCATAACATGTTAATTTAAGATACCGAGATATTTCGACCGCTACCTTGTTACTTTTTAAATGCAAGTCGCTTCTAATTCGTGTTAACAAAAAGACGTTATGAAATTTTGTAGGACATCTGCAAAAATATGAAAGGTACCTAAATAAGTTATTTAGGTATCATATTTTTGAAGTAAACAAATGATTAGCAGACTTCTATACATAATTTTAAGTAGCAGGTACTTTATTCTCGATATCAGTTGAAGGTGATTCTCACGATAATATTTACAAGTTGGTATTTGTAAACATCTCAGTTCTTAGAGTTAACATTTACCTGTTTAAACGTTTTTTAATGTTTTTGAATATTATAAAATAAAAACATAACATAACATACCATCACGCCTGTATTCCCCGAAGGGTTAGGCAGAGGTGTACTAATGTACACCCACAGTTCGCCGGTATGTTTAGGTCCCATGTAATAGGGGGCGAGCCTATTGCCATTAACCGGGCACAAATTCCTAACTCCGAGCTGCTACTGGGAATTTCATAGAAAAACCCAATAACACTTTGCTCGACCTGGGAATCGAACCCAGGACCTCTAGCGTAGCAGTCGCGCTCAGGACCACTTGGCTAATGAGAAAGTGAGGTAGTAATTATAAAATACCTCGTTCACAATGGGTCAGATAGATTAAATTAACCTTCAACTACAGACTAATGGTATTTGTGTGCCTGCCTAATTTCTTGGAAACGCTAAAGTGGGTATTTCAAACAAGGTGATAAGATCTCGGACAGCACCCGAGATTACCTACGTGCTACATACATAAATACATTGGTATACACACAGGATGCCGGTTTTCTGACAGTATTGCGTTATATATTTTTCGTAATTTATCTACGCGGCAATTTATCTACAGATAAACTACGAAAAGAAAAAATAACATAATATACCATCACGCCTGTATTCCCGAAGGGTTATGCAGAGGCGTACTAATGTACACCCACAGTTCGCCGGTATGTTTAGGTCCTATGTAATAGGGGGCGAGCCTATTGCCATTAACCGGGCACAAATTCCTAACTCTGAGCTGCTACTGAGAATTTCATCGAAAAACCCAATAACACTGCTCGACCTGGGAATCGAACCCTGGACCTCTAGCGTAGCAGTCGCGCTCAGGACCACTTAGCTAATGAGGCAGTTTAAGTTAAAAAAAAAAATGGTATTTTTTGTAAAATCGCACAATTATTCACGAACAATGGCTACACATCTTCTCCAGTATAAGCCCACCTTAAATGTACGAAAGCTTATACAATGAAAGGCCAACTTAAAACCACTGGGGGAGTGGTGACAAATTAACTGCAAATATTCCGTTTTCTGACCCACTTCGAACACATTGTATTAATTGGAAATAATACTGTTTATCATTACCGTTCTCTAGCCTTTATCTAACGATGTTTGGTCAGCTATTCAGGATCCAGTCTAACCAGGTGCGGCTGAATGAGTGTGTAACACGAAGTGTTTGTCATCAAACCTCTGCAATCCAATTACTGGGCAATTCCGATATCCTATAAATAAACTGGTTGTCAGGCTTTTCAGGTTTCTGTCTACAACTAATTGTCGATTGTTGCAGGTGTTCGGTGTTCGTATGTCAATCGATTTATTAATGAGCTCCTAGAGGCACGAAGGGGTTTCAAAATGCTCACCCATAAGCCATTCATAGACCGATCGACACAGGAGCTATTGCAGGTTACAATGAATTAGCGTATTTATTACTTAGCCATGAGCCCCGTGAGTGAATGAATGAGACTGTTGTATTTGGATTTTTAACATATGTTGGGTGCAGCATCTATCCATTTCACCTTCTTGACGTGTATATTATTGAATTTGAGCCAGCCCCTATTCGGAAATATAAATGTTTATTCGATTGGAAATGCAACCGGATGTGTAGCATTGTGCTGGATATAAGGGGAATTAATAAATAATTTCCCACGACTCAGGGAATGCCGCGCCTCGCCTTTTAACCCCAACGGTGCACTGTGAGTGGCCTGTCTGACTTGTTTAAGTGTAATTATTTTGAAAATCAGTTGAAATACGTTTAAGTAGACATTAACGTGATTGTGAGGCATGTTTACAGAGCAATCGCTTAACGAGGTTGGACACGTGCGTCGATCAACGTGAATGCTAATTCTTATCAGTCCACACCTAAAGGGGAAAAAAAGAACATGTTTTTGTAATGGCAACAATAAAGCCGTTGATACCTATTTGATTTTTAGTACTTGTAGATTAGGTTCTATAATGATTGAGGACTTAGGTAGGTACAAGATTGGGATTTGTCAGCAGATAATTGATTACGTAGGTACGTCATATGTTATTGTGATATGTGATTGAAAATCTGAAATATGTACGAAGAAATAAACATGAATAAGGCCTCAAATAAGTAAATTGTATTAGTTTAGTATAGGTAGTATTTCCCTACTTTGGATATGCAGGCAATTAGAGCATTAGCTGACGCATTATTATTAAACCTAACGTTTAATAATATCTTAACGTTAACCTAACGTTAGTAAATTGAATATTTGAAAAATAAGTGTATTCCTCTGTACGAATATAGGTACCTATTTGGTTTTAAATTAAGTATTTTCCATCAATCTTTTACAACAAAGCAATCGAGCAAAACCAATTACACAAAGAATTTAATACACAACAAAGGCATGAAAAGTACTTCCAATTTAATCACGCTCAATCTCGTTTAGCGATTTTAATCCTACTCAATTTATTTTGTAGGTACCTAAATAAGTCTATGTCATTTACGGGAAATTTTTATGTTTTTTCTTTATTCACTGACACCGTAGAAAATCTATCTTTAGTTACACTAGCGGCATTGTTTAAGATAATTATACATTTTCATGGATACAATTGCTGTTAGATGTAAATAGGAAGTAAGTCTGTGAACAAAAGAAATCTAGCTAGCTTTGTTTTAGATAAGACCTCCTACGTGAAACACGATGTCTTGATAGAAAAAATCTAAACTTTAAAAATAAAACATTTAGAACGTGCTCACTCAGGCATTGAGTAAGACATTTTTATAGAAACATGTCTATAAAAATACACGATTATTGCAAGCTATAAAAACGTTTTTGTTTATGTAATACATATATCGGTTATTTCCATGGAAAACTCAATTGCTTATTCATTCTGGATTTTTTTAGTAGAGCTAGTTACAATTATTCTATACCTGTATTTAATTAGGTAATGTATCATGAGCGCATGAGTAACTATTTGCTGGTCACGTTTTTCTCTTCACAAAATCTAATTAAAAGAAGGATATAAAAACATTTTTGCATAAAATACAAGTAAAAAATAAAAGAAATTTTAGCGAAGTAAAATGGAAGCCGATCCACTGTGCCAAAGATTTTCCAAAGGTAACGTTGATAATTCTTATGTAGTAAAATCAAATATCACAAATTCACATCTAACTACTAACATAAATATACATATAGATATGTTTTTATGTTATGGACTGATAGCATTATGTTGTTATTTCAGTTCTTTTTGTTTTCTGCAAACATTGAGTTATTTTACAGATATAACGGTCAAAAGATTGTTTTAAAATAAACATTTTATTCCTTACTTACTTAATAGGCTTACCAACAGAAAATTTAATAACAGTTACGCTTGCTCATTCGCATATAATAGTCACACCGTCTGTTGTTTTTACATAATTGCAACATTGCGAGTGCATCTCCGACAGTTTTTACATCATAGGTACCAGAAAATAACAGTTTTCAATATTCCAAACCAGACAGATTTTAATTGAATGTCTCACAGCCAAATTGAAAATATAATACAAATATGAAACCGTGACCAATTTTGTGAATGTTCTTATTGAACAAAGGAGCAGGTACAGTCAATATAAAAATGTGTTTTTATATTTCACATAAAATAAATGAAATATCAAAATAATATGCACTTCTGCGTTACAAATCTAAGTTTCATAAACCATCATACCTACTCGAGAGATAAGCTGAATATTGTGTGATGTTACCTAGGTATAGATAGAATTATATATACGTAGGTATATAAAGTTCATTAAAATAGAGTTAATTTATTTGAGTGTCTGACAGTACTTTACCAGTAGGGGAGACAGGCAATACTGTATTATACAGATATCGTGGCAGCTTGTGTCCTTTTAACCTCGAAAGGACATTGACAGATGTCAGTTCTGTTGTGGTTTTGCGGGACAAAGATCTCCCTAAAAACTCAAGCCTAGCGTGTCATTAACCCACCGGATAGCGGTGAATTTAATATTATGTACCAATAGCATAAACTTGATACGTCAATGCTATGGAAATGGATTAGTGAATAAAACGTAAATCCCCAATGATACCGAGGTGATAATATAATGTCTAATTTTCCTTAAAACTTATCCTCAACCGGGCTATGTGTTAAATTACATTAGTTTACGGTTTACGTTACCTTAGTTTAAAAAGTGCACTCGCATCTACGTGGGCAAAACATTTTAAAATAAAAACAAACTAGGTATATTGTGGTTTAATAATATTTATCCACTGTGAAATGGTTAGTGTTTACGTGTAAATAATAATAATGATCGGTACGATTAATTAATCTACAATGGAAATGTGTGTGATGAGAGAACACGCTTAATACTTATCTACAAGCTTTTATTTAGCTTGTACCTAATGTTTATATGTATAAGTAAGTAAACAGTTTTCACCAAAAATTACACGGAACCACTACTTACATTGAAATTTAAAATGACCGGCTGACCGATCAATTTCTAATACAAACGTAATAGGTACAAACAATATTCTATCAAATTGTGTTGATTCGGATTATTATGCCGTTACTCTAGGTAACGTACTAGGTAAAATAATAGAGCAGGACTCTATTATTTCATTAAAAATAAATACTTCACTGGATATAAATGTAAGACAATGCAATTCTTGATAACTTTACCAAGTTTGGAACGATTTTCCAGTTGTTTATTTTCAGTGAAGTAGTAGTAGACGAAATGGCACGCTAGGAACGAAGATTAACGGTATCTTAATCCGAATAATAACATTTGATAAAATATTGTTTGTAATACGATTTATTTTGTTATTCTTTTTTGAGGGCATTTCAAGCTCCGCCAAACTCAATATTCATTGGCAACTCCTTGTGATAAATATTACATAAAACCACGCATTGATTACGTAAAACGAGAACGATAATTACAAAAGTAATAAGTAGCTAGGTAAAAAAAATGATTACGAGTTCCGTATGTTAATTTATAATTTTGTATATCGTTGTTAAAAAAATATTTTTTTATAAAATTAATATTTTAAAATTATTAAAATATTTTTTTTTCTTATCCGCTCTGATATCATAGAGCATTTATTTTTTAATTGGCAGCGGCCACAAGTATTAGTCTTCGACCTCCGTGTTATAATAATTAACTAACACAACAAAATAAGTCACAATTAAGAGGGAACTCTAGCGGGCCTTTCTCCATACAAACGTATTCCGCTGTTTTCTTCGTGGATAATGGCTCTAGAACAATGATTTTTTCCCAAAACATCTAGGGCGTGCTATTACATACCCCTATTAATTCCTTTTTTCAAAAAGATAATTACTAAAAGAATTATAACAATCCAAAAACTCGAAAAAAAGGCCCGTTTTTACTGCCATGTTTAGACGACTATCAGACAAATTTGGTATATACATATAGGTATACTATTTCTCTAAATTTTGTTTCAAAATTTTTTTTGGATCGGTTCAGTTTTGATCTAGAAAACAGCGGAATACGAAACGATGTTTAGTCAAGATTTTTGTAGGTAAAATCAGCCTGAGCTGCAATTGTCCCTTTCCCACTTTACGGGTGGAGGTTGGAGTAACGACGACGGCAATAGTTTCTTCAAATACCTGTTTTTACCGACTAGAGTTCCCTCTTAAACTGAAGTAAGTACGTACCAGTGTTGTTGTACCAGTTACGTTTCGTTTCCTGAAAAGGAACATTTTTGGTGCAAAAGTTACATTTTGGGATCTATGATGTCGAATGACCTTTTTCTTAGCTCCTGATTTTTTCATTTGTTAAAAATGTGAGTTCAATTTGGATGCGTTCGTATACTGTTTGCAATAAAATAAAGAATAAGCAATGTCAACAATTTGCAAGTGTAAATGTGCGTTTGCGCAACATTGCGGCTTCAATTTTCGGACGGCACAGATACTTTATGATTTAGGCCTAAAATTAGACGTAGTGTACACAATTTAGTATGAAGGCACATGTAGTTCCGAGAGAGTAATCCTTATTTTTAATGTTTTTATTCGATTTTTGGGTCAATATTTGTATGAGAGTGTAACTAGCACAGAATAGTTAAATAATATAACTACGTCAATGATTACAATACAAATTGATAAAATGCGAGAGTAACTCTGTCTTTTTATTACGTTTTAATGATGTAACCCGCTTGATTTATATTGATATAGAGATAGATTGGACTTAAGCTACCTACCTTATATCTCAAAAGTTCTTTTGGATTGAGAGTGAAGTCGCGGGACACTGCTAGTTGTACATATTTGCTAACAGAAGTTAACAAATATGTACAACTAGCAGGCAGAAGCCTGCCATGGTAAAGTAAGCCACATCATATCGTCACTGTGTAAGGTACCTAACGCATCTTTTTGTTTTTTTTTTGCAATTTCCATGCTAAGATTATAAAAAAAACGACTTGCAGGCAGGATTCGAACCTGCGTCTTTTGGTTAGATACACCAGACACTATGAACTCTAAGCCACCGCGAGTCCCCCCTGCCATGTCGAATCTAACCAGAAGACGCAGGTTCGAATCCTGCCTGCAAGTCGATTTTTTCCTGGATAAAAAAAAAACCTAACGCATTTATCTAACTCATTGACGTCGCCTTGACATACGAATGGGTATTCAGCAATAATCGTATTAATTATAACATTGTTGGGCCAGGCGATAGACACCTTCACTTCGTGAGTTCGTGGTGCCAATATAGTACGAGGCAACTTTTTCACAATTGACCTTTTCACCATCACGCCTCTATTCTCCGAACGGCGAAAGGTTATGCAGAGATGTAGGTTCTTATATACACCTATAGTTTGCCTAGGGGCGAGCCTAAACTGCAAGCCATTTCTGAGAATTTCAAATAAAAACCCAATAACACTTTACATGACCTGGGAATCGATCCTTGGATCTCTAGCGTAGTCGAGTTTACGGCAACTGTAGTTGAAGTTAAGTTAAAGTCAAATTAGTCTTTTTAGTTGATGGTTAATTAGTTACCAAATAACTAAATATTAAACACGCACCGAATTTTTTATAGTTTCAACTCTTTGATTGATAGGTTCTCTGTATTATTTATAGCCAATAAGGCGCTTATTTATTTTCATTCATACAGTGTTGCCAAGGCGCACTCATTGTGTTTACGTTGCGTAGAGTATCGTAGTGGTATTTACTACTATTTACGTGAATCGTAGAACGAAATTCATTGTCCGAACTTTTCTTAACCAAAGACTATATTCCATTTTCAAAATAATGTGTTCTAAAGTTAAGATAATAACATATTTGAAATGAGTTCTTAGTCGTTGATACCTAATAATTATTTCCGCGATGAATTTTAAAAATTAAGGTATTTTTAAATAATGTTTCTATACAACGTATATTTTCATTGCTTCGCCGATCCTGTATTAAATAAGTATAGGTAAGTAGTTAATTGATAAATAACGTATTCCTCGTAGGAACCTACCGGTCTCCGCACAATATTTTGAAGGAACTCCTTAAAAATGTTTTGTTATTACCTGAAACCAAAAACATAGAGCTTAAATTTTTGAAAAATCTGCGTGTTGTTTTCAAGTTTCAAGGTGATTAAAAAAAACTAACTTTTAAAAATAAAATGGTTACTATTAGATCGTCAACAATATAAACAGTACATAGTTTAATAATGGCTCTCTTGAATATTCAGTGACACTAAAGATACTCTTAACTTGGCAAGATATTTTGTACAGAAGACAACAAAATTGTTAAGAAATAGGATATCGCCGTGGTGGTAGAACATACTGCAAGTAGTATGTTCCATAACCAATTTTTAAATTAAATAACAATCCATTGTCATAGACTCATAAATAGAAGTATCTTATCATCTTATTCGACATATTCTTCAACAATTATATTCTTAATCAATTACCATAAAGGATAGTTTATTTGTTTGTTCGTATTTTCTTATCGGCCATAAATCCCTTTCAATAAAATAAGATAATATAAGTTTTATTATTCGCTATTTTGAAATCTAAATGAATTGATGCTAATCATTGTGTTAGTAGGCACGCACACTAGACACAATCCATGATTGTAGAAGAAGCGCCACAACGTCTTTTAGTTTTGAGCTTAGGTATTGTAGAAGTAGATGTATGAAAATAATATTTTATAATAATAACACACATTATTTCGAGATTATTAAGAAATAATGAGAAATAACTTACTGTTTCCAATATATTTATTATCTTACCTCATTATATTATATTATCTAAATACTATTATTGGCGATAATTTTTAGTTGCATTTCTGATATAATGCAATGATTACAAAATTTATAAATTGAGAAAAATCAACGCATTCAGCACACATGAATAATTTATCTTTAATAAAATAAAGTTTAAACAAAGAATATTAATTAAAATCGTATCTGTTCTCTTTCTTCTACTTAGGTATTGAAATTGATGCTTTTCTTCTGCTGCTTATGGTTGCATAGTACCTAAGTTCAGTTATCTACATGGAAGCAAAATTGACATTATATCTCAATGATAAATAAATATCAACAACCTTTTCCTTCTAGCCCATAATCAATACAACAATGTTTTTTCAGTAGATTTAGTGTGCCTACTAACATACTTCAGTTAAATTAGTAATCAGATTTACAGACGTAAAGAACCGTATTTCCTACAATAGAATGCGAAGCAATTCAATGGTAATTGAAATCGATTTCATTAAGGATTACATCACAATGAAACGTAGGCTGCTATTAAATGGCTGACCCTTAGAGTCAGATAGGCTTTATGTATGTACCTATTTACGAGTTAAGTACCGAAGTACTTAGTTTACATGCATCCGCTCTCTCAACCATTCCTGCTTCTATAACATCTACACTCTACACTGCTGGTCCCGACTGTTCGAAGGATTTGGTTTACGTGGTATACCTACAAGTAGAAGAAGCTGGATCATTAGTGACTCCGTCAAATCTGTTAGATTCGAGACAATCATAGCACATTCTGAAAAAAGGGAGCTGATTTAGGAATTACTTTTCTTTCTCAGCTCCCTTTTCCCAAAATGTGTCGGAGTTATTGCGAATCTAAGTAGATAAGCCGTGATAGCCTAGTGATATGACCATTGGACTGCCAAGTGCTGCATGCACCTCTACCACCACTTTTAAATCCGAATAAGTATTGTGGATTGTAAATTCATCAAAGTACATGTCATTATTAGACTTTTATAGAAAAATTACTTTGTTGCAGAAGAATCTTTGGTATGTAAAATACAATTAATGTATAATGAACCTTGTAATTAAAAGATAATAGTTCAAATTAGAAGGCTGATATAACACTGCCGTAAATGCTAGTTGTTATGTATTCAAACTAAAAATGCTTCATAGTTTTTTTATATAATGACAGAAACAAAAGAGCATTAAGTACCTTTTTTTTCTATTTAATAGCCATTTGGGAAAGGATTTCTTTTACACACAGCTATTGTCATCATAAAGTCACCAAGGTGCCAAACTGACAACACAAGGATAGAAAGTGAAATCTATTTATGAAGTGCCGTTCACTGGTTGCATTTCTGACTAGCAGTTATATTTATTTAAAGCAATAACTATTTGCGGACGTATTGTTTGTTCCAGAGAAAAACGAGTCGTCGAGCCAAGATTAGAGCTATCGACAGTTTTTCTGATAGCTTGTTTTTAGAATTTGTTGTAAATAGATTCTAATCAATACTGTTTGTATATAAGTATCTTTTATCGAATTGTATGTGACCGTGAGCATACTATCAGAGGATAAGAAGATTGTTAATCGAATGTGGATTTTTTGGCACGCGTATTTTAAAGCGCTTCGGAGATCCGGTTTATCTATATTAGGTGTAAAAAAATTGCTCGTTTAATGTGATTTTGTTTAGAAAAACACACTTGACCTACCTACTGCTAATCTACAGTAAAGTGTACTAATTCATGGTATAGGTACACGGCGTCACATATAAAGCTATACCTTTAGATCCTGTCGATGATTTTTGTAGAGCATCTGTAAATACACATGTTGTGGTGTGTATTATTTATAATAATAAATATTTTTCATACATAATCAACCCATTACATTGTCCGAATATGAGGGATTAGGCTTATAGTCCACTCCGGTCTGCAGACTGCACAAGCCGTCAAGAAAGACAAAAAAAAGGAATTACAGTGTAAACGTAGCACCTGATTGCTGTCAACTGTAATTCTATTCAAAAAACACATCCACCACAGATAACAGACATCCACTATTCAATGATATCGTAAAATAATTAAATGCAATGTATCATTGCGTTCACGGAATCCATCTCGGGTGCTAGACAAGCGAAAACTTATAGCATCTTTATGCTCTATTGTAAATGTATAGGTAATTGGAAGTTTGCACGAATAGGAGTTTGGTACAGTTAAATATAAACGGTTTCTATAACGGAGAGAAGCCTTGTTCAACCTCATTCTCACAAATCGAGCTGCGACAAAGACGAGCCAAGAGAAATACCCGTTCGATGGCTTTCTAAACATTGGTGTTCAGTTTTATATTGAACTGTGGTGTATTCAAATCTACCCTTTCGTTTATAATAAAAGGAAAACGATAAATCAACATTCATCCATTCATTTATTTCCAAACAACATAGATTAACAATCAGCCGTGTATTAAATCAATTGGAAAAACGAAATTAACATTTGAATGAATGTTGTGAGCAGTGTTGCTTTGAAATGCCATCCTTTGCGTTTTATTCTCCTCCTGTTTCCCGAACACGCATTTCGAACCTACCTCGAAGATATGCAACGTTGTTCTATGAATACGACATCAAGAAATGCAATGCATTGTCTCAGAATTCTCCATTGCTTCGCATTGCATAGAAATCTAGCGCCTGTTACCACTTGATTTATGTTGACATGGAAAATGTATGTGGGCAACTGGTTGTTCACGAGTACGCATTCATGGTACACGTGCCGACTCAATAAAGTACTCATAAATCAAATTGAACCAATACAAGGCACCGGTGTAAGTGCATCGTTGCATACGCACTTGACATGCATCGAATCGGCGAAACTAATGCATGATAAGAATGATTGACGTGTGACCTTAATTTTCCGAAGACTTACACTTTACTGACTACAGTGCGCCACTTATAAAGATGAAGTCATAAATACATTTGGTTCTTTGGTTTATGTTTTGTTTTAAAACAGTGTGTAGACACCATAGTTATTCAAGTGCCCATTGAATTACTTCATACATACCTACATATTCTGTATAGGCACCTACTAGGTAGGCAGAAACTGGAGACCGCAATTTGCTAGGAATCATGGATACTTCTTTTACTTATTTCACTTCATAGATATGTTCGCCGGTTGCGAGTACTACGCACCTGACCTTTGTGGAAGGACCTCTCCCGAACTCTGCCGCTGACATTGGCCTTATAAATTCCTTTAGTTACCTACTTTATCAGTGAGTGTTATCTGACTACATAAATAATCCGATTCACTTAAAGGTTTTCCTCTATATCAGCTCTATAGTGATTACCTACTATTGTCGAATTTTAACGGTGGCGCGGCGGTGCGTCAAACGTTAGTTTTGCAAAATATTTTGAATCTTTGTGACATAAACAACGTACATATTTACAACGTGCCACTCTATGACGCGTGTGGACATGCAAATATTCGCACTGAATTCGATGTACACAGATGGTGAGTCCAAACAATGGCAGGCGCGCGTCATTAGGATATACAGCATTTTAGTCGAGGACAATGGCTGTCGGCTCGAGGTGACATGACCGATTCGAATTCTGCAAACAGTCAATCGTCCGATCGGCACCTTGTTAAGGTTAGCACCCATTTTTTCCTCACTTATGTAGATACAATATGAGACCTTATATCAAAATTAGTGTTACAATAAAATTGCTAGAGGCTTATTACATTGTAAACTGCGTGTTTTTTAGTCTCTTAAATTTTCCACCAATTGCAATATGATTAAAAGCTCTTTAAAGATTTCCACACTGTAAGAAATCATGTCCTACTAATATTATAAATGCGAAAATTTGTGAAGATGGATGGAGGGATGGAAGTTTGTTACTCTTCACGCCAGAACGGCTGAACGGATCCAGATAATATTTGGTAAGGGCGTCGGACTTGCGATCATGTGGTTGCCGGTTCGAAACCCATTGCTCTACCGACGTGAACCCGCTCGTAGCGCAAGCATTTCGTCATCAATACAAGCTTAGTACGAGGGATTAACAAGAATATTAATAATGTGCGACCAACATTGCTTGCTAGTAAGCTTTTTTAAGAAAAAAAAAATTGGTAATTCGTGACACTTGATAGTAATCTCTATTTACAAATTACTAAATTAGGTACTAAATGATCCATTCGTCAAACTGTCTCTTCGGTATAGCGATGGTAAGCGCGGCTGTCGGGCGTGAGGACATAGTTTTGCTCATGTTGAGCAGAATGTCATTCATTGTTATTTCTACAGAATTTTATAAAATACCTGGAGTTTGGATTTTTTCCCTGGTTCTGGAAAAGGCTCGTACTAGGAGGTAACATTGGTATCTAAAACCGCCGTAATGTAGGTAGTTGTTTATCAGTTAAACACTGACTAAGTTTGCGTAATATGCGTTCATAAATAATTATTAAGTAATTTTTAATATAATTAATTATTAATTATTAAGTAATTACGATTTTTTACAAGTCTTGTGAGATAGGTGTGTTTATCAAACTATTAGGAATTTTTAATATTTGCAAACATTTGAGCATATTGTTTGAACCACAAAAGAAAATATGTAAGTTGATACCTAATATCCTAAAAGCATCAATCTTCGATGACTCGACTCTAGCCCCGGTCAAAATTAATGATTGCTGGTGTTTTATAGATTTGCGAATGATAAAACATAGTTATAGATATAGCACAAACAATTTACATGTTTCTTCTATCATCTACCTTTTAACAAAAATATTATTCACTGTAATTTTGCCAAACATAATATATCGTATGCACATTAAAATAACCAGTATTGTAAATTACTTTAAATTTCACATTTGTGTAAAAAGCGTGAAGGTGTTTTTTTTTATGAATAGTTCAACCTATGCTAGACCTTTTTGTTTATTCTTACAAGCTGAAATTAATGAACCTTCGTGGTAAATTATTGGTAGTATTTATTAACTGAATGGAAATATAAGTCTTTTTCGGCACGTTTGGTAAATAAAGTTAGTCTCTGTATTTTTATATAAACAGGATTCAGTACATTATGTGGAGCACTTTGTAAGTGTCATTACGGACAAGATTTATTTTCAAACAATTTCTCGCTTTCTCGTGTAGGCGTTGGTTTGATACTATACTGGTGGGAAAGGTACCCAACTCGTTTGTCTAGCTCTAAGAAGAAAGAGCTAGACTAGAAGCTGACTCTATTTAGGCCTTAAGATACAGTTAAGGCAATTCAGAGATGATCGCTGTTTAAGTCCTTATACCATATTTGTCAATGGAAAATTGCCGCAAGATATTTTAGACCTTATATGAAAAGAAACAGCCTTATAAAACGTATTAAGGACACAACACACGCATTAATTTGTTTTTTTTAAAAAAAGCTTACTAGCAATGCGGGTCGCACATTACTAGTATTCTTGTTAACCCCTCGTGCTAAGCTATATTGCTTGTGTTACGAGTGGGTTCACGTCGGTAGTGCAATGGGTGGGGTTCGAACCGGCAACCACATGATCGCAAGTCCGACGCCCTAGCCATTAAGCCGCTTCAAATTACTAAACAATGAAGATTATATAAAATTTAAACCAGGTTTTAAAATTTCTTACTTTCATTAAAATGTTGCCAGTAATGTTTATCTTCAGCAAGTTTTAGGTTCGACGACTACGCGTGTTGCGTGCTTAGGGAAAGTCGTTTACTATAAGTTCTAGATATTTCTTTGCATAGGTAATTGAAATAGTTCTCAGACCAGATTTAATACGCAAATAACTATTGACGATAGCAACATAAACCATTAGTGACACTAGGTTCCGTTTCCTCGTATAACCTACTATATACAGGTAAGTTTATTTTCCATCATCGAATTCTAATTAGGAATGCAAAAAATTGTTGATCAACATTATAGTCATGATGTCAAGTCAAGTCCTTCCTTCCTCATATCTAACTTAACATCCTTGCGTTCTGATAACAGGAAAATTATATTGATGAGAGTAATTTAAAATAAGTAGGTACTGATAGGCGCATGTAACAATACACAATTGTTATAGTTAGGTATATGCTTATCTATGTTACAATTTGTATCAAGTTACAAAATTAAGAGTAAGTAAATACTTAAGTAGGTACACAATTTCCGTGTGTAATAAATGTTTATGAACCTACCTAATTGACTAGTGGTTGAGTTAGATAGCGTTTCATGACCGCGTGTTGATTTGAAAAAAATCGTGCTTTGACGCTATTTAGTCGAACAACACGTCGCCGCGTCCGCAGCCGAGCAGCGTGGCCGAGTAACCGAGTTGGACCATTTGCAACATGTTACCAAAAGATAAAAAGAAATATAAACGAGTTCAACAAATTCGAGGAAGTAGCGGAACATTATTACGGTTTTTGAGTGACTTGGCGTCGTTGCCCTGCGCAGGATATTGTCTGTTGCTTACGTCGCGTCGTGCGCGAGAGCACACCACAGGCTCACAGCTGCACAACCCGCACAGCTGCCAGATAGGCAAACATGGACAATATCATTGTTGTTAGTTCGTCATTAAAATTACCTATGTGTGCTCTTCAACATCCACAATTTAATAAAATGCGTGTTACACGCAGTTCTCAATCTCAAGTATTCAATCCATTACGCGGTTACGCCTCGCATCAGTTTTATTCTAATTTCTACGGAACTACTCATTTTCAGCGGAATTAACGAACTGTATTAAAATAGTTGAATTGACGTATAACTTACTGCGTATAAATAAATACTCAGTAAGCTCATGACGTAACTAGCGTCTAGGAAACGATGTGACGACATAATGTTTGAAATTGTTCAAGTAGGTAATGGGAGAAACTCTCATCATATTCAATGTCATCTATTTACGTGATACAAATAGTAAGTAGGTACTTAATAGTTTTTTATACAAAAAACAATGATACAAGGCATAAAGTACGATCATTTAGGTACTGATAGCACCGCAAGGAATTTTTTATGCTGTCATTATAAAGCTATAAACATTATTTTTGAATTTCGGGTTTTTCTAATGCCAATAGAGTAGGAAGGCTACTTTGAGGACACACAAGATAATAGAACAATTACCTAATTTCGTACTATAACATGTATAGGTATCAGGAAAAATATTCCATATAAATATATGACATTATTTACGTAGAATGGTTAATTGTGCTGCAAATATGTAGTCGATGGGTACTTAATCAATTCTACACATCTCAATCTATTGTCGAGTACCTACCGACACCTATGACTTTAGAGCTACTGATTATGTGATTTATATGTATAAGGCAGGTAAGGAAAGCAATCATTACCATGCAAACGGTTCCATCTTTTTCGTAAAATTACTAGGGGCCCAGGCCCTCGCCATATACGGCTATAAAATTTATAGCCGTATATGGCGAGGGCCTGGGCCCCTAGTAATTTAGGTATATAGGTACTTTATGTACTTTATAGTAATTATTATAATCATAAAGTACCTATCTCTAAGCTTTTTTCTTCTAAAAGGGCTCTAAGCTCTGCAGCCCAAAGTAAACAAACAATGGTATCGTTGAATTAAAACGTGCTTTTGAATCTGAAACCGCAAACGTTTTAAGAAGTTCGTCGGATACATCGATTAGTCATTCATTTCTCGACGATACACTCATCCCAGACGAGTGTTGCAAGAGAAATAAACTTGTATTTTTTGTGTGAAATGGTCTGTCAAAAGGAAGAATGATGAATGAGCACGAATGTGGGTCATTGGTCGCGTGGTAGGATCAGATGTGACAGTCCAATTAACACTGCGAGTTGAATAGACATTTGCATGTGTACAGAACCCATATCGGCAACGTTTTCGTGACATATGGTAACGGTGAATCTAATCTCGAAATAATTCAACACTATCTGATAAGGCCATATACAAATAAAAGTTACTATAACATATCTAGTTATATTGAAATAAATAGAGGTTAGTAGTCAAGTTCCTTGTAACAAAGGATTTGACTACATATTTTAATAATGTTGATGCTACTAAGTAAATCATCTCTCCATACATAGGTAATTTATTCCAACTGTTTTTATCACTACTGCCGCTCTCGATTTAGGTCCGTCAATGCAATGATACTTGGATAAAACGAATGTATGTAATATGTACCTAATCAATTGGTTAGGTTTTTGATTAGGTACATTTGCAATAGGTACCTACATACTGATTTTATTTATCTTATCTATTTTCTGTCCTTCAATAATGACAACATACCGTGGCGTGACAGACATGATCGGCAATGATCGATGATGGCCGAATTTTGGTAAAATGGATAAAATGCTGAAGGTACTTAAAACTTTTCAGAATGTTTATGTAGACAGGTAAATAAGACCTAGACCTCTTTACTTATTACAAAGCTTTATTAGATAATCAGTAATTAAACTCAGGCATGCTTTGTTTAATTAATTTCAAAATAAGATTTAATTAAAACTTGGATTAATAAAATGGTATATTAAAAGTGTAGTTACTACGACATATATTTATACTTATATCTACAAACGAACGCACATCATATCTAGATTGTTGGTGGGTATTTCTGGATGTGAAGGTACCTATGCAATCAAAATCATCAAAACGATGATCATCGTAACACAGTCTACAGTGTTACGACAGTTAAAAACGTAATTAGCTCGGAGTTAAATCTAAATTAAATGAGAATGCTAGGTAGCTATTTATAGAATTGCATTTCATTAAACTGTCGCACCTGAAATCTTTAAGAATCTGCGTGTCTATTCAGTTTTCGAATTCTATGAAAGCATGTAGGTAGCTAAACCTTGTACCTCATTGAACATCAAATAATATAATAATTAAACAACTACGCTTCTTGTCGATCAATAGTAATATGAGATACTGAACTTCTGAATAGATAATGTAAGGAGAAAAAGATACGTGCAAGGCGTGATGCGTCGACAAACGCATTGATAGCTAGCGTGAGCTGGCCGGGCGCGGGGGGTGAGCTCGGTTGCAGTTACAAAGGGCCGATCGGCCGTTGCCCCCACTTGCAAAGGTTCCTTTTTTATGTCTGCCCTATTTAGAATTAGTTTCCGATGTATTTATACTATGAATTCCTACATCAAGTATAACGACCGAGGATTCTTACGTTATAGTATTCTGTATATTTGGGCAGGAAGGTGTATGTATTAGCTGTATAGTATTCATGATCAAGTGAGAAATTCCTATAATGACAAATTATCATAATTGTTATATCTATTTGTATCGCTAATTATACATTTCCATGAAAGCTTGCACATTGTTACTGGCATAATCAATTTACATTTAACAACTAATTAGCAGAACTTGATGGTGACCACGTAATAGTTTAAACGTGTTATTAATGCAAAACCAAATGGAGGTTCCTAATGATCGGTTGATATTTTTATAGCCTTATGCGATTGTGTAATGTAAAAGGTTGGTATTCAGCAGCTTGCTTATAGGTTGTTCAAGACATAAACATGGACTTTGTTTTGCATGGTTTCTTCTGTTGATTCATGTAGCGGCTGCATGTTTAATACAAGACAATATAGGACACGAATCCCTCTTACTCATCGCTTCAAAGAATCCTTCCTTTGTTTATATTTTACATTTATATCGCTCATCACATGGCCTGTAGTGTCCTCTTTAACACACAATTTTAGTATCCATTAGGTTTACCACGGAATTAGGCAGATGAACTGCGATGAACGGTTCAGATCTGGGTGTCCGGTCTTTGAACTCGAGAGCGGGATGCCGAGATTGTTTAATGACAACAAATAAAGCATCGATGCACAGCTGTCGGTCGGTTGTCGGCTTGCATGCGAGGGACCCGTGGCTAGAGGGAAGGGCCAGGTAGTCGTCTCGGCATATTTCATTTAATCTGCTCCTTTATTATTGTACTACAAGGATTCAAATTAAAAAATACTGCGCTCTACCTGAAGCTTTTTAGTGCCGCAAAAATTCAAATATCTACGTACTTATCAGAAACCGATCGTCTACTTTTTAAATTACCTACGTAATAGCATTTAAATATGTAGTTTTGCTAAGTGAATGTACAGTAAAGTGTAGATAGGTACCTACTTAGTGTTCAATTGTAAAGGACTTTCGCTCGCCAATGAGGTACGGGCGTTGTTTCTGTAAAGCTGGTGCGTGGTATAGATGCAGATTCTCACCTATGTGCGCCAGGTCTATGATGGGTATTTCGCAGCGCGAGAGCAGGCTCTCCTCTTGCTGGGCCGCCATTGTCGTCGCTTGATACAGCAGCTCTGATTCCCGCACGCCGATCGCTCGTTTAGTCAACACTCCTTATCACTCGACTCCCACAGTAATTAGCAATTAGCGAACGCGACACCGAAAGATAATTAAAAGTAGAGAAACGATATAGATAAGCACTTAATACACCGTAAGGATACAACCTAAACGTTAAAGTTTATTGAAGTTATGAATGGTCTTTTGGTTATTCCTGGTATAGAAGCGTTCAGAACTCATTTGCATAACCTTGTAGTTCTTGCTCGAGGCGTTCAGCGATCTGACGTAGCAGCAATAAGCTATTCTGACTTGACACATTAAAAATTGGTTTCCGTTGCTTTTCTCACAGTAAGTAACTATGTGGTAAGGTTGCTCCAGCGTGTGCGACCCGACGGCGTCGCGCGCCCCCCGTCCCTCACAGCTGGCGAGTTTCGAATGTCTCTCGTCGAATAAACTGGCTCACCGTGTGCGATGAGCGTTACCCTGGCGTCCGATGTCGGCTCTCACTTGTATATCATCGCGCAGACTTTCGCAACCGAGTGGCGTGTCGAAACAGCTCTGCCTTGAGCACGCTGCTGTGAGGAGAAAGCGTATTGTGTGACGGGTGTGCGCGAATAGCTCGCCGTTCAGACTAACACTGGCGGTGTCGACTGTCGAGGCGCTCGGGCACTGTGACTGCTAGACTACTGACTCACGCGGCCGGCGGCCCTTGATCGCGGCTCACTTCGCACCACTAGTGTGCGGGGAGGCGGCGTTGCCCTGTGTTGGCGCCGTTGTAACTTTGATTATAACCTCGTCTTATTTGCCATTCACTTGCCGTAAACGTAGACTGCCAAACTTGTTGTTATCAGACCAATCTAAAATGAACCCTATCTGTAATAAATTAAGGTTCATCCTAATATGTTGTTATATGTTAATGCATGATTATCAGTAACAACACATCAAACAAACCGATGAGGCATTAATTAAGTCCTAAAAATGACTGATAGGGACCGCCACCTACACTACAATATCGGAAAAATATTGCTTTAAGCGACATCTAGGTAAGTATCATTACAAATATTTACGGGTTGAAATAAAAAATAAGCATTTAATTTAGTGTTTATATTTTCCAATACTACGAGACTATGTCACTTGGAACCGACACATCCGCTTCTATATAATAAAAATAATATTTTGTTAAACAATGTATAAAAATATAGGACGCAAACCCCTTCTTAGACGACGTTGGCCTTGTAAATACGTCAATTCACAATTCTAGTTTAGTTGAATAAATAATTAAATGCTTCAATTTAAAGTGAGATTGTTTTATTTATATAGGGTTGGTAGCATTAATTTACAGTTGAGTGTTGCAGTTTCATTTGAGGCATCTTTCGAAGTATGACGAGCCAACGTATCCGCCCCGCATCGCCCTCTGCACGTGCTGTTCAAACAACCTCCTGTTACTTTGCAGTTCGTCAGCGGCCTCTTTGTTTAGAGGATCCTCGGGATTTGGTTCCTGTAAACAAACACAGATCGAACATGAAGTACAGGTCGCCGGTACACCTTTTTTTAATGTATATACGGAAAATCGTCATGGATCGTCCGCCGCTGGGAAAATGGCCTTCACTTGCCCAACTCGGCCCATGAAACTCATGACCATATTCGCCACAACCTTGACATAGTTATTAAACATTTTCTAAACTGATAATAACAGAATTATTATCTTTTGTTTTCGGAGGCTAATGCCACTTTTTGGTTTCAACGATTGTTTTTTCTACTGGGGATTGAAGTTTGACTTATGATCCACAGAAAACAATCCAGAGATATGCTATTAATTTCGGCCGTAAGCCATCAGAGTTCGTTCCTAGTTGCCCTGTTCATCTAAAAATAGTCTGTGACCAAGTAATGTAATATTATAGACCATAGTTAGCTGAAAGAGGGATACTCGTAATACATGTCGTGGATAGTATCCAGACAAAGTTCCTAGATACATTTCGGAGAGTGCGCATCAGATCTCCACGATGTTATTTCCCCTTGCTCTTTCTACTATCGGACGACCTGAAGCACAAAAAAGCGACATCGATTCATGGTCGATATTCCGAAAACCCGAACGAAACTTTTGCCGCCGAAATGTGGAAAACGCTACCCGAGTGGTTCTTCCCCGGTAGATATAATCTGGGTGTCTATGAATCACGAGTGAGTAAATCGGTTTCTTCTAGGCAAGCACGCTCCATCGTAGGTCGCAGTGTCGCTTAACAGCAGGCGAACTGGCCATTAAGCGTAAGGCGTATCAAGAATTAAAAAAAAACTAGATAACGACTCGTCATTTAAAAAGCAATGATGACGAATATGGCAATTGAAGACCTATTTTACAACCCCTATTTTACCTATTTTAAATTGGTTAACAAAAATAGACAATGACTATTCAATTTAAGTGAACACATAACATTATCAAAATAAGAGTTACTTCAATTGATTAGTCATTGTCTATTATTCTTAACCAATTTCTTGAAGTAGTGTCTGCTATTGTATAGGTAAAATATGGGCTTGCTTATGTAAATCTGATTTTAAAATTATTCTTATACGCTTTATTGTCTGTGGTGATATACCTAAGCTAAGCTAAGGGATAGTGAGCAAAGCTTGAAAAAATAATCTAAGGGGCAGCAAAATAACCTACGGTATATTATGCACAGATGCACTGCCACATAAATTTCAGTCAACAATAATTCCAATCAAGGTTCAATGTTTTTTTTACTAATTGCTTGTAAGGCTAACTAGCGGTATATAACAGGGACAACAGTTTTTTTTTTTTATGTGATAGCATGCAAACGAGCAGACGGATCGCCTGATGGTAAACGATCACCGCCGCCCATGAACACCCGCAACACCAGAGGAGTCACAAGTGCGCTGCCGGCCTTTTAAAAGGGAGTACGCTCTTTTCTTGAAGGTTTGAAGGTCGTATTGGTCCGGAAATACTGCAGGCGACAATTCATTCCATAGTTTTGTTGTGCGAGGCAGAAAGTTTCTAGAGAAACGCACAGTTGTGGACTGCCAGCCATCAAGATGATGGGGATGGAACTGTTGTCGCGTAGAACGATGGCGAAAAGAGGCTGCAGGGATCAATCCGAACAATTCCTCGGAGCACTCCCCATAGTATAGGCGATAGAGGAAAAAGCAAGAAAAAAGTGGGTAAATCCTTCTAATATACCAAAAATAATCTTAAGCAACCTATGATAAATTATGGTATTTAGGTATTACTTATGTCTCTCTCAGAGCTGGCTCATGAAAGTTTATCATGGGTGTGCACAAAAAATCAACCGAATTGAGAACCTCCCTTCTTTATTTTAAAGTTGGTCTAAATAGAAGCATAGCTGTATTACGTAGTTACCATTTATCTATAACTGCCTCACTAATCTAGTGTTCGTTGCACGATAGCTAAACATGTGGTCCCGGGTTCAATTCCTAAATTTAATTTAACAATTTTTAACTAAATAATTCTTAAAAAGATATATTAATATTCAATCAACACAAAATTGCATAACCGTAATATTCGCGCCTAAGTGAACTCCAACTGCTGTTTATTTGTTTTTTATCAGAGCGGCAACACCACAATATAGCAAGGAGATATCTGGCAACGCCATGCAGAAGCACCACTCTAGATTTGCCTAATTTCTCATACAAATCTTACTTTGGCTGACTAACCAATTAGTTGTAAAGAGGCTAACTAATAGACCCACTAGTTCGCCAAGCCGATCATGGTTTCAGGGAATATCACAATCTGTGAGTGTATGGCTATGGCACTACCGAGTTTGTAGTTATACATTAATACAGGTGTAATGTTCTAAATCAGTAATAATTCTTTGGCCGAAACTGTAAAAAAAACATTATTTAGGATTTTACGTTAGCATCATCAATTACACATTTACTTACCAAGAATAAATACTGGAGTCCATAAACTATAGAGTTGACAGTAAGCACAGGTTTCCAGTCTTCTCTTAGGATGTTGAGACACACATTGCCCTCCAGGTCTATATTAGGGTGGTATACTGCTGTTTCACATTTCACCTTGGGCGGTTCATGTGGATAGTTTGGTCCTACCTGAAAAATAATAGTTCACAGATTTATTGATTTTCACCACAATCAATGTGAATGACGAAATGTGAATACCAAATAAGGAATAGCTATTTTAGCAGTACTATTCAGAATGGTCATATATTATGCATGTAACAATTAATGCATTGTAATTCTATATTGCATGATAGGAACGGCTCATAGTAAAAGCAATCATTTGGAATTTTGGATAGAACCAAGCAGTCTAAAATATATGGGCTGACAACAGATTGTCAGGAAATGTAGGTAACTTGTCTGTTGTTTTAACACCTAAAAGATTCAGGTTATTTTTCTGCTCTCAGGCACATTGGAAGACAGTGGTCCCATAAGTGCATGATAAAATAAATAAAAAATGCATTTATTTTCTCATCACAAATGATTGGTGGCATGTAGTGGTTGAAACAATAACGGTAATAGCAATATTTGTGAGAGACTGGTGCCCGAGATAGGCATAGAAAATCCTGTGTTACGGTCACCAGGCTAACACAGATGAACATGATGACAGATGGCAGACAGAACATGTAAAATTACTTAACAGCAATTATTGTTTTATTATTACCTTAAAACTAAATATAAATCTGCCCCCTCTATAGAATCCTTCATCAGGGCATATGATAAGTTTGAAATTCAGTAAATCATCTGGATCTGGAAACTCTGTGTTGCATGTCTTAGGCAAATTCAATTCATTCAAATCTGAAAATAAAGTACAGAAGTTGTTTTATGTGTAAATACAGAGGTCATGCACCTTTTTAAATCCAAAAACTAGGTTTTTAGTAGGTATATTTACTATAATAATCTGTGTACAAAGAAAGGCTCATGATCTCTCAATATTTAAAAACAAAATGCTAAGTGTATATACGTCGTCGTAACCAGTTTACATCAACTCATCAGTAAAGTTTTAAAATAACAATGAATACACAACGCGTAAAATGTTCTATTTTCTGTACTTTACCTTTTGTAATCCGCAACTGAGCGGCTGATGCTTTTTTTTGTGAACCTCCTGCTCTTGCTGAGCCTTCCTCATCTTTCTTTTGTTGTTTTAATGAAAAAAGTTTAATCATTGTCCTAACTAATCGATAAAATAGAAATTATTAGAAATAAAACCACGATCTATTTTGACAGCTTAAATTTTTGTACGAAACATCAATCAAAGTAGATTGCAATTTGTAAATAAAATCCTTTTATTTTATTTGAGTGGCAAACTTACTAAAAAGAAAGATATTTTTAACCAATCATCATTATTTTGTTTACGATCACAAAATTTACAACTAAGAATCCAAATAAGATTAATTATTTTAAGGCTGACCGTTTCGCTCAGCCCGCCAAATTCAAATTACAATTGGTTTTTCGCAATTTGTAGGTCTCTAACACATTCTAGATGCCTAGCTGTAGTAATTGCGGCATTAGCTTAGTGTTAGAGACCTACAAATTGCGAAAAACCAATTGTAATTTGAATTTTGCGGGCTGAGCGAACCGATCAGCCTTATGTACCTAAATGTGTTAGAGACCAATATGTACATACAAGTACCTCCAATCTTTTTGGCCGGGCTGAACATAGGCGATTAGGCACGAGTCGCTGCGCAGTCCCACCGCACAACTGTATTATTATTAGAGTCCGACCGAAACTGGTTTTCCGGCCGAAACCGAAACCGAATATTCGGCCGTGGCTTCAGTTTCGGCTGAAACCGAAACTCACGTGGTATTAGGAAATTAAGTGGAAACAGTATATTAATTTTGCTGTAATCACATTTTTGGTGCAAAAGTTACATTTTTCATTATTCTTTCTTTTTCTTTCTTTTGTTAAAAAACGTTGCCCCACACTAGGGTGTTTTTTCCTGTATCGTGGGTGCGTTTACAAACACAAATTCTCACATACACAAACGCCCAGACCCGGAACAACTACCTGTAGATCATACAAATATTTGCTCCGTGTGGGGATCGAACCACGGGATCAAACACGTGTCGCAGAAGCCGATCGCTCAGCCGCTACGCCAAACGTGTCGTCGTTATTTTTATTTACGTGTCTTATTGGGATCTATGATGTCTAATGACCTTTTTTTAGCTCCTGATTTTTTTCATTCCGTGTTCTCTTACCGGGAAGCAAAAACGTGACTTCAATTTGGATGCGTTAGTATTAGTATACTGTTTGCAATAAAAATCTAGTATTACAAATCTCGTTTTTTTCAAAAGTTACGAATAATGCCTTAACTATAAAAATTACTTACAAGTTACGCGAGGGGGTCAAAAGTTTTGAAAAATGTAAGAAATGTAACCATCTGGCAACACTGTTGTGTTGCTACAGAGCTATTCGAACGGCGCACGACAATTACCGAACAGGGCCGCCAGCGTCCGCCAAAGCGTTGCCGCGAGAAACGAAGTTAGGCAAGCGTGTACGACAACTTCCGAAACCAGTTTCAACCAATTTTGGCCGAAACTGCCGCCGTAACTTGATTTTTGGCCGAAACTCGGCCTAAACCGAAACCGAACTTTCGGTCGGACATTAATTATTATACTCTTTGCCCACCGCGGTCACCCGCGCGCCGCCTCCTTCCCGCTCGCGTCCTTGCAACTGTGTGAGTGTTACATCCGTACGTGAAACACATGGGCATTGCATTCTGAGAATACAGTAGAGTTCAGTCAGAATCGTTCATATCGTTTTTGTTATTTCGTTATTGGTAGCTGTTAGTGTTTTTGCTATTAATATCGTTATTATTGTTCGTTATTGTTTTGTTATTATTGTTTATCGGTATCGTGTTTTTGGATTGGAAGCCATTATGCAATAAATTAGATAAATAATATCGCAGGAATATAAGGAAAGCGACAGAATATATGATAAATTTGACTGATGAATTGTGTATTCATAACTTATCATACCGTCACGCCTGTATTTCCCGAAGAGTTAGGCAGAGGCTTACTAATGTACACCCACAGTTCGCCAGTATGTTTGGGTCCCATATAATAGGGGGCGACCCTATTGCCATTATCCGGGCACAAATTCCAAACTCCGAGCTGCTACTGGGAATTTCATAGAAAAACCCAATAACACTTTGCTCGACCTGGGAATCGAACCGAGGACCTCTAGCATAGCAGTCGCGCTCAGGACCACTGGGCTAATGAAGTAGTTGAATTGTGTATTCGTGGAAGCAAAATAAATCGGATGAATCAGAAACGGGTTTTGAAGACGAAGACTGACGAAGATCATTCTTCCGATGGAACGGACCTGTTTTTATGGGTGTGACATATTCCTGCTCGATATTTTTTATCTACTTTTTTGCATAATGTCTTTCAATCCGATAACGCGATACCGACAAACAATAATAACAAAACACTACCGAACAATAATAACGATAATAGCAAAAACACGAACTACCATTAACAAAAACGAAATGAACGATTCTGAACTCGACTGTATTCTCAGAACGCAATGCGCATGTGTTTCACGTACGGATGTAACACTCACACAGTTGCAAGGAAGCGAGCGGGAAGGAGGCAGCGCGTGGATGAACGCGGTGGGCGGGCGCCCCGTGCACCCGCGCTCTTCCATCTTCCCCTAAGATACCTTAAAATGTATTCTGCACAGCGACTCGCGCCTATGTTCAGCCCGGCCAAAAAGATTGGAGAGTACTGTAATGTGGTAGTGAATGTGGTTGTGGATGGATGGGTTGTGGTCTCAGATTAAGTGTATATAGGTAACTTTTTGTGATTTTTTTTTGCATTTTCCATGCTAATTTTATAAAGTTATTTAGTGAAGGAAAAATTCGACTCGCAGGCAGGATTCGAACCTGCGTCTTCTGGCTAGGTACGCCAGACGCTATGACCACTAAGCCACCGCGAGTCCCACCTGCCATGTCGAAATTTGCCTTCACATTCTGAACTTACGTCTTAAAGGTGACGTCAGTAACATCTATTGAAAGGCAAGTTACTTTGCCTCTCAACCGACATGACTTACCTTACGGTTAGTTCTATGTCGTACGATGCTACCATACCTGATAACTGACTTTTTGTGATTTTTTTTTGCATTTTCCATGCTAATTTTATAAAGTTATTTAGTGAAGGAAAAATTCGACTCGCAGGCAGGATTCGAACCTGCGTCTTCTGGCTAGGTACGCCAGAAGCTATGACCACTAAGCCACCGCGAGTCCCACCTGCCATGTCGAAATTTGCCTTCACATTCTGAACTTACGTCTTAAAGGTGACGTCAGTAACATCTATTGAAAGGCAAGTTACTTTGCCTCTCAACCGACATGACTTACCTTACGGTTAGTTCTATGTCGTACGATGCTACCATACCTGATAACTGACTTTTTGTGATTTTTTTTTGCATTTTCCATGCAAAAAAAAATCAAGGCAAATTTCGACATGGCAGGTGGGACTCGCGGTGGCTTAGTGGTCATAGCGTCTGGCGTACCTAGCCAGAAGACGCAGGTTCGAATCCTGCCTGCGAGTCGAATTTTTCCTTCACTAAATAACTGTATATAGGTACTTCATCTGAGGTCGTGGTGTTGTGGTGTGTGCCGTGTGTGGTCTCATGTGTAGTGGTACTGGCAACCCTGTGAAAAGTAACAGCGCTCTAAAAGACCTCTATTCATGGTTTAAATTACTAAAAAAATAGAAATTGTCAATGTCAAACATTTTTCGCTTTCGTTGATCGAGTTGCTGTGCTTTGCGCTGTTTTAAATCGTTTAAACTACTGAAAATGTTGTAATAAATTGTAACTTTATTTATTCAGTTAGTTACAAGACTAATTTTCATATAATGCGCAATGATATGTGAGCTTACGAAATACTAATATTTACTGTAAGTTTTTTGTGATACAAGATGGCAAGTGAGGATGTGATAGAATTGGGGTCTTCGGACGACGAGACTGAACCGGCTCCAAAAAAGGTTTACAATATTTGCATTGTTCTCTAGACAATATACTTCCTTCAATATCCTTACCTTTGTTTTCTTCTTCTTCTGAAGATAATAAATATCATGTTTATCAATGGACTACTTTTCTGCTGTTAAGATGAGTTATTACCAAAACAAATTTATTAAGATTTTTTTGGATAAGATTCCATTTCATATGTATACATTGTTTCAGAGTAAACCAATGCCAAATGCTATGGTTTGTATACCCCGAAAATTACATGATGTTACAATAAAGCCTGCAAAACTAAATATAGCATTGGCTACCAAGGCAATAAACAGAGCCGTTATCTTATCTAAAGGAGTACATCCATCAAAATCAGTATCAACATCAAAAGGAATGGCTACAATAAGACCTACAAATATTTTAGCAAATCCATTTGCAAGCAAAAGTAAACCTAATGGCAAACCTATAAATAAAATTGCTGTGAGGCCACAACTTAAACTAGCTACACCTATAACAATCCAAAAATGTCCAAATACAGATCTTTTATTTTCAAAAATAGGAAATCTAACTAATTTGGGACACATTCCTGCGACAATTGTAAAGAAGCCTACAAAAATAGCCAATCCCAAACCTCTTAGTAATTTACCATCTGGCATCACTGTAAAAAGAACTACTCAGTTAACCAAAAAACCTATACTTATCATGAATGCCTCAAATCTTTGTAAAACCAAATTAACTCCTAAGCAAGGAGTTGAAGTTCCAACAGTAGAACTTGATGATGATGAGGAATCTCCGCCTAGCTCAAGTCCAGCATGGTACTTAAGACCTGAAGAGCAAACAATAGCATCTACAATAGAACAAGAGAATAATAAGGAGCCTGAACCACCCACAATGATTGAAATTACTATTGAAGATAGTCCCATTAAACCTATTCCAAGTAAAAGGACTTGTGAAGTAGGTGCTGAACTAGCTATTACTGTAGATGACAGCCCAGTCAAGGCTAATGCAGAAAATAATGTCTGCAGTGGAAGTGATAATGAAACTGGCACTGGTAAAGTACCTAACAGTAAAAAAAAGTTGGAGTATCCTAGAGAGGTTGAAGATCAAAATAGAAAAACTGTGGAGATAGAAATAGATATACCACCTGAATTTAGTGTGCAAGATAGTGCAAGTATTGAAAAAGATGATGATTTACAGAAAGATTCTGCTGTGGCCATTCAGAAAACTCAAGAAACGAGTACACAAAAGAAGCCCAATGCAATGGCATTGACAGAAAACACAGCAAATATTCCAAGTAGCAGTACAAAGAATGAATTCCATTCTGTGTATCAAAGCTTTATAGATCTTTGTTTTCATTTGGAAAATTCTGAGGATATGATGAAAATAGTTGAGAAAAAAATTAAAGCATATTATAGACAGGTTCCCAAGGAATATACGGAATCTGAAGGGTTTATTGATATGGTTGCAAGTAAAATACTTGCAATGAAGGCTAGCCCGGATAAGATGTATTTGTACATAAAAGATATTGTTGACGAACTGAATATGCAAAGGAAGATTGCAAAATCACAGATTGTTAATAATGAGACTAAAACTGAAGGTTTGTATTTATTATTTTGTATATATTATATTCCATGTTTAATTTTTTTAAATAATAATACCATCACAACTATTTCATGTAAGGGACAATTTTTCCACTGCTAGATAACTTTATTGGAGGAATAAATTCGATTTTTTTACAGTTTTCCTATACAAAATCTGTCAAACGTCAATTTTATTCCTCAGTTAAAAGTTATCTGGTGATGGAAAAATCGGCCATAGGGGTTAGGCAGAGGTGTACAATGTAAACCACAGTTCGCCAGTATGTTTAGGGCCCATGTAATAGGGGCCAAGCCTATTACCATTTAACTGAACGTAATCCTAAATTCTGAGATGGTACTATGCTTAGGATCACTAGACTATTGTGGCAGTTGAGCATTCTTACTATTACAAAACAACTTTATTTTATTTAACTGATTTCAGAGCAGGAACAGTTTATGTTTGGAGAGGAGAGTGAATATGACACTAAACGCCAAAGACAGATACGTAAGCTAGAGAAGACTATCAAGAAACTGCACAGAGCTATTCAGAAACTAGAAGATCAAGAGGTTGATTTTGATGATGAGGATGACTCTGTGTATTTATTGACTGAAAGGTACAATTATTTTACTGTAACCATTATAAAATAGAAACTGTTTAGTTCTAAAGAAATTTATCAAAGTAGTAATTTATTAATTTAAGTAAATTGTAAACCTTATTGGACTAGCTTATGGGTTGGCAACCTATTGAGTCGGAAAATTCAAAAGTTACAATTTATACAATTTCAAAGTTTTTAAAGAGCCACAAAATTGTTTCTTTCCAACAATAAATAGCATAAATAAAGGATTTGATAGAAGTGCCTTATCCTCGTTAATAGATCAGAACGATTATCGAATGTTTTATTTTTATATAATAAACTAGCTTCCGCCCGCGGCTTCGTTCGCGTGGAATAGTTACTTAGTCTTAGGGTGATGATATCGAAATCGGACCAGTAGTTCCTGAAATTAGTGTGTTCAAGCAAACAAACAAACTCTTCAGCTTTTTATATTAGTATAGATAGATAATATTTGCATATGGAACTAAAGACTCGCAGCTTCACATCCAAAGAGCGCGGCTCTTTGGATGTGAAGCTGCGAGTGGCTCGCGAGCCGTAGGTTGACGACACGTGGACTAGCCAAAATCATCGATAGATTTGCTCTTCTTAATCTATTTTCCTTGTGGCAAAGATTTGCTCTTACTTGAGGTAGGATTTTGACAGTATGTCAAAATTAGACCTTATGGCAAAATTCTATCTTTAGTAAGCATAAATAGGTATAAAAGGACTACAATTGTAAACACCTTATAATATTATGTACTATCTACATTCTGAGCAAATAAATATATTCTATTCTAACAATGCCGAACTGAAACTCAAACAACCCATTAATTTTACCCTAATTACCATATTAACTGCAATTGGTCACAATAAGCTGAATCCCAGTATGTGATCGATAGACAGGTCTACTCCCATAACAACTCCATCTCATATAGAATAAAAACATTTGTTACCAAGTACCTATGTATGTATCCAAAATAAAACTATTGTTATGCATCTTTGTTGTCACTTGCTTTCAGGTATAAAGAACGGATGGTCCGTGTATACGCCAAATTTTGTCAGTTGACTAATACAAAAATGCCATCAGAACCCCGTATTGTACTAGATGCACGGCAGGGTCAACCTTCAGGGCCCGCGAAACGTCTTGAGAAGTGGATAAATAAGAAAGTGCCCATTGGTACACCATTACCATTCCCAGATTTTCATGATGTCCTCCGTTGTGTCAGAGAGGCAAATGTTGAAGATAAACTACTGTGGAATGAAGCTAATATTATGGAAGAAGGTAGAGCTCTTATTATTCCGAAATATATATTATAGTTCTGTTTTTCAGCCCCTATTATGTGGTTACATAGATTTTTTAAAGGTTTTAATGTTTCTTTCCTTTGTTCCAGCGCGTGATTTATTTACGAGATGCGGAAAGAAACTCCAACGACGTAGACAAGAAAATGAATGGAGACTAGCAGCTTCAAGGATTGCCTTAGATGTGGATCCCGCAGAAAAAAATGAACAGCTAAAATGCAAGCTGGATGAAAATAAGAAACTGGCTGCTAAAAAAGAGACTGAAATATTTAATAAGTAAGTGCTTTAACAATCACTACTATAGTCGTCTTGCAGTACTTGGTAACACACCCAAATCCATTGGTTTTAATAATACTGAGGTAGTGATGTTACAAACTGTGTTTATGTATGTTTAAGGGTGATTCGAAAGAGATATATACTATCAAAAACTACTCTAACAATAGTCTAATGCCTACATACTCTCATTAGCTAATATCGTTTCAGGTACGCGGATAGACAAAACCAATTAAAATTAGAAGCTGTAGAGATTGGAGACAAAGAAGCAGATGAGTCACCAGTTGAGAGTGAAGAAGAAGAAGCTAATAATGAGAGTATTTCATTAGAAAACAAACAGAAAAGGAAGGAAAGACTTAAAAGACTGTTACAAGAACAATCACTCAGAATTAACACTCAAATTCAACTCGCTGAAGAAAAAGAAAACCAGCCATCAAAAGAATCTAAGGTAAGTGATGATGTTGCTACCATAACTAACACAATTGAAGAAGAAACAAAAGTTAAGGAATCTGAGGTAAATATAAAAGAGATGAAGGAAGATTCCAGTGAAACTACAGATAAATCTCAAAATAATAATGAGAATTCTCATGATGCTGCAGTTACACTGTCTGTTAGTGATGACAGCAATGATTTAGAATCGGATATCGACGAGCTTCATCTATTGCAGAAATTACATTCAGGTAATGAAGCCGAAAGTTCAACCCTCGAGTCTTCAAATTCTGACAGTCCAATAGCAATTTCTGACTCTTTAGAATCAAGCAGTGACAATAAAAACGAGTATAGCGATGTTATTAGCATTGAAAATTCAAGTTATTCTGAAAGTGAGGTTGATAAGAATATTGATAAAGTACAATGTGAAAATACAGATAGCATTAAGTTAACAGTTTCAGACAAATTAAGTAACAATGACACTGAAGCTATTGTCCATGCTGGCATGGAGGTAGAGGTTTCGAATGCTGCAATGAATGTTGAGTCTTCGAATTCAGGTGCTGAAAAGATACGCAGAAAATCTAACAATGATGAATATACTGACGCGGTTGAAAATATTCTACTGGCTTCATCAGATGAAGAGAATGAGGAAAGTCAAGAAGGGACTCCGCCTTCTGCAGATATTGCTTGCATTAACCTTAAAGATGATCTCATTTCAATCGATGAGACTATTGTTGGGAATGTTGTTCATGAACCTGTGAAATATGTGGAAAAAGAACCAAATGTGATATCTGATAAAGAAAGTACTACAAAGAAACAAAGTGTGGCAGAAATAAATGTGAATGATGTAGACATTGACGATAAAGTTAATGAAAAGAGTTTTGATTCTATGGATACACCACAGAGTGCAGCACTAAGTGTATCAATTAAAGAACCTACTGAGAATGATATTCATGTTGTATCAAACGAGATAAAAATTGCTGACACAGTTGTACAAATGGATGTTGATCAAGATGAAACTGTTAAAGAAATGGAGACACAACTAAACGAAAATGTATCATCGACATTACCCTCGGAACCTTAGTTAAAATTGTAAGCTAAAAATGACTGATGTGTATTATACAAGTGTATGTTTTTAAAATAACTTATGCATAAGTATCCACATGTATTTTTTTTACTGATTCGTGTATTTGAAACACATATTGTGAGCCGAAGACAATATTTTCGCAGTATAAACCTAATTTGAGTCCTATAGATGAAATACAAGTATTGATTTTCTAATTGTATTATAATGGATAGAAATATTGATAAAATATTGTGAATTTTATAAAGTAACTAGCTTCCGCCCGCGACTTCGTCCGCGTGGAATAGTTACTTGGTCTTAGCGTGATGATAAGTATATAGCATAAAGCCTTCCTCAATAAATGGGCTCTCTAACACTGAAAGAATTTTCAAATCGGACCAGTAGTTCCTGAGATTAGCGCGTTCAAGCAAACAAACAAACTCTTCAGCTTTATATATTAGTAATAGGTTTGCACTTACTTTCCATCTATAAGGCTCACAGTAATTAAATTACATCATTGCTTCTTGAATTCGTTTCATGGACATATACATATTTTAGTGATAGTTATTTTTAGATATTTCTAATGATAAAACCGTAATTTGATCACAAGAATATTCATAAACTAATAAATAGTCTCTCAGACTCTTCTCCTTTTATTATTGTACAGGCTTTATTTCATAATATTTATACTGCCAGCTCTATTATTTCGTTTACTCTAAAATGATCGTCTCTGATTCGTCATTAATCTATGTATATGATGACTTTAAATATATCTTCCATTACGTCTGATACATGGCAAATATGAAACCGGGTCTCTATTAAAAACTTTCCTTTAGCGGATTAGTATTCTGGTATATTTAAATATTTTAGACCACATACTGGTTTCTGATACGCGAATATGAGACATTGTCAGAGCAATGTCTTAGACCCATTTAACCATATCGGATCAGCCGATTAATTAATTGGTATGTATTGAACTGCACAGTAACAGGAACAGTTGGTGAGGGTCGGCCTTATTTTATTATAGATATATTTGTCACAACACAATTATCATAAAAAAAAAAGATATTTAAAAATTAAATAGGGTTTAGAAATTTAATACTAGAAGTTGGCTAAAATGAATAATAGTAAATATTTGGTCGTCACAACATTTATTTACAATATTTACAAAGGTCCAATTTTTAGTACATAATGTTATACAGGTCCTTATTTACATACATTTCAACAATGGGTTTCTAGTGCAATTGTCATGTGAAACAAACTGGTCCGGGTGTGAATGTGAACTGGTGTTCCGCGTCAACAAATGATAATGGTTGGAAGTCGCTGATTGGCAGTCTGTCTGTTCGGGATGTTTTTATTTCGAACACTATTTCTCCTGTACCCTCCTGAAACAAAGAAATAACAGTGAATTTAAAACCGTTTACAGATGATATTAGTAGGTAGAGAGTACGGTCAAAGTAGGATTTAACTGTTCTGTAGTGTTTTCGGCATTTATCGCTTAACTTAATTCTATAAAATTTACCTTGCAGTCGTCTTTTATCAGCTGCGGCTCTCTAAATTCAACGGAATTGTAACCGAAGAGTTTGACGTTGTTTTGTCTGGCCAAATCAGCTGGGATGTCAGATCTGGAATACGTGATGAACTTAAAAAGTGTTACCAGTTAAATATAATATAATAAAACCACTATACTGTCCCACTGCTGGGCAAGGGCCTCCTCTCCAAATGAGATGGAGAAGTCGACCAAGCCAGCGTAATGCGGGTTGGCAGACTTCACATGACTTTGAGAACATCTCACAGGTTTGCAGTTTTCTTTCGCCGTTTAAACGAGTGACAATTTTGAATAGGTACGCACGTGACTACGAAAAGTCATGAGGATTCGAACTTTTGACTTGACAATCCAACAGTCATACCACTAGACTACCACTGCTTGGTCATATCATACCACTAGGGTGCACTGCTTATAAGTAAATAATTTTAAGGTCCTATTAATTATGAACACCTACACACTACACATACGAATATAAAATGTACCTTTGTTGTGCTTTAGTATTAACGCAAGTGTATGTGAAATTCTGCCTTGCTCCGTTTGATAATAATCTCAAGAATCGTAGTTGTATAGAACCAGATCCTTCACCATCGTATGTGATCTAAAGATAAAAATAAAATATAATTTTTGGTGGTCTTAAACTTAAATAAAAAGGTAAAATTGTTGAACAATTAGATTTTTACCCTAAAGCCGTTGTCTGTTTGTGAGAATTTATGCGCAGTGTCATCAGCAGTGAAAACGGCAGGTCCCCTGTCATCTGCGTACAAACACGTGCTATGGCCCTTGCAGTAAACTCGGATGGGTCGGCCACTGCTGGCTCCTCCACGTGCATCTATCCAGTAGTATCCTTTATATAACATAAAATATCATCATAATGTATAATAATAATAATAAATAGTAAATAATAATAATAAATTTTGTTCTATGTTAAACATTAATTATCTAAAGTTGCGTAGCGTTTTGTAACAGTATCTACACTCTACACCCGTAGAGACACAGAGAGCTTAAGGGTCAGTGCAAATAGGCGGGCTTAAATAAAACCCTCTGCCGCCCCGTCTTCCAATTTGCAATAGCATTTAGGTACTTTAGAGCCATTGGGATTCTTTTACTTAACTTTTTGCATTGTGTATTGACAGACATTGTTTTGGGAAAAGTTGTCTTACCGTCTGTCAGATTTACGTGTGAAGTCCGGAGATCTCGGCAGGAAAGTGCTGGATTGCTTCTGCTTCCTCGAGGTCTTTTTGCTGCTTCTAGTGCTCCGCGCGCAGCCAGGACACCCGTCATAATTTCCTTTACCCATTCTATATCTTCTTCTGTCCAATAAATTAATGATGTTACAATAAAATCTATTTATGTATCTATCAAGAATATCTGTGTATTGCTCATTGATTAATCACGAAATCTTAAATAATCCGACTAACTTGAAATTTAGTTGCATATAAAGTGTTGACATCCGCTAAGAATGGAATTGTGAAGTTCCCCCTAATTGGAAATAACAAGAATAAAGTTGGGTAGTACTGAGGGACACAGCTATTTTGAATTTATTAGTAGGTATAAGGTAAAACACGAAGATAATTATGTTTTTATCGATAAATTATTTGTAAGCAAAATTATTATTATACCGTCTTCGAAATTGTCTTCAGTTACAGATTCCATTGATTGCTCGACACTGCGACGACGCCTGGTGTACGAAGTAAATAGTTCAGGAGGTATATGTGGTGCTGGTGCAGGCGGGCCCGGCGGTCCGGGAGTTCCTGGTGGCCCTGGCAAACCTGGTCTACCTTCCGGTCCTGTTGAGCCTTTCGGTCCAAGTTGACCTTCGGGCCCTGGCGGTCCCACCGGTCCGGTGTCTCCTTTTGGCCCAGAGAGCCCTATGGGTCCCTGAAATATATTTTACTACTAGAACTACTAATTTTAGAACTACTAATACTTCTAACTCCTTTTACCAACTAATGTAATAATCATAATAACAGATGAAGAATTTAATAAAGAAATTAGATGAATTCGTACCGTGTCCCCTTTGGGCCCTGGTGGGCCTATTGGGCCCGGTGGCCCTTGCTTGCCAACTTCTCCTTGATCACCTTTCAATCCCATTGGCCCAGTGTCGCCTATATGTCCTTTTGGTCCTCGGTTACCTTTGTCGCCTCTGATACCTTGAGCACCTGGCGGCCCTGCTTTGCCAGGTGGACCTGATGGTCCCATTATGCCTGGGGCTCCGACTTCACCCTATAATAAAACCCAATTTTTATGTTATACTTTTTTCTCAATAAAGTGCGTTAAACAAGCAGTCAATCGCAAATGTAACTTGTATAAAAAAGGTCCCTCGCCGCGTCTGTCAGCCTCATCTGTTTGCGATAAACTCAAAAGCTACTGAACGGATTTTCATGCGGGGTATACCAGTGGACGGAATAATTCATGAGGTAGGTTTTAAGCTATTAAACATCATGCAGACGGTTGGGAATGGGGCAACGCGGGTGAAACCGCGGGCGGGTTGTTATTATTTATTATTATAATACAACAATTGCTACATACAATAGATCCAGGCAGTCCTCTTATTCCTCGCTGTCCTTCCGGTCCCGGTAGGCCGGCTGGTCCATTAGGTCCCGGTTCTCCAGGAAGCCCTTTTGGGCCCACGTCACCCTTCTCACCAGTTAGACCGGGGCTACCTTGAGCACCTGCGGGACCTTCTGTACCCTATAAATATAGAGGTAAACGTAAATGTAGACATCCTGTATCCACCCATAAGGTATATCAGCATTTAATTTTGCTTATTTTATAGCCAGGTCAACTATAAAGAGATCATTGAGAATTTTATTTAGAAAAGAATACTTTTACTAATCGATAAATTTATTCGGTGCTAAGCCAACGTGAGAGAATAAAACTCAAGAAATATTATTAAGTATGTGGATTGAAATACTGACAGGATTGCCCGGTATCCCAGTGTCTCCGGGTTTTCCTGGTGGACCCACGGGTCCAGGCGACCCCGGAGGTCCAGTGCTTCCTTCAGGTCCGTCTGATCCCGGTTCGCCCTTGATTCCTTGTGGACCAGTTTCTCCCCTTTCTCCTGGAAATCCAGCAGGCCCGGTATCTCCTTTAGGCCCTTCTGGCCCAGGGGGGCCCTTAGGTCCAGTTTCTCCTTGTAATCCTGGAGAGCCATCGTCACCTTTAGGCCCGACTGATCCTCTGGGTCCCTGTAGTTAACGTGTAAATATTTTAAGATGATTGCAAAAAAATTCAAATACTTCATACATATTTAGTACCTACTTACTACGCATTTTTTTTGTAAACTCCCCTATTGTAATTTTATTTTTAAATATTCATAAAGCTTGAATTTAGAAGCTAGTTACCAGTTTTCCTTCAGGTCCGGGCACACCAGCTGGTCCAGGAGCTCCAGGGCTACCCAAGTCTCCTTGTTGTCCTTCAGCACCTCGTGGCCCCGGTTCTCCTTGAATTCCTTTAGGTCCTCGACGACCAGGAGGCCCGCTCGGACCAGCTGGTCCCATGGCACCTGCAACGCCAAAATCACAGCAAGGTTTGTTTAAAATATCCCTATTTGATAACATACATTATACATCAAATTGGTCTAGCGATCGCAAGTGTAGCTGAGTATGAGGTCTTAGGAGACAGAACATAATATATTTTAAAAGGTATATTTGATTAGTTATTCTAGGAACAACTTGAAGCTAAATTTGTGCCCGGAAATAGATTGGTTACATGAGGCTGGATAATATGGATAATATTGGATAATAATAATGCTGTTACATAATTACACATAATTTTGGAGTATGAAATACATACCCAAAGCTCCAGGATCTCCCATATCTCCTTTGGGCCCTGGTTGTCCCTTTACCCCCTGAAGTCCAGTTGGTCCAGGTGGTCCTGGTGGTCCGCGAATTCCGTCTGTGCCTGGGGGACCTGGTGATCCTGTGTCGCCGGGTGGACCTTTATCACCGGGTAATCCTACTGGTCCTGCTTCTCCACGAAGACCTTGTATACCGGGAGATCCAGGGGGGCCCTAAAAATAGTTGACGAGCTCTGTGACCTCTGAATGAACATTTAACCTTTTAACGGACTTAGGATTATTGTGGTACACTTACGGTTTCACCCAAAGATCCTTTAAAGCCTTTTTCTCCAGGCGGACCAGCTTCCCCTTTGTCACCGTCTTCGCCAGGAGGACCAACTGGGCCAGGGGCTCCGGTTAAACCTCTTGGTCCAGGTAAGCCGTCGCGACCAATTGGCCCTTTGGAATGAATATAGGTATTATTACTTTTTTATCATTTCTATGAATACCATATCATATACATATATAAGGTAAGAAAATTAGCAAATACACTGACCTACTGGGCCTGGTTCACCAATTTCTCCTTTTTGTCCGCCTGGTCCTGCAGATCCTCGTGGCCCTTCACGACCTATAGGTCCTTGCGGCCCTTCGTTACCGGCCTCGCCGGGTTCTCCCTTGTCACCTCGAATGCCAGGTGGACCGGGTGGACCGATATCTCCTTTAGATCCAGGAATTCCCTACAAATATTGAATTTTAGCATTATACATACTTAGACAGTTCAATGTTAAAGATTCGAAAAATATGAAATTGAGTTTGTATTACGTACAGCTGCTCCCGGTAATCCTGGTTCACCATTATTTCCTGACGGGCCTGGGGAGCCAACTGGTCCTGGTTTTCCTTCGGGTCCTGGTGGCCCAGGTGGCCCTTCTTTCCCTACTTCTCCTGGAGTGCCCACATCACCGGGTGTTCCAGGTATGCCGGACGCACCAGGTGGACCCGGTGGACCAGGCTCTCCTGTAGAAGCTTGAGGTCCGACTGGGCCAGAAGGTCCGGTTTGTCCCGTTGCACCGGATTCTCCCTGTTTATCAAGTATACATGTCATTACCATTTTGGCTTTTTAATTCTTGTGAGTGAAGTTGATAATCTTACAACGAAGTATTTATCCTAAAATATTCTTTGACATACCGTGGGACCCCTTTCGCCTGGTGGCCCAGGTAATCCCGCTTTCCCATCAGGTCCGGGAGGGCCGATAGCTCCTGGAAACCCTCGCACGCCTTCTAAACCTTGCGGTCCTCTTTCGCCCGAGGAGCCAGGCGGTCCCGGCTGTCCTGTATCACCTTTAGATCCTGGAGGTCCATCTGACCCGCGACGGCCGCGTGGTCCTCTGTAACCCTAAAAGTGGTAAATCGTTTTAGGAATACAAAGTTTGCTCGAATAAAAAAGATACTATAAATTAGACAATACTTACTCTTGGTCCTGTTTCACCTCGGTCACCCTGTTGTCCTACTAAACCCTGTAATTGTTACGACAAATCCATAAAATTGTTACCATATAAATGCTACTAAATCTTTTATATGTCTTTATAAATTTATAAAAATTGAAAACATAACATGCCATCACGCCTATATTCCCCGAAGAGTTAGGCTGAGGCGTATTAGTGTACACCCACAGTTCGCCGGTATGTTTAGGCCCCATGTAATAGGGGGCGATCCTATTGCCATTAACCGGGCACAAATTCCAAACTTCGAGCTTCTACTGGGAATTTCATAGAAAAACCCAATAACACTTCGCTCGACCTGGGAATTGAACCCAGGACCTTTAGCGTAGCAGTCGCGCTCTGGACCACTAGGCTAATGAGGCAGTTGAAAGCATACAAATTGCTAATGTCATACAATCAACCATATAAATATTGGTACCTATTTTTTTATTCTCGACACTTAGGATATAAAGATATCCATTTGGAATATCATGTTTCAGAAGTTTCTGTTTTTCTGTCCACAATATTACAGTTTAAATAGCCAATAAAACAAACAGAAATTCCAAATGGAGAAACATCAAGAGCATCAATGTAAGTTTCAATAAGAATCCGTATCTTGTTGCGTGCAAGTCAAGCTCGATACTGCATAATCCCAAAAAAATACCATTATTCCTTTTGTGCCTCGCCTTCCTCTCCTCCCTGATGCGCCTTTGTCTCCCTTCTCGCCTTGGCTGCCGGGATACCCCTGTGGACCCTGAGGCCCAGAAGCTCCTTTTTCACCCGCCGGGCCTATAGGGCCTGTTTCTCCCCTGGGACCTTCTACGCCCTAAAATACGGATACAGTTAATAAGAAATTTAAAAAAAAATCATAAGTAAAATCATAAGTCATAAGTCATTTGTTGTAATGAACTACGAGATTTACTTTTTGTCCTTCAGGCCCTTCAATGCCCGTTGGTCCAGGTTCTCCTGTCAGTCCCCTCTCTCCTTTCGGTCCCATATCACCCTTTTCTCCTTCAATGCCTATAATTACAGATAGTAACATTACAACCAAGTTGTAACTTATAAATATTTTATTAAAGTATCATATTATACGAAATACCTCCTACCTCTTATTCCTTTATCTCCTTTGTCGCCTGGTAACCCTCGTGGGCCTTCATCTCCTTTCAAACCACGACTTCCAGGAAATCCTAACATTCCCTAAAAAATAGAAATTCTTTTGTAAAAATACTCTTCTAATGGGATTTAGTAACTTAATACAATTTGATGTTCGCCAGAATATTTTTTTCTACTCTATTCTAATGTTATAGAATACTACAACCGATTTCAATACGAACCTGCGGGCCTTGGGGCCCCACGTCCCCTGGCTGCCCCTGCTGCCCTGGGTTACCCGGTGTGCCTGGTGAACCCTCCGGTCCAGGCAGACCCGAAATTCCAGGTTTTCCTTGAGGACCCTAAAATATATTTTCGAATGATTGCTACAGATTTATATATTACTAGCCTATGCCCGCGGATTCGCTCACTTGAAGCTCAAAAACCAACAGTGATGATCTCCTCTTTGTATGGGTCTCTATACATTAGAGAGATCAAGCTGTATCTCAGGTTCCGTTTAATTATTTGAGATAAAAAGTATACCAGTTTTTAATTTGGAGCACATAGGTACTTTCTAACAGTGATAACAAAATTAAATTCTATTCAGTAGTTTTTGCGCCAACCCGTAACAAACAAACAGACAAGAATTTAAAATATGACATTTTTGGGTTCGGAGACGTTTATATACCCTAACCACAGATAACAGAATACTAGTACCCTAACCCACTAGTTTTTTTTAAATATCTTCAATGTACAGACACAGCTTTTTTACAATTTTATAATAGTAGAGAAGATAAGATATTCATAGTCATATCTAGGTTTAATCAACTTAGGCTAAGGCTAAGGCTAAAGTTTAAAGTAGCGATCACTCCAACATGACATTTTAGGGCCATTTTAGAACGTGATCCTTAACGTTCTAAAATGGCCCTAAAGTGTCATTTTAGGGCCATTTTAGAACGTGATCCTTAACGTTCCAAAATGGCCCTAAAGTGTCATGTTGGGGTGATCGCTACTTTAAACTGCAGTGTAATTGTACACTGCATTCTGTATAAGTACGCACTAACTACTAAGTCGGCACTGGTACTGATCTTCATTGGAAGACTGGTACCTGATCAGCCTCTAGTCGTCTAGAGGGGTTTATGTTTAATGATCTATAAAAGATAGCAGAAAGGTTTAATTGATACCTGAATTCCTGGAGCACCAATAGGTCCTTGGGGTCCCGTGGAACCAGGAGCACCGATAGTGCCCGGCTGTCCTGGTGGACCAGGGGGACCAGGCTGTCCAGATGTTCCCTTAGACCCTTGAGGTCCTTCAAGTCCGGGAATACCAGGATATCCAATCAGTCCTGGAAATCCTCTAGGCCCCATAAAGCCTCGGGGTCCCTAGGATGTGATTTTTTTATTAGTTTATTATTAAGTATTTATTATTTTTTTATTAGGGTATAAAATTATTGCGTCTTCTTTTATTGATGGAACGATATGTAGTTTGCCCCATGGTAAATGCTTAGCCAAAGTGAAGGTTGACAGCAAAACTGACTGTCCTGAGTGCGCTGGATGATCATTTAAATACTTCATAGTATAAAACAGTTACAAGTAGGAAAAGAAAAGTAGAAAAAAAACAGTACACTACATAATGTCTTATCTATTTACTTTATTTTATAGCTAGGCCTCTGTAACAAGTTTAGTGTACGATAACATGGCTTGATGATGGTGTTAACAGAATAATTAGATTGCTTACCAACTCTCCAGGAATTCCAGCTGGTCCGGGAGGTCCATCATCTCCTGGTGGTCCATCTTGACCAGGTGCACCCGCTTCTCCCTGTAGTCCCGAATTTCCTCTTTCACCTTTGTCACCAGGCATCCCTGGTAGGCCTGGGTAACCCTGCTCGCCTTTAGCTCCGGGAGCACCGGTCGATCCTCTTTCTCCGTCCCTTCCGGCGTGACCTCTTCGTCCCAATCTACCTGGTGGACCTTGAAGACCTCTAGGGCCTGGTGGACCCTGAAATGATATTAACTTCACAATCCCGCAATTGTAGTTAAAAATAATTTAGTTTTAATAGCTCGGGTTAATTCTCACTTAAAACTCATAATACAAGGCTAATTCTTTTAAAAAAAAATTACAAGCTTAAGGCCCACTTGTACCAACTTCTTAAATGTGTTTAAATTATATTTAAACACGAAATTTCTATGAAAAAATGTGTTTAAATACAATTTAAACATATTTATGAAGTTGGTGCAAGTTGCCCTTAGTCTCGCGTTCGTTACCGGGATTTCTGAACTAGAGATCCTGGGTTCGAATCCTAGCTTGAGTGATGTTGAATTGGGTTTTCTCTTAAATTTTCAGTATTAGCTTCGAGTTGGAATTTGTGCAGGTTAATAGCAAATTTAGTCATAGGACCTAAACATAGGTACCTATCGCCGAATTTTAGGTGGACATCAGTACCTACATTCATACCTACCGATCTGTCTAATCATGGAAGAATAGGCACAGGGGTGATTACTTGTTATAAGTCTTACCGGTTCTCCTTGCTCCCCTAATTCTCCTTTAGGACCTTCAGGGCCTATCTCTCCCTCTGGACCTGGTGGGCCTGTTAAGCCCATTGGACCTTCTGCTCCTCTCATAGCAGGCTGCAATTGTTGTCACGTTTAATCATATTTTAAACAATGTTTACGTTTAAAGGAATTTGGAATTTAATATCTAGAGATTGAAATCCAGTGCTTAATAAACCTAACTACATATTAAGAAGTAGGTACTTAGGTATGGTTATTATAATAATGACTAAAACAGTAAATTAGTGATACTGTCTGTGAATCATATGAATGTATTGTGTCGTGGTATTCAATCGGGTTCGAGAGGGTTGTGTGTGCAAGAAAAACCATAGAAAGAGGGTAGACAGTATTTTATTATTGCAACATCGTTTGTTTTGTTTACCATCCACCTGCAATAACTAGTCTCTCGGGATTGCATCGCTAGCAACAGCGTCGGCATTAGGTTGGTTAATATTCGAATAAATAACTTTAGACGTAGAAACATTGTACTTACAGTAGTTCAGGCATAATCTAATATCTTAATTTACTTTGACACTGTAATATTTCACGTAAATCTTTTTACTATGTTACTACAAGTTCTGCAAATCTTACCATGTGTTGTGTGAACATTTGTCGAAGAGCTTCCGATTGAGCATCTGGACCTTTTTCATTTCCTGATTGATGTAACTGTAGGTGAATAAATAACAAGTCATAATTCATTTTAGCTGACATTCAGTTTCGTGTGCAGAGTAAAGTGGTGATTAAAGATTGTCAAGTTCAATACTTACGGGAATTACAAATACGTTGCCTGGTGGGCCTGGAAAACCTTGCGAGCCTTCGAAACCTGGCTTTCCAGGCTCCCCCTTAGGTCCCCTTGGACCTTGAGGGCCCGGTGGGCCCGGGTAACCACGAGGACCCATGTAAGTACCCGAACTTCCATAATCATAGTAGGTCTCGGCTGAGTCATAATTGATTGTAGAGTTGTCCTAAAAGAAGCATGAGCATTTTATGCAGCTGCCAAATATTTTTGTATAAAAATATTAGGATGTTATAATAGTACATTTTTAAAATAAATATATAATAAATATTCTGGGACATTTTTACACAGCACCATCTACTTAGTCCCAAACTAAGCAGAGCTTGTACTATGGGTACCAGACAATGGATATAATACTTATATACTTTTTCTGTAAATACATACTTATAATACATAAGAAACACCCAGTCGAACACAAACATTATATTCATCACATAAATATTTGTGTCCTGTGGGAATCGAACCCACGACCTCATGGTCAGCAGTCCGGTACTCAGGCCCGTATTTAGGGGGCGAGGGCCCCTAGGCACTTGTCATTTGGGGCCCCCCTCCCCCATCTCGAAATCATTCCATTTTCATCCGTGTACGTTACCCTAGCAGGAAAGTAGTTCCTAGAGTGATATGAGTGGAACGTATAATTAGTGCGTAATCTGCTGTAATTGTGCGCCGCATAAAAAAATTGTGCGCTTTGTAGTTTTGGAAAAAAACGAGAAAAACGATTCCTGCTGGAGTAACGTTCTTCCAGCAGGAAAATTCTAAACGAATGATCGGAATGAAAAATATTGTATATGGGCAGAGAGCTTATATTTGTGCATAAATGTGCGCCAAAAATATAATTTGTGCGTCTTCAGGTTTTCGAGATATTGCATTTCCTGCTGGAGTAATGTTTTGCAAAATCGTGTATCTCTAAAACCATTGCATGTGCTTCTGTAGAATAAATACACACGAGTAGCTCTTTATTTGTGCGTATTTGTGACAGAATCAGATTTAAGAAAATATTTATAATTTTCAAGTAATAGCGCTTTTTTGAAAACCAGAAAAAATATCGCAGCGCCGAAATGAGTAAACTTCTATGCCAGCTGAAAACTGTATTCGGTTCTTCTTGACGCATAAAAAGTATCAAAAGTGTACATACATGAATTATTAAATAATATTGCTAAAACTCAAAACGATGGTGTCTTAACTTTGACGGCAAAATACAAGAAACCGGCTCAACCCAAGATATGTAGGTGTAAACCAAAAATTAGTGCGTCTATTCAAGAATATTATAGTGAAAATATTCAGCTTGGAATGTTTCGCATTATGTAGATATAAGCAAAAAACTAAGCATGTAAACAGTGGCTGGTTATCTGACCAAATTTGAATGACCACAAAAAAGCGACGCATTCGTACATATTGGTGGTTTCTTGTATTTTGATACTTTTTATGCGTCAAGAAGAACCGAATACAGTTTTCAGCTGGCATAGAAGTTTACTCATTTCGGCGCTGCGATATTTTTTCTGGTTTTAAAAAAAGCGCTATTACTTGAAAATTATAAATATTTTCTTAAATCTGATTCTGTCACAAATACGCACAAATAAAGAGCTACTCGTGTGTGTTTATTCTACAGAAGCACATGCAATGGTTTTAGAGATACACGATTTTGCAAAACATTACTCCAGCAGGAAATGCAATATCTCGAAAACCTGAAGACGCACAAATTATATTTTTGGCGCAAATTTATGCACAAATATAAGCTCTCTGCCCTTAGACAATATTTTCCATTCCAATCATTCGTTTAGAATTTTTCTGCTGGAACAACGTTACTCCAGCAGGAATAGTTTTTCTCGTTTTTTTCCAAAACTACAAAGCGCACATTTTTTTTATGCGGCGCACAATTACAGCAGATTACGCACTAATTATACGTTCCACTCATATCACTCTAGGAGCTACTTTCCTGCTAGGGTAACGTACACTTTTCATCCGGCCTTAAAAAACCACCCTCAAAAACACAAAAAATAATGTTATGTGCGAAACTGTTTCGGAAGTCAGTGGCGAAAACAAAAGACACAACTAGAACTGAATTACTGTGCTTACGAGAAGAGTAGGTAGATCCCATCAAAACATTCTGTAAAAAACTAGCCAAGTCCTTATTATTTATATGCGATTTCTTTATTATTTATAGTAAATATTGTGTGACTTGGCCGTTGACTTGTACATTCACTATAAATAATAAAGAAATCGCAGTAAGGAACCTTAGACTTGGCACGACTTTGTCTAGAGTTCATTACTTTTTAGAGATAAACAATCAGCTCCATCGAGACTTGGCTAGTTTTTTACAGAATGTTTTTGATGGGATTTAACTTCTTTTTGTAGAAACGTGTGATAATTGATATATATATTTTTTTTAATAGAGCTTACTAGCAATGTGGGTCACACATTACTAGTATTCTTGTTAACCCCTCGTGCTAAGCTAAATGCTTGTGTTACGAGTGGGTTCACGTCGGTAGTGCAACGGGTGGGGTTCGAACCGGCAACCACATGATCGCAAGTCCGACACCCTAGCCATTAGGCTACCGCCGCTTCAATTTTATTTTATTAGATTTTCTTATTTGACACTAATAGTTTGGTTGGGCTCTTGTGTTTTCTAATCAGGGTCACCATGTACTCCAGATCTTCGATTATCTTAGTTTTTATAGTTTTCCCTTTATGTGGCCATTAAACCCTAACTCTGTACCAAATTTTAGCTTTCTGAGTTTATGGGAAGTACTAGTTCTATATTCATGATCATGAGTGAGTGAGTGTCATAAATGCAAAAATTTGCTTTCGCTTAACTTCGGAACTAAATGACCTACAGACCTGAAATTTTGGATTTTAAGTATGTGATTATAGATTACTGGATGACGAAAATTTCTGCGTTCTGGTCTTATCCAGAGGTTCTCAAATAGGGGCCTGAAAATGCGGCGAAATGGATCCAGTAAAGGATGGTACGGCAGTGTTTGCTTCGCGCTCGACTTGGCGGGGGCACTGCCGTGCCCCCAGATAAAATATAGATAGATCTTGACTGTAGGTAACATAAATCGTTTAAAATGTTCAGCCGTTTTGACGAGATATGTCCTTTTTCTGGAAGATCGAGTAACTCTAAAAGAATTATGTTGGAGTTTCGCACGAGCTGCATCACAGAAGTGGCAGAAATCCCACCAAATCATTGATACATCCAGAAAAAAGTAAGAAATTTGGCTGCAAACAAATATGGATTGTCCCAGTTGTGAACAAACAAATTTAGTCACTCAAGTACCAACTGTTGATGAGAGATCAAAAGCACACTCAGTCTCTCCGGAACATCGTCGACATCATCCTCTGTTGTGGGAACAATGGTAAAGAGCTCTCTCACAGAAAAATATAAGATTTGATTGATCATAAAGGCGAAGAGCCGAGTCAATTGGTCCATATATAGCTGCAGCACGTTTAAAAGAAGATGGTCGTGAGGGTATCGCATCTCATCTGTCATCGAAGATAGGCTGAAAGATCTTGAAGCAGTCGCTTCATTCGTACGTACCTATGTTTTGTTTGATAATTTGGCAGACAAAGTCCTAGAAAAGTGTGTCCACACTAAGGACACTAACTTTTAAATAGCTGGAATGCGTACCATTTTAAGACTTTAAGAATATTTTCGATAAAGTTTCAAGTTTAGGCCAATCCAGCTTTTGAGCTTGTTGGTTCCGCTACAGGAACTGGGGCCCCTAGGATGGCGGGGCCCCTAGGCCAGGGCCTTGTGGGCCTAAGGAGAAATACGGGCCTGCCGGTACTCAAACCACTAAACCAAAGAGGTCGTCAAAAGGAAGTACTTTAAAATAATTAGTATTTAAACATCGAGTATGAATATGCGATCAATTGAAATCAGGTGAGTAGGTACCTACACCACACGTAACAGATCCTCTCTTTCCCGAAAAAATAATGGAATGTTCAAATAAGCGATTGTTATTAAACGCGGTATCTCACTTGGGTAACGTCCGGGGGATGTGTGAGCCAATCTGTGTCTTCTGTGGTCGTCATAGGGCTGTACGGTATCTCGGTGACAACCAGCGTTGTCCCAGTCACATCCGCTTCGTCATCGTCCCCTCGTTTAGACTGAAAAAACACGTACCGACCATCATCTCACGTGTCATAAAAACATGATTATTCCATTAAAACCCCATGTAATGGGGTGTGTGGCATTGAAAATGGAACGCGAATAATAAGTATCTTTTATTCGTCATACAAATGAAAATTTTGCGTTTATTTTTGGCGGACATGATAAACCAATTTGGTACGTTTCGGGTTACAAAGTAGGTGTACCTACAGACGAAGCTAAGAAGTTAGCCGTGTGCATCCTAGCGAGCGGCGAATAACCCATTGTCACATAATTATAGTTCTAGCTATCTTTTGCTCAAGATGCCGCTTGCCGAGCTTTATATAATAACTTGTTAAAGAGGCGCAATAGTAGATGGTACTTACTCTTGGAGTAGTTTCTAATGAATTGATTGGATCAATTTCAAATGAAATCGGGGATGCAGCTGATGCGGGTGACGCAGTCGTTGCTGATGAACCAGTCGGTGCAGGAAGAAATCCTTCATCCGTAAAAGTACCAAATATGCTATTTTCATCTGTTACAAACACAAGATAATTCAACAACAGAAACTAGTACTCTATATATCTAATAAGTTATAAAATAATATAAATTTGATACCTGAATCCGTGGATGGCGAGTACTGATTGCTAATTGGGTAGGAATTTGCGACCTGCCATGTTGGAATATCAGTAGTCACAATTCTATCAGGCCATAGGTTATCAGATTCGTTCCGATCGAAGAACCTGTTCCTACTATAGGTTCCATATCTTCTGCGTACATCGTCCTCTGTCAAAGTTCCCAGGTTTGGATGTTCTGTGTTTTCACTGCGTGGTTCTATATAAAGTATAGGTTTGATTTCTGGTTCTCTTTGTGAAGATGGTAAGGGCACGTACAGTGAGCCACTTCCTCCTTCACAATCGGGGGCGATTGATACGCACATGTCGTAAGCCACGTCAGGTTTGTTTGCAAATTGCAGGAGTTCGATGTCACCCTAAAATTGTTTTAATCTTAATGTAGCCTTTCTTGAAACTAATCTCAAGTAAAATAGAGTGACTCTAGTTCCTTTTCAAATACTTAGATAAGTAATTTCGATGTTATTTATGTAAACGTGCGAGGCCGGATGAATAAAACAAATAATACGGGAAGCATATAACTGCAAATTGGAAGTTTACTTTATATTAAATTAATACGCCATTGTACCTAACTGGATACAAAATCCCCATTTATAAATTGAACTATAGTCTTCTTCTTTAAAATGATAGATAAGTCACAAATTGAAAATTGAATATTGACGGGCTTGAGACCGTTTTATGTAAATTGAATTGATTCCATCTTAATTAAATTACAATCTCTGGAGAGAACTAAGCTGTAATTTTAGGTTATAAGAATAAAAGTGTATTGAAAGAATTTAATTACCTACCTAATGGATCCTTTTTAAATTAATTGTCACAATGGAACTTTGTTATATAGGTAGGTACTAGGTATATATTGAACTACTAGCGAACCGTGACTTCGTGTGAGTGCAATGAATAATAGGATATTCTCCTGTATCGTGGGTGCGTTTTCAAACATAACATATAATACCCAACCTTATAGACCCGGGACAACTATCCGTAGATCAGAATAATATTTGCTCCGTCTGGGGATCGAACCTGTCCTCAAGTTTTTTTAACCTTGCTAGGCCTGCCTTGTGTGAGATTCGGTGAACCGAGTTTGACATCCTTACCTCATAATACTGGTCGGGTGTAACTTGTGAGCCGACTACCAGGGCTCCAGCCAAGTTGAACGTGCTCCCTGGCTTGCGGTCAAGTCGCAATGTTCCCTTCACTTTACAGTCCACCAGAAGAGTCGCTGAGTCGCCTTTGATGCTGATCGCTACTCTATGCCAACTATGGGAAAACACTCAATTGATTTTTCTACATACATGATCATACACACCCCTGAATCCCTAAACGCTAGGCAGAGATGTACGTAACTGCTGTACAAGCGCTGTTCACCGGCATCTAACACATGCCCAAGCACAAGTCCAAAGTCTGTCGCTGAAAAAACCGTAGAAAAACCCAATAGCACTTGTTCAGACAGTTATTGAGGTTCCATCTTCGTTTCGAATGTAATCGTGACATTGGTCAAATAATTTTTACTTACGTTCCACCTGAATGCATACTTTATAGTTTGCACTAAATATAAGAATATGAAGAGTTTCAATAAAACAATGCACTTACTTTCCATCAGCAATGTCCACCCGGTATGTGAGGAGTTCATTGTCGGGGGGATCTCCCCGGGTGTCCTCGTAATACAGTTCTATCAGGTTGCCCACCACTAGTTGCAACTGCTCATCGCCAGCGTCCGAGTATAGGACGAATATGGGATTTTGTTCCGTCCCTGTTTAAATCACAACAGTTTAAATTAGTAAAAAGAAAAAAAAAACGATTGATTTACCTTTTCGCTAAAATTATTATCTAGCTTCATATAACGGAAATTCTTTAATCAAAGGTTTCCTATACCTACTTGTAGTGTAGGTATCTAGTGGGCGCCTACTTTATAACTAACTAAGAATTTTATAGAAACCTTTAGAGATACTTTTCTCTTACGGTTTCTATTTTTTCTTATTCATAGAAAAAACCAATAATACTTTGCTCAAATTTGGAATCGAACCCAGGACTGTCCGTATTTATTTATTTTTGTATTGAACGACTAATGAGGCAGACAAAGTGACAAATTTATGTACCTACCTAAAGAAATTTTTAAATCTGACCTGGTAGTCGAACTACAGCCAAAATGGAGAAGTCTTCTGGAAACGTGTTGAAAAACATCCCTGCTGCCAGTTGGTGCATGGTGGCGTTCTCATTTAGGGTGTAGGCAGTGTACTCGGTCTCAGCTTCTAGGGCCGATTGACATCGCCCCGGGGTTCGCGACACCCCATCAGGAAGCTCATCGCTGTCCCGCACCACAGATAAGACATCGAAAAATTCTGTCTCCTCTTCTGTAATATAAAGTATTATTAGAATTTATATAGTGTATCTATAAGCATGCATTAGCCTGCTGGGCTAAGTCATCGTTGCATATTTCGATGAGACAATGTCTAGAGACGAGATTCGATGACACAATTTTGGTCACAGATGCTAAATCCTCGGGAATTCAGGTGGTTTATTTTGTGGCAATTTAACATCACACAGGTCTAAAATATATGTCTATAACAAAATATCTGATGTAATCCAATTGAATTTCTCGACTATTCGAGTCCCAATAGATACATTCACCGGATCGCACGATTATTTCAATTATTAGATATGCCTTCACAAATGTTTCAATTTATATTTACCGCCGAAATTTCGCACCCCGTCATGTTATTAAGTGCCATCGCAATTTTCTCAAAATTGTATGCATAGTCATGCGTCTCGATATCGAAAATAAAAAGTATTTAAAGTAAAGGAATAATATTGACTCACCATCCCCGTAGCTCCCGCCGAGTGTGCAGAGCAATAAAAGGAGAAAATATGGTCCTTTTGTCTGTGGAGCCATTGCGGCTCAAATAAATATGTTAGGTGGTTTATATTTACATTCGGTCCCATCCCGGTGGGCGCGTAAAAGGTTTGTTAGAGGCTGTGGGGGGTCGGCAGCCTCTGGCCGTCCTCGTGGGGGCGGCTGGACATGTCGGCTTGCCAGCGGCGGCAGGGACGAGACTGAGCCTCCGAGCCGCCGCACCACCACATCACATCGTTTGCCAGCTTTATTGCATTGGTGTCAAAATAATGAACGGTAATGAAACGACAGAGATCGTCAACTGCTTTAATTGAATATGATTTCTATCTATTGTATCCGATGAGTACTGCGTCCAGCGTAGGTACTTAGTTCTCGTTACATTAGAAGAGTATGAGTTAGTGATGTTGAGTTGAGTGAATGATTAAGATAATAAAGTAACTATAATCTATACTTCTATACTATCTATATACTTTAATACATAAAGCTGTAGAGTTTGTTTGTTTGCTTGAACGCCCTAATCTCAGGAACTACTGGTCCGATTTGAAAACTTCTTTCAGTGTTAGATAGCCCATTCATTGAGGAAGGCTATAGGCTATATATCATCACGCTAAGATTAAGTAACTATTCCACGCGGGCGGAAGCTAGAGGTTTATAAACGTAAATAGAAACTGTATACAAATTAAGTATATGTATAATAGCAATAAATATTTCGTGCTCAATATTTTATATTTTTGTAAAATGTTATTGCCGCCTGGCTTGCTATATCGATCAAATCCAATTCGGCGCTATCAACTCCCTAATAGAGATTCATTTGTTTTGAGCTCAGATACTTAGAACATTTTAGTTCGAGTGAGGACTAATGTCGTTAAACTTTTAAATTTTCTTCTTGCTTCAATCCTACTTAATATGTATATTTTCCGGAAAAGTAATTTTGTGATTTTTTTGGTAAATAAGCTTCTTCGAGTGGTGATCAGCAGACTTTAAATATAGTGGTATGTATGTATACAGCCAATGAAGGCAAAGCTGTGATGTCATAACAATTCCTACATCGAAACATTCAACTGATCCCGCATTTAGTTCTATCAATGGATATTGAATTCGTTTTGTATCTGTTGTCAATTACACTGTATAATTTCCCCAATGGATAATAAACTAAACTAGTTGGGAGATTAAATTGAAAATCGATTGAAGAACTTTTTAGTACCCATGTTATGTTATTTGAATAACGGCCATTCGACGAGGTGAAATTGTTGTGAAAGCTTCTTGATCTAACTTTTGCGCTGTATCATGATAAGGGAAGTACGTATACAATTATACGAGGAGATAATTCCTGACATAACTCTTGATAACAGAACAAAGAAACAAAGTTTTCCTCATTATGACGCACTACGTGGGTACTTGTAGTTCGTACGACGTGTATTTGTCACGGAACTTCGTCTTAGCGAACTTTCCTACACATAGTTGACTAAGGAGTTTGTTTTGAGGGCTTAAGTGCTGGTAAGGTTTAGTGTGGCATTTGGATAAGGATTAAAAAACGGTGACTCGATTGGTGTAGTGGTCACCGATTTGCTTTTATGGTACGATACGGTTTGTGGGTTCGATCCTGGCACGGAACTGTTATATGTATTGTAATATGTATACCCGGTTTGTGTACGTGGAATTGGTTAGAAAAAAAAAATCGTCCTTGGTTTGACCTTGATTCCGAGCATCGGGCGATCACTAGAAGAAGGAATTAAATTTTTTTTTTGACATAGTTTGAGTACAAATTAGTACTTGTCTTATATACCATCACGTCTGTATTCCCCAAAGGGTCAGTCAGAAGTGTACAATTAGCACTCACAGATCGCCGGTATGTTTATTGCCGTATTTGCCATTAATCATAAACCATAATTAACGTAGTTAAAGCAAAGCAAAATGGAGACCTAGGTCCACCAAGACCAACTCGTGACCTACCTAGGTCACGAGTTGTGACTGTTAAAAAGCCATGCTGAACCATTGAAATTGGTAGTTTTATCTAGTATCATGATATTGTTGAACAATGTCCTTTGTGGAAAAATTTATTATAAATCCCAGCAATGTTATTAATCTAGCGAAGCAAAGCAAACGCTGAAGAAAAATGATGTGTCCGAAAATACCAAATTCAACTTATCTTATAAGTAATAATGGAGGTTTATTTTAGGAACTTATAGTAGCAGTAGTAGTAGTAGGTTTTAATTAACATCGTAGCAACCGTGAAAAGTTGTTGTGGTTAGTGGTCCCGTATCGGTAATATCTACAAACAGAATAAAAGTATTGTCTCTAGGAACATAACTTGCATTCTAAGCTTTTGTTTCAATTAACAACTCTTTTCAGTAGACTGGGATGATTAGCCTTCTATCCTTCAACTTATTTAGATACGTTTTTATTGTACTCGATAGAAAAAATAAAAAAAGTGGTACTTGTTACAAAATTTCAATATTAACAGACAATACAAGACAAACTAATTATCCCTTAGTCAATGTATACGGTCTAGTATTATTATCTTAGTCTTTAACCGTGGGTGACCCATGCTTCGGCAATGGGCCAGATCAACCGGAGTGATACCACGGCCTTACAGAAAACCGGCGTGAAACAACGCTTACGTTGTATTTTGCGGAATGAGTGAAGATACCGGAGGCCTAAATTCTCTTAAAAGGCGGGTAACGCACTTGCGACTCGTCTGGTGTTGCGGGTGTCCATAGGCGGCGGTAATCGCTTACCAAATACCATCGGGCGACCCGTCTGCTCCTTTGCCCACCTAGTACCTATTCCATAAAAAAGAGAACTGTTTTCTACACTAATTGTGTAATGAAGAAATTTGATTTTTTGTAAGTTTGTAATTTTTTTTGTAATGGAAAAATCAACAGCTACTCTTCCGGGGTAACATAGGCTGTATTGTAAAACGGCGGGAAAGTGCTAGTCGTTTATAACGAAACCGATTTTGTCGGTTTAAACTATTTGGGCTAATATTTTCCTCTGTGTCATAATACAATCTACGCATAGCAGCTTCTTAGCAATCCTACTAGTATTATAAATGCGAAAGCTTTTGAGGATGGATGGATGGATGTTTGTTACTCTTTCACATCAGAACGGCTAAACGGATCTGGATAAAATTTGGCACAGAGATAGATTATAGTTTGGAATAACACATGGGCTAGTTTTTATTTAGGTCGTACCTAATTCTGAAGTCCACGCAGACGAAGTTGCGGGCAGAAGCTAGTTTTCTAATATGAATCTTATTATGATTCATTGGCCTTTATAGTCTAGCAGTATCTAGTATTTATAATCCCTTAATTAAATTCTCTTGTTGTTTGAAAAGTTGATACTTTAATCTCTTCAGTATACACATTCGGATCAGAGACGGGGGCGGGACTAGGGACTTTTGGCTATATGTACCATGTACCCTAAGTGTAGTAGTTGTAGGGTACCATTTGCAGAGGTCGCCAGGTTGTTGAAGCGTGGCCCGACCTTCACGAATATGGCCGCGGTAGTCGTGCGTGACCACTTCGCCAGATTATATCGATACAGCGTTTAGAAGATTTTCGGACCTAAATTTAAAAAAAATATGGGTGCTTTTTAAATAGGTCTACTGAATTGAAGTTTTATACGGCGTAAAGGATTCTGCCTACTACGCCGTCTCATATTATGACCGTGCTATAAACGTATCAGTAGCCCATGCACGAACACTTTCGAAAACGTATTCGTATCGAAATCGAGAATAATGCACGGAGATCAATAAACGTAGATGAAGCGAAAGTAGTGTGCCAGGATCGTAGCAAGTGGAAATCTATCTAATTTCTGCCTACCCCGATGGGAGACAGGTGTGAAAATATGTATTTATGTATGAGATTTAGGCCCACTTGCACCAACTTCTGAAATGTGTTTAAATTGTATTTAAACACGAAATTTCTATGAAAAATTGTGTTTAAATATGACTTAAACACATTTAAGAATTTGGTGCAAGTGGCCCTTATAGCAGAAAAACCTCGATACCTTTACGATACGAATTCGATAGTGCTTCGTGCTTAGAACTTATCATATCCGTGCATTAGTTAGTGACCGTAGCATCCGCGTCTTAACTAAAAACTCTTCTTTTTTACGATAAATAAAAAAGCAAGTTTTCTCTCTATCAGTGTCATTTTTTTTACGACACGTTTGGCCTATCGGCTTTGGACACATGTTGTGGGTTCGATTCCCACACGGAGCAAATATCTGTATGATCTACAGGTAGTTGTTCCGGGTCTGGGCGTTTGTGTATGTGTGAATTTGTGTTTGTAAACGCACCCACGATACAGGAGAAAATCCTAGTGTGGAGCAACGTTTTTATAAAAAATATGTTCTGTATGTAGATAAGTTACATCTGTTCTAATATCCTTAGCGAATTGTTTTTACTTGCAGACACGCACACACAGTTATATTGACCGAACTTAGAGTTAGATTAATTGACTTGAAAACACGGATTGAATTTTAATACAAAGACAGGCTCGTTTTTTGAAAATCAATATTTTTATTTCGTGCACTCAGTTTGGGATAAAAGGTTTTGTTCATTTATAAATGTCACTTATCTAGATGGTATTAAAAGCTCTTGGCATTAAATAATAACTTTTGGTATCACTCAACTTTCCAGAACATTTTAACACTGAATGGGAGAGTATCAGTAGAGATGTCAATGATTATGGCGTTATAAACTTTTACTTAATTTTAATAGAATCAAAAGTGACGTCAGGTACGCATAGATGGCATAGTCACTCATTACTGTAATTGCTGTTCCACGAAGGAACCTTGATCAATTGTTCGAAGCTTATATTGAATGAAATGAATTCTTGATGTCCATATAGTAATTATTTTTAAAGTATAATCTATGACAAGGGTTCATTGAAGAACTGAGTGATCGAAGGCACGGTTGAACTTCTAACGTTGGATTGCTAATTTGCTAAATTGGACAAACTTTTGAAATGAAATATTTTTGTTGAACATCTTCTGACACTTCTTAGTTTAAAATTGGGTAACTTATCGTCATTTTGGGACCAATAAGATAGGTAGGTTGGTATTTAAATTTGCAGGTGAACTGAGCGGGGACCTCTTTTTTATTCTTGATAAGCTAACGTTTGACCGCCAGTTTGCCTGATCTTAAGCGACACTGCGATCTACGATGAAGCGTGCTTGCCTAGAAGAAACCGATTCACTAAAAACTCTTCTTATATTTCGCATCTAATCTAACTATCATCATCACCATATCATCTACCGTACCTTTTTTATATGGTATAAGTTTATTGCACCCATTATTTAGTGAGTACAATTAGAATAATTGCAAATAAATTCGCCAAATAGCTACGTAGGCAATTCATGTTAGTTATTCACAGGGCTTAATATTTCTTATTGCAGCTGTGACCTAAATATGCAGAGCAAGTCGTAATTCAACAATTTATGACAGTGCTATGTGTTAAGCCTGCGACGTATATAAAGCGAGGCGAGAGCGATGTGCTTAATTAGAGAGAGCTTTACAATGCATGCATAGGCTAGTATGGGACTTCGCGCACTTTACGTTTTTACGAAAGATAGTAGCTTCTGTGGGAGCTATCGTTTGGAATTCTCCGCAAATCAAACCCTTCGGCGATTTCAGTGTTACATCGCTATATTATACTTGTAGGTCTGCTAAGGCCCTCGTAGATACAGGGGATGAAACACCAAAGTAAAACTGCGATGTTTCGGTTAAAGGATTGCACGTTTTTCTACCACAAGTGTCGATGTTTGTGATTTAACGCAACTTCCAAATGGTATTTAAAATTAGACATATTTATATTTTGAACTAGCTGTTACTCGCGACTTCGTCATCGTGGTAAGTTACTCCTTGTTACATCAGCTATCTGCCAGTGAAAGTCCCGTCAAAATCGATCCAGCGATTTCAGAAATTAGCCGGAACAGACAGACAAAAATTGTAAAAAAAAATGTTTTGGTGTATGTATTGTACCGTGTATACATCCAAATGCACTTAGTAAAAAGCGGTTATTTTAATATTACAAACAGACACCCCAATTTTATTTATTTTTATATATATATAGATAGTTGAGGGATAAGTTAAGTCTGCTTCATTGATTTATATTTACCTAAATCTCCGAGGCTTTAGATTTGTAGAATGCGACTTTGGATTCGATTCGCGTTCTATGTGAAAGGAGCTTTGTTGCCAGTCCAACAATATTCGTGGAAAATAAGTACGAAAACACGTTTCACGTACCTATTTATGTATATGTCACGACTTCTTTACATTAACTGATATTTAAGAACTGCGAGAACTCGTTACTTTTCGGGAATGATATGGAAATCGTTTTGGGTTGGCCACCGTTTTCGCCTAAGCTGTTCTGATATGGATGAAAGGCTTCCGAGGTGTATCTAATAATAGAGCTGAACCTTTATTTATACCTATTAGGAGTGATAATTTTTTTTTATAAAACGCCCCACACTAGGATTTTCTCCTGTATCGTGGGTGCGTTTACAAACACAAATTATCACATACACAAACACCCAGACCCGGAACAACTACCTGTAGATCATACAAATATTTGTTACGTGGGGATCGAACCCACAACACGTGTCGCAGAAACCAATTGCTCAGCCGCTACGCCAAACGTATCGTCATTTAATTATTTTGGAGGCTTTTTCTTTGTAAAATTGAGATTAGAAGGCATCTCACGAAGCACGACTTTAAAAAAATGGCCTCTGAACTCTGCTTTAGGAGTTTCGGACCGTCTGCCTTATTCTGGACAATTAAGAGTTATCATTAGATAACGGCTAGAACAATATTATATACATAACATACCATATAAACATTATACTTACGAGAGTACGTAAGTACGCAGAGGCGTACTAATGTCCACTCACAGTTTGCCGTTATGTTTAGGTCCCATGTAATAGGGGCGAGCCTATTACCATTAACCGGGCACAAATTCCATACCCCGAGCTGCTACTGGGAATTTCATAGAAAAACCCAATAACACTGGTCAACCGGGGAATCGTGTTACAATGCTGATGAGACAGTTAGGAAAACAAAAAAAAATAACCTAAAAGCATTATTATTATATACCAAAAACTGTTGTTATAAATGAAAAAGAAGAGAAGAGAAACACAATAAAAAAGTTACTTCAGGAAAAATAATATATATTCTGGTTTAATAAATGTGACTAGTTTTATACTTTTGATTTCACATTTTCAGGGTGAGTTTCCTGAAAAACTTCCTCATTTAACAATGTCGCGTATAGTTTTGAAACTGTGGGGTACTGGCTGATGTCCAGTTCAAGCCTGAAAAAGAAAAATAACCATTAATATCATAGACATAGGTACCTAATATAAAATAAATTATGGAATTTAATATTTTTGTTCAATATTTAAATATGGAATTTAATATTTGTGTATTATGATAGTTTGTTCTTTCATATTAATAATATACGTTTATTTATTTATTAAAATATATGGAACGGCTTGATTGTCTCATGGTCGCAAGAACCGGTTCTGGGCATGAAGTCCTGGGTTCGATTCATAAGTTCAGAAAAGAGTTATTGGTTTTTTATAAAAACTCTGTTATATGAGTCCTAAAATATACCTAATAACTAACTGTAGATCATACAAATATTTGCTCCGTGTAGGGATCGACCCCAAAACACGTGTTGCAGAAGCCAATAGCTCAGCCGCTACGCCAAACGTGTCGTCAGTTATGCTTGTATTAAATTTTCAATAAAACTTTTTTCGAAGTTAAACGCAAATGTGTTTTGAGAACTTTAAGATAAAAGGAATGGAATATAAACAGATTTGTCAAACCATCTCAATGGCTTTACATTTACGTAAGTGTTTTACTTATCTGTTAGGAGTTAGGACTACATTGTTATAGGCTCAGTTGTTAAAATATTTTCTATGGTAAAATGTATCTAATGGAATAAAAACAGAGCTTAATCCGTCACATAAGTTCTCGGAAGTCGCGCGAGAGAGAGGCTTACATTTTATAAAACACGAGTTTGTTATCCATCCTAGCTAGTAATCGTTCTTAATTTATATTTTACATAATTTGTAGATCTTTATACCTAATTAATTCATCATTGTTGTCAGTTTTGTCCTGGTTTAATAGCAACTTACGAGCAGGTTCATCGTTTTTAATTATTTAATTTATTATATAAATACGTAAATAAAACTATCTGTAATTTTTTCACGCCTAAACAACTGACAAGGATTTATTCAGAGAAAGGACATAGCATCCCTTTGTCTCCTATGGGGTGAGTAGATTTATTTGAAGTTCTTACTGATGAAATTTAAAATGTAGTTGTTCACGTACGGAATATAGGTACATAATATTACTGCTGTGTTTGCTCTTATTAAAAATACGCGGGATTAATTATAAAGATTGTAATAAGAATGTAATGCTGTGTGAGCACTTAGTTGATAAGTAGAGAAAAAAAAAACGTAGACTAAGGGCCACTTGCACCAACTTCTTAAATATATTTAAATTGTATTTAAACACAATTTTTCATAGAAATTTCGTGTTTAAATACAATTTAAACACCTTTACGAAGTTGGTGCAAGTGGGCCTAAGTTATGGCTAGTTACGATAATTATATTACATAATAAAGTGGAAGTTTTAGGTTTAAATCAATGTATGGATAATAATGCTTTTTCTTTACTACCAACTCTTGTGCATTTTTTTAAATTTATTGTTTCGGTCATTGCACGCAATATAATTTATTATATTGCGGGCAGCAGCTGTTGAAGTACAGTCGGCGCCAAAAATATTATTGTAGTTATGTTATATAATTTCCAATGGAATTATTATTACATATATTCATACTTATACAAATATTATATACTTTAGGGTATTTTAATAAATATAAAAATCGTAAAGTGAAGTCATTTCAAAAATATAACGCAGCTAGCTGTGCTCCGCGGTTTCACCCGCCGTGCGTTCAAACAAACAAACTTAAGATTTATCAAATATGTATTAGTATAGATAACTATATTTACTTTGCCGTTTGTGTAAAGTTAAATGCTTTGGACCTATGACCCGCGCAAACCCCTCCAAAGGAGTGGAACCCTTCCCCTGTCATACGGAAGGGTCCGATCCGGTTAACAATGAGTTTTTATTTCTATAATTTACTTCTTATTAGGATTTTCTCCTGTAGCGTTCACAAATAGCTCATACAAATGCCTACCTTGTAATCTATACTAATCTATAAAGCTGAAGAGTTTGTTTGTTTGTTTACTTGAACGCGCTAATCTCAGGAACTACTGGTCAGATTTGAAAAATTCTTTCAGTGTTAGATAGTCCATTTATTGAGGAAGGCTATAGGCTATATATCATCACGCTGCGCGGACGGAGTCACGGGCAGAAGCTAGTTCGGAATAAATTTTCAACAATTTTAAATCTTATGTTTTTTTTCGTACGTGAAATGAATCGCTTGGTCACTGCGCCATTGGTATTAATAAAGACGAGTATTACGGCCCACCTAGTCACGGCATTATACAGCTGAGGCACCAGGCAGATATCAGCGATAGTTAACTGATTCCCGACGCAGTATTTCCCAGCTGACTTCTGTAGCAGCTCCTCCAAAGTCCTCAGCCCTCTTTCTGTCCAGTACTTGGAGAACTTTTGGTAGTGCTCCTTCTTCTCAAAGTGAGGGAGCAGACCGTAGTTCTGAAGAGGTTGGATGCCTGCCACGACAATCTGAAAAAACATGAATCTTTTGTATTTTTTTAAAAGGTATCTGTAACGCCTGTCTCCGGTGCACAGATTACGAATTTATACATCATCATGTCACCGATATATTTTTAGTTCACATGTAACAAAGGCAAGGAGTTTAGGCGGGAAAATGAAAAGTACACATTGTCGATTTTATATTATTTTTCAAAACTTGAATTTCTCCGAAGTTTAATGTGTAATTATGGTGGATAATTAACTATTAAGTGTTCGTGAACGTGTGAGAGTGTAGGCAAATGATATAAAATTGAAAATCGTGACTTTTTGGGTTCACTCCTAAACTCCATCGAAGCCTCAATAAAGTTTCTACCGTTTTATTGGGGCAACTCAACAACTTATACTTGACACTGGCGAACACCAAAAGTGTGGTGCCATATTACAATCCCACGATGGGAAATATTACTTGATTACTCTAATACTTGACACTGGCAAATACAAAAAGGGTGGCGCCATAATAAAAAAAAAAAAAAAAACAAAGGCAAGGCACAAATTTCAGAGAAAAACAGAATAACACTTTGCACGACCTAGGAATTGGACCCAAGACCTCACGCAGCAAAAAGGTTAGGATGACCCCAACACCAATGACGAGAAGTTGTGTATTTTTTGCATACGAAAAAATCAGACTCCATTTTCCCCAAAAGTTACTTTAAAATAAAATCATCATCTTTCATCAACTGAACCAATTTACTAAAAGCAAAAATATGGAAAACATTTTCTCTATGCCTGTTTTTGCTGACTCAATTAATTGGGGGTCTCAAGATAATTTAGAGTTTCATGGTAATTGCCCAACCGGCGTGACGGAGGTTCTATTGGAGAAATTTACACCTCGAATACCCTTTGAACGAGGACAGGTTAAATGGAAAATTCAATTAATTATAGAATTCAGAGAACAGTTAGGGAAAGTTAAGCCATTACGAGTTTTTATTATTACGTTATGTTTTGACAGATAATAGCTAGCAAAGATTTACTGAAGCCTTTGAAGCCCTTCGTAGATATAATTAAAGACCAGTAACAAAACGCGGTGTAATTATTCATATCAAATTTTGAATTTAGAATATTATGTATTTATTATCAGGATCGTATGGAATCAAATGTCTGAATTGAAGCGTTGCATCATATTTGCATTAAATAGGAAATTAACGCGATAATCCATTTAATTTGACGTTTCGTACTGATGAAAAAGGAGTGTTAATAAATGTAAAAACTTTTCTACGACGAAATAAATAAAGCTGAAGTGTATTAAAACGTTAGGTTGTAGTTTTTTAATTGGACTCTACATTATCACAGGGCTTGTATTTTCTAAAAAAAGAATTGCACCTATTTTGAATACAATCTCCTCATGTCAGTCAGTTTATTTATGTATATACGGCAATATTTTATTTTATACGATGTATTATTTAGGTATCAACATACATACATAATAATATCTACCTGCGTTACTTAGCTCGTGTGCGATATATTGTTTTGTAAAAACGTACGTTTTAGTCGCGTTTGTAAATAGGTCACATACTCGATACACAATAGATTCTATTTTTAGAAGCAGCACCCTGTAAGTTGGTACCTATGTTTGCTTTAACTTAGATTCTTAATATTTTTCTTCATAACTAGTGGTTGTGGGAGTTTGGACACGAAACGGATGACGCAGAAAATTTACGAGAAACGTCACTTGTCGTTTCTAGAGATCACAGACATTTTTTTCGTGAAATTTAAGCTCAAACAGGTACCATGAACAGTTATTAAGTTAAAATTGGCTTCGAGATTAGAATATATTATTTTACGGCATTGGTTACAGTTATATATATTTAATTACGTAACAAACTTTTTTATTACTTTAAAAATAATGGTGAAATCTATATAAACTAATATATAAAGCTGAAGAGTTTGTTTGTTTGCTTGAACGCGCTAATCTCAGGAACTACTGGTCCGATTTGAAAAATTCTTTCAGTGTTAGATGGCCCATTTATTGAGGAAGGCTATATATCATCACGCTACGCGGACGAAGTCGCGGGCAGAAGCTAGCAGAGAATAAAATGACAACAAAAAATGAAAAATTTCATAAATCTCATTCAATCATTTTTAATAGTTAAAAGCCACGTACCTCACAGAGTTCCCTCATTCTGGCTTTTAAGAGTGGAGAACTCGGGGTCAGGGCCGGCTCCGGACGAGTGTCCTCCAAGTACTGCACAATGGCCATAGACTCCACCAGCGTTTCATTATCTACACACAACATATTAAAATATTTATTTATTAGCTCAGACATAGTTAAATTCATAATTTTATCTAGCATTAAGTCCAGCTTAATAATCGATTCTATTTTTCAACCATTTTATCATAACATACTCGCACAACCTAATTCAAATTCCGAGCTGCTACTGAGAATTTGAAAGAAAAACGCAATAACAATTTGAATGATCTAGGAATGGAACCCAGGACCTCTAGTGTAGTAGTCGCGCTAAGGACCATTAGATTAATAAGACTGTTCAACAATTAAAACAAAATGTATCGAACTTTGTGATTTTTTTGCATTTTTCACGCTAATTTTATTAAGTTATTTCGTGAAGGAAAAATTCGACCACTGCCATTCTAAGCCACCGCGATTCGCGGTGGCTCACTATTTATTATCTCCCATGCGCAGCTGTCCCCTGAACAGTCACAAATAATTCACTTAATTTACCGTATTTGATTTGCAGGTAAATTAAGCGAGCTTCACAAATTCCTCGAGGTGGAAAGTTTGAGCAAATAAGCTTTCCAAGTGGTAAATTATTTCCGTAAGTAACACAAACTGTGATTCAATCTGAACCTTCTGCTACAGTGATAAATTTGTTTATGCTTTGAAGATTAGCACTTGTTTTCCATAGTTGCTTTGATCGTTGTCCCGAAAGCATCTATACATGAGTTCTGTAAACAGTCCCTGCACTAGTTTTGTTATTAGGGATTCATCCTTAGCATATATTTTAGTCAGTATTTATCTTATTTCAGTTATTAGTCTTTTGAATTGTTTATCTATTAGGCCTGCCACTAATAGAACCTGTCTAAGACTCTAAGCATTAGTATTCTGCCCAAACGCTTTTGTTATTTTGTCTCTTGTTTACTTAAAACGTTCCTAATGGATGTGTATTCGAAATGGATTGTGTAGATTGAGTAGTACCTCTGTTTGCATTATAACCACAATGTAAACAGCCACTCAAATCTTATAGCGAATAATTCACACCGAAATCGCTGAACAACTTAAAAGGTGTTAAATTAATTCAATCTTTGATTTCAATTTGTTTCAAATAATAAAGCTGTTAAAATAATTGGTTCACTGATCGTCAAAATATTTTACTGAGACTCGCAATTTACTGAAGTCATAAAGTTGAACAAATTGTTGGAGCCATCGCACTTTGCATGATTCAATGACCCAAATATGTAGTTTCCAATTCAGTCAGTTTTTCTATGTGTGATGTTATTAGGTGGCGACACATTCATTAAATAGCTATTTGTGGAGTTATTGACCGGTCCACTTAAACAAACGGTCGGTCGCCTCGAGCACGCAAATGATGTTTGATTGTAGCGGCGACCGACGAGACAGCACTGCTTGAATTTTTAATATTGCAGCATTAGACCGACCCACTGCGAAACCCAACCACTTAGCAAGAAAATAAATATCTTCTATATCTGTATCTCTTTACAACTTAATGTATAACTAGCGAATTGTTTTGAATGACTAATCAATTTATAAATACGTCGATCAGTTGGTCCTCCACTCTCATGCATGTAAGTACCTACGATTAATTCCACATTATTAAAGAATCCTATCCTTCAATTTCTCAATTATCTTACAAATATCACTACTTACTTCGATGATATCTATTCTGAAAAATATCCTTAGAATATTGGTGGTTTTATACGCCGCATAACTGCTTTATCTGTCTAGTTGTCCTAAGCTACACATCAGGTCCTGGGTTTGATAACCAGATCGAGAAGGTTGAGTTTAGCCATAAAATTCTCAGTAGGCAGGGTGTTTCGATTTGTGAAGTAAATGGCAATAGGCCCCTATTACATGGGACCCTAAACATACCGGTGCGGTATCATATAATAAGCGGCTAACCTAACCCTTCGGGAAAATATGCGGTGATGCGTGATGTTTATTACAACCAGTTAATAATGCCACCGTATGCAAAATACGTGAAGTTAAATATTATCATAGTCTGTAATCTTTGCTAAACCGTTTCACAGCGCGTAACGGATCTTTTATAGTCGCGATAGCAAATACAAATAGGGTAATGGGGGTTTGCAGATTAGCAGCTAATGTGCTTTCAGATCTATCTAAAACATGATCTGGGTACCGCACTTATCAATTTGGGACCGTAAACAGTGCTGGGGCAATAAACTTGAGATACGGGGACGAATTTATGTTTCTATTGTGTTGTACACAATCTATTTTGTACTGAGTGTTTGCGATAAACCCTAGAGCTTTCGGGTTAGCCTTTATAAATAATTGAATTCTATTACCACGTTTGTACATAATTTATAGTAAAAAAGTGCACGGGCACATAATAACCCTGTTTGAATTCAATGTTGCTTAGTCTAATCTCTAGGTTATTTTTTTAAGCGATACCATGTTTTGAGAAGTTCTAATCCAAAGAGGTGGGTATCTAGTATCTAGTGTTTCTTTGGAGATCTTGGAGCCCTTCTCATAATTGGCGAGGAAATGGCTACTGTGTGGTTTTACTCGGTAGGAGTCTAATATAAGTAATATTTGGGTATCCATTTCGAAACGGGATAAAAAAACCTTTACTCCCCAAACCGCTGAGCATAGCTAGTATAATTTAAAGTCAAACTACTATATGATTCGATAAGGCTTCTTCCGAGCCTTGTCTCAACCATGTTGGGGTCGGCTTCCAGTCTACCCAGATGCGGCTGAACATCAGTATTTTACACGAAGCGACTTCCAACAAACCTGGGCAAAACCGATATTTGAAGGATATACTAGTTATCGGGTTTTTTTTTACACTAACAATTGCCATAGGTAGATGTTTGTATGACAACTGGGACTGACGGCGTTACGAGCTTTCCCAGGCACGGAGAGGTCTCGGTTAGGAATGGTCACCCATCCACACACTGACCGCGGCGAGCTCAGCTTAACCTTGCAAATCAGTTGATCAGCTTTGTTATTACTTAGCCACGAGCCCCTCTCGGCATGTACTCCCATGGTATGGTATATATTTCGATCACAATAGTCCATTTTCGGTCGCAGTGATACTATAGCCGCAATAAACAAAAAAAAAAGGGTATATATTTCATGGAATATTCAGCGTTCATCATATAATTGAATGCCTCCTCAATGATCTTTCATCTCGATCTCTCTCTGGCCAAGATGTTTTCCTGCCCAAGGTCCTCAAACCTTCCTCAACACAACCAACCCTTCCTAGATCTTATCTGTTGCAGAGTCCACTTGTACATGAATTTGGCAGCTCTGGTGTCACTCATTATTTCCAGGTGATCTGCTTATCTTCGCCTTTGTGACATGTAGAACTTGATAATGGATTCCCTATGAATCAGGTTTTCTTAAATGTCTTCCAATGTAATCATTAGTAATCTCGGTGGGGTCTGTTTTGTGTAATTCCTATTTATATCTCTGACTAATGAGATTGCCCCGCGCCACAGACAATAATCTAGTGTCTAGTCGTTAGATATATTGTTTCTAGGTCTAGTTTTAGGCTTGCTATGCAGTGTATGAGTTGTTCATAAGGCGGCCTTTTTATTGAAGTAGTTCTTTTTTTACTACGAAAAAAATTTTTGAATTGTTCAGGACTAATGTGGCCGCTCCATAATAATTTCACATTTCACACGCCTTATTGCAATTCTTATACAAAATATAATCGCAAAAAGTGAGAAGTGATTCATTCAATAATAAAAATTTGTTCGATTTGGTTGAAGTTTTTTCAAATTCGTATGATCGATATTCGTATCTTATCCTATCCTGTCAATCCTCGGGAATATAGGTACCTACTCTTTATTACAAAAAAAAAATGAAATCGAAAATATCGATGAAGATATTTATGTAAAGGTATTTTAAGTGGGAAAAAATATAATCAAATGCAAAGCTCTTCAAGTGACTGAAAATAACATTTCGCGATTGTTTTCCATACCATAACATATAACATACCATCACGCCTGTATTCCCCGAAGGGTTAGGCAGAGGCGTACTAATGTACACCCACAGTTCGCCGGTATGTTTAGGTCCCATGTAATAGGGGGCGAGCCTATTGCCATTAACCGGGCACAAATTCCAAACTCCGAGCTGCTACTGGGAATTTCATAGAAAAACCCAATAACATTGCTCGACTTGGGAATCGAACCCAGGACCTCTAGCGTAGCAGTCGCGATTGTTTTCCAAACCACATTTTTGTGTTATTGCTATTTGGAGTTGGCACTGCACGCTGAGGATGACGTTGTCTCCTTATGAAACATAGGTTACCACTATTAGTAATATCATTCAACTAATCATCGCTATATCACATCCGATGTAATCATCATCTCATATATGCCATGAAAACCTTATTAACTCAATTTCAGCAATTGACAGCTGATCAATCCGATCCGAACATACGACGAACCAGAATTTAAGCACAAGTGTTATGCCTGAAGTGTGCGTATTAAACGTGTTAATTAATGGCGTGGTTATTAGCAGCCCTGAGTGCACTCGATACAGCTAAGAGACCATTGTGACAGCGATGAGATCAGCGAATATTGATCTGAATGCATGTTCACGGAACATCCACCGAGCTAATAGATGATGTCCTTTTATGATTATACTGATTTCTGATGGGGTTTAATAGATGGGGTTGTAGAGGCATGGCTTCAAACTAAGCAAATGCTTTTAATCCGCCCGTTAAGATCTTCATAATTAAAATATAACATATACCATCACGCCTGTATTCCCCAAAGGCCAAAAGGGTTAGGCAGAGGCGTACTAATGTACACCCACAATTCGCCGGTATGTTTAGGTCCCATGTAATAGGGGGCGAGCCTATTGCCATTAACCGGGCACAAATTCCTAACTCCGAGCTGCTACTGGGAATTTCATAGAAAAACCCAATAACACTTTGCTCGACCTGGGAATCGAACCCAGGACCTCTAGCGTAGCAGTCGCAATCAGGACCACTAGGCTATTGAGGCAGTCTCTAAAATATAATTGTGTAATAAAAAGTGTTAAACTATTTGGTGCAGTTTGTTTGTGAGTATATTTATAAAATTACATACAGGTTAGGCAGTGGTGTACTAAGGTACACCTACATTTTGCCGGTATGTTTAGATCCTATGTAATAGGGGGCAAGCCTATTACATAGGATCATTGCCATTTACCGGGCACAAATACCAAACTCCAAGCTGCTACTGAGATTTTCATAGAAAAACCCAATAACACGTTGCTCGACCTGGGAATCGAACCGCGCGCAGTACGCCATCGCACTTGGGACGACAAGACTAACGAGGCAGTTATTAAATTCGTTATTTATTTATAAAATTAAACACTTTAAATAGAGTTATATCATGAATTTACTATCCATCCATCTCATAATAATATGGGTACCTAACTTTAATTTTTCTATCCAATATTTCTAAATGCGTTTCCATTTCCTGGAAAAATATTGTTTTTATTTAAATAACTCAAATTATAGTTTCTATATAATGTACACCATCTATTTGAGCATTCAAATGTGAATTGAAATTTAAGCTTGGGATGTAAGTTTGTTACGTACTCAATTAGTTTTAACTAGATGGATGAAAAACTGAATGAGTTGGGAAATTATTGTTCTGGAAAACTAATCTAGGTTTTTCAACGGTGCCGAGAAAATTTAGGTTATGTGGCATTTATTTATCTATATATATAAAAGAAAGTCGTGTTAGTTACTCCATTTATAACTCAAGAACGGCTGAACCGATTTGGCTGAAAATTGGTGGAGAGGTAGCTTAGAACCAGGAAACGCACATAGGATACTTTTTATCCCGTTCCCGATACTTTTTATTCCACGGGGGCGAAGCCGCGGGCAGAAGCTAGTATATGATAACATCGAAAAGCAAAAAGCTGAACACGTTCAAACGCATTTTATTTTCGTCAAGTCGAACGGATATTGGTGTATTAGGAGCTGCTTTTATCGACGCGCGGACGGGTGCGTATAATAACCTCATATTATTCGCCTCTAAGACTTCTACCTGCATAGGTAATAGAATAAATATATATTTAAAATATAGTAGTAGTAGTATTTATTATTATCTATATATTGTATAGTATTATTATAATTTTTCAATAGTTGCACCATTAACGACCTCATTTATTTTTGTACCGTTATGTCCATCCTAAGGTTGCCTGGAAGAAATCGCAGTCTGCAATAAGGCCGCCCATTGTATATTTGTAAAACTGTTGTGTCCTGTCTATTTGTGTTTTTATTGGTGTACAATAAAGTATATATAAATAAATAAATAAAATGCTTCTAAATTAAATTACGAATACAACACGAAATGAATGTGACAATGTTTTCTCATTTGGTGTTAGTGACATAACTATTTTTATTTTGCTATTACTTTGTACTTTAAACATAGGTTCGTATGGTATGGTATAGCGGGCTGTAATTAACAGATCCGTGTCACAGCGCCCTTTTATACTGCCCCGGTGGGATTGATGGTGTATTTATATCACCCTCGAGAAAGGCCAGCAAGCTGTTGCTGACAACCTCTCGGAACGTACTCGGGTTTCCCAGGTATTACCATTGGACAGGTCTCGAGTTTATTTGAACTCGAGACCTGTCCATAAATTCGTAAAGTCAGATGTGCGTGCCTTGGATTTCCAAGGCACGCACATCTGACTTTACGAATTTATCTGCGTATTAGTAGTTAATTATCACGCACTTAAACGGCGAAGAAAAACATCGTCAGGTAACCTGCATGCCTGGCAGATTTTCTCGATGGCGTGTGATGTCTGCCAACCCGCATTAGGCTAGCGTGGTGGACAATGGCCTAATATCTCTCACTCTGAGAGGAGACCCGTGCGCAGCAGTGGGAAATTATAATTGGTTGATTATGAATATCTCTCACCACTGTTGAACAACATCGTTTCCTATGGTTATAGGTATTTCAATGTCCGAGTTATCAAATCATATTCTTCTGTGTAGCGGAATCTTTGGCAAGAATTGCTTATTATTTCTTTTGCCTGGGGGAAATTACTTTTGGTCCTTTTGGGATATAGTGGGCACAATCAACTCACAGATATTTACAGCGAAAACGAGTCCCAATATATTATAGTCACAATAGCGAAGTAATTTTTATTCTCACCACTCACCTTTTCTAGCGGACCCGGAGATATGTTTTATTTTTTTATAAATCTTACAAAATAATAGTTATACTTAGGTATAACTATTATTTCTTAAGATTTATAAAAAAATACGTTTAATTTTTTTAAATAATATTATTAAATAATTTTGTGGTATATTTGTTTACTGATTATAATACCAGGTGTTTAAACTCTTCTAATAATTTTGTTCAGACGCTTTTCAACCAAATTTTTTCTAAGTAAACCTTTATTTATATATGTATGTAATAATTCTAATATTCATATCGGATTAGAGATAACATAGGCAAATTATTTTATTTTGTTATCACTGATAGAAAGTATATAATAATATGCACCAACTTAAAAACTGGTGAACTTCATATCTCAATTAATTAACTGGATCCTGAGATACAGCTTGACCTCTTGATTCCCATACAAAGAAGAGATCATCACTGTTGATTATAATTAAATTATTTTTGTGATCCATTTCTAATCCCAATATAGCTTCAGGTGAGAGGAGGTAAAAATGCAAGTTGGTATTTATATCGATACATACCTACCTACATAAATACGTGTTTTCCAGAAATCAAGTCGTAATGTCAATAGTTCTGCAATAACTTGTTATTTTGAATAGGAACCAATAATTATGAGCATTCTCATTATAAACGCGAATTTCCACTGATATCTCTAAAAAACTTTGGTATACGTCATAGTTTTAGATTGCATTACTACCTATCGTATAATGATAGGTGTGATAGTTAACAAATACACATACCAACCTCCATTTGATGGGCTGTTACGCAACGCAGGAGTGATTTATTAGGCGACATTAGGTGTTTGACACTTTGAATTGATCTGCTGACGTCATTAGCGTGCATTGTTGTTAGACGATCTACACACAAGATGATTGTGTAATGTGTAACCCAAAAACAGAATTCAAGAAGGCCCTGCAGTGAAATAGTTTAGAAAACTGTTTATGTTTAAGTATGTATTTATGGTACCTATGTCTTCTTTTGTATTGATGGTACGGCTAGGGTCAATAATCTTTTAAGAAATTACGCTACAGGACATTGGATTTCGATGTAAATTTCATACATATTATAATGTCCGACTGTCAGGCTCGTGGCCTGTATCAATAAATAACTACGATGTGGTCAATTAATTTGCAAGGTTAAGGGCCTGTTTCACCGGCTTCTGATAAGTTCCCGATAAATAAGATGTCGCAAAAATTCAAACAAATCTAAACACAAACACAACAAATTTGAATTTATGTGTTAGATAGTACCTACCTACTTATCCGGAGGTGGTGAAACAGGCCCTAAGGGTCCGGTGGAGCTTGAATTGCCCACAAAAACATAAATAAATTGTAATCCAAACAATATTTTATGAAATTCTTTTATTATTCTGATTCTGTATTTCTGGATTAATCCAGGTTTCTACCGTACCATTTCATCAACTACTACTTCACTGGAAATAAACGATCGGAAAATCGTTTATTTTGGTATTAGGTACGTTTGTATGGGAAATTGGACCAACCGCCGTTGACCAGTGTATGGACCTAGTCATTCTAAGCATATTGAGACACTTTCGTGCCTCGGAGAACATGTAAAGCGGTTGGTCCTGGTCATCCTACGAACACAAAACCTGTGACAATCATTAGTAGTAGTAGTCAACCCAAGAAGCCTGACAAGGAGTCCATCCTTAGGTTATCGGTTTTGCCCAGAAATTGGGTTGCAGAGGTCTAGACCTAGTAGCAGTAGCTGATAAGCCCCTTGACTTTGAGTGATTATCACCGCTCATGGACACATGCATCACTGGAATAGTTGCTGGTGCGTTGCTAGCCCAAAAATGTCACTATCATAACCGTCTTTTGAACGAATATACTCACCTATGAGCAATGCAGGAACTTTCTGCGCAGGATTGATTGCCCGGTACTGTTCACTGTCCTGCTGGCGTTTCTTCACGATGTCTACGGTCCGCTCCTCGAAGGGAATCCCTTTGAAATGCAGTGCCGCCCGTACCCGCCAGGAGCATGAGGATAGCCAGTATCCATAGAGAATCGCACGGTTTTCAACCTTGGGAAGGAGGTAAACGTTTGTAATCCCACCGTTTTTGGTTTAAGGCCACTTGCACCAACTTTTTAAGAGTGTTTAAATTATATTAAAACACAAAATTTCTATGAAAAATTGTGTTTAAAAACATAATTTAAACACATTTTAGAAGTTGGCGCAAGTCGCGCCCTTGGTAAGCAATACTAGTATTAAAACTAGCTAGTTTTTTAAATACTTCAGAGAAACTTCGGACGATGTCTGTACTTACCTGTATTATATCACAGCCGTTCCCAGTAGGTAACGGGGTTACTATTGGTGAACGGGTTGCTATTGGTACCTTATTTACAAGATATTTTTTGTAGCTATTTACTTATATTTTATGTATATATACATCAATATACATATAGGTAATAATATAGGTAAACTTAATATTAGTAGGTACGTATATTATTACTATTTATGTATCTACCTTCCTACTATTTAAAGACTTATGTTTAACGATCCATCAGATCTAGTAAAATGTAACGGTAAAAAAATACTTTATATTGCCAAAAATAGTAGGTAAATGATCAACAAAATTAAGCTAACCTAACCTAAACAGTATTCTGTTATCTGTGCCTAAACCTAATATTTGGTGAACATTTAGCCATGTTGGTGACCATTTAATATTATACCTATTTGGTAAGTATTTTGGTGATCAATTTACCTACTAAATTCGGTGGTCATTATATTTTGTCCCCTATTTAAATCAATGTTTGTAGCCTACATCTAAACTCAGTCAATAAACTCAATAAACATGGAATTAAACATTTGTTAGTTCGTAATGATTGTAACGTTCATTAAAATAATTTTGGAGGTAAACAAATGATTCCGGTAGTTTTGAGGTTATAATTCATTCAAGCTTTTCCTAAATTAGAATAGTCTAAACTGACACAGCGGACAGCCTACGCATAAACAGCCTGTCAAGCAACAACATCAATTAGATTAGATTGAAGTGTTTACTGTTTCAGTTATCTATGACAGGTAGGTACCTAAATCTATTTATACCTAACTTATATACTCATTGGCCCCCAGAATAAGTACCTAATGTGGATTAAAAGTAATTTCTCATTCACAACTGCAGAAATAAATAATGTAAATAAACTAGTTAACTTACCATTTCTTTATTATTTATCTACTTGACAGAATGGCTTATCAAACACTGTCAGTAGGTACTTGGCGATTGGTGGACTATGTTGAAATGTATAATAATTTGGTGTGGATAACGTATCAAAGGTGCCTTGATCTTGATAACTTTTGTTGACAAGTCGATGTAGTTTGTAAATTATTATTTTTTTACGACGAAAGTGGACTTGATCTTGTCTCAAGATCAAGTCCACTTTCGTTTATCTGTGGCTTTCGATTAAGATATGTCGTAGTACTTTGTGTTTATTGTAGATGGCGCTATCTACAAGGAGAGTTACTATTAGGCGCGAAAGTTTAAATAACATTTTGTTTGTTTGGTTACAAATAAATTAAACATGAAAGCTGATATACATTTTATTTATTTACATATATAGTAGCAATATACGTTATATTGTTATTATCACTATTACATTGTCCAAAAACTTTTTGTTTTAAACCTTATAGACACAATAGACGTGGAAGTTATATTGTAGGTAGTATTATTATACTGGATTTTATTAATAAATATGTCTATTTCAGAAGACAATAAGCATTGATAATATGCACACGTAAACAAACTGTTTACAGTCAATTACTTAACATTTATTTTATTCGATTAACATTTATCTACTTATTGTAATATTGTTTTCTAATAGATAACCAGTCAATACAAATATTTGCCATAAATTATTATTTTCTAGGAGATGACCATCTACAATGATAGCAATGATTTGGTCATTTTATTGTACTATTCAGCATATTCAAAATAATCACAACGATTTTACAGAAGAGCAGTCCGCCCCATGACGGTAAAACAGACGCCATTTAAAAAATGTGCCCATAATGGTTAGTTTTTCGCAAGAATGCATCATTGAAAAAATAAATAATAATTCTTCTAAATTACTAGAGAATAAAAATACAAAACTGAGCATACTCAACATTTTATTATTGCTTTAAATACACATTTTTGTCATAAACATTATAACGAGACGTCTATCTTCTAAGACAAGGTTATACTGGCTACTTATAAGCGAGTAAATACGTACTGACTGAAATAAAACTTTATTGAACAAAAAGTATAATTGATATACTTATTAGTACTTACATACAGTTTTTCATATCATTATGATCAATATCATAATAATTTTCAACATACAAAAGATCGCTGGATGCCCTGCGCCTGCGCATCGAGTATAGTAATATCTTAAGGATGATGTTGGGGCTGCCTCTTTTCTGCAGTGTATCGTAATCGGGGATGTTCGCGCTATATCGCACTGATGGTTTTCATACCGTTATTCGCAAGATTTAATTTCTATTAAGTGTTTTATTGTCTTTTTATGGATTATGATATCTGAAAAACAAAATTATTTATTTGCAATCGTCATGTTCTTTAACTGGAATAACTTGCAATTTCCAATCTAAAATTTACATATTTCATGTTCCTCGTTTATTTATCTAACACGGAACTTCGCAAATTAATTTGAACTTAATGAAGCCTTTAGAAAATTCCTAGTGCGTTCATCCCCATCTTAGCGGTGAGCCGGGTGGTCGCATGAGTGTCGCTCTGGTCTCTGCAGTGAGGGCGCCTCCTCCGTCAGAGTCCGGTAGACCGTAGAAAGCATGAAGGTGACGTCGGTGTTGTAACTCGTGGCCTTTGTGGTTGAGGCTCTGTAGGCGACTCCATAGCGAGAAGATCCTCTTGTTCACCAATTTGCTCTGCGCCTGATTGTCTGGAGAAGAAAAAATGCATCAGAAATAGGTTTTACGAGTTAATAGGACTAGCTGTGTTCCGCGGTTTTAACAGTTTTCTCAAAGTTTCCTAAGGGCTGTGGGGTGACTGTTAAATAGCCTATCACATTCCTAAAGCATAGGTCTCTCAAATGCAAAGATATTTTTTCTAATATGTCTGGTAGTACCTGAGACAGCACATTCGAAGAGACAATCTTTTTAGCTATAATAAATTAGTATAGAAAGGTTAGGCTGTCAACTGCTTAGAAATAATGTTTGATTTCTTAACTACTGACAGGGCTGATTTTAAATTACCATCCATATAATTAGTCACAAGAGCTTCGTGAAATGCGGATTTACGCCTAGCTATCTACCGTCCTCAGTGTTCAGTTGTGTGTATGTGAAAACCAGAGCCCGAGAGCGTATATAGTTCAATTTGTGCTCCGTCTTAGATCTTGTTTGTGCTTTCAATAAGGTGACGTGTCCAACGTCAAAAGTATCAAGCAACAGTATCTACAATAGGTTCGAAATAATTGTATGCGTATGAAGTTGTCCGCAAGTCGTTTTGCAGTTATATTGGACGTATCCAAATGTCTGCATTCGTGATCATTGTCCTTACTGAGGTCGATATCTTTGCAGAAAAATAAGTGATTCGACCTGTTGCCGGTTGGAACGACAACAGTTTCAGACGCGCACCTGTTATTTCGAACGTATTGTAAAAATAAACTAATCACCATTTCGATACAAAAAAGAGTAAACAGTTGAAAAGTTAGATTGTTATCTTTACATTATTCTCGACTTAAATGTTTACCTGTTGTTTCGTTACTTTGCGTACTAGCTACACCTTCTCGCTTAACTTTTATTACAGTTATTTCGGGGTTTTCATTCCTGAATTGTTCATTCTTTTCATCCTCTCCCAAGTTATTAGATTCAAGTCCAGAACTAATAAGGTTAGCATATTGGGCATTTGCACTATTAATATCTCTATTCAAGAATGTTAATCGCATTTTAAGTATTAACAAGGGGTTAGTTGCAGCTTCTAATGCATCGTAAACATTATTCGTAGCAGTGTTACTGTCTAATTGGAATTCGTTGGTTATATCATTACTATCTTGATTATCAGGTGTAACTTCTTCAGTATACCGTTCGTTATCAGGGTCTGGTTCGAAATTTCTTTTTACAGAATCGTGTTGATGAAACTGATGGAGGCGATCTAATTGTCTCGGATAGTTATGCCATTGTTCTTTCCGAAAGCCTTCACCATTGTAGTTGTCATTCTTACTCAAAATACTGAAAATATCATCATTTCGATTATTGTCCGCATCTGTATACTTCATTTGTAAATTCATTGATCCCGGTTTATTCTCTCGTTCGAGATACATGTTGTATACTTGGTCGCGACCATTTCTGGTTTCGTATCTATTACTAAATGTATTGTCATTGTATTGGCTATCCAAGCCCAGTTGTTCTCGGTTGAGGTCGTTCACGGACATTGGAAGTACATTACTGGAGGACAGTGCCACTATCGCGAGTAGTAGCACTGGGACGATATATTGGCGCATCTGTAACAAGAAAAACAAATTTAAATTATCATGTCATGCTGATTTCTGACACTTAAGGCAACTTGCACCAACTTCTTAAATGTGTTTAAATTGTATTTAAACACAATTTTTCATAGAAATTTCGCGTTAAAATACAATTTAAACACATTTAAGAAGTTGGTGCAAGTGGGCCTTTATCTTATCTTAATATTATTTTAAATAATATCATAATATCTTAAATAATATCATTAAATAAAATCCATAAAAAGTAGTTTCATTTCAATAATCATGTCATGATTATAATCAGAAGAGGTCGCCTTAGAAGGACCTACACCGATCTTATTGGCGAAGTCCTTCTAAAAGGTCAGGTGCATAGTACTCGCAACCGGCGCGTATGTATGAGAAGATGTATGAATGTTGCAGAAGCAAGAGGCATGCAAGAATCGTAGCAGTCTATAGCTTCTGCCTACCCCTGTGGGAGAAGGGCGTGTGTGTATGTATGTATGATTATAATCAGACAGCAACAGGTAATTGTTAGACAAGACAATACACGTACCTAAAAAAATCTTTTTGGAGTTCTCTTAGGTGTAATATTTCATTACAAATCTACTTTTATAAATATCTGCATGTATACGGAAAGCTCGAGACGTGCTGAAGTACTGAGATGTAAATCTCTGTGAATTGGAATAAATAAACATCAACAACGACGACGAGGTTCGTCTGCATATATTAATTAAATTTTGGATCTTTCTGATTTGCGTCTGAATAGTTGGGAATATTCACAGATTAGTTGCTTTGAGATGGAATGAGTACCCCTACTGCTACGTGGCACCCCACGGCATCGTTCAAGAGGTTTGATTTGCATATCTTTCGATCGTGCCCTCGAGATAATGCAACAGATGCCGATGGTTATGTGAAAATCTGTTAGCGTTAATAAGGTTTAGGTGCAAACGCAGTGCATGAGAACATTTAAAAATTTAACCGCCTCGTTGGCCTAGTAGTCCTGAGCGTGACTGCTAGGCTAGGGGCCCTTGGTTCGATTCCCAGGTCAAGCAGTATTTTTCTATGCAAATTTGTCCCCGGTTAATGGCACAATAGATCCGCTCCCATTACATTACACGGGATTCAAACATACCGGCGAAATGTGTGTGTACATTAGCATACCTCTGTCTACCCCTTCAGCGAATACAGGCGTGATGTAATGTTATGTAATTAAAAATTTATTTGGCTACACATCATTATTAGGAACGTTTTATTAGTTCATTTTCTTTCTAAGAATAAACTGCTTCATTAGTCATTTGGGGTTCAGGCCGAGCAATGTGTATTGGGTTTTTTAATGAAATTCTCAGTAGCAGTTCGGGCTTTTATTTATGGCCAGTTATTAGTAATAGGCTCGCTCCCTATTACGGACCTAAAATGCACATATACATAATATGTATAGGTACAGATGTCATGGTATGATAGAAGTTTTTTAACTATTAACAAGTAAATGTCAAGAATCGAGAGACTACTAAAACTGCTGACTATAATTATACACTTCGATAATACATAGAGAATCCTAAAAAGGAATGAGCATTCGTTTTAAAGTTGAACGAAGGAATGTGGAGTTTGGTATTTAACTAAGGTAGTTGAAGTAGGCTCTGTGTCTTAGCACAAATGTCAAACTATGAGAAACTTGTAAAGACTCGAGAAATTCAAGAGTCACTCAATGTTATTTACATCCGTATCCATCACGCAGACAGTTGGCGTTGGTATTAAAAAGCAATAAAGGTTATTAATGGATGGAGAAGTGCTCGTAATTAACGAGGATGCCTCTAGAGTCTTGACGGGCATTCACCAAAGAATATTGAACAGTATTGACATATTCTATTCCTTCATTCGTAATTACATCATCTTGTTTCTTTTAATTTGTTTAAGACTTTGCCCTTCTGCGCGAAATACATAGAAAATGTGCTTTTGACTTGTGAAAAGTCAGATGTTCACACATACTAAGATTACTTTTCTTACATACGCAATGGAGACTTGGGATCGGAGTTAGATTTGACGCAAATTCGTCATTTTATTATTGTAGATACATGTGTTATATTTATTTCTATTGAATTATACAATAGACTAAATATGAATAATCAACCCATTATATGTCCCAGTGCTGGGCACGCGTCTCCTCTCACAATGAGAGGGATTAGGCTATATAGTCCACCACGCTAGCCTAATGCGGGTTGGCAGACTTCAATCTCTCAGACGTACAGCAGGTTTCCCCACGATGTTTTCCTTCACCGTCTAAGCGCGTGATAATTAACTATTAATACGCACGTAACTTCAAAAAGTCTAAGGTGCGTGTCTTGGATATGAACTCGAAACCTTTCACTTGGCACTCCAAGTGGTATAATAATAATATGGTCATAATGGTAACACTGCTCAAATAGGAAATGTGAAATGAAAAGTTTTGACATCTCTTTTTCATATTTTTATGTTCAAATATAAACTTACTAGAAATTTGTCTATGTTTTGAAATGATTTATAACTTTATACCTGAGTTTTAGGCGGGAAAATGAAAAGTGCACGTTGTCGATTTTATATTATTTTTCAAAACTTGAATTTCTCCGAAGTTTAATGTGTAATTATGGTAGATAATTAACCATTAAGTGTTCGTGAACGTGTGAGAGTGTAGGCAAATGATATAAAATAGAACATCGTGACTTTTTGGGTTCACTCCTAAACTCCATCGAAGCCTCAATAAAGTTTCTACCGTTTTATTGGGGCAATAGAACAACTTATACTTGACACTGGCGAACACAAAAAGTGTGGTGCCATATTACAATCCCAAGCAATCCCATAATGGGAAATATTATTTGATTACTTTATTACTTGACACTGGCAAATACACAAAAAGTGTGGCGCCATAATTAAAAAAAAAAAAAAACTTTATACCTAGTTTTTATAATTTTCTAAGATATAAAAACTAGAATAATATATTGTAAAAGATATTACTTATCATAATATTATTATTATTAATTAATATCGACACAAAACAGTTTTCACAAACTTTTCATGGCTTTCTACTCTTCTTTTCTCTTCTTTGAGTACTTTCTTACCTTTGATAAAATTGTCTGAATACTATTTCAATAGTAAACCTGACGAAATCAACATGAAGAATTCTACAATGTTTAATTTACTAAAGTCAGAACTCATATTAAAGTTTTCAAGATTACCTGTAAGGTAACATCACTAATTGAAAAACTTGCCAAACCCCAAAACAGCCTAAGTAAGTCTCAGTGGTTTCGTAATGTGTTGTTTGTTTAATCCGTTTACTACTATTATGTCTACTAATCTTCGTAGCAAAGCCTAAAGCGAACTACTTAAATCATATTTACAAACTATCATATGTGCTTTCAGTAAGTAATCCGATCCGTTAAAATTCACACAACTAACTACAAATTAAAAATCTGAAAAAAACTCCAATCTTCTTTTTAGATATATCAAGATTATATAATTTCCTCTCGGCAGTAATCCAGCGATTCAACCGCAAATGACTTCTGCAAGTCATAAAAATAGATGATTTGGAAATTTTTAAAGAGTCGTCAAAGTTTATTACTTATAAAAATCCTGACGAGCTAAGTCAGGGCAGCGCTACATTCGAAATTTCATTTCATAAAATGCATCTGTGGATGACAAAAACGAAAAAGATTAATTTGCTAGATGAATATGTATATTAGGTACTAAATTATAATAATAATAAACCTTTATTTAATTTCCTTGACATTAAGAGGTATGTAAGTATATAAACGTTTAGCAAGTAGGTATTTCAAATCGATATATGTATGTCATGGCCCCTTTCGGGTATAGGCCTCCTCCAGTTGCCCCCATTTTTCCATGTCATTGGCTGTTTTCATCCAGTCTCTTCTTGCCAATTGCAGTATGTCGTCTATCCAGCGAGCTTTTTGTTCTACCCCTTTTTCTTTTTCCTCCCGGACCTGTCCATTTTGTTACTCGTTTAGGCCATCTTATTACTAAATTACCTTTATTAAATTAGCCATTACGTGATTTCGATTAAGCATTTTTAATAGCCTTGGTTCCTCCTCATTTTCTGAACGAAGTGGAAATCCTGTTTATGTTTTATACAAAACATACCGTTACTGAGATGTTTTAATTTTCATTAGGTAGGGACATGAATTAATCTCCGCGCTCATAATTACCATCTAAAAAAAGACGTTTATCCCAGGATTACTTTTTTCGTCTTTCGTGGTATCAATTAAGTATTTCTTTTGTAGAGAACGAATTTAAGTATTTAACAAAGTTTCCGACACAGCGTTTTATTTTACTATTGTTTTTGAGTTACCTCTTAAAAGCTTTGAAGGATCTTAATGTGATTATCAGGGTTTATAGGGAAGATACCCTCGATGTTGTCCACCTATCCTAACCTTACCTGTTGGCTGGTCTAATTAAAATCAAATTAATATAATATTGCAGGAGGATCCGGCCGTACGGCCATACCAATTGTGACCAAAACCGAGAACTGTAACACGAACAGGCAGTAAGTTCAGCAAAAGGGTCGATAAAGCCTGAAGTTGATGTTAATGAGATCATCTTTAGATAGACAGATAAAGTATTCTTTACAGTACACCAAGTTTTATAATTGGTAAACAAGAATATTAATTCTGCAGTGATGGTTTCTTGGCCGTGCAGGCAAAAATAGGCCTTGCAGACTTAATTAATTTTATTTTTTCGAAAAGAATTTCAGTGAAGAGGATTTTGAAAAAATCAACGAGATCGCCATAAGGCAAAAAATGTTTTATTTTATTTTATTTTTATTTAATTATTAGGCTCACCAACAATTGTTGACACACATTATATTACAGATATAAAAATAAAGCAAATATTATAAAGTCTAGTGTCACAACCAGTTACAGGTGGGCACCGCATACACTATGAATTAAGGAGTAAAAACTAACTTAACCTATTACAATAAAAAATACTATTATAAAATTGTTATTGAATTATTGATTCAGCAACCATTGAGATTGACAATAATAAAATGAAATGATTAAAACATAAAAATACTACATACTGAAATTATTAGATATAATTTTGTGGAGCTTGCTAAGTGAGTCAGCGTGGATATCGAGCAGATCACTGCAGCTATTCAGGAGCTTACACATCCGCGGGATTGGTGAATTGGCGCCTAGGACTGTTCGGCGCAGTGGTGGATGTAGTGGAGTAATTGGAGCACGGGGGTACCTGGCAGGCACTCGGAATTTAATTTTACTTAATAAGGGAGAACAATCTATTTTATTTTTGAGGATTTTAACAAGGAAAAGGCAATCAATTATGTTCCTGCGCTTTTCTAATGAAACCATTTTGAAGTGCGATAGTCTAGTTGCATATGATGGTTTCTTTTTTGCTATCCCTGAAGAGTATGCCAAATGCCAGAGAAACCTTTTCTGAATTCGCTCTAGTCTTAATTTGTGAGTAGCGTAGTGTGGCCTCCAGACAGGACTACAATATTCCAAAGAAGAACGCACAAGGGAGTTATATAGCAAGATTTTGGTTTTACACTTTCGAAAACCAGCTACATTCCTGATTACGAAGCCCAGCAGTCTAGACGATTTTTTCATTACATGTTCTGTATGAGGTGTAAACGTAAGTTTTGGATCAAATAATACGCCTAGGTCACTGATTAATTCTGTCTCTTGGATGGAATCAGCATTGACATGATATACTGAGGATACTATTTGTTTCTTTCTAGAAAACTTGACATGGTAGCATTTTTTTGTGTTTAAACTCATGTCATTATCAGCACACCACTGTACCAGATTATCCAGATCCTTCTGAAGTAGTTCAACGTCTATACTTGATTCAATAATTTTACAGAATTTTAGGTCGTCAGCATACATGAAGCATTCAGAAGAGTGGAGACAAAGAGGAATATCGTTAACAAAGACATTAAATAGGACAGGACCAATATGCGAACCTTGTGGGACACCGGAGTTGGCCATTAAGATATCCGAATTAAATCCATTAACAGCAACAAAGAAAAAGCGATTCTCTAGATACGATTTGAGCCAAAGTAGTAAATTGCCTGAGATTCCGTAAGCCAACAACTTCCGTAAGAGTATATTGTGAGAAACACGGTCGAAGGCTTTGCTAAAATCTGTGTAAATGACGTCTACTTGCTTTCCACTGTCAATAGCACCCATTAACATTTCAGTGAAAGCTACCAGATTCGTACAGGTGGATCTGGAGGCTATAAAACCATGCTGAGACTCACACAAATAGGGTTTTAAGTATGATTGTATGAACGGGCATATTAATGATTCAAAGACTTTTGCAATAGTAGATAATATGGAGATTGGCCTGTAATTAGTCACATTGTCAGTGTTGCTAGATTTGTGTATGGGTACAATCTTAGCTTTTTTCCAGGTGTCAGGAAAAATTCCAGTATTGAGAGATTTATTGTATATTAGCAGAAGAGGAGACGCTAAAGAGGAGGCGCACTTAGACACGAAAATAGGCGGTATCCCATCAGGGCCAGCCCCTTTACGGCAATCTAAAGTTTTTAGTTTTCTAACTAAACTGTAATGATCAATAATAGGTGTTGCAAGGCACTGATTATTGGTATTCATATATTCAAGTTTGTCTAAAATATGGTTAGGATGCGTTGAATTTGTCAAAGTGAAACCAGAAGAAAAATGCCTAGCGAACATTTCACAAATTTTATAACCATCTGCGGTTGTAGCAGTACCATCAGTCATCGTTGCCGGAAAAGAGCTTGAACCACCTCGCCTAGCCTTGATGTATGTCCAGAAAAGTTTTGGATTCTTAGATATTTCACCCTCCAAATTAGCAATATACCTATTATAGGAAATAGTTGCTAAGTGTGCGCATCGCTTACTTAATAATCTTAGTTCTATTTCATCCCTAGGGTTTTTATATAATTTAAAGCGCATTCTTATTTTTTCCTTTTCCTTTAAGGACTTAATCAAAGTATTATCGAACCAAGGGGGGTATTTGCTTTGTTTTTTTCTTGTAAGAGGGATGTGCGTTTTAATAATATTGCGTATGTTATCATAAAAAATAGCAAGCATTTCATTCACATTCATTTTAGCGTCTAGAATGAGGCCCCAGTTCACTTCATTAATTTTCCTACATATTAATTCATAGTCTGCCTTGAAAAAATTCGGCCTAACGTTATTAGAATTATAGTGAAGACTGGGATCTACTTTTGAGTCAAAATTTATTTCAAGCGGTGGATGGAAAGGATCAACAGTGACTAAAGGATTTTGAACGGCACACACACTACCAGTAGGTAAGTTAGTTAGTATAAGGTCTAATATGCGTCCACCGTTGTTACATATGCTGTTCAGCTGTGTGAGTTTATTAACATGAGTGAATTCTATCAATAGTTGATTCATGCCAGGCGGTGTGTAGGGAGTAGCAGAATCACTTACCAAGCTCCAGTCTATATTGCTTAGATTAAAATCACCCACTAAGCAAGTGTGTAAGCCGGATTGCTCGAAAACATTGTTACAACCATCCAGAAAGTACTCTAGAGTTGCACGTAGTACAGGCGGAGGTAAGTATACAGCGCACAGAGCAATTTGACGAATCGATTTTGTCATAGGGACATCAACAACAACCCACAGGTCCTCACATTTACTTTCCCAACGGTCGATACGTTTTGATGGTATTTCCTTTGAAACAGCGATCAAGACTCCACCTCCATCCTTTCCATTATCCCTGTCCCGCCTATAAACCACATATCGACTGTCAAACAGCTCCGCGCTCATAACAGAATTATTCAACCAGGTTTCGGCTAAAATTACAATGTCATATTTTTCGCACATTAATTGACAATAGAATTCATGGGTTTTCGTGCGTAAGCCCCTTGTGTTTTGGTAGTATATTTTTAAGACATTGAATTTAATATATAAACATTCCATAAAAATAAACTAAACAGATCTAAGAAGAAATAAATTATTAAAAACTACACTAATTTCTTTAATGTGTCCATATTTCTAACCCAGATATGGTCAGACTCCTGTGCCTTCCGCACAAATATTTTACCACTACGGATCCATACATATTGGTACCCAATTTCTTTAGCCCTAATTCTTGTAGCAGCATGTAAGGCTTTGTTAGTGGTAGATAGATGTTCCGTAACAAAAATAGGTGATTTAGGTCCAGTGTAGCCAAGGTGTGTACTGTTTAATTTGTTAACCTGGTTCGATTTGTTGTATTTGTATGTTGCTGCAAGAAATTCATCACGACGGCGAGGGGAGGCGAGCTGCACAACAACTGAGCGGGGACGGGTATTGTTATGATTAAGCTTGGCAACTCGGGTGCAATGCAAGATGTCCCTTTCACCAATAACGCATCCCACAACTTTCGAGAGTTCAGTCACGGTTTGGATCAAATTTTCCTGTTTTTTTTCAGGCAGACATTGTATTTCAACGTTGCTGGAACGGGCTTGTTGCTCCAGTTGATTTAATCGTACACTTAGGTTGTTAATAGTATTTTTCATGTCCATATTTTCCTTTTGTAGTTCTTTCAGAAACACTTTAGAATCAGCGTGTTCCTTCAGGAGATCCTCATATTGACTGTTCATATACATCATTGAATCGTTCATAGCTTCTATTTTTTCCTTTATAGGTTGTAACTTTTTGTTCAAGATTTCGTTCATATTGGAACTAAATTTAGATAACATTTCCTTAAGCTCGTCTTTTAGGACATCTTTAATTATTTGGCGGACATCCTCTTCGTATACTTTTGTCACATTAGGAGCTTGAGGTGGAGACGAAAGTGCCTGTCTTTTGCTCCCCCTAGTAGTTGATATATTACGCAAAGGAGTACTGTCCGATCTACTTAGTTTAGGACCGCAGTTTAAGCACTCCGGACAAAGCCAGTCAGTACGTACTTCGCTATTCAGGGCTAGACACAGACAGGTGAAGTGATAAGTTTTAGAACATTTATTGCATTTAACATGTTTCTCATCCTCAAAGTGCCTGTCACAGCACCCCCATACAGTTTCAGACACAGTACACGCCATTGCAATATTAGTTTGTATTTCCAAGCCTTTGTTTGCTGTTATAAAATTAAATAACAAAACCAAAAGATTCAACTTCAAACCGAGACGATGCTACAGTGAGAACGTGAGCACTGCGCACTGGCGAAAAGAAGGTCGTAAGTGCTCGCTATATGGCGCACTTACGCGTTTCAACACACTAGTTGGCTTTTGCTAACAATTATTCTGTGTTGTCGGTAGATTAATAGAAACTGCATTAGATATCTGCTGATTTTTGTACAATTTATTCACTACACTGATAGTTCCACTTATGCAATCGTTCACTCACTATGTATTATTTTAATTAGTGTCAAAATATTAACGTAAAGCGACTTAAGAACATTTAATTAATATCGAATTAAACACGGAGCAAACTTCGTTAGCTTTTAACCCGACGTGGCAGAGATAATTTCTGCAGATTAATGCAGATTCAGGGGCTATAGTGTCGTGGCTATTAAAAGTTTTAATTCGTCTCTTTAGCCCTTTATTGTAAAAAAATACTAGAATATTATTTAGCGCCCAAGCCAAAAAATATAAGTTCACTGAAGGGATCATAAAAAAAACTGTGTTGCGGTTAGGTTACTTAGATAGGGTATGGTATAGACGCCTTTTATTTGTGCGTGCGGAAATCCTCATGGACTTCCGCCGCCCAGGGAAGGCGACACGGGGCGTGTTGGACTCCACCTAAAATGCTTCGCGTCACCACTTTTTGCTGGGATTACGGGAGTGTTTTTTTTATGTGGGAGAGCCATGCTTCGGCACGAAAGGGCCGGCTCGATCGGAGTGATACCACGGCCTCACAGAAAACTGGCGTGAAACAACGCTTGCGTTTGCTTTCGCCGAGTGGGTGAGTTTACCGGAGGCCCAAACCCTTAAAAGGCGGGCAACGCACTTGTGACTCCTCTGGTGTTGCAGGTGTCCTTGGGCGGCGGTTATCGCTTACTATCAGGTGATCCATCTGCTAGTTTGCCCCCCTATCCCATAAAAAAACCGAGGTATCATTCCTCTGCGACCCCAGCAAATGGTATAGGTGCATACCACAGCCATATTGGGCCAATATGACCTCGACCTTTACGCAAGGGAAGGAAACTTCGTCGCCTATCAAGCGATGGACGGTCTATGAGGATTATTAAAAGATTACGGTACGTGTCATTAAAGTTGATTGGCTTTTTGAAGCTGCGCATGAGTCAGAATCTTATATAATTAATTTACTACGGTACCTACCGTGCCAAGTCCGACCTGGAACCATTGTTCGTGTTAGTGGTACCACAGGTGGTACCTACCTACTTATGTGTAAATGAATTCACGTTATTATCGAGGGAACTAGGTACCTAATTCGTTTACTGCCGAAGTTTGCAGAATTAAACGCGATAGTTAAACACTGATAAGTAAACCTAGAATCATGCGAATTCATTTGTAAAAAAAAACGTGTTTTTCACCCATTTAGTTAATTTACGAGTTACATACTTAGTCATATATTTGTAAATACTTAACTTATGTAGAAAACGAATGATTTTTTTCGTAGAAAATTTACAAACTTTGTTATATTTTAAGCTATTATGAATGTCAATGAATCAATTCTTTACACAGGGTCGTAGCCCTTGAACAAAAGCATGAGTCAATTGTTGAATTTTCGGGAAAATTTGCTTTAGTTCTGAGAAGCAATGATATTGTATCATATTTTTAAGTTGCTAGGGAACCGATAACTATCAACACTTTGTGTTATCAAATAGGCATGCCTTTGTGCGCCCACTGATAAATGGGATTCATAAAGATGTTAGGATATTGTGAAATAAAATGATTTTCTCTTTATTTTACGATAAAACATAGGTAGATACAGGCACCGATCCCTGATTTGGAATCTGTATAGTATGTGGACCTATATGGTCTACGACTATTATTGTCCGCTATAAATTTAAAAAACTGTGTGGCTCGACGGTGCAGCGGTGCGATGACTGAGACTTTTGGGCTTGCCTAAGTCTCAGATTCTGAAACGACACAAAATGTTTGGTACTACTGTCAATTTTTTTTAATAGATGCACCTACGAATTACGATAAACTAAAGATGGGCCATATATAAAAATAAGGTTTTAAACCGAATTCTGTTTCTGAGCGCTCCCTCCGCGTCGCTTGATGCGAAGTGGGCCCGGCCTCGCAATCTCAAACATAATTCATAAAAAAATTGATAATACTCGCGCGCGGATTAGTAGTTACAATAGTAGTGTGTCTCGTTCTACCCAATATTCAACGCGACGCACATGTCGTGAGTTTGCGGTTTGGCCCGAGCACGCCCGAGCGAGGCGGGGAGGGGCACCGCGTCACGGCCGCCGCGCCCCGCAATGCCGCATACCGTTGCGTCGCCGCGGTGTCGCGACTACTCACTAACGTGGCAAGAGCCGTTTTACAATGAGTTTGTTCGACGACGCTTTGATAGAAAATGTTAAAAAATACCCCATTTTATACCGCATTAAAGGGAAGAACTACAAGAATTTCGTAGACAAAGATAATTGTTGGAAGAAAATTGCAAGTGAACTTAATAAAACACGTGAGTATTTTTGTTAAATAAGTTTATTTAACAGGTAAATCATGCTTTATAAACAAATTGTTGTGAGTGAAGAAAGGTCCCATATTCCGTTCAATGCATGTAATTAATATGATCTCGGTTTTTAAGTTTGCCTAAAAATCTTCTTTATTTAAGTAGGTACTATGAATAAAAAACTTTTTATAAATGGCCAAGTGTAGTCCGTTCTCGTCTCTTAACTATGCCACTCTGAGCTAGCACTCCCCGTGTTGATGTTGCTGACCTTCTGGCACACTGTTGTGCGCGTCGCCGTATGCGTCAAAGATAAAATAGGCATAGTTGGGCAAAAGCGCAGTCCAGAATCATCAACATGAGGGTGTTATCACTATGGGACTTCCTAGTATAGTAATGTAGCCTTTGGGTAGCGTATCATAACGTTTAAATTGGCAAGGATGTTTGACTAGTATAGGTATGATACGATTACTTACTTAATACAACTTAGCCTAGTGTGCAAACACTGCAATAATGGTGTATAATTGCATTGTTTGGAAATTCAACACATTTGTGTAGGTACTGTGTACTCTACGATTCGAATTACAAATTTAGGCCCAATTGCACCAACTTTTTAAATGTGTTTAAATTGTATTTAAACACAATTTTTCATAGTAAATTTGTGTTTAAATACAATTTAAACACATTTAAGAAGTTGGTGCAAGTGGCCCTTATAATATAATAAATACCGTGTGTATATTATCGGTAGGTACTTAACTTAATACATTTAATTTTTGGAATTATTGCCGATTAATGTCATGTCAGTACCAGTTTGATGAGTTCTTAGGTACAATGATTTTGTAATTACTTTTTCGGGTATGCGCATTGTTCAGAATGACGATAGTACATATAATTGATAATTTATTATTTTTTCTATAAACTAACTACCTAGTAATATAATAGAAAAAAAACTTTGAGAGCGATATATTTTTTTAAGATAAGTAATAGTTTCTTGCTATAGCAAAAATCAATAAAGCTCTCCTGCAGTTTTGTGCTATCTTGCGAAATTAATTTTTCATCAATATCTACTCATAAATAACTATTTAAGTCGTTAATTAAAAAAACAAAGAACAGTGTTTAAGTTAAATTATACTTTGTTACAGCTGACGAGTGCAAGGCAAAATGGCGCAACATACGTGATAGCTATATCAAAAATAAAAAGAAAAAAATAACCGGTGCTGCCACATTTTCCAAGTATGACGACGAAAAGTTGAGTTTTTTGTCAGAACCTTACGAAAACATGGACCCATTAAGCAATATAGATAATTCTACAAGTAGTAGTTTCAGTTGCGAAGGTGTTAAGGAGGAATATGACTCTTCAGAAGACGTGCCTTTAAATGAGACTCAATTTATATTGCAAATAACAGATGATGTCACAGATACAGTACACACTAATAATTATACCCCCACACTAATGCCTACAACGTATGATCCAAATAATTCGGTAACAGCAGCGGCGGAACCAAATACTGAAGAACTTAAACCAAAAAGAATGAAAAGGAAGGTAGATGCGGTCATAGATGAGTTGAAGCGGGACAGAGAAGAAAGAAATACAATCTTACAACAACTAGTGCTAAAAGCTACAAACGCTGGGGAATCGCCAACACATAATTTTTTTTCTAGTATGGCAGATATTGTTAGTAAATTTCCACCGGAGAAAATCGCAGAGGCACGCATGAGAGTCTGTAACATAGTCAGTGAAATGGAGCTTACAGTATTACGAGATGGAATTCCGTCTTCTTCGCGATTTTGAAACACAAACCACACCTGATGTCATGTGGATATAGTTCGTGAGGCCTTGTATGTCACCAAATTTGATTTGTTTAACTAATTTTTTTTTGTTTTAATAAATAAGTTCCTTACTTACTCATAAGTTAAATAAGTAATATTTTCATTTTATTTTTACTGATGTCACGTGAAATTCGTTTTGAACTAAGAACATTTTTAACCAATAAGGCTTTAGTATAAGGTTTTAGATGACTTGTTTTTTATGAACCTGTTCAAAGTATTTTTGTTCTGTCAGATAAATACCTGCCTAATTATTCTGAATTACACCACATAATTTACAGCCTACCCCGTCAGGTAAACTAACGTTTGCATTAATAAATAACAACCCTAGGTGAAATGCGATGGATTGTAATATTTATAATGTAAACACGGCTTCAGAAAATGTCTGAATTGGTTGTCTAAAACCTGTCATAGGACTCAGACGAGACGTGGACTTTATAACTACAATTCAAACTAAATTAATTCGGTTTGTCTGTATGGAAATATGTATGTTGGGGGTCTTACAATACCCACGACTAAGTTAGTTGATGATAGTTGAGGTGCTAATGAATATTTAAACACCTGACATAAACATCATCACGCTTTATTATTCGAATGGCTGAGCATAATGTGCTGGTGTTGTACGCCTACTGGGTGGTTTTTAATAGAAGATGATATACAAATTATAGAAATAGCCAATAGCACTTCGCCCTACCAAATGAAGTAGATCGAATAATTAAGGTAAATTTGTGAGTTTACCAAAAGGTTAGTTGGAATAATTTATTTTGTCGGACAGGTAATTTTGCCTTCTTGTTCGACTTGTCGTGAATATAGCTTCGTGTCGACACACTAATGCGTTGTAGTCAGCTTCATTACATCTTCGCCTTTAGTTTCCTCACTAATAAGGGTAGGAGCAGATAATTACGACGTTTCCGTTTCCCAATTTTTTCCTAACGCAATTCCTTTTCGCTTCGTCGAAAAAGCTGAAAGGGATAATATAATCTACAGGTGTATCACTAATGTTGAATCGATTTTGAAAGACCATTCAAGCATAATTATTGTATTATGAAGGGTTTATTACGTTACTAGCCCTAAAAGGGTCGTGTGATATTTTATTATGAAATGCTTTGTCTAGAATCGAACGTATTTATTAAGATAAATATAGATTGTATTCAAAGGCAACGAATAAACTTATTATAAAATAGCTGACCTGAGAGACGTTGTCCTCTCCAAGTTTCAACTAACCACTTCGAAAAATTTGATTTTCCATATTTGTTATACACTTAGCGCCATGGACCTCTGAATACCGTATTTCTGACCTATAAATTACTTAATTTCAAAAATTTGTTTACGTGGTATTGACGTGAAGCATGGAAATATAAACAGACATACCTACATAGACAAAAATCTCAAATATCTGTTTCGGCGTCAGTAAATTAAGATTAACGCACGTAGCATTTTTTTTTATTATACATACATATGTGGTATATTCTTAGGGTATATTATTTAATTATCTGAATAAATGGAAACTCTTTAGTTACTTTCTCAAATAAAGTGTGCGCACTGTATCTACACTATGGAGGTTTCAAATTATAAAATAAGTTACTATATGGCTGGATGCTTTAAATAAGAAAACAATAATTGTCAAAATTGTCAACTCAAAATGACACCTGTTATCGAATCAAATTTCATTGAGGTAATAACGATGTCGTGTTAGTCCGCTAGAAAATAAGTTGTCATTCTTTGTTTACTTCTATAACCTACTCAAATATTTAGTTTTTACACCGGCTTGTGCTCGCTGGATAAGTCCTATGTATGTCCCGTGATTCCCTGTGTAAGTAGAGTTAGAATAACTGTACTAATAATCAATTCCTGGTCACAATAATGGTTTCTGATTGATCTGCTTTATTTTCTTGTTTTATCTTATTTAGTCCCTATAAGTGTATTTTTTAATTTTATTACTTGATTCTGTTATAATGTTTGATCCGTGCTAGTCTAATACAGAATTACTTGAAAAATAAATTGACTTCAATGGTTATTTTTAAAATTCAGCGTTTTCAATGGTTAAAATGTTAATAACTTTTGAAAGAGAGAACCGATTTGAATTAAAAATAACCTAAATGTTAATCCAAGAAACAGGCTATGAATTCCTGCCCACTCCCTCCAAATCTCTTCAGTAGTTATCATTTGATGCGCGGTCAAACATACAGACAAACCGACAGACAAACAGACAGACAAACCGACAGACAGACAAAAGTTCCAAAAATAATAGAAATGGATTGTGTTACCGATTCTGAGTCCCCCAAATTAGTTTTTTTGTAAATATAAGCAATGTACAGACACGGCTCACTTACATTCTTATTATATGTAAGAAGATAAGATGGTGCATCTCTTCTCTAAACTATCGTGTAGCGTATAAATTGATTGCGAGTGCTCCGATTGTAATATTTGTTCGAGCTAATGTTCGAGTTAGCTAGTACATCACTTGCAACCACATTGTAATGTGAGTATATTGAGGACGGACATAATTTGTTAACATACCATCACGCCTGTATTCACCGAAGGGTTAGGTAGAGGCGTACTAATGTACACATAATTTGTTGTTTGGTTATATTTCGTTGATGGAGAAGGACATGGCTTAAAAAGGTTATTCAACTAGTATATGGATTACTAGCTTCTGCCCGCAACTTCAGAATTAGGTCCGACTTAGTTAAAAGGTAGCCCATGTATTATTCCAGACTGTAGTCTATCTATGTGCCAATTTTGTCCAGATCTGTTCAGCCGTTCTGGCGTGAAAGAGTAAGAAACATCCATCCATTTATCCATCCTCACAAACTTTCTTTGTATAACCATCATAGGCCTTAGTATGTCTGGCCTTATAATTGAAAATTATTGATTTTATTTAGTAAGCTCTCGTGAAGTTATATGAGGAGTAAAAATGGTATAACCAATATAGATGATCTCTTCTTTGTATGGGGCTGTATACATCAGAGAGGTCAAGCTGTATCTCTGGATCCGTTCAATTAATTGAGATAAAAAGTTCACCAGTTTTTAAGATGAAGTACATACTTTCTAAGAGTGATAACAAATTATAATTCTATTCAGTAGTTTTTGCTCCAACCCGTAACAAACACACAAGAATTTTAAAAATCACATTTTTGGGTTCGGAGACATTTATATACCCTAACCCACTTGTTTTTTTTTTAAATATCTTCAATGTACAGACACAGCTTTTTTACAATTTTATAATAGTAGAGAAGAAGAAGAGATTTATATATTTATTCCGTTGCATATTATTTCGTAGCTTCGAAACGTTGCTACATAGTTCCGTAGGCTATTATCGGCTACGCTGCTCGTAGCGGATAGATCATTATATCTTGTTTCATCATCAATTCATTATCATCAACCCATTTACTGTCCCAATGTGGGCACGTGAATATGGAGTGGTGAAGCATAATTGAGTAAATAAATTGAATAATTTATCGATTTCTGAATCTGAAATACACGAATATTTGTCACCTCATTCATTTATCTGTATAACCAATTACCTAAGACTGAAAATACATGAATTCTCAAATGTTGTCATTAGCTAACTTGGTTTGCCTTTGAGTACAGTGTCCACTATTTACTGTTTTGACGCAAGCAACATTGAGCTCTATTGAAATGAAAATCTTGTTCTCAGAATGAAGCGGAGATACTTTCAATAGCAGAGCGCAGAATACAAGGTTTTCAGGACTGAAAGGGGTGATTTTTTAATGACGAATGTTTTTTCTTAGAAAGGCATTCTTCACTATTTAATTACTGAGGATTCCGGCGACTGGGACCGAAAGTCACTCGGACCACGGTCCCAGTTGCCGGATCCATTTAATTTCAATATTTTTCAGTCACTGGTATCCTGTAATTACTGTTTTGTTTCAACAATAACTGTGTTAAAAACCGGTTAAATGTAGCCAGCGCATTTGTCTCAGCTTGTCTCGCTTGAGCGATTAACGGGCGAAATGTTTGGAATTGATGCAAATGCAACGGTAACACATAGTTTATCTAACCAGGCAGTGTTTTTCAAATAGTACAAGTTAATTTATTTCACCTGTAATGAAATCTAGTTTGAGAAGAAGTTAGTAAGTTAATGTAAGTAGTTAGGTACTTACTTATTATGACAAACTGCGTTGTCTTTTAATTTTTCATTTTTAATTATGTCATTATGTTGTAAAACTTTGTAATTTTCTTTTATTAAAATAGGTCAAAATATTCAAAATAATAGTGTAAATAAATGATTATACTCTATACGTGCTTTTGAAATTTAGTAAAAATAATCATTCATGCATTATGTATGTAGGTACGTGAGATGAAGGACAGGTTACCAGAAGGTTTTAGACAGATGTATGCATGCATACAGGGGAAAAGGGAAACCAGAGAAAAATTTAGTGAACGATGAGAATGGTACTGCAGGAATGACAGCTGATAGAGACGATAGATAGCTGCATGGAAAATCATACTCCCAAAAAAGACAGCTCCTATACTACGGAACGAGATGAATGAATGAAGAAACATCGAATGAAGAAAAAATCTTATAGAATCATGGTCTCTTTTAAAGTCCAGACGGTAATAGCAATATTATCAGGTATTATGCGATTGTTACGATGCAGGGCAATTATATTTGGACAGGCTTTTTGAAGAAAGAGCCATAGCAGCTTTGAGTTGACCTGTCCTAACTGATGGCACGCATACATCAGGCATCGTGTAGCTCAACCATTATTTATGGAGCTCAACGACCCGTCGTACGACGATACCAGATCAGCAAGACCTACTCAAAACTGTCAGAAAAACGTTAATATTAAATTAATCGTATTTAATTTAGCGCACAGTACTCACATCTACATTTATAACAAAAATACAGAAATTAACGGATTAACAGATATTTGATGAAAATTAAACATGATATCAATTATGTTGTATAATATAGTCAACGGAAAGTCATAATTCATTGCCAAAAATATTATTAATATTCAATGCCAAGATAATTTCATTGACAAAAGTAAATGTACTAAATTATTTTTAAATCTTTCTATCTATGCAGTTCGCACATTACTAGTAGATATTCTTGTTAACCCCTCGTGCTAAGCTAAATGCTTGTGTTACGAGTGCAATGTGTGGGTTACCACATGATCGCAAGTCCAACGCCATAGCCGTCAGTTAGTAGGTATAACTAGTTTTGTAGTCGAAACAAACCAATATTACATACAGTTTATACTTTACTAGCGAAGGCCTACAAAAATATAACTTTTATGAATTATCTATCAATCACGAGTTCTTATGTAGAGCCGCTTGCGCTTGTATCCAAGTGTGCATTTACCGTGGCAACTTGCGATACGATACGGATTGTTACGCTCCAACGAGCCGAGTACGTTCGCAGGAGCATTGTAAATAAATCTATACAGGGTGAAATTTAACAGCGCGTCTGTTAAACTATTATGTTATGTAACACAGAAAATTTTGAACACTTGTTCAAGGAAAATAATTAGGTATACTTTTTTAGTATTGTAAAAAGAGTTTGGCTATGTCTCCGGCGTCTCAACTGCTACGTTTGTCATGGATAGAAAATTTAGATACTTAGTTGAAATTATTTATTTGTATTCCCGATTATTCGATTCATTACCTGAAGACAATAGCTTAGTTAAAGTTTAGGTCCTTGGATTAACATTTTAAAATTTATAAATATTGGATGCTGAACCTCCCATTTAAATTTGTGGAATAGTCTATGGTGAATAAAAAGTCCCCAATATAAACCAGGATATTTTGAAGATGTGGTTTTTAATGTGAAAAATGGTGGAAATATCCTAAATTTAAATGCAGGGTTTTTAATTTATGGAACTCACATACACAGATATAGACCCATGTTGAAATAGGAACGCAACCTCAATACTGAAAACGTCATGTAGTGAATTTTATGTGTCAAAGGTGTCAAAGTTTTTCTTCCGTTGTTACCTTTTGTTTTTCCTTCAATAAAAATATTTCGCATCTTCATCATCGTGATTTCCTTAAAATCTGAACTAATAGTCCTAATATTCAGTCTGATATTTCCCACAACCCAAAACAACTCCCTACCTGAATCAATATCCTGTGTTGGCATAGAACGCAAAACTTATGGTTCCGAAGCCGATCCAACGAGTGAGAACAAAAAAATCGAGAGCTGTAATAAATAATTAAACAATCAGGTTAATTCATATTTACACCATCATCACGCCTGTATTCTCCGAAGCGTTAGGCAGCGGCTTACTAATGTATACACCCACATTCCTATGTTTGGTCACATATTATATTGTCATTAAACGGACACGAATTCTAAAATACCAATTGCTAAATTTCATAGAAAAACCCTATAAGACTGCTCGTCCTGGGAATCGAACCCAGGACCCCTAGTGTAGCAGTTGCGCTCAGGACCACTAGGCAAATGAGGCAGTTTCCTATAAACATTGGAAATATATCCTACCAATTTAAGAACATAATATTAAAACCCGTTGCTCAAAACAAACTGGATGTCTGACGAAATCTTTTTCGAAACTGTACGACAAAATGTTTAACAGAAACTTCTCACTTTTATGAAGTTCTACGCTCAATCCACCTCGTGTGCCGCAACGAGTTTTTGCTGCGCACCATTTAATTGCGTCTAGAATGGTTAAAGTTGAACTTTTGATTAATCACATGTGTGCTTACCGAGCTTTAACTTCGAGTTTTATTGGACTGGGGGCTTTGCATTGCAGACATATATTGTTTCTTATAATGTATGTTATAGTATTGAAATAAAACAGTCGGGCAGTCTGCCCGTGGCCATGGACGCTGTAAAGGGTTCGAAACGTCGGGATTTGTACTGTATTGTAGTAATATTATTCCGTGGGAGAGCCATGCTTCGGCACGAATGTGCCGGCTCGACCGGAGTGATACCACGGCCTCACAGAAAACCGGCGCGAAGCAGCGCTTGCGTTGTGTTTCGCTGGGTGAGTGAGGTTACCGGAGGCCCAAATCCTTTTAAGAGGCGGGCAACGCACTCGTGACTCCTTTGGTGTTGCGGGTATCCATGAGCGGCGGTTATCGCTTACCATCAAGTGATCCGTCTGCTCGTTTTCCCCCCTATCCCATAAAAATAAATATAACGCGATATAATCCGTAAAGTTGTTTTATTTCAATATGTCTATTTGTCTAATATTCGCGTAAACTTCAGAAATCAGTATGTTATAGTATTTTATGTTGTATTATGTAGGTATAAGTTTTGTATTGTGAGGGTCTTATGTACTGTAAGGTTAATCTGCGCTTCCCGCGGTCAATGTGTGGATTCTTAACACAACGAGACCCCTCCGTGTCTCGGAGAGCACGTAAAGCCGTCGGTTCCGTTTCCGGTACGTAAAGTGGTGGCGTTTGCGACAACTAGACTAATGAGGTAATTGGTTCATTATAAAATTACATTTTAATTGGGGGCTTTGCAACTAATGAAAATAACCAGCCAGTGCGTGTCGGACTTTGTACATTAGGGTTCCGTACGAAAAGACCACATTTGACCGCAAAATTGAGTTGGTTGTTATGGGAATAAAGAGGAATTTTAAATTAATATATTGGTAAAATAAATGTTTGTAATAATAAACATTATCACCAAAGTTCAAGTTCATTGGTCAATGGGAAGTTATAGATATAAGAAAGTTGTGTTAGTTACATGAACCGATTTGGCTGAAAATTGGTGGAAAAATTGGTGAAAAATTAAAACCAGGAGACGGACATAGGATACTTTTTATCCCATTCCCGTGGGGTGTGATGACAGAACGAATTCCTCGGGGGCGAAGCCGCGGGCAGAAGCTAGTATCTTCTAAAAATACAGTATTTATCTACTCAACGAGCCCACTCGATGGTGTTGGTGAGAATATTTTTTTCGCACGCCCTTTTATGTATGATAAAACATTATTGTACATAAATATTTTTTGATAATTTGTATGGCTTTTGGCCAACAAGTTGTTTATACTGAGAAAATTTGTAGCTTCAACCGTTTGGCAGTAAAACCTGTATAACAAAAGATGGACACACGGACAGGCGGACACGCGAGAGGCAGCAATAAGGTTCCGTTTGGACCATTCGGGTACGAAACCCTAATAAGGCAATCGGTTTTGCACAATACTGGGTGATATTTCAATCCGCTTATATGCAAAGTAGAAGATTTAAAGGATTTCGCGTATAGCAACCAGGTACGTTTATTGCTCTTAAAGCTGGTTTGCTTACAACACGTTCATTTTATTTCTACCAACGAATTCTGAGGCGTTCTTAACATTAGATTTAGATATTAGTTACCTACTTTCTATGAATTGATATTTGAATTTATTTAAATTTTAATAAATTTAATTTAAAGAAAGTGTGTTACATACCTACTTCAACAAGTGCTTGTATTGAGAGATGTAGTTATTATACTATTGTTAGTTTTTAAAAGTTTCATGTTCAGTATAAAATATTAAAAACTGTTCGCTGCATATATAATGCCAAGTATAGTACGCATAACGCCAGTCTGGTATTCCTCGAAGGGTAAGACAGAGGTGTACCCACAGTTCGCCGGTATGTGGTCCCATGGAATAGGGGGCGAGCCTATTGCCATTATCCGGGCACAATTCCAAACACATTTTGCGCGACCTGGGAATCGAACCCAGGACCCCTAGCTTTTAATTCGCGTTTTGGACAACTACAATAACATAACGACAACGAGACAGTGTAAAAGTATTTTTGTCTGTCTATATGTTGGGACGCACATCACGCAAAAACACTACATAAAAATGGATGCAGTTTCCACAGTTGTATCTGGGGATCTAATTTAAAATTAGATCCATGTAGATATCATCTTGACATGCTCACTAGAAGCCGAGTTAAATCAATCTTTTAGGACGAATCAGCAAACAACAGCTACACTATAATAAAAGCCATTATGTCTTGCTTGCTGACTGACGGACTTAATCGAAATTCAGTTAGTAGACCATGTAACTATGTTCATTAAAAGCTTCAATGAATTAGGTCATGTTTGAGAGATTTGCGATGATAACTTTTAAGTACGCAGTTAAACGATAGATTAGTTAACTATCGGAGTTTAACCTAGATAAGTCTTATCTTTCGTGTATATGGCATGCATCCACCATAACCTCGTTTATAAAACTGATATTTAGTGTACCTACCTACGTACCTTACCTATATTACAGTTGATTAATAATCTTAAATACTCCATTTATTATAACTTATAGATAGTAAATTGAGTATTGTTTTTATTTAATCTTCTAATATTTTAATATATATCTATATACTAATACTAGCTTCTGCCCGCGACTTCGTCCGCGTAGCGTGATGATATAGGTAAGTATACCCTATAGCCTTCCTCAATAAATGGGCTATCTAACACTGAAATATTTTTTCAAATCGGACCAGTAGTTCCTGAGATTAGCGCGTTCAAGCAAACAAACAAACTCGTCCTATACAAACAAAACGTTTATATATTAGTCTAACTAATAGTCTATAGTCTAAATAAATATAAAGCTGAAGAGTTTGTTTGTTTGTTTGCTTGAACGCGCTAATCTCAGGAACTACTGGTCCAATTTGAAAAATTCTTTCAGTGTTAGATAGCCCATTTATTGAGGAAGGCTATAGGCTATATATCATTACGCTAAGACTAAGTAACTATTCCACGTGGACGAAGTCGCGGGCGAAAACATATAAGATAATATCGATTATATAGAACTGTACTTATGTCGCTGTTTTGTTTAGCGTATATACCTAATGATTATAATAGATTAGGTAAAGTTTCGTCTAAAGTTATGTCACTGAGATAGTGTCACTTTTTATCAGTGAAAAAATATCAGAATCATATCAGTAGATTTTGAGATTACCTACTTCAAACAAACTAAATTACAAAATTTACCTTTTATAATATTATAAACTGTATGACTCTGAAGAAACAAAAACAGGTAAACATTATTAACCCTCAAAGGCTTGGCTTGTGGCTTCACTGAGAGCCAAGTGTCGCGTGGTTTGAGGTATTGTTTCAGCAAAGTTTCATTTACTTAGTCAAACTTGAGTTTGGTGTTATATTTGATTTAGAATACTACTATGAATAAACATAATTACGAGACGAAGTAAAATGAAGGATCACATTAATTGCATTAATTGTTATAATTATTATTTAATTGCTTAATTATAATATGATTCGTTTATAATGATGTGTAAGTTTCTTAATATAAATACTAGCATGGTTTTCTCGAGTATTTTTGAAAATCAATAATATGCTATTCGCAAAATAATTTTAAGGGTTCGGGGGAGCTTGAATTGCCTACAAATACTTAATACCAAAATAAATCGTAATTCAAACGCAATTTAATCATATTGTTTTATTTGGATTGAAATACCGTTCGTATCTAGGTTCTTACCCGATCATGTTCCATACTAAGTACTACTTCAGTCTTCACTTGAAATAAACGAACGGAAAATCGTTCCAAACTTGGTAAAGATAGGTACTAAGAAGTGCATTTCGGTTACATTTATTTCCAGCGAAGTATTTTGGACGAAATGGTACAGCAGGAACTGACCGAGATTAACGGTATTGGAATCCGAATAATAACACACCTTAAATAAATTGTTTCAATTACGATTTATTTTCATCATATCAGCCTATTGCCGTCCACTGCTAAACGTAGGCCTACCCCAAAGAGCGCCAACCATCCCGGTCTTGGGCAGCTCGCATCCATCCGCTGCCAGCTACCTTCGTCAAATCGTTGGTCCATCGTGTCGCAGGGCGTCCCACCCACACTACGTTTGCCTAAATGCGGTGTCCACTCTAACACTTGTCTGCTCCATCGGTCGTCTTTCCGTCTGCAGACATGCCCGGTCCACTTCCACTTCAGCGTAGTTATTCTTCGCGCTATGTCGGTGACTTGAGTTCTTCGGCGAATGATTTCGTTGCGAATTCTATCCACCAAAGAAACTCCACGCATTACTCTCTCCATTGCACGCTGAGCAACCTTGAATTTGTGAACCAGTCCCGTGGTGAGTGTCCATGTTTCGGCACCGTAAGTCATCACGGGTAGAACGCACTGGTTATAGCCTTAATTATAGCTAAATAGAAGTAGTTGTTTTAACACAGATCTATGGTTCCAATTTTATAAAGTAGAAGTGTTATCAGTTTTCCTGTTGTTCAATTCATGTTTGCCCACCACTGAAATACCTTGAATTAGGTAAATTAGGCACACGCTGGGAAAAACGTTTGAAACACAGGGGAAAACTAAATTTATGAACCTTTTTCGTTAGCATTGGTACATTTTCCTACGTCCTAGGCATTCATGCATTCCATTTTCAAATTGGGTCACGAGTCAAAAAAGTTGTATATAGCACGCGTAGGGTTGGTTCTTCTGGATATTGTGATGGAAATACGAGATTATGTTAAAACGATTTCCGTTCAATCTACATACGAGTAGCTTGCGGCGTCGAGCGACACGAGTTCCCAACTCGCACTTACATACGTTTGCGCGGGTTACCGTGACATTCTCATCAATCATTTTAGCTTTTGATGTTTTTCGTTTTGTCTATGTCAATCATTATGTACGTGTTGATTGTGGGACTTTTTTTAGCTTGATTTTACTGGGAAAAAATGTTAAATGCAATTTAAACATGTTTAAGAAGTTGGTGCAAGTGGGCCAAAGACTGTAAGAGCTTATTTTTAGATGCAAACTTATTGTTTTCGATGTGCCATTTTAGATTTTGTAATAGAAGATAAGAAAGAAAGAAAATGTATTTATTGGCACACACAACAAACATATTATAATTATGTGGTACTATAATAATTAAAATTAAACATAAGATAGATAATGAGATATTTACCTAATAAATAGATTTCAAACTGAAGTCTAAATTGTATTTCTAGAATAATCCGTAGAAGGCAGATCGTTTAAAATTATTCTAGCCAAATTACTTAAATCTTAGAATAAATAAATTGGAATAGAATAGATATATAATTCTTGCGACATCAACGTTCTAAGAAATATCTGATATCAACAATACTGGAAGGTTATTCGTATTTGATACTTATTCACCTTCAGTTAGTTAATTTTTTGAGTTCAACCACTAAGCTGTTGTGTGTTAAGTAAAGCAGCAAGACTTAATTTGAATCTCGACGGCCTAATCCAAGGCCTTGAAGTTCAAAAGTAAATTTAAGGCCAGATTAATTGATAGTTAGTTAGATACAGACAGAATCCAAGGTTTTGACCTTAAGCTGCCTCGTAACTTTAAAGTGGTTAAAGCTGTTGAGTTTCAGGTCCTGGGTTGAGCAGTGAGTTGAGCATTATTTGATTTTTCCATTAAGAAATTTCCTTTTTCCCTGGTTTCCTATGATTTCTAATCTCATTTGTTTCTTGTGATTATAAATTTAAGAATTACAACTCACGAATATCAAGATTGCGTTGCGTTTGCGGTAAGCACCTTAATCTTAATACGCTTAAACTCGGATTACTTAATTTTAATTTTATATAATTTAACTGGAATTGAAGCAAATCGCGTCGACTTGCTTTTTGCACCAAGTCCATTATAAGGTTTGATATTCTTATTACCATAATCTATTGAATGCTCTCAATTGGTTAATTCCTTTTTTAACCTTACAATGGTTTGTAATCGCTCGATTTTCCTTATGATTTTCAGAGAACGTTTATAAATCCAATTGTGTTTTTCTTTTGATTAATTTGGGCTTTTTGTGCAAACACTGTGGGCTCGGATTTACTGTAATTTAGAGATTTTAATGATAATTTGATTTTAATTTAAATGATTATCACACACTGGATTAAAGGTGTCGAGCCTAAGTAATAACTACCAAGTTTTGACTTTTTGTAATAATTATAAAATAATTTATAAGGCGAATGTCAGCGGCAGCGTCAGAAGAGGTCGTCCTAGAAGGACATAATACGCCGATCTCATTTGCAAGGTGCTTCAAGAAGGTCAGGTGCGTAGTACTCGCAACCGGCGCGTATGTATGAGAAGATATATGAATGGGGCAGAAGTAAAAGAAGTATACAAGAACCGTAGCAAGTGGCGGTCTATAGTTTCTGCCTACCCCTGTGGGAGAAAGGCGTGAGTGTATATAAAAGAGAAATATTTAAAAATTTTCAAGTTGCTCCACACTAGGATTTTCTCATGTATAGTGTTTTTAAAAACACAAATTCTCACATACACAAACGCCCAGACCCGGAACAACTATCTGTAGGACAGGATAGGGATCAAACCCACGTGCTGCAGAAGCACTCTGCAAACACTCAGCCGCTCCGCCTAAGGTGTCGTCAAAACCTACCACCTACTTATTAACTGGGTGAAGTTTTTTTTATGGGATGAAAAAAACGGGGCTTTCGGTATCCTCACTCACTACGCGAACACACGTTGTTTCACGCCGGTTTTCTCACTCCAGTCGAGCCAGCCAATTCGTGCCAAAGCATGGCTCTCCCACGGTAAAATTCACCAATTATGTGAAGTTCTCGTGCAAATTGTTTGAACCCATGTACTAGGCGGGCATGACTTACAAGTGATTATTCGGTGTTATATCAGCACCGCGGAAAGGTCGCGCCGAGCGACGCCCGGTCGGAATCCTTTTAGGGAACGTAACTCAATAGTGTATTGAATCTACTTACCCAACATTATTCAATCAAGTCACCATTTTGATATAAGGTTCGTATGAGAAATGATATTATTCGCAAAGGGGATATCGTATAAAAAATGTCCCAGGTCAAAGTTAGTCTTAGTGAAAAAAATATTATTTAACTAGCAACCCAGTAGCTTCGCCTGCGTAAATTTCCGAGTTATTTGGTGTATTAAAAAAAAACCTTTCGTACAAACCTTGCCCGTACAAAACCGAAAACATAAAAAAAATATACAACGTACCTACGTTTATTAAAAATAAAACCTATTACATTTTATCGATAAAAGTTGCTTTTGTATTATACTTAAAATAAGAAAATACCTACTAGCGGTTAATATGAAAATATTTTATAGAAAGCTCTTAAGTATTTTTCTTTTTAGACAGTTTTTATTTTAATAACTAATTTTTTTTTGTTTTGACATTAAATGGCCAGAATATTTTAAAATAATCTTAGAAGGTAATATTTAAATTTAGAAAATGCAAAAAGTCAAATTGAGATAAAAACTCAGAAGAATGAAAACTCAGAAGATTCTATTGTTTATATATCAAGACACTAGCCTCCGCCCGCGACTTCGTCCGCATGGAATAGTTACTTAGTCTTAGCGTGAGGATATATAGCCTTCCTAGATAAAAATCTAACACTGAAAGATTTTTTCAAATCGGACCAGTAGTTCCTGAGATTAGCGCGTTCAAGAAACAAACAAACAAATAAACAAACAAACTCTTCAGCTTTATATATTAAGTATAGAAGTATAGATTAAATGTTTCACATAAACGTGGACATACTTAATGTTTATTTTATAGGTCTTTATCTATACCGAATTACATAATAATAGGTCACAATGGTTACTGCAAGTAATTTTTCAAACACAGAAAAAGAAAGAAAAATAATACAAATTACAAACACTATTTTGTTTTAGCGACCTTCTCTGTCAACATAAAAATGATAAAATACGGACTACTACTACTATATACCAATTCAATTGCGATGCAGGCATCCACATTGATTGATTGGGTAGAGGCACCATCAAATTCTAAGTGCCTAGGTACATTGAATTTCAATTTTGGCTCCGCGCAATTTTTGGGCCTAGACTAAATATTGGATTTTCGTAACAACTGATAATATGATGTTCAGATATAAGCCTGAACATGAATAGTTTTTTTCAATATTCAATAATTTTATATACGCAAGGCTACAAGCAAGCATCGAACTATACGTTTACAGTATAAGTTGACGTCGCATTATATAGACTTTCCGTTTAATGAGGGGTCAATGACGAGTAGCCGTCTAGCGTCTGTACCATAAAATAATATCAAATCTTTTTTCTGCGGAGGGTTAAGAAATGTACCGATGAATACCCACAGTTCACTTTATTTTGCCCATAACCGGGCCTGTTTCCAAACCCGAGCTTGCGGAGACTGTCCTGTTATGATATTGGTCCTGCCTATAGTACCTCGGTGTTAAATGGGTTGCGGAGATCAGAGGTTAGGATTTGGCCAAATTGGGGCAGGTTTGGCCTAATCCGACCTCTGACTGATGTCATGTTCTCAACTTAGTTGAGAAATGGCTAGACAGTTGCAAGTCCGAGCCATCTTCGAACAAATGAGGTTATTTTCAAGATTACAAGCTTACAAGGTTTACAATATTTACAGCAATTACAATACAAATTAGCAATTCAAGTTTCGTTATTTTTACTAGGTAACATTTAATTATGCCATACAACATTATTATGTAATGTAAAGTAATTATTAAAATGTCAATTAGGTTGGTATATTTTATTGGACAGGTTGGTCAATATGAAATGTGTATAATTTAATTATCTCCTGTGGCATTGCAAATATTTATTGAATACTTACTGTGCCGGGACACGCGTTGTCGTGGCTCAGAAATGGAAACAATAACATATAAATACTGCGTGTAAGTATACAATTTTATATTATTTCAACTGCAAATGTAAGGCTGAGTCAAACAGGACTTTCGGAGATATGCACCTATTAAGGGGTGATTCTACCCGTCAAACTCAACAACATTTGCAACGAAACCCATACCCTATTCGTGAAAAATAAATTTATCTTTCAATACCAAAGTAGACAGAACACTTTAAGCTACGTATTTACCTATGAAAATTCGTCTATTTTCACGTTTAGTAGAATCACCCCTATAACTGGTGTAGGTGTAACTACATAACATACTATCACGCCTGTATTCCCCGAAGGGTTAGGCAGAGGCGTACTTTAGTAGATACACCCACAGTTTGCCGGTAGGTATGTTTAACTAGGTGTAGGTGTAACTAACTGCCAGTAATAACAAATTCGTCGATATTATCTCTAGTAAGTAAAAGTCGTTTGGTGGGACCGGCCGTTAATCGGCACCCTGAACGTCCGGCGACATTTTTTTTCCGCTGTGATGTAGTAGGTGGTTTATATGGAATCAGCAATGTGTGTGGTGTAAACGCCCTTCACCAAAAGGGTCGGGTTACAGGTCATTAGTTGCCGAATTACGTTTTAGATAAAAGTAAACAAGTCATGTGAAGTCGTCCCTTTTTTATTCACTCGATCATTGAGTAGAGCTCCATACTTATTATTGGTTATTGAGTAAACACGCTTGATACATGAGCAGAGTAAACAAATGTTTCGTAATGAACTCGTTATTGATATTTTCGTATTCGTTTCACTGTGAATTTAGTTTGAAGCTGAATATTTTTTGTAGTTGCCAGCATTTTTACAGTTGAATGACAATATTATAATAAGTAGTCATCGAAAAACATTTATAAGTTGGCGCGGTACGAAACTTCATATGGATAAAACGAAAAAATGGGAACACCAAAAAACAGAGTCTCACATTTCAGGCGATATCAACATCATTATCTCTAATGTTCTACCATCAGGTTTCTTTTACTACAAAAGAAGAATAAAATACGCGTATAAAAATGGTTAGGTACGCAGACATTTTGATTCTTAGAGTAAGTTTTGGTTGTTTTCGAACTGAATTGGCATTTAGATTATTTCAGGATTCTCTAGATTCTCCTACCCATTGCACTACCGACGCGAACCCACTAGTAACACAAGCTTTTAGCATAGCACGAGAGGTTAACAACAATACTAGTAATGTGCGACCCACATTGCTAGTAAGCCTTAAAAAAATACCCACGAGTACTTTTCCAATATAAACAAACGCGCTCATCAAGAATTTTTACAGTATTTCCTTCATTATAGGCATCTAGAGGTAAAGGTAAGTGAACATTTTGGCCTAACTTATGACCCAGTAAAAACAGAAGAAACCAAATTAAATAAGCGGTAGGTAGTAAATAACCATTTCCGACGGTGGGCGGTTTGAGCGCTAATTAGGGTAATTATTTATGGGCTAATCAAGTCATTAGTTACTGTTGGAGCAGATCCTCCCATCTATTATCACGGCTTTAGTCTGAATTGTGTTGAGACGTATGTTTGACGACCTACTTCGTACTGACTTGTGTATGATTGACGGGTTAAGTCGTGGTTCCATTGTGTTACTCGATGATGTTAAGCGATGATGAAGTGGATGATGAAGCGGCGGTAGCCTAATGGCTAGGGCGTCGGACTTGCGATCATGTGGTTGCGGGTTCGAAACCCACCCATTGCACTACCGACGTGAACCCACTCGTAACACAAGCATTTAGCTTAGCACGAGGGGTTAACAAGAATACTAGTAATGTGCGACCATATGGGTCGCACATTACTAGTAAGCTTTTTAAAAAAAAAAAAATATTTTACGGGAAAGGCACAGAAACGTTGAGAGATCTCCTCTCAAAGTCTCATTCGCTTATGTCTTAGAACCTTATGAGTGACTTCAAATTATTTTTCTTAGTTTATAAATTTTAATTAGGTAAATATGTTTTTCACTAATCATGTTATTTTGAATAAATCAACCACCAGTCAACTATCCTACTCTAATAATAATAAAAAATCAAAGACGGTCTGATCTCCGAAACCCACAGGTAAAAAGATCTAAATCCAACATGTTCTCTAACAAATAAGTAAAAACACACAAAAGTTTAGTACTAAGATTAGTCTCTACGGGACTCCAGAATATTCTATACAATATGTCAATGCCCTTGCCAAGTCGCGACAGCTGCTTACATGTAATCCTAGATTGACGCCCGCACCAAAGACTATCATAAAAAGTAGTATTTGTCATAGCATTACTCTGACTTGAACACTGGGTTTTATTAAGAAAAAGCATGGAGAGTAAGTATTCGATTTACTTAAAATTAACTAACTTTGGAATGGCAGTGTCACGATGATCGCAATGAGGATTTAGCGTCAAACAGGGTCAAAACAAGAATGATTATTTACGGGTTATTACAATATATTTTCTCGTATAATAATGATATTTTCTCTGCCTGGGCTTTTATTTAGGTGAGAAATTGTGTTTGTAAAAGCACCCACGTCCAGGTGATCACACTAGTGTCGAACAAAGTTCATTAAAAATAATAGTATAGTTCAGCTCCTAAGGACACACAGTGACTTTTAAGTCAGGTTTAAACTCAGGGGGGTGAAAGTATAGTGAGCGGCATAGCTTGAACGATGAATGAAAGGGACGGATAAGTACAGCGTAGTTTCTACTGTCACACATTATTGTGCTTTTCATATCTGTTTTCAAGGTTTTGCTCAAGATGTTTGTCGGACTCTATACTCCAATATTGTAACCCTGAAATATCTAAATAAAATATCACCAATTTCATATACTTTCTTCAGATATGAAACATCTGTTTTTTTTTGTTTTTCAGTTGGTTTATGGTGAAAGTTGTTTATAATCATGAGTGAATTAAAAATCACCGTGTATAGCTGAGCATTCAAGTTAGTTTGAAACACTGTTTCAATGTTGTCCTTGTCGAATTGTTTCCTTTTATATCCGTATTAATGTATTAGTTTTTTTCAAGGAGCCATTGGCTTTGAGCTAATTTAATAATGACACAAGCTAAAGCGTTAAACACAATGTATATAGTAAAAGGCATTACCTAAGCTTTCGACAAATAGGGCGTTCGTAAATGTCATCAACATCATATCAGCTAATTGAGGTCCACTGCTGAACAAAGTCCTCCCCAAAATACTTCCACAAGGACCAGTAATATGGTGCCTGCATCCAAGGACTCCCAGAGACCCTCACCACGTTGTCCTTCCATCTCGTTGTAGGTCGACCCACACTGCGTTTTCCGGTGCGTGATCTCCACTCGAGAACTTTTGTGCCTTTGCCTTGTGTATTTTTTTTCGATTAGATTGTATAATTTGTACCATAGACAATGATACTTGAGGAGATATTCAATAAAAAATACATTTATGAAGTGTGTTTATAAAGAGCATCCTAAGATTATTTGTCGGTTTGTATGTACACGCGTTATATTTTTTCTTGACATACATACTTAGTCGCAAGAATTCATTGCTCGTCGTGTGGACCCAACAAATTACTTTGGGGAATTGACTTGTACGAAATCGATCACGTTTTAACGAGTCGGCAAGAATCGAGATAATTTAACGTATTGTATTTTTGTTATTTACTAGTGTCCGATCGTGATGGCGAACGATGTGGCATTGTACGTTTGTGTTGTAGAAAATAATGTAGGTACAGTCGAAAAAAGAGTTAGGTATCTGTATATAAGACGCAGATTGCGACATAATCTAAATGTTTGATAAGTTGCCAGCTAAAAAAAAAAGGTAAAAAGTAGTCTCATTTCACATGTGTTCTAACACATTATATTGTGTGATGAATTGTTACACAATCTTTTCAATCACATCCCATAGGATGTCGATAACAGCACTACCTACCGGGTCCATGAATACCCAATAAAAAAAACAGAATGGATCAAACCGTTCAAAAACAAAGGATTATCTACTAATGTACACTTACAGTTCGCCGGTACGTTTAGGTTCCATGTTATAGGAGAAGAGTCATTAGCCGGGCACAAATCCCAAACTCTGCTACTGAGAATTTCATAGAAAAACCGAATGGAATCGAACCAGGGACCTCTAGCGTAGTAGTCGCTCTGTGGATCACTAGGCTAATGTTATTAGCGTAGTTTTTGTGACCATGATTTAATCTTATTTTGTTACCTATTGTCTTTTAAAACGTTTCATAGAAGAATTTAATAATGCAAATATGTGGAGGTTTTGAATAATTAGTATTTAGTATAATTTATGGAACAATGCTATAAGGTCGCAGATCAGTTTTGACGTTGATGTGGGGCAGCGACCAGCTGCCCCTAAAAACATGTATGTTAATAATTTATTATATGCATAGATCTTTCTTTAGAGCTATTTCATAATATATAATGATTAAAAAAAACCTTCACTATCAATGCTGAAATACTAACCAAATGTATCGGTTTGACAATAAAGTTACGCGAAAAAATAATTATAAAAAGGCAGGTTTTTCTTACATTGTCTGTAGGTACTTACGTATAGTTTACTAGCCTTTGCCCGCGGCTTCGCTCACCTGAAGCTATAGTAGGATTAGAAATGGATTCCAAAAATAATTAAATAAAAACCAACAGTGATGATCTCTGCTTTATACGGTATTTATATTTATACTTTCTAACAGTGATAACAAAATTAAAATCTATTCAATTGTTTTTACTCCAACCCGTAACAAACATAGCTATGATATAACACATAACTTAAGATAGTAGTAGAAGAAAAGTAGAATAGAAGTAGATAGTAGATAGATAGTAGAGGGTATAGATAGAGAAGAGGAAAAAAAGATGTGTTGTGATAGATAAATACATTTTCGACATATTGAACGTTCATAGATGACATTTCTGTGATTTATAGTTATTAATGTAACTTGATTGAAAAGTCACAGACAAAAAGGATAAATAAATAGTTCATTCATAGGGTATTCGAATCAATAAAACTCGAGCATCGATGGACAGCGGCCCGGCCAACTGTAAAAATTTAATGCCCCGGTACACTATCGACCCGACGCTGTAGGGGAATTTCACACTTGGTACATGGTCTAGTAAGGACTCATTTACATTATACATTAGATCGTAGACTGAGAAACGAATGAGCTTAAAACACTCACTAATGGGAAAGAGCTTTGTAGAAGAACAATTAAAATTTATTAATCAATTAAATTTTTCTATGCTATTTGTCGAAAAGACTTTTAAAATCAAAATGCACCTAATTATAATAATTTAGACGAGAAGAAATGTCTTTGGGTTTTTTTTTAAAGAGCCTTCACCGGCAAAAGCTTGCGGTTTGGTTTGTAAAGCTTCTTTTTGGGAGCTCGTATCACGTGCAACTTACGAGTGCATGACACACAACATATAATAACGTAGAAAAGCAAAAGGTGTATGCAATTATTGAAACAAGTGATAGTTTTCTATGGTTTCACCCTTTTTTTGATTGCCTACCACCCGGGAAGGGTACCTACAGGTGGGCATACGAGCAGACGCATCACCTAATAGTAAGCAATTACAGCCGGCCATGGACAGAGGAGTCAGAAGTGCGTTACCGGCCTTTTGAAAGGGTTTAGGGCTCCGTTTTCCTTACGCACTCGGCGAAACACAACGGTCCGGTTGAGCCAGCCCATTCATGCCGAAGTATGGCTCTCCCACGGTGAGAAGTGAATGAAAAAAAAGTTTTACAGTTACGGCCATGGGATTCGCGACATCTCCACGGCCGTGACAGGCTCTGATCGCAGGACACCTTCAAAATCTGAGGCAGTCGGGCGGAGGACTCCTCAAGTCAGGCTACAGGCGACAGCTCATTGAGACCTGCTGTGGTTTCTGTCTACATCTAAGTATGTAGATATATACGTTTGCAATATATGTATATATAAGGCATCGCGCCTTGCGTGCCGCCTAATCGACTGTAAGCACAAAATTTTATACTTATGGATCTATTTAGTTTTAGTTGATACGATCGACGATCACAGCTATGTTACGTCATGCATAAATTTCTTTTGCATGTATATTGTTCGGATTAGGTACATTTCAAATAAATACAAAGATAGACATCTAAAAACAGCGTATAAATTGTGCCTAATCTAATCATAAAGTTCAAAAACAGTTAATTTAGATATTAATCGCTATGTTTAGGGTTCAAATGCCTCATATGTCAGCAGTGTCTGTCGGTTATAGTCAGTATAGTATAAACTACTACACCAAACTAAATGCAGTTTTCACAGTTCTAACTTAAAATCTGGTCCTTATCTTATCTTGATACTCCAACTAGAAGCTGAGTTATACAGCGTGCTCACAGTTATTTTACCTTTGAGCTTTGACATTTCATGCCTTAGGTTGAATTTACTTGCTTTCAAGTCATCCGGACGCTCCCAGGTTTTTTGGTCGTATTTAGTGATTATTTACATCTAATCTTGCCAAAACGGATTCCAAGTATTGGAAGGAAAATCGTACTCGTTGTGCGTACAATATTACAGCCAGAGGTAAAATAACTGCGAATGGTCTATAATAAGTAAATCCTTTTGGGATGCGAATGAAATGGGTATTAAATAAAAACCTTGAGCTGGATAAGTTACTTCTTGAGCTGGTTTATAATAGTTTCTCTAACATTTATGAACAGCCTTAAAGTCGTTAGCTCAATTTAATAGTGTCATTAAGTCAAAATATTAGCATTTTGTGGCCATCTATAATATTTAAACTATTGTCAGTATATAATTCAGTTAAATTAAACGTACGTGGTTAAGATATCTGGTTACAAAATAACGACAATCGCTGGACCAAACGAGTTCTCGAGTGGAGACCGCGACTAAGCAAATGTAGTTGTAACGTAAACGTAGGGCGGCGCTGGCCAGGTGGAGGGACGATTTGCGGAAGGCACCTGGCTGTGACTGGATGAGGAAAGCCGAAGATCGGGCTCAATGGCGTTCACTAGGAGAGGCCTACGTCCAGCAGTGGACGAATATAGACTGATGATGATGATTGTCATAGAATTCAGTTAAACAAAAGTATTCTTGTTAATACGTGGTTAAGATAAATTCAAAATGTAACTTTAATAAAAAATAAATTGAATATTAAGTATATATTATATAAGGAACTGATGAAAGTTCGTCTTTTAAATAATTCAGCTACCGTACGCGACACAAACTGTGCCAGGGGGACATTGAAAATAACTTTAGTTACACAAAATGTGTAATGAAAGTGTCAGGGGACTGGTGTGTTAGTCTATTATTGAAGAGAACGATGTGTTCAGTCGATAACCTTTTACCGATGCCTTTGTGTTGCGGCGGTCGTTACATTATAAACATTAGAAAAGAGCAATAGTTGTAACTTTGTTTAGGATATTGCATGAGGTTGATTGTTTATTGAGGATTTCAGTATGTACTAAAAGTCTTTGTATTTTGTTGATATTTTTTGATGTAGTCAGTACTCTTTTACCTGATTTCAAAAAGAATCGCGTCAAATTGCGCAGTCAATTGGAAATCCCTATTCCCAATTTGACTGCATTATAGGCTTCATTTAGGCGGGCAACGCACTTGCAACTCCTCTGTTGCAGATGTCCATGGGCGGCGGAAATCGCTCACCATCAGGTGATCCGTCTGCTCGTTTGCCCCCCTATCCCATAAAAAACCTTACAAACCTAATCTGATATTAATTATTTCTTTTATTCATTATTGCCTCACTATAGGGCCAAATACAAGAGGATTTTTTTGTTTTATAATCATAGTGGACTTTTCTTTTAATAACATAACTATGAGACTGCCTCATTAGCCAAGTGGTCCCGAGCGCGACTGCTATGCTAGAGGTCCTGGGTTCGATTCCCAGGTCGAGCAAAGTGTTATTGGGTTTTTCTATGAAATTCCCAGTAGCAGCTCGGAGTTAGGAATTTGTGCCCGGTTAATGGCAATAGGCTCGCCCCCTATTACATGGGATCTAAACATACCGGCGAACTGTGGGTGTACATTAGTACGCCTCTGCCTAACCCTTCGGGGAATACAGGCGTGATGGTATGTTATGTTAACTATGAGAATATCATACTTATAATAAGTGATAATAAAATACTGTAATAAATGCCAAATGAAATGTGACAAAGTTTACCTTACCTACTGCTCCAACTGAAGCACATATAAAACTTCATCGGTAACAGATTTTTCGATTTGTATAAAAATGTTGCTAATGTAAAAAAATATAAATAGAGTGGCACCGGGCATGGAGCATCATCTCAACAAATGCAGTTAGACGCAATCTTCTACTAATTCAGTCGCTCGCAAATCTCATCGCAGAATCTAGCCTATTTGTGGTAGCCCGCGCTCACTGCAAGCCGTCCGTCCTTCAAAACAATATCTTGTCTCGGCAATATCTTGAGCTCTTATCTCTGAATAGGCACTTTAAATAGGGCTTAGTCTGTAGTATTTGATTTCGTTTTTATGTGATTCAAATGACTTATTTAATTGAATCGCTGGAGAAGCAATTTATTTTTTCATCAATATTTAATGTGAAGATATTACACACATTTCAACTTATGTACATACATTCATTTCTTCAAACATGGATCACTTCAAGTAAGATAAGACCCTTCTTGAAAATACTATCTACAATTAGTATAGCGGTCCTTAACATAATATACTATCACCTGTATTCACCGAGTGGTTAGGCAGAGGCTTATTAATGTACACCAACAGTCCGCGGGTATGTTTAGGTCTCATGTAGGTAATAGAGGGCGAGCCTATTGCCATTAACCGGGCACATATCCCAAACTCCAAGCTGCTACTGAGAATTCTTTAACACTTTTCGGCCTGGGAATCGAAACAAGTACTTCTAGCGTAGCAATCACGTTCGGGACCATTAAACTATCAAATGCGAATCATCTCAACATAGACGTAAAAAAGCGTCAAAAGTATGTGCAATAAGTATTACGGTGGCGCATTATTCTATTTCGCTTCAGGGCAAAAAATCCATTGCAATAGAGTTATTCCGTGTACCTTAGTTACGTGTCACCTTACCTTTTTTTTAATCAACCGCTCTGCAACTTGGCCAATTTATATATATCTAAGTACAAAACATTTGAGTACCTATTAAAGTAAGGATTTTAATTTAATATTTTTTTATTTATTAATTTTAAGAAATTATATCAATGTAAATAGTTTGTTTTAATAATGATGTGTGTGGTTACATAGAATACTAAAATTCGACTAAAGGCATAAATTTAACTGCTACGATTAGATTGTTAGTAAATAATCGTGATATTAGGTTGGCATCAGGTAGTAATATTTATTAAATAGGTACTCTACATATAATTACGTCGTATCGTCGCGAAGGCCATATTAAAAATCGATACGAGAACAATGCATTATTCGTAAATATCATTTCTTAGATCCCACATCAAACAATGTCGGAGGAATGATAGAATGTCCCTAATGAAATGACAATATGACGCGTGTAGGTATTAGTGGTGGCGTACCTACATAAATAGGTCATTTATAGACGCGGTACATAGATCCACGTATAAACTAGATATGACGTGATGGTACCTAAACTATCTAAGATAAAAAGACTCTACCCCTTTTATCCATAGAAATATGAAACGTGTTAAATACTTCTTAGGGCTGATTTTTCAATCGTTACGTATGTTTTAACTCGGGAACAAATATGACGTTTGACAGATTTTGTATAAATAAATATTCTGGGACATTTTTACACAGCACCATCTAGTCCCAAACTAAGCAGAGCTTGTACTATGGGTACCTTCTAGATAATGGATATAATACTTATATACTTTTTTTTTGTAATTACATACTTATAATACATAAAAAACACGAAAACGAACACTTATATTCATCACATATATTTTTGTGTCCTGTGGGAATCGAACTCAAGACCTCATGGTCAGCAGTCTGTTACTCGAACCACTAAACCACAGAGGTCGTCAAATGTATAATGTATAGTACCTAAAACGGTCAAAATTTTTGAATTTATCTGGGTGATGGTCTGATGAAGTTATCTGGTGATAGTAAAATCGGCCCTTATAAGTATAATACCTTTGTCTTGCTTTGACATGTGATATTCTGTGACAGGGAAAAGAAGACAAAGCTATAAGACGTTTTATATATAACTAGCTTCTGCCCGCGGCTTCGCCCCCGTGGAATTCGGTCTGTCATCACATCCCACGGGAACGGGATAAAAAGTATCCTATGTCCGTCTCCTGGTTCTAAGCTACCTCTCCACCAATTTTCAGCCAAATCGGTTCAGCCGTTCTTGAGTTATAAATGGTGTAACTAACACGACTTTCTTTTATATATATATACTAGCTTCTGCCCGCGGCTTCGCCCCCGTGGAATTCGGTCTGTCATCACATCCCACGGGAACGGGATAAAAAGTATCCTATATCCGTCTCCTGATTCTAATCTACCTCTCCACCAATTTTCAGCCAAATCGGTTCAGCCGTTCTTGAGTTTTAAATGGTGTAACTAACACGACTTTCTTTTATATATATACTAGCTTCTGCCCGCGGCTTCGCCCCCGTGGAATTCGGTCTGCCATCACATCCCCCGGGAACGGGACAAAAAGTATCCTATGTCCGTCTCCTGGTTCTAAGCTACCTCTCCACCAATTTTCAGCCAAATCGGTTCAGCCGTTCTTGAGTTATAAATGGTGTAACTAACACGACTTTCTTTTATATATATATAGATATAGATATACTTATATATGAATAAGGGGGTAGGATTACGACAAACCGTAGTTGGAGCGTATGTAAGCAGATATGAGCCATATGAATGTCTCAGGTACTGAAATATTTTTCGAGATATTTTGTGAAATTATCATAATAGACTAGATATGTAGGTTACAGAATAATGAATAATATGTAATGTATAATACACATCTACCTAGGCAAGGCCAGTATTTTATCGCGTGCCTATTTGATGAATTCGTTCATTTTTATCTTGACACGTACGTCGTGTAACAGACGTAAAGTAGAACATCGATAAATAATTTATCAGCTCCTTATTATTCCCTCGTAAAAGTTCACTTTGATGGACTAGAAACGTAGAAAGTGTTACGTTATTACAGTTTTATTGGCTGTTAACCTGCCGTATTTACGTACCTAGTACATTAACAATAAACAAGCTATGTTTGCTGTTAACAATATGCAAAATTAGTGGTTAACATCTGATAAGTTCCCCTTTACTAGTTACGTTTTAACACACCAAATATGTATAACAAATTAACTACTATTTTTTTAAATTCTGGACCGCCCCCGGTCTCGATTTTAAGAGGCCGTCCTAAAAATTCACTCGATCGAGTTTAGGTAAATTCTATGTTTGTGTGCGCTTTTCACGCACACATGGCTGCAGATCGAGCGTACGAGCCTATAAACAATGTTGATCCTTTCATTATTAAATTAATTTTCTAGTTTTATTCTCGTTAGTTTTTTTTTGTATTTTCAATTTTGTTTTTAACTTAGTATATTTTTATACATACAATATTCAATAAACATCAAAACATAAAACTTTGAAGGCGGAAATTGGGGTTAAAAATTGTAATTTTTGTAGATACTGATTACTAATAAATACCTAGTGACGAGTTTAATGATTTATGGATTTTTACATTTTAAAGGTAGGAAACGGGGGTTGAAGCCTGAAGGTTAATGTACTTATTAGTATGGGTGAATAGTTTTTAAAGGTAGGTATTTGAAAATGAGATATGTAGCTACTCATCATAAAAAATGTGTTTCAGGGATTTTGAATTTTCAAACTTTTACTTTGGAGGGTTGATAGTTTTATCTTTTGCTAGGCACTTCAAAAACGTAATATTTTATTAAATGTTTATCACAACACATTTTGGCACGACTGGAACCGCTCGGTTGTATATAAATCTGTGCTAATTGTGGTATGTAGTTTAACTTTGCTCCACTTCATCGTGAAAAGTGTGAGATGAGATGTCTGAAGAACTGGTATTTGTTTTTCATAATTTACCATGCACGTAGAATGTCTGATGAAGGACCAACATAAGACATTAATTTTGTACTACAGTAGTAATCACGGCGATAACTACAATATTCATACCTTTGAATGTATTAAAACCTTTGCTTATAAATAATTTATTGTAAGATGAGGTTGCTTTTGACTAATGAACATAGAGCTTTGTAATAGGTGCTATGATTGTATAATTTTGTTTGTAATGTATATCATGGCATATTTTAAATCTATACTAATATATAAGCTGAAGAGTTTGTTTGTTTGTTTACTTGAACGCGCTAATCTCGGGAACTACTGGTTCGATTTGAAAAATTCTTTCATTGTTCGATAGTCCATTTATTGAGAAAGGCTATAGGCTATATATCCTCATATATCTCCTATATCTCCTCTACGCGGACGAAGTCGTGGGCAGAAGCTAGTAAAATATAAAGCGTTATAATAGCTACTAAATTACCAAACATTGCGCTGTCTAAATTTGAATGCTTGAATTGCAAAAACATAATACCATAATAAATCGTAATCCAATAAATTGTGTTTTACTTACGATATAACTTGGTATTACGTTTGTATTAGAAATTCGGTGGCCGACTCTTGAGAGCTATAGGTATTATACTTAATGTCGCAATCACACGCAGTCGCAGTCGTAAGTACCTCGAACATAACATACCATCACGCCTGTATTCCCTGAAGGGTTAGGCAGAGGCGTACAGTAATGTACACCCACAGTTCGCCGATATGTTAAGGTCCCATGTAATAGGGGGTGAGCCTATTGCCATTATCCTTTTTTTTATGTATTTTATGTTATGCCAATGTATAAAATAAAAATCTATCTACTTACTGATCTAATACTAAATAGGATAATTGCATTAGTAATTTTCCACTTGACTGTACCATGCGCACGAAGGCGGGTGCAACAACCTCTGCCCGGCCAAAAAGATTGGGAACTACTGTACTGTACGTTTCCAAAGGAACTACATCCCAAGTACTATCAGGCTGTAGGATGTTCTTCAAAAAAGAAGTGACTTTTCAATAGATATTACTGACGTCACCTTTAAGACGTAAATTCAGAATGTGAATGCAAATTTAGACCTGGCAGGTGGGACTCGCGGCGGCTTAGTGATCATAGCATCTGATTTATCTAACCAGAAGACGCAGGTTCAAATTTTGATCGCAGTCGAGTTTTTCCATCACTAAAATAACTTTATAATAATATCTAGGAATGTGCAAAAAAAAACACAAATAGTTATCATATTTAACTTGAAAAAAATTAACCAAATTTTAATCTCTGGTTTCAAAATTAATAATTATGATTTTCGTAATCAGCCCCTGAGAATCCTTGAAATTGACACCCATATCAATTTATTTAGAAAAGCAATGTCCGCCATCTTGGATTTCAAAATTAATATCATTTTCGTAATCAGCCCCTGAAAATCTTTGAAATTGACACCCATATTAATTTATTTAGAAAAGTAATGTCCGCCATCTTGGATTTCAAAAAAAAACATTTTCGTAATCAGCACAATGAGAAACTTGTACTACCCATACTTCCTACAAAAAATACCAGACCATATTATATTATAGGGCTTTTCTAGAAATTAGATTTTTTTCGAATTAAAATTAAAATAATCAACGTATCAAGTTGTGTTAATCGAAGTATAATTTGGGAAAATATTTACGTCAAACAAGCGCACGCCTGTGACACAAAGTGATACGTCCTCTCGCTGGGAAGGCCCAAACGTGACTGGCGCGAGCGGCTTTGCGCGCTCGATATTATAGCACAATTATAGGTCTTTTCATCTTTGATTTACTAAATCAAAATATTTTTTTTTTGAAAAAGTAATTTTTGATCCTATTAGAGGAATAACTGAAGATTATTAAATAATTTAAAAAATAATCAAAATGTCTTTCTAAAAAATAGAAAAAAATACATATTTGTCTGCAATTTTCACGAAAAATTACGTTACGTAAATATTTTTTTCCTGCTATATTTTGTATGAAAATTGAAAAAAGTGCTTCCGCTAGTGCCAAGTAGAGCATATGCTGGGTTTTATAGTATTTTTTAATATTCAGTAATACTAATATTTTCTTGTAAACCGATCATCAAACTTCACTCGAAACGCGTTTTTTGGGAAAAGGAGTTGTCAATAAAAGGGATTTACGATTATTATAGAAGTAAATTGAAAAATCCATTTCTGCTTGTGCCAGGTTTAAGAACAGTTCTTTTCAAATAATTAATAACTTTATATAAATTCTTTGTAGATTCCTCACAATCGGTCAACAAAATTCACTAAAATGCGTCAATTTTTAGGACGGCCCCTTAAAGCCTTCCTGCACCTGCACATACAAATTTTTGTGCATAGGAAGAGATTTGACAATAGCTATATCTCTCTCTAACAACCTAAACATTTTACTCGACCTTTCTCATTCCAATAGAATTGCCTGAAATCCTTGACAAACGGACGCATTTTTTTGTTAGTCCGTGTACCTATATCTCACATTCTCACGTGACTGGGCTTGATAAATGCTTGCGGCTACTAATAAGGGCATTCAATTTGAAGCGGCGGTAGCCTAATGGCTAGGGCGTCGGACTTGCAATCATGTGGTTGCCGGTTCGAAACCCACCCATTGCACTACCGACGTAAACCCACTCGTAACACAAGCATTTAGCTTAGCACGAGGGGTTAACAAGAATACTAGTAATGTGCGATCCACATGGCTAGTAAGCTTTATTTAAAAAAAAAAATTAATTACTTACAAGTATTACGCTTAACTAAATGTGAGGTACATTGATTACTAATTATTATTATTGATTAATATATTGTGTCTCCAGACGAGAATAAAATTCAGATACAGAGGCGATTGTAAAAAATTCTCTTGCCTTAAACTGCTTTAGTCTTTAGCAAACTTAATAATATAATTAAATCATACGATTGTTCTCAGTCTGATGTGATTCGGAAAATCAGAGAGACCTAGAGTCCGAGCACTTTGATTAGTTAATACAATTACTTTCAAGCTTTATTCGACGCTACGCGTAATTTGAAACAAAAATGATATCTTTTTAATATAACATAGTCTCTACTATTATAAAATTGTAAAAAAGCTGTGCTGTACATTGAAGATATTCAGAAAAAAACATGTGGGTTATGGTATATAAACGTCTCCGAATCCGAAAATGTGATTTTTAAAATTCTTGTCTGTTCGTTACGGGTTGGAGCAAAAACTACTGAATAGATTTTAATTTTATTATCACTATTAGAAAGTATATGCTCCAACTTAAAAACTGGTGAACTTCTTATCTCAATTAATTAAATGAATCCTGAGATACAGCTTGACCTCCATGATGTATAGAGGCCCATACAAAAAAGAGGTCATCAATGTTGGATTTCCATTTTTACTCCTGATATAGCTTCACGTGAGCTAAGCCGCGGGCAGAAGCTAGTATTATATATTATTGAATATTTTTCTTTTTAGAAGTAGCCAAAGGTATTTTTCCAATATGATGACAAATAAAACGATTTTCCTATAGTAAGTACAGTTTTCTTGGCCATTAAGGGTAGAGGTATCTTTTCAGGCCATCGTGAGCTCATCTCTCTTCCTTTAGTCTCCTTTTGTGGCGTTTATTGAAAAGGATGCTGTCCAAAGTATCCGCCGGCATCCTTAAAAGCATAACACATAAATACATGACATTATGTATGTACTGTGTTGAAAAACAATGTCCCTTTCAAGTTAGCAGTCACATTGAGTGATGAATGAGCATATTACTCAGATACCAATACACTACAATATGAACCATACACACACATACTCCACTGCCATGCACACCTATACACTTACTGACATATACACACACATGAGCACACAACCCAATAACACTACATTAGCAAACATATCAAATTTATTTTATTTTTATTTAATTTTAATATTCCTACTAATACACTTCATAACCTAACTAACAAAAATTGTAACCGTAAAAGCACAAGCACTATAAAATTATATTGTATTTGCATAGGGGATCGAAACTGCTTCTCCTTAACACAGGTTATTCCATAACCTAGCTAGGAGATCAGCGCTTCACCCACGTGATTGTAAATAGTACTTCATACCATGTGCAAACCATTTTTAGTGTGTACTACAATTATTTTATAAGAGTCAATAAACAATATTATTATTATTATTATATTACCATTACCAAATAACTTAAAAAAACTTTAAATAAAAGTGGCCGCAATCATTTAAACTTTTTTTACAACGTGAAAGCTTCATTATCGTCCTTAGTATTTTTAGAATGCAGTAACGATTGCCACTGTATTGTCATTTGAAAATATGTAATTTTCCCTCACTTTTTTTAAAAATAAAGTCGATTTTTACTTGTAATCAGTGACCCAAGCACGAACACTTTCCGAAACGTATTCGTATCGAAATCGAGAATAATTTGTATAAGGAGGAATGAACGTAGATGAAGCGAAAGTGGTGTGCCAGGATCGTAGCAAGTGTAGTCTCTGCGTACCCCAAAGGGAGACAGATGTGAAAGTATGTATGTATGAGATTTGTAGCAGAAAAAAACTCATTCGTTTACAATACGAATTCGATAGTTCTTCGTGCTTAGACTGCAGAAAATTATAATATGTATATTGTATACCTAATCGAATTAGATCTCTATACCTAATCATATCTTCACGGATCGGACATAGTCTTAGCTTCTTGATATATTGTCTAAACATACTATAAGAATATACAGAATACCTTCCTATCATAGTAATCTTGTGGAAGTTACTTTCTGAAATACTTTAAGTGCTTTTAAAATGAATTTCATAATCTCTTCTGGCCGGGAAGCGGTTACACTTGCGGAAGATTTAATAACAATAAATTAGAAGTCGTAAAATGCGTTATGGCATGTTCAGGTGGGGTGCACGTCAGCGTAATCAAGCGACGTCTGCGTGTGACTTGCACAAATGAATGGCAAATTAGGGTCCACCGTAAGTTGTTGGAGACGTCATGAGGGCAAGCTTAGGATTAATTCAGGATTAAATGGGCCCAGAGCAAAGTAGTAGTGGGACATTTATTTAGGTTATTGCGCTTGTGCAGCTTACGGAAATATAATTGTATTCGGTTTTCAAATTTATATTGTGCTATGCATGCATTATGTTTAGTTAGAACAGATTAAAAAGTTAGCGAAGATAAGGACTAAAAATTAAATTACTATGTTCTTCAGTAATTAAAAAATAAATCTATGGTTTACTAGAATAACATCTTATCTATACTAATATATCAAGCTGATGAGTTTGTTTGTTTGTTTGTTTGCTTGAACGCGCTAATCTCAGGAACTACTGGTCCGATTTGAAAAATTCTTTCAGTGTTAGATAGCCCATTTATTGAGGAAGGCTATAGGCTATATATCATCACGCTACGCGTACGAAGTCGCGGGCAGAATATAGTTATCAAATAGAATTCGTAACAGCGTACTACGTCTGTCTAAACATCAGTTAATTTTTCAGCAAATACTTATAAAAACTGCTCGCTACATTATAATCTAGGAAATCTAATATATGTATACTAATATTTAAAGCTGAAGAGTTTGTTTGTTTGTTTGCTTGAACGCGCTAATTTCAGGAACTAATGGTCCGATTTAAAAATTCTTTCAGTTTTACATAGCCCATTTATTGAGGAAGGCTATAGGCTATATATCATCACGCTACGCGTACGAAGTCGCGGGCAGAAGCTAGTCTAATATAAAATGGAACTTCACACTACTCAACAGAGGCTATTATAGACTGTATTTTCGCATTCCCTTGTCCCCTAATGCTTTCACATTTTAACGTTTCTTGTTCAATAGCGAACAAAAGCGTTGTTAATGGCTTACAGAATAACAATCAAAATTTACTGAAATGAGTTTAAACCCTGCCCCGAGCGTCATATATTTTAATTCACAATGCGATCGGCAAACGTTACTTACTACATAAATTGTAACTCCACGTTTACTTATTGTAACAAAAGGTGAGCAACCTTTTGTTAGTACCTAGTATTTTGCAATGTTTGACTTGATTTTTTTTTGCGTTAATTTCTCCAAAAAGTGTTTTTGTGTGTAGTTTAAACAAAATAAACAACTTTTACTATTTATCATGTTTACACAATTTCTAATTACCTATCCCTAACACATGTATACTTAAAAACCAACAAATCATTTATGTTTTTAACTGAGACCCTAAAAACATGGTGGGCCCTATTTTGTTTTGAGTAGTTTATATGCGATACGTATCACAAACGTAAGCAATTTTTGAATTCCCTAAAAAAATTCAATCAATATTATTTCTTTAAACATCATACATTTTAATGTCAACTACAAGTAGGTACGTAATAATCAACTCATTGTATGTCCAGTTGGACATACAATGAGTTGATTATTCCGTGCCCAGCAACTGCTGGGCACGGAAGTCTCCTCTCACAATGAGATGGATTAGGCTATAGGCTATAGTCCACTTCACACGCCGTCGAGAAAATCTCTGAGGCATGCACGATGTTTTCCTTCACCGTTTAAGCGCGTAACTTTAATACGCATATAACTTAAAAAAGTCAGAGATAAGTGCCTTGAATTCGAAATAATTTTACATTTTGTCCTTAGATACACGCTGAGTATTACACGAATTTACGGCTAACTATAATTGGGCCAATTTGGTCCCAAGACAAATTTAACAATAAGGTTGTTGCCTATTGTTTACAATCGCGAATCATGTTTAATTCCATTAGGTATCCTTTTTGAAATCACATTAAAGTAGATCGCTACTATAAATGTATTATGACGGGTATTTTTAATAATTGCCATATTTGGTAACCGTATTGTTGATGGTAATGTTTATTGATTATCGTAGTAATCAGCTATTGCTATTGTGCTATCATCGATCAGGTCATTGAGACTGAGCTAAAGACACGTTACTTACGAGTTCTACCTCTTGTGTTTCTAGCGTCCAAAACATTCGTCGCGTTAGCGTTGCGTCAAGCTCAAAAAATATATTTTGTAGTTATAATTATTTGCTCAGGAATTCGGTTATACAGTAAAATTTACATGGTATTCAGGGTTAGTCACGTGGGTATCGTGTCGAAATGACGTTGCTGGGATTTTTTAGTCGCCAAGCAAGTATGCGTGTAATTATTCAAACAAACCCTTTTGGGAAATGTTAATGCATGGTTTCAATTAAGTAACTGAAAGCTTAATATGGCCTAGGCATCTATCTAAGTATCAAATAAAATGTTGCAGGATTTAAAACAAAATATTTCAAATAATTTTGTATTTTTTTTGCATTTTCCATGCTAAGCCCGCGGCTACGCTCCTGAAGCTAAATTGGGATTAGAAATGGTTCCCAACAATAATTTATTCAATACCAACACTAGTTTTTTTTAAATATCTTCAATGTACAGACATAGCTTTTTTCAATTTTATAATAGTAGAGATTTTAGTGAAGTAAAATGTGAATGCAAATTTAGACCTGTCAAGTGGGACTAGCGGTGGCTTAGTTGGTCATGGCGTCTGCTGTATTGAACCAGAAGACGAAGGTTCGAACTCGAATATAATTTTTCCTTAACTAAAATAAAAATGAAAGTAATATACTTGATAACAATCATTGTTACCAATAACCGTAGTATGAAATCGTAGATACCTACTTGGTTATGTAGCCGTTTTAGTTTTACCATGAACTGTACATTTCATCATTGCGAAATAGCCCTTGATAACGTCTATATAAAGCGCTGTTTTGATTAACAATTTCTGTTGCATGAAATTTGTTTTGTTTCACAATTACAGGTACACAGACATCGTTTGAAGTAAAAGAGAAATAAAATACGCGTACTTTTAACAAGATAGCTCTGACTTGTATTACCAATTTGAGATAAATAAAAAAGCCTTTGGATATCATTTTTATCGAACACTTCCAAATAATACGAGCATCATTATTGAACGAAAAACTTGTATGACAAAACATAAAAGCTTTGAATGATGTAAGTTAATGGTTTCATAAAGAAGGCGCCATTTACGGGGATAAAAGCAAGTGTATTGTCTTTTATGCCGACGGCGTATAAGGGTTTCGGCTTGGTGACATGCCCTGGCCGTATTACGCGGTGATTATGGCCGATATACCTACTGAAGATATATGTGCATCATTCGGTACAGTTGCTTTTTATAGCCTAACCATGAAGCTCTTTTGAAATTTAGGGACATAAATATGTCATTTCAAAGAGGAACGTTTACAAACCCCTGCCTTTTTACAATTTTACAATTAAAAAACAAACATAATTTAACAAATAGTTGTAGCACTAACTTTTTGAACTGTTCATTAATATCTTTTTCATTAATATCTTTTTGTGTTTTTTTGTACATATTTCAGGCTAAGATTTTAAATTTACATTTAAAATTTTAATGATGGAAAAATTTCAGGCAAGTTAGACTCGCGGTGGGTTAGTAGTCATAGCGTATGGTGTATCTAACCAGAATAAGCAGGTTCGAATCCTGCCTGCGAGTCGAATTTATCCTTCACTATAATAACTGTTCACTAATATTTATGAAAGATTCTGAAAATTTCTGACATAATAGTTAGTTGAAAATTAAAAGAAAAAATACTTATTACTTGTATTATGCAAATTACAAGGCAAACTAAAGTTTACAGGGAAAGTATTCGTTTCAGTGCTTGAGCAGTCGACAGTCGGCGATAAAACTTTTTCTTATGAAGAAAAGTCCGAGTACTTGGGCCAAGCTGTACGTGTACAATACGGTTATTATAAGGCTTAAGTTACCAGTAAGAAGTAAGTATTTCGTCGCAGTACTTAAAGAGTATGTTGTTGCAAAAAATATTTTACATAAGATTTAAAAACATTTTTTTGCCTTCGTAGGTACGATCGGCGTCACATCAAGTTACCACATAATGTCAAATTGTATTATGTAGAGATTGCATTGAAAAACGATTGTTGAAATTTCACAGTACCTACCATGATGTGCTGGCGACTATACATAGTATTACGCCGGTCTCCATGAGGTAGGTTGAGACTATAGATTTTGTCCATTTATTATTAGGTGTTTAACGAAGATTATCTACTCTTGATAGCGTTCTCTATGAATGAAATTTATGTTTATTTTTAATAGGTACTAATTATTTTGTTATCTAATCTATTAAAACTAAGTAAACGAAAAATACATATATCTCTTGAGATACCTACTTACTAATGTCTATTAGTTTGACGCGTTCTTAGCTCACGAATCATACAATTAATGATACATACAAAATTATCCCTCCCAAGAATTTTAACTACTTTGGCTGTATGACGATACAGATTTTTAACTCACTCCCTAAAACTATTAGAGAACTTCCATTAACCAAATTTAAAACTCAACTTAAGAGATGGTTACTTGACAAAATTTTCTAAAATGTAAAAATTATAATTAGATTAGAAAAAAAGGTACTTACTTAAAATTTGCACACCGATATATGTTGTACAAATTATGTTACTGAATACCTTGTTAAATACCGTGTCTCAAATAAAGATTATTCTTCTTCTTCTTCATATTCATACTGTATAATAATATGTAAGTTAGTACAAACAAACTAAACTGCGCGCACGCAAAAACAACTTCATGATAACCGATATTCATCACGTCCTAATGAATAAATGTGCGATCAATTTGTAGGCGGTCATTAGCGTTCAGCCCTCGCTAATTACTCGTCTTGGAATTTCCGGGGTATTCCTTCAGCTGGATCTCATTTACCTCCTGATGGACGGGGAGGCGGTGGCATTCGTTTGATGTCCCACTTCACAGGTACAGATAATTTGACGTTTAACGAGGCGTTAGCTACTTCAAATTATTACTTTAAACATTACACTCGGTTCATTTGAATATATTAAAGGTTCTAAAATAGTATCATCTTATATCGTTTTCGTGCTTTTTGGAATAGGAGGTAGAGGTACTATAATTTGGTAATTTAGATCTTTTCATAAGTACCTCATCATCTTGGTTCGAGCGCGACTGTTAGGCTAGAGGTTCTGGGTTCGATTCCAGGTCGATTCGTTGGGTCGAGTACTGTTATTGGGTCTTTTCTATGAAATTCTCAGTAACAGCTCGGAGTTTGAGATTTGTGCACGGTTAATGACAATAGGCTCGCCCCCTATTAGATGGGAGTTCAACCTACCGGCGGCGAAACTAAGTATAAAAAGTAATCAGTCAACAGAGTTTTTATTCAGAAATTTTCCATTCAATTTAAAAATCTCCCCTTTGGGATAGACTAGATTTCGTTAGAGTTTTATCGATTATCGTGTGTAAGTAAGTAAGTCGTAAGTGTAACTTATTTCCTAATGATTTATAACTTCACAGTCCAGTCTATAAAACTCCAATACATGATAGGAATGGATTTTTATAGTCTTTTAATTACAATACCTTAATTAGTTTAGTCGTAGTACCTAAGCGGGTTATCACCCAGGCCGAAATAAAAGGTTATTGGGTAGGACTTTTATGAAATTCGCAAGACATTAAATCGGATCTGTAGTGTCAATTCAGTACACCTCTGCCTAACCCTTCGGGAAATATAGGTGTAATGGTATGTTATTTTTGTTCCTTTATTCCAATTTTTAATTTTGGTGATATAGTGTACTCTTTAGCTTTGGCAGCTCCATTACGATCCTCAATATTAAAGAGTCGCGACATATTCCACTTGGCCATGGGGTCTCATCCCGAACAAATGAAACATAGTTCAAATGAATTGTTAATAGATGGCATTGCATGTATCGATTCCCAAACCTCGTGTGTTTGGCTTCGAAATTCTTACGAGGAAAGACCTTAAAAAAATATGTACTTATATATATCGAATGTTTATACATAGGACAATATAATTTAAGTCTAATTTCTTCAATTATATGATATTCAATTAAATCCTCGTGATTCTCGCTTTCTTTGGTAAATAGATGGCGCTGTTTGCTGTTTTCGCTCATTTTACAAAAAGAAAAGATGGCGCTGTTCGCAGTTTCTGAGTCTATAATTATTTCATTTTTTTTTTATCAAGTATTATTATAAGAATATTATATTTCAGACGAAGTTTTTCTAATGATGTATTATCTTTTTGTACCATCGGGGGCGAAGCACTAATACATACGATAGTCTACTATGATGACAACACGAACATACCTAGGTAGGTAGTACCTACCTAGAAAGCGACTTACACCTAATAGTTAGGGTTACCTTCGTGTAGGTGCCTTGTACCGAATATAGGTACTTACATAATAAAAAAGGTAGGCTAGTAGATACCTACATAGTTCAAGTAGGTATCTACTAGGTATAGATATATATATATATATCACAAAATAGGTAAATATCAGTATTCTATCATCAATAAATGCATCATGCAGACGGTCGGAATGGAACGGAACGCGAGTCGTAGGTATCATACCATCGCGTCTCGCTCGAGTTCGGTAGATCAGATATACACTCGGTAGTCCGACAGCTGCGAATGCGCCGTAGTAGGTACCTACCTACCTACGTAACGAACGAACGGTGTCGTGATGGTTTTGTGTTTAAAAGCCGTAAGCATACCTATATATACCATAGTACCTATATACCTACCAGAGAACGAAGAATATTAAGTAGGTACCTACCTTAGGTACTAGTACCTACGTACGTTTAAGTATTTGTTTTTTTTAATAGATCGGTATTTCGCTTCTTCTACCGAACAAAATACCTACCTACCTAGATAGTGAATAGGGTAAAAAGTGAGACACGTAGTAGGTACTTACTAGTTTTACTTACCTACCTACTTATGTACTTACGAAGTACTTACCTATCATATTGAAATAATTACTTATGATAGGTACTTAGATATTTAAAATGGTAGGTAGAGGTACCTAGGTACATATCTAATAAGATTTACGTTATCATTTACTTTTTAAGTAGGTACCTAAGCTTTTGTAGTGAATAGTAAGAGGTTTTCATTGCTGTAGGTAGCTCACACGCTATGCAAGTAGGTAGGTAGATGACATTAAAATACTGTGGGCGGGAAGCCCTATAGCGTGTTTACGTCATCATGAGTAGATACGTTTATCTACTCATTGTCATGATGTCTTAGGTATGCGCGTAGGGATGAGATACACTTACCAGTGTCAAAAACCAAGTATCAAAATAGGTAGGTACTTACCTACTTGAAAGTATTTGGCACAGCTAGAGTTCTAACCCTACTATATAATATAAATATTATCCTACAATATTTCTGAAAAAAGTATAAGTATTAGTAGGCAAAACTACTACATGTTTTCGTTATCTATTCTATTTTTATGGGTAATAATTTTAGAACTACCCTCTATTTTTGACCGACAAAGAGTTGGCAACCCTAGCCACAGCCCGCCTCGCCTCGCAGCGTAAGGCGCGGCCCGGCGCGCGTCGCGGCGGCGCGGGCGGCGCGGGCGCGGCGTCCCGGCAGCGCGGGTTGAAAATACTCGTAGTTCAAAGTTTTTTTTTTGCCAATCCGATTATGCACGTTGGGCGTATCGCAATATGGATCAATTTTCTATGCATGCGAGTATTTGAAAACTGTGAGTGTTCCTACATTAGCACGCCTCTGCCTAACCCTTCGGTATATGTATTATAATTATGTTAGATAAAAATGTATGGTCCCGGGTTCGATTCCTAACTAAACATTTATAGATCTATCTAAATTAAACTTTAATTTAAAACTTTAATTATTTAGTTAGGAATCGAACCCTGGACCTCATAATGTTCACCTGTCACGTTCAACAAACACTAGACTATTTTTGTGAACCCCATGAAAAAAAATCACAAGCCGCCTAGCTGCAAGTATGTGTCTGTGATGAACTGATGACTGATGTACTTAGGTATAAATAGCGAGGCGAACGAGTTACACAGTATAAGCTCTAATCGTAGTGACTTTAAGTATAAATTCCCTTAAAATTATTTGTAGCAGGTCACAAAATTATTTTTTGCTTTCGTTATTTTAAAATTAATCTTTAAAACAAGCCTGTTTTGGTATAAATTCTCTTGCATTTAGTAGCAGGTCGGAAAATCATGTTTGTTTTCGTAACATTAAAATTATTTTTTAAAGCAACTAGGTAGGTAGGTACCTACCTAGTTTTTAGCACATGAGTAGATATACTACTCTGTGTTTTTAGTAAGTAAGTAATCTCTTCCAAATATTTTATTTTATTTTTTGCGGGAAGATCTCGTTGCCTTGCCACTTGAGTTGCGTTGCGAGTGCGACATGTAGGTAGTAGGCATTTGTAAGTAAGTAGGTAAGTAGGTAGGTACCTAGGTATATTTATACAATAACTTTATTATCATTTTGCGATAAAGATATATAAGAACTAGCTTCCGCCCGCGGCTTTGCTCGCGTGGATTTCGGTTTGTCACTCGGTCTTTATCACGGACACTTGTCAGTTGTCACCTCCCAGCCCAAAATAATCAATTAAGTAAGTACCTACCTACTTAAACTATTTTTTTGTAATATTTTGCTTTTTTTTTCTATGCTATATAGGAAACTTTGAAGGGCGGAATTGAACCTGCGTAGAGTCTTCTGGCTAAATAGGTAGGTAGGTTCCTACACCGATGTCGGTTGACAAGCAAAGTAGGCAGCTTGCTTTTCAATAGTTAAACTCGCGGTGGCTCAGTGGTCGTCTGGTGTACTTATCTAACCAGAAGACGCAGGCTCGATTTTCAGGCAGTCGATTTTTTCCATCACTAAACTACCTACCTACTTACTTAGAAAATATTCTAGGAAACCGCGACAAAGTCTCGTTTTAAACGGCCGGCCAGCGCTAGTGGTAGGTAGGCTAAGTACCGACCTACCTACTTGATCATTATTTTGTCGTGGAGTTATTTTAAAACTATGATAATTATCTCCGATATTCATTAAAACCAAATGATGTCAATGGCAATTCTGTTCAAAATTAAATAGGTACCTACTTGTGATGAATAACGTATTTAAGTAGGTACCTAATTGGTATGGATTAATGATATTAATCCATAACACAACAAAAGTGTAGGTATATACTACACTTTTGTTGTGTTAAACACCTTCGCAAATAATGCATTATTTTAGAACAAATTTGATTAGGTACCTACAACAAAAAAGGTTATAGGTAGTGAGTCAACCTTAACAGATAGATAGGTAGGTACCTACCTAGGTATATTATGCAGCCATTGACTTCGTTTACGCAGCGCACGCAATGGAAGCCCTCAAAAGAAATAACTTTTACCCGTTTTTGCTACATTTTTCATTGATGCCCCGCTCCTATAAGTCATAGCGTGATATTTTATAAGATATTTTATAGCCTATAACCTTCCTCGATAAATGCACTATCTAACACAAAAGATACCTATTTTAAATTCGAACCAGTAGGTAGTTCCTGAGATTTCCGCGGTCAACCAAACAAACAAACTTTTTAGCTTTATAATAGGTACTTATTAAATAAAAATAATAATTAGATGTTCACAATCTTGGATTATAAACATTTTGTTTTTTTCACAATCAGAAACTATGAAATTGACACCCACGTCATGTTATATTTAAAAAAAATAATGTCGGCTATTAAAAATATATTATGTCATTTATGAAATCAGTAGGTATCCTGAGAAACCTTGAAAATGACACCTACATTTTTACATGAATTTACGTTAAATAATAACGAAAATAAACTACGCGTAAGAAGATAGGTAAGTAGTTTTATAAAATTAAATGTGTTACAAAGTACCTACGCGCTACCGAGAAGGAGGAAGGTACCTGTTCGGGGTGAGCGACCGTAATAACAACAAGTAGCAACTTTAGGTACCTACCTACATCCCGGCGCACCAGCGCCATCTATTGGTTAAATATATAGTAAACACTTGATATACAACCCGAGGCGATAGATGTCGCATGCGTGAACGCGCGTGCTACGTGCGACATCTATCGCCTACAAAAGAAAAACAATTCTGCCCGAAGAATCTCGCCCGATAGGAAGGTCCCATTTCTTTGTATGGGATGAGGCATCTGTACTAGTATTCTTTTATCTGTGACTTGGCTGTCGAAATGAAATTGGGAGTCGCTTATTGAACGTCAGATTCGAAGCAAAATGAAGTTAGATTTGGAATCCAATTAGCTGGGATTTACACGATAACTTGGTTGGCATTTGTTATGTTAAAATACTGTCTAAAGGAACTTTATTTTCCTAACTATTTAAACATAATAATGTAAGTAACTGGCCTATCTTTCCATTGAACACTCTTGGCATTTGCCAGGGCCCCGCGATCCAAATCAAACTCTAAGCTGTTACTTTTTTTATGCGATAGGGTGGCAAACGAGCAGACAGATTACCTGATGGTAAGCGATAACCGCCGCCCATGGACATCCGCAACACCAGAGGAGTCCTTTAAAAGGGTTTGGGCCTCCGGTAACCTCCCTCACTCGAAACACAGGAAAAAATAAGATTTAGATGACTCGGAAAGGTGAGGCAGAGCTTAGTAGTATCTATTCTATTATCTGTGGTAGTATACACCTACAGTTCGCCGGTATGTTCAGTTCCAATGTTATAGGGGGTGAGTCTATTGCCATCAACCGAAACAAATTTCATAGAAAAACCTCAATTACACTTTGCTCGACTCTAGCGCAACATTCACGCTTGGGACCACTAGACTTAGGTATCTATGTACAATAAGACCTCCCCCCTCCTCTGGACGATATTTACTTGTTATCAAAATCTTATAACGCAACAATTTTTTGTAGAATTAACATAGTATTTTTAGTATAGGTACACAATTTTATTCGTCATAATATGGTTTTGTAATAGAATTATATCTTCAATATTTTTTTCAAATGTTTATCCAATTGTACCGATGGATGTCTGTGTAACTCTTTATCGGATTTGTGTAATCCCATATTCTCATAAGATTGTTTGTGTATAAGAGATAGATTATTTCGATCTTTTTTTAAAGTATGCTATTTATATATGAGCCATATTTGTCCTTAAATATAAATAGGCTATTTATATATGTATAAAGCGTAAATATATTAAAAGCGTCGGTAGCCTAATGGCTAGGGCGTCGGACTTGCGATCATGCGGTTGCCGGTTCGAACCCAACCCATTGCACTACCGACGTGAACCCACTCGTAACACGAGCAATCTAGCTTAGCACGAGGGGTTAACCAGAATACTAGTAATGTGCGACCCACATTGCTAGTAAGCTTTTTTTAAAAAAAAGAAAAAAAATTAAGATCAAGGTACAAATTTATACAAGAACGTATCTAGGTATTTAACGTTATTTTAGAAAAAATCGACTGCGGGCAGGATTCGAACATGCGTCTTCTGGTTAAATACACAAGACGCCACGAGTCCCACCCGCTAGGACAAAATTTGCCTTCACATTCTGAATATACGAGTTTTTAAGGTTTTGCCTTCAATAAAATAACTTTATAATCTAAGGCCCACTTGCATCAACTTCTTAAATATGTTTAAATTGTATTTAAACACAAATTTACTATGAAAAATTGTATTTAAATACAATTTAAACATATTTAAGAAGTGGCCCTTAGTATAGAAAATGCAAAAAAATCACAAAAAGTTTAGTAGCCTTACTTAGTTAAAAAATAGTTAATCCCTTATTGGCGTGGGGATTTAAATGAATTTTGTTCACGATGGACTAAAATTAATTATGACCTACATACATTATCTGTTGTTTCAGGCTGAATAAAATGATAACAAAACCAATCAACTGCTATAACGAACTGTGCCAGAAATATTTGGTAATATTTCTTATGACAGATTGGAAAAAAAATAAACACTAGAGTGTAGGTATATTATTTTTTATACCGCTGAGGTGGCAAATAAGCTCACTAGCCGTCCATCTGATAGTAAGCAAAATAGCAAATCAAAACCTATATTAATCGATGCATGAAATGAAAAAAAAAACTGTATATTTGTATAAGGTACAATTAAAATGACTAAAGTTTTTCGATGTAAAGGGAGTCATTTTATGTATTCTATTACAATCATCTTTGCATAGTCTTCAATACATTGATAAGGGACATCAGGATGTAAATACTATAGTTATGTACTGAAACTGTTAACTGAATTGATTGGAAAAGCAATTTTATTAGTTGATTGGTTATGGAATTAAACAGCCCGCGCCACATGGAAATGGAAGAGTTTAAAAACACGACCTTACAAAACGATGACTAACATATAACATTTCAGTAGATTATAAATATATATAGTCCTGTTAGTCTTGTTTTATTTTTGGGTGTGAGAATAATTAAAAAGTTATCTACGGGATCGTTGAAGCATTTATTGCTGCATTGTTTTACAAACACAGGATGCAAAAATTGCATTGCATCGCATTGCTAGTAATCTTTATTAAAAAAAATTGGATAGTAAAAAAAAATCATAACATACCATCACGCCTGTATTCCCCGAAGGATTAGGCAGAGGCGTACTAATGTACACTCACAGTTCGCCGGTATGTTTACGTCCCATGTAATAGGGGGCGAGCCTATTGCCATGGATGTTGGAAAAAAAAAATGAAAAATGTATAGTATTTTAGGAATATGTATACCTAGGTATGAAAATTATTCCTGTAATTTGCTCAGAAGAGAATTTTACAGTTTTTTTACTGCATGTATCTACTTGTAGGTATTAGATATTATTTTAAGTTTTCAATGAAATATTCCTCTTAGATGCTTATGCTCATATGATGATTATTTATATAAGTATATATTTTTGTATGAAATTCTTTCTTTTGCACAGTTGTCCAAATAGCGCCATGAAAATGTTTACTTTTCTACTGTCGAATATTATTTTAGTAACATAATGTAACCACTTCACCTTCTAGGGGGATTGCGGACGCTAATCCACAAGTGCAGTGCTCATAAGTAAACATATATTAAGCGCAGATGAAATAAAGGGGCTTACCCCTAAGTCTAGTGCGACTGCTACACTCGACTACACTCCTGGCTTCGATTCCCAGGTCGAGCAGTGTTATTGGGTTTTTCTATGAAATTCTCGGTAGCAGCTCGTAGTTTGGAATTTATGCCCGGTTAATGGCAATAGGCTCGCCCCCTATTACATGGGACCTAAACTTACCGGCAAACTGTGGATGTACCTTAGTACACCTCTGCCTAACCCTTCGGGAAATACAGGCGTGATGGTATGTTATGTTACCCATAGGTTAAATCCTGCAGTTTATAGTAGCCGCAGGGTAAAGCGGTGAAATATAACTCAACGAGGGCAAAAACTTGATGTAAAAGATACAAACTAATCAGCACACCTACTCATTATCAAACACTATCATTAAGTTATAGGCACAAAGGCACAAAGTTTGTAATTAATACATTACGACACGTTAGACCCAGTGTCCTGGGTTCGATTTCTTGGTCAAGCAAAGTATTATTAGGCTTTTGTATGAAATTCTCAGTAGTTGCACGGAGGCAATTAGCGCGCTCTCTATTACATGGGACTTAAACATTTAAGCGAATTGTGGGTGTTCATCAGTTCATGGTATGTGTTCGTAATTATTGGTATTGGGTTTGCTATATCGTTGTTTTTTTTTTTATAAAGCTTATTGGCAATGCGGGTCGCACATTACTAGTATTCTTGTTAACCCGTCGTGCTAAGCTAGATTACTTGTGTTACGAGTGGGTTCACGTCGGTAGTGCAATGGGTGGGGATCGAACCGGCAACCGCATGATCGCAAGTCCGACGCCCTAGCCATTAGGCTTGTTGGACTAATCGCTGTGATTTGTTCCGAAGTTAAGGCCACGGAAGTGGTCCTATTGTATCGTAAAAGACAGCTGAGGGGATCCTAAAACGTTATAATCTTGCAAAGTTTCGGCCACGTTCCAATCGTGTCGTAAAAGGTGGTTGACGGCGTCTCTATATAATACACAATAATGTCTGTATTCCCCGAAGCTCATACCTACCTATCAACATCGCCGGTATGTTTTATCCGCCTATATGGGGTGAGACTATTCCCGTTAACCTGCCACAAATCCGAACTCCAAGCTGACATTGAGAACTTCATAAAACCCAATAGCACTTTGCTCGACCTGGGTATTGAATAAGGCTAATCTCTAAAGTTCATGTAACTATTAAGGCTGCGACAATGAAAGGAATTCCCTAGCATCATAGTTTTTAAATTGAACTAAATACCACCAAAAATACATCCGCCAACTGTGATTATAGCGAATTCTCCCAGGTTACATTAGAGCTACATGACATTATTTGTCAACTAAGCTGGTCGATGTCTTTCTACGGCCTGCGGTCAATCTCTAGATAGGTCACTACGTATTTTTAGCTACTCGGATCCCCTAGATACCCAAGACGCCTCCATGACACCGTCGGTTCCAGTTATGACACAAATAATTAATTAAAAAATGTTGTACAATATAATGGTTATTGGTCCCAGTTCGTTCATCAGTTTATGCTTAGGATATCAGATTGGAATTGTATTAAGGGTCTAAGTCCAATGGCACTAAATTACCCTAGGATTTCGTAGAAAACACTGTCAACAATCATCAATTCCGAAGTAATTGAATGAATATTTTCTTTTTGTTTAGGAGTATTTATTTAAATATTTTATATTTTTTTTTACGTGTCGTGGTCGTAGCTGTCCGGTGGCATCAGTATGTTCATTGGCCCTGTCTGAAAACCAGCGCAACGACATTATGCTCTATGGTTTTTATTCGCAGTGCTATGCTGAGGGACCTTTTTGACCTCACGCAGGGACAATATATTTATAATTTTAATGTTCTTTTTCTTTCTTTATTTTGACACAATGATAATAGTCAACTTGGGCCCCAGGCTTTGACTATACCTACATATCTATATCCAGCCCCAGGTCAAATGGCAGCTGTTTCATGCCGTAAGCTGGTTTCAATATAGTTGAGAAATGCCAAGTGTGATGATAATGGCCACATAACCGTTTCTAGTGGGGTACTTGAGCAATCGGCGAATATGACCACGAAGGGGCGTATCGTACTTTCTTATACCATTCTATCTACAACCATATTTCATTTCTATAGACAGTGATAAATGTTCAGGCGAGTGTTTTTTTTTTTTTTTTTTTTGGTAGTGTGGCACTAGTTTTATCTTTGTGCCAATTTCGGGTAATAAAAGGTAGGGAAATATTTTTAACGGAAAATATCAGAGGAAACGGAATTTTGTAAGGTTCAGGAAAGGAAGTATTTTATTCTTTAGAAAAGATACATATATAGGTAAACATACACAAACTAAATCTTTATATCATTTTTAAGCAAGAATGCAGATATCAAGTTAAAATATTCAATGGGATTCATTACTAAACAAGAAACACAAGTGGGAAGGGAAACATTTTGGGAAACAAGAGAACGGAGGAAGGATGAACGATCATGACGGGAACAGGAGAAGAATATGTGATCTAAAGTACCAACATCATCTCCACACTCACAAAAATTACTATCTACAATATGCAACTTAGCAAGGTGGAAAGGAGTACAAACGTGGCCAAGCCGCATGCGAATTATCATGCTTGTAATGAGTTTAGAGCCTTTTACTTTAGAAAACCATGGTTTAACTTGGACTGAGGGCTGAATTGAGGCATAAACCTTGCCCTTTACTTGAGAGCTCTCACTCCAAAGAAGTTCCCAGGAATGTCGAAGATAATCTTTAGGGAGGCTGACAAGATCATGACAAAAATTTTTATAAGGGAATGTGTCACCATTCTGCACCGCTTGTTTGGCTAATTGATCAGCTCTTTCGTTTCCTTGGATTCCGGAGTGACTTGGAATCCAAGCAAACTGTACCATGTAGTTTCTCAGTATACATTTGTGCAACTGTTTTCTTATGTCAAATACGATGGGATAAAAGGGTTTCATTTTAAATGTAAACTTTTCAATAGTTTGTAATGCACTTCTAGAGTCACATAATATGAGAACATTTTTAAGTTTAGCAATTAAAACATACTCTAATGCCTTGAACAAACCAAAGCATTCCCCAGTGAAAACTGATGTTTCAGGAGGAAGTTTAACCATCTGAATTACTTTATACTGAGAATGAAATATACCTACTCCCACACAACTAGACCGGGTCTTGGATGAGTCCGTAAAGATATAATGACAATCTTTCCAGTTTTCACCAACGGCAGCATTAAATTTTATGTTAGATCCTACATCACTTTTTTCTATACCAAAATTATAATGCACTACAGGGGAGACAAGTAAGGGTTCAAATGTTTTGCATTCAAATAAAGGAAGAGTAGGTGACCTATGTACACTCGATGGTATAGAATTAAACTTCCTGAGACTTTTAACTAAACACGGAATATCTTTGTGCCGCCAATAGTATGAAGTTTGAATAAGATTATCAAGATTTAATAATTTTGAATGAAGCAAATGGTTAGAAAACTGCATCGATTTAAATAAAAATCGGTCAGATAGATATTGCCTTCTCAGGTGGAGTGGAGGATCTCCTACTTCCACCTGTAAGGCATTTAACGGGCTTGATTTCATGGCTCCAGAAATGATTCGAAGAGCTTTCGACTGTATGCTATCTAACTTTTTAAGACCCTTTCTGTTACCATCTTCAAGGAGGAATATTCCGTAATCAAGTATGCTTCGGATTATTGCATTATATAACAGTTTTAAACTAAAAGGATGTGCCCCCCACCATACTCCAGAAAGACACCGCATAGCATTCAGTTGACGTTCGCATTTTTCAACTACAAAGTCAAAATGTTGTTTGCCAGAAAGTTTCTTATCTAAAATCAATCCTAGAAATTTAACATGATTTTTAACAGGAAGGCTTATGCTATTAAAAGTAACAATTGGGGAAGGAACATTACGTTTTCTTGTAAAAACTACTACAGTACTTTTTTCTATTGAAAGACTTAACCCATTAATTTGTAACCATTGCTGTAAAAGACTTAGGGAGACGGTCAAAGCATTACATGCTTCTGAGATGTTATTGTGAGTAGTATAGATTAAAAGGTCATCAGCATATTGTAAAACATCAGCAGATTTTTGTAGAGATGATTCTAGATCATAAGAATAAATATTATAAAGCAAAGGTGACAATACTGATCCCTGTGGAAGGCCTTTGAATACTGTCCTCGTTATTTTCTTGTCACCGCAAAAAAGAGAAATACATCTAACTGATAACAAATTTATGATAAACCGTATAATCAAAGTAGGGACGTTTAAATTAATTAGCTTGCGTTTAAGGACAGATATAAGTACATTATCATACGCGCCTGTTATATCTAGAAATGCGCCAACAACCGACTCGTTTTTTGAAAAGGCTATGCGAAGGTCAGTGGTAAATACACTTAAACTGTCAGTTGTGCTTTTTCCTTTACGGAACCCGAACTGACTGCCTGCTAGTAATTGCTTGTTTTCTATATACCACTCTAAACGATTTTTAACTAAGTGTTCTGCAATTTTGGTAAGAACCGAAGATAGCGCAATAGGCCGGTATGATACAATATCATTTGAATTTTTATTTGGTTTAAGGATCGGCAAGATTTCTTGGGAACGCCAGGATTCTGGAATATTTCCAGAAACCCAAATAGAATTAATTATTTGTAGATAATATGATATTGTATTATCACTACAATGTGAAAAGAACGAATACGGAATACCATCTTCTCCTGGGGCCGAGTCTTTCAAGCATGATAGTACTCCTTTCAATTCGTACAATGAAAAGGGAGCGTTCAAAGATGAATTATTATCAATATTTAACAGAGTAGAGTTAGGGTAAATTTGATCATACTCTGGAGCTGATGCTGGAGCTAATTTGTCAAGAAAACTGTTACTAAGAGAAAGAGGTAATTGTGTAAAGGAAGCAGTATCACTAAAGGCTTTTCTAAATCTTTTAATACTGCGCCAAACTTCAGACGGGCATGTACTGGGTGATAAAGACGTACAGAATGACCTCCACCCCAGAAGTTTCTTATCTCTGAGAAAAATCCGTGTATCATTAATAATATCTCTAAGGCCTTCCAAATTTTCATCTGACATGTCCTCAGCATATTTTTTTTCAGCTTCCTTTCGCTTCCTAACTGCATCAGCACACGAAGAGTCCCACCATGGGGGCATAGGAATTTTATCAGAAGGATTTTTTTTAATAGGGAAAACTTGGTCTGCTACTTCTACTAAGCACATGGCTAAAGCTTTTGAGCAATCACTTTCTCCACCCTGAGTAATTTGCGGGAGCTCAGCAACTTTAGCATCGACAAGCGTTTTAAATTTATTCCAGTCTGCGTTTCCGAGTCCATACTTTAATCTAGGGGGTCTTTTCGGTGTTGTAATGAACTTTTCTGAGGAAGTAATTATTAAAGGAAAATGGTCACTTCCAAAGGTAGAAGAAGAGAAACGGGACCAAGATAAAGATGAAGCCAATCTAGGGGAGCATATAGATAAATCCACAGCACTAGCACTTTCACCTGCATTCGTTCTACGAGTAGGCTCGCCAGAATTTATAATACATAGATTATGATCATCTATAATTTCTAATAAACGGATCCCCTCTCTTTTTGTCTCACCACTTCCCCAACACTGGTGGTGACAGTTAAAATCGCCCATTATTAAAATTGGCCTACAAAGGGATGACAACATATTGCTAAATTCTTGTAGGGCATTGTTATTAGCAGTAGGAATGTAAGTGGAAACATAAGTAATATTATTAACAATTACCCCAACAATATCAATATTAGAACATGAAAGGAGAGAAACACGTGAAAATGGGGTATTATTTTTAATCAATATGGCCACACCGCCATATCCGTCAGCTCTGTCATTGCGTACACAAACATAACCTGGAATACCAAATATTTGATTATTTTTAATCCAAGTTTCAGATAATGCCACAATATTTGGCTTAAATTTATTTAATATGTAGAATAGGTCAGTTTTTTTAGGTATTACTGATCGGCAGTTCCATTGAATTATTGTGTCCATCTTTTTGGTTTGTATTTAGTATTAAACTACTTATCCGCTCCACGTCGTACGGTTCAAAAGATGTACTTTTACTTAATAACATTTTGATGAGGTTTATAATAACATCAACAACCTGCTCATTCTTGTTCTGTTGCAGTTTCATATCGGATTCCTTAGACAAAGCACACCCATTTGCCAAAGATGGGGGTTGAAACTCCCTAAGAAGGGCGTTATGAGCTGCTCTGTCATAACCTTGTGCTGACTTAGGAGGAGCGCGGGGTTTAAGAAAGACAGTCTTTTTATATGATGAAGAAGTTGAGGGTATAGGTTGTGAACTGAAGTACGAATTATTATTGGCGTGAGAATCATGAGATGTAACAGTAGTGAGAACATTAGCATAGGATTTTGAGGTGGCTGGGTGTATTTTGCTTGCTTCCGCATATGAAACACAGGAATGAGCCATAGTGTGTTTAATGTTTTTTTGCCTCTGAAACTCAGGGCAAGTCTTGTCTGTAGCATAGTGAAATCCAGAACAATTAACACAAGATGCAGAATCCTCTTCTACTAAACAAGTTTCACCTAAGTGATTTTGGCCACATTTATAGCATCTAGGGGCAGCTGATCTGCATTGGTTTTTAGTGTGGCCATAACGGCAACAGCGGAAACATTGTATGGTGGGATACACATAAGTCTCAACAGGTAGTGCATTATAGCATACATAAATTCTTTTAGGAAGAGCTTGACCATCAAATGTTATTACAACAGTTTGAGATGGTTTCCATGTATATGTCCCATTTACTTGAACTTTATAATTTAGGCGTCTAACTTTCAATATTTCACCAGTACCTATGGGAGTTGAAATATTTTCTTTAACTTCTTCCACACTCCATTCAGATGGGATACCCCGGACCAAGCCCATACGAGTGACATTAAAAGTGGGTAGAAATGCTTTAAATTTGTTCAGAGGCAATAAATTGCTATTAATAAATATGTTAGCAGCCATAGGGTTTGTAAAAGCTACAACACACTTATTCCTACCAATTCGCTTGACACTGCCAGGAACAATATTCTGAAATTTGTTATTTTTAAGGAAATTTCCAAATGCAATAGGGTGAAGAATGGTGCCACTGTTTTCAGTACTGGTAATACGCTGAACATGAACTATGTATGGCCCTGAATCAGAGGCCTGGTACTCCTTCCTACCTACACCAACTGGTTGGATTGTTTGTATTTCAGTTGGATCCAATTGCAAAGTTTGGGAAGCAGAAATTTCAGAGGGTTGAGAATGTGGAACTGATGTATCATTATTTATTATGAAGTCGGATTTTAAATTAACTTCTGTGCTGGGGATACATGTACAGTTAATGTGAGAAGAGGTTCCCTCAGGAATCACTCCCTGTCTACTCCGTTTTGTTTTATTACAATGCTTACATACTCTTACGTGACGCCTCTTACGTGAAGCACTAACTTTACCGGAAGTCGACGCATCAGTTTCCCTTCCACTTGCTGTGGCTACAGACCCATCAGTGTCCATACCACCCATATCTAAATTAGTTGATATGGTAACATAATTACTTACAGGGGGACTTAAGTCAGGGCCTAAATCCCCCACATCTGCTATAGGCGGGTCGTTCATACGACCCGGGAATAGTCTTGGACTATGCTACAAATATATACAAAAACTTACCAAAAATCAGGAAAAATTTACACAAAATAATATTACATACACTACAAAGAAAATATATTTACATATGAACCTCAACTGAACCAATTATCTGCATGAAATTTAATTATAAAAAATTGCTGAGAAAAAATACACCCGGTCTAACCGAAATTTCCCGCGCTTTTTTCGCGAGTGTTTTGGCATTGGTTGGAACTGAATGTGTACTTTATATCTTTTTGTATTATTTTATATTCTTGCAACTACGTAACTGTGATTAATGAGGTCGGAAATGATTTTCGGCTAGGATTTTATTATTTTTATAATCCAATACTTAGTTAGGTAATTTCATGCCTTTTTCTCATTGGGGTAGTCAGAGATTATAGACTTAATACGATCTTGGCACATCACTTTCGCTTCATACAAGGATCAACTTTCGTTCACTAACCTCCTCATACATTTAAAATACGATTATAATATTTTGTTTTATATTAAGATGGAACAGAATCTGTCATGTTCTGTCTGTAGGTACACGACATCAAAGAATATTAATGAAAATTCAAGCATTCCTAATGTTATATTCACTTCGACGAATGAAGGCGAGATTTTTCAATAATGCTATTTATTTGGAAGATATGTACAAATTGTACAAATTTGAAGAACGAATCCATTTTCAGATTTTCATACATAAAATATGTATAAAACCTACGTATACATTTTTTAAATTCCTACATCTATATCCTCTTAGATAAATGGAGAAAAATATTTTATTTTGGTACACGCCGTAACACTTACCGATGATTTGGTTTACACTATTTTAAACACTGATTTAAAGCCAGTTTTTTACTTAGCAACATACATAAATACGTTGAATCTAGATTGGTTGAGAGCTCTATATCACTGTTGTAAAAACTATCCAGTAAGCAGTTGAGTAAGGCTAAATTAAATAAGGCGATTTTTTTTAAATCCCTTACCTAAAAATCTGATAGCGTAAATTTTTAGAGATTTGCAATTGAATTAAAACAATTTTGAATTAGGACAATTTTACGCATGTCTACACAAAAAAGCAACCAAATTGGTTGAATCGCTCTGTTAGGATACATATTCATGTTTCATACATACGGCAAATTATATTTATTTAACTATTTACTACATAGTATGTAATGAAAATTACACGTGGCTGAAGACACCCACGCAAGCATATAGTGAAAAGTTAAGTGGATTATGATGATATAAAAATTGCTTGTGTGTCATATCTGATAAGTAATACCTATCTACCGTGATCCAAAGTAATAAATTGGAACGATTCTGTGCACCGGCCGCTGAATGTTAGTAGGTAGGCCTTGACACGATTTTACTAGTACATAAATGGATCGGATCAAAAGCATCCCTTCAGCTAACAGTCTTGAAATAAGACCTAGGAATCTGTTGTTTTTATATGCAATCTACTAAGTTAATGTAGAGCATTCTTGATAATCTCATTGAAAAAAGTACATAGAAGTGCACTCAATACCTAATTAATGATCCTTTACCTCAGTCTAGGACTCTAGGGTAACAAAATCAAAATTTGTATAGGTATTTGAGATAGATATGGTATTCAAAGTTAAGTTCCACAACGATTTAACTTATTGATCAAACGCAATGCACAGTATGCAGTACAATGAAAAGCTTATGAAAATTCTGAATTATGCCCTATTACATCTGTAATAGGGCATAATTCAGAGTTGTTATCTAACAATATTCAGGTAGGTACCTACTTTCAAAGTCTGAGTCCTGAGTTTGTCTCCATCAAATTTTAATTGCGACAAAATTATTTTTTTGAGGAATAAAATCACAACAAGAATAAAGGCGTAATTTAAAGTCTGACATTCAAAATCCCAGAGAAAAAATGTATCTATTGCTGAGGGTGTATTTTATATATGCATAATTAATTTTATTATTTAAAATTATCGATAAGATTATAATAAATAATAAACTCGTTTAAATAATAATTAATTAGTAGGGCAAAAGGAAACTTTTATATTGAATTTATATTTTTATCTCTGGCACTTATACTAAGAAGGACAATGAAAATAGTTCTTTATTTCTAATAAAAAGTTTTGGGATGTTGTTTCAAGTTTGTGGCAATTTATTTACGAACTAGTTGGAGGGACTACAATATTTTCTTTTGCCCTGTAAGTTACCTACCTAAAATTAATTACACATGTTTTCGTTCTATGTGTGTTGTGGGTTTATATTTTTCTTTTTTCTTGTAGTAGTCGGTAATATGTGAAATTAAAACTCATGAACATTTTGGGATGTTACACGTTCTCTATTACCGCTAAAATTTGGCAACTTTTATATTAAATTAGGCTGGAACAAAAAAGTATGTACTAAGAAAGTTGAACAAGTTTTTAGAACTTAATAAAACAAACTTACCTTTAAAGTAGACAATAAGCACAACAACTATACCGACATTTACTAACACGTAATATAATACTGGTGTTTAAACTTTAAAACTACTTTTAAACTTTAATATTAGGGAGAATAAGAATGGTATTGCTTCGCAGCCTCACAATTGCTAAAGGAGAAGTACTAAAACGGTTTATGGTAAGTTTTTAGTTAGTGTGACATTTTGTACGATCGCATGGTAGGCTCACATGGTGCGGGCGCGGTGTGCGGCTCGGGCGGCGGATCGCGAGTATCTGCCGCCCGCCCAAAGCCCGCCCAACGCTAACTTGTACGACAACTTCGTACGCAGTTTCTAGTTTTGGCGGTAACTTGGTACATCGGTCAATTAGCGGCGCTTATTTTACTTGGATAACTTAATTTATGTGCTGGTATTAGGAATTAGGAAATGATAGAAATAGATGTTCGTTAGTTTGGTGATTATCATGTATTTTATTTTGGACAGGCGGTCCTTAAATAAAGTAGGTACGAGAGTTAAGACGGGAATATTTCGAGTAACACCGCAATTAGTTGATTATAAAAATGAGAATATTTTAAAAGTTGATATATTGTATAAGTATATTTTGCATTTACATTAGGAAGCATAAAGTAAAAATAGTGAGCGACAAACATACTCCCAATCCGCGCCAAAAACTTTACATGTATGCTTAGCTTATATCTTGGAATTTTGTTAGCCTAACTAAATATTTTTAGAATAGATATACATAAATTATATTATTATAAATTATATTTAATCAAACACCCAATTATTTTATCCTTATTGTTCCGGAGATAATTAAAACATCGTACCAAAGTTATTTTTTGCCCCACCCTATACTTAATGAAACCAGATATTAAATTAAAAATTCAAAGTTTTCTATAATATAAAACTCTGATGGTATTTATTATTTTATTATTAATAATATTGTGTTACAAAAATTTAATATTTAGGGAATAAAAGGATTAATGAAAATAAAATTAATAATAATTATTGTGTAGCTACATAAAAATAAAATCATTAGTATTAGTTTTACGCTTTTGGGCCTAGAGTTCTTCTGACCAATAAGTTAAGTAAATTTCGGGATTCGCGTTAAAAATATGGTATGCTATACCTAATATTATTTTTGTCTAGAACTGCTTCATTGGTCCAGTAGTCGCAAGCGCGACTGCTATTTGCAAATTGTGTTACCTATTTTATTATATGTATACTTTGGGTAGATCTTCTGCAATATATAAATATATAGTTTTTTGTTTGTCTCCTATGTGCTCCTAAACCATTCATGTGTGTCGATGAAACTTTTTTTTTTGTACTTAGAGTAAGTGCGCACAAAGATCCCTGAAAAAAATATAATTATATTATAAACTAGCTTCTGCCCGCGGCTTCGCTCACGTGAAGCTATATCAGGATCGAATAAGAAAACCAACATTGATGACCTCTTCTTTGTATGGGCCTCTATACTTCAGGGAGGTCAAGCTGTATCTCAGGATTCATTTAATTGATTGAGATAAAAAGTTCACCAGTTTTTAAGTTGGAGCATATACTTTCTAACAGTGATAATAAAATTAAAATCTATTCAGTAGTTTTTGCTCCAACCCGTAACAAACAGACAAGAATTTAAAAAATCACATTTTCGGATTCGGAGACGTTTTTATACCATAATCCACGTGTTTTTTTTTAATATCTTCAATGTACAGACACAGTTTTTTTACTATTTTATAATATCTAGTAGAGAAGAAGATATATGGGGTCCTGTTCGATTCGATTCTTGAATTTGGAACAGGAAAAAATATAGCAATTTAATTGTTTTTCGATGCCTTTGTTTGCCACCTTAACACAACAAAAAGCTACGTGGCGGTAAGCTTCCTAAATCAAACAAAACACAATCTTTACATACAAAATTGAACGATCAACTTGTCAGATTTGTATGGGCACAGATAATAGAATACTAGTATGGGTATGTGTATTGTTTTGTTATTTAAATGTTATTCAGTCACACTTTCAACCCACATATTATTATTATTGTACCTGGGCGACAATTTGTGCTCTACTCAGGACTTAAATGTAAAAGTGTAACTAGATCAATTGTGTACACATCATTAGTTTGTTTGTTGGGGCGTTTGCGTAAAATACGGAGTAAACTAGCAAGGTCGTTTGTCGCCTTACCAGGCCTCCATTAGTTAGAGCCGTTTTCGAATACGCGATTATAAACAATCCATTCGTCCACCAAGCGCGATTAGAACTAGAGCTAGACGTCCTGGGTTTAAATCTTAGTCCCACATCGAGAAAAGTGTTTTTCTATAAAATACTCAGCAGCATTTCGGAGTCTGGATTTATGGCATAAATGATAGTTTAATGGAGCAGGGGCATAAGGCCAGGTTAATGTCAAAAGGCTCGCCCCCTGTAGACCTAAACAAGTGGGTGTACACCCATTTGTTTAGGGCTAGACGGGGTGAGCCTTTAGTACACCTCTGCTTGTGTTTGTATGTAGGTATGTATGTATTTTTCGTGTAGGTAATAGTATGGGATGATAAAAGATCCTATAGTAAATGCTTTTGGCAAATACTACACATTGGTGATTGGGAAAGAAAATCCAGTGAAATTAATGACTGCGTTTCTTCATGACGAAAAGAATAGTGAGGTAGGTAGAGTCCTAAATTTCCTAAAACTTAATGAACGTGATACTGTTTGCACATCGTTTGTCCGTTACTTTTTAATTTGTTCCCGCTAATTCAGTTAAGTCATACGTGCTGATTACCTACTTCGTCTTTTAGTGAATACATTCTTGGAACTCCTCGGGATTTCCAATCAGTCGTAATCCGGTGTTCCAAATTCAAAAACATACAGTAATCTCTGTCAGTACTGTACCCCAAGAACGAACAACTATCGAATTCGTATCGTAATCGAATGAGTTTTTTTCTGCTATAAATGCCATACATAGGTACATACATACATAGACATTTCACGTCTGGCTCCCATTGGGGTAGGCACACTACACTTGCTACGATCCTGGCACACCACTTTCGCTTCATCCACGTTCATTAAGCTCCTTCACATACAAATTATTCTCGATTTCGACACGAATACGTTTTCGAAAGTGTTCGTGCGTGGGCTCCTGATATAAAATAGACTAGTATAGAATAACACTATAGATTCTGATTGGTTTTATCCACATCGCTTCTGAGTAGTGTTGTCATTGTACAAAAAAAACATAAACTTTGTCGAGATAATGGATAATACCTCACTGCATGGAATAAGTAAAGAGTAAAACTGATTCATAATGCCAATGACCTTTCTTTGAATTTATGATAATACTTTAAATGAAACTGAAGTTATATCTTATATTACTTTCAATATTTTTCTGATATCCGTATCTAAGTAAGTAAATCTAAGTAAAAATATAAGTATCTTAGCAAATGTAGAATGTGTGGGCGATTAAGTAGATAAATGATGAATCGAGCAATAAATGTCGGTATAGATATTTTAAGACTAAAAATATGTACGAGATTTAAATTTTCTTTCAAAGTTCTATTACACACGAACGTCTAAATGATGTTCGGTAAAACTTTGTTTCTCGCGGGAAATTATAATATCTAAGTGCAGAAATCACTAACTTGCTGATGTTCTGAATAAAAAATACCTGTTTAATAGCAGTTCTTTTCGACGAGCAAATGTTTATGGGATCTAGGGATGTACATACTTAGTTAAGTGATGACACCTAACGGATTAAAAAAAGAAAATTTTGAATATTAAATAAATTGGTTGTAATTTTGACAAAATCATGTGTACAGTAACTTCCAATTTCAAGAGCGGCTGTTATATGTGAAGTCCTGGGTATGATTCTTAGGTTAAGCAACTTATTATTGGTTTTCGTTTTTAATATTAGTTTGGTTTAAAATAACATGCTCACACCTTATCGCAGAAGACCTCAAAGATAGCTGTAAATTGTGAGTAGGTATAGGTATGTTATAATATGATAATTATTAATAGACATGTCGAAATTGAAGAAAACATTTTGAGTGGAGGCAATGAGTAGAAGAGCCCATCAGGTGAAGGCCTGAGGTACCTGATTCACGAATAAAGACCAAAGCACTTTTTAAATAAATGAAAATTCATCAATAGATAGATTATAGACCGGTATTTTTAATTTTTATAATTTTCTGGTAACAGGAAAATATCTCTACTGCCTCATTAGTCTAGTGGTCCTGAGCGCGACTGCTACGCTTGAGGTCCTGGGTTCGATTCCCAGATCGAACAAAGTGTTATTGGGTTTTTCTATGAAATTCCCAGTAACAGCTCGGAGTTTGGAATTTGTGCCCGGTTAAGGCAATAGGACCGCCCCCTATTACATGGAACCTAAACATACCGGCGAACTGTGGGTGTACATTAGTACGCCTCTGCCTAACCCTTCGGGGAAAACAGGCGTGGTGGTATGTTAAGGAAAATATCGCCCCGCTTCTTATCCGCACCTGAATGCTGAGAATTACAAGATCATTATCTTGTAATTCTCAGCATACACGGTAATACCGACTTAGAAGAAGGACCAGTGGAGAAGAAATGTTATGAAAATCCGACGTTATTAAACTGTTTGTCATCTCACAGCATCTATGGAATCTTCCATAGACTAAAATATGTTTAATAGAGATCACAATTTTCCACAAGGTTGTTCCTCCCGAAATAAGTAATTTATTTTTAAGCTCCGCACACAGCTGAGATGATTTAGTAAATATTTGTCTTTTTAAATAAACTCCTGTATTAAAAGCTTTGCCGAAGACGATTTGGGATGGAAGTATATTGTCGCGCGATTTCATTTACTTTGATGGTCGAGTTGCTTGGATTAATAGCGGTGTGGTTTCTACAACGAATTCATTTTCAACGGCAATTTACGTATCTACGTGTAATGACTTAAAAAAGAAACAAGAGAATAAATAGTAGAGAGGGAGATATAAGCTATTGAGGAAAGCTATTGTGGATTTATGCAACGAAGCCGAGTCAGCGTCTCGAGTGTCTGCCGAGTCTTGAGACGATTGTTTAATTATTAATTATAATATTGTCTATACATACTAATATAGAAAGCTGAAGTTTGTTTGCTTGAACGCGCGGTAATCACTGGTTCGATTTGAAAAAGTCTTTCAGTGTTAGATAGCCCATTTATCGAGGAAGGCTATAGGCTATATTTCATCACGCTAAGACTAAGTAACTATTCCACGGGGACGAAGTCGCGGGCTGAAGCTAGTCTACTATAAAAATTCAAGTAAAAAGAAACCTCCGACACAGAAATTCCTAAAAAGGAAAAAATAAGGTCTTTAAATATTTAGTCTATTTACGTTGAATATAAGTAGAACATTTTAATCCAAGCGTCGGCGTTGTTGTATGGGGGACCGCTAATTAGTAGAAAATCGGATTTGAAGCACGATTTTATTTACGCCAAGGATGCCGTAACTAGTTTTGACTTTTCAAAAGTACTTCTTTAATGTTCTAATTGAAATAAAACATTTTGACTTTGATAGCTGCTATCGCCAGTAGCTAAGAGATAAACACAGTTTTCAAACAAAAAAAAAATCAAAATCCGTTCCCCTTATCAGGCGCTATCATGCCACAGACAGACACACACATATACACAGAGTGACATATACACATGTTAATCTTATAACACCTCAAGTAACTGGTCAAGCAATGTAGTTTTATATTAGTAGATCCCGACATACTTTACTTTAAATATAACCCTCCATCCTCAAAGACACCCACGAAAAGAGCTGTATGCCCTTAATTTGGAATCACCCGTGGGTAGCACCCATCAAATAACTAGTCACTATTCATCAGCTAAGATTAAATAAATTCCTGTCCTATTTACAACAAAACCGTGTTTTTACCGCCCGCAAAATGTTCCCAAAATATTATTATAATGGCAGTTGAAAGGTATTGGTCGCCTTTGGGGCATGGAGGGAATTCCGAACTTTTTTCAAAGTGGACCAACAAAGGAAGAGGACATCCCATTGACAGTTTCTATTGTTTTTCTCTTAGTTAAACGTTGCTTTTAGATATTGTTGATAACTGAAGCTGACTCCGATATATGTATATATCGATATATGGTTATTTTTCTTTAAAAAAAAATCAATTTTTGTTATTTATTTATTGTATAAAGCCTTTGTTGTCCTCTCCTGTTATGTAGGTTAGACACAGGGTGGGTTCTCTTGATAAAAAAAAACATCTTAAACTGTTGGTATAAAATAGTAAACCTCTGCCTTACTCTTCTGGGAGTACAGGCATGGTAGCATAATAGGTACTTGCACTGGGATATTCCAGGTGCGTACACTGTACCATACGTACAGATAACAAATACCATGACCATCAACGTGGAAGCCACTGTGCCAAATTATTAAATAAATTAATTGTGATAAATTATTAAAATCAAAATTCTAATTGAGCGCCAATTTTTCAATTCAATCTAGCTTCGGCGTTCAGTTGCATCCTTCGACATAATTTGAAAAACTATGGCTCAAGACGAGATAATACCACAGTATTATCTCGTCTTGAGCCATAGTTTTTCCTTGAGATACGGGACGACAAAATTATTTCGTGGCGGGCGTTTTAGTACTAGTAGATAGTACTATATTATCTGTGGTTACGGTATCCTGATTCTCATTAAGTGAGAACTATGACAAGTTCAGTGCATTTCAATTAAACTTTAAGATCAAGGCGGAACAAATAGCGTAAAGGAATTAATTTGGGAGCAAAGGAGCGGTCGCGACCCGGGAATTAGGAGCCGAGTAATTTCCGACGAGACGTAAATAAAGTGTAGGGGATGTAAAGCGAGAGTGAACTTTGTAACAAGCAGACATTTAAAATGTCAACACGTGTTAATGATGTTACAGCGACATTGAGTAAATCACGCATGTGTTCCCTGAAGGGTTATTCAGAGGCGTACTAAGGTACACCCACAGTTCGCCGGTACGTTTAGATCCACAAATTACAAACTCCGAGCTGCTACTGAAATTTGAAATTTCGTAGTAAAACCCCATACTTACCTCTTTGCTTGACTTGGGAATCGAACCCAGGACCTCTAGCGTAGCAGTCGCAATTGGTACTACCACTAGACTAATGAGGCAGTTTGAGCAAAGAATATTATGAAATTACACCATCAATATGTGGTTGTAAGCAAGACTGCAATTCGTCCTGGGGTCGATTCCCAGGTCAAGCAAAGTGTTTTTGGGGTATTCTATGAAAGTCTCAGTAGCAGCTCGAAGTTTCGATTTGTACCCGGTTAAAGGCAATAGGCTTGCTCCTATACATGGAACCTAGATATACCGGCGAACTGTGGGTGTGTATAGCAGGACAATTCTGGGCTCTGCCTGATCTCTCGGGAAATAGGTACCTACAAGCTTGATGGTTTGGTGGAAAACTTTGTTATATAAAAATACAAGAAAATTTTCAATCAATATAATCTGAAGCCGCTTCTCTTTTCAATTTTATTTAGACGGTTTTACATTTTACTTAGCATTTTAAACAAATAAAAACCAATCTCTTCAATTTGTATAAAAATATACCATTTAATATCGAAATAAAATGATTTTATCCTTACAACCTATTCAGTGACAAGTCTAATGACAGTGCAAAGAAACTATACAACTAATTACACATAATTACTTTGATTAATATAATCATACGAATATTAAAGTCCAAAGTTCCAAATATTTATTTTCGTATTATTCTTATAAACATAATACAACTTTAACGACTAGTTATAAAACAACATATTACGCTTGGTATTCGTACTAGAAACTTTACTCCAAGCATTAATCTCCTTTCTGGGTGGAATTCTAGCGATCATAAAAGATCTTTATATGGGTACCTTATTTTAAACTTAAATTAAAAATACAATGGAGTTAGTTTAAGTAGATATAATTATATTACTGCCTCATTAGCCAAGTGGTCCTGAGCGCGACTTCTACGCTAGAGGTCCTGGGTTCGATTCCCAGGTCGATCAAAGTGTTATTGGGTTTTTCTATGAAATTCCCAGTAGCAGCTCGGAGTTAGGAATTTGTGCCCGGTTAGTGGCAATAGGCTCGCCCCCTATTACATGGCCTAAACATACCGGCGAACTTTGGGTGTACATTAGTACGCCTCTGCCTAACCCTTCGGGAAATACAGGCGTGATGGTATGGTATGTTAATTATATTACGTCTACTCTAAATTTATTTTTATTCTTTTTTATATTTCTAGTATTACATTATGCGTGTGAGCCAGCATGTATATGCATAGGCATTCTCACTATAAACGCGGTAAAATAAAAACGATTGTGTAAGTTGATAGAATTATTACAAAAGAGAATAATATATTATAGGGTTGGACGCAAAGCAAACTTTTTTCTCACATGACATTACCTATACATTGACAACAGACTCTACGGTGGCAACCCTGGACAAATTTTGATATTATGTGAAAAAGGGAACTGTTCAAAAGCAGTATATTTGAATTTCTTCCTCACGCTGTTTTACTTGAGTCGGGCCGAATATACCACATAAACGTAATAACAAAATAAATCAAAATTCAAACACAATTTAATCATAGTGGGTTATTAATTCGATTCCGATACCGTTAATCTTGGTTTAAACTCGTTTTTTTCGTCGTTAAACGTAGTTTATTTCTAGTATACGTTAGAAACCTAGATTAACAGTATATCAATCCAAATAATAACAGAATTTGGTATAATATTGTTTAGTATTACGTTTTTACGTTTTTGTGGGCAATTCACGTTCCGCCGGTCAGCAGCCGTCAGAGTGACGATAGACTGATGGATGCTTCCTCCATTTTGGATGAGCATGGGTATCCGAAGTGCATCCTGAGTGTAGTACAATTTGAGGTGGAGATGGATTCGCAATATCAGAATGAACAGTTAATATACCTACCTATAGGCTTGAGCAAACCGCACCTAGCGGAGCTCAGCTAGCGATGTGGTTGACTTCAAAAATAGCTCTTTGGAGCAGCAACGCTTATAACTACCACATTAAATAATCATGTTGCCAAAGGATTTCAGAAAACCCAATTTCACTAGTTGGAGAGCTAAAAAGGACACATTGAGCAATTCTATGTATGTAATGTAGGTACCTACGTTAAAAAAAAAGTCTCTCAAATTTAACAAGCTGCCAACGCCTTATTAATTTTGAAACAATCCATCGAGACATCATAGCAAAATTAATAACTTAAATGTAGTTTCTAATATTTAATAATATTTTAGAGTAGTTTTAATTCTAAATTATAATTTAATGCATTTTTCAATATGTAGATATTATACAAAATTACAATATAATAACTTTAATAGCAGTTCTCGGCAAACCTCGACAGCAGAATCGAGTGGCACGGCTTATTTGGCAATTTTTAAAATTAGAATACAATAATTATTTTGTTCAGTAACAAAAGTACTATAGAAATACGAAGATTGCTAATATGCATTTAATTTAAAACTACGATCAGAATTAATATGCTATCTATAGATTTATTGTCATAGTAAAAATAGAAATTTAATCATCTTTTTTAAAGAGCTCTATATAATGTCTATCCCTGGTATGGCAATCTATATAAGGATAAATTATTAATTTTGGGTGTTACTTAAGTTTAATATCTAGCGTAACTACAGTAAGGACAGTAAGTAATTTTACAAATGCTTACGAATATCATGTACCAATAAATTTCTCAAGTAATTATCGTCATTCGCAAAACATTCGACAATATCAAAGTGGTCCATGCCATCCTTGATCTCTAAATACATATTCTGCATCAAGCAAGTATTGTGTAGGATTTCGTAGAATTCTCTGGATTGCTTTTTAAAGGCGGGGCTATCGTGTTGTCCAGCCAAAATGTAGAGTCGTATTCTCCTTCCTTGCAGATGGGTGTAGTCGTCAAACTGAGGGGACAAAGGCACTGCCCACTCGTTTGGAAGCTGGACTGCATCGTTAACAGATGTGTGGACGAGCTCCCTTAAGTCATATATTCCTGAGACGAGGAATGCGCCCTGAAGACGGTACGATCCAGGAGTGTTCTCGAAGAAATCTGCATTGGCGAGGAGTTTGGCAACAAGATGCGCGCCCGCCGAGTGTCCCGCGAAGTATACGCCCCTGCAAATAATTAAGGTTATTTTTTAATTTTAAGTCCAAATATCATCTACGTACTTTATTTTGCAATGCCCCGGGATAAAAAGATAAACACGTCATTAGCGTGTAAGCAGTTTGTCTCGTGATGGTCGTCTGGTTGATAGTGGTGCGGGGAAAGGCATTTAAATAATAAAACCATTTAAAATCACTTTGGGTGCGATAAACTTGTATTATATCTTGCCAAGACTCTTCAATGCTTAATTGAAAATGTATTTGCTTCAATTCTTTTGCTACCGATACACATGGAGACTTAAAATAAAAACACGATAAGAGAATTTCAAATCTTATCTCCTCAAATCACTGAATAAAATATTTGAATATTTTATTTGCTAAGATTATTTCTGTGAATGCTCTCTGTTATTATTGCACGTATTTATAGCTTATCACAGTTTTCGGGTCATTGCATCAGAATATTATCAAGGTGATGGTTTAACTTACTTGGAGCCCATTTTTTCTGCGTACTCAAATACGAATCTCGCGGCGTTTCTTATTTGGTTCACGATTTCTGCGAGTGTGGCGGAAGGGCAGAGGTCGTAACCCACCACTATGGTTTTGACCCTGAACTTGTAGAGCGGCACTGCAGGGTACCGGGATATCTCTCGAGATAGCTCCTGCCAGTATCCGCCGTGAATATAAACAAGGATTGGTGCATCTGCGGAAGAATAAAATATAGGCTTTAGATAGTTTTGAATGAAACTTTTGGCGTGGTTTATTATAATCTATATATATAAAAGAAAGTCGTGTTAGTTACTCCATTTACAACTCAAGAGCGGCTGAACCGATTTGACTGAAAATTGGTGGAGAGGTAGCTTAGAACCAGGAGACGGACATAGGATACTTACTTATCATATATATATCATAGGATACATACTTTTTATCCCGTTCCCGTGGGATGTGATGACAGACAGAGTTCCACGGGGGCGAAGCCGCGGGCTTATAAAACAAATATTGATTTTGCTATGGGGGAAAGTACACCTTTAAAAAAGACACCGTTTATGGTACATTTAATTTGATTGCGCTATTTTGTTGTGTCTGTGAAAGATGGGAAACTATGGAATGTGCATTAAATGTAAAATGAAGGGCCGGGAACTTTATTCAGGCGAAAAAGTTTAAATTAACGATAAGGTTTCTAATTAACAAAACGAATGACTGCAGCAGTTGCATGACTATATTTCGATCGACCTCAATGAATACGGGATTTAAATTTGACTAGATTTTTTTGGCACGGAAAATTCTCATTGGTCATCTACAACCTGGATGGACCCTATTTCCTGATCCTATAGTATATGGCTATGGGATTTATAACGTTTGCCACAAACACGACGTGACACTATTGTCACCCAAACCAGAATGGATTTACAAGTCTAGAATATGACTTGTAAATCCAATAGGACGGTATAGATGTAGGTAGGTTTACGGGGCTGGTACAACGACCTTTTTTTTGTCGATCTTATTTGGAAAAACTTTCTTTTGTCTGAGATTTAAAAACAACCGAAAATATTACGAATAATATAAAATAACGAATGATTTGACATAATGGCGATAATCATGTTAACAACAATGAAACTAATTAAATATGTATCAGAGAACATTTAGCATATTAATGCAGTATGTTATAATTCATTTTGATTGGATTATAATAGATTGTAAATGACATTTGTTAATTTGAAGCCTAATTAGTTACCAATCATTTAATTCTATAGAATCATTATATTGCCTGAAAATCGGAATTAAATTTCAACCTGGCAATCAGTGTTCTGGGTAAGTTACCAGATGAAAGCGATGTGACGCTTTACTTTGACGCCTAGGCTAGATAGCTTAGATCTTATTCCAGTTCAGTTATGCTGTAAATATTATAAATAAAATAAATGTATTATGAAATTAATTTATAATTGTCAAAATATAGTTCTAATGGAATCTCAATGTATGTCCCTTCAATTATTAAATGTAAAGTCTTACGTGGACAATTATACATAATACCGAAAATCATGTTATAAAAATGAACCCTGAAAAATCACCAAACGTTGATATTGAGATGACATAATTTTGAGCATGTTTTACATACATATTACTTATATTCTGGTTTCTCACACTGACCTACACTACTTTTTAGAGATTTTATAGCATTGTATTGATATTATTAATTAATTCCTGAAGTTTCGGATCCCTTACAGCATCCTGTCACGGGTAGACAAGACATATTTATACGAAGAACAACAATTTGTTTCGTGTGTGTTGTGCAAGTAAGTAGAAACGCAACTACGATAGAGGAAAAGTGACTATAACTGTCTGTCATAGACTTTTCCTCTTGTGAAATAGATTGAGGAAAAGTAAACTGTGGAGCAACGTATTGTTTTTAAACCAATTTAAGTGTAATTATTTAAACAACTAATAATTATTTGATTAAAATGTAGATTATATAACATGATTGTAATTCTTTCTATCTCCATATTCCCTGTTCATGCCGTACGTTTAGAAAAAAAGTTATAAAAAAGCTTAGGTACCTACGCTTCGTCTCATTTACATCTACGCATTGTATCAATTTATTTGGGATGAATAAGATAGATTTGGGGCGGGTAAGCCACGCCAGAGCCGAAATACCTACTTCAGGCTTGACGTTCAGTATTCTTATTGTTTATTTTTATGGTTCTGCCATTGAGTGATAATGTTATTAGAAATGTTGAGTAAGTTTTTTCTGTACCTTTAAGTTGTTGAGTGAGCTTAAAGTAAGTTCTCAAATACATGGATTTATTTATTTATGTGTATCAATATTTTCTTACATAAACCGTAAACGTAAATATTATACGTAAAGATAAATATTATACTTAGATATTATAATATGGATTATTTGTTTAATAACGTATCTAATTGCGAATTATTAAACGAACTAATGGGATAATTTTTGAATAGGTACTTATAGCTACTCCAGAATGTAAAGTTTAGGTAAGAAATTAAAACAAAAGATCGATGATTGGAAACTAAGAACTTATCTAAACAAGTTTGATGTAGGTATCTAGTCCGATAGTAAGTACTTAATACCTGAATGTGGGTTACGCTCGTAATGTGAGCCCAGCATCTGTTGCACCTATCAGCGTCGTATAACGTAACAAACCCTTACAACTATAAAGCTTACAGGGTTATATAGTTCGCTCTTATATGTTCTTGTTTACAGTTCGATTTTGTGTGTACCTATCAGGTTTATGGGCTCAACGTCTTGCACCTGCCTATAAACTGCAATGGATTAAAACCAAATTGTTTTTTTTGTCTGCATTCACTGGGAAGCAAAGAAAGGGGCCTCCCTTCTTCTGAAAAGTAGTGGGAAGGTTTTTTTGCGAATGTCACAAATCCCATGTGACATGGCTTGGTAAAAGAAAAGCAATTTTTCGTTGCAATTTGAAGTAAATTGGATCATCGAATACTTACATAGGTATATTTTTGTTAGTATTGCTACATTTATTGCGTAGCACTTACTGTGTAAAAATCTCGCAGTGTCATCAATCGATGTAAAATATGCCTACAAATTGTGTTAATGCTTACTTATGTCAAAATTTATTAGGTATTGCCCAATCGCGGAAAGTAAACACAGGGTGTTATTTTTCTATGTAAATTGTGTGACTAAATACATATACCTATTTCCTTAATACTTCACATCAATAAAATTAATAAGGATTGGATGGATTCTAAAATCAAATTAATAATGTGTTTTTTTTAATATACCTAATTTGATAGTGATTCATTTGTATTTTTACCGAGGATAAAAATACCTATATAATATTTACAATATATTCTATATGTTAATAAGGATTTCTTGTACAGAGACATATTATTATTTTCTTAGTTCCTAAACTAGCAAACTGTAAATAAATTATTCGTATTCTTCAACTAGGTCAAGCCTGTTTCGGGCCCGGTCGGCCTGTTTTAATTTTTTTTTCTTTATTTGATCGTCTTAAAAATAAACTGAGAGCTGTTGAATAAAATAATATGTTATATTATTCAAAATACATATATATCAATATCCAATCTATATATATAAAAGAAAGTCGTGTTAGTTACTTCATTTATAACTCAAGAACGGCTGAACCGATTTGGCTGAAAATTGGTGGAGAGGTAGCTTAGAACCAGGAGACGGACATAGGATACTTTTTATCCCGTACCCGATACTTTTTATTCCACGGGGGCGAAGCCGCGGGCAGAAGCTAGTATTATTATAAAATAATGGTAACTTTTATGATATCTAGATATTGCACAATTATAACATGGCTTTAGTGGGATCTTTTGTAAAGTTATTTTAGTGAAGGATAACTTGCTGGCAGGATTTCTCCTTCACTAAAATAACTTTATAATCTTAGCATAGAAAATGCTAAACAATTAACAAACACAACATACCTATCTTTCATAAAATGGGACTTATTTAAATATTTTAATTAAGCTTTGATCTTTTTTGCACATACTGTAGCTGTTTTCAGGACAACTTAATTTGCAAACAATTCCAAGCTAGCACATTTTTTCATTATTGGCAATTCGACATGGAAGTTAATTTGCAAGAACCTTCGAACACAGTAATTAGGTCATGTTATCGTCATCAGTCAGCTAATTCATTGTAATTAATGAATATTAATTAATTGTAGGTATACCCATAGCATACTAAGAGACGGAAATAACACCTGGTAATTAAGTTTCAATTTGTTACTTGAAGTGGTTTGAACAATAATGGGTACCTATTGTTTGAATTAACCACACCACAGTGCTTTATTTTTTTATCTATACTAACATATCTAATCTATACTAATATATAAAGCTGAAGAGTTTGTTTGTTTGTTTGTTTATTTGCTTAAACGCGCTAATCTCAGGAACAACTGGTCCGATTTGAAAAATTCTTTCAGTGTTAGATAGCCCATTTATTGAGGAAGGCTATAGGCTATATCTCATCACGCTACGCGCACGAAGTCGCGGGCAGAAGCTAGTTGTATTATAAAATGAGGGGCTCGTGGCTAAGTTGATCAACTAATCTGTAAGGTTAAGCTGCGCTCGCCGCGGTCAGTGTGTGGATGGGTGACCATCCTTAACACATCGAGACCCCTGCGTGCCTCGGAGAACACGTAAAGCTTCCGGTTGTCATACGAACATCTTTGGCAATTGTTAGTGGTAGTCAGAAGCTTAAAAAAAAACTTGTCAACCAGTCTATCCCCCGGTATTGCCCATAAATTGGGTTGCGGAGGTCGCTGGAGGATGGCAGTCGCTGCTGATAATTATGCTAAAATGCTGATATTCAACCATAGCTGGTTAAACTGGTTGCCGACTTCAGCATAATTGGGAAAAGGCTCGGAGAATGATGATGAATAAACTTATTTTAATTATAATTTGTAATAATAATTTACCTATTATTATTTCTTTGACTGCCTCATTAGCCAAGTGGTCCTGAGCGCGACTGCTACGCTAGAGGTCCTGGGTTCGATTCCCAGGTCGAGCAAAGTGTTATTAGTGATTTCTGACACTTACGCGAATATTAGACATTGAAATGAAACTACTTTTTACGGATTTTATCGCGGTATATTGATATTATTTAGTTCCCGACGTTTCGGATCCTTTACAGCATCCATGGTCACGGGCAGACTGAGGTGTTGGACGTCTTGATGTTAAAATTACTAACAGCTACCTTACATTTTTGTTAATTATTAGCGATCCGATTCACGCAGAACGAGAACAAAATAATATCAATATACCGCGATAAAATCCGTAAAAAGTAGTTTCATTTCAAAGTGTTATTAGGTTTTTATAAGAAATTCCCAGTAGCAGCTCGGAGTTAGGAATTTGTGCCCGGTTAATGGCAATAGGCTCGCCCCCTATTACATGGGACCTAAACATACCGGCGAACTGTGGGTGTATATTAGTACGCCTCTGCCTAACCCATCGGGAAATACAGGCGTATTTCCCGATGGGTTGGGATGGTATGTATGTATTATTTCTTTATTTATTTATTATACTAGATAGCAGCGATATACTATAACAGAGACCTATACAGATAATTGATGATTTGCGGAAGGCTGCTGGCAGTGACTGGATGAGGAAAGCCGAAGATCGGGCTCTGTGGCGTTCACTAGGAGAGGCCTACGTCCAGCAGTGGACGAATAAAGGCTGATGATGATGATAATGATGATAATTTAGTCTAGTGTACACGCGACTACTAACGCTAGAGTTCTTGGGTTCAATTTCTTATGGGTTCCTATATATTTTTAGGAACAGCCATAATATGGGACCTAAACATACCTATGGTGGTAACATACCTCTGCCTAATCCTTCGTGGAATACAGGTGTAATGGTACATTAAGTTCAATGAACTTTTATCGGGTGCTAAGTTTAATATTATACCTACTAATTATTACTGACGTATTCAAAACTGAGTAAGTAATTAAGAATGGAAATTTACGAAGCGGAAATAATTCCCGCTATGATAATGACTGTATGTACTTAGGTTGAATTATTTGGTTTAATAATCTTTATTAAAACGTCGCTTATCTGGTTAAAATGACCAAACCAGATTCTAAATTACTTAATTACTATATTGTTGATTCATCCCATGTACATACATTTAAAGTTGGGTATGGCAGAAGAAACATGAAAGTAGAATAAATGCTGTAGAGCGTTGATAAGTATGTGTGGGGTAACATTGAAAGATAGAGTGAGAATCAGTGTGATAAGGGAGCGGTGTGGTGTGAAAGAAGATGTAGTAACAAAGATTGAGAAAGGTATGTTAAGATGGTTTGAGGATGTATGAACGGAGATTAACGAAACGAGTATACGTGATGAGTACGGATGGAAGAGTTGGAAGGGGTCGACCTTGACGAACGTACCACAACCAAATTGCGACCGTTCTCAAAAAAGGTCAGGTTAAGAGCTCTATACCGACGATCATGCATGAGGAGGTTAATGAACGTAGATGAAGCGAAAGTAGTGTGCCAGGATCGTAGCAAGTGTAAATCTATAGTCTCTGTCTACCCCAATGGGGGACAGGCGTGAGAATATGTATGTATGTATTATGTATCCCATGTACAATTCCACTATTATAATAGGCTCGGGTTTATGAGGAAAAGTTGTTGATTGCATTGGCAAAGTCGCTGAGTGATCAGCTTATATATACTACGTGATATAGGCTTGATTCCTGCACGGGACAAATATTTGTAAGACCTACAGGTACTTGTTCCGGGTCTCGGTGTTTGTGTTTATAACCTGTAACATACTAAGCGCAAAACCTGAAAGTAGTTTGTTCAGAATCGACTACTGAATCTATTACAGTGGTTTTTGATATGTGTTAATTTATCCCGAAAAGATAATTACAATGCCTGAAACTATGGCCGTCTGATCCATCAGTGGCTCTAGTGGAAAACTGAAACATAGCACATATTGTTATTGTGTGCGTGTGCACGCCGATGTCGTAGTGGTTTTGGGTATGACTAGTACAGCCACGAGTTTAGTGTTAAGCTGGAATTACTAATTTCTTGAAAAAATATGCCAACGTGCCTCAAAATGACTTTAGGGTTCCGTAATTATGACTCATTATTCTGAGTTTGAGGTCTTGCGCTTCATCAGTTACACGTTATATTATAATAATTTGTGTTTGTACAATATACGACAAAATCTAAGTGTGGGGCAATGTTTTTTTTTATGTGATAGGGGGGCAAACGAGCCGACGGATCACCGGATGGTAAGCGATGACCGTCGCCCGTGGACACCCGCAACACCAGAGGAGTCACGAGTGCGTTGCCCACCTTTTTAAAGGGTTTGGGCCTCCGGTAACCTCACTCACCCAGCGAAACACAACGCAAGCGCTGCTTCACGCCGGTTTTCTGCGAGGCCGTGTTATCACTCCGGTCGAGCCGGCCCATTCGTGCCGAAGCATGGCTCTCCCACGATTAATGTTTAATAAAATAAAAAGTAATGGTTGATTACCATCACGCTGGCGCAACGTTGGTTTTAGAAAGGATTTATATATATATTTTTATTTAATACTAGCTTTTGCCCGCGGCTTCGCTCACCTCGAACTATATTAGGATTAGAAATAGATCCCAAACATAATTGAATAATATCCAACAGTGATGATCTCTTCTTTGTATGGGTCTCTATACATCAGAGAGGTCAAGTTGTATCTTAGGATCCGTTTCATTAATTAAGATAAGAAGTTCACCAGTTTTTAAGTTGGAGCATTTATAATTATTAAACAGTGATAACAAAATCAGAATCTATTCAATCGTTTTTGCGCAAATCCGTAACAAACATAAACCGACAAGAATTTTAAAATTCTAATTTTTGGGTGTGGTGACGTTTATATACCCTAACCCAGTTGTTTTTTTAATATCTTCTATGTACAGACACAGCGTTTTTACGATTTTATAATAGTAATAGAGAATAGAGATGAAGTAAGTACCTACATAGCCATGATTTCAAAAAGTCAGATATGCGTGTTTTACATTCGAACTTGATTAACACTTCATTACGAAATAGCGTCTAAAGGTGGCTTCCCACGGTGCGTGATGCTGTGCATGATATAACACGGCTAATGACCAGTAATAATTAACACAACAACAAGCTGTGTTACACACAGCACGAGGCATTTCCTACGGTTCGTGTCGCCTGTTTGTATTTTTTTTTTATGGGATAGTGGGGCAAACGAGCAAACGGATCACCTGATGGTAAGTGATAACCGCCGCCCATGGACACCCGCAACACCAGAGGAGTCGCAAGTGCGCTGCCCGCCTTTAAAAGGGTTTGGGCCTCCGGTAACCTCAACTCACTCGGCGAAACACAACGCAAGCGTTGTTTCACGCCGGTTTTCTGTGAGGCCGTGGTATCACTCCGGTCGAGCCGGCCCATTCGTGCCGAAGCATGGCTCTCCCACGTCAATGTATGTTGTTACGCGTGTGCCAACTTCGCCGCTTAAAATCGCCAGTTTTCGCCACAGACGGCTAAACAAGGAGGCATCTACTATGCCTCCTTGTTTAGCCGTCTGTGGTCCAGTATAAAATGACCTCTAAGTGTACGAAAAGCCTATACAATGGGGTCGGCTTATACTGGACGAGCACGTTGTACATCCGTGTGGTTGGTAGCCATTTTAGAATTTGGCATTTTCTTTTTTAAAGAATAAAACTAAGCTACTGCACGCGGTTTCACTCGCTTTCCAGATCCAGTGACCCAGTTTCTACGGCGTACCAAGATGAAATATTTATTTATTATTTATTTATTTAATACTTTATGCACCGTTGGTACAAAGGCGGTCTTAATACCGTTAGGCATTTTCTGCCAGACAACCTTAGGGTGATGCACAGATAAAATAATAAAAACAGTAGATGCACTATAAAATAGAGAGATAGTGTATTTGTACTTATATAATTATTAAAATATGCATCAGATTTTAAGTTACAACTTAACGACTGCGATAACTGGAGGATCCCTGACATAGGACCTAAACATACCGGGGAACTGTAGGTGCACATTAGTATGTGCACCTCTGCCTAACCCTTCGGGAAATACAAGCGTGATGGTATGTTATGTTTACCTACTGCTACTTTAAAACTATGTCTGTTTTATTACCTTGTACTAAGGTCCCTTCCTATCGCGAAGACCTTGAAATGCCTTATTTATCTCGTTCTTGATTTACATAAAGCTATTAACATTTTATCTCAAAATGACATTGTTGTTTTCGTCATTTATTTAATACTTGTCTTATGATATGTTCTATTCCACTTCTTCATTTTTTATGCTCCACTATCCGCTATCCCTATAACTTTCCTCAAGAATTCGGCAATCGAACGCAAAAAGTTTTTTTTTCCAAATTACTCTATGACTTCCAGACATTAGCTCGTTCAAACCAAAAAAAAAAACAAACTCCAGATTCATGTTAGTAATTTTGTATAGGTAGGTACTTAGATACAGTGGACGGCAATAGGCTGATATGATGATGATGATGAGGTACTTAGATAAGTATAAAGAAACGGGCCACCTGATGAGAAGTAGTAACGTAGTAACACCATTACTGGCGTTGTCATCATAAAACTTCATTTTTTTTTTAAAAAGCTTACTATCAATGTGGGACGCACATTACTAGTATTCTTGTTAACCCCTCGTGCTAAGCTAAATGCTTGTGTTACGAGAGGGTTCACGTCGGTAGTGCAATGGGTGGGTTTCGAACCGGCAACCACATGATCGCAAGTCCGACGCCCTAGCCATTAGGCTACCGCCGCTTCTAAATTGTTATTATAACAACTAAATCTATATCTATACTAATATATAAAGCTGAAGAGTTTGTTTGTTTGAATGTTTACTTGAACGCGCTAATCTCAGGAACTACTGGTCTGATTTGAAAAATTCTTTCAGTGTTAGATACCTCATTTATTGAGGAAGGCTATAGGCTATATATCATAACGCTACGCGGATGAAGTCGCGGGCAGAAGCTAGTAATCTAATAAAGCCAGTCCAATAGCACTGGCTACCCATAACACCGAACGTCAATAATGTTCGCTCAATATTTCATAGCGGAAAAATTTGACATTTATGCTTTTCCGTTTAGCATTCGACGTATAAATGTATACATTCGAAAAAATATTGAAAAATGTATACGTCCTGATAGAACTGATGCTGTACTAACCCAGACAAACTCAGCAGCAGAAATCTGCAGCCTAAAAAACGTCAATAAAGGGGCAGAATTACATGAAAATATTAAAGAAAAAAATATGTACCGTCCGGTAGATCCGTCCCTAGTATGTCCAGTTTTTGTCCTGGCGTAGATCCGTACTCGATCTCCAGTTTATGTGGGATATTATTTGTTGCATCGTCACTTGCTGAAAAAGAAATATATTCTATTACAAAGACGTAAAGTTCATTATGGAACAGTCTTCCGCAAGGTCAGCACAATTGTCATCACGCGTGTATTTCCCGAAGAAATAGGCAGACGAGGACTAATGTACATTGCACGCCCGCAGTTTGGAGGCACGTTTTTGTTTCCATATCCGGACCAAAACCAGGCACAAATCCTGTAACCCAATAATAATTTGCTAGACCTGGGAATTGAACCCAGGAAGAAGCTCTAGATTTGCAGTCTCACCAACAACCACTTGAATCATGAAGCATATCTTGTAATACGCTCATCATTCAAAATCATCAGTAAATAAACGGTGTAAGCGACCCTGGGCTGCTGAACTGATACACAAAGTAAGGAAACGGTTTACTTTGCTGAAACAAGGAATATGCGTTTTAGATGTAAAATCTAAGAACCTGCTGTGACGAGCTTCACATGGTTGTGGAGCACTTCATTAGCCGTGGGGAACCTCGGAGACCACCGACTCGGGGAGTACTCTCGCTCGAGGTCTATGGCATCCAGTATCACCGACATCGTGTTCTGTGGCTCCACCTAGAAATAAAAAAAAAATAATTTTATTTAACGTACCATTACGCCTCTGCGCAGCAGACTTAGGGTAGCGTAGCAATGCGCAAGCGGCACCTTTGGTGTTGCAGACGTCTATAGCCTACGGTAACTGCTTACCATCAGGCGGGCCGTAAGCTTGTTCGCCACCTCAGTGCCATATAAAAAAAGGCTGTGTGTACTTCTGTATACCCACAGTTCGCTCGTATGTATAGGTCACATGTAATAGGTACGGCTTATTGCCAATAACCGAGCACAAATCCAAATTCTGAGCTGCTGCTGAGAATTTCGTACGAAAACCCAATAACATCTTACTCGACCTGGGAACCCAAGACCTTGCGTCGCAGTCGGGCTTAGGGCCATTAACATATATAAGTGCCATTATTGTATAAATAATATGATTTTCTATAGCTTGAAAATCTTCTTCAAATTGTGTTTTTTTTAATTCAAAAATGCTTTATTACTTTCAATGTAAGTGATTGTTTTCTTTCACGATGGTATCAAATCAGGGAAGACTTTAGTCATGTCACACACAATCTCGTCTGTATTTCCCGAAGATATAGTCTTTAAAATAGATTGAATTAATATATAAAATGTCCGGGGACATCACTGTCCTCAAATAGTTTATTTTCTTGTTATCCGAAATCGCCATTGAGCCGATTTTCAGAGTAGATTTAAATATAAATAACATAAATACAGCCTTAAGATACAGGCGTACCTGGGAGATGGTATATGATTTTAATTATAATTTCGTATCATGAAAGTTAAAATAGACATAACAACAACTAGGTAAGTACAAACATTTCATGCTAGTCTGCTCTACAAAAATAAGCGCTTTTGCACCGGAACACGGCCGCTATAAAAAGCTAAGTCTTGATGTATTGCTGTGTGCGTACATTATTTGTTTTTTGCTGTTACCAGTATTATATTTAGAATTCTGTGCATTACATTGAGTGACTAGTAACTTCCTGAGTGCTTGCGATAATTGAACGAACCTATATCTGAACTGCAAAAAATTATCACTCAACCAGAACTGATCTATTATATTTTGTACGCTAAGCAATTTACAATGTATATAATAAAAAAAATATATAAGAAAACATGCAATTTTAAGTCATGGTCACATTATTTTGTCACATTTATCAACAAAATAGTTCATGTTCACAGTAAGATATGACAATATAAAAAGAAAATACCTATTTGACTCAATTTTTCAAAATACCTAGTTGTTCCTTTCAGGTGAAGATGTCTGATTCAATATTAAAATAACCACATTTGCAAAATCTGAATTAAAATTAACTAAATTAAAGATGTTCATCATAGCTTTACTTTGTTTGAAGTAGGTAAAAGTTTTCGTATAAGTACATGAATGATTTATGTAGTTATTGGGTATTGGCCAGATTATGTAGGTACTATGATATTTGCAAAAACCGAACGGCTTAGTCTCAGATTTACCTTTTCCTCTTTGTTGATCTTCGGAGTAGTTCTCTTCCGCCGAATGACTTTTGAAATTGTCCTAAATATCACTTTCACTTTCAACATGACACATTTCATGTCGACATGTAAGTAGGTACTCATCAGCGATTGTTATCGCGTCAAATGCAAGTAAATAGAGCGACTGCGGATCTTAAACATCAACAATGTTCGCGATAAACGTACACCCGACAGTTTATCATAATAATTACATCACGCCACAGATGTTATATGCTTCAACTGATATCTAATCTTTTGTGCCAAATTCTACTAACTATAACAAGAATGAAACTGAATTAGAACGGAGAAGGAAGTGCCGCCTGTTAGAGTGGGATGCTGTTCTTCAGAAATAACGCTATCCTTCTCTCACAACCTAAAAATGATCGCGTTGACAGTTTGTGGTACGGGCCAGTTCAGGCAATGTAACTGCGCCCCTCTGAAGTTAGCATTACCGAAGTCCGCACAGGTAAACTCACATAAAATAGTGTTTAAATAGTGAAAAAATATCGAGAGTTGTAAAGAAAACTTTCGCGAATGGGATTCTTTTGGCTACAACTGTCCTTTCAGCGAGTTTTAATTATTTTATTAGGAATTTTAATACCGAGCACCTACTATTTCAGTTAATGTTGTCGGTGCTGTAACTGAGCGTTGTCACAATACTGTGTGATGCACTAGGGTAAAGCTGCCGTAGTTCCCCAATAACTGTAGTTACCTACAACATGTATAACTATTGGTTAAACTGTTGTTGCTGCACGATAAGCACAATTAGCACTGTTCTAACGTTTTCGTGGTAATGCTTAAAAAGTAAGACTATTATGGCATACACATTAAAAAAACTAGTTTAAATTAGAACTCATGATACAGTTTAACGACATCATTAGCGTAGTTTAAGCGAGGGTCTTAAGCAAGAGATTATTAGTTTATTATAGGTAAAATCACATAAAAAAGTGTTATAGTGAAAAAATATCGAGCTGTGAAGAAGACATTCGCGAATTTCATGAGAAACTTTTGACTTCAACTGTCTTTACATAGAGTTTTAATAGTTTTTATTGTATAATTTCCTACCAAGCACCTACTATTGTATTCGGTGCTGTAACTGAGGGTTGTCACAATATTGTGTCATGCACTAGGCTAATTCTGCGGTAGTTCCCCATTAACTGTAGTTACCTATACCATTTATAACTATCGGTTAAACTGTTGTTGCTGCAAGATAAGCACAATTAGCATTGTTCTAACGTGTTCGTGGTAATGCTTAAAAAGTAAGACTGTTATGGTATAGACATTAAAAAAAAACTAGTTAAAATTAGAACTTATGATGCAGTTTAACGACATCATTAGCGTAGTTTAAGCGAGGGTTTTAAGCAAGAGGTTATTCGTTTTTTAGATCAGTATCGAATTAGATTTTTCCTACAGCGTTCACTACTGAAAATTTCATAGAAAACGCAATCCAAGGACCTGGGAATCCAACCAAGGACCTTTCGTTTGGCAGAGTTGCTTCTAACCACTAGACGTGACATAGGAACCTATATATTTCTATGTATATAATTATGCGTAATTAACCTTCAGGCTTTGACACCAATTTTAATTCGCTCAGGATCGCAATCACAAATTGTTGTTACTTATATCATGCCATTCAAACTTCACGCTCTGTAAAGCTTTAATTGTTTAATTTAACAATTAGATAAGTTCAGCAAGCACCACTTGTACACTAAACATTAATATAATGTAAACGCACGCGGTACACAATGTATACATTTAAACAATATAAATCCGTAAATAATAGTTTTATGTATACATTTTGTTTAACTGCGGATGGTTGTGCCGTTTACCGCTGTTCGATAAAACTAAAATTTTAAATAGCATTAATATGCTGTTTCAGTAGTCTTAGCAGGTACCTATGTTAATTATGTGATAAACATGAACAAGGTTTTTGTTAATGGTTGGTATTTCGTCTCACAAACCCACAAGTTGCTATTGACTCTATGTCTTTCTAAGTCAAATTGTGTCTATTACGATAGATACTAGATTTATTGTAATCACTATTTCTTTAAATTGTATTATATTTATTTATATGAGGTGTTATATAAATAAATATACCACCACTCTTTGCTACAAAGAAATGCTACTCTATATTGTAAAGGGTTATTTTTCAATAGCTAGTCTTTACAGACTGGTAATTTCGATCTGTATACATTTTTTTACCGAATTTTATTCCTGTTCGGCTCTAAATTACATAACGCGGGTATTACTACACAATTCAGTTCAATAACGCACATTAATACATAAAGGCAACGAACAACACGACCACAGATTGGCAATATTTTTGAAATTCGATTATTTATCAGACATTTTCAAATGAATGATTTTACAGTAGGTGTGTGGTTGTGTTAATTCGAAATTTAACCCTGTCTATTTACCAAATCGTTTTTTCTGACTGACTGACCTGTCAACGCGAAGCCAAATCTACAAAGTCTATAAAGCTCAAATTATCATTTTCACCGGATTTTTGGAAATCTCAACACATAGGGAGGGAAATGCGGGGGAGATCAGTAGCCCAAGTACGAACAACTTGTGAAAACGTATTCGAAATCGAAAATAATTTGTATGATAAGGAAGTTAATGAACGTAGATGATGCGAAAGGTTTCCTTCACTAAAATAACTTTATAATCTTAGCATGAAAAATGCAAAAAAAATCACAAATAGATACGAGATTGAAGTGTTCTTAAGCCGTTTGAAAATTATCAGCTCTTTTCTAGTTAATTAAGGGATGTGAGCAACTTCCACTAGTATGATCGATTTGAAATTCGGTATCCCGATAGGTACTTCAAACCATGTGATACAGTCGGTATAGCACCGTCATGCATCAGAACCGCTGCTTGTACCATGGTTTAGTAGTTGTAAATGAAATAGGAAAATCTTGGTGAGAGCTCACAGATTAATAACACCACTTAATAACTTTGCATTATTTATTAAAAAATTTGCTCAACAAATTGTTAAGAATGTGAAACAGTGAAGGATCTCTTGCACTTGTTGATTGAATGTGGTCGGTATCAGATACCCAAGAAAACTTATTTACAAAAATTTAAAAAAAACCCCGACACAATAATAAACCTAAATCCCTATAAAAAGAAAAAAATAATCTTGAAATTATAACCCTTCGTAAGTACGTATGAAGTTTTTTGATTAAATTTTGTCGCGTCGGGGGACCGCTCTCTAATTATGTGAATCCTTTCCTTTCCTTTTTCTTCCCGAACGTGAATCGCGCGAATTCAGAATTGATGTGGATGGCGCGTACATCGCCGCGACGCGCGGGAGGGCGTAAAGTGGGCGGAGCGTAACATATTCAAGTTTGGCGACCCGAGCGGGCAGACACGCGAGAGCTAGAGAGCGGTCCCCCGACGCGACAAAATTTAATCAAAAAACTTCATACGTACTTACGAAGGGTTATAATTTCAAGATTATTTTTTTCTTTTTATAGGGATTTAGGTTTATTTTTGTGTCGGGGGTTTTTTTAAATTTTTAATTTAATTTGTTATTTCACACTTTTTGTAGGGACTCCTTAGTTATTTTGTTTAATTTCTTTTATTTTCTTGCGTTTTAAGATCCAGGTAATTTAGTGTTTAATTAGGTATTTTCTTCGTTTAGTTATTCAACTTTTGTACAATTATTTCATAGTTATTAGATATCTTATATCATAGTGTATAGTATTCTACTAGTCAAGCCCTTTCATTTGATACCTTTATTGAGGGAGTAGTGAAAAAAATTAATAAATTCACCATTTCGTGGAGGCGGCCATCTTGGATTTGAAATTTTTCATAGTGTATAGTATTCTACTAGTTAGGCCCTTTCATTTGATACCAATATTGTGGGAGTTGTGAAAAAATATGTAAACCGCCATCTTGTGGCGGCCGCCATCTTGGACCGATTTTCATCAAACATAGCTAAGAACACTCCCGACTTATTCACCTTTCAAACAAAAAAAAAACAAAATCAAAATCGGTTCATCCATTCGGGAGCTACGATGCCACAGACAGACACACACACACACACACACACAGACACGTCAAACTTATAACACCCCGTCGTTTTTGCGTCGGGGGTTAAAAATTGAACTTGAACAGATATGATATAGGCACATTCCGTCACGTATTGTAGCTGCCTACCTCTGAGGCTACTTAAAAATTAGGTAGGTATATAAGTTTGCGATAGACAAGGTACCATAGTTTGTAACATACATACCATCACGCCTGTATTCCCCGAAGGGGAAGGCAGAGGCGTAGGTACTAATGTACACCCACAGTTCGCCAATATGTTTAGGTCCCATGTAATAGGGGGCAAGCCTATTGCCATTAACCAAATTCCTAAGCCTCCGAGCTGCTACTGGGAATTTCATAGAAAAACCCAATAACACTGCTCGACCTGGGAATCGAACCCAGGACCCCTAGCAAAGCAGTCGCGTTCAGGACCACTTGGCTAATGGTGATAGCCAAGTGATATGACCATTGGGCTGCCAATTCAAAGGTCTTGAGTTCAAATCCAAGGATCGCACCACTGACTTTTCGAAGTCATGTGCGTACTACCACGCGTTTAAACGGTAAAGTAAAACATCGTGAGGAAACCTGCATTTTGCTATTGTTATTTTCTCGAAGGCACGAAGGCTTGTGAAATCTACCAACTCAAGGCCATAGTCCACTTGACTGGGCTTAATTATGAAATGCCACGCTTCTCATTATTGAGGAGAAGACCCGTGCCCAGTCTATTATAATAACATATTTATTAGTAGGTCCGATGAGACTGACATCCTAGACTAGATATAAAAGACCCTAAATTAAATAAAGAGAAAAATAATGTTATTAAGGTTAATCGCTGATTACATTAAACAGCTACTATTATGTATGAGTGTGCCACTGTACTTTATACTATCAGTCTTCCGCTAGAGAACAGCCATCACGGTTTTGTATGTAATTAACAATTTGGAACATCTTGATACGCACTTAATCTAAACTGTAATTAAGCGTCAGGACACTTAGGGCTAAAGGAAATTAAACTACAAACAGAAGCCCACCAACCCCTCTTCCGGTCACTTCAACTTAGTTTTGCTAGTAATTATGACTTTACTAATTACTATTATATACTAAAGCTGTGGCACACGGATTTTTTAAACCCTCAACAACTATCGAAATATTAAATGCAAAAATTCAGATTAAAAATCATTTTTCATCTGACTGGTAATTCCAGAGATAAGCGCAATCAAAAATAAAAAAAAAACTACTCTTCAGCGTTAGTATTAAGAATAGATCTTAAATAAAAAGTATAAAGTTAATCGTTAAGTGACTAGACCACTGAAATCCGCAAAGTGTAATCCAGGGTTCATGTCCCGGGTTGCACAAATTGTTTTTTTTATGGGATAGGGGAGCAAACGAGCAGACGGGTCATAAGACAGTAAGCGATTACCGCCGCCCATGGACACCCGTAACAACTATATTCGTGATATTCGGATTTTAAGTCAAGAAAACACTCGTAGCAAATCGGATCTCAGAATTATGCATGGCAATTAGCGGGTTCTTTATTACATGGGAGGCCCCATGGAATAAAGGGCCCGCCGACCAGCGGTGTACACAGTACAGAACCACGAAACCAAACTTCGAACTGCTATTTCATAGAAAATCCCAAGTAACGTTTTAATGAATTGCAATTAAGAAAATATCCGACCTAGAAATCGAACCCACGACTTCTAGCGTAGCAGTCGCGCGTATTACCACTAGAATAATGAGGCAGTTTTATTATAATAATAGTCACAAACATTATGCTCTAAATGTCTCCATCAGTAGCTGATCTACTGATGGAGACATTTAGAGCATAATGTTTAGTACCTATCGTAAGAATTCCTAAGATTATTTAGTTGCCGCAGACTGTAAGGAATCTCACCAGAATACCAATGTTATTCGGCCTCAAACACACCGATGTCTACTAGTTTTCGGACAAAAGCCTACTTAGGTACAGTACCCCCGAAAACGGCGCGCTATTGAAGTTATACATTGCGAACAGCAGCGCGGGTGAAATAACTTAATATGTGTTCTTATGCAAAATACCGAAATCTGTAAGGACAATTATCGACGAATGCGAAGTATTTATGACCTTGTCTTTACCCCGAGTTTTTATATCAAAATTTACCACGGCAAAACGGGTATACTGGTACCTTTTTTCCCGGGATAATGCAACTTATGTTTCCCTTTGTTAATTTCGATATTTTTGTATAAAACACTGTTTAGAACAGCTTACTTCAGAAACGTTTATTTTGCCAGAACTGTAGTACCTCATGTTTAAGTTTCCACGTAAAATACTAAGCTATTATTTATCGAAAATAAATTTCATACTCCGGCCTATTACTGATAATTTTCTAATTCAAAAAGCAATCTATTGATCTCACCACCATTTTATATTCACCATCTAGTGTTGCACTAGTCTCGTTTTTACGGTTCGATAATCAAATGGAGACTCACATAGTTTGTAAAGTAGAACTGTCTATAAGTATGGAAGCACCGAATCATTTCTCACGAATCAGCCAATTACGGTCGGCTTTAGTGTTGTTGCATGTTTGCTTGCAGCACAACTAGACACGTAATATTTTTTTACACCGTGTGGGGAAGGGTTAGAGTACTATTCTTCTCTGCCACTCAGGCATCTCCTAAATGGCGAGAAAATATCTGACCTACTAGGTATCTGGCCTCTTCGGTTGGCTGGCCGGCAACCACCCTTACGTTGGAGTCTATCGTAAAACACTTTGAAGTGTCTTTCCACTTTTGTACGTAAGCGCCAGTTCCTTCTCGGTAGGTGCGGCTCTAGCAGTTCGCAGTCCGTTGGGGCTCTTAAGGGTTGGCAACGCATCAGCAACTCCTCTGGTGTACAGGTGTCAGGTGTCTATAGGCGACGATGACTACTTACCGCCAGGGCTAGTCAGCTTGTTTGCCAACTTAATCAGTAAAAAAAACCCCAGAAACTGTAAGCCGCACTCTGTGTTCGACTGTACATTTGTACGCTCGAGCGCACTATACCCGTAAGTACTTATCAACTGATACCTGATGCGGTTATTCGGGTAAGGTTTTCATATGATACTAAGCGCCAGTATCGAGTGTTATACGCTTATTGTGGGTACGCTTATGTTACCGAACCATAACATAATTGAATCCAGTTTATTGAATTCAAAGACGTGCCAGGAGTCACAAGGGCGCCAATCAGGACACTTTCTGGTATATATCGTTATTGAATGTGGGTACAGAGAATATATTGTATAGTATCAATCAGTGATATTGCTATATTTTCGGATAATGCTGCAATTGGGTACTTACGACAATCGTGAATATGAAACTTAATTAAAAATTATGTTTACTTCATAAATACCATTTATTTTTAGAACTTATTCGGATGGATTGATTCGGACAGGATTCGGATGTTTTTATTTAATATCGTGTGTTACGCGGTGGTCATCTTATCTTGTGTAGGGCCGAGGCAGCAAGGCCTCAGTGCACTTCGACCCAATGGGATCTTTTGTGCTTCCCCTAGATAATCTATTCCTCATCCCCTCCCAATTCTACAAACAGCTCTTCCATGAGCTTTATAATGAGGCCTGGGGGTCTGTAATCCTCTGGTCTTGGATAACGCTGACCCAAAAGGCACATTCGCTTTCTAGCCATTGCATCGCATGTACACAGAAGATGTTCCATGCTCTCAATTTCCCTTTTGCAGGCCCTGCAGGCTGATACGCGGTGGTCATAAACTAATAGGCGATGCACGCACCTCTAATTATATCAACTTATGCGCGTATAAGTAGGTACCTAAATTATATTTATTTCTGTAAACGGATCTTTTCAAGACAATTTACAAGTCAATGTACTTTGTATCGGTATTTCCTAAGTAACGATTTCTGAGAAGAAACTCCTTAGAGCATCTCTTTTATGGACGAGGCATACTACCTAGTACTTAGTAGTAGCAAATGTGAGTTGCAGTATCTGTAATCTAGTATCTCATGATTGATGATTGATGATGATGGTCTTTAAAAAAAACTGGACCAATCAGTAGACTGACGCATTAAATCAGGGGCCCAAGTCTGCTATTTCAGTTGTATCAAAATGGTCGTTCAATGGCACTAAATGACATAAGAACTGACAGATTTCGTAGACAAAACTGTCAAAAATCAACAATTCTGAAGCCATTGAGTGACGATTTTGACAAGACAAAAAAGCAGACTTGGGGCCCAGTAACCGTGAGCTCGACAATGATGTAGTAGGGAGCTCAACAATCCATCGCACGACGAAATTAGTGGAATATTTCCGTAGGCCGCATAAAATTCCCAAAACCGCCAGACCATCTGAAGGTATAGGTCATCACCGGCTTTGGAGGTCATGGACTTTGTCGAAAAACCTGTTTACCTTTTTTAAAGTGCGATTAATTCGTACGGATGATCCACCGTACCACATGTGTTAGGATATGTCGGACTCGCACCGACTTTTGAAATCACAATAATTTTTCTTCTTGACTTTATGGTCAAGAGTTTGGAACTACTGTGGGTGGGACTCATAGTAGTGATGAGCCTAGTGAAAGGACAATTGAACAGCTAAGTCAAGGGTCTTGAGTTCAAATCCATGGCACGTAGGCACCTTTGACCTAGGAGTCATGTGCGTAGTAATATTTAGTTATCACTCGCTTAAACGGTAAAGGAAAACATCGTGAGGAAACTTTCAGTAAAATTTTGGTTCGAAATTCAAATTTATTCAAAAAACGAAAACCGGTGAATAATCCATTTTCATACAACTTTCCAGCCCTAGGGCTATTTTCTACTCGGGTACTAAAGTAGTAATGGGTCTCTTTCCGAGTAAGTGATGTACAAGTTTTTATGTAACTAGGTAACTTTTAAAGCTTTGGAAACAGAAATGTATTCGGGAGTTTCTTGTGACGTTTCTTCTTGCCAGCAAAAACACGATGTACGGCGAGCGTTTTGGGGGCTGTCTATAATGTAAAAACCGGCCAAGTGCAAGTCGGACTCGTATAAGGAGGGTCCCGTCCTTAAAAATATTATTGTTACCTATGATGTAACTAAAAATTTATGCTTTGTGCAATTTTTTCTTTACTATAGGACGTTGCTTCCTACCAATTTTCAATATACTGAATTCACGGGAAGTACCCTGTGGTTTAGATTCCCTTGGGTCTTGACAGACAGACAGACAACAAAGTGATCCTATAAGGGTTCCATTTTTTTCCTTTTGAGGTACGGAACCCTAAAAATGACGTTCCAAAAGGACTATCTAGTAGGTACCTTGGTCTTGACTATAATAATAATTATATTCTCTATATCTATCTACATCATCTCAGAATATATTATTATCACTCAGTATCACGCTGCGAGTTTAACTTATTTTTCCTCAATTTCAACTGGCGCAATTAACATAATTTGAGACTGCAGGTTATTAAATAAATAAATCCTTCTTTTATGTATGACATTATCATGACTACTTACTTACAATACTACTAATAACTACAGACTAATATTATAAAGAGGAAATACCTATTCGATTGTTTGTAAAACGGTAATATTGGTTAAATGGATAAACTCAAAAACTACTCGACTGATTATAAATATTATTTCACATAATTATGGAAAGCTAAATTATCATCATATCTTAACGGAGTAACATAAAATAATTATATTGTTAATCTATATGTAAGTTAAACATAACGTTGCTTTTCGTTGCGAGTGAAACCGCGGGAAACAACTAGTACATACATACATACACTCACGCCTTTCTCCCACAGGGGTAGGCAGAAACTATAGACTGCCACTTGCTACGATTCTTGCATGCCTCTTTTGCTTCTGCGACATTCATACATCTTCTCATACATACACGCCGGTTGCGAGTACTACGCACCTGACCTTTTTGGAGGACTTCGCCAATAAGATCGGTGTAGGTCCTTCTAGGACGACCTCTTCTGACGTTGCCGCTGATATTCGCCTTATAAATTCCTTTCGGTAACCGTCTTTCATTCATTCTCTCAACATGTCCAAACCATCTCAGCATATTCCTTTCAATACGTGTCACTACATCATCTTTCAATCCGCAACGTTGTCTTATCACACTATTCCTCAATCTATCATTCCGAGTTACACCACACATACTTCGCAAGGAACGCATTTCCACCGCATTTATCCTACTTTCATGCCTCTTCTGCCACACCCAACATTCACTTCCATACATAAGTGTAGGTACCAGCACACCATTGTGGATAGCCAACCGTGCCTTTTTCGACACAGACTGATTAGCCACAACGGCATGCATAGCACCATTCACTTTATTTCCCGCATTCACTCTCCTTTCCACATCTGCATAAATCTTTCCATCCCTAGTAAACACACTTCCCAAATAAACAAACTCATTCACCTGCTCCACACTCTTACCCTCTATCTTTACATCACACATACATACATCTTTCTCTCTCTCAAAAACCATCACTTTCGTTTTACTAACATTTATTTTCATGCCCTTCAGCTTATATGCTTCATTCATTAAAGTCACCATGTCTTGCAACTCTTCCGCTGACGATGCAAGCAGAACCTGATCATCAGCATAGAGAAGGCATTTGACAGGTAACTCACCCATTCTTAATCCACAATCACTCTCTTTCAAGTCTGCCAAACAACTGTCCATATATAGATTGAACAGCCACGGTGACGCGACACAGCCCTGTCTAACATCTCTGGAGATGCCAAACCAGCTTGAGTACGCCCCATTTAGCCTAACACAGGCACTAGAATCCCAGTAAAGGGATTTCAGTGCCCGCACCAAGCGTCTGTCCACTCCGTACATAGCCAGCGTTGACCACAATTCATCCCTCCACACACTATTAGGCCTTCTCCAAGTCAATGAAAGCGCAGAAGACTTTCTTGTGCTTAGCCAGATGTTTTTCGGCTATACACCTTAGGGAGAAGACCATACATCCCATCCCAACTCTAAAACCTGCCTGAACACCCATATTTTCTCATCTGTTATTCTATATACAACTAGTACCTACGTTATATTTATGTTCATCGTCTCTATATTAATAAAATAACCAACAAATTGTTTTCATGAAGTTTCTGACCGATGACAAAACAGTTGCTCTACCCATAAACTGATCAAACAACTCGCCACAGCAAACCGCTCGATAGATCCCCTATAAGCCTTTAAAATGCCTCGTAAAGAGCTCCACGAACAAAGAGCTCGGATACTTAGTAAAGTGGATGTTTATAAGGATCAATTTAAACAATAAGGTTTCTTACAAACTAAGGAGATCCAGATCCAAATTGTAATACTGTAACAGGCCTTAAGTGCATGCAAAACCATATTTTAGACTATCAACAAGATAAATCCTTTTGAATTTTTGATAAATTTTATGAAATAAGTATTTTTTAGAATCATTAAAAGTTCTCGGGTACCTACTTAAAACTTATTAATTTGCATTGATTGACGTCACACAAGTTCCCGTCCTCTAATTTGTAATTAATTCACATTGTTCTGATGATAACATTATTTGTACGGTGGGATGCAAAATGGAATTATTTTATAAATAGGTAGGTACCTACTTTTTTGCAAAATTAAACTTTTTAAAACGTGTCTTCTACTTCACACTTCCAAGGTCATAGTACGCTGCAGCGGTGGTACCTAATGTGTAAAAATGTAAAATTAGGATATTTAACGGTGTTAATATTACTCGACTGATCTTCATCCTAGAACACCGTATCATATGGGGTGCAGATTGGTTACATACATAGTCAACCCACAATAATGTCCCACTCTTGGGTCCCGTACCTAGGAGTGGTACACTAGTATATTATTATATTATAACCTAATCTCTCTTCTCTCTCGATCTTCATCCTAGAACACCGTATCATATGGGATGCAGATTGGTTACATACATAAATAGTCAACCCACAATAATGTACCACTCCTGGGTCCCGTACCTAGGAGTGGTATATTAGTATATATTATTATAGCCAAATCTTTCTCCTCTCACAATGAGAGAGATTAGGCTATAGTCCACCACGCTAGCCTTACGCGGGATGGCAGGCTTCACACGCCGCGCCGTTAAGAAAAATTTTCTTAACGGCGCGGCGAGATTTAATCTCGAAAACATGTAGGTTCGCGATATTTTCCTTTACAGGTTAAGCGCGTGATAAACAATACGAAAATGACTTCGAAAAGTCAGTTGTGCGTGCCTTGTATTCGAACTCAAAACATTTCAATGTCCAATGCTCATATCACTAGGCTATCACTACTATATAATTATAGTAGTTTCCGAAAAATCTATAATTTTTCGGAAACCGAATTGCCGGCTTCCGAAAAAATATTGATTTTTCGGAAACTTATAGCCGCAGTTTTCTGTTTCGAGTTTCTACTGTGACCACTACCTAGACTAATGCGGCAGTTCAATTAACATATTTTTCTATAGTAGGTAAAACTACTATGTTGAAAATCAGCATCACTGATGATGTCAGTGCTTTGAATGATTATGCAGACTTAAAAATAACCATAGACTAGTTTTTATAGTGTTAAAGCAATATAGGTAATAGGTATATTCTAAATTCTTGCATGTGTATGAAGTAATATTATTTTATTACTTTGGCCGTGCCCGATAAGCTCCACGTGTACCTATTAGTATCTAACTATAAAATGTAAATATGAAAAGATTGCGATGTCATTTTTGAACGATTTTACTTTCATGGTACTTAGGTGACTAGATGACTAGGGTCCATGATAATCCAGGGTAAATTAGCACTAATAACTATTGGAAATCCTCGGGAGATTATTATTATTTAACTTAATTACCCAACTAAGTTTTTAGTCAAAACCCAACTGCATTTTTAGTCTCTTGGCCACTAGCGTAGCAACCGCACTTACGTTGTTACTACGCTACTATATACTGTGGTTGCTACGCTAGAGGCCCTGAATTCGATTCCCAAGTCAAGCAGTTTTATTAAATTCTCAGTAGTTGCTCATAGTTCGGATTGGCAATAGGCTCGGCCCCTATTGCAGAGAACCTAGGCATTCCGGCTCCATTTTGGTGTACATAAGTTTTTAAACCTCTATTTAAACCTTCGGGGAATACAAGCGTGATAGTACGTTATATTAGGTATCTACATTATACGTTATTTTCCACGCTAAGCGTTTTTTTCCAGAATGTGGAAAGGGAGTGTTCCTTTCGATTGCAACTTTTACATTTTTACAGCTCTGAGCGACCACACCTACACAATATTTTAATGCCTGCACAACGAAGTGATTGTATATAGGATCCGTTTTCCATTTGAATTACCGAACCCTAAATAGATGGGTTATAAATTTGCCAATGTTGAATACTCTTATCAAAGTAAGTAGGTAATTAATCAAATAAATTGCATTGTAGGTTGCATCAAGGTGTTTGTTATAATTGACATAACAATGATAAGATTAAATAACAATGTCAGCGGTGCCTTCAATCTCATTACACTGCGCAGGCGCACTATCTTGCACGATATCTATTGAATAGAATGAAAAATAAATATACTGATCTCAAGGCTGTATAAGATGAGAATTTATTAGAATTAACAATTTATTAATTGCGTTTTTTTTTTCATTTAATGGCATGCTTTCCAGTCTCCTCAAAGAAAATAAAACACACAAAAAGAGCCATCATCATTGTTAGAATCAGTGAGGCACATCATTTACACACAACTACTATATTTTTAACTTGCTTAAAATCAAGCTTATGGCTAATTGGCCACTTTCACTTTCAACATTTTTTGATTAATCATAATTAATTAATCATAATTCACTCCATTAGAATTATAACTGTAGTACTAGTATTCTATTATCTGTGAATCCAAAATATGTAATACTTAATATTGATTTTAGTGTGGGGTATCTACTAATTAGATTTTTTCTCTCTTTGTTTATAGTTTGCTTCATTTCGATGACTGCCTCTATAGGCCGGATACTCTATGGTTCTGAATTTTTATATTTTGTACCTACATTAAATCAGTTATAATCAGTTGTAGTAACTTAGGTCCCACGGTTACACGTCCAATTTCGTCAAATTCAGTTTCGGTTCTGACCACCAAGGCCAACTATAAGAGTAGTTTATGAGTTGTGTATTTGATTCTTCCGGTATAATCAATCGAAGACAGGCTCTTTGTTGGTCGTTTAGTTCCTTATCTGTCAGATTATCACTCGCAGGTAAAATATTCATAGTCTATCTAATGTTTAGTTCAAAATATTCTCATATTTTCTAATTTCGCCGTGATCATATTCGCCCCGTTTGAGGTGGATCGGACGGGCCTTCCCTTGCCCTATGGCCAGGGCCATGTAACTAGTTACATGGCAAGAAGGCAAGTGCAGTTTTAGTCAGTAGTCGGTAGGTATTACATATGCCGCTGCTGGACGATTCGAGATTTGCCGCACTAAAGAATACCTTCGTACGGAACCGATAGAACTTCGCCAAGAGAGGTTACCTAAGTACTATATGAAATTACCTGCTGTTATTCTTCGTGACTTGTGGCTGTTGGCGCAAAATAACTTGAACTAAAATAGTCGATTTTTAGTACATTTGGACGCAAATGCACTGCACAAACTTTCCCCCTCTCCGTTAAATATCTTTTATTACAAGTGAAACTTAGTACATATTACAAAGTATTGGTTAGTACATATTACAAAGTTACGTTGCGCGAACTAAGTATACGTACCTACCTACCAGCGTAATTTTTTTTTAATTAAAAGTGCATTGTTATGATATTTGACATGTAATGTCTTGCAATAGAATTGGAATTCGATCTAGATCGATACAAATAAAAAATGGTTTTTAAACGAGTTTTTCTAAATAATAAGTACCTATTGTAAATTAGCAACATAACCTAATTGAAGGATTGCATAATAAAAGAATTAGATACTCTGCGGTATTTGAGGCGGAAATAGGTATATGGAATATGTGAAAAACGGGTTTTTTAAATGATTGTGAAGGTCACCTATAAAAGTGAAACGTACCGATCTTATAATAGCTAACTTGTTCTTCCTGGCGTTACTGTGCCGATCAAGAGGGGCCAAGAGTGATAAAATTGCATTTATATATGAGTAAATCACCACTTTGATGAAAAAAAAAACAAACGAATGGCGAATGAAACTCTATTGAGGTAGGTATATAATTAATATCAATAAACATTAAATAATGTTCTTTTTGATGTGACATTTGAGCCCCAAGTGTCTTAATAAGCTGGGAAAGCGAAACAGGGTCAGGCTTGTTTGGGTCCCTGGTCACAGGGGTATTGTGGGCAACGAGTATGCTGACGAGCTGGCTAGGGAAGGTTCTGGGACCTCACTAATTGGACCGGAACCATTTGTAGGACTGGCCCCAAGCACAGTCAAAACGGCATTTCGGGAGTACGCAAGGGCGAGGCACATGGATGAGTGGTTGAGCCTCACGGGACTTGCTCACTCCAAGAAATTCATAGGTTCCTCATCGAAATGGCAAAATGCCATTTGGAACTCAAGCAGGCGGCAGGCCCGTTTTTTGGTGGGGGCGCTGACCGGACACTTCAGGACTAACGCTCTCCTACAAAAGATGAGTCTGAAGGAGACATCAGCCTGCAGGGCCTGTAAAAGGGAAATTGAGAGCATGGAACACCTTCTGTGTACATACGATGCAATGGCTAGAAAGCGAATGTGCCTTTTGGGTCAGCGTTATCCAAGACCAGAGGACTACAGACTCATACCCCCAGGCCTCATTATAAAGCTCATGGAAGAGCTGTTTGTAGAACTGGGAGGGGATGAGGAATAAGTTATCTAGGGGAAGCACAAAAGATTCCATTGGGTCGAAGTGCACTGAGGCCTTGCTGCCTCGGCCCTACACAAGATAAGATGAGGCCCAAGTGTGTTATTTCAATTATCAGAATGGTCGTCAATGGACTGACAGATTTCATAGACAAAACTGACAAAATTTAACAATTCTGAAGTCATTGATTTTGACGCAATAAAATATTAGACTTAGGGCTCTGATCTGATATGAATGATGCTCTTAAGATCATGATTACATAGGTCAATACTTAAGCTTGTAGGTCAAAGCTTGTGGTGTTGAATGGGTCGTCTGACGAAATAGACGATAACTGATTATTTAATAATGTTATTTCTAGAGCAATGATGTAATTTTAATAATTCAGTAACTGATAAGAACGGTTTCTTTGTCGCTGACCAATAAAGTTATACCAAAATACTTGTTCGAGGCTATTCATTCTTACTAGCTGATGTTCGCGGTTTTACTCGCGCTTTCGAAAGATTATTTGTTATTGTTACGTAAGTATAGTCACTAAATAATTTATTGCTCATCCCCAAAAGTTTCGTGATAATTTCTACTAGGTGTATTTATGTAAAGACCCGCCCTTTATCAGATACCTATAAGTATTTACAAGGAGTTTAGGCCGGTTTTAAATGTAAAGTGCACGTTGTCGATTTTATATTATTTTTCAAAACTTGAATTTCTCCGAACTTTGATGTGTAATTATGGTGGATAATTAACCATTAAGTGTTCGTGAACGTGTGAGAGTGTAGGTAAATGATATAAAGTTGAAAATCGTGACTTTTTGGGTTCACTCCTAAACTCCATCGAAGCCTCAATAAAGTTTCTACCGTATTATTGGGACAACTGAACAACGTATACTTGACACTGGCGAACACAAAAAGTGTGGTGCCATAATACAATCCCACAATGGGAATTAATACTACTAAATTATTCTAATTTAGTAAAATTATTTAAATTGAAGCGGCGGTAGCCTAATGGCTAGGGCATTGGACTTGTGATCATATGGTTGCCGGTTCGAAACCCACCCATTACTACCGACGTGAACCCACTCGTAACACAAGCATTTTAGCTTAGCACGAGGGGTTAACAAGAATACTAGTAATGTGCGATCCACATTGCTAGTAAGCTTTAAAAAAAAAAACTTGACACTGGCAAATACACAAAAAGTGTGGCGCCATAATAATAAATAAAAAGTATTTACAAAATTGCAACTAAATCGATCGATGAATTTGACATTGACATATAACTCTGACTTTATAAACAAATACGGACATCATAAATAGTAAAAACGTCATGTATCGTCCAGGGGAGGCGGAAGGATATGTCGGATAATTGTGGCGAATGTCACGAATCCCATGGCCATAACTATAAGGCAAGAAAAGAATTCCAACACACCCTGGTACCCCCCCGGGTAGCATATGACCCAAGAAGATGACCGTAGGTAGGTACTCGAAAGGAAAAAAACGGCATTTTTCTGCACATGCAAAATGCAAAATTTGGCCTTGCCAAATTTTTCTGCATATGGGAAGGTCAGAAAAGTGCTCTTAGTGCTCGGATGCTGGTTCTCGTGATCACAAATGACGCTCGACCGACCAGGCACGACCTCGACATTCTAAGTGCTACCCTGCGAGGTGGTACTAGGTACTAATTCTTATTATGCTTAGATTGAATGATTGATTGATTCTAAAAAAAGTAAAGGGAATAAAAAAGAAGGAAATAAAGCTCAATAAGTAAATACCTAATGATTTAATTACTTTTGCTTAATCTAAGGATATTTTAAACCCAGCTCTAGTCACTGATCTCTGACTCTGTAAAAAAAGACACTGTACCTACTTACTTACTTACCTGTGAAATGCTATCAGGTAGGTAGGTAGGTATCTAATGTGACAAAAAAAAAACGGAATCTACCATCAAGTCTGTATACTCCGAATGGTTAGGCATAGATGTAGTAATTTTGGGCGAGTCCCATGTTTAGGGTGAGCCTATTGCTATTAACCGGGATGAAATCTTCAACTCTGAGCCGAGAATTTCATGAAAATAAAGATAGCACTTTGCTCAACCTAGGAATCAAACCCAGGATCTCAGGCCCAGCAGGCTTACGACCACTAGATTCATGAGGCAATTAATTCATTTAAATAAAAAAATATGTCTACAATTGATCTGGAATAGTTACCAAGGTAGCCATTGAAACTATTACGAAATAGTTCATTGACTACTTCGTAATAAGTTGATTTTTTATGAATGATTGGCCCGATTGACCGCTCTAATATGGGCTCTACTTGCTTATAACTATTGGCTAGGTTATATTGGCATGGTAACACAAGATTTTTATTTCAACGTCAACTTCGTGAAAGCTATAAATATAAACTACTAGCTTCTGCCCGCGGCTTCGCCCCGTGGAATTAGATCTGTCATCACATCCCACGGGAACGGGACAAAAAGTATCCTATGTCCGTCTCCTGGTTCTAAGCTATCTCTTCACCAATTTTCAGCCAAATCGGTTCAGCCGTTCTTGAGTTATAAATGGAGTAACTAACTCGACTTTATTTTATATATATAAGAATTGAGTCTGAGTGCATTTAAAATCTACTGCGTTGTTCTCTAAATCTATTTCTGAAAGTAGTTCACATGAGCAACGTAGGTAAACTAATTATAATCTCCGCTTGTTAGTAAGTTGTCTTGTGTGTATTTAGTTAAAATTGGATTTTGTTACTAAATAGATAAATTTTGTTGAAAAAACGTTGTCAATAGGATTTTCTCCCGTATTACAAATATTTGACATCATACAAAAATATCCGCTCGCTCAGAAGACGATCGCACAGTCGGTGCGCCAATTTTTGTTTCATCAAAATGTGATCTTATCAAAGAAAGGTCTTTGCGATGAATTTTGTGAATGTCTCAATAATATACACAGACAGAAGACAGACGAAAGAATGAAAACAGATACTTGGCAGAGTCGAAAAATTTAAGTTTACAAAGAAACGATACAAATGTATTTATTTTTTGTTCTGTTAGGATAATAAAAATAACACCAAGACGATGGTTGTATTAAAAATAAAGCAATAAAGAGTTTATTTGGCTAAGTGGAAATTATATGCTAAAAAAGAATATCTACAGAACTTTTATTGCCTTTCCACAATTGATGGATGTAAAGCACGATACATTATATTGTAGACATGTTTCGTATTCAGGAGTGCAGTGAATTCAATATTTTACGTAAGTATCTAATTTTTGTACTATATGGCAGTTTAGTTTTAAATGTATCTCTGAACAGAATAGTTTTCATATTGAGAAAAATCAAAACCACGAAAATGAACTCATAGTTTACTAAAATTCTAATTTGGAAGCGGTATTTTAATCTTAGCTCTTCTCTTTTACATAACATAACATACCATCACGCCTGGTTTCCCGAAGGGTTAAGTCGAGGCGTACCTACTTATGTACACCCACAGTTCGCCGGTATGTATAGGTCCCATGTAATAGGGTGCGAGCCTATTGCCCTTAACCTGGCACAAATTCCAAACTCCGAGCTGCTACTGGGAATTTCATATAAAACCCAATAACACTTTGTTCGACCTGGGAATCGAACCCAGGACCTCTAGGCTAATGAGGCATTTTACTTTTACTTTATGAACTTAAAAAGCTTATGAAATGCATTAGGTACTATGGTACTATTATCGCTGGTTTTTTGTAACGTTTGGTAGCGTTCCGAAGCCTGTAACCTGTTTCATTTATATGGCTTCGTGGGCTAGCTTTCTAATCATTTTGGGTTACTTTGGAATGCATTAAATAAACCACGTTTAATACGCCATAGTGACAACAAAGTATTCGAAAGACAAGTACCTACCTAGTAAAATAGGTAGGTAGGTACGTAACAAAAATAGCTAAGACATCATAATAATGTATGCATTACATAATTAAATAATTTAATAATTAAATTAAATTAAAAAACAAAAGCCGGACTGCGTAAATTCGTAAAACGAAAGACGACTGTACAGTACAGAGGAGTCAAAATAACTGCGCTTGTCTGAAGTTAGTCGTTCCGAACGAACGTGCAGGTAAAATCACACACATTTATGACGACAGCTGTCTTTAAACTAGTTTAAACCGAGTATCTAATTAATTAACCAAATATTACCTATTTATATCACTGCGCAACCACATGCATTAGCAACTGTTTTTTTTTTCAATAATAATGAATAGATTACTAGTGACCCTCATTACTAGTAAGCTTTTAATAAAAAAAAAATTATTTTCGAGCTACTAGATATACCTACGTGTAATATCGCTTTTAAATGAAATTCCCATGTAAAGTTAAGCTAAGTTTAGTACTTACTTACCTAATTGCCTATGGATGGTGACTATGGTGTTCATCATTAATTAGTTCATCATTAATAAAGATGCCTACTTATGTGTAGATATAACTATTGACACTTTAACTTTAAAAAACTTTAATACAACATGAACCATTATTAAAATGGATTATGAACCCTAATTTAAGGTCAATGAAACGATAAACTTGTTTGTGAACGTTGAGAAATTTAACTTAAGTCAAAAAACTAGTTTTTTTGTTATGCTATCACTATGGTCCGGTAACATACCTACCTACCTAAGAAGGTATCTTCTTATCTTACATATAATAATCTTACATCTTATCTTATCTTACATATAATAAGAATGTAAGTGAGCCGTGTCTGTACATTGCTTATATTTACAAAAAAACTTGGGGGACTCAGAATCGGTAACACAATCCATTTCTTTTTTTTTGGGAACTTTTGTCTGTCTGTTTATCTGTCGGTTTGTCTGTCTGTTTGTCTGTCGGTTTGTCTGTCGGTTTGTCTGTCGGTTTTTCTGTATGTTTGACCGCGCATCAAATGATAACTACTGAAGAGATTTGGAGGAAGTGGGCAGGAATTCATAGCCTGTTTCTTGGATTAACATTTAGGCTATTTTTAATTCAAATCGGTTCTCTCTATCAAAACTTATTAACATTTTAACCATTGAAAACGCTGAATTTTAAAAATAACCATTGAAGTCAATTTATTTTTCAATTAATTCTGTATTAGACTAGCACGGATCAAACATTATAACAGAATCAAGTAATAAAATTAAAAAATACACTTATAGGGACTAAATAAGATAAAACAAGAAACTATAGCAGATCAATCAGAAACCATTATTGTGACCAGGACTTGATTATTAGTACAGTTATACTAACTCTACTTACACGGGGCATACATAAGATTTATCCAGCGAGCACAAGCCGGTGTAAAAACTAAATATTTAAGTAGGTTTTAGAAGTAAACAAAGAATGACAACTTATTTTCTAGCGGACTAACACGACATCGTTATTACCTCAATGAAATTTGATTCGATAACAGGTGTCATTTTGAGTTGACAATTTTGACAATTATTGTTTTCTTCTTTAAAGCATCCAGCCATATAGTAACTTATTTTATAATTTGAAACCTCCATAGTGTAGATACAGTGCGCACACTTTATTTGAGCAAGTAACTAAAGAGTTTCCATTTATTCAAATAATTAAATAATATAGCCTAAGAATATACCACATATGTATGTAGGTACAATAATAAAAAAAAATGCAAGGTGCGTTAATCTTAATTTACTGACGCCGAAACAGTTATTTGAGATTTTTGTCTATGTAGGTGAGTCTGTTTATATTTCCATGCTTCACGTCAATACCACGTGAACAAATTTTTGAAATTAAGTAATTTATAGGTCAGAAATACGGTATTCAGAGGTCCATGGCGCTAAGTGTATTACAAATATGAAAAATCAAATTTTTGAGGTGGTTAGTTGAAACTTGGAGAGGACAACGTCTCTCAGGTCAGCTAGTCTTTACTAAAAGTTTAAGTTATACTTTAAAAATCTTATGAAGATTTTTTAGCAAAGGTTTTAAGTAAGTATGGGTACCTATCTACTTACTCATTTGTGAATATTGTGGGGTACCTACCTACCTCAAATTTGGCGATAACGCCCCCAAGTGGATGCTAGAGGGCTAAGGGGGGCGATAAAAAGCCGGTAAAAGAAATAGAGAAAATTGAGGGTCTTGAAATGAATTTTCAAAATGTGATAGTAGGTACCTATAAGGAAAAATTTTGGGGGGCGATAAAAATTTGACGTTTGCTTCTTATAGTGGGCAAAACGAATGAAATGAAATACAAAATAAGTTTGAGAACCTCTGGTTCCTATAGAGGGGCCATCCATAAATTACGTCACACGAATTTTATAATATTTTACTCCCCCCGTCCCTATAACATCTATCGTCACATTTGTGATACCTGTGATACCTTATTGTGATGTCACATAATAGATTTATCTTCGTCCATAAAGCATCGTTATCATTGATCAAACAAAGATTTTTAGATGTGACATCACAAAACTGGTGAACCCTCATGCCCGTTGTCACACAAACAATGTCACACTTATCTCTGGCCCTGAGATGTTAAGTAATCATAGAAAGGGTCATTGATTCTTCTGACAGATAGGCCAAAAGGCAATCTGTCACAATGTACATGACATTGACACATACCTGATGTCTACTGACAGTGAAAAAAAGTTATTAATTATCAGCGGCAGTGTTTTTATTAAATAATTTGTTTTATTAAAAGCAGCTACAAAAGACCTGCCTACTCTTTGTTTACCATTAACAATATCGAATTTCACACATAGCTGTGAATTATAACGGACACAATGTTAACTGAAACTAAACTACTTAACTAGTAGGTACATAGCACCTAAATAGGTACCTAAATTAATTTAATGCTAGCATAACATAAAGTATTTTATTGCTTACTTAATCATATAGTCACCAGGGTTAGTTAGATGTGTACATATGTAAAAAATAAATAAAATATTTATTTATTTCTCCCATAAATTATAAGCAGTTTACAAGTATAGATTAGATACACCCACATTTCGTTTTTATGTTCTGCCTTTAACCGGGCACAACACCAAGCTTCGAGCTGCTAGAACTGATTAGTTTATAAAAAAACCAATACACTACTTAGTCTGGGATTCGAACACTGTACTCCGCATAGCTTGACCAACGAGGCAGTTATAGTAAATATACGCATTTACCATTTCGGTTTTTTAATATTACTTACTCAAAACAATACACGATGATGTCTGTAAGTATATTAGCAATTATGATAACACAAGGTACCTACTGAGCGACATTAACAAAGTTGATAAAATATATTATGCGCCATATATTCCGGTATAGCTACCTACGTAGGCACCTATAAAGTCACAGAGTAAATTATGAAGTTTATAACTAAATAATAGGTGCTACCTGTATATGTATATTATGAGTAACGATTACCTACTTACATAATTATGTATACATATGTACCTCTGTGTAAAAAAGTAAATTTAATTATAGGTATAGGTAAGTATATGCAATACACCGGCTCACTTTTTGATATTTAAACATCCAAACAAGCCCTTTATAACATCACGATTGAAGTGGTTAAAATTGCAGCGCCTTATGAATAAATTTCTTATCAGCTTAACGATTACAACAAATAATAAAATAATTAGGCTCACCTTTTTATTCCAGTCTTAAAATATCACAATGATTTTCTAAATACGTTGTCAGTTGTTTGTAAACAAGAACACGCGCGCGCGCACACTCGCGTTCGTATTTCGAAATGAATTGAACGTCAGCAAGCGTCAGTTTGCGCACCACGTCCGCGCATCGACTGGCCGCGACTACGAAACCCGTCTAATTTTAAAACGAGTACAGCCTTCTCGTAAGTTTGCCGACAACAATGTTGTTGATGCTTCGTTTACACTGATATACCTACCTACGTACAAAGTTTTGGTTGCAATGAACGAGGGGCTTGGTACACTAGCTTATCAAGCCTGTCTGTAGATTATTTAAAGCGTTTTACTATCACAAATAAGTCCCTATGCTTAGATTGGTGGGTATCTGCGCATTGTGACACGGGACATTGTTGTTTAAACAAGCACATGTTCAACCTAAGGCTGAGCGATACGCGAACCTGTCGACGTTGTGAGGAGGCTGATGAAACGCCACTTCATCTTCTTGGGGAATCCGGACCGCTAATGCACAAGCGTAGCGCTCATCTAGGGAAACATACCTTAAGCCCGGATGAAATAAAAGAGCTCACCCCTAGGAAAATCCTGCAGTTCATAGTAGCTGCAGGATTTAGCGGTGAACTCTAACTCAAAGAGTGGCGATCACAATAGACCATTTTTGGTCGCAGTGATATTATAGCCGCAAGCAAAAAATAAAAAATATATATAATAGATTGGTGGGTAGGTATTTCAGGATATTGTCAGGTACCTATCTATTACATGATGTAATAGATACTTACCTGACAATATGGGTAACTATGTAAACTAAATTTATTTGATAACGGAACGGAATAATAGGTAACGGAGTCTGAAGAGGAGTGTACGTACTATTAGCTAGCTTTTTACTGCGCAAACTCACAGAAGTCGCTACGTGACTTAGCCCATGTCACCCAAAATATTCTCGAGAGTGATGATTTTCTTAGAAAACAAACCGTGCCTTTTTATATAAGCGCCTCTATGCCATACTGTTGCACGTGCTAAGTCGTCAATTCAGATTCTAATCCAACAGGCGATCTGTTTGCTGATGGGTGGAAGAAGATTTTATTGGTATGTCAGAAGTACTGTGAGAGGAATTTATGAGTGCTGTTAACCTAATTTTTACTTTACTTTGTTTATTTTAATGATTGTTATTTTTTTTTGTTTTAAGTACTGCAATTGGTTGTAACCGTAGTAATTAAATATAAATAAATAAATAAGTAATAAAGTAGTGTACACCTTAACCAGGCTCAAGCAGAGACGAATCTAAGATCTCTCTATGGCATCCTCATTCCTCCTCAAACGGATAAACAGCTACAATACAACTACATACCAGTTCCAATATCGTCCATCCGTACCTGTCTAAATAATAAAAATAAGGATAATGCGATAAAATCTGTAAACGGTACCTACTTATTTCAATTGACTCATGGGGCTGATGTGAATAAATTGACGGAAGATTGTTTTAGCCCTTTCAAGAAAAATACTCGATTGAACCAGCGCCTGCCAAGAAATTGAAACCACGACACCGTCCTGCAAACGATTGCCAGAAACTACTTTTAAATCATTTAAAAAGTAAGCACTTACTTGTAGTCATCATCCTTGTAGTCTTTTCAGGTCGGCTTCCAGTCTAACCAGATTCGGCTAAATATCGGCATTTTACACGAAGCGACTGCCATCAGACCTCCACAACCTAAGTCCACAACCTAATTTCTGGGCAATACCGATATTTGGAGGATAGACAGGCTGTCAGGCTTTTTTTTGGGCTTGTCAAAGATGTTCGTATGACAACCGGAAGCGACGGCTTTACTTGCTCTCCGAGGCATGGAGGGAGGGTCTCGATGTATGTATTAAGGATGGTCACTCACCCACACACTGTCCGCGGTGGGCGCAGCTTAACCTTGCAGATCAGTTTGATCAGCTTAGTTATTACTTAACCACGAGCCCCTCTTCGTAAGCATTTACTTGTAGTATCTCGTAATATTTTACATTAAAGCATGCTAAAAGTTCATACAAATCCAAAGTTGGGACTCTGGACGCTTTAGCCAACTAGCTAATGGTAGCTTAGTTGGCTAATGCGTTCGGTGTAGGTATTGGAAGGAAGGAACCCTGCCTGAGACCGAATTTTGCTTCCAATAAAATTGATACTTGTAGTAGCAGGTTTGTAAACTAAGTAGGTAGTTAGTTACATAAATTAAATGATTAAATACCTGCCTATTAAACAGGTAAAAGTTCTAAAGTTGCCCCCGTAAGTAGGTACCTACTACATACCAACCTAAGAAAAATACAACAGTTGCAATTGCTATGATAATTATACAGACTATTCTGTGGGTGGGGTTTTATTATTTGTATTTTTTTTAATTCAATTCAAATCCATTCCAACTTTCCAACATCAGCACATGGCAAGAACCCCTCTAGTGCAACGCCTGTTACACACATTAGGATTTTTCAATAAGTCTTGTAGTTCTGTAACTACCTACCCTCGAGCTTACTACAAAAAAATCATCTGACGTAAAAGTGACAAATGTTTAAAATTATATTACTGTGACTTTTGCGACATCAAAGACAGGCAGAAAACTATAAATAAATGAATTAAATATTGAAAAATAAATAATATCGATATATTGAAAGCAAATAGAAATAAAGTTTCTTGATTGGATTTTGCAAGCCTATGAAAAATGACTTTTGCTATAATAACAAGGTAAATGTTTTAAAATATGCAAATTCAATGGTGAGTCAAATATAATTATGAAGGTAGGTATCTACCTACCTAATGCTTAAATGCTTACTTATGTAGGCCACCACAAGTCACGTCGGTTTTTTTGGGCGAAGATTTTAATTTAATTAGGTAGGTGCTTTTTTTTAATTCTTGATAGGCTTAACGCTTCTTTATCAGTTCGCCTTTACTTTAGACCTTATTTATATGACTTTTGGTGACTAAAACTCCGGTGATAAACCTTACTAAACCATCAACATGTGAGGGAGCACAATTCCTGATTTAATTCCTTTTGTTCCTATTTGTAATTTGTGCCTGGTTAAAGGCAACGCGCCTTTAGCCCCTTATTAAATGGGCCCTAAACATACTGGCGAACTGTGGGTGTACATTAGTACGCCTCTGCCTAACCTTACGGGGAATACAGGCGTGATGGTACCTATGTTCTTTATCTTTATTTATTCACTAGCTTCTGCCCGCGACTTCGTCCGCGTAGCGTGATCATATATTAGCCTTCCTCAATAAATGGGCTATCTAACACTGAAATAATTTTCTGAGTAGTTTCTGAGGTTAGCTTTAAAGCAAACAAACAAACTCTTCAGCTTTATAATATTAGTATAGATTTGTTATTGGAGACAGACAGACAAACAAAAGTTCTAAAATAGTCATGTGTGGTCATTATTATAAGATTTATTATTATTTCTATCATATAAATATGTAAGTGCTCACTCTCCTTTTAATTGCTTTTTAATTCAGATACATTAAAACTACCTATTTTTTATTTCAGCCACTCACAATCCAAGCATACTGTACTGCTAGCATTGAATATAGCTGGTGTGCTTGCATGCATATGTACCAAAATTCTGCTTGTATTAACTGCTCTCGGTGAGTACCTATAAATATATAAGTAATTCAGCACTTGAGTCTGTCTTGAGTCCTGTTTTATTTTGTATACAGCTAAACAGGAGTATGTTGTAGGTACTCGTACCATACACTTAGCTGGTCTAGCGTTGCTGGCGAGGCCTCACCTCGCATCCTAATCGAACCGGGGCCATTGTGTCTAGCAGCAGACTCCCGAAGTCAGCCGCCCGAAGACCAGGGTTCTAGGAGGCCGGAGATCATCGAAAACATGCGGTAACCACCCACTGCCGCGAGAAGATCGGGGTAGTCCACCCAATAATAATAAATAATAATAAATATTCTGGGACATTTTTACACAGCACCATCTAGTCCCAAACTAAGCAGAGCTTGTACTATGGGTACTAGACAATGGATATAATACTTATATACTTTTTTTTTGTAAATACATACTTATAATACATAAGAAACACCCAGACGAACACAAACACTTATATTCATCACATAAATTGTTGTGTTCTGTGGGAATCGAACCCACGACCTCATGGTCAGCAGTCCGGTACTCGAACCACTGAACCAATGGTGACAAACGGGTGTTGGCTACATGCCACACAAGTTCTTCCCCAAACAGCCATGTCCCGACTGCGACTGTACCTACCTGCCTACATTCAAGACAGTGCCCTACAGATACCTACAGCATAAAACCCTTTAACACTTGAAACAGGTCATTTCCATTCTTCATGGTTATATATTTTTTTGTTCAGTACTTAGTTAAAATTGTCAGTCGTTCTCGTTGAAATATCTCATTCCGAGTTAGTTATATTTACTTACCTACTTCTATTTTTCCTTTAGGAGTGATTTTCCCCGAACCAGACGTTTCACCGATAATGGAGAAGCACATAAATAGTTTCACCATACTAGCACCGAATTTGCAATTATTGAGGACTTCTGACACTCGACATCCAATTGAAGACACTTATATGTTTTACTTAAATTTTTTAAACATGTTGAAGCTTCCATAGAGCTATGTAGGTAGGTACTTAAGTATTTATTTAATTAAACTGCTAATGATTAGCGTTAATGTTGTTATTATTGATCTTTAATCATGCTTAGTTGAATAAAAACATGTTTATTCAATCAGAGATCGATAAACATTTGAAATAAATCAATTTATACTTTGATAAGAGTAAATAAACCATGGTCACAATCTATCGTGAATGCATGGAAGCTGAATTTAAATAAGTACTACCTACTTATCATTATTATGTTGGTGTTTGTCACGACTAATATCACATAGTTACTTACTTAAATGTTAATGATAGAGCTCGAATTCGTAATAAATAAAATAGGTGGCTACCTAAGTCAGAAGAGCCTATGTCCTGGCCCAGGGCCACCTCGTTATAAATTGCTTGTAGGTAGTAGTGTGTAAGTAGTGTGATCGTGTCACACTTATGATCATCTAGAAGACTGCAGGAAACAAATTTTGAGTAACGAATACAATTTTAAAATACTTGTCCTCAATATCAGAAGTTATCAACACAACTTTGATGATTTTTGCACTGCGCTACAACGCCTTGATATCGATTTCGATATTTTAGTTTTGACGGAGTGCTGGCTGAAAGATGAAACACCACTCGACAAATTACCAGGTTACTCAGTATCAAGAAATGGAGGTGTCATCATTTACACAAAAAGTACTTGGAAATCCATAGCAACTGAGCCGGATATAGACGATGCAGACAGTCTTCTGATAAATATAAATAATGAAGTTGCTATACTAGGAATATATAGATCTCCATCCTTTCTCAATACAGACACATTTACAAATTCATTAAACAATTCCCTAACTCAGCTTAACAAATATCCTACGGTAATAGTAACCGGGGACATAAATATGGACATATGTAACCCTAATAATAGCAAAAATACAGAATATTTGTACATGATGGCGTCTCATAGTCTTGCACCAGCAATAACTAAACCAACTCGAAAACATACTTGTCTGGACCACATTTTTATTAAGTCAAAACACAAATCTACGGGTGCCATCTGCAAATGCTCGATCACTGATCATGATATAGTTATAGCTGCCACGTCTTACAAAAATACTCGATATATTAGTCAAAATACCAGATGGAAAAACAAAACTGATGAAGATGCCGTTGTCACAGATATAAACAATAGCTCTTGGTCCGACGTACTATCCTGCCAATGCGTCAACTCTGCCGTTAATATTCTTACTGATAAAATAACCAACATAATAAAGACCCACTCACGTTCAGTAAAGATAAGTCGAAGTAAATATATCATCCAGCCGTGGTGCACTCCAGGCTTAGTTAGATGTATGCGGCACCGGGACAGGCTTCACCTAACATCTCGAGCACATCCAGAAGACAAGACGCGTCGTCTTATATACACAAGATACAGAAACTTCTGCAACAATCTTCTTCTCAAAATTAAAACAGAGTACTACTCTCAACAAATAGATGGCAACAAAAATGAGCCCCAAAGACTCTGGAAGACCTTAAAATCGATATATAGTAGCCACACATTAAATAAAGACTCTCAGAAATTAATCACTGACACGCAAAACCCCACCGAATCACTAAATAAATGTAATACCTATTTTACTTCATAAGGACAGAATTTGTCTGATCTGATACTAGCCAGACTAGCTGAAACCCAAGACTCCCTAGTCAAAAAATTCTGCCCTAGAAACAGTAATCCGCACTAAATTTTTCTAGAAACCACTAACGAAAAAGAAGTAGAAACATTAATTGGACAATTAAAAAATGAAAGCGCTCCTGGATCTGACGGATTTCACCCTCGGTTAATTAAACGGGTGAGAAATGCTCTTTCAGTACCATTAACCCACATTTATAACCTTAGTATGGAAACTGGAATCTTTCCAGACAAATGGAAGGTCGCAGCTGTTAGCCCGATACATAAAAACGGAGCCATGGATGCACCTGAAAACTATCGACCAATCGCGCTATTGTGTATTCTCTCAAAAATATTAGAAAAAATTGTAAATATTCGACTTGTAAATTTCCTAGAAAAACACAATTTAATATCTAATAGACAATACGGTTTCAGAAAAGGTAGGTCGACTGAAGATGCAGCCATACTTTTAACAAATAATGTAGCGTCAACCATAGAAAGTGGTGAATATTCTCTCGCCATCTTTCTTGACTTGGCAAAAGCCTTTGATACTATTTCATCTGGCCTATTACTAAAGAAACTCGAAGCGGCGGGTATACGAGGCACTCCACTTGAGTGGTTCAAAAGCTATCTGTCGGACCGCCAAGAATTCATTAATATAGGCACACACAAAAGTAGCGCTCTTGCTATCAAATTTGGTGTCCCGCAAGGCAGTACACTTGGCCCAAGTCTATTTTCACTCTACATCAACGACATCATAAATATCTCACTTCCTAATGCTGAAATAATAGCCTATGCAGACGATACCGCTATTATTTTTCATGGTAAGTCCTGGAAGGGAGTATACAGTCTTGCAGAGCATGGACTCATAACGATTTCAAGGGCACTTGACGAGAACTTGCTTACACTAAATTCGTCAAAAACCAAGATAATCACCTTCTCTAAAACCCGTGCATCAAGTCCCCCCCCTCATCTGATACTGAAACTCCATACTTGCACCCGAGACAACAATTCCCCACTCAACTATTGTAACTGTATTTCTATAGATCGCATACGATCTATAAAGTACTTAGGTATTACGCTGGATGAGAATTTAACATATAAACCACACATACACTCAGTTAGCAGTCGAGTCAGGAAACTAATCTATGTAATGAAAAAGCTACGTGGCTGCATCCCTACTCAAGTACTCCGAACTGTTTATCTTGCCCTGTGTCAATCTGTCCTTCAATACTGTATCTCTATATGGGGAGGAGCTGGAAAAAGCACTTTTATTGAAATGGAAAGAGCACAAAGAGCAGTAATTAAAGTAATTCTTAAGAAGCCGATCAGGTACCCAACTGACACACTATACAATGAGTTTCCAGTACTACGAGTCCGTCAACTTTTCATTCTCACCGCCACTCTGATCACCCACAATAACATAAAGCAAAGACAAGATTATCATTCTATAATCACAAAACGGACCTTCAAAATTCCCCTCCCGGTAAGAAACTCTCTCCTTGCAAGGCGCTGCCCTGAATACTTACATCCACATACGTACAACAAAGTTATCAAGTATTGTAATTTAAAAGAGCTCACTACCTTCAAATGCAAAAAAATTGTGAAGAATTGGCTTTCGTCACTCACATACGATGAGACTGAGGAAATATTACATTAATTAATTAATACAACTAATCCTCACACCAGCAACGCACCCACGGCGTCACACACACACACACACACGTACTCACATTCTTTTATATATATATATATATTTTTTGTCATAAACATAGTCCATTCAATATAATTTATAAGAAATCTATATAATGATTTATGCAACTCTGACTCCCAAGATACAGACGTCCGTCTAGTTTGGGGGTCACCGTCTATTTAAATTAGCGACCTGTGTTTAGTTACAAGATGTATTTTATGTAAACCTAATTTAAGATATCGTAAACATGTAACGAAGGACTCAATAAATTTTTACTTTACTTTACTTTACCTAGGTAGGTTGAAAACCTTCAGGCCGCATAGGTAGGTACTGACAGCGCGAGTTTTCCAACAAGGTCATTCTGTTCGGATAGATATTTGTCACGTTTTTGAATGCACGATACACTGAACTGCTACCTACTAGTGTGCACCATAATAGGTAGGTAAATACCTAAAACACAAAAAAATATTGGGTAGGTAGGTACTTACCCACATTACGTAATCAGTCAAATGTAGCGGATAAGATAATCAATATTCCTAATGAAAGCATGCATTCATGTGTCAGTCGAGTGAAATGCTTTAATAAGCTTGATCAAGTGAAATAACGAGACAAATTACTATAGTCAAGAGTAAGAGTAGGTAATCTTAAACCCTACTAATACCATAGGTATTAAGTAAATTTCAAATTTGGATAAAGATGCTAACATTCTGGTTCATGATTACTAACTTCTTGGTGTTTGATGAAGTGAATGGTAAGTAAATATTAAGTTGGTACTTAGTTACTCATTGACTACCTACTTTTGCGTTAGGTAGGTATGTGGAAAATCCACATGAATCTCCTGTCGCCTAGGGGTCAAGCCTACCACATAGGTACAGACAGTATAATTATGGTACGCTCGACCCCATTTTATCCACAAAAAATCGTACAATACGGTAAGTAGATACCCCCGAAATAAGTACGCGTCTGAAGTTAGCCATTGCTTTGCGAACTGCTGCGCAGGTCAACATTTGCACCAACTTCTTAAATATGTTTAAATTGTATTTAAACAGAAATTTAGGATGAAAAATTATGTTTAAATTGCAGTCGGTTTTTGGGAAAGTGTTCTAATGCAAAAATATTTAAATCAGATGATCTGATAGACTGAGGCTTGAGGGACTGTGATAAGACGCGTTGCAGACTGATAGATGATTTACATAGTGACACGTATTGAAAAAAATATAGGTACCTAGGTACTGAAATGGTTTGGACATGTTGAGAGAATCAATGAGAGAAGATTAAAGAAAGTAATTTATAAGGTGAATGTGCAGCGGAAGAGGTCGTCCTAGAAAGATTTTCGCAACCGGCGCGTATGTAGGTAGTTATGCGAAGATGTATGAATGTGGCAGAAGCAAAAGAAGTAGTTATGCAAAAATCTTAGAAAGTGGCGGTCTATAGTTACTGCCCACCCCTGTGGAAGAAAGGCGTGAGTGTATGTATATTAAATAAAATTTACAACTTGCGAATACTTAACTACAAAAGTATACCTATTGTTATTTTGAGTATTGTACCTTCCCTTGCCTCATACTCACGGCCATAGCATTCGCGACGTTCCCAATAACCTTGACAGGTTGTGGGTCCAGCCTTAGCAGGACCACATTTTACCTTTATTATACTATTTACCCGACGAAATCCGGGATGAAAAAAATAAAAATAAATTTAAGCGAAGGCTAAAAAAATATCTATTTAGTACACTACCATAATGTTCACTTAAATAACTTACCACTATGTTACTATTAGATACATATATTTTTCTATACTAGTATTTACCTTATACTATGATATCCTACCCATATATACCTATATACACTATATATTATGCTATTATAGACCTAGATATACCCACTACATATTTTATACTTATTAAGCATATAGTTATATTCAAATATATAATACTATTTAATATAATTCGAAATAATCAAGTCTATATAACTAATATATACATAACATACATGTATAAAGACTTTTAATAATTGTAAGTTTTAGTATTAGTAATGATTAGCAAAAGTGATCCAACAGACAAACTAAGTTTTGTTAAGAATAGTTTTGTTGGACACCATGTACTTCATATTAATTATTACCATGTACCTTATTATCTAAATAAATAAATAAATAATAGTAGGTATACCATAAACAAGAGGCATGTAGCGAACGACACCTGCATCTTGGCAGGTATGTGGACAGCTAAAACACAAGTTTTGTAGTTTTGGCGTAGCTTAAAAAACACAGCTGTCGTTAGTAACTTGTCGAATGTACCTATGTATTCGGTACACCAACGTTTTTCAAGCGAGATGAAGCTAGAATTAGGTATCTACAGCAGGAAGATGCTCATATCAGTGTCTTCAGTATATACCTAAGTAACTATGTGCGCGAGGTGGTTGTTCACAATAGGGCCACGCGCATCATCAGGAATTTGAGATAGGCATACCCTCTTAGGAGTAAACAACCACTTCAAAGGCGTAGAAACGCCTCAAACCGTTAGCCTACGTAGTCCTAGCTGAGAGGGATAACTGCCAACAAGGCCTGAATGCTGTGTCTAAGACTTCTTCTTGTCCTTAGCACGAGCATAGAACTCTCCTTGAATCTTATTTTATTATTTATTTTCAGGGACTACTTCGGATTACCTGAAGGTACTGAATACTACAGAACTCTCTAGTAATTCAGCTCCAGATTATTCCGGAATAATTAACAATATGTTTAACGCGTCGATACTAACGATAGTTGTTTGTAGTGCAATAGTACTGACTTGGGTGTTTATTGTTAAAATACAGTAATCAATCGAATCAAAATTATAATTATTAATTAACATTATATGAAAAACAATATTTGTAGCCACCACAAGAGCAAAATTAAACAAAAGCTTACAAGAATTGTATACACAGATAATTAATAATATTAATATAACAGATATCTCACAGATAATAACATTAAGTTGTCCAGTGTATTTTAAATAAAACAAAATTCTTTATTGTAACTTTATTAACTTCAAATAAAAAGGTAATACAATGTTTGCAATAATAACGCCGGCCGTGCTATTACATTCTACGTATTAAAACTTCAACATTCTTATTCATTCAATCGTAACTCTTATTCTAATAAGGCTACCCTTAAATTCTACCACTTCCACCCTAAAGTATGGGCTAACTTTTACGCAGTTCTTTAATATTGCTTCCATATTTGTAGTAACGCACGGTGTAAATTAAAATGGTTATATTTATTATTCTGAATCTAAGTTGAATTCGTAATATTATGCGTTGATATAAATTCGCCAGCATCCTTATAAAATTCAATAGATTTTTTTACTTATTCTAATACAATACAACTATTGACGCACCTAAACTACGCAATTCTAAAAAAAATAAGATATAAATCCAACAAAAATATTTAAAACCGTCATTTTGTTACACCCAACAAACAAAATACAATTGAAATACATTACATTAAAATAGCAATTATAAATTACAGATATATGTTTGTCAATAATATTAATATCATTATAAGCAAACTTGTCATGAATAATATTTTATAATAAGTGTATACTTTATGATATGCTAATGATATGATATAAAATCTACACTGGGTCCAGCCAGCCACCAGAACTTTTATTTTATAAATCATTATTATGTATAATATTACTAACATGCAATTCAATAATAAATCTTATCTATATCACTACCAGTATTTCGTTAAGGCATAACTGAATATATCATATTGTCAGATCTATCAGGAAGCATGTTATCTTAACTAGTAATTGATGGCATTTTATTGACATTAGGTATTTTGTAAGCTTCATATCTCAATCCGATGTACATGAATGTAACACTTAATATTAATAAACACGCATGTCAAATTCATGTACGCCAGCATATTTATTGTATAACTAACTAGATTAGAGAGACAAAGTTAAAATTAAATTTGAGGAAAAAACATTAAATATTTTTTAGGATTTCAAGATCATTAAATAAATATTACGGAATAATTAACTTTTATGAAGAGTATTTATTTTAGGGTCGTGTTAATGACTACCGATACTTTTCAATAACGACAAGCAATAAATCTCTCCATAAAATATCACTAAGATGACATATCAGGTTGATTTAAGTAAAGATAAATTAAAGTATATGAGCATAATCAAGAAATGCTAAAATTAATAAATATTTTTATAACATACCTACATACCGACTAGTAAGGTAATGTTCCGAAATGTTTTACAGCCATAGCCTAAGATTTCTAACATAAAATTATACTTCAAGAGAAATAAACACAACACTTTTTCGTTATAATCAAGAACTGTCATTGTTCGATGTCATCGAAGTAAAACTACAGGAATAATATGTCAAGAGAGTTTAAACTGAATACATTCAACTTTATTGATTTAATCAAATATTTTAATTCTAATTGTTTGACTACCTTAATCAAGTGCACTTGAATGAATTCTCACTACGTTAATAGTTCAGTTTGTTTTAATTATTATTAGCGTACTTATACCTACAGGAATACTGAGTGTCCCATGTAAAATGGTCCACAGTGACTGCGAATTGAATTTCGAGAGTCACCAAGTGTGCGTTGTTTCTTTATTGTTTTGTTTTCTATACTTAAGCCCTTCTACGTTTTTCCCTAAGATGCATTCTAGAATAGCACCGCCAAGTTTGAACATCTAATTCTAAGATCCAACTCTACATGGGTCACCAAGTACCTCACAAATGACGTATACGCTTGTCGGCATTTATATCTGTCGCTATGACAACTAAGCATGATAATTTGACTTTTGAATTTAAGTACTTAATTTATTCAAAGCATAAAAAAATCCCAAAACTTCTCTACCCAATATAACGTTTAAAAGCAAATGACTAGACCATTATGAAATTCCGTTTCAATTATTCGATATTATATTGTTTCTGTACTCTAATTTATTACTGCAGTAAGATTGACAATAGTATTGTTTACGTGAGGAACTCGACGGCTTTCTGGTGCTCGAGGGGTTGTTTTATTTCGTGGATCGTATTTTATCTCATGGACGGAGATTACGTTCACTTCCTAACATTGTTCCATTTTGTTTACACTACAACAGTTAACGTTCAAACAACGGGTATAGGGCGTTAAGACACGCGATATGCTTAATATTATTATGTACTTTTAAATTGGTGTTTGAATTGGTGTATTGAATAGCGCCACCAAGTCTAGCAACGTTATACCTTATAATATTGTATTGTATCACAAAAGACTAATTATCGTCCGAAAGCCTCTGATCATCGATATATCAATCCACTCACTAATCTCAATGTTTACAGTGTCTATGTAGCCATTAGCAAACTTAATTTAAATTGTACACCCCAAAATGAGTATTCAAGATAATTTACTTTAGGGTTGCTATTATTATAAAACAATTTGAAGTTTTATAAGACAATTTTGTTTTCATTTCCATCTGGTAATAGACGGTTCTACCCAGTACTCCGAGAGTTACATTAAACGATAAGCGTATTGCAGAAAAAAAACCTGATATATAAATATGTATAGCAGTCCTATTCATAGTAATTCTGACTATGGCTAAATAGAAGAGCACTGTAGCCTTACACGTTAATACTTAATAAAAATAATGCATCTCTAAACTATACGTGTATCTAATGGAAGCATTAACAATCGGTCAATTCCGTGAGTGCAAAGTTGCCTAAGCTTAATTAAATTTAAATGCATTTGAATGAGGGAAATTGCTTATAAATTTATTGTTAAAGCAATTTCTGCCTCATCATGAATGGTCCATCTTTTACATTTTGATATTATGACACACACGCAGTGCTATACACAACCAGAGTTCACTAATTATAACTACCAAGTACATTTTCCCATTGGAATATAATTATGTATGTAAAAGCGCAAACTTTAGTCGTGTTATATGTATGGAAGATTAGGATCGATGGAAACATGATCAGTCTTAAGAGAAATAAATAGTATGAAAATCAACTAACATCGATTCTAGAAGTATTTAAATAACAAATTCACGACTGTTTAATAATTCGATGTACATGATACACGAAAAAAGTAAATAACTTATCGGCTATGATTATGTAACTTTGCAGTTTAAATAAAATGATAATACTAATTACATTTTTTACAGTAGAATTTTGCTTCCTGAGCTTATTGAATAGTGACAAAAGCCAATGTAGGTACAATAAATTAATAAGTTTAGGGCAAACCTTTATAAGTCTTGCAATAGCAATGCCTCTCTAAATATTAGGAAACAGCCAAAAATTCTTTCTGGAGCAAAATATATGGAACATTGTCTGAAAAAGAAATTTCATAAATTTTAATATTTTTAAGTAACCATCTCGGGTAATAAAACCGCCACTTGGGTGTACAGTCACGAACAGAAATATGTATACACTTTGAAAGAGATTTTTCGTGAAATGACTGACTGACTGATGATGAATGAAATCAAGCATTGATTCGAAAATACTATGTTCATAACACCAAAACATTTCATTTTTTTTATGGGTAGGGGAGCAAACGAGCCGACGGATCACCTGATGGTAAGCGATAACCGCCGCCCATGGACACCCGCAACACCAGAGCAGTCACAAGTGCGTTGCCCGCCTTTTAAAAGGGTTTGGGCCTCCGGTAACCTCATTCACTCGGACGAAACACAACGCAATCGTTGTTTCACGCCGGTTTTCTGTGTGGCCGTGGTATCACTCCGGTCGAGCCGGCCCATTCGAAGCATGATGGCTCTCCCACGTCAATTAGTATTTTAAGAGAAAGTATCTCCTGAATTTTGCCAAGTGTGCACATATTGTGGTTAGCTTCAGATCAGATTTTGATGATTTGTGAACAGAGGTGGCTTTACCTACCTACTGCGCCACTCGTAGCACAGGCCGGGCAGTCGCGAAACTCAATTTTTTTACTAGAGGGTCGTCGTGCTATGGTAATAATTGCACACGAGCGCTACATGGGCTAGAGACGCCTCTGTTAGTTAATGACCAGTGACAATTTTAGCCCCCCGTACTTATTATAAATAGCATAGAAAACTAATAAATACTATTGACATACGCAACCAGTTCTAGGGGAGAGGGGCGGGGTGTCTACATTAAGGGAGAGGTACCTGCCCTACCTTGTCCCTCGCTGCTAGCTACCCCTGGTTGCCTTGTGAAATCAACTAAGGAACAGAAATTATTTAGTTATTTTTAGAAATCGGTAAAAATAGAACAAGTTACGATGCACTCGGTTTGAATGTATAACTGAATAACAGTACCTATTATCGGCTTATAGGCTGGCCAGATATCCGTTTCATATCTTGCTATAATAATGGGTAACATAATATCTACTTGTATTGAAATTGGGTTGGGTAGCAAACTTTCTTACTTAGGCAAGTATTTAATAAAAGATATTCTTATATTATAAAATTATTTTAAATAGGTACATATCATGATTAACATTGTAAATAATTGTATTAATATTTTATTTTATTATGAGTAGGTAGTAGGTTAGGAGTCAAATTACTTCCTACCTACTTGTAAAAAAAGTAAGTATTGAAAGTTCTAAACGATGGATAAGATAGATAATCGGTTTAGTAAAGGTTGGCAATTGTAAACTATTATGTGGTAGTGGTTATGAAAGCAAGTTTCTGATTGCAGTAATATTTATCTTAAAGCGGACGTGTCGCTTGGTCCGCCGAGTTCAAATATTAGGTAATTAGATTTTTGCAAATTGTTGTTTGGGCTACACCACGATCAGGATTTATGGTATTTAAACAGTATTGCTAAGAATACATTCTTATCTTAATACTTGAAGACATTACAAGACAAGACAATGTAATTAATAACAGTATATTTTCTCGTTGCAATGCTTATTCATGCTCCCCCCATGGGCGACGGTAATCCCTTACCATCAGGCGATCCGTCTGATCGTTTGCCCCCCATATGCCCATAAAAAATTACTTACCGATTTTTTTAATGTAGGAATATTGTCTATATTCTGAGTTGAAGGTCCAATAAAAAAAAAGTTAAAATTATAGAAATACTTACAAAATTTAGGTCCTATTACTCTTCGTGTGTATGAATTCCAAGTGTAATGTTCCATAATTAATAATGAAAGTGTTATGTTCACTGTGAGATAGTATAGTCTTCCATAGGGTTGAAATCTTTGCTGGTCATATGGGTCTGGTTGTGGGCCAACTTGTAACCCCACAAAAGCATAGCTTCTTTACACGCCATCTGAAATTTTTGTTTAGTTCTTACTTAAAATGGTACAATCTTATTTTCTTTTACAATGACTAAAGTATGGTATATATGTTACAGTCAAAACTTATAACCAGTCAAAACCACTTTTGACTGTTTTTTGCAGTTAAAAGTATAGTTCGAGCAACATAACTTGACCCCAAACTAACGGAGATGGGGAAAGTTTGCGCAGTGCATTTGCGTGCAAAATGTACTGATAATCGACTACTGCGCATCCGCCATTTTGGTTCAAGTTATTTTGCGCCAACTGTAATTTTGACCAACGTCTTTAGTTAAAAACACTTTTGACTGCGAAAATCAGTCAAAAGTGGTTTTGATGATAGCATTAAATATGTTTATATTGGTTAGGTTAGGTTAGAACTGAGACCAAACGATGTGGCCAGAACCGAAATTTAGAATATTTTGCTGTTAAAAGTATGTACTTTTGACCAACGTCCTTAGTTAAAAGCAACTAAAGTGGTTTTGACTGGTTATGAGTTTTCACTGTAACATATACCTACATATACACCAGGTCAAAATCCCCTTGATCATGACAACACTTCAAGCCATACATTCAAAAATAACCATTATTGCATCGAAATACCGCGTCCAATTAGCCAATCATTGTACCTGGCGTGCTTCGTCTTTTGTCCCATTAGATTTGTGTAAAAAAATCCAAATTCCCGCAATCATCCACATAGTATTTTAAATACCAGAATTACATAACCCGTGTATTTTTTTCTTTATTTGACAAGTTTCAGACAATAAATTAATGATAATATATAATTGTCCGCCAAAATTTACTATAAAAACTAGTTATAAGCTGAAGTTGAGTTTTTAGTAAGATGCCAGACTTAACCAATGTATAGTGACTGCAGATCGTAATTCTGTAATTGAAATGACATCCTTATACAATGAACATAGAGTTGACAATAGTCCACATTTCCAGCATTGTATATCTGCACTACGGTGTGACTTTTAATTTGTTGGAAATCTTCACACACTTGACGACCATGAATTAATCATACCAGAAATGTAATATAAAACTAAACTCAAGTATTTATGAAATTATACATTATGCCATCACGCCCGTATTCTCAGAAGGGTGAGGCAGAGGTGTTCCATTCATGTACACATTTCGCCGTTATATTTAGGGCTCACGTACGAGGGCGAGCCTAATGGCATTACCTACTAATCTAAATTCCGTGCCGTAAACAAACAAACAAGAATTTTGTAGAAAAACCCAATAATATTTTAATAATATTCATATAACGAGATGAAATCCGTAAAAATCCATCATTTCAACATTTTGCTTAAAGACTTGCTTAGCAGTCGCGCTTGCGCCGGCAGTTTATTTTGTGAAATTATATTTTTTGGTAAAGGTAGATAATTATTACGGTTTTAAACGGTATTTATACCAGTTTCCAGAATATTACATTAGCAGATTCAGTCAAAACTAAGCCCGATGGTTAATAGCATAACATTCAAAAATTTTTTCACGTGAGAGAGCCATGCTTCGGTACGAATGGTCCGGCTCGGCCGGAGTGATACCACGGCCTCACAGAAAACCGGCGTGAAACAACGCAATCGTTGTGTTTCGTCCTAATCTTAAAGAGTTAGGTTACAGGAGGCCCAAACCCTTTTAAAAGGCGGGCAACGCACTTGCGACTCCTCGTGTTGTAGTGTTGCGGGTGTCCATGGGCGGCAGTTATCGCTTACCATTAGGTGATCTGTCTACTAATTTATTGATATCAATGCGCATATGTGTGAAGTTGTATTGTTAAACTAAAAGACACCATGTAACAGTCATGTTTTCCTCATAGAACAGTATGAACGAAGCATTTAATTATGATAAAAGCTATATTTACCCGTGAAAAATGCTAAAGAGCCACCTCTAATTTATAAATGGCAAAATAATTTTGTATGTCGGTTTGTTACATTTTCTCGCCTAAACCACAGCAGTCAATTTTGATTTATTTTAGAATAGAGATAGATTGAACCTTGGAGTAGGACCTTGAGCATTTGTCTCAAAACAACAGCAACAGCTAGTCTAGTTTATAATTCAACATACCTGTATCTCGTCAACATAATTGAATGCCAGTGAATACTTCCATTTGAAAGGCACGTCACGGGAGACTCTGAAGGTAGAACTAACGCCCGCCACCTCAACATTGGTATGCGACTGCAGGAACACATCTAACGATGGTGTAGGATTCAGCCTTAGGAACTTTAGAATTCGATGTGCAGTTATATTAGGCTTCAGTGCTAATTCCTCGTATCGTAACACCCTGTAATTGGAACAATAAATATAAACAGGATGTATTTGACCTAGCGCAGGAATTCCTACTATAATTTGTTATGTAATAACCTAACAACAATGGAAGAGATGACTCGTAATAATACTAAATATCGTCATTTCTAAACTACTTTATCATTCATATCATTATATACATACACTATTATATAGAAAAATGCAAACCTATGAAATAAAATTGTAATTAGGTACCATTTTAATTGCCACTCGGGGAAGAGGCAGGGTATGTCCACTCGTGGTGACTTCCCCTGGCCATGAGATTCACGATATTCGCCAATACCAAACAGTAATATGATAGTCATATGATAATTATGACCATGGACTGTTCGAATCCAAAGCACGCATCTCTGTGCGAATTAGTTATTAATTCTCGCTTGAGCATTTTCCTGTTACTAACATACATATGGACTTGATGGTCTGAATTAAATTATTTTATTGAAGGAAAACATCGCGAGGAAACAATGCCTGTGACAGCAATGACGACTGTTTTGAATTTTGGAATTAGCCCACGGACACAGAGCAGTATAATTATGTTGAAGTGTCCAACTTTGGCAACGCTATGACCTCGTCACTGCGGCCAGTGCGACCTCACTACCGTGGCCCTCAGCCAGGGTTGTTGACCGAAGATCAAGAAGAACTGGTAGGTCGCACAAGGTCGATAGTAAACAGTAGATCTCGGGTCTAACAAAGTTACCCTCCCCTGACTTCAGTGATGGCCTTTGAGAAGCTATCAATAAGTAAAGTAAAAGAGTATATCCCTAAGTGATTGAAACTAATATCGATCTTACGTTAAATTTTGCTAAAAATATATTAAGTTTACTGTATTGCACTAACTGTGTGTATTGCATTAGTCTAGTGGTCCCAAGCTCGATTGCTACGCTAAACGGTCCTGGGTTCGATTCGCAGGTGGATGTTGCTATGAAATTCTCGCTAGCAGCTCGGAGTTAGGATCTATGCTCTGTTGAGGGCAATAAGCTAGCCCCCTATTACAGGGGACCATACCGGCGAACTGTCGATGTAAATCAGTACCTACACTTTTGCCTAACCCTGCGGGGATTATAGGCGTGATTGTATGTTGTTTTATCTGCAACCTTCGATGGATTTTAAATGGTTAGGAAATCAATTTAAATTAGAATCTAGAGCAGCTGCAATGTAGCAAGTTAAACTGGTTGATTTAGAATAATAATGAATATACATAGTTTGTTATATTTCCATATATCCAGGCCGAATGAAAGGTGTTTAGTAAAGACTAGGTTTAGTTAAGACTAAAATTGAGCACTGAAGGCTATTGCTCAAACAGAACTATATAATAAATATAATAATGCACACAAATGTAAAATATACAGTGCTATTCAAAAAATACTCAATTAGTAGGAAGGTACCTATTTATTTTATTTTTTATGGTTATAATTATATTAAAAAAGGATTGTCATTGTGTGACAGGACCTACTAGAGGGTACAACAGTTTTAAATCTTTTGAAAATATTTGACATACCATCGTACCGTCACGCCTTTATTCCCCGAAGGGTTAGGCAGAGGTGTTCTAATGTACATCCACAGTTCGCCGGTCGTTATTTTTAGGTCCCATGTAATAGAGGCGAGCCTATTGCCATTAACAACCAAACTCTGAACAGCTACTGAAAATTTATTCATAGATAAACCCAATAACACTTTGCTCGACCTGGGAATTGAACCCAGGACCTCTAGCATAGCAGTCGCGCTTTGGGCCACTAGACTAACGAGGTAGTTATTTTAAAGTTAACAGATAAGTTAATAGATAAGTAGGTATGGAATAAAAATATTGAAATCATGATAAAAACTCAACCTTACTGTTTACTGCAGTCTTTAAAGCCAAGGTTAGAAACTAAATACTGAATACAATTATAGTTTAGTATAAGGAAATAAACTTGTCTATTTTTGCTTAACTACAATTTGAGGCCAAGGTCATAACTGTATGAAGAAAAATTATTGAGTTAAAGTTCTTTAAATACCATGAATAATTTGTTAATTATTATGTAACATTCCATTCATTTAATTTTTGTCAACAATTTCTGTATCTTATTAAGTAAAACAATTTTTATCAATTTCAATATTTAGTTCTACTTTAAATAATTACAGGCTGTATAAATTAATCTGTTGAATAAGTTTATTTTTTACATATCAATTTCAGTAATTATTACCAGAGTAATGTCTTTAGATGACTTCTTACAATATACAATGCATCACTAAATAGAGACAGTATCATCAAAGATCACCTTCCCTTTTCTCATGAGTCTGTAAGAATCACTGTTAGCTATAGACTACTAATTGTACTATTGTAAATTCTATTTTCTATTGTATAAAACGATATATTCTATTTTATATCCAATTAATTTTCAAAATTAATTATAATTACTTACATAAGTCTATCAGGATATTCCTGTAGTATCCGGCCAGCTGCCACATAGTCACTGATCATGTCAGCACAAACAAGCGAAGGCTCCCAGCAGTCTGGTGAAGGCTGGCAGAAGTTGCGGTGCTGCCTGGACTGCATCACTCCGCGAGGGTCTCGGATCAACAATATCACCTTAACATTGAGCCTAAAATTGTACATTTAGTTTAAAAATAGAGATACTCTTTGCCACTCTCAAATATTATGTAAAATAATATGGATACAGAGTAGTTGACAAGATATACTTAGTTTGGAAATATATATTTTTTCTAAATCATAATTAAACAAGAAATTTTAATTAGAAATGGTCTTATGTGGATATCCTGTGAAATAATTCCAACATCCTTATTAAAAGTCTCAGACAGGAATCTTTTATAATAAAATTTAATATTGATTATAGGAAATGAAAACAGTAAGTTAAATATTGACTCACTCTTTATCATCCAATATTTCCTGGATAAGCCGTAATCTAAGCCGTACAACCTTCATAGTGTGAAAAGGAAACAGCTTACATAAGCGCGATGTGAACTCAGCTTGATAACACAAATCTTTCTTATATTTACAATGGTCCCATAGTCTTGTGTTATGATTAAACTGTTCTATGTGCTTGGTACCATATTCAAAGTAGTCATCCAAGCCATCATAATTACATTTCAACATATCCTTTATAGTACTCAGTGCTTGATCGGACTCAGGTGGCCCCCTTATTTGTATAATTCCATATTTAAGTAGAGGTTCATAATGATAGTAAGTACCTGGAATCGCATTCAAAAGCTCTCCAAGAAATGTGGTGCCAGATCTCCATGTTGATATTATTAAACTTTGCAGGGGTCGTCCCCCTGATTCCATTACTAAATCTTCTAAAACATGAGCGCCAGAAAGAGAAAAGTTATACTTAGAGAGCTGATAATTAATTTGAGATCGAGTTTTTTCTAATAACTTTCTGATATCCGGGGAACCATCGTAAGGTATTGTGGGTATATTTTGAGTGGTCTCCCCATCCTCGACTTTTAAAAAATTTCTTACATTTCTCCTGCTTTCCATGGACGGTCGATAATAATATGTGCTATCTGCATATCGGCTGCCAGCAAGAATTAGAAGAACACTGAGGCCAAATGCGATACATATCGAGTAAAAGTTAACTCGCCGCAACATTACGTTAGGAACACGAACAAAACAATTTCACAGAATCTGTAAGGATGAAGATTTTATACAACACGATAACTATAAAAACACACTCACTATCATTTTTTAAAATAGAATTTGATTGCGTTTAGTTTATATTATAATTCCTTAGATTTTTTCGTTTCCGCGGAAACACCGCATTGCACCTTCACCGCCATTTTGAACAAATGACGTAGCGTAGCTTTTGTCAAGTTTTGTCAAAATAACTTTTTAAATTTGTAGACTGTCAAAGGAACATCTAGTTACGTCACTCATGCGTCACTAAGCTTTTCAAAGCTTTTAGTTCTCGAAATCAAATAAAGTTTAAATATTCAATTTAGGTACCTATGTACTTACAAAATAAAATTGAAAATATAAATGAAGATTATTTTACCGCGACTGACTATACAATACCAACGAACGAATGCCACTGTGAAGTGAAGCTAGCTAATACAATATTATTTATTATTGTGAACGTACGTTCGCACGTAGGTGCCTACGTACGTAACTACAAGGTAGTAGCTATACAAAAAAAATAATGAATAGGGTACAGTAAAAAAAGATGTAGGTTGTACCTACCTATGTGGAATGGACCTATCTCATGCAGTGGAGGCGTTAGGTCTTTTGAGTTAAATTTAAGCCGATAAAGTATATTATAACAAGTAAAATTCAGAATGTGAACGCAAATTCCGACCTGACGGGTAGGACTTGCGATGGCTTAGTGGTTATAGGTTCTGGTGTATCTAACCGGAAGACGCAGGTTCGAATCCTGCCCGCGATCGAGTTTTCTTTCACTAAAATTTAATATGTACGTTTATGTAGGTAGGTAGGTACCTAGTAATTACACTTACTATCATAAAAAAATCTACTCAACTCCAGCGTGTGCTGCGCCTACGGCCGCCGCCGTGTCCTCGAGTCCTCGGTCCTCTTATTGGTAAACTACTGTTACATTTTAGTAAAGAAATATGTTCATTGCGGTGGAACAATCAATCTAGAGGTGTAGTGGACTACGGCCTGAAGTCTGAATCATTTCATAGAAAAACCCAATAACACTTTGTTCGACCTGTGAATCGAAACCAGGACGTTAAGCGTAACAGTCGCGCTCAGAACCACTAGGCTAATGAGGCAGTTATACAAATATTTGCTCCGTATGGGGATCAACCCACAAAACGTGGTGCTGAAGCCGTTCGCTCAGCCGCTACGCCACACGTATTGTCGCTGCGATATTTGCGCTGATTTTCTATCTGCTTGGATGTACCTACCTAATAACATTAGTTATAACGTAACAGATAATGTTTCCCTTCATTAGCAACTTGTTAATTGTCTAGGTTCCAAAATACATACCTGCATGAGTTTTCACGTAGATAACATATCAGGTAGTTTTAGGCAGGTAGGTAGTTTCTCAAAATTTCAGTTTTCACTTTCAATCTCACTATATTTTTCTCAATTTTGAGATAGTTAAGTATGTCACTGTAAAACTAATCGCTTGCTATCAGGCTGTGGTTCTTGCATCATGTTATTGTAGTTAAAGTAGGCTATTCAGTAGGTAGTAATTGGTAACTAGTTAGTTATTCCATAATTTAGTGTGGTAATAAAAAACTTTATGATTCAAAGTATTTTTTTTATAGAGTGATTAAAACTTATAGGTACTAAACCTTTTAAGCCTTGAATGTATGATCACGTACTGTATGGACACGATAAGAAATTAAAAAAAATTGAGAGATCTATGACGTAAGATGACGCGATCTTCCCATAGTGTTTCGCCCCATTCCGTAGGAGCTACTATTTCATAAATATGTGCCCCTGCTAAGTTCGGGTGTACCTACAGGTAACGATGCGACGTCTGAAGTCAGACATTCAAAATCAAACCGCCCCGTAAGTAGGTGAGTACCTAGGTAGTGTTTTTTACAAAAATATCGATATTAGCAAGTAAGTAAGTAACTATCTATTGTACATTAATCTCGAAACATTTTTAAGGGGGCGTCTCCCAATCAAAGAGGTAACCAAATAAAATAAGAATCAATTAATATTCATGATAGCAAAATTGAACGATTGCCATGCCTAAATTACTACATAAGTACCTATATCCCCAAAATCTACCATTTTTTTTAAATGTGTTAAATACCAAAACCCCATTGTCCGTGTTGTCTTTGGACCTAAGTACCTAAAAGATATTTATTTCTGTAAATAGATCTTTTTTACTGGTTTTAGATCTTTTTTTTCTGGCCCCGCACGGTTTGTGCCATTTTATTACTCTAAGGTTTGTGCATTGTGCCTAATGTCAAGTACTTAGGGTAGTTTTTTTAATAAAGGTAGGGAAACAAAATATGAAAAGGAACTAGGACGAACGGAATTTGAAAAGGTCAGGAGAGTTTTGGATAAGATGGAATCTATGGAAAATATGGGCTTATGAATATTTATTTACACAATAATTTACAAGTAACAAAACTACTATGAAATGATGATGCCAATATAATAATTACAGATTAATATTATTATGGGAAATAAATTACGCTATACCTACATTTATAATAGAAAGATTACTTGAACACAGTCTGTATTACATTTATAATAGAAAGATTAGAATAGAAGTCGAAAAGGAACACCAAGGGATACTAAATCGTTATAAAAGGATGAATGATCAAAGACAGGGCAGGAAAACAGAATATGGTTAGCATCGCCCACCTCAAAACCACATGAACAAAATGGGCTAGCCACAATGTGCAGTCTGGCAAGGTGGGCAAATAGATCTTTTAAAAACAGTTTTATATGTCATTGTTATGATTTTTTTCAAACTAGATGGCGCCGGCATTTCTTAACTGACAACCTCTGAGAAGAAACATCGAAACCAACTCAGAGAATCATGGTCTCGTATACACATTAGTGTGTAGTAGTAGTGGCGATCACAATAGACCATTTTCGGTCGCAGTGACATTATAGCCGCAAACAAACAATAATAATACACATTAGTAATAAGTGAGTGTAACAATGCGAGTCTCAGGACTGAGATGGTACATAATGCCATTTTACTCAAAAATGCATGTAATGTGGTCATTATTTTGACAACCTTGTTTGAGCAAAGTCGACCTTGCCGTTCTGTTTCAAGGAGCTTTAACAGGCCGGCAATATTTTGCCGGCCACTATTTTGACATTTCAAAGGTTTGAACCATACAGCCTTGTCTTAAACGGTAGAAACTTTATTGAGGCTTCGATGGAGTTTAGATAGAAGTGAACCCAAAAAGTCACGATTTTCAATTCTATACCTATCATTTGCCTGAACAGGCGACTGGGCAACTGAACAGGCGAACACAAAAAGTGTGGTGCCATAATATAATCCCATGTTGGGAAATACTATGTACCTACTTGATTACTCCAATACTTGACACTGGCAAATAGGTACACCAATAGTGTGGCGCCATAATAAAATTTAAAAATTTCACTCATGCAGTGAAAAAAAAATCGGATTATTGAAAAGAGAATAAGAAGTAGATATTTATTTGAAACAGTACAAAATTTAATTGACTTGAAATAAAATACAGGTTTGTTCAGAAATAATAAGGCGAAAAAATGTTTTCTATTTTTATACCAAGTAACCAACTATATGACCTTTTCCAATAGTTTCTCCGAGGAAAAACCATAAGCCTACTTCCGTGCACACCAAGAATAACAGCCAAGCTTGTCTCACGGTCAGGCTGTCGAAGCTTTTGTTTCTAATAAATGTCTGTGCCAATTTTATATCGGAAACAAGTCTCTGAAAATAAAAAAGATAATTGTACATTACCCTAAGAATAAAATAGCAAAAAATATTGTAGAGATTACAATAGTTATAGAATAGAAACGGAAATTATATAGTTAGGTACCTAAGTATGTGAAACTAAGTTAAAAGCTATCTTCCTTAGACGTTTTCAAGGCTTAAGATATACCTAGTATCATCGATATCTATCGGGTTAGGGTGTACCTATAAACGTTTCCGAATCCAACAATGTGATTATTTAAATTCTTGTCTGTCTGTTTTTACGGGTCGGCGCAAAAACTTCTGAATAGATTTTAATTTTGTTATCACTGTTAGAAAGTATATGCAAATTAAAAACTGGTAAAATTCGTATCTTAATTAATTAAACGAATCCTAAGATACAGCTTGACCTCTCTGATGTGAGAGACCCGTACAAAGAAGAGGTCATCACTGTTGGTTTTTGATTAAATTTATTTGGGATCCACTTCTAATCCTAATACCATAGCTTCAGGTGAGCGAAGACGCAGCAAAAAATAGTTTCAATATAGTTAAGATCTCCATAATTATAATCAAAAGCTTAAAAAACGACGGTAACGTCACTGCCACCATCACCAGCTCTTAGGTACCATTTTTTTACATATATATATTCGCTAAACGACACGTTTAGCGTAGCGGCTGAGCAATTGGCTTCTGCGACACGTGTTGTGGTTTCGATCCCCACACGGAGCAAATATTTGTATGATCTACAGGTAGTTGTTCCGGGTCTGGGTGTTTGTGTATGTGAGAATTTGTGTTTGTAAAACGCACACCCACGATACAGGAGAAAATCTTAGTGTGGGGCAACGTTTTTATCAAAAAAAAAATTGCTGAGTGCTAACCAAAAAAGTTCCACAATACTATGATTATTATATTCCCAAAACGATCAGATTTTAGTCTCTATTGTTTAGTAATTTCGCTGGGCTACATTGCGAAATACCTACTTATAGATCGTACCTTTAGATGCCGTTTAGATATTCGTACATTCAGGACCCCAAATTAAAAAATATAATAATATCTATTTGTTTTCAGTGTTGCAGAAAAAGTGGAGCGGGGTTTTTGAGATAAAATAAAAATATTCCTACTTAGGTAGATATATTATGTAGTTACATATATTTTTTCTAAAATAGGTCGAAAATTAAAATCAGTTTTTTTTATTTTATGATTCGGTTTGATATGAAATATGTAGGTAATATTTGTTGTTACTATATGAATCTGGTATATCTCTTTGGGCGGTAGAGAATTCAAGCACTATCTACCACGATAGTGCTTGAATAAAGAGATGTTACCAGAACTCTTGACAGAAAGTTCTTCTTTATAATAAAAGTGAATTTATTTATCTTAAATTTTTTTATCTTTGATTTATGACCTTTTTGATACATAATAATAAAATTATTATAATTATGAATTAAACAATGATTGCTTACGTCAAATTCATTCCTGCCAGGCGGCGCAATTTCTACAGTGTAAAATCCTTTAAGTACTCGCATCTTCCTTGCTAGTTCCGATTTGGTAGCGATCTCACTCTTTTCTGGATAAAATTAAAACAATAAAGACACTAAATAGCTTTAAAAAAATAACTAGAGTACCTAGGTACCCGTTATCTATGGCGATAATGCCGTCAGTTATACATAATTATCGTAGTACCAATAAATTAATTGATTATTACCTTTTATCAGTTCCATCAACTTCTCCTTGTTCCTCGTTATAGAAGGCTTGTATGTTTCAGACAATTCATGCATCAGTATCAACCTGCCACCTGGAAACGATTGTTAAGCTTAGAAATCGAAGAGTGTTATTCTTGGTATTATTTTTCTCGACCTGAGAATAAAAGCGCTCTATTCGTGATCGTCTTACTATTATCATCGTTATCAAACCATATATTACGGGCCACTTGCACCAACTTCTTAGATATGTTTAAATTGCATTTAAACACAAAATTACAATGGAAAATTGAATTTAAATACAATCTATACTAATATATAAAGCTGAAGAGTTTGTTTGTTTGTTTGTTTACTTGAACGCGCTAATCTCAGGAACTACTGGTCCGATTTGAAAATTCTTTCAGTGTTAGATAGCCCATTTATTGAGGAAGGTTATAGGCTATATATCATCACGCTACGCGGACGAAGTCGCGGGCAGAAGCTATTTAAATATATTGAAGAAGTTGGTGCATTTGGCCCTAAGTGTATTATAAAATGCAACAATGCAGGGCACGCGTCAACTCACTGAATCTCACAGAATTAGAGAGCACCACGACCACGGTATCATAATGCGAGTTGGCAAGCTTCACTCACATGCCGCCGAGAAAAACTCTCAGGCAAGTAAGTTTCCTCGTGATGTTTTCCTTCACCAATTTTTAAGCACTGGTTTAAATACCCGTATTATTATGCACACGACTCTGCAAATTCAGAGGTGCCTTAGATTCTAACGCGAGACCTTCGACTTCAAATATGTCACCATATTGGGTAAGATTTTTCTACGCTGCGTTCCTTCATTGTATATCATCAGTTTTTTTTAATTCTGCCACAGGCCTGCTGTGGCATTTAGTTGTGTAGTGCAAAGCTTCAGAGTACAGTTACTATTCAGATAATATTTATTTTGTAAAATTACAACTAGGTACTAGCTTCCGCCCGCGACATCGTGCGCGTGGAATAGTTACTTACTATGCTATAGCCTTCCTCGATGAATGGGCTATCTAACACTGAAAGATTTTTTCAAATCGGTAGTTCCTGAGATTAGCGCTTTCAAGCAAACAAACAAACTCTTGTTTTTTTGTATGCTAGATAAGCTTTATATATTAGTATAGATTAATCATTTTAGAAAATAAATGTTATGGAGGTAGAGTCTAAGGTAGAAGTGTTACTTAAAAACACACTTACGGAAAACATTAGCCAATTTTGCTACATTCAAGCCTGTAGCCATTCTGACAAAGGTTTATCTCCGTTTTAAATATAAATCTTGCATGTGAAACCCTCAGTGAAACCTCTAATCTCAGCCTCTAATTCTGTAACATTGTCAAAATGCATTTTTATGACATTATGTGACATACGTGATTCAAAACTATTTCAAACTACTTGCTAAAAACGGTACATAAACGACGACTTTGTAGACTACGCAGGCTGTCTACTCGCAAATACCCTTTGACTACAAATACCTATCACCACAGATGTGTTTGGTTTGTGGTGATGTGTCGTGAGGCCATAATACGGTGCCAATCTCAGCTGATGCTAAAGGCCCAATATTTATGTAGTTACCGATGCTCATGCTGATATATCAGTAATTTACTAAATACCCACTATTTCTACATCCTAGTGTTTTCATCATCATCACCATCATCATAACCTACTATTCTTCTATAAAGGTAGATCACTCACACATGATTGTATATATCACTAGCTGTTGCCCTCTGTTTCATTCCGTTCTCACTGTGTCCTTCTTCAAGTCCACTTTATATCTATACGAAATTAGTTCAGAGGTTTAGGAGTGAGTATGTAACAAACAGAGTTACTTGCGAATTTATTATGGATTAAATTATAATTTTGAAAACAAGCCTTAGGTACCTAGTAGAATAGCTAAACTTACACCTTCTATAGAATGTCTACTCTAGTACAATCTGCCCTCTAGATGTTATTGTTGCTTTTGTTATAAGACACCCCGCAGTCGCTGGTCCATAGGAGTACCGAGCTGTCTTCACTGGCCATCTAACCGTCTTCATTCATTCTTTGAATTTTTAAGGCCCCGAGGCCATGGCGCATGTAAATTCGACTAAGGCCCCGGCCGGTGGTATTATACATGTGTTGACAGCATAATGGGTTCGGATGACGAAGAGATGGGACGTGGCGAAAGGCGACGGGCAATACCGCAGTTGTTGATAAGCAATAAGCTCCCACAAATTCCGCGTCGACAAGTGTGACACCAATAGGAGACCTTGGATCATCAATCGATAAAAATTTATAAAATATAATAATGAATGAAAAAAGAAACACTTTTTTATATCAATTTAATCCCACCATAGCCAATTTCAACAAAAAACGATATAAATATTTGTTTAACAATGTCCATATTGTATCCATAACACCACAGAGTTGATGGGCGATATCTATTGAAAATTAAAATACTTATATAAAAATATGTTTTCAATGATTCGACCAGCTGAAGCAGGGCTAACTCCGGAAACATTCATCCGTTGTATTTTTATTGAGAAGTCATGTCAACTAATTAAAAATCACCCAAAAAGCAATAACGCGATGATGTGTAAATAATAATTCAATATAATTATGAAAACCTTAAAACATTACTAATTACTATTGATATCTCATATTTAATTTTATATCATGGCTTGTTATTACCCTTTGACCACTCAAGTCGATTCATTCGACACAAAATTTCCTGGCCAGTGCGCCTTAGTCGTAATAATTTATCCGGGAACTTTGTAACGTTTAATTTCTTTCGGATAAATGCGACTGTGGCAGTTAGAGGGTTAAATAATTAGATTTATTTCAATTTCCTTCGCCTTTTCCTCCTGTTTGACCTATCTCGTCTACGTTTTCTCCTGTCATCTTTTCCTTTCCCCTTTGCATCTTCTTTTTCTCTCGCTTCCGCTTCTGCCTCAGCTTTCCTTTCTTCCGCTAAGGCGGCAGCTATTTTAGCCTCCTTGATAGCCCTCAAAGCTGCAACTTTTTTCCGCTCTGCTTCTTTCTTTTTGGCTTCCGCTTGGAGCATATCTTCATGTGCGCGTAATGCTGCTAAGATCTCTTGCCTTTCGCTTTCCGCTTCAGCATCTATCTGCTTTATTCTGCGTTGCAAAGATCCGATCAAACTGTTCGCTATATTTGATGCGAAATGTTCCAATTTCTGACCGGCTGGTCCATTAAAGAATCTTACTGTAAGTGGTGGTACCGCTTCTACCTTTAAATACTTCCACGAAGTAGCTCCGAAACTCTTTAGATTCTTTGCCGCACCTAAAAATTAATCATTTTTATTGTTATAGTCTATAATATAAAGATTAATAAACCTGAATAATTATGTTAATGTTTGTAAGGAACACGTACTTGGTAGATACTGTTCAATTTAAAACCTCGTAGAATATGAAAACTAACGACTAAACTATCTTAACTCTTAGTTTATATTCTCTCTCTCTTTTCTTTATGTTCACAAAGTTTCTTTTTAACTTTATCTAGTTCTTTTTCCAGATACTTAAGCTCTGCCGGTAGCTGTTTGTCACGAAGTTGTTTTAATTTTGATGATAATGTCCCTGATAGTTTTGTTAGAGACCCTTCTATTTTTTCTACATATGGATTGCAAACAAGCGGCTTAGCGCGTGTGTCCATAACATATGTTTTAGTAGCATCCCAAGCTTTTGAAACGGCTGGTTGAATTTTTTCCAGAGAAACTGCAAACAAAACAAATGCGGATTTATTCTGAATGTGCAATTTCATTTGCTGAATTACCTTACATATAAATTGAACTTATCATTATAGCATACTACTTAGTTACACAAGCCCACTTTTGTTTTGCAATCAGTTTCTTTAAAGCAAGTGTATTTAATGTTATATATATACCTAGTGCCATATCAAGGACTTTTCGAGTGGTCCTAGCCATATCTGATAAATTCAAGCCTCTTAATATTTACAATAATTTCGACGTACTAATGAAAAACACCAATAACAGCATAATGACACTGACAATCTATTTATTTTTCATTAAGTAACAGTTTACAGACCTGTTAGCCTGTAAGTAACAATAAACTAAAAAAATACATGAAAATAAAGCATAAAAACTTTTTGCAGGGTTACAAGTTAGCTCAAATCACATACCTAAATACTGAAATAGACACTAGGGCCCACTTGCACCAACTTCTGAAATGTGTTTAAATTGTATTTAAACACGAAATTTCCATGAAAAATTGTGTTTAAATATGACTTAAACACATTTAAGAATTTGGTGCAAGTGGGCCTATGTGTGTACTATTTGCAACGCAACAACGCGTGTATATGTCAAGAGTACAGCCTAATCCCTCTCATTCTGAGAGGAGATCCGTGCCCAGAAGAGCGATAAAATGGGTTGATTGTGTTATGGAAGAATCTTGGGGCAAGATACTTAGGTACTTACCTTATATTACTAGATACTACATTTATGTAGACCAGATGCAATGCAACAACGAATAGACTAGTATCGAAACTAAATTTATGGAGATGACATTAAGCTTTCGCCTAATTGGGCGTTCATCCATACATGTTTTTTTCGTTTGTCAATTCTAATGTTATATTGCAACTAGTCTACACTTGCATAACACATTCAATGCAAGCCGCCTCATTGGTTTTGTAATAGACTTTCATTTTTAGTAAAGGCGGTATATTTCGCGGGGACGGATTAGAATACCATAAATTCCTCACTGCCATTCAGATATAAAAAATAGTTGACTTCCTCGTTGGACCTCTTGGAAGTGACTGGCTGGCGAACATCCTTACGTCGGAGTCTGTCGCTAAGGACCCTGATGTGTGTTTCGACTTTTGCGCCGGAAAGTGAGAGAAATGGGCAGCAATGACTATTTACTATCAGGTGGCTCGTCTGTTCATTTGCCGACATACACAATAAAAAAACTTATTTGGATATTTTTTGTCTTCTTCGGTTTTAGTTTGTCTAGGCAGTTACACACGCTACACAACAAGCTGTACAATTCCAGCAGCAGTATGCTTAGGAACTTTAAAGTATTCCCGCTTGAAGAGTAATATATCCAATGAAATTATGGGACAAATGAGACTAACAACTGAGGTCTTTGTCTTTGTCAAGATGACAAAGGTGTGAAGAGTGATGTAAATGCCACTAGTGCTACTAGCATGGTATAGCACCCATATTTATATTCGCTGACCATCATGCGACAATAAAAAAGATCAAATTATTTGCAAGACAGGATATTATAACGTAAAGAAAAAAAGTAATGGTCGCTATTTATTCCGCACTTACAGTTCTCGTTTTGCCAAATTTTCAGGTCGACGACTTGTTCTTATCCTTGAGTTTGGGCAGTGTCCTTGTCCCGTGTATTGAACCCCTTACTATACTCGGGTTAAACAAAAATGGTCATTATATAAATAAGTATTTACATTTTATGATTGTATGTTTGCTTCTCTGGACGCAAGTGTGGCCGTTAATCGTGAATTCGATTCCGGTCGAGCAATGTTATTGTGACTTTCTATGAAGTTATCGGTAGATATGGGATGAGGTTTTCTAAGTCGTTAGGAGGTTTCTGTTCTGACAACACGTTATACATATCTAGACTATACATACGATATATATATACACACACATACTAGAAAGAAAAAGACGTGGTAGGCAGTCTTTTTGTTTCTAGTCTTGTGTAACTATTGTAGCTTAGACGTAAGACGTAGAGAGTGTAAGTATTTTAGATACAAAAATATTGTAAGTATGTTTGTGAATTCGTAGGCAAACCTTTGTTCCCCAGTGCACAAAGCTGCTTTTAAATAATAATATTTATAGTATATCTATTAAATTTTATTTTACTGAACCTTTTCATATCTATCACGTGTTAATAATCTTGCTAGTTTTTTGTAGCTAAAAAATTACTTTTAACTAAAATTAAAATCACCTTCAGAAACATATAAAATAATGTATTGAAAAAATTTTTTTTCCTATAAACTGTTGTTAACATAACATTATTTTTTTATATTTTTGAAGGCGGTTTTACTTTTTGTAAAAAAAGTTATTATATATATTTTAGCATTTTGAGTGGCGAGTAGAATTTTACTTACCTCGACGACGTTGTCGTTTATTCAGTTGGTAGGTACGTGTTATTATAATTATATGTAAGTATTTATTTTAATATCAGGTTTATAAATAAAGAGTTTTGACGTAACAAACAAACACAAAATACAGCTGGAACCACCTCCTTTTTGAAGTCGGTTAAAAACAAATTTAACTGAACAATTTAATATAATATGACTAGGTACATCATTTATTTATTATGCTAAAACATGTCCTAATTATGATAAATGATGTTGTTACAGCAGTTACAGTTAAATTTTAATAAAAAATACTTGTTTGTACAGTTGGTGAAATAATTAGCATAATATAAATATCTGTAGATTAAATGGTGTCAATGACTGAGTGAGAACAAGTAGGTAGATAATTTGTTACATTGTGAAGCTGCAATGTAACTAACTGGACTGAAATAACGGCTATATTTCTTAGATTAGTGAGACACATAAAATACATAAATTAATTACTTACTAAAAATGATTTCCAATTTTTTTGTGAGTATCTGCCTCAATAGTCAGATAGGCAAACGAGCAGACGGATTACCAGGTAGCCGATTACCGCCGCCCATGGACACCCGCAACACGAGAGGAGTCACAAATACGTTGCCCGCCTTTTAATATATTTTTTACTGGGTGTTTTTGTTTTATGGGATAGAGGCAAATTTCGACCTGGCGATGGCGGGTGGCAATCGCGGTGGATTAGGTAGTTAAAGCGTCTGATGTATTGAACTAGAAGACGCATGTTCGAATCGTGCGTTTGGATTGTTCTTTCAAATAAATATCCTTCTTCTTCTTCTTCCTGCCCTTGTCCGAATCTATTTGGTGTCAGCGCAGCATGTCCTTTTCTTCCATTCACTCCCTTTCATCCCATCATATCGGCCTTAACACTCATCCATCTTTGGTCTCCCCCTACCCCTCTGTCCCTGCACATTCATATTCATCACTCTTTTAGTCACATGCGTTTCATCCCTCTTCATCACATGCCCATACCAAGACAAACGATTCCCTTTCAGCTTTTCTGTCACTGGCGCCACTTTCAGACTTCCTATAATATATCTTATATCTTATTGTGTCCATTCTAGTCATTCCACACATCCACCTTAACATTGAGTAGTAGGTACTATCAGCATTTATATTAATTCTAGTTTCTACGAAATAAGAGCACTACAAATATTAAAAAAACCCAGCCGAAGATCTATGTAAAGTATCAAGACTGTTGGGTTAGTGTAAAAACTGTTGACATGAACTTTAGACAGGATACGAATCGAGTTCGTTCGCAGTGCGCGAATACGACACATATTTGTTACTTAGGTTGAATCGTGTTGATTCTTTTGCATCTCCTAATACTAAGGGGCACTTTTTTTTGCACCAACTTCTTAAATATTAGTATTTCTTTAATAATAAAATATAAATCTAAATTAATAAAATAGTCATTACTAAGTTTGTACAAGTGGCCCATAGTGTTAGTTTACACACCATCACGCTTATATTCCCAAGGGTTACGCAGAGATATACTAATGTAATGTAATATGACACCCACAGTTTATTCTTTTATTAGTTTAGTTTATTAATTTCAATGAAAAAAAATGCTTTCAAATAAATCATTCAACCAGTCACATTTAAGTTGATGTTTTCAACCCTATTTTATATGGTGCGTAGTATTTGTATAAACTCCCTCATTAATCTTGTCCTAACCGTGATTGCTCCCTTAGAGGTTCTGCATTAGAATCCTATGTGGGGCAAAGGGATTTTTCTATAAAATTCTCAGTAGCAGCTTCTAGTTTTTGATTTGGTTTGGTTATAAGCTCGACCTAAATAAATAATGGCGAGCCATATTTTCCTCAACACTAGACTCACCCTAGCTCCTTCGTGACCGAACAAACAGTCAATCTTGTAAAATAGAAGGTATCTACCTAATCATCAATATCAACGAGTGATAGATGCACCTTACAGTTAGAGGCCAGCGTATGCATGCATATAAATCCACGTGGAACGACCTCGCCGATCAAATTACTCTACAAAGCTGATGATGTATGTACTGTGTATGTTATTGCCTGCACAAATACTGAGCATGAAGTTATTGAGCAATCTCAATTTGCGAATGCATTGTGAGAATCGTTGACCTAAATCAATTGTCTTCTAAGCTTAATCGTATTGTAAATTATGTGTGCAAATTTATTTATTGCGAAAGTGCATCTAGTTTTGATTTGCTTCGAAGTTATCAGTGATCGTTACTAGTTAAGCAACTTTATTCAGGCGTTCATTTAGTGAGCTCAATTTATTCTTAGACTAGCTTCTGCCCGCGACTTCGTCCGCGTAGCGTGATGATATATAGCCTATAGCCTTCCTCAATAAATGGGCTTTCTAACACTGAAATAATTTTTCAAATCGGACCAGTAGTTCCTGAGATTAGCTCGTTCAAGTAAACAAACAAACAAACAAACTCTTCAGCTTTATATATTATTAGTATAGATAGATAAAAAGGCTAGTAGTTTAGTTAACAGAGGTAAACAACAAAAACATATTTAATTAAATCGGTTAAAAATTAAGATGTTATAAGCGGGCCTAAAGCTTCATAGAAAATCCAATAACACTCTGTTCGACCTGGGAATCGAACCCAAGATCTTGCTCAGTAATCGCGCTAACGGTCAGTTGATTAACGAGGTGTTAGCTTTTATAGTCTTCTGGAAATCTTTTGCGAAACTAAATTTCTATTGAACTTTTTTATACGCAGTTAACTAGTCTAACTGCGTTATAGCTATCGATTAAATTTCCCAACTACTGCAGTTTTTTTTTAATTCGATTGATTTTTTCTGATTGAGGCAGATATGTGATTGGATACATATCCGTATAGCCGCAGGTAGGTACTGAAGTTAGGATGTTGTGTATCAAAAAAAATACAATACCATATTCATTTTCAACCCATCAACCCATTATATTATACTTTCCCCTTGCTAGGCACGGGTCTCGTCTCCAGATGAGAGGGACTAGGCTATTATAATCACGCTGGCCTAGTTCAGGTTGGCAGACTTCACACGCCGTCGAGAAAATCTCTCAGGCATGCAGGTTTCCCAAAGAGTATAGGTTTCCTCACGATGTTTTCCTTCACCGTTTAACGCGTGATATTTAGCTATTAATAGGTAGATACGCTTACGCACATTACTTACTACAAAAAGTCAGAGATGTGTGCGTTGGATTCGAACTCGAGATCTTTGACTTAAATTGGCAGTCCAATGGTCCAATGTATGCGTGCCGTCAGTTAGGACAGGTCAGCTGCTATGGCTCTTTCTTCAAAAGGCCTGTCCAGATATTGCCCTACATCGTAACACTCGCATAATATCTAATAATATTATTATTGTAAGATCAACTATTACTGTTTGGACTTTAAAAGAGACCATGATTCTCTGAGTTTGTTTTGGTGTTTCTTCTCAGAGGTCGTCAGTTAGGAAATGCCGGCGCCATCTAGTTCAAAAAAATGTAAGACATTGACTTGTAAAAGTGTCTTTAAAAGATCTATTTACAGAAATAAATATCATTTAAGTATCATTTATCATTTGTCATAATCTCAAGGCTATCACGGCACTTACTTGCAATAGGAAATTAATAAAAATTATACATTTTAAGACGATATTACGCGACTCACCATCCTTCGAGCCTTTTCCCCATTATGTTGGGGTCGGCTTCTAGTCTGACCAGATGCGGCTGAATATCAACATTTTATGCGAAGCGACTGCCATCAGACCTTTGTAACCCAATTTCTGGGCAATACCGATATTCGGAGAATAGACCGGCTTCTGACTACCACTAACAATATGTCAAAGATGTTCGTATGACAACCGGGACCGATAGATTTACGTGCGAGGCACGGAGGGGTCTTGATATGTTAAGAATGGTCACCCATCCACACACTGACCGCGGTAAGCGCAGCTTAACCTTGCAGATAATTTGATCAGCTTAGTTATTACTTAGCCGCGAGCCCCTCTTGAGGGATTTTGCGCGACTGTAAGCCACAAACATATCATATCTCAGCCACTAGGCCCATCGTGCGATTGGTTGCATCAATCTGGTAGGTAAATATTTGAAAACGTATAATTAAACAAACAATGAATTGAGGAATTACAGAGATCCTAAATATTTGGCTTCCATTATGATGAATATATTTACTTAACCTAATTACTTTTCCGCTAGGCCGAAATTACCTTGACCGAAATACCGTTTTTATTTTATGCTAATGCTTTTTTTTATAAAAGGTTTCTCCACACCAGAATTTTAGCCTTTATCATGGGTGCGGTCACAAACAAAACACAGATCTGAAACACTTCTTGAAGGAAAATCCAATACTTACTCGACACTGACCCATACAACCCAGAACAACATGTATAACTACCACAGAACAATGTATACAGTATAGCCCTAACAAATATTTTCTCCGGGTATGAGTCTGTGTACACTTAGCCACTAATTTAATTACTCATTAAATTAGTGGCTTAGTGTCGTTTCATCGTAAACAAATTCTCGACTGTACATGTATGAAAAGGAGTAAGTCGCGTAATGCTCGCCCAGTCAGTATGTTACCGTTTTCCTTAATTAAAGATATACAAGATTGTCATTATGCTACAAAAAAAAATATTATCTGTTGATTTTGTACAGTCATGTACAATACAACAACAAACAAAAAAGCAATCATGGCTTTTTCATGGGATATATGGAGAAAACGAATAGACGGATCACCTGATGGTAAGCGGCTACCGCCGCCCATGGACACCTGCAACACCAGAGGAATCGCAAGTGCATTGCCCACCTTTTAAGAGGGTTTGGGCCTCCGGTAACTTCACTCACTCGGCGAAACACAACGAACGCGTTGTTTCACGCAGGTTATCTGTGAGGCCGTAGTATCACTCCGGTCGAGCCGACCCATTCGTACCGAAGCATGGCTCTCCCACGTGAAGTTATGGTTATTTTATGTTTCTGTTCATGTGCCTACATAGTGTAATTCTGTAGATGGCAATATTCGACCAATCATAAGTAACAGGTTATGTAAGTCTTTACAATCATACACATAACTTCCTTGAGTATCTATGAGTATTCGTCATCGTTAGTCGGTCGGCAACTCCTTAGATCTAAAGTGAATACTTACTACGAAGTTAAAATCTATATTATCTACATATATATTAGGTACGCAATGTTATCATTTTGCATATATATGCGACAAAGTGGTGCGATTGTCACAGAGTAGCTTCCGGGCCGAACATCGCACGTTGTAAACACAGCCTTGGATGGATATATCAGCAAGTCTTGATTATAAAGTCCCTACGGTAAATAGCCTGCAAAACTGCATAAGATTATGTGAGATGTTGTAATTTAATTCGCGTTCATAAATTAATGTGGGTCGCGATACTCACGTCACGCGTCGAGAACTGTAAACACGAGTCTGTTAATCGGCCATAATCCACTTTAATGCCTACTTCACACGAACGAGATAGACATCAGCGAAGCACACTTTGAGTTAACTGTTTTGTAAGATATGCACCATGTAATTTTAAATGATTTAAGCTCCGACTGAAGAGAACTCTTTGAGAAGTAGAAGATTTCTTGAAAATGTTCTAAGACTAAAATCTAAAACCATGAACAGTTGCCAGCACATTAGGCTACCACAAACTGTCAGTGTCAACTCAAACACAACTCTAGTAGTGGGCGATTAAATTGAAAATCGATGGAAGAAATTTGCAGATTTGGATACGATGTTACGCTGGCAACCGTACACAGAAAAGAAAAGAACTAAAAACTAAAAATGAATAACCAAGACCTCAAAACCAGGAACCAAGAACTAAAAACCAAGCAGCAACTACTGTCATCAAGAGGAGGCATTTTCCGAAAGGCAATTAATAAAAAAGTGCTTTGTTATATTTATGTTTTTGTTGTTAATCCTAATCTTATCCTAATTCAGTAGGTAGGTACTCCGTCTGCGAGGACTGGTTTGAGGGGAAGTTTTAAGGCGATGAAAGAAAAGAGTACCTACCTGAAAGGATCTAGCCTCCCCTAGATCCTTTCAGGTAGGTACTCTTTTCTTTCTCCTTCCTAAAATCCTTTGTCTAGTCAATAGAGAAACAGCAATACCTAGGTAAAGAAAAAAATCATTTTGTAAAAGAAAACTGACCCCAGACAAGAATTTGTAAAAGGTAGTCAATATCAAAGTTCCAAGAGGCGAAAATCCTGTAGCATAGAAAAAATCCACATAGGTATTATCTTAGTTGGAAGGAAATTGTAATATGTAGCTAAACACTTACCTACCTACGTCTTAGAGGCTACCAACGTCCTCATAATTGGCCACTCATGACTGTACAGTAGGTACCAAATAACTATGATTCCTTCCATAACTATGAATGCATAAATCATACAATTTAGTACCGTAAACACGGTAAACGGGCACAAGGACACCCGTATTTGTAAAATTAAATATATATACTTACGTGTAGGTACTGACTGCTTATTTAACGTTATGTTTCATAACCAATTTTATCTAAGGGCGACAATCGCCTAATAGCAAAGAAAAGGAGCGAGATATAGTTTTTTATGGCATAAGGGGGCAAACGAGCAGACGGTTCGCCTGATGGTCAGAGATGTAACTTATCTAAGATACAAGTATCTGAAATACAGATACAAGATACAAAATACGTATTTTCAGTAAAGTAAAGTAAAGCTTTCGCTTCATGTAAAATGTCAATATTCAGTCACATTTGGTTAGATTTGTTGAAGAACCAATCATAATTAGGAAAAGGTAAGACCAAACAAATATTTTTTCCGCAGGGGATCGTAACAGCGACCTAGCTACAACAACTATGACAAGTAATATTACTTAAAATCTCTATTTAATTATATACACAAACTCGTACAGCACTCTTTGAAGCTTCCATAATTAAAGCAAAGTTGCATGGTGCGCTCTCTCCGAGATAATTAATGCAAAGTGAGCTAATTCTCGTTACTCAGCGCTTCTGTACACAAGATTACTGTGTTAGCATAGTTTAGTGCACGCTGATAAATCTTGCAAGTTAAGCCTTCGTCTTCTTAGATGAAAATGTAATTAGAAACCCTCCTGTTTAGCTCATATTATATTTAAATAAGGATAGGTAGGTTGTCTGTATATATACAATACATACCTAGGTACCAGCAAGCCTTTAATCCCCGAAGGGTTAGGCAGAGGTGTACCTACTTATACCTATACACATATAGCTCGCCGGTATGTTTTAGGTCCATGTAATAGAGGACGAGCCTATTGCCATTACCCCTATCACAAATTCCAAACTCCGATTTACTGCGATTTTCATAGAAAAACCCAATAACACTGTTCGACCTGGGAATTGAACCAAGGACCTCTAGCGTAGCAGTCATACTTGGAACCAATAGACTAATGAGGCATTAAAAGTTGATCAAAATAACGCAAAGTTGAAATTGATTTTTTCTTTCCCTGCCTAAGCACTTAATGAATGCAATGCACAGCAAAATTAATGAAGCACGATATTTCACTTTTTCAATGTCAGCTCATATTTTACGTGGGGGGTGCTAATTGAAAGCCATTAGGATACTTTTGATCCTCTTCATAACTTTGGGAGCACGTAACACATTGATCAACTGGAAAATGTGCAAATATACTGTTAGGGTCATAAAATAAAATATTAAGTATGTTTTTAATCCAATTTTGGGCAACATGGCAAACAGATAGATATTCCATTTAATTTAATTATAGGTATATTACACAGTTATGTAATATGTAGGTATATAGTCTATACCTTTGTAACTAATTTGTCTATTGGTCACAAACATGACTACCTACTGCGATTTTTCTATTATTTCAACAATTCTAAGTAAGAATGTGCCTTGCTATGGCAAAAAAATCGCTCCCATTTTATACATACATAGTGTACATTGGCTATGTCAGCATGTCAAGGCCTTAAGCGGAAGGTTCATGAGGTTATTGTCCCCGAGAAATTAAAGTACTTAATAATGAAAAACTAGAGTGGTTCACAGGCACAGCTATTACGAATAAACACGTTTTTAACACATGACGGAGGCGTTTGGCCACTAAGAGATGATCAATTTTATAAACTAACCTATTGATACACAGGTAAGACTTGTATTTCACTTATACATAACCATTTACATACCTCCTCATGGCCTCATTAGCCTAGTAGCCTTTAGCGCGACTTCTACGCTAGAGGTCCTGGGTTCGATTCCCAGATCGAGCAGTGTTATTGGGTTTTTCTATGAAATTCCCATTAGCAGCTTGAAGTTTGGAATTTGTGCCCTGTTAATGGCAATAGGCTCGCTCTCTATTACATGGGCCCTAAACATACCGGCGAACTGAGAACACCCACAGTTCTCAAGTACACACCAGTAAGGTATATAGGTACCTCAGTAAACCTCTGCTCTCCCTTCGGGTAATACAGGCGTGATGGTATGTTTTTGCTATGTTATAATTTTTTAATGTACTTAGATATTATTGGCCTTCAAATCAGAATGTTAAGCCGCGTACAGATTTGCAAAACGTATCATGCAATGAAACATGAAAGGAGCATTTCATAAGTATGGACGCATTCGCTGTCTCCCCAAAAATATACTTTTGTTAGTGAATTCAGTACCTAAAAATGAGCATGTATGCACATATTCGTTTCTGTAGCTCATCCTGACACACCTGCCCCCTACCCCTGTGCGTAAGCCTCCATTGATCCGTGAAGACAAATAGCAGAATTGCTCGAACATTCTCAAATGTAACACACTATGTAACACTGTCAATGCATCATACAACGTAACTGGTCATAGCGCACATAAGATCTAATTGTTCTGTCATACGCTCGCGTGCGACTACTTTCGCCTCGGTCAATGTTGATGCAACACAATTTGTCCCTGACGTAACAAAACACGTTACAACTTACCGGTTTTAGGCAATTAGCACATAATATAGTGCCATCAGATGGTCAGACAATGTCCTAACGTAGCGTACAGTCGTGATCGAAAAATTAAACGTGAGACGTACATACAGCCGACAAAAGAATTAGGCAGGTATACAGAGACAGCTAGCGACATCTGTGTTTTGACAAAGATTGGTTGGCAACTGCAAAATTTATTCTGATTTTGTATTCAGTATTATTGCATTCAGTTATTATATTCATTTATTGCGTTCCACAAAGTTTTTTTTTGGATGGTAAGTATACATAAAAGTACATTGTGGACCCTGTCGGGCACAGCAATATAGGAGAGAGGAAGTAGGTACTAATTTATGTCAGCCATTTTAGAGATATTATTATTAACTGTTTTAAATCATGGTACTTTAATAAATATTCATTTTTTCTTATTTATTGTATTTATGTAATGTAATGTAGTAATTAAATAAATATATTTTTTTGTATTAATTCTTCTAGACCTATTTTGTTACTTTAGTAAAGGGAAAATTCGACCCGCCCCCACCCGCCAGGTCGAAATTTGCCTTTACATCTTTTCTTTACTACTAATCCTGCTCGGAGTTGAAGTTTTCCTTCACTAAAATAACTTTATAATCTTAGCAAAGAAAATGCAGAAAAAAAAACAAAAAAAACATCTTCTAATAAAAAACACCTGATGAAGATATAGACCATGTCGTGGTATTAAGATTAGGAAGTTAGTCAATATTTTGATAGCGGTGTATTGATAGACATCGAAGGTGCGTCAGACGAGCACTGAAAATAACTAATATAGATATGTAGAAGGCAGCATCTCTGGCAAATGTCTTTCTCACTAAACAAGATTATTTCAGATATAAATAGATTACCTACTTCAATACATTATCCAATGGGCCTCCTTACAAACTACATAATATGTAGGTACGGTGATAGACTTAAAAGAAATAAATATTAGGCATAATATAACATACATACCTTGATACTTTCATGCCTGTATGCCCCGAAGGGATGCGCAGAGGCGTACTAATGTACAACCACAGTTCGCTGGTATGTTTTGGTTCCATATAATAGGGGACGATCCCAAATTCGAACTTCGAGTACTACTTATAACGCTATGCTCGACCTAGAATCGAACCCAGGACCTCCACCGTAGCAGTCGCGCTTGGGACCAATGAGGCAGTTAACTCTAAATGCACAGTAGCTAAGGCTGGGGGCTAAATCTCTAATTTAATTAACTTTACCTTGGAATGTTTCTTTATCCTTCTGCAGTTTCAAATTTCTAAATTTATATTTATTAACCTCTATTTATTTTATTCATACAAACATTCTAGCACAAACTATGTTATCGGTAGATAATTCTAGAATATATCCGTTCGATAAAATGTTCTAGAATTTCGTTTCTCGCATAACCATTTTCGTCGCGACTGTAGTGTACAGAGTGTGAATGAAACAATGTGTGTTTATCTCGTAAACAATAGACGTAGCATTGTGAGCGAAGGTGAGTCTGATTCAACCGTGATAACTTGAAATTTGAGGTTAATCAGTTATATAACAAAATCGCGACATTAAAAAATACTTGGTAATATTTAAGTCGGTTACAGGTGCTCACATTATAGTTATGGTAAAGTTCCACGTTGCTGACATTGAGTAAAATTTTGTATAGAGTAATTTTCTTAGTGATTTCTTGAATATTACAAGTTAATGATGTGTATAATGTTTTTGTTTTTCTTAGGATGACGATGGAGCATGTCGTACTGAAATCCTGATTCTATCTATCCTATTGTTGAAGCCCTAGATATGAAAAAAACATATTTTACGACCCTTTGATTGATGTACTCATTTGTAATAGGAAGCTTAACTTTTCGGTTAACTATGTTTGTGTGTTCAACCCCTAACACATGAAATGCTGCAAACTGTAGGTGTATACCAGTACAGTGGACACCTCTGCCTAACTCTTTAGGGATGTTATATAAGTACCTATTTATCATTAAAATATATTCTACAGATGTACGTAATAATGATTAATTTTATTTGAGTTTGTAGAACGTATACTGGAAAGACAATAATAAGTTACAAGTATATAAATAAATTACCTAATCTAATGTTGAACTTACACCGTATGTGCAAACGCCATTATTAACGTATCTTTGAAAAATGTTGTACCTACGCAAATTTGATTTAAAGACATTCGTTCCCTGTTCAAATATACCTAATTAATCTATTGTACATAAGCAGAATTTTAACAATATGAAGATAATATATGTAAGATTTCAAAACGGGCTGTTTAAAGAAAAACATGACATAAATGTTACGTGTCGTTAATAAAACAGAATTCAGTTGTTAGTATTCAAATTACAAAAACAATTAGCGCTTACGTCTATATAATTTTGTATGTACAACACCTGTTATTTTGGTTTATGTACGAACATTGTGTACGTAATATAGTAGTTGATGTTGTTTGCGGTATTCTAACAAGTAAGACGGTTTATGTAGCTTCTTGAGATGGCTAGTGTTATGCTTGTCAGTAAATTTAAGAAAATGTAATTGATTTTCTACGCACGAAAAAATGAGTTATTATTATTGAGTTTGTATTCGTCTCCAACGAACACATTCGCGTAGTTTTTTAGAGTAAAATTTAAAAAAAACATTGTATGCGGCGACCCTTAAAGATTTAAAAAGGGCATGCAGGGGAGAACGAGACCACGACTCTACGAGCCTAATTGCCTAGACTATGGGCCAAGAAAAGGCAAGCATGACTCCTATTAGTCCGCACATACATTTGGGTCCGTAGGTACATACGCAGTTTGAGCAGTTATATTTTCTTATCATAAAAGTACTTATACCTGCTTGTAATGGCACGTGTTCAGACCTCAGTCGCAATCCAATGTCTAATATTCACGTAAGTATGCGTAAGTTTACGATAAAACGATAAACAGATTATAGTATATTTTTATGGCTCACCAAAAACGAATGCGAATTAGAACTAGACTACATTTTATTCAATTAGAATTCTATATCAGTTCCTTCAGTTAATGTAATGATATGATATAAGGCTGGAAAACAAGTGTTTGTTATGCAAGGTTTATTGAAACAATTCATAAATCTCATTCATTCAATTACGTTTGACATCTTTCTGGCTACGATGATCTAACCGGTTCAGTTTCGTAAGCATTTATTTTATTTGATATTGTAAAGCAAATTGGTTCTTACAAGCAATGCTAATCAAAATAAGTGCATATAAATAAATCTTGTAATAATAATAAACTTTTTGGAATAATTCACCAGGGTGAATTTTAAAATGTCCATGTTCGTTGATCGATTCAAGGCAGACCATGGAAAATCCTCTTCACCACAAAGCGGAGAACTGCACTTTTCTTCCCTTCCTTACCGTGATCCCCAGAATAATGACTAGTGCAGTCAAGATTAAAAACAGTATAGTCAGTCAGGGCTAGAAACTAATATAATAAAAACTCATCTTTCTTTCTGTCCTTGTCCTTATTTATTTGGGGACGACACAGCATATCCTTTTCCTCCATTGTCAGCCGTCACCTCATCATTTACTTTCTTTCATATCCAATAACTCTTTAACACAACCCATCCATCTTTTCTCTGGTCTCCCTCTACCTCATGTCCATGTTCATCACTCTTTATGTTACATGCGTTTCATTCCTCCTCATCACATGCCCATACGAAGACGTCAACCCTTTTAGACATCCTCTAATATACACAGTAAAGACTGGAGACAGTAAAGTCAGTAATTGAGACAGTACAGTCAAGACGAGAGTGACCAAAAACGTAATACCAAACAATATTTTATCTAATTCTGTTACTATTCGGATTGTGATACCGTTAATCTAGGTTTCTACCATCCCATTTCGTCTACTACTACTCTGAAACTAAACGACCGGAAAGTCGTTCCAAACTTGGTAAAGTTATCAAGAATTGCATTCGTTTACATTTATTTCCAGTGAAGTATTTTGGACGAAATGGTAGAGCAGGAGCCTAGATTAACGGTATCGGAATCCGAATAATAACACACTTTGAATCAATTGTGTTTGAATTATGATTTATTTTAGTATTACGCTTGTATTGGGAATTTGGTCCACCGAACTATTAGGCTCAGTGACTAGTATTGTTAAAAGTAGATACAAGTACAATCAAAACTAGAGACGAGTATAGTCAAGACTAGTTAAACGTATTTAAGTCAGTAGCGAAAAGAAAAGGTTACTCCAATTACGTATCTGTCTGAGGTAAGAGTTGCTGTTAATATCAAATATGAAAGAAGGCACGACAATGCGCCGCCGCTCACTATTACAAAACATTTAGAGCTGTTCTTTCCTTCATGTGGAGTTGCAAGTGCTGTTGAAACGTATCTCATCATCCATTGCTGTTGTCACAGAAATGAAGCAGTAATTAGTTAATTGGTTAGAGATGTGCTAATGTAGTGTAATTTGAGTATTGTTATTGTTCTCGTAGATTTAGTTAGAATACAGATTTGGTACATTGTAGAGTATTGTTAGTTACCTATTATGATGAATTCATTTTGCATAACACACAGTAAAATGTCTGTTTTTAGAAAAAAAACTATGTTTATACATATTTTGAGGAGTAAATCTTTAAAACTGATAATAAAATTTTATACGACTACCTATGTACTATACTCTAAAATCGAAAGACACCAGTACCTATACCTCTGTGGAACCTTTCGAGATAATGAGGATTACTGCATGCTATTTTTTTAATAATCTCCGTTGCTACGAAGTCATTAAAGGTTGCATCGCAGCGAGACGCAATTCGGTAACGTTACGGTACATGCAAATACATGCAAGATGAATTTCAATTAAACTGTAGGTAATCTAAGTAGATTACAATTTGATTGAAATTCAACATACATCCGGCATAAAAAGTTTTATAGACATTTATAGCCTTAGATGAAATCTTATCATTCACAGACAATCTTTCGTTGTAGATGCTCTTATTTAGCTTTAACACAAATACTTTTTCATTTCCGTAAAGAACAAAATCACTATTTTTTGCAGAAACAAACAAATTATATTATTAGAATACTTCTTAAAGATCCTCTCAGATGGATGAGAGATGTAGTGTATTTGAGAATTTGTGTTTGTAAATGCACCCATGATACCGGAGGAAACCCTAGTGTGTGGCAAGTTCTTTTTTAAATGCTTGATCTCAGCTGATCGGGTTTTTCTGTCAGAAAATTCTGAGCAGCAGCACGTAATTTCGATTTGGCGCGTAAACGGCCCACCTTCTGATATAGGTAGGGTCGGTACTAAATGCACAAATGCACTCTTGTCAAATCTTTCTTGTTTAAACCCAGATTTTACCATAGCGTAACCTAACCATCACGTAATCCAAACCTCAGCATAGACCTTATGATGGTATAGTAAATATATAGAGAAGAAAACACCGCAATGTAAAAACTTTTTTTTTGTAATCTTTATAGGTTAACACTTGTTCGCCAGGTCGCCTGATGTTAAGCGACACTGCGACCTACGATGGAGCGCGCTTGCCTAGAGGAAACCGATTCACTCGTGATTTAAAGACACCCAGATAATATCTATCGGGGAAGACCCACTCGGGAAGCGCATTCCACATTTCGGCGGTATGCATAATCAATGTGGACTTAAAGCGTTATAGACATAACCTAAAAAACTAAACCAAGTACCGTACTATTTGCGGTGTTATAATGACATAGTCGTATTGGGGTTAACCCTAGTATGTTACACTTTTTCCGGCCTCACATATTTTTTTTCCTCGTTGACAGGTTCGTTGCCTTCGGCGTCTAACTGGACAGTTTTTTTGCTTACATTTCGGTGATTTCGGTGCCTCTGGGCGCGACGCCATAATTTTAGAGGTCAAGACTAAGATAAATTGAATCATTTGATTTTGAATACAGACAGCAAACAGTGCAAAATTATTATTTTAGATTGAATTTTAAGAATGAAATGTTGAGTAGAATCTATGAATGGGACGCCCGGTCTAGTTATTGGTAGGTAAACCAATTAAGTTTTTTGTTACACTAAGTAAAAGTTAAAAAAAGATCAGTAATCGTAAGATAAAATCATAAATACTCATTAGACTAGTGGTCCTGAGCGCGACTGCTACGCTAGATGTCCTTTGCTCGACCTGGGTTCGATTCCCAGGTCGAGCAGTGTTAATGAGTTTTTCTATGAAATTCTCAGTAGCAGCTCGGAGTTTGGGATTTGTGCCCGGTTAATGGCAATAGGCTCGCTCCCTATTACATGGGACCTAAACATACCAGCGGAATGTGGGTGTACGGCTCTCTCTACTACGGCTCTGCCTAACCCTTCGGGGAAACAGGCTTAATGGTATATAAATCATAAATGGCTTTATTAAATGCTATGCATAAGTGTAACTCGATTTTTAGTAGTAGGTAGGTCACTTACGTACCTACCTATATGTTACCTACCTATCATCTTCTTCTTCTCTACTATTATAAAAAAGCTGTGTCTGTACATTAAAGATAATTAAAAAAAAACAAGTTGTTTAGGGTATACTTATAAACGTCTCCGAACCCAAAAATGAGATTTTTGAAATTCTTGTCTGTTTGTTACGGGTGGCGCAAAAACATTACATTGTTATCACTGTTAGAAAATATGTGCTCCAACTTAAAAACTTGTAAGTATATCTACTTCTTATCTCAAATAATTAAACGGAGCTTGACCCCTCTAATGTTAGAGAGGTATCTAAGAGATCATCATTGATCATTGTTGGTTATTGAGCTTCAAGTGAGCGAAGCTTCGGGCAGAAGCTAATAGGTACCTTATATATAAGGTATATCTCAATAGTTCAGTTTCATCATCCGATTTCTCAAGCTGAAATAAGTGGTTGTCCTGGGGAGCTAAAAGAGCCGCGATTGATGAATAAGTATGCATAGATTATTCGATGATTTGCGTAGAAAACTTAAGAATTTTTAAATTTGGTCTCAATGCTAAAATGGCCATATTTAGCAATCCCTCTTAATCAATTTATATTTAGAACCCGTAGTAATTCCTTTTTTTTAATATTCCAATTTTTTTTAATATGAATCATAATATTACGATTCAATAAAGGTTGCTAACTTAAACATCGCTGATCTATAAATGCACTGGATGCAGTAAGACAACGTTATATAAGTATAACGATCTTTACAAGGTGGATTGGGTACTTTAGGAATTTTATGACAAAAACCTTACTGAGCGAGGTTTATGTTAAGTTTGTTGAATTATCAAAAGATCCAGCTATTGATTAATATTTGAAATATTTTTTTAAGATCAATTAATTAAAGATCGATCCAATTTCATCACAAAATGTAAGGTCATCAAAGTGCGCTGTTTCTTTGGATTACATAAACTACATTCTCTTCAACATATCTAGTTACAACGTAATCTTTGAAATATATTTCCAGTCGTGAAGATGCATTTGGATAAATTAGAACAGTACATATTATTTCGTAATACCTAGTAGGTAGGTAGTAGGTAGGTAGTCCTGAGTGGACTTCATTTCTGCCATGTCATCGCATTTCTAGACAATATTACATCTATTATTCTATTAGATATAATAATAATAATACAGTAGTGGGACAAAGACTATTTGTGACCCTTTTGAGATTTAATGACAGTATTACAGATAATCAATTGTTCTCTAAAGTTACCTAGAAAGTTTGTGACATAAAATACCTCGGATTCTTTTTTGCTAAAGCGTACGATAGGATGCTATTCCTTAGAAAATTATAGCCATAGACAAAAGCCAAAAGAAAACATTTTTTCTCTAAAGTTCATTATCTGCATACGGAACCCTGGAACCTCAAATAGAGCACGATTTGTCAATTCATGCATAGTTTTCAGTACACTAATGCTAACGACATTGTTTTCCTTGCAGATTACATTCAAATATTAGCAAATCGACACGACGCGATGAGGCGTTTAACTGGCCCACTTGCACCAACTTATTAAATACTTATATTTAAATTGTATTTAAACACAAATATACTATGAAAAATTGTGTTTCAATGCAATTTAAACGTATTTAAAAAGTTGGTGCAAGTGGGCCTTAATAATCATAGTATTTTTTTTTATCTTTAAATGGAATACCTATGGTCTGTTTTTAACAAGAAATAAATTAAGATCGTTTTTTCGGCATACACAAATTCAATATTACTTACATTTAAAATTTAATCCAGTTCACTATTCATTTCATTATTTTCTGAAACTTATGATTTAAGTTTTAAGGTTCAATGATTTTCTGTATCGCTTTGAGAAAGGTACCAGAAAGTCGTTTGTTTCTCGTTTTTCTTGCCATCACTGGAGCGATGCTGTGCTACCTGATCTTATTCCATATTTTTAAATTTAATTATTTTTAAATACGTTTAAATTGCATTTAAACACAATTTTAAATAGTAAATTTCCTAAGTTGGTGCAAGTGGGCCTAAATATGTGGGATTAAATCCCACATTAAATCTTTAACACTTTCTCGCTAACTTCCAAATCACTTGTACTTGCACTGCTTGCTCCGTCGAGATAATATATTGTTACACAAAGGTCACCAAACTAAGAATACTACAAATGAAACACTATAACTATTCTTATATAGTTACCAACGACGGTCAGAAATCTTCACCTTCCAAAGCAATACTTAGGTACATTAGATTCCCACGGGAAATCAGAGCGAACGCCGCGTAGAAATACAGATATTAAAAGGACAGCTTAGTGGACTAGTAAGTACATTTATAGACTATAGACTATATTACAGATTGAAGTAAATTAACCACATCAGTCAATAGCTGTATTCCCTGGGATGTAAGATTAAAAGTAATAACAAAATCGTCTTAGACTACTTGTTATTCATAGGTATAAACCGCTCTGTCTAGTGTCATACGTCCAACTGACAAAGAAAGAAAATCAGGATCAAAAAGTTTGATGATGATGACTTTTAGATACAGGCAAGGGACCATTTTGTGTAGTGAATAGTTTTTGTGTGGTTTTGGACTTTTAGGTTATCTTGCACCAACTTCTTAATTATAAGTATTTAAATTGTATTTAAACACGATTTTTCACAGAAATTTTGTGTTTAAATACAATTTAAACACATTTAAGAAGTTGGTGCAAGTGGCGCTTAGTGTTCGACCACACATGTGGATATCGACATCTGGTACGAAGTAAACATGAACTTTCTGATTTCTGACTTTCTTCCTTTCTGAATTTCTTTCGGATCCTTTATAAATAATAAATTTTTACAATGCCACCTGTGAGGATTATCATACAAAAACCACCTATCATTAATGCGATCATAATTTGTCCCAGTTATAGTACAGAAGCAGACTTGGGGCAAAAGCTTAACTTGAGGTTTTCTAAGTTACTAAGTACTCCTGTCCCATCACCCATGTCACTCACGTAAATCTCAGACAAGATCAGCGGTAAAGGAAAAAAAACTCCTTATTAAATAAATATTATTTGAATAGAAAAGAATAGCCTTTAATGGACACTATAACGAGAAGCAAAATAAAAGAATTCATAATGTAATAAAAAAAATGATAAATAACATACTCTAAAATCAATTAATAAAAAATAATAAATAAGAGTTGATAAATAATATACTCTAGAATCAATTCATTTAAAACCCATCGCGACTTGTCAGTAATTTTGTAGATAATTAAGAATCATATTTTGATCAATCAAAAGAGGCTCTTTATTAGCCCAGATAATTATGAATATTGTATGTTTTATAGTTTCTGAAATTTCATGATTATTTACTAAGTGAGTGGTACGGTATAATGCTTTTTATATCTAAATGAGAAGAAGATTACACACAATTATCACACTATTAATCTATTAGAACTGCGTATGCCCATTAATCGTGCATGACGCCATTACAAATCGTGCCGAGATAAGCTGCACGAATTCCTACATAAATAATATTTGTAAAGCTGTCGCTGTATTCTCAAATTTTTTTTTCTAACTCCGTATTCATTTTTGATTCTTATTATTCTTTTGAAAAATTAAGGAAGTATTTAACAATGAGGAAACCTTTTGTGAAGTGATGAGGAACAAAAGTGTTTAATAGGTGTAAAATCAGAAGCTTCGTATTGAATAGATTCAATGTTGTAGGTCCCTAAGTTTTCATTTTCTTGTGTGCCATGCACGACCGACAATACTAGTTTATCTTGTTAATTGGGTACTTAATTAAGTAATTCACGTGACTAGAAGGTTTCGGTTTTGTTTCTTTCTCATAAAACGAGTTACTATATAATTTATATGGCGCACCAGATTCTTGACGTCACAGCTCCCTAATACGTGGTCTGGCATACATTTTAAATGATTATTAGAACTTCTTTATTTTTGAACTTGTTTTAGTTGATTGGCTTTATTTATGGTAAACATTTTACCAACATAAATAGTAATCAGTTTACTAGCCTATTACATGTACGTATACATGTACTTTTACATACATCAGTTTCTTCTTCCCAGCGAAAACATTAGGAAGCGGTGAAGGGCGGGCGTTTTGGGGGCTGTCTATATTGTAAAATGACGTTCAAAAAGTACTACCTAGTAGTCTATATTGAATAAATGATTTTGACTTTGACTTTGACTCTGGCTGGTCATTCTAAATAAAAAAAGTTAATAGCCAACGTTATCCAAAAAGTTATCCTTAGGTGGTAAGGTATACGTACTCTACTTTAAGTAAGAAAGATGCTTGTAAGAAAGTAGTGCCTGCCCGGCATTTAAAAAATACCTATATAAATTAGCCAAATAGCCATCCCGTAAAAACAGACAAGAATTAGAATTAAAAAAACCACATTTTTGGATTCGGTGACATAACATAACATACCATCACGCTTGTATTCCCCGAAGGGTTAGGCAGAGGCGTACTAATGTACACCCACAGTTCGCCGGTATGTTTAGGTCCCATGTAATAGGGGGCGAGCCTATTGCCATTAACCGGGCACAAATTCCTAACTCCGAGCTGCTACTGGGATTTTCATAGAAAAACTCAATAACACTTTGCTGGACCTGGGAATCGAACCCAGGATCTAGCGTAGCAGTCGCGCTCAGGACCACTTGGCTAATGAGGCAGTTGGATTCGGTGACGTTTATACATAACTTGTTATTTTCTTTTAATATCTTCAATGTGCAGACACAGCGTTTTTTATGAATTTATAATAGTAGAGATTTGGTCGAATACAGTAATAAATCAGATGGAGGAGACAATTTTAATAATGGCCATCCCTGTATCGACGCCTGCAAACTTGCAACAAGAACATTTATTTTGACACACCTACCTAATATCTCCATAGAAATATGCCTACCATTTAATCCTGGGTAATAATAATAATTATAATGCAAAGAATTCTGAACATTACCCACAGTACTAGTATTCTATTATCTGTGCCTACAGTAACGATAAGTGGATAAGTTCCTACAGTCGCAGTAAAACCAACACTAACTAAAACGTACGGTCATAACAGCCTATTACTTACATAAATAAGTATAAAATATCATATTACATTCTACATTTTGCCGCGAGCAAGGATGTTCTATGTGCGCTAATGACTGCGTGTGCGCATAAACAATCTTTTAACTATTCATAAATATTGATGTTGTATAATAAGTTCACTTTACTGGAAAATTAAGATGACTCACGAAAAAATGCACATCATCTACTTATAGCGTCATTTTTAATAGACTAGTATGTATCCCGAGGAGGCGGCTCGTAAAAGTATCTTATTGAAGTTATATCAAATAAGCAATCTTGCAAAATTTCACATTGCTATTGAATAATGAGTATCTAGTAATGGGTGCTATTTATTATTACTATATATATTAATTCTCAGGTCGAGGAAAGAGTTTTTAGGTTTTTCTATGAAATTCTCAGTGGCTTGCCCAAATAAGAACAAACATACCGGCGACCTGTGGTCACGAGTGCCATCTGCGTACCTACCCTTATCGCCTTACCTAAATCAGTGCTACCCAAAGTGGTCTATATCGACCCCCAGGGGTCGAAGACGACCTACAAGGGGTCTATGCCAGCGGGAATAAAAGTTAGGGTCCATGAGATCTAAATGCGTTTGGTAAAATAAATATGAAAGAAAATATTAAAAATATGGCAAGTGGTCGACAATATAAAAAAGTTCGGAAATGTCTGCCCTAAATAATATAATTATGTAAGTGTAATAAGAACGAAGATTAAGAGTTTCAGGCATCGTAAGAGCATTCTTCACACACGATCCCTAGGGAACATGCCCATAATAACGTATTATTTCGCTAGTCCCTACGCTTGCTACGGATTGATTGCAAAAAAAATGTTATTATTAAAGACACTGCTACGTGATTCAGTTGATATCATAAGTTCCCATAATTACACTAAATATTAAAGTGTGTGTGTGTGAGATGAGAGAGTGGCACTGTATCGCGGTTTCGTTTATAAACACAACTTCTGACAAGGACACAGACAGAAAACCTCTTGCTATAGGCTATAGATACAATTTTTTTTTGCGGGAAACAAACCAATCATTCAGCCTGGACTGGACCAATCGTGCCATTAAATATGTTTATATAATTATGTAGTTTATGAATCATAAAGCAAGCCAATTATCTCAGTATTCCATTCATTCGTGCATCCATAGAATTTATAAAGGAAGTAGAAAAAAATATACAAATTGACTTCTATACATGTTTGTTGGAATAATTGAAGTCTGCAGAAGTCGTGACCGAGCCTCACAGCCTTGTATGACGTCACTAGGTCGTGTGTTATCAAATATCCTTGCGATGATACCATGATGATCTCACACGGATCACGGTTATCACGGCCTATTCATTCGGTTATTTTCGTAACTAATCGTGTAAGTCCGTAACTGAATAACATGTAGACATGGAGATTAGTTGCGGAGTATTTTTTTCTATGAATATGCGTATTTTATCGACAGTATGTGTCGGTAACTTTTATGGATGATTGCTATTTGTTTGTTGTTTGAAATAGAGTTGAAACAAATACCAGTGGTAGTAGTTGTTGGTATTAGAACGGAATAAATCCAAAAAATGCAGATTTGGAACCTTTTGATTGTACACTGATGTGTTATAATGTTGTGATTTTAGGAAAGGGATCGCGTTAGACAGTGTCAATTGTAAAAAAATCACAATAACACTTCATGGTACGGCCAACTAGAAAGCTTTTCTCCACTCTAAAACTACACCAACTCCAATTCGTTCGCTTCAACTTACCTACCTACTTGCTAAAAGTAGGTACGGTTTAATTTACTAGATCTTAGTCATCTAGAATATTATTTCATACATAGGTACATAACTACCGACTTACCATTCCTCTTCTTTTACATAAACTGTAAATTAGTAGAAATACCAGATCTCGCGCGTAAATAATAATTTGATTTCCCAAAAAAAACTGTTCTCCAAAATCATCAAGGTTCGGCCTAAATTCAAATGTATTAATACACTTACACGGTGTTTATAGAGGATAAGACAATGTAAAGTGTGCATTAGATTACCTGGCGTGTACGGTTTTCAATTAGAGCTGACACCTATTTTTATTTTTTGTAGTAACTGGCTGATTTTTCTAACACAATACATAATAGTGAAACGACACATGATGTATCCTAGCCACCTTATTCATAAAAATATAAAACGTGTCATATACTTTTTATAGTTATAAATCTTTTGTCTTGTTTTCTCTGTCACAGAATACCACGCGTCAAAACAAGACAAAACAAACACTGCTCATAGCTGAGGAGTTTTATATTTTTGTGATTAAGGTTTGTAAGATTGTTTGAAGATATCTGATCAGACAGTATCAGATCTTTGATCTAGATATTATATTATCTACCTATGGTGTTAATTAGTTAAATTATCAGGGTTTTTCTATGAAATTCTCAGTAGCAGTTCGGAGTTTGGAAATTGTGCCCGGTTAATGGCAATAGGCTCGCCCCCTATTAAATAGGACCTAAACATACCGAACTGTGGGTGTACCTTAGTACACCTCTACCTAACTCTTTGGGGAATACAGGCGTGATGGTATATATGTATGTATTATCAAGGTCTAAGCGTCTCTTGGAGTTTTGTCCTTTTTGACTGAAGGACGGAATTTCTTAATTAGACAGGTTTTAAAGGTTCGAACCTTGCCCGCAGTAAATTTTTTCCTTCACTAAAATATCTTTATAATCTTAGCATGGAAAATGCAAAACCAAAATACAAAAGGATAGTTATTAAGTAAGGTGGTAAAGTAACTTGCTTTTCAATAGATGCCACTGACGTTCCCTCAAAGACGTGAAATCAGAATCTGAAGTGTGAAGGCAAATTTCGACCTCGCGGTCATTGTCATTGCGTCATTGCATCTGGTATATATAACCAGAAGACGCAGGTAAGAATCCTGCCCGCAGTCTATTCTTTTACAGATAGAAAGCTACACTATATATACCTATATTATGATATCGGTTTGGTATCCATTCTATTTTCTATTATATTTATAATTCGGGGACGCCGGCAGGCACCAGGGGCCCAAGTCTGCTATTTCAGTTGTATCAAAATGGTCGTTCAATGGCACTAAATGACATAAGAATTGGCAGATTTCGTAGACAAAACTGACAAAAATCATCAATTCTGAAGCCATTGAGTAACGATTTTGACACGACAAAATAGCAGACTTGGGGCCCAGACGGGCGATCAGTCCTCATGTTGGGATTATTTCGCCCAGTTCCCCATTTTTGGGGGATCCCGTCATGGGTTACTGGCGCTCGGCGTCGCAAATCTTCCCGTAGCCTTGCAGAAGCCTACCAGTAGTCCGATGGAGAGTTCTGCTAACTGTTCTTCATTTATCTCATCGGTTCCTAGTATTTCCCATCTAAGTAGCGCATACCTGGTATTGGTATCCATTGTACCTAGTTGAGGTAATAGGACAAAAGTGACAGGGACCGGAAGCGTTGGAGCTGGTAAACTAAAAAAACAAAACACCGTAATTGCAAAATTACGATAGAAATACATGGATTGGTGGCCTTTTGGCTTTTGGCCTTCAAAAGACCTTTCCCTGTCGTGATATAAACCATGCCGAATCCACAAGACCTCGTCACGGTGTTTACTTTATTCATCAATGCACTTCCTCGTATTGGTTCGCTCGTGACCTTTCAATTATTCCAATGGTGCTTCCTATCCTAATACAAAACTAGTTAACCATTATTATTTGGTTATCTAACCGTAATCAACAGTATTGTTATAGATAGGATTACATCACATCGGTATATATTATTTTCAGTCCAAATATATACGTAAATTACTGCTTCATTACTTTAACCGTCATAAAGCCATCTCTTAAACTTTTTATTTATATCACGACAGACGACGCCATCTGTCGTCGTATTTATTATCAAATACATAAGTAAGAAGTCATGTATTCTCTCAATAATGAACGTATGTCATTTATCTAGATCAGTCTTGCATTGTGAACGTGCAGTGATCCATCATGGAAGTAGCTAAGCACTAGTAAAAAATATAATTTGTATGAATTTATTTTGGGTTAAGTTTTAACTCATGAAGCTTTATTCCTATTGATTTAGCCTTACTATCTCCGCGTCGAATGATTTGCGATGCTGCTACTTAAACATAGTCTCACCCTTAATTGGACAAACGCCTGCGTTCCGGTTACCTGCATAATGAAAACTAATTGAAGTAATCACCGCACCCACCGCGATAAATCGGTGATTATAGCCCGCGACGTGATTAGAAAAATGGAACAGTTTCACTTGCAAGTGCGACCATCTCTTGAAACTGGATCCGGGTAATTATGCTCTTGCGCACTTAAACGTCGATGAAGAAAACCATTGTTGAATGCTAAGAACGTGATTTTATATACTTTTTTTTTTCATACATACATAGGATTACATGGAGGAGTCGACGAAATGAGATTAAACGAAACCACAACCTGGTGGCGGTAATAGTCTTAAAAGTATTAAAAAATAGTAAAATATTATAATCAAAGAAAATAAAATAATTATCCATCCAAAAAACTGCCTCATTAGCCTAGTGATCCTGAGCGCGACTGTTACGCTAGAGGTCCTGGGTTCGATGCCCAGGTCGAGCAAAGTGTTATTGAGTTTTTCTATGAAATTCTCAAGAGCAGGTCGGAGTTTAAAAAATAAATAAAAAAGTACGCCTCTGCTTAACCCTTCGGGGAATATGTAGGCGTGATGGTTATGTCCACAATAAAATTATGTGTAGGTAATTATTTCTAGTTTCACCGCATTTTCATTTCTACTTATAATTAGATTTCTAAAATAATTATGAAGTTCGAAATGTCACCTCACTGAAGTGATAAAAATAACGTAACTATTTACATACTTACCAACTGTGATTAATAGCATATTAGCAATTCTTTCACCCACTAGTGATATAAATCAACTTAGTATGTAAGCCATTTAAATGCTAACGTGACACCTGGTAATCTAGTCTATGAATATTTATCACATGTTTACTAGTCCTTAAAATATAACCGTTGATTATCACCGTAAATTTATAAATCATCACTATCACTACATAGTATAAAATAAAGTCGCTTCCCGCTGTCTGTCCCTATGTATGCTTAGATCTTTAAAACTACGCAACAGATTTTGATGCGGTTTTTTTAACAGATAGAGTGATTCAAGAGGAAGATTTTAAGCTATTTAACATAATCCTATGACTCGTAGGAACGGGGCAGCGTGGGTGAAGCCGCCGGCGGGTCGCTAGTTGTATGATCATAGTATTTCTTTTTGTGTTATTTATTGAGGTCTATAAACGTCTCAACCTGTCCCAAGTGTCATGCTAGGCGCCTCCTCGCTAGAATTACGCGTGATAATATCAGTAACAAGTTGCCTGCCTTGGGTTAGAAATACAATTATGTGTATACCACGTGGGTAGTCGAGCGAGAAATGGTAGACGCCACTATAACTCAGCACCATGGAACAGGGAGATTATATTCCTTATATGGAGTCGTCGGAAAATACATACCATAAATTGCGAATATCTAGTTTTGTTTGCTGATTGAGGCTCTTTGGGTTCATGTCGTTCTTATCACATGAATATTTTATTACCTGCTGTGCGAACGCGGTGACAATCATGTATATCCTTTCAGAAACATGATGGACTAAGTCATGTTGTATGCAAAACGTATTTTAGCGTTCAAACTTAGAATTTGTACGCAAAATTCATCCATTATTTCTCATTCATTCACTGTGATAGCCACGCTTAAGCGAGACGGCTAGATCCTATGATTAATTTTACAGGAAAAATATTATCTACACGTGCCAACACAGATCTAATACCCACTAAATGAGAATATCTTTAAACTCGCCGTTGCCCGCGACTTCATCTGCGTGGACTTAATTCTTTATTGGGTATTTGGTATTTTCAGAAACAATTACTTACACACATTATTTCTTTTTTGCTGGTCAAGTTCTTAAATAAATTTTAAATAAATAAAATAAATAAACAAATAAATCAGGGATAATGTCGGCTTCTAATGGTAAAATAACCTAATATTAACATAAATATAACTATGTATAGATGAACACGCGGAGTAAGTCGAAAATAATTGAGCAGTTCCGCATTCTATCGCTATAGATACCTACTCTGTACGTAATTGAGATGAAGAGCAAGGCAGCTCCAGCGCGAGTAAGATGACGTACTTCGTAACAACAATAATGATATTACAAAAGAGAATTGGGATATGTTAAACATTACTCTGACTTCTTTTTTAGCGTCATCTGGTCATTATAGAATGGCGGAAGGTAAACTGCAGCAGCTCGCAGCAAACTGGTCTCTTTCTTATAAACATAACATACCATCACGCCTGTTTTCCCCGAAGAGTTAGGCAGAGGCGTACTAATATGTACACCCACAGTTCGCCGGTATGTTTAGGTCCCATGTAATAGGGTGCGAGCCTATTGCCATTAACCGGGCACAAATTCCAAACTCCGAGCTGTTACTGGGAATATAGAAAAACCCAATAACACTTTGCTTGACCTGGGAATAGAACCCAGGACCTCAAGCGTAGCAGTCGCGCTCAGGACCACTAGGCTAATGAGGCAGTTTCTTTCTTATAAATATAATTCAAAAATGATAATAAAAAAAATATAGGTACCTTCTTATATTATTTTGTATCTTCTATTCTTTTCTTTTATATTAAAGACCTTCGCAACCCAATTTCTAAGTAAGACCAATGTCCCTAGACTATATTATAATCTAAGCAATTTCCTAAAGATAGATCGGTTAGCAGGCTTTTTGGGCTTCTGACTAACATTAGCGATTGTCCTAAGTCTTCGTTTGATAATAGGGATCGACGCGCTGTACGAGATACGGAGGAGTTTCGATTTGGTAATAATGGTCACCCGTCAACACACTGATAGCGGCAAGCACAGCTTAACCTTGTCGATCAATTGATCGGTGTAGTCATTACTTAACTACTACTTAACTTTTTGCAGAAAGTAAAAAAGGCCTTGCCAGTCACAAAATATTTTTAGCTCCTACTTCAATAATAACATTAATTGTGCCTATTGCTTTTTGTTTTTGATTATTTTTTATAAGCAGTAGACTAGCAATCATGAATACTTTTTGTACGTACTTGCTAACTTTAAGTGCAAAGATCTACCAAGGTGATGTCAAGTATAGGTAGTGTTTACTGTCATTTGACCTTTGCTATTACCAGCAAATGTCACAGCTGTTTGGGAACTGTCTTTCCGATGCTATTACATAACACATTTTGTAATATGGAAGAAGCTCAATAACCGCAAAGAAGTGTTAAACAATACCTACATTGTTTTGTAAGAGTTTTGTTTCTGAAAATTGGCCAGTAATATAAACAAACTGGTAACAGTAAATGCATGTAATGAATCGCGTTATTGCCAATAGGTCAAGTACAAAGAGTACTTTAACTTTTTTACCTACAATAGAGTAGAAAACGGGTGGCCTCTTATATGTATATTATAATTTATATAACTATTGCGTCGTTTCCTCTACAATATCTCCAAAACTTCAATTTCTGCGATCCTGTTTCTCCTCATGTTTCTCCTCAGTAGCAGAAACTGGTGATAGCACTTATAAAAGGAAATACTTATTAATAATAATATAATTTTAATGTATAACCACAACAACATACGACGTTATTTCTTCGCACGCAACTATCAATTATAGCATTGTTTCGTTTACACTTGTTTACACATGTTTACGGAACTTGCTTGCATACAAACATTGTAAGAGGCATCACTAACAGCCTATATAGGAGTAGTCTCGGTAGCATTTAGCTTCATAAATACTATTTTGGAATAACCAGCTGATTCGTCTACAGCCATCTGTATTAATATCTATTATTATAATAACTAATGATGGCACGTTCTTAGTGGTCATAGTTAATGATATTTTATAGCACTATTGCTGCTATTCCCGTCAATAAAATGAAAAGTAAAATTAATAGATTGGAATCTCTAGGACTCTTGATCTTTCCAATAAAGGTACCTATTTCAAAAATCTAATTTACTTAAGGCACGACGAAACACGGCACAACTGACAGCTGAAGCAGCAGTCGCAGTTAGTCAAAACTTGAGAAAAGATAATAATCATAAACATAATATAGCGCGACCTAATATTTATAGATTAGCAAAGGAAAAAATCTCAAAGAAAGATTTTGTTTTGCTTAGCGCAGAAATTTAGGTAGGATCACTGATAGCTCTTCATCAAAACTTGCCATTTTATGAGGATGTTACTGCTACTCTCTTGATAGAATTTTAAATATGAGCTCTATAAATAGCCCGGCTGTCATTGCACATCTATGAAAATAACTTTCAGATTCAGTTGACATAACGTAGCGTGAAGGTCGCATCTAATTTAAAACTTTAAAATGAGAAATAGGACAAAACCGTGCAAAATACAAAAGGTTTTATAAATATTATTACTGCTTATTATAACAGCATTACTTTAACTAAGAACTATCATGTTATCGGTTTGCCAATAATATAATGTGGTGTAGCCAATATTACTGGTACACATAGGTTCAGCAGGAAGCTCGCCTCAGTTGCGGTCACAGAATATCTAATACCATATAGGTAAGTACGTAACTGTTGGCATCTGGTATCAATTCTCATCGTATTGCAAGCGATACACAATGGATACTATTGTCATACACAATTGGGAGATACTGCAAATTTGTCTCGATTTTTTATGGGATACGGCAAACGAGCAGACGGATCATCTGATGGTAAGCGATTACCGCCGCCCATGGACAACTGTGTCACCAGAGGAGCCGCAAGGGCATTGACCGCTTTTTTAAAGTTTTGGGCCTCTGGTATCCTCACTCACTTGGTGAAACACAACGTAAGTGTTGTTTTGCGCCTCACAGAAGGCCGTGGTATCACTCCGGTCGAGCCGGCCCATTCGTGCCGAAGCATGTCTCCCCCACGACGAGCAAAACTCATAGGTCCTTGGTCTCTTAAAACTCGATGTTACAGATCCTTGTAATATAATTCATCCTAAATCATATATCGCAACAATTGGATGTTTTTAATTTTACGTTGGCGGAATTTGAGAGGGGAACTTAAAATTATTTGTCATGAATTTAAATGTATTGCTAATAACTACATGTGGTTTTGGATGCATGCATTTGGATGTATGTAATAAATAAATAAATAAACTAAAATAATAAAAAAAAAATTTGGTCAGGTTTTTAATCAAGCACAGAGATTAAACGTAAATCCACATCAATTGATTACTTATAACAAGTAATATAACGCAAATTACATTTAAACTAGTATACAGAGATATAAGAAATGTTTGGTCTGGTTTTATACTAACTGCTACTGTATTAAAGTGACCTGAGACTTAGGTCCACTTGCACCAAATTCTTAAATATGTTTAAATTGCATTTAAACACGATTTTTCATACAAATTTTGTGTTTAAATATAATTTAAACACATTCAGGAAGTTGGTGCAAGTGGCCCTTATCCTTAATTAATCTCGTTATCAACGGGTTTACGTTCATCGTTCATTATTCCATGAACACGATTTTCATCAGCGTATCCATAAAGGATTTAATGGTCCATATCTACAACTTTATCGATCCTCGCTTTTAAAATACAAAGTTGTCTTCTTTTATTTTGCTAATATGCAAAACGAGTGTTTTGGGTATATCCATAAAAACTTGAAATTCATTCCTTCCTCATATCTGTTTTCAGAATTCACCCGACACTTATGTCTGTGATATGGTTAAAATACGATTAGGTCTGGTACTATTCTAACAGATCAGGAAATTGTGCAATACGTTTTCTATTACATTACGTCGTGGCTTCCAAGCCGGCAATCCCGGAAGTCTGACACAGTCGGTCTCTCGAATAGCAAATCTGTATCTCAATATTATATCCCGATTGACCCCTCACTACATCCAGATTATTCACTAAACAATCTTATTATAAAATAACTAAATTCTGCACACTGGCCGGTTTTTTACTTACACAATAATCCACGTAAAACATGTCAGGCTATTTATACAATAAGATCAGAAATTTTATATTAGGAATTTGCTAAGTTCAATTTCCCAAAAAATAAATTTACACTTTGCAGTAGTGCGTTAAATACATGTCATGTGTCAACATTGGTGCCCAATTCAAACCCCTTTGAATAGTCCCTGCCAGACGTTGTTTGTTGCTAATCTTAGATGGGACAAAAAACGCAGTCGGGTTGTAGCCCTTCTTTCACGGTCCCTCGTCCCAGACCGGCGCGTCGCTTCCGAGCCGTGTCGCGCGACCGAACGAGTATGGCCGCACACCAGTCCGCCGCGCGCCACCACCCGGGTCGCCTGTGTCGCTTCGGTACATGTGCATTCCAAAAACTTGCTTCATCGCAAGTTTAAACATAAGTGCATAACACCGTCTTATATCCCATGTATTTTTGGACAGTGTCTATTAAAGCCGTGTAGCGAGACTATTGCGTGCACCCAGGACACGCAAATGCGGGTTTTGTATATAAGTGGGTGGAAAAATAAACATAACACTCCGGTAAGTTTATTAATGTTTTAAATAGTCTTATCTTTACTTTCTATCTCGTGAAAAGGATCGCTCCCGGGAGGCTGGATCCTGATTTTGCACGCAAGTGTAGAGTTCCAACGAGTTATGTTCGGGTTCGTCGTTAAGGTTAAGGTTAAAGTGTGTGAAATTTAATAATCTCAGCAACTATTGAATTAAGATCTGGGTGAAAGTGAGAACATATATTTTTAATCGGTCACTCATATTTCTCGATAGATTTTCCATTAAGCGGTAATGTGTATTTAGTTCACATATGGACTGTAGTATGTAGCTTATCATCATAACAATATTCACACTTCCTTGCAACGTTGTTTGATATCACTATTATAGGAAACTTAAACAATGATGATCATTGACGATATTTTTTAAACCATGATATCTCTCAACATCAGACCATTATAAAAACATTTCACAATATCAATAACAGCTCAGTGCAGTTTAAATTAGATAGAAAAGTTTCGGTCCAAATGGTCGTAGACCATTATCGAAAATTACAAAATATATTTATACTAACGAGTCTTGGATAAGGTCACAAAGATGATTCTAAAGAGAATAAAAGTAGCTGCATCAATTCAGATGGCATTCTGGTTAGATTACACAACGATATCGCTGGATCTAAGACATTCATAATGATGCTACAAAGTTGCTCCACTCATCTTGCGAAAGAGGTTTTTAGTGTATTAAGTATACTTTGAGTTTATATATTTATGTATATTTTTATAGTAGAAGCTTTTTGAATTTATATTAATAAGAGATCGTTCATCAATCACTTAAAAATACATACTAACCTTTAGACAACACCTGCGAATAAATTAGTACCTAATTTAAATATATAAGTTAACTTATTTAACTCAACAGCTTATCCAAGTCCCTACTACTGATATTAGAATTATCTTTGCATCTACATAATAATGAAGATTGTAACTTACTTTGCGGGCCTACAATGACGATTTAACTTGTCTTACGTATAATAATTACACAAACTTCGAGTCTATATTTTGCACCTGTCTATACTTATTAGTATTTAAGGTTGAAGCTAAGTTTTTGTTTTATTGGAAGCTGTGATTGCGACTTTAGATGCTACTGTTTTTATAAAATAACAAACACATAATATATAAGAAATATCCACAGATTTTAATAGTATAAAACCAGAGACATTCAACGAATTTTAAGTTTAAAGGTTATACTTAAGCATAAATGATTACAGCTGATCCGCTTACCTTGACTTCTCTATACTTTTCGCATTTCTTAGCATTATAATAAATCAAGCTTTTAGTGAAAGCTGTTACTCTTCCATCTTAGCTTATCTCAACTCTATGCCAGTCTTTAGCACTGTTGTGTTGGCTATTTTATTTTAATTATATTATAGAAGAGTGAAGGAATTATGACTTTTGAATTCTCAACGGTCTACGAGGTCAAAATGTAAATAAGACAAGTGTACCGGAAGCTATCGTCCATCCAAAATCCAATAACATCCATAATCATACTACAGTATGAAGAGGTTAAATTGTAAGTGCAGAAATAGATATTGATAAGCTCGAGGTTTTTACGTCTGAGGTGTGGAGTCATAAAATGAAAAATGAACACGTGTCTTCAAAAACTAAGTGATTGAAAGGTCACGGACGTTAAATAAAAAATAAAACATCATTTGGAATAACATACCTACAAAAACAGCAAAATTACAGGTGATTACGATACATAGCCACGTGTTAATTAGTCACGCACTGCTGTTTTTGCATCGCCATGACTAACCGCAACCGGTCACCCCTAGCACTATCTCCATACATAAAACATGCCCTTGAATATTGCAGTATCCCCTAATGAATACGATGCTATACCTAGCGTTACGCTTCAATCCCGCCCCCTAACTAAATCAATAGACAGGCAACACACGGCGACAGTTCGCCAGTACGCCACGCAGGACGCACAATGGACCAGACGAACGAAATAGATGAAAAGCTGAATAGTTGATAGTCATACAGATTCGACCAATGGATCGATGCTTCGGAAAGTTTTGATTTATATTGTGCACCTAACATTAAAGTTTTTTGGACAATACATGTAAATAACAGCTATGGTCAAAGTTTGTTTGATCATGCTCTTTTAGCAATGAGATATTAGAAACTCAATTTAAGCAACCTGGGTTTGACGACAAGTAGCAATCTAATATTCGAGTTGAGTACTAACAAAATGAATGGAATTGGCATAAGCCTTCGACAAATCCAGTGTTTAATTTAAAATGTTCTTCCCATACATTTTGTTCTGATTCTTTCTTCGATTCGAACGATAGATTTACATGGCCCTGGAAAGTTTGATTGAATTAGTACATACACCAATTTTTTTATATCAATTTATTAGTTACTGTTGGAAATACAACCAATCTCAGATTAGACATTCCAAAGTTCATTATGCGTTAAAGTGTTTATTCTGAACTCATATCATTTCGTTTATTTCGAATGAATCCAATCACCTTTGATTTTCATCATTTATATCTCAATATAATAATTTACATTACTCGTTAATAAAACGTCTTGAATCTAGAAGTAACTGAATTGAATATTTATCAGCCTTAAAATCACCACAAGGCTGATATCCGAGGTGATTTGTATGACATACGGGTATGAATAAATTTTATTTTCTACGATAAATCGATTTTATACAGATATTCAAAGAGTTATTCATAAAGAAGCAAACTTTTTGCTCGCTTGTCATTTACGTGCGCACATCGGAGCGTAACAATTCGCATAATTGTCTGTAAGCAGTATTCTTATTAGTCTGCACTGGACAAAGAATTGGGTCTATTCATAAGCCCATCCAAATGACACGACCAGGTAAACGTGACCTTTTAAAACAGAGTTGGTCCTTACGGTTGAACGAAATTGTAATTTGTTTAGAGGATCGACCTATACTGGTGACAGTGTCCCACACCCTTTGCTTTTAATATAAGCTCTTCAGACTTAGAACATCTAAAATATAATTTATAGCCTGTTAAAATGGGAATGCAAAGGAAAATTTTATTGTGCGGATTACTTTCTTCCTCTCGCTGTGAGAAATGCTCCATGTCACTGTCATTATAAATTATATTTTAAAATAAATGTTCTAACACCAATCACATAATATTTTACATGTTCATTACTTGATCATAATTATAAACATAGTGTATAATAAATTATAATTGATCAAATCATTGATAATCTGTGGTTCTGCATTTTTTTATGCTGCTTTGCTTTAAGTTGTCAGTCACACACTACCTATGTAACGTATACTCGCGCTTAAAATAGTTTATCTTCCGATTTATGCTATATCAAAGATGAACTTTATCGTCATATTTAACATTACTTTTATAGAATCATTGTCCACTTTATCTATACTGAGTTTGCTAAAGAATCGAAAAATAGGTTACTGAATCCGGTTCCCTCAAACGGCGTCCTCTCGTCCTCAAATAGAATGCACGATAGATAATGGAACAGCTTATAATATTGAAACAAATACACTGAAAACACTTGATATAGAATGTTATTTTAAGTTGTACGGTTTTTATTCACAGCTGTTAAATTAAAAATATCTAAAGCCACATGCGGCTTGCGGCATCAGATAATGGCGGGAGACACTAACACACTCAAAGCTTTTGAGAAGTATAGCTAAAACGGATCAATTTAATGTTCAGGAATGCAAGTTATAGGTATTCCAGAAACCTATCAAGATATAATGACCTGTAATAATCTTAATTTGGTACCTAAAATAATAACCGCCGCAAATTACCTGTTTTGAATCAGACTGTCATTGGCAAGCATTGGCATAACTATATTAAAGCTTTCGAATCGAAAGCTTCGATACATAATATTTTTAATAAAACTTAGGATATTATAACTAAGGACCTGAACAGAATTGATTATTATAGTTTAACATTAATAAGACATGAAGATTCAAGACTAGTGTTATCAACAAAATAGTCCATTTGCACAATCATGCACTTTTGTGCACGAACTAATGAACTAACGAACTATTGATAAAGCATGATCCTAAGCCATGCATGCCAAGCAATAGTGGCAAGCCAGGTCCGAGTGTTTAGATAAGTGAGTACAATGCGCCGTGCTGCATTCCACGCCACCGACTGAGGTCAGGAATTAGCCATAACTTATTTTAGAGCCCTTCACACCGTCAGCCCGACAACAAGCTTCGTTTCACACACGCGGGCTTGCGTTGGGACGTTAATGGCATGTGGCGGTATTGTTTTTAACCACTCTAGAGTTTTATGCGTTTAGCCTGGAATTTTAAAGAGAACGTTTTTTATATTTAGAAAAACCGAATTTACCTAGTAGGAATTAGGGGTTATATGGTATTGGCTTTCTTATACATTATTGTTTACACCAGACAGACAGACTCAAGACGTCTCATAAGAAATCATCGCTTATCATAACTTCTTTTAAACTTTTATTCTACCCTGTGGTCTGGAGCTCAATGCCTTCGATATTATCGCGACGTTTAAATAAAATTAAACTACTTATTTAATGCATTTTAGTAATCTCACCAGGAGTTTAATAAGAGACAGTTACGAGTGTAACTGTCTTTTTTTGTATGGAAAACCTATATTCCTATGTGATCACGGAAGGCGATAACATGCTAGAGGATTTTCATACAAAATTTTAGTCAGATACGCTATAGCTTCTATGTATGTATATATGTTTGTATATGTGTACATATAATGTTTGAGTAATTATCGCTTTAACATTTCCTTGTACCTGAAATGGCTGGTCCAATGGTCGGCACGTTAATCACAATCTATCAGCAGTACTGTTACATTACATTTGTATAACAAAAGCTCGCTTACGACGTTGTAAATAAATTCCTAGTCAGCAATAAAACCCGAGGTATGCAGCATTCGCACCATCGCCCATACCCTGCCATACCCAACCAGTAATTAATAATATCGACACCTGGGAGTTTTAATGAAACGTAGATTAAGTAATTAAATATCTTTTTATTGTGTAGCAAATTGAAAATTTGTAAAAAATTAGGTCAAATGGGTGCCGTATCAGTAAAATCTCAGAAAGCTTAAAAAAAGGAAATTGAAATTAGTTTGAACTGAATAACAAGACAGACAATGAAATGAGGTATCCAAAAGTAATTTAGTACCGTATGTGAGGCTGAGTGTCTAAAAACTAAGCTCTATTGAGCGACGAATCTTGACCTACGACTATTTTTGTGCCGTTGAACTGAAACGGTATCTTTGAGGCTCACAATTTGTTTTTTCAATCCAGCCTCACCCATACATTCTGTCACATTTATTGACATTCGAAAGTTGAATTAACTTTTTTTCTTCATTTATATCGTCTGTACAATGGACTTAACTATCAATAAAGATATTTCGAAATAGTTTTTTTGGGAACTCTATAAATGGTTTAAGTACTACTTAAGGGTCCTCTTTTGAATTTGTATTAAGTACTATTAGATATCAACAAAAAGCTCCTTTGTTCCTCACACATTCATAAACAAAAATTTCTCAGTGTTCAGTAATGAAGGTATGATCCACGTGCCATTATTGATACAGTAACTTGAGCACTATAAACTAAACGTAGGTGTCCCGATTCCGCTTACCTACCTGACGTAAGCAGCCGCTCCTACTAATTACCCTCTGTCTATATCGGCTTCTGTTCGCTGAACAAACATTCAATATTAGTACTTACTAAATGTAATTAGATAGCTAGTTTACTTTTTAGCTAGCATCAGTTAGAACTTTGAGATTAGTTTGCAATTATTATTTAAGTGTTCGAGCCTTAACATTTTTAAAGTTTAATTTTGTTAATTTCTCAACATCTGCTATATACAGAATCACCATCTCATTTACCATATATATAATCTATAATCTATAATGGCTATAATCCATTGCTCTGACCAAATGCGGATTGTCAAACTTCATTCATGTTTGAATTACGATTTATTTTGGCATTAGGTACGTACGTTTTTGTGGGCAATTTAGCCTCTGCCTCAGTCGTGCAGGTTTCCTTACAACGTTATAAGCTATTTGACAAGACTCTCAAGCGGCGCAAATATAGTAACCTTTCTGGTAACTATATTTTTGAGCCGTTTGGGGTCGAAACGCTCGGGTCGTGGGGTCCGAGTGCTCGTCTCCTTTATAAAGAACTTTCAAGGAGACTAGTCGACAATTCGCGTGACCAGAGGGCTGGTTTGTTTCTAGGGGAGCGTATAAGCATTGCCATTCAACGTGGTAATGCTGCCGGCCTTCTGGGCACGTTACCCGACGACAGTGATGCCGATGAATACTTTGACGCGTAGTCGCGCCGCAGTTTTCTTAGTTTTAGTTTACATATATATTAATTTTATGTAATTTATGTAAATAGTGTAAGTATATATTGTAATAGGAAAATAATTGTATAAATTGTCTGTTAAATATTAAAATATGATATTTAGGAATAAATTGTTACTTTTACAGTATTCATTGACAATTAAAATAATACGTACGACTTCGACAAGTTGGAGGTGCCTTGAGTTTGAACTCGAGTCCTTGGCAGTCTAAATGGTCGTATGACTAAGCTAGCACTCAAATTTTGTTACAATACAGCTAGTTAATAGAATTAATGTGTAATCAGTAATCATTTATTTTAATGTTCAAAGCTGTATGAAGCCAACGGTACCGAGGACTGGATGGTAGGCAAGTGGCATTCCTCTAGGAGTCTAGGCACTATAGCTGTGCGTGCGCGGCGCCATGCCGTGATCGACTTACAGATTCGCGCCCGTTGCACCAGTGCTCAATCAACACGCTATTTTTACTATACTTAACTCTAAAGTAAGATTTAAAACGAGTTTATCTATAAATAGTGTTACCTGGCTCATTACATCTCTAAATACTAAACTTCTATTTGACCAGCACATCGAGAATATAGTTAAGAGTGCATCAAAGGCACTTGGTTTTATAATAAGAACCTCAGTCAATTTCCGTTCTCTTAAACCGGTCAAAGTCCTGTACTGTTCGTTCGTACGCAGTCACTTGGAGTATGCATCACAAGTGTGGAATCCTCAATACAACATTTATAAATCTCGTATCGAAAGTATCCAGAAAAAAATCCTGAGTTATCTTGATTTTAGGGCGCAACAGGTCTCAGACGATTACTACCATCGTTGCAGAAGGTACCATTTTCTGCCACTGGACTGTAGACGTCACATAAATGATATTTGTTTACTGCTTAACATTGCTAATGGTTCGGTTGATTGTCCTGAACTTATTTCAAAAATAGAAGTGCTCACAAATCAGCTTGGATTTCGGCAACGACCTCTGCTGCATGTACCTTTTGCAACAACAAATTACAGGCGTAATTCTTTTTTCCTAAGAAGTGCGCATAGTTTTAATACAATTCCTCGTGAATTTAACATTGATCTGTTTTGCACCAATGCATGCACTGCTAGGAGGCTTTTAGCCAAATCATTTTTTGCACAAGCACCATCTGCCAGCGGCACTTAAACTGCTTAGTATAGTTATGTTGATCTCTATGTATATTTTAGTCACATGTCATTATATAAGAATAAGCAAGTATACAACTAATGGTAAATTGAGGTATATTGTTTTGTAATATAATCGATTTCTTTTTCCTAATTTATCGGTGGAGGCTTATTATTAGCAACGATTTTTTCTATATTGCTTATGTATAAATGTTATTAGTCTGTAAGCCTGCATAAGAGAATAAAATAAATAAATAAAAATAAATAAATAAATTATAGTTAAGGATCAGGTAGAAGATACACGATAAATACAATAATTAATACTTTTGGCAAACACTTTTCAATTCAATATGACACTGTCGTGGTCTCTTGCCAGATCCAGCTCCAAAAGGCAAGTATTTGAATAAAATAATGTTTAGCAGTACTATACTTGGACTTTCTGATTGTTGAGAATTTATCCTGATACCTACGTACAACCACATTTTAGTTTAGTCACAATAACTGCAGGAGTAAGTATTAATAACAATAGATATGTGCATATATTTTTAAGTGTATTCTCACAGAATGCATAAGATTCCGAGAGTTGGAATTATGAGTAATAACAAAACAAGGAAATCTATTAAAAAGTGTGACTATACGGGATTCTATAGCTAGCTTTTTAATTAGTAGCTTACAGTACAGTCACATCAGCTCAATGCAACGCTGGCTTTGCGCCAAAGCATCCGGAATTTTACTGCAAAGCTGTTCCTTCGATAATCAACCGCACTGACCACCCGCGATGATTTAATGAACACCTTTTTACGATTTGCCAATGTCCCGTACAAAATAACAAAAGTTGTATATGTATAATTGCAGAATGTATAATTTTGAATAGCAAAAGTTTTCCTCCAAATAACACTTGCATGCTTAGATGACGAGCGCAATTCTAGAAATTGCTTCGTTCAATAAAAAAACATTCTATGCCACAAATCTAAATAAAAACAAACTGTTGCGGTCATTAAATAAGCTTTACTATGAACTTGAAATCGAAGCCTGTAGCTATAAACTCGTGGGAATTCCCAGCTCAGGTTAAAAGAAATAAAAAGGGGTTATGATTCATACATACCTTTACGCGCAGTTTGCGTACGTCATTGATCAGTTACGAAGTAATGTACACATGTGAGAGATTAATGGCACAAGAAATAGACGGGAGTGACGCAATACTTGCTTATTTTCCATGTTAATTTGAAGAAAGGGTTAAATTGATCGTATAGTATTCGTTTGTTGGCACAAACAATTAATTACTTATGGTACTCTAAGGTGACGGTCGTATTATACTCATGGATACTTGGATGTCAATACCGTATTATAGACACTAAAGTATATTCAGCCAACCAGCCAACAAAAACGTATGAAAAAAGTTAGAAAATATAAGCATAATAATAACTCCTAAAAGGAAAACCAAGTATTTCGAGCAATGATACAGGTTTACACAGCGCTTGCAACTACAAGCACCAGGAAGCCCTAGGATACCAGATATCCTTGAATGGTTATATTTAAAACAAGATTGTTAATTTAAGAAAGTCAATATATATTCTCATGATATTTTTGACTTTAACCAGTACCATATTCTTATTGATATAATATTAAAGTTGTGAGCAAAATTTTCCCAGGGTTGTTCCCTGGGAAAATTTTGCTCACAACTTAAAACTTAAAACGAAAACACTTGACACGTAAAACAATAAATGAACCTAACAATAATACGCAAGGCTGGTTTCGTTTCAATTGAAGTTCTGTTATCTTTATCGTTTTTAAAATACAACTTCGACTGGAACGTGACTTGGCAGTAGAAATAAAGGAAGCTGTTAGCTTCAGACTCTGTTAGTATGTTATACCAAAGTAGCGTTAAAACGGGTGCCTTGACCTGACAATGATTGGCCTTATTGTGACAAACGAGCATTTATGTACTCTTGCCAAAAAAAAACAGGTAAAAAGATTCCTCAAAATACAAGATAGATAATCCGAGTAACAATTGCTGATTGAAATACAATAGGTACTATTGAATAGACAATGACATTCAATACGGAGAGTGGACCGATTGGCAAGGGCGTTGAGACCCACTTTGCCATACCTCAATGAATAACGACATTACTAGTTAACTGTCATGTTGCGGACCTGTTATTATGATCAGATAAATGAAGGAATCATTATGAAAGCAGTTTTATTTTAAACTCATATGCAACAATCAAAAATAATTATAGAAGAAGTTTTTATCATTGAGAATTTAAGATGTATCGCGGTAATTTTATTTATGGCGCAGCAATGCATTTGGACCGAAGATAATGTTGATAGTAACATTCACTATGATAAAAGCATAATTTACGCCTAAGCCAAAATCAAAAATTAAAAGCTAAGGCAGATATGAACGTTACTGGAAGCATAAAATAAAGAAGACCGCAATCCGATTCATGAATCAGCAATAGTTGGTATTCACGATGAAAAGAAACAATTGCTAGTTCATGATTGAAATACAAATGCTAAAGACACATCTATAATAAAATAAAAAAATACCATAATATTAAAACTGCTTCTGCTTGTTTGATGACTCAGAAATAATATTAGTTATATCTTCTATATCTATACTAATATAGAAAGCTGAAGAGTTTGTTTGTTTGTTTACTTGAACGCGCTAATCTCAGGAACTACTGGTCCGATTTGAAAAATTCTTTCGGTGTTAGATAGCCCATTTATTGAGGAAGGCTATAGGCTATATATCATTACGCTACGCGGACGAAGTCGCGGGCAGAAGCTAGTACTCAATATTTCTTTGTTGGATATATAGTCAAAGCAATATTTACATTCTGTTGCATTCCAGACTGCAGTAGGTCACATTGCAGACATAAGTGAAACGATTGAATGCATCTGTGCAAATGTCAGAGAGAACTATGGTGAATAGGTAAAGTAGGTACTTGGAAATGTTCCAAATTTAGTGTTTACGAAATACTACTGGAGCGAATAAACAGTTTTTGAACGTACTGTTCCGTTTTTGGACTGTAAGATTTATGAGCTGAAGTTACAGTAGCAATTGGAATAACTCTCCACTTGATATAGTACCTACCTACCCACAACCTAATCCTGAAGCTCGCTCATAATGTTTCTTTTTGTGACGATCTCGGTCTTCTGTCTTGTCGCTATATGTAATTCTTCTGTACGTGTGTTGACCGTGAACTCCTCCTAAACAGCTGGACCGATTTGAATGATTTTTTTGTGTGTGTTCAAGTGGATTCGAGCATGTTTTAGATTCACAAATAAGCCCGGCAGATGGCGCTGCAGTCGGTATCTAGGTTATTTATCTATACTGCAAGTAAACTGCTGAATCGTTACTATGTTTAATATCCTAATCGCTTGGTATATCATGCAGGACAACGTCTGTCGGGTCCGCTAGTATGCATATATAATTTAACATCTCTTGAATATCTACATAGCTAAGATATATATTATATAGGTACCTAAGTATAATCTATGTAGGTACCTATTTGGACATGGGAATCTAAAGTTCCATTACGTCGCCACCTACATACAACTTCCAACCATTTCAATCGACTATTGGACGAGATAACAGTAGAAACAAATCTAGGAAACAAACACGGCCATTACCATTCTAAAAGGATACTTAGGGAAACGACTTGTCTCCATTCCAACGCAGAACGTCCGATTAAGGAGGAATGTGGTTACTTAGTCATATGATACAACCACAAAATGTGTCTCACAAAGTCGCCTTGACCCGCACAATTACGTTTGGTGATCAATCTGTTTTATAGACACTTTATTTAGGTTCATTGAGAAGCCAATAAGTTTGACCATATACGCTACAATTGTAACGATTGCGCTTTCATACTCTGTCCTTGAATGCGTTTGTGTTGAATTTAATCGTGTTGCATTTCAATTGTGTAATAACTGTTTTAATTATGTCACATTGATCTTTGTCTACATTATAATAATAATATTGCGTCGTTTACAAATATGTTGTACTTACATTTGCAACGAAATTGTAAGTTGCTCATTGTCAGTGTCTTCTGTACCTATTTGACTATTTATACGTACTAACTTGGTTTTAACTGAATACTGGTAGCCTAAATATTATTTTTATCCATTCATGAGTACGTCTAGTTCTTTATATATAGGGTTCTTTATTTTTAAGTTATGATTAAGTGCACGCAAACCTTTAATTGTTGCGTGAAATTTTATAATAAGTAAATTATATATGTAATAGAACAAATTCAACTACAAGACGAACATAATTATATACTGCTACTAATAACATACTGTTTCATTTATATTTCATACGTAAAGTTCAACTTACGATATTGTAAACTTTTTATTCAATGTCAAATATTTATTCGAAACGTAGATACGTACTTGCAATGTAATTACTAAATACTATTTCATATAAAAAGTAGTACCTACATAACACTTTTGTATCATTATCCTTCGTAACAGGATCATAAAATAATGTCCAACCAAGATAAATGGATCTAACAGTCAATGCTCTTTATTTAGATACTTTACTTTCAGAAAGCTTTCTGAACAAAATCATATTATAATTAATTTTTGACCAACCTGTTACAATCAAAAATGTAGTTTACTGGTAAGCTAATAGGATCACAAATCAATTAAACCAGTACACACTCCAGTGATTACAAATATTACGGTATCATAAGATTTTATGACTGAAAATATACCTATAACCTATTTGATAGCTACTCATAAATTTTCTGGAAAATTGAAGCTTTTCGCCATGATAAACGTTTACACGGATAATAATTTACGAGAGCAAGTATCTACTTCAGTATTTATTTGTGTACCGGATTGCTAGTGTAATTATTATAAGTAGTTTGTTGTAAACACTACTATATCATTGAATTGAGATACATCTTACAATAAACAAACAATCCATTATGATTGTATACAGTGTCCTATTTAAAGTAAACGTGGATGTCGAATTCAAAATAATTTGTAATCCCTACCTACATTTAGGGCCACTTGCATCAACTTCATAATATGTTTAAATTGTATGTAAATATGACTTTCCATTGTAATTTTGCGTTTAAATTCAATTTAAACATATTTAAGAAGTTGTTGCAAGTGGCTCTAAAATTGTCTTACAGTGTTTTTTTTTTAATATATTAGAACAATACACCATCAACACTGCTACATTTTCGAAGTGTTAAGCAGAGGCGTACCAATATATCGTCCCATGTAATAGGGAGTAAATTCGGGCACAAATTCTAAACTCCGAGCTGCTATTGAGAATTTCATACAAAAACCCAATAACACTGCTCGACCTGGGAATCGCACCCAGGTCCTCTAGAGTACCAGTCACGCTCAGGACTAGGGGACTAAGAAAATAAGTGTAAAGTATACAATGTAAGTATCAAAAAAGTTTTGCGATGAAATTTCAAAAGAATATACGCGTACCCCATTACACTTTACCGCGATTAAAATCGTGATTCTGGCAGTGGTCGGCAGGGCCTTTTTTGTAACTTGTTGTGGTTCTCGGAACTTCCTTAAAGAAGCATCAATTTGCCGCGGCTCCGCTTCAACGTCAGGCCGACGACCTTCACTATAGTGACTCATTTAACAGTGATTAAGTTAAGGAAACGAGATTGTTAGACGACAAATCCACATGGAGGGAATTACGTTAATTCATTCTGTTTACTGTTAGTTTACTTTAGTGCCAAAGAAAACATAATTAATATCCTTACCATATATTTTTTTTCAAGGTTAGTCACCAAAAGTGTATCAACAAACTTCTTGGCATTGCGATTCTCTTTTTGGGTACTGTGTCCATCTAACGCTGGGTTTACAGCTATATCGGGACTCCTATCTTTAGTTATTCATTTAAATCGGTGTGTTGATACAAACAGAAAACAATCGTTATTACGTTATTAAACGCCTCCAATTTGCACATCAGTTTTTGACAGTCGTTACATTATTAGATGGTTGTTTATTTTATTACGCATCTCGCATAGGTAGGCGATAGGAGAAGAAAACCGTGTCACCCTGAAATAAACTGACAAGAATATTTTTATAATGAGTCAGGAGGGGTGAATCCTAACTAAAAAAATCACCAATAAGTGAAGAGAAGGAAAAATTCAAATTTGTAGCATTTCTTGCAAATCATAAAGACAACTTTTCAGCTCTTAGTCATTTCAAAGTCAAAGTCAAAATGTTTTATTTCAATTAGACCATTATAAAAGGTACTTTTGAAAAGTCAAACTAGTTGCACGGTTCCAAACAGTGGGTCATATGGAGAAGAGCCGGCAAGAAACTCCATAGATACTCTTTTAAAAAAATATATAAAAACACACACTTGAACTCATAATCAATCTACATATAAAAAAAACATTACTAATGCGAAATTTGTTAAATGTAAAAGCATTTCAAGTGCAAAGTAAACCGGAATGATTCAGTACCTACAGTTTTTTTGGTGTTCTTTTATGTAACGGGTTCCAAATAACACGTATTTCCTTTAGCTGGCTGTGGTCCTGCATTTTAAAATTATCTGCCGTAATAACATAAAGAAGTATCCCTGCATTTGGGTTTTCCATAATGACCATTTGCAATTCATGAGAAAGATTACCTACTTGCGGTGGGGATACAAGGAAATAATTACAGTCAAGTTTTCTCTTGATATAACGATTTTCTAGAATATTTATTATATCTTCATTGTACACATTTAATAAGGTAAGTACATTTAAAATGGGATGTACAAAGGCGAGCTTAACTCCATATAGAGTTTTCTTCCAGCAAACCCTTTGAGTGATATTATAGAGAGATGTGTGTAAAATGAGGATAAATATTTTAAGATTATAAAGTCATTTTAATGAAGGAAAGACTCGACTGCGGGCAGGTTTCGAACCGGCGTCTTCTGGTTACAGTAGACGCTATGACTACTAAGCGACCGCGAGTCCCACCTGCCAGATCGAAATTTGCCTTAACATTCTGAAATTTACGTCTTAAAGGTGACGTCAGTGCCTAACAAGCTACGTTAAGTTATGCTGGTGTATCTATGCAGAAGACGCAGGTCCGAATCCTACCCGCAGTCAAATTTTCCTTCACTAAAATAACTGAATAACACTTCGCATTTTTTTAACTTCAATTGGAACACAGCCTCAATTACTTTCACGACCACCAAAAGCCACCAGTCCCTTTAGTTTATAATTGTAATCTCAGTTAAACAGTTCAAATGTTTATTAACACAGATAAACACATAACTGGCATAATAAAACAAACTGCGGGATAAGCGGCAATTGAATGCGCGTGCGCAAATTACAAGTTGCGACCTTTAAACTGACGCGCCGTTATGACTATGTATATTGTCGCTTAAAAAAGTGTTAAATATCTATATATCTAGATAATGTTTCGTTATTACCAACATGCAGATTTTTATTGGCTTCATATCATATACAAAGATAAAATATTATTTTGAAACTTAACATTGTATTCGGTATCGCCATGTCATCGTCACTTGCTATAGTGGAGGGTTGTTGTATAATTTACATTAATTCGTTCTTCTTTATTTATATCGGTAAGAATTACAACCAGCAATGGGCAATTCTCGAGAACATTCTCACATCGAGAAATTTATTATTTTATAATAACTAGGTACATAATATTCACAGGAAAGTCTTTAAAACCTACGTGAAATATATATTTACGAATATTATTGTCAGTAACAAGAATATTCACAAGAATTCATTAGACAAATTTTCGGGAATATTTCTGCTGAAGAGAATTTACTGAAAATACAATAGTTAATTAGAATTTAAAATTCCTATAAATACAACAGAATTCTAAGCCTTGAAAATAAATCCAATCCTAAGATGTGATTTAAACTTTCATCTCGATAAATATTTCAACAAGTCGAATTTTTCCTTCACTAAAATAACTTTATAATCACATGAAAAATGCAAAAAAAAAACAAAAATGTCGATAAATATTTGTTAATACTCATGATCCGCTAAAAGGGGTAAGGGCACTTCACATTGATGTCATTGACATCAAAACAGGTTGTCCTCCCAATATCGTATCCCTAATTTTGTCATAATATTCACTTCTTCCGTTGTGCCCTCGAGTTCAATGCACACTACCTTATAAAGTTATTTATATGCCCATAAAGAAATATAAGTGATCTTTATCCTCGTGTAGTGGTAGCTGATCGTCAAGTGTTTATGGCCCAATCTTCTTAGCCTCTATTGGTTTTTTCCTCAATATCCTTCTATAAAACTACGTGATCTAAATGTAAAGGCGCTTTTATACTTTCTTGGCAGTAGGAAAGTACACCTGTTACGAGTTTCAGAGCGAGGACTTTTAAAGAGTGTGATGCGTATGTTATTTTCAGGTCGCGATCTTTCGCCTTTTGATCTTTTATCTTACATCGCATCAAGATGTTATTTTGTTACACCCATTGCCTTCATATGTTATAAACTCTTTAACTGATTCAAATACTTTTCAAATGTCTTCCAAATAAAGGTAAAACATTTGTTTCTCCAATCTAGATCTGGCCACATTATAGTTCCACTCATAATAACGAAACTATGCAAAACAGAATATCCTTGTGCTAGTTTCGTCGGAGACTTTTATATTCAACACAAAGCCCGCATAAACATAATTTAACTTACCTACCGAAGTCGCTTAGAAGTGAGCCACAACCCACAAGTCTACTGCCGACTTCAAACAAAGGGTTACCGTGCTATAAGTATCTTATATGCTTCATACATAGGGTTGACGGCTATATTTTATTTATTTTTTGCATCTTTGGACATGTTTAAATGTGATACGTGGATTTTTTTCTGCCATCAGAGAATTTGAACTCATCTGCAATTTCTATTTCAATTATTGTATTCCTGAGATTATAATCTATACGCAGAAATAAGTTCAACACTACAATGTTTCTCATCATCATTCTTCTGTACCTGGTCTATATAGTCCAACTAGTTGACGTTGCTGTCTTCTAAGCCAGTAATGTTAAAAGCGTGTCTATCATTTTTCTTGTCATCTTAACGCTTATTTACTTCTTGGGCTGTCTTCCACTACTAAAGTAGATTTGTTACTCATACATGCATTTAATGCCTTTCGACCGTCCCAGCTTATATCTGGCAACCCTACATGCTTTACAGTTGTGTACTTGTGTCTATCTACCTTCTAAGTTACAGGTTCCTCGCGGTTGCGGTGAAAGACGACAATTTGTTACAAATTAGTTTTATAAATTGTGTGTTTCGCAAATTAAATGACAAGGCTGGTTCACGATGCTCGCGGTTAGGACCTTGGCTGCTGTTATGTTGATATCCTATAGCTTTGTTTATTAAACCTCACTTCTCATTTCTACAGAGCCGTTGAGGCTTTAGAGACTACTCATCGGGAAGTAAATATATTTCTCTATTCAAGATGTTTCAAACAGGATTTCAATCGCATCCAGTGGTTAATTTTTGTTCTCAGGTCGATAAGCTATTTGGCTTTCAAATAGAATAAGGAAGTCACGAAATTCCAAATCAAAACCAAATTAGTTTTGTAATGGTACGTAACACTGTTAGAATACCGCCCAGTAGCATGATCATAATCAGACAGACTAGAATAATGGAGTATTTCTTTACATCTGACCGCACAAATACGTGATCGGGTATTGCATTCGATTCAAAAGATTAACCGTTTATCTCACAAAATGACAGTTCTAGGTCTTTGAACTTTGCCATCTGACGTGATCTATGCAACCGTAGGATTAGCACACATACATAAAACCAGTACTGTCGGTACAGTTACTACGCTTGGCTTGTTTGTCAATGACTGATTGGCCGTGTCCAATTACATTTTGAGACAATGCGTATTAAACACTGAGGGTTACCATCGTCAATAACTGTTCTTGAGTTGTTCTCTTATAGCTTTTATTATCATGTTTTGATTTTATGCCCATGATATTCGTACAGATCCCTAAACGAAAACTTATCATATTTTCATACAATATGAAAATATGATTTAAAGCTTTCGTTTGAAACAGAATAGACAGTATTGTCTATTCAGATATATTCAGTAAATTTGTGCAAGAAAATAGTAACCCTAATGTGTATCTATATCGGAATCTCATTCTTTTAACTTAATACAGGCTTTAAAATTAAATTATTTTTACGGATTTTATCGCGTTATATTGAAATTATTTAATTCCCGACGTTTCAAATCCTTTACAGCATCCATAGTCGCGGGTAGACTTAGGTGTTGGATTTCTTAATGTTAAAATTACTAACAGCTACGATAAAATCCGTAAAAAATTGTTTAATTTCAATGTTTATTGTTTGCGTGTCAGTAATTAATATAGGTTATGTATATTCATTAAAAAGATTGAAATGATCATAGTAAATGGGCCATGCCTATAGCTAGCTATAATGCAAACATAACATTGACAGCTTCGATATGGATTGTTGAGCGAATATATCTTAACGTATTAGCATAGAAAAATACCGCATTAGTCGTCAACTGAACACATCCGATCCACAATAGAATTGTCCTTGTGACGAGACTCAAGTTTCTTATTCCTACAACATCGTTCCACACAGATATATTTTTTTTATTACACACCTCGAGTACAAAAGTAAATTCAAATTTCACACTATCATTAAACTTGTCATTACCTAACAGTCGTAATATTAAAAATAACGGTAACATTTAAAACAAAGGCGTTCAATTTGCAAATTACTGCATTTAGAGAAACAGTTCGTTTTTTGTTTTATGTTCATGGAACCATATCGTTGATGGAAAGGTTAATTGTTGGAACCGCGAAGGCGGAGCTACAAAAAGCTTGTTGCCTACATCCGCCGTCCTAACTAGAATATTCCCAGCTACTTATTAAGGCAAATTTGGTATACCTACATACCAGGTATCAGAAATAAACAAATTAATCACTTCTTTTAGCATTGAGAGGGCTCAGTTTTTTTGTGGGTTAGGGGGGACACACGCAGACCCCTGCAACACCAGAGGACTCTCAAGTGTGTTGCCAGCCTTTTAAAAGGGTTTGGGCCTACGGTGTCCTCACTCACTCCGGTTGTCTCACACCGGTTTTCTGTTTGGTATCACTCCGGTCGAGCCGGCCCATTCGTGCCGAAGCATGGTTCTCCCACACGGTAAAGAACATCAATACACGAATCAGTACGAATCTAAATGCTATGTTTGTTCATCATTTGCAGGTTGTTTAATTAACTGTTTCCAAGATACTTCTATTCCTACGAACACATTCATTAGCCTACTAGATTATTAATGACATTCGTCTGCTTCTTTCACACAGTGTTTGAAATCTAGTAATGTTATTTGCATATCGTGACTCGTCGCTTCCAGTTCGGCGTACAGACGATTGCGTATGCGCACCGTGCCCGCGGCTTCCTGTTAATGAAGTGCTAGAGTCGATGTGCTGAGCAGTATAGGCACTATTGCTGCTGCCAGTCATTGATGTTAAGTGGCCGGATAAGGTGGCATTAGCAATGACGCTGATATCTATCTAAATTATTGGAGGATTCTATCTAAGTAACACTGTCATGTAAAAATAAAATATTACCGTGAATTTGTAAATAAAAATGAATTATATCTGTGTAAGATTTGAAAAGAGAATCTAAGAATTATGAAATCAATATACTTAAGTATGTGTTAATCAAAACTATTGAATATGGAGTAAATAAGTCTCGTAATCACGAAATCATTCGTTTTGAGATGCGACGACGGAATCGTTGTTGAATAAATTTGACAGTCAGTCTCGAGGTTTACTCAAGAATTTTATTTATTAATTTTATTATGTTTACTTATGGCAAAAAATTACCAACTAAATGATTACCACATTACACATATTCACTTACCTACAATAAAATCCGGCAGGGGTGCATACAGTTCTACAAGAATCATAGCAATTTTATTCAAATTCAGAACAAAAATGGGAATGGCAGCTCCAACGGATTTTCTTGTAGGTAAGTGATATGTGTAGGTAGTCATACTAGTCATTTAAAGAAAAAATAGAAAGTATATAAGTATTATATCCATTGTCTAGTACCCATAGTACAAGCTCTGCTTAGTTTGGGACTAGATGGTACTGTGTAAAAATGTCCCAGAATATTTATTTATTTAGTCGGGGTTTTCGAAAAAGTATTTAATCCTTTTATAATTATACTCGGCGTTGGTTTTTTCAAAAAAAAAATATTTTGAATTTTATTAAAATTAGAAATAAGTACATGCTTCCAAAAAAAAATATGCAGTACACTGGTGCCAATATGGTGCTTCAGCATTTGTACTTTTCCCCTATCAATATAATGTTTTTACCTGTTGTGTGACGGTTTTAACCTTCTACAAACTAATCAAGGTTTACTTACTGGATAAATGACAATATTAATTATTGTGCATCCACATGCAAAATAAGTGTTGTCATCCATCCATAAATTCATTTAAAAAAGGTGTCATTACTCGTCTGATATTTATTTACTATGCTATTTAAAAACTGGTCGTGCTGTTACTTTTCTACAATCAACGAGAGATGGAATGTCCCCAGACAGGTTTTGGTAATGAATGTTTTCTATTTGTTATTTCTAAAATACACTGCGTGAAATATTGTTAAAAAGAAATACTGTAGGTTACCGAACTCACGAATTTTGAGCTATTTTAATATGGTCGTTTTATTTTATAGTATTTTTAAAATTTGTTTAGCTTATTAATTGTTTGTGTAATAAGAGATAGAGATATCTGTCATCTCTCTCTTTGACTCTCACTTGGTAATTATTTGTAACATCCTTATTAGTCTTATTTTTCAAAACATGTCATAACAAAAACATTGACATGTCCACCTAAACAAGGATTTTAAAGTTGTGAGTTCCTAACTTTCATAGAAACAAGATTCTACGTATTAGATTCTACAATGATAAATTTTACATTAAGTGTATATATATAACAAATACTAGCTAGTTCATATCCGCAATTAACCATCATTTAGAAATCCGTAAATATCCGATAATTATCGTCATCCTTCGTCCGTTTCCCACAGAACATAGTAGAAGAAGTAGGTAGGTAAACATAAAAGGAAATGTGTGGAAATTATATTCATTAGCACAATTTTCCCCCAATGATATTCGACCGAATCTACACTAACAATATGTAAGTATATTGACTATATCTCGAGAAAATTATCACTTTCACACAAAAACGTAACATTACGTGGCGATGCGCCAAAATTTTCAGTGAATTGGTACTACAAACAAATCGTATCCGCGTCTACTGGGTCACTTATGTAATATATTTTGTTTATCTAATTCTACTGAATGAAGTCTTTTTTATTCTAATATAAGACGTCTAAGAATAAGTATTAGAAGCCTATCTAGTGTAACGGACGGTCCCAGTAATGTATCCGGCGATAGATTTAGTTACTCTAGAGGTAGGTGTCAAAATCTTATGTTTAGTAAGCAAATCTATCGAAGGATTTGTTATTGGACCGGCCACCGGCCATAAGACGACTGCAACACCAATAGATTAGCTTCCATCATGAATTCATTGTCATCTTGAGACCTCAGTTCATAAGTCTCTTTTGCCCTAAAGTCACACATACATTGCCCTTTAAATTGGCACATAATAATGTTGGGTCACTATTGCTTAGCGGCAGAATATTTGGCAATGCGATGGGATCAACTAAGACCAACTCGGCAACAATCTAGATATTTAACACTTCAAAAAGAAAATATTGTATTAATTTGAAGCGGCGGTAGCCTAATGGCTAGGGCGTCGGACTTGCGATCATGTGGTTGCCGGTTACAACCCCACCCATTGCACTACCGACGTGAACCCACTCGTAACACAAGCATATTTAGCTTAGCACGAGGGGTTAACAAGAATACTAGTAATGTGTGACCCACATTGCTAGTAAGCTTTTTTAAAAAAAAAGAGAAAATTAGTTACCGTTTAAAGCGCCTCGTTAGTCTAGTGGTCTCAAGCGCGACCGCTACGCATGAGGTCTTGGGTTCGATTCCCGGGTCGAGCAAAAGTGTTATTGTATTTTTCTACGAAATTCTCAGTAGCAGCTTGGAGTTTGGGATGTGAGTCTCGCCCTCTATTACATGGTACCTAAACATTAGTGTACGTGGGTTTACATTATTATCTACGCCTCTGTCTTACCCTTCGGGGAATACAGGCATGATGATAATATGTGAATGTGTTATGTTATTTAAATCGGTCACCGGTTAACTTGTAATACCTAAATCTAGCCAGATTGTACGGAAGAAACAAGAAATCTTCTCTAACTGAATAAAAGGAATGTAAAACTTATCGGTAAATAACATAGAGAGCTGAATAGAAACTAGATGCACGTACGTGTGCACTACTTTTGCCTGCATTAAGCTCAGTAGATTGTGTATGTGGTAGAATAGTATGTGGTATAACGACCAACAACACCGTCATTACTGTATAAAAAACTACCAATCAAGAGATACCGATACCTGACAATTTATAGTTAAAGTCAAAGTCAAAATCATTTATTCAATATAGACTACTAGGACTGCCTCGTTAGTCTAGTGGTCCCAAGTGCGACTGCTACGCTAGAGGTCCTGGGTTCGATTCCCAGGTCGAGCAAAGTGTTATTGGGTCTTTCTATGAAATTCTCAGTAGCAGCTCGGAGTTTGGAATTTGTGCCCGGTTAATGGCAATAGGCTCGCCCCCTATTACATGGGACCTAAACATACCGGCGAACTGTGGGTGTACCTTAGTACACCTCTGCCTAACCCTTCGGGGAATACAGGCGTGATGGTATGACTACTAGGTAGTACTTTTTGAACGTCTTTTTTAAATTATAGACTCAGACAGACAGATAACTCAAGTAACAGCCCTAAGGTACTAGTATTCTATTATCTGTGCCTAAGGTATCACAATGCACATAATAATTACCTATTAAAATTGCTACCTACTCATCAGAAAACTCATTAGGTAAAAACTAAGAATTCTGCCTATTTTATCATAAAAAGTGGAAAATCTTAGACTTGCATATGGAATTACATAGCAAAAACCATTTTCCACTATTATAAAACGTACAATAAAATGCAATTAACATTTTACAACGCATATCCCGCTAATAAAACTTGCAGAGGATGTTGTTTATATTTATTAGCTCCTATTGGCTCCTGCATGTTTTATAGATCAATTTCAATAATTACGCTTGCATAATTTAACTCTTAATTAAGTTAATTAACGCTTGGCATTTAGGGCCGTATAATGCATATAAAATGTTTAACTTTTTTACCGATTTAGCATATAAAAACAAAAGACGGGCAAATATGACACAATTATTTCTAAGCGTCAACAATAAGTTCGATGAACATTGAAATACCTAAGAGGTCAATTCAGATAGGTAACTTAAAAATAAATTAAATTATTTATGAAATTTTAATTAAATTAAAGGCTTATCTGCTCGTTTACCCACATAAACTATAATAAAAATGGTTCCAATCCAGTCTTAGGCCCACTTGCGAACACGAAATTTCTATGAAAAATTGTGTTTAAATATAATTTAAACATATTTATGAAGTTGGTGCAAGTGGCCCTTAGTATTGTAAACATTTTTATTTTTTTTTGCCTGTGTTGTCCCACACCTTAGCAAAGGCGTCCCGCCATTGCTTCCAGTCTGCTACAAAACAATCTAATCTGTAAACATCTAATAATTATTATATACTTAACGTCGGAAGCATATTATAGTTATATACCTAGTTACAATTGCTTAAGAAATAAAGTTAGTTAAGAAACATAAATAAAGAAAATGGTATCAATTCTAAATAATTGCGGCGTTTAGTTTTCACATAGTTCTTACATAACCTTCAAGGGCAGAAGTATAATACTGTATTAATTAGAATACTTAAGTACTACATAAATTCATCATAATCATTAACCCATTATCAAATTCATTACAAGCAAAGAACATTATTCATGGTTCACATAGAAATGTTTATTTCATTACAATACGACAAATGACTGCCTCATTAACCTAGTGGTCCTGAGCGCGACTGCTACGCTAGAGGTCCTGGGTTCGATTCCCAGGTCAAGCAAAGTGTTATTGGTTTTTTCTATGAAATTCCCAGTAGCAGCTCGGAGTTTGGAATTTGTGCCTGGTTAATGGCAATAGGCTCGCCCCCTATTACGTGGGACCTGAACATACCGGCGAACTGTGGGTGTATAGTACACCTCTGCATAACCCTTCGAGGAATACAGACGTGATGATATGTATATGTACAACAAATTATTAAATTTAACTCAACGCGTGCTATATATTAAAGCATATATATTTATAATCATGATAAGAATCGTGAATATAAATAAGTCATTAGTCTAGTAGTCGTAAGCACGACTGCTGCGATACAGGTTCTATTCCCAGGCAGAGCAAAGCGTTATTAGGTTTTGCCATGATATTCTCAATTCCAGCTCGGAGTTTGGATTTGCGCACTTTGTTTACACAAATATACCGGCTGTGACTGTATAAGTACCAGTACACCTCTGTCTAACCCTTCGAGGAATACATGCTTGACAGTATATTATTGATAACAATAATGATCTAATTTAAGTTTCTATAACAATATTACAATATATGTTATCATATCACTAAAACTGCATACTGAAATACGCATCCATACATTTCTATCTAAACAACATTGGTCATGCTTTCCACGTATACGGAGTAGCTTAAACTTAGGTGGCATTATAATCCGTTTAAGTAAAACACTTTCCCCTGTGAAGGTCGCTTTGTGCTTTGAATGTAACGCCCCGCGCCCGCGCAACTCCACGCAACTGTCCGCTATGAATAAACTATTGCTTACGTTATACATAACGAGATGAGCCTCTATTATAATGTTGGAATATTTATTTGATTTGCGACCTTGAAGCTTCCATTTTATAACATCCTTTATTTTTTATATTTGAATGATGTTTTAGAGCTGTGATCAGTGTAGCATACATACGATTCTTAAAAGATGCGCGTATAGTAAAGATATTTTGATAACTTATTTGGCAAATACTTATCTGTCAAGATTGGTCATATACACTAATATTATAAAGAGGAAAGAGTTGATTGTTTGTTTGTATTGAATAGGCTCCGAAACTACTGGACCGATTGGAATTTTTTTTTTACCATTAGAAGCCGACATTATCCCTGATGAACATAGGCTACTTTTTACCGCGGGAAAATGCTTCATTCCTACGGGAAAACGGGCGGAGCCGGGCCGGGCAGCTATTTTATATCCTATAACTTTAATCTTTGGTTATCCTTACACCACTATTCTACAAACAAATAAAGGGTAAAACCGAACCATTTTCCTATATTTAAGTAAAATGAAACGTTTCAGAAATACAAACTTCGTTCACTCGAAGCGTTCAACAGTTGACGATTACGGTAGTTAAAAATAGCGTTGTAGAATATTGCATACGTTCCTACAAATTAACACTACCTAACAAATTGCTGTTGCGTGCCAAACAGACTTGACCGGTTTTTTCATTAGTATTATGAGATGAGATAATACTTTTTAATTACAACATAATTGCGCTGGTTTTGTTTTAACATATTGTTTCTTTTTTGGTAGAAGGATTTATTAAAATAAGGGCTGATTATACAATAGTAAGTATGTATGTATTTACAAAAAAAAGTATATATGTATTATATCCATTGTCTAGTACCCATAGTACAAGCTCTGCTTAGTTTGGGACTAGATGATGCTGTGTAAAAATGTCACAGAATATTTATTTATTTATAGTAAAATCGGTCAAGTCGATTTCCTGTGATAAAACCTATCTGTCTACTAATTATCGGTTCTAATTTCATCGGGGTAATATTGGCTCTAGCAAAAGACCTGCGAGTAGAATGTAAAATAAGATCTCATCTCGTAAGGGTCAACGATTATAGAGCAGACAATCTTTTCAAAAAGACCCTTACAGCACTAGGTAAAAAGTTCCATAGCGCGGAGGACACGAAGTGTTACCGAGACACGAAAATCCCAAATTGAACCCAATATCGTCCGAGGACTATGCCAAACTCCGAGATGATTGACTATGCCAAAATCTATGTGGATTTATCTCACAAAAAAGGAATAATTCTGAGATATGAGAAATCTGGAAAAAATCTGTTAGAAAAATCGACCCTTTAACGCATTGATAAACGAATCATTTGTAAATAACCAGTACTAGCTTATCGAATATAGACCTAAAATTGATGTACTTTGGGAATGCTTCATCACAGTAGTAGTTCGTTTAGGTACTTTATCGCACCATTGAGCTATTTCATTACCACTTGCACTTAGCCTAGGTGCGGCTATGTTTCTCGGGCCGGTTGCGAATGTTTACATTAATCGACGATTAGACGACATCGATTTAGACGACACGTTTGGCGTAGCGGCTGAGCAATTGGCTTCTGCGACACGTGTTGTGGGTTCGATCCCCACACGGAGCAAATATTTGTATGATCTACAAATAGTTGTTCCGGGTCTGGGTGTTTGTGTATGTGAGAATTTGTGTTTGTAAACGCACCCACGATACAGGGGAAAATCCTAGTGTGGGGCAACGTTTTTTCTAAGAAAAAAAAAACTGTTATTTGCGATGTGCAGCCTTATAAAATATAACATCCATCACGCCTAGAGTTAGGCAAAGGAGTAATTATTAATCTACAAAGTATGTTCGCAGGTATGTTTAAGTGCCATTATATTTGGAGGCTAACCATTGTCCAAACTTCGACCTGCTTACCTCTTGTTACTGAGAATTTATATAAAAATCTAATAACACTTTGCTCGACAGCTAGAAGCTTTCGGACAGACTAGACCAGAGAGACAGTCCTCCTGCTAGGAATACTCTTGTGCGAATTATGCCGGGGTAACACGAAAATCAACTGTAACAAAATTACAACTTTCAGATCGTTTCAAGTGACTCGCCTTGTAACGTTTTTCAAGGTTTGTTTAAGTAAGCAAGTGAAAAGTAACGGTACTCTCGGGTCTGCAAACTTTAGATTTACGACATAGGACAAGAAACATGTTTGTAAGGTGCCTAGAGTACTTCTTCAACTACAAAGTTAGCGTGCCTTGGCACGAGCGGTTTTTCAACTATTTAACGCGTTATTTATTTAAAACGCTGTCGTTTGACTTATCCGTGCGTTTGTAGTAGGTGGGCGATTTTTTTACGCCGGTACCTTTTTATATGGTGCGCTTTGTTGAAAAAGTGCTCTTCTAAACTTGATTGTTATAACTCAGAGTGATTTTTATAACGCATGGTGGGTAGCAAAGCTGTAAAACAATTATCGAAAACATTTTAAACTCCCGTCTCGCGAAGACCAATGGCGGATCCCAATAACAGTCAGTAGATTTACCTTCTAGAGGCTTTTTGACATAATAATTTTGACATAAGGTCCATACGTTAATGTAGGTTAATGTCAAAATTCTATCTCTTGCAAGCAAATCTATCGACGGAATAGTTACATGGATAGTTTCCATATGACCCGCGACTGACACACACACACAAACGCACACTCGCTACGTCAAACATGACGGATGTCCGCACGTCTTATAACCGCAAAAGCTTACATATTTGCATAGTTAAGGGAAACTGAATAGTTAAAATCACTGTAGGTGAATTCCTGGTTGCCGTAAGACCTTACGATCTATTGTGCTGACCGTCGTGACAATGTAACATATGGTATGGACACGAACTATTTGCGCACCTCACCACTGACCAACCATTACTCGTACAAACTCTAGAAAATACTCAAGTTACAGATAATAATTTAACGTATTTTTAAACTAGAATGTATGGTATTCTACAATAGCAACGGCAAAATACAATTCGTTTGTATATTGTTTTATTATACCTAGATAAATGTTTGTAACTTTATCCAATATTATATCGTATAATAAAACCATAAAAAGCTGTAGGTATCTGTTTATTGAACATATTAAAAAAAAAGTGGGTTAGGGTACCTATATGTATAAACATCTCCGAAGCCCATCATGTGATTGTTAAAATACTTGTCTACTACTACTTGCTACTAAATAGATTTTAGTTTTGTTATAACTGTTTTATAGTATATGCATGAAAACTTAGTTACAAAATGCTCAAATCTTATTTTACATCGCAAAACCAACGGTAAACAATTATTTATTCATAACAATGTCGTATCAAGTCATTATTAATTATATTTTGCGTTTTTCCCACAAGCAGATGGTAGATAAAATGCAACCATTACAGACGCAAGAAATGCAACCACAATGGTAACCATTGAAAGAATAATAGCAACTAAAGTGGTCTGATGGTCAAATAATCTAATAACTATTATACGGTTCGCAGTAGTTTTACGGTTGGATGCTATTATGACCGATGTCAAGGTCAGATTCCGGTTAACCATAAAAGTAATTGATTTTCTCTTGCAAACAACACTGCAAACATTTTGCACGGGTATATTTAAGGCCTACGCTATGTGCGACTTTCAATAACATTGAGCTACAAAATGCTTAGTTAATTATTACATGAGCACATCACATTTCAGCATAGTTTAATAACACATAATGATGACGCAAACGCAAAGTCAACGAACCATAGTATTTCTTTACAACAGTTTTATTTTTTCGTGCTCAACGCTATATTTTTGGTAGGTGCTAATGTACCTAGCTCCCCTCATTTTTGAAGAGGACTTGACGACCTCTACAATTACCAAATTCTCCCTAACGAAAGTGGCTGAAGGACCTGTTAGCTTTTCTAAAAAAAAGCTTCTTAAAGTCATAAATCATTATGGAACCCTTGAACATTAACGATGTTTGATGTCTTCAACGGTATTTTACGTGAACACCAGACATTTTTATAATTCATAGGCTAGTCGCGTGCCTTTTTGAAGTCCATGAAAACTACTAAATAATAGAAGTCCATTTACATGACTAGCTTAGTTGTTAGGGCACTCCTTGCTTGTATAATTCAGACACCGACGAAGGCCAAAGCAACGTAGGTCACTCTAATTACTTATACATAGCAGAGACATTTGTTTGTTCTAGCTATCGACCGTTTTGTAAAAGCCATGTACATACATACAGTACATTTCATCACGCCTGTATTCCCTGAAGGGTGACAGAGTTCGGCGGCCGTTTTTGTCCTAGGACCTAAACATGCTGGCAACCTCTGCCAGCAAAAATCCAAACTTCGAGCTATACAATTTAATACAAGAACCCAATAACACTTCTCAACCTAGGAATCGAACCCAGGACCTCTAGCGTAGCAGTCGAAGAGAATTATATTAGTTCAATGAAATTAATTATATCTTACAATGACATTGACAACTCCACATTCTCATGAGATGAAGATGATGATTTGTAATTGTTTAAACTAATGTACACATACACGTGGGAAAGTTAAACTGTACGCTGTCAGTTAAAGTTATAGTGATACTATAAATAATATATTTTAATTCGTAAGAGTTTATAAGAGAGTATGTATACTTAGTACATAGACTTTTAAACTCATTGGCCTCCCTTTTTCTTCATTGGGGTAAAATTTTACAGTGACTGATTTTCAGACAACACACAGCTTAAACCGTTGAGTACAATATTTAGAAGCATAGCTAAAAAGATATTGCAGGTAACTCGGAGTGATAATTAAGGCTAGTTAAGTTTCAAAAGACATTAAATCAATCACAACCTCGTGCTATCTCTATCAGTTTAAGTCAAACTGACAGTGACAGCAGTAGACTCAACCGCATCTTAAAACGTGGCCTTCAGATTTATAAAACGGCAAAAAGGGAACATGTTCAGCCATTTTTACTACATTGGCGATTGACCAATTTTCGACTTTAATATCTTAATGAAAAGGTTGAAAATGTTGTCAATAGTAGGTACTCAGGGCGCTTATTTTGCTCATTATTTTTGACAGATAGATTCACGGATAATAAATTGTATGTTTCATGTGGGAACTTAGGTATCTATGTAAGTACTTAGGTTAAAAAGCATAAATTCCAAGTCACCCTGATGATAGAGTGCAATTTTATTTCGCAATTTATTGAGCGTACAATAATTAGTTTTGCCCGCTGTAATTTAATCTCGTCTCCTGTCACAAACATTAAAGATTAAATCTGTTCTCCGATATAAAATACTAATTAGTATTAGCTAATTAGAAGTTCAAGAGGCGGCTTATCTTAGTCCGTCTCGAAGGCGCCTCATAAGTTCTCTGGATACATAATTTGAGATAAATCTTCTTTAGTGCATCGGTCTCTCTGAATACTAGATTACAAAGCTCGCACGTCCGGCGCTTTGAGAGCACATAAAATGGATCAATCTATCCTTAGAGATATGAATCTAAATAACGAGGATCATGAACAGATAAACACCGATCAGAACACAGTTCTCTAATTAAGAACTTTAAATGCTATTACACCTTCCTTTTCTGTATTCAATTGAGGCGATGAGTATAAGAATTTGAATACTTGCCAAGTTTAGTCAAATAAAGTGCACATTTTACTTCGAGCTCTTTTAAGGATTGCTATAAATATCGTCTAATAAAAACATCCTAAGCAAACAGCTTTCATTCCGTCGTAAGATTAACTAAAGTAAAATGAAACCTTTTTTATGTTTCAAATAAAATTTAATTAAGAACAGCTGTAGGGTTCGTGTTATTTAATTAATCCGGCTCTCATTTAAAAATCAATGGTATTTAAAAAGTTTGCTGTCAACCATACTACCTACTTAAGTACTTTCAACATGGTAAAAAAATATATATACAAAAAAAAATATATACCATATATAATATGTATATATAGGTATGTTGTACTAGTTGTTTATTCTGTTATCAAAACGCTCCCATAACTATTTAAATTCACCACAGATCAGAAATTAGGGCCCAATTGCACCAACTTCTTAAATTGTATTTAAACACGAAATTGTGTAAATATTGTGTTTAAATACAATTTAAACATATTTAAGAAGTTGGTGCAAGTGGCCCTAAGTGAACATCATTATTTTTATGATTTAAATTGAGATCCTTCTGCGAAATGCCTGTTACTGTACCTAAATATACGTTTCCATAATTATTTTTACCGGTCCCGCAATAAGTTGTTGAGATGGGATTGAATTTCTACCTTTGATTTGTGTTTTATGGGAGCAAATCATAACGAATTTCCTTCAGCGTGCGCAGCATGCCTCGTTCATTTCCTGGAACGCGTCTGTCTTAAAGCACTTAAAGTCTCCAAACAGTTATCTATTACAATATTTTGTGCTAGGAGTATAAATAGAATAATATTTATAAAATATTAAATTCCTCTTTTGATTTGTTACAGGGGCAGTATCGAGGCGCGGCGCCACCGCGGCGCCCAGCTCCAGACGCGTGCTGATGACACAATAAATTGTGATGCTGACACGAACAGGATCCTATAGGAAACTACGTCCTAGAGGACGGCGAAGGACGTTGTAGCTAAGTTAACATTAGTTCTAAAAATGCAAGTGCCTAAATTTGTAATAATGTTGGGTAATCGTCGTAATTTAATATTTAGAGTGAGCATCGTGTTCAACATCGCCGTATTTTTATACGCGGCGATGCACTATTCTGGGAACAGTGCTCCAGGGGTCGAGTGGATGCCCATTACGGTCGACGGTTCTGAAAGGAGTGCCGAGCTCAGGTATCTCAAAGAAGAAGTACGAAATGAAACCGAAACCAGACCAGCAGAATCAAGTATACGAAATATCGAAGAATCCACTTCGCAGAAAGCGATTCCATCGACGATGCCCACAGCTAACAAGACTGCCTCTAGCACCGTGTCAGACGTAGAAAAGAAAATAAGTGCAGTGCCATCGGAAGCCAATATAGTCAATGAAACTCTCGACATAGTCGACGAGAATGCTTTGTCTGAACCTACTCTTGCGCGTCTTCGGTTATTACTCGGATGCAATGACAAAGACTTTCGTCCTGAGACAGTGCAACGTGGAGAGTTCTGGGTGCTTAAAAATTATGTGCGTGCTAATCATGGTCCGATTATGTGTCATGAGTCCATCACGTACACCACACACGCCGGTTTCGAGTTCCTCGACAACGTGCTTCCTCTCATAGAACGGTAAGATTTTTAAATTATCTATTCCGAGATTGCTTTGCGATGAAACAGTTCAGATTAAAGCATCTTATTTTATGTTATTTTGCCTAAAATTAGGCGTGTCGTCGTCTTAACACTCACGATTTCTTTGGCAACCGTTCAGATCTGAGCGTTGAGTGCAATACCAACACAAACAATACCTGAATTAAATTTGTATAACAATACTTTATCCGTGGTTTGTTTTCCGGTGCATTGACCAGTTATCAAGATGATGCATTCAGGATGCACAAAAATATGATTCTTATGAATCTTCAAGGTATTCATGTACGCATCGTGAATCATTAAAATAACGGCTTTAAAATGTGTTCATTAAATTATTCGATGCATCCATTCCAGTCAATCAGCTGTGTATTGTACTCAAAGTGATTATTAAAGTGAGCTGTGAAATATGATAGCCGTCTTTTGTTATCTTTTTATCTTATAAAAGGTTGTTAGATAATTATAGCGCACTGCCGGACAGGTTCTCACAACTCTCATTGTCAGAGTGCAGACGCAGCGAGCTAATTGTAATTAAAATTATATTATAGCGATATTAGTAATGATAATAATATTAATTTAATAAGCAATTAGCACGCCTATTTCATTAACGTCTATGAATTAGTAATTGTATGTAATCTTCATGCAAAATTGTAACGAAGTTAGTTGGTAATTCCATGAATATGGTAGTTTTGTACTTTGTACGCTAGGCAAATACTTCCTTAGCTTAAAAACGGTTTAGCCTTATATAGCGTCACAGATAGTAAATGTAATATTTGTAAACTCCAAACCTCCTTTAAGTGAGTTAACTCTTTCTCACGGTTTTAATGCAGTGGACATTTTAATGTTAGTAATACGTACGTTCGGCTGTTATGGATGCAGCACTTGTTAAACTGACAGATAAGACATACATGCCAATATCATGTCTATTTACAAGAGAATAGTGTGAAAAATTGCATGGAACTGATGACACATAACTAAGCGTGTCGCCTGAAGAAAAATAAAAAGTATAATTTAATGCTCTATGTTATGAAGATTACTAGCTTTTTATGTCTTGCCAGACTACACTACATTATTATTTTCTTGATAAACAATAAAATGTGCTAGAGTAGATTTTTTAATAACGACGTTGAATACTCATAAATATTAGAAATAAAACCGGACATCGAAGTAACATAAAGCAAGGTTTTATCAACATCTTTTTACCCAATAATTAAGGTATCCGAAACCAAAATTACTGTGATAAACATATCATCACGCCTGTATTCCCCGAACGGTTAGGCAGAGGCGTACTAATGTACACGTTTCGTTATTCGAAAATCTTTATTGCTATTTCATCATACGAACTACACAATGAAATAAGTCAATCAAAAGCCTACCTACATTCATAATGCCTCATAATTATGCAGTAGGTACACTCGTGCAATATATTTAATTAATGCTTTTTACCAACGAAATACATTAGTATAATATATTTTGATGCCTTCGCTTAGAGTGAAAGTTTTTTTTATATATCGAGTCTAGATACTTATCTGTTCTATTTCTAGTAGAAGATAATTTAAAGGATAACTAAAGAATCTTTGGTTAAAATTTTGCGATAAAGGTCCTAAACGAATTACATGCTTTCGAAACAAAAAATGTTAAGCTGAAAATGAATAGTGAATACAAATTAATTTATCATTTAAATTGATATCGTGTTTATAACAAATTAGTTGTCGTGCTCATATCCACACAATCAAGTTTAGATTACAGCATTATTACTTCTGACAGCCCTGTCTGAGAGCGTTCCTATTGTGTAACTAACAATTGCGTGTGGTGTGTGCACCATTTAGGGTTACTGTTTTTATTATCTAAAATATGTTATTAAGTAAAACGAAAAATCCGAAATAAAATATAAGAATCCTCTATAAAAAATAAAAAAGTATGACCAGGCTGAATCTTACAAATATTAATAATTGTGACTACGCCGCTTAACTGAAATTGTACTGGAGTCGTATATTTTGTATTATATGCACATTTTACAGGTAGCTAGGTATTTATCAAAATTTTCAGTATGTAATAATTTCTCTCAAGAGATAGGTATTCTATGTGTAATTGCAGTTAGAGCCAGAAAAACTGGTACTTACTGTTTTTATAAAATGTTTGACAAAGTATGTTTCTTTGGAACACTTAAAAAGTGAAGTTATTACGTGAAGGAAAAATTCGACTGGCAGGCAGGATTTTTCCTTCACGTAATAACTTTATAAAATTAGCATGAAAAATGCAAAAAAATCACAAAAAGTTACTTATAAAGTGAATTCAAATAATAGGGAAGTGTGCACAATTTTATTCCAGACTATGTAGGTACTAAATAGCCTCATTCGCCTCATTTGTCTAGTGGTCCTGAGCGCGACTGCTAGTTAGAGGACTGTGTGTGTACCTACATTATAACTAACCCTTCGGGGAATATAGGCGTGATGGTATGTTATGTTATATACTAAATAAAAGAAAGAAAAGCAGAATCAAAAGATTACTGTTAGGCAACCCTATTGTCGATCGTCACCTCACACGAAGCTGCTTTAACCGACACAATGGGGTCCACTGCGTCCATAACGAAACTATATTCCTAGAATTTTATTACACTCTGCCACATGTATTCTATAAATTCGAATTTCGAACTAAGTATTCTGAATTTATCATATTTATCCTTAGACTGTCTAAGTACGTACTTATCATTGAATTAATATGAGGAATAGATATTCGAAGGCAATATTTGTAATTATGATAGCAAATTGTAATTAACTATAAGTACCTAATAAATTAATTAAAGAATTATTTACGATGCGACCGTTACCTCATCACCAAGTGAAAGTATAATGTTGATTAGCAAAGTGCGTTATTATTTATGGCAGGACAAAATACAGTAATCAAAAAATACCTACCGATCAATTTGCAAATACCGGTAATTTCTAATTCAACAATAATATATCTAATTCCAACCGGTGCACAGTGGGCCGAAATTATTCGTGAACGAAAATGATACCGGTTATTATTAATGGTACAACAACATGCTAACGGGTGATTATTTTATTAACATAACAAGATGCAACAGTATCTATATCTACCCAGTAGTTTTCAAGTCATGAAGACACCAGACAATACAAAAAATCTGCTATACACTATGGTTCCTGTTACCGGTACTAAAATACAATAAATTTTGATAATATTCTAAATGTACAGAAAATCTCACTGTTGTTATATTTATAAAATAATAATAAAATAAAATATTTTTTATTTCAGACAACCTTTTACACCGTCCATAGAAATATAAGCAAAAAGAAAATATAAATAAAAGTAATTACCCTAAATCACCCTCTTAACTAAGGATCTCCATAGAGGGGATGAGTGCCTGTTTGCAAACGTCTTCAGGATTTCATTGGGGCTACCACGCACCCTGAGGATCAGGGATACCGTTCTTTTGCGCAAGACGGCTTGAAAGCCGTCAGTATGATAAAGCGCGAACATTCCTGACGCACTACAGTAGCGAGGCAGCCCCAACATCATCCTAAAGACGTTATGATACTGGATGCGCAGGTTATCCAGCGATCTTTTGGTGTGCTTGGTCCACAGAGTCCCAGTGTATATGCTCTGACAATATGCTTTAAAAAGAGTTATCTTTACTTCGTCAGAGCATGGATATGTTTATATGGATATATTTGCATGGATGATATGTTTTTTTTTTCTAATTAAAGTTCATGGCGATCAGTTCTCCTTTGAAATAGGTACGAACGGTTTTTTCTTTTAACTGAATGATTCTGTCGTATTTACGTGATTCATTCAACCTACTATCTGAGTACAGTTATCAGTTCCTGGCAATAAATAAGCAGGGAGGAACGCCATTAAATATAATTAAATTCGTTCCTATAGTTCCGTGCCACGCATTTCATAATTTTCAAGACCACTGATTTCGGTCATGTACACGAATATTACACATTGTATTAAAACTACTTTTGACCGACTTCATCGCAGTATTATTAATCCCGACGTTTCGGATCATTTACGGCATTCTCCGAGTCTACTAGTAACCAAAAAATATCTGTAAAATGCCGTTTTATTCATTAACAGTAAAATTAAACACTGTAATAGAAATTCCAGGCCTAAGATTTTATGAAATTGAATAAAATTATATTCAAATTGTTTCCACACTAGGCCAGCACGGGGTAATGTTAAAAAACATAGCATTTATTCATCTCATGCTGAGAACAGTTCAGACTATTAAGTAATTAGACATTTGATATATCATTCTCAACACTTCATGGGTTAAAATGTCTGAGAAAATGATAATTGTGCTAATTACTTTCTCACAATATTTAATCAATCTCATTAATATCTGCCGTCTCCCATGAAATTCTAATTTAGTTGCATTTCTCACTTTATTTGCGAAACGTCCACTCCATTCTCTTAAAACAGTATTTATTAAAGTAGCACAGTCTTCAATGAAGTAGACAATATTTTAGGGGCAGACTATAACCTCATATTTTTATGTGGAGCGTGGCTAACTGTGTTTAATATCTGTGACTTGCATCCAAAGATAAATTAGTTTTGTTAGTGAGGCTTGAAGCGTGGAAAAGTGATTGGCACTTGTAGAATGAAAATTTTATTAGTAATTGCTTTTAAGAGGCGAATCAATCGTTGTGATAACGATAGGATTAATACACACGTGCGAACGATCTAAATTTTAACTGGTTACTCGTACGAGTAGGTATTAATGCTACCCAAATATCTCGTACAAATTCATTCACTCCATTATTTAGTCACAATGTTGGCCAACCCGCATGACTGAACAATTGATTTTCTATTTTGACTGCTTGCAGATGACCTCGATTATCTCATAGGATAAACAATTCTAAAATCCACACACGAAGGATACTTATACTATTATAAGTATCCTTCGTGTGTGGATTTTAGAATTGTTTATCCTATGAGATGTATGTATTACGTCTGTGTACAGTAGATCTATATCTACTGTACACAGACGTAATACATACATAGACGTAGGTAATACTTATACTATACACAGACGAAGTATAATTATACTTCTATACTATACTACTATAGTCTGTGTATATGTGTTTCCAAATTTTATCCAAATCGGTTAAGCCCTTTTTGTGTGAATGAGTAACAAACAGACAAACTTTCACATTTATAAAGAAACAACTATCCATTTTTAGTGTGATTGATTTAGAAATATAGATAGGCTTAACTCAAATTTAAGGGCCACTTGCACCAACTTCTTAAATTTTCTATTGTCATTTTGAGTTTAAATTCAATTTAAACATATTTCAGAAGTTGGTGCAAGTGGCCCTAAGACTGCCGTGCCAGACAGTCTTAAATACTTAAGAAAATATTATCTAAGCAAAACAGCGAAAATAATTTAACAGCAACTTAGTTAACGTTTTACAGTTTCTGGTTAAGTAAAATCACTTAGGTAACACTATAATGTTAACGATTCATTTAGCGTTTAGAAAGATAGGCATTAACGGACGATTAAGCTAAGCCGCTTTAGGTGACTAAGCTATTGATCTACCTCATTGGCGAGTTAACCCAGTCGACGAGTTGAAGTTTGACAAGGACATAATACTTATTATCTCAATTTTTTTTGGATGCTGGTGACACTGCGATAAACAGCTAGTACCTATAATTTGACTTCACTAAGCATGCAAATGCTAAATCTTGAATAGGCTAGGAGTGTACTAAAATTACAAAATATTATATTATTGGAAAAATGTTACTTCAAATTTTACTATTAATTATGCGTTTATTATTTATAGCTTCTGCCCGTGGCTTCTGTCCACGTAGCGTGATGGTGTATATATAGCCTTCCTCAAAAAATGGGCTATCTAACACTGAAAGATTTTTTCAAATCGGGCCAGTAGTTCCATGAGATTAGCGCATTCAAGCAAACAAACAAACTCTTCAGCTTTATATATTAGTATAGATAGAGTATAGATTATTGCAGAAATTAATGTTCTACTGTTAAACAACTCAATAAAATTTACGTTTCAAAAAGATTATTAAAATCTAGCGTGTTGAGAAATGCAATACAGTGTGCTGCAAATAAACAACTGTATCACTTAGGTATCAGACCATTATGCCTTTGTTTTGTAGGTAAGTATTGCAAAACTGATCACAATAGCACGTTTAGACTAATTAATATTCATCGCTCTATAGGGTAATTCTGGTACGAAATAGAATTAACTACGATCTAATCTCAATCTACACTAAAATCTCTTATCTTCTCTCTAATCTTAAATGCGAAAGTAATGCTATCTGTTTGTTATGTTTTCCAACCTAAGCCGCTCGATCAATTGTAATGTATTTTGGTACAGAGATAGATTGGACCATGGAGAAAGATATTGGCTAGTTTTTGTCTTAACAGACCTTTGGGATGCGCGGGAAACTGCGGCTTACAATAATTAGTGTACCATATAGGTTGATTATGAAAATAATATTTTTACCCTCCAAACAATGGCCCAATGGAAATATAATATACGAAAACGAGACTAGATTGGAATCATAAATTTTAAACACTTTTTAATTACGAGAATTACCCTTCTGATTCGATGCACTCAAAGATTGTCCGTTGACGCTGATAAAGCGTTAGCTTAACAGTGCTTATTATCTTGGCCTCTAATTCTGTATTTGAGTTTTTTGCCCACATACCACGATATATTGGTCACTATTTAATTATGGTCATTATATAGACTATTCACTAATGCTTTAATTCCGTGATGATTCATTGATGGCTCTAAGTGCGGCTTATGTATCATACGTGTGTTACGTCAATGATGATAATATGAAACGTGTGGTAATAAGAAGAAAATGCTGTAATAGGCGCGGAGCGGTCACAAAGTTGTAAAAATTTACACCCATCCATAAAGAGACCTACTTGCAGATGCAGACTACCTTGCAGATGGATTGATAAGCGCAGATATTACTAAACCAAGACCCCTTCAGTCTCAGTCCATGTTGACAATATAATAAGCTATTAAAACCGAAAACGGGCGTCCACAACGTGCTCGCTCCGTAAACGGTGTTGCCCGCTTCTGAGGTCGGAGGAAAAACTCTCATCATGGCCACTCAATGTAGTATGACCATGCCATTGCAAGTCCGGTCAAATTCGTGACCTACGAACACGCTAATTACTCCAAGTCTAATCACATACATTATTACATTACGTTCGACCATTTCTCTATTCCGACGCGACCCCGCTAACTAATTTCGTTGCGCAGTCCCCGCAACTCACTAATATAAAGTTGTGCTGCAAGACCAAGTTAAATGAGTGATCATTAATTTACCGCACCGCTGTTGCTACGCAAAGTTTAAAGGTTATTAAGCATGCAACTTGGCCGTTTATAAGAAAAATCTTGGAATAAAAACTTGTCATATAACTCATAGTTAAGTTTCTTTTAAACTTTAACATTCGCCGAGGTAAAACTTATACCTAGTTTATTGTTGGTTTTTTTAGATTTACGTTTTAATGTTTTGTTAGCTTTATAAAAAGTTCTTACTCGATTTCTGATAAAAATATATCCCTCCGTAAGTACCCGGAAAAGGAACTGGCACTTTGACCACATGACGGCCTTTAAAAACTGATACCAAGGTTGTGGGCCGTCGATCGTTTAAAATAAAATAGCTCTAGATCCAACCATTGCACAAGAGATAAGTGGGACAATTTGCGCGCACGCCGCGGCGTATCAACGGATACGGGCAGTGCGTGGCGATACGGACAGCGCGCCGTCTGCACCGCACAGTTACCAGCTGAGCGGACACCACGGTCCGCACTCATAATGTGCATACGGTGGCCCCGATTCGGTGCTCAGCTCACTGCCCGTACCGCACCGGATTTACAGATGAATACACGGGAACATGCACTTTCATATTTGAAGATGAATGTTATTCATAGGTACCTATTTGTCAGCAAAACATTTTGAACGTAGCGTTAATTTAGATACGAGATAACATACGTCAAACTATTAGAAGTAATATTTATTGAACTAAGGTAGAGGCAAATAGGTTTTTTACCGTAGTAGAACCATGCTTCGGCACGAATGGGCTGGCTCGACCGGAGTGATAGCACGGCCTCACAGAACACCGGCGTGAAACAACGCTTACTACTACTTGTGTTTCGCCGAGTGAGCGTGGATACAGGAGGCATAAACCCTTTTAAAAGGCTGGCAACACACCTGCGACTCCTCTGGTGTTGCGGGTACAGATGGATGGCGGTAATCCCTTACCATCAGACGACCCATCTGCTGGTTTAACCCCCTATGCCAAAAAAAGGCAAAAGCTAAGCGATTTTGACAATGTTAACAATACAATTAACAATTAGATAAGTAGGTAGTATGTTAATTTACGAAAGCAATGAAAATTAATAATGACCCGTCAAGGATTTTGCTCTAGAAACTGTCTACCAAACTGCTTAATTGGAACGAGTGACTTCATCCATCCTAATATATTTGTCATATACACCGATGACCCCAAAAAAATATGTTAGCAAAATGATCTTAATTAATTCGTAGATCTAATTCATACATGAGGCAAACATGAATATCACGCATGAAGTCCGAATATTTGAGTCCAAATAACTATGTTAATACGGAACAGGTTCGTGCTCATCTCTAGTTTCCTCGACGAAAAGTGAAAATGCGCGCATCGAGGTGTGTTGTGTTGGCGCAAACTAAGTAAACAACTGTGTCTCCCGCGGGTCTAATTTCACAACACTGGTATATAGAGTCGGACATTAGTATTGTCATTATCAGACTCGAGGAAGCCACGAGAGCTTGTAAGTTGCCATAACCTAACCCACAAATTCTGTGGACATTATTATATCGATGATCCTACTAGCTAAACTTGGAATGGATTCCATACACGATTCATCCCTACCCCTAAGACCTAAGACTTAGTGTTATATTGCTTATGTACCATTATTTACTATTATGTATTTTGCTAAGTGAAAAATATTTCAATACCTCGCTTGACATGAAAACATGCAGCTTGATTTCCTCCTAAGAGATTGAGATCAAGGTAATTTCCTCTTGTTCCGTCTGAATATTACTAAATCTGTACCAGAATCCAAAACCAGCTGAACTAGATCTAACAGTATATTTATTTATACAGCTGCAAAAGTTTACGATGTAGATTTATAGAGTTAGATAGATAGTAATTTTACTTTTGGCAGCATGACGCGATGACGGATTAGCGCTTGAAACACTTGTAGATGCCACGCATTAGGTCATCTATATCGTAATTTTATACAAAAACTTTTATAGTAAGAACATACTTATCATATGCTACGTGTATTTATTTTGCGTATATTTACAGTTTTACATATAAAAATATAATAACGCATAACTCGTAAACTACTGCATGTCTTCAGTCTAATAATATTAAAAAAAAACTAAATTAGAATTGAACGTGTTCTGTTTTCTCAATCCCATGGGAATTTCCTTTAAAATCAGTTGTAAGTTATCCACCAAAGAATCGAGCAATATTTTATCGGGTTTTTCAGCTCAATAGGCCAGAGTTTGAATTGGTGCCCGGATAAAAGTTATTGTCCAACCATTTTTGGACCTATCTAAATTCAATATAAATTGAGGGCATACGGCTCTACGGGATTTAGGCACGACGGTTTATGTCAAAAACATTTTAGTTACTATCCAAATATCTTTTTGTGCCAGTTGATTTTACTTTCTTCGAGTTACGACACTACCGGTTTGTTTAACAGAAAATGAAAATATTACGTAACTTTGAGAAAGGCCCTCACTTTTACCCAATATTGACGTTTTCTTTACTTCTGTAATAGTAAGAGAAATATTTACTCAGTTCTGCGTGAATAGACTGATGGTGAGTGGAACCAATATTGCATTTCAAATATGTTATAGATATAGGTAATTCCACAAGTAGAATATCACCTGTTATAGTATCTACAATAGGTATTCTAGACCACAATATTACATTATCTATACTAATATATAAAACTGAAGAGTTTGTTTGTTTGTTTGCTTGAACACGCTAATCTCAGGAACTACTGGTCCGATTTGAAAAAAATCTTTCAGCGTTAGATAGCCCATTTATTGAGGAAGGCTATAGGCTATATATTATCATTACGCTACGCGGACGAAGTCGCGGGCAGAAGCTAGTATTATATATTAGAAGAGTCCACATTAACATTATCAATATTGTTCACGTAATATGACGACAAGTATCTTTACTACGTAATCCCGTGGCCTCTTATTAACCATGTATCAACATTACATGAAAGCCTAGTAGAAAATGAAAACGTACTCTTTATTGGATCGTTAAAATAGTATAGTGGTTGAAAAACGATTCAATCATGATAAAACAGTTGTTTACGGCAAGTTTAATTTCATGGTATATAAGCTGTTAAGTGTTTTCATAGAAGCGCTTAAAGTAGAAGTAATTCTGAACGGCTGAAGTGGCCACTTCATAAGTATAATATGATTCGTATTAAATTAATTATAAAATTACTATACGAACTTCTCCTAAATATGAATCCATTTGACCAAGGCCACACATTTAGCCGCTTGATCGTGTCACTGTTTCCTACAAAGGAAACACGCTAAGCTTCCGAAATACCTTTGTCAATGTCAAAATTTCCATGCTCTGCGTAAAGACTACTGAAAAACCTACATGTGTTCGACCACGAATGCTTTCTACTACTTGAATTAAGTAAAAGAAAATTAAATTTACCGAATTAAGTACAGATGTAGACGTACATACAGTGACATTTTCTATGCAAACAAGATTGTTTTCCATGTCCGTGGTTTTCATCCTTATTAAGTTTACTTTTTAAGACGGGATAACGGTCCAGCTACATATCTTTATGTTAATCTCTAGTATCGATGGCAGTAACCTCGCTCTATACAATGTTGGATATGTTACCAGTCTACACAGTCATTGTCTACCATCTTCCTCCTGGAAGATGCCGAAAGCTAACAGTTATCTGTGCAACTCTGCAATTGTTGCTGCAACCACATTCGCTGCACTCTCTCTGCCTTCATCATCATCTAGCTACATTACAATCTTCACGTCGGCACAATCAATAATTTCATGGGAATTTATCGACGTAATGTCGAATGTAATACTACTTAATAAGGTTGTTATTACAATGGTTTTACAAATATGTAGGTGGAACCAAATGAGAGTACGCGAAACCAGTTCTGTCAGAATAACCACGTGTTTGCCTGTTAAAATATGTGCGTTCCAATTATATTGTAATGTTATCAAGTTTGTTACGGGCAAAGCCATGTCGACCAGTTTCACTACAATCTAGTTTAAAACGAACCAGACCGCCCCGAACTGAATTTGTTATCAACGTCATCATTGATGACAATTAGCAGATGTATAATTTGCGTGATTATCAAATTTAGTATGTTAACCCATAAAAGTTATATATTAAGACATTAAATCCTAAAATTGTTCGGATTCAGAAGATTTTGGAGCTCAAAACTCAATAATTCGGAATTCGAACAGCAAGCTAGCATAAACCTTTCTCATAGTTTAGATACCAGTTGCATTGCAATAATGAACTTGTAGTTGTTAGTTGCACAAACAGGACTCTAATGGTAACCGCAAACAACGGAAAACTAAGGAGCGATTCGCGTGAGCACCGACATTGAATAATGAGATACCTCGAGATGGCACGAAATTGAAGTATGTTTTATTTTAATGAAGCCAATGTGGGCCAACCGTTGTATACGACTAATGATGCAACTTACCTGAAAGCATTCTTGTTTGATTTTAGAATGTAGGAAGCTATTAGTGGAATGAGTACAATGAGATGCCCGATTTATACCCCCGGTGTCTTACCGAATCCTATTTGCACGGTTGAATTTATACGTAGATACATATATGTCTAGAAAATTACCGTAATTTAGTTTACCGTCGAAGGCATGCGTCATAACTCTAGCCATTAAGTTGTTTCATTGCGATTTATAGTGCAAGTTATAGCCGTAAACCATCTCTCGCGTCGGCGTCGATCAGAGATGCTATAGTATAGAAGACCTAGTTAGTAGACTAAGTGGTTACGGTTTTAATGACACCATATCAAAAATATGGATCAATTTTATCAGATTAAAAAATATCCATTGGGGTATTAGTGCATCTAGAGCATCAATGCATATATTGCGGGCAAGTACATTAACAAACAGGTGTACAGCGGGCGAGCGCGGGCGCAGAGGAGTGCCTGCGCGTCGGCGCGGGCGCTCGCGTGACGCTTGCGGTCAACCCAGATGAGCCAAGTGCACCGTCTCCCATTACGGCATCACCATCTCTGTACTGTTATCCGCATAGCGACTGCGTTCAAACATGTAGGTCGAACACTTAAATTAAATTTATGGTTTGTAAGAATTCCAAAGTTAATTGCGATCGTGCGAGTACGTGCTGTTAGCGGTGACGGACAACCATAGGTACTATTGAAACAGGAAAATGGTAAACATCTTTCTTATTTCTTTCCTAGAAATATCTAACAGACTTTTCTAAAATGTGTTCACTTTAGTTTGCAAAAATATATTTAAAAAGGTGCTCGACGCACGTAAATAGTGGGTGGTATAACAATGAATGAAATGGTTGGTAAACAATGAGAAGGTTAAATGACGTAGATACTTAGTCAACCGACGATCCACGAATTGAAATAGCTTCACATGTACCTATTTTGTCTGCCCTTCAATAGTAACAAACGCACATAGATCTACGAGTAGTGAGCGCCGCCGTGTCGACGAGCGTCAGCATTTGCCATTTTGCCAGAAAAATTAGACTATTAGATAATGTATTCGTCATTTCCGTTTGCTCGTTGGAAATTTGATATCATTGGAATCTAAGCTTCTATTAATGAGATTGTTACCCGCTTTAGATTTAGTAAAATAGATTTTGGAAAATACCCAAATTGCCTACAATATGTTTTATTCTTCTATTCATTATATGTTTTGTGTTCTTTTCCCGGTCTTATATATAGGAGGTTTATAAGACATTTTATATTAATATGAATAAGAGCGTCGTAGGTACTCTTAGTCCCACGTCCTCCAGACGATTCGTACGGATAACACAGCAATAAAGAGCCTTTTAGCACGATACTTATCTACCCTCAAATGTATGGCGAGGATCCTCAGTGTCCAAATAGACAACTTTATTACACACACAGATACTAAAATTTCAATAAACACTAACGCCAACGTTATTAAAGTGGCGCAACTCCAATAAATTTTGCTATAGCCGCCATTTTGATGAAAAAGCAGTGCAACTCCCGGAAGGGGATTGGACCCCATCAATCTTGTGTAATCCGTTTTTGACAATCGATCATGCCTCGCCCTCGTTGTTTTATAACACAGACTGCAGCTGAATGACAATGGGATGTAATTTTGAATACGACACTTAAAGTAAAGGTCATTTATCATAATTGTGATACTTTTAGCTTCATTTAGTTGCGGAAGACGTAAATTTTAGAGCTCAATATATAAAACCGATTATGAGAATTTAAAAATCCCACAGTTCTTTAACGAACATCAATTTATTTTTGTATTTACAAAATTCTTTGAGGGCTGGAATTAATAACCTACCTCTAAATGGTAATGGTTCCCTACAAGAACGAAACCAAGAGAAGAAATGTTGACAATATGTAACTATAGAGCTAATTTAAAATTTCAACTAAGTACATTTAAATTTCAATTATTTAGTGAACAGAAGATTATCGTAAATAATATTACGAAATATCGTGATTAATGATCATAAAGCATAAATGTTTGAAATGAACTGAGTTAATTCAAACATTTTATAGATTCTAAAAACTAAAAGCATATTTTATTGTATGACTACTATATTTGAAGAGTAAAAGATTTTGATGCACTGAACAGAATTAAATTATAAGTGTTAATGGTATTTATAACTGTTTCTGACGATAGTGAAAGAATGACATAGTAGTCTCTTCTCTTCCCACGCAAATCGCAAGTCATTATAGTTGGTAAGACATAATAATTAACCGACAATGTACATCAGACTTGCACTTTAAACGGTAAGTGTGAATCAACTTTATAGCTTTATTATATCCATATATACCGCTCTGCTCCACTTTGCTTAACAACTTTATACGTACGTTGTTTATTGAATCTTGACTTAAAGATATCGTTCCATAACGATGACTGTAGAAGCTTATACCACGGATATCCGCTACCGTTAGTTTTTTTTTATGGGGTATGGGGCAAACGAGTACATGGATCACTTGATGGTAAGCGATAACCGCCGCCCATGGACACCCGCAATACCAGAGGAGTCACCAGAGAAATATATAATATCCGTACTTCGAGCATCAAACAAAACTAGAGCAAGATGTTTTATGTTCTATTTTGCACATCATCTCTGGTTACTCTTTCTAAATAAGGTAGACAAAGCCACGTTGCTTTCCCACAATCGACCTCCAAGCTAGGCCAATGGCGTTATTACCAGAAAGTATGTCACATAAATACATAGTGAGCAAATTTTCTAATAATTACGTTTGTTCGTGAAACTATTGTTCAAACAAGCGAATTTTTATGGTACATCGCCCCTTATTACATTGCATTATGTTCATATTACAACAACGAGTACATGCTTGTGTAATCGGTTGTTTTTGTTATCAAACATCACAGTTGGACGGTAATTTAGTTTGTAATTAAATATTATGAAATGTACATTGAGCTGCACTGCTAATTGGAACACTCGCACTTAAGCGTTGAGATGAAGATTTAAAATAATCATGTAGGTATGACTAAATAGTGCAATAAAACAGTAGTAAATATTAAAGTAGTTCTGATGAGTCATGTTTCGAGTTCGAATACAGGGCCGGACCAGAGGTTATTTACTGCATTTAGAACTTAAGAACCGATTTTTATGATCTTTGATTTGTTGGATTTGTCTCCGCCCCAAATAGCAGAACATATTGTAATTAATTAACATATTATGGGAAAAATTTACAAAAAAATATTATAAAGAAAATTGCTTAAGCGGTTGTAGGTTAACATCGGCTTCATGAGGAAACCTAAGAGATTTTCTTATCGGCGGCGTATGAAGTTTGTTAATTCACTCTAAGCCAGTATTAGGATGGTAAAAAAGTTGTAATATAAAATCTAATACACACAAAATATTCAAACACAAGTGCAAAACAGTTAATAACGTGAGTATTAACAGCGTTGATAAGCTATTCCACTGATAAAATGATTTATGTAATTATACTAAAAAGTGTTCCAATCCCGCATATCATGAAAACATTTATTAAATTGTAACTAACAGACATATTTTCACCTAGGACATAAGGCCTAAGTAATAACTACGCTGATCAATTGTATCTGCAAGGTTAAATCACACTTGGCGCGGTCAATATATGGATTGGTAACCTTTCTTAGCACATTGAGACATCTCCAAAATACGCACGTAAAGCCGCCAGTTCCGATTATTATACAAACACATATTGTAAGTGGTAGGTACCTACTTAATTAAAGCTCAAAATTCGGACAACCAGCCATTCAGCAACCTCTTTCAATGACCAAAATTCTTTTTTTAATTTGATTTTTTGAATATATTGAATAGCCACAAAAACATATAAGTACAGTAAGATAAAAATATTCAGTTATTCATATACAAAGATTAACAACAAAATTTCAAACATGAGTTCCCTGACTCCTAAACTAGGTAAGTACTTAGGTATATTCCCTGTATCTTAGAAGTCAGTGTTAGTGTCTCCATGTCTAGTTGCAGACTAGGCTCTTAGATGGTCACAATAACGACAATTCATTGGTTTATATATGCTTTTTTGATTTTTTTTATTATTTATATTGGTTTATATGTGCTGTGAGGCAATTAATTAACGTTTTATCAAATAATAATATACTAGCGGACCGCGACATTAGTTTGGGAAACACTAATCAGCAATATATAGGCAGTATGCATGCATGTAGGCTGTGTGTTATTTATCGCCTCCACCTTACCATCATCATTATCAAACTATTTACTGTCCCAATGTTTGGACTAAAGACTGATGACTGACTGAAGACTATAGTGGTGACTTCACACGCCCTCAAGAAACTCTCTCAAACATACCTACGGGTTTCCTCATTTTTTTTTTCTTTCACCGTTTAAGCGAGTGATCATTAAAACTACGAAAAGCCTTGGATTCGAACTCGACACCTACAACTTGGCAGTCCAATGGTCATATCATAAAGCTTATACTGCTATTCACTTGTATAATCCTTATATAAATAAATCGTGGATGGGACAGATGAAACACGATGCTAACTATAACTGACGGTAAGTCAGAACTTTTTGTAATGTGCAGTGACCTGTATAAACGATAAAATATGCTGCTGTCCATACATATTACTTGTGTAAGGATAGATGTTCATAAATCCCGCTTTCCTCCCTTACATGGCAAGTCGGACTCGCGGCAAAACACGAAGCGAATTGATACCACTCTATGTATAACTGTAACTAAGGTTGCCTACTCGTCGCCAGAAAAGTAAAAACTACTTTATGATGACCTCTTTTTCGTGAAAGCTCTTGTATATATAAAATTATGGAGGTCAGTGACGAAATCGGTATTTGAATTTGGAAACACAGTCTCTTTGAAATAGTCTCCATATATATTTACATTGGTATATTATGCTCTCATTATTAAGTTATTTTTTCCTATCAATTTAAAACAAAAACTAAAATCGAGGCAGTATATCAAAATATAAAGATTATTAATGCCGTAATATAAGATATATTACGGCGCGTAATATATGTGATACAAAGTGAGTCTGTGTGTGAGAATTCGCACAGTCAGAACCTGGAAACCAGTACGAACTCAAAAAGAACGACTAATTACGAATTCTCGCTTTGTAACATATTACAGTATACGCCGTAACACTGGTCAGTACCCACCTTAAGAGTCAACGTAATAAAGGTGTAGGTACACTACAAGATGCACAAAATTATACAACTTTTAAAGAGAAAACGTAGCCAGTGTAGGCTTTCAAAAATTCATGCTATCAAGTAATCGTCCAGCAGTCTGGGGCTAGGCTACCTAACTAGGTAACTCAGATAACTGTGCAATTCTACAAACTGCACGCAATCATCAAAAATCAGGTTATTTAGACTTTTTTATTTCCTTTTTCGATTTATTATGAAATGTAATATTCATTATGAAAATATAATAATTACCCTTATTTATTTTGACGCCTACGCCAACTAGTTCCAAAAAAGGAACGACGAATTGAATATTTCGCACCATAAAATTCAAGAAGGCGTTATTTGTTTTTTTTTTGTAGTATTAAATTTACTGTAATAAATGTACTCTATGACACTCCTTAGCAACAAAAGAAGTCGCTACAGTATTATGGTTACAAGGAGCTACTCGAAGCAAGCAAGAAGGTTCTTTCTGTACCAGTCGGGTAAATATTGCTTTTTGGGGTGCCAACCCTAGCCATAACATATTGAATAGTGCAAAAGAATGATACGTTCTTGAGCAAAATTTTCCTCCGTTAACTTTTACGATGTGTGCAAGAGCATAACTGTGAAACCAGCCCTTAACCTCGCATATGTAGGATCACATCGCATTCTGAATAGGCATGGGTACTTAGCCAACAAGCCACAGTGCTTGCTATTCAATGTGTCCGCATTTCAAGACATATATTGCTACACGTAAAACTATGATTTATTATTACACTCCTTTAAAAACAGTCATTATTAATCAATGCTAACGGGATATAGTTTAAGAGTTATGTTAGGACTTCAAGTTAGATGTGAGAAGTTCTAGATCATACACAATATAAATAATATAAAAGAGCTGGACATACAGGCACACAAAACAGGTTGTATATCTACGTGCAAAAAGTATTTATTGACCTAAAAACACAAAGGAGGTGTCAAGGCGAAGTCCATACACGCATTAACACATTACGCTACAAGACTTGTTAACGCGAGGATTCCGCGGAATTACTTAATCGCCGATTAGATTCAGCGTAAAAAGCCGATTACCTCGTCAGAGAGTTATTACTGCACTATGCGACAAGACTTTTTATTGTACATTTCATGGGCAGCTTTATTTCTCCAGACGAGAAAGGCAAAGATCGCTTGTTCACAGCTTTGGAAAATAGCAGCAATAAAATAGATATTTGTATAACGTCTAGCCAAAACTACTTTTAGGGGAGGGTTGAAGGGTCCGAAGTAATGAAAGGGTAACGAACTGCAAAGGTATTTCAAAATGAAGATTTTAGAAGCTCGATAGAAACCACAAATAAAATTAATAGCATTTCTCTAACGTAGGTATAGTATAAAAAACAGCTGTTTAGCTTTTGAGGCTTATTTACTGAACGTAAAATATCGCTGTCAAAAAAAAGGAAAAATAAAAATCTCAGTTCTTAGCGATTGATCATCATTCCTCGCTTTTTTAATACGGTAAAATAATTATATTCAACAATCATATTTTTGTAAACACAGTAAGATAACAATGCAAGCTCGCTCACACTTAAATTGTTGAATAAACAAAATGTCATTTTTAATTTTATCTACAGCACCTGCTTATACAAATTCAGAATCAACTATTTACTGACGTGGTCTTTACAAAAACTATCAGTTTGAGTGACTCCATCTTTTTAAACGTCTCACATTATTTATAATGTATCTCTACTATTATAAAATTGTAATAAAGCTGTGTCTGTACATTGACGATATTAAAAAAAAACAAGTGGGATAGAGTACCTATATAAACGTCTGCGAATCCAAAAATGTAATACAGATTGACCTCTCTGATGTATAGAGGTCCATACAAAGAAGAGATCATCACTGTTGGATTTTATATATTTTTTGGAATTCATTTCAAATCCTACTATAGCTTCAGGCGAGCGAAGCCGCGGGATGAAGGTAGTTCTATAATAAATGTTTGTTTTTTAACCATTAACCAAGATATTTTTAATTTTATCGTTTGTAATTCATTTTAGCAGAATACTTAGCGACGAAAGCAGTGCATTTTATTTTAAAGTTTCACCGAAAATGACAATGAAAAAATTCTGATAGACACCTAAACCTAAGTATGCATCTGTGTCGGATTAGACGTTGGACTAAATCTGACTTCAACCTAGAGAGATCATGGTAGCTGTTGTCTTCTTCTTCTGATCGTAACGACGGTAAACGGAAAGAGAAGATCAAAAGAAAGAATCAATGGAAATCTTAAATTATATTGGCTCAGTATTTCGCCATGCGCACGGCATTTTCTGTCGGCCATATCTTCCATTGCACATAATAAGTGCCAACTGCGAAGAGAATCTCCACTCAAACATGCTATCTTTGTCTGGCCGACCTGATTTTGAAGTCTGTTGAGAGACTTCCAGGTTGCATACGAAACTCCACTTCGCAGCGGGTGCATCCAGCTTCACCTTTTGTCATATCACTAGATTCATGGATTTAATTCAATATTGAAATACTTCACATCAGGGATTTCACGAAATCTCCGATAGATATTGACACAAAAATAGGTAGACAAATTTATAAAGTGTAATAAAAAATATGATAATTAACACTTGTTACCATTTTATAGGACAAAATGAAAATGTTTAATTAAATTAAGGACATTCGAATTTTTCCTTCACGATAATCTATACATAGTTATAATAACATCGTAGAAAAGTTAAAACTGTACATTGAATATTGTTTTAAAAGAATACTTGGGGCGTGATCTACAATCGATATCGAAGCCAAAAATATAGTTTTTAGAATTTTGTCTGTATGTATGTCCGGGCTTATCTCAAAAAGTACTTCATGGATTTACTTCAAATTTTGCATGAATATTACTAACAGGTCGGGTCAACATATAGGCTACATAATCATCACGCTAAGACTAAGTAACTATTCCACGCGGACGAAGTCGCGGGGGGAAACTTGTAACTTTATAATCTAAGAATAGAAAATGCAAAAAAAATACAAAAAGATAATAAAAGACAAATTAATATTATGCTTATTGTTGTGGAACGCCTATTAGTAATGCAATACATTTAATTTAACTACCGGTCCACAGTGATTTCACAGAATATAACATGAAACTCAAAAGATTGTTATCATATAGATATTCATTTAAGCGTTTCAGTGATTATTATCATGGTGTCAATCGTAATTTATGAAGTCAACCTCCCTTGATTTATGTTGGGTTACCTTTTAAAACTTCAATTTCAAAAGTTTTCCGATTTCCTGATGCAATCAGAGATGTTTCTACGATTATTTTACACAGCCCATTTGCAGTGTACTACCATCATGTCTTGCAAATTGTAAAATTCTAATGAAGGAAACGGTTTATAGCGACGAACGTAAACGATTTCAATCTCTGGGCTGGTATAGGTACATAACTACTTAATAGCTATATAGAAGGTACAACTGTAGTTTAATAGCCATTCCTAAGTCCCGAACCGCATCATCCTCCTAGCTTTTCCAAGTTATGTTGGAGTTACCTTCTAGTGTTCAGATGCGACTGAATATCAATATTTTACTCAAGGAACTGCCGTCAGATCTAGCCAGTTTCTGGGTAATGAGTTTTGGGCTTCTAAACGATATATGACAATTGAGACTGACGATTTTATGTGTTCTCCGAGACACGTACGTCTCGATGTGTGTGAATGTATACCCATCCACACACTAACCGCGCCAAGCGCAGCTTAACCCTGCAGATTGGTTGATCAGCTTAGTTATTACTAGACACATAAGTCGATATTTAAAGATAAGGAAAATTAACACATTGTTTAAGTAGATCCTACTTAAACAATGTGTTAATTTTCCTTATTTTATTATGGAATGTAACTGTCCGATCCGAAAGGAGGCATAATGGTATGTATGTATCGTATATGGCTCTTTCAGTCAGGTTTTTTTAACAATAGAGTATAGAGAACCTACTACTTCCTACATCGGATGGGTTTAAGAATGGATGTGAACTCGTAAATCTTTATGGCAAAGTTGATTTTCCCGAACAATAAACCAGACAAAACCCATACTGTGAGCTGTCTGTGTAAACAGAAATGAAATAAAATGTTGAAATTACATTTAAACACTTTTACAAGTCAATGTTTCTCCGACAAAGATAATCCTGAAAGGTAATTCCGGTAGGTATTTAAAAAATGTCACCATTGAGTTATTTTGTTATCTCAATTCAATCTATTTTATTCACGTCTGAGGTATTTTTTTAATTTAGTAGAAGAATATTGGAACATTTTTATTATTATTTATTTTTATTAGAAGAACATTATTTTGATTTAATACGAAAGTGGGACTATATCAGATTTATATTTTTATCATTTTTAAGCTCCAGAATTATTCCTCAGATCTGTTTATCCATAAATAGTCTCAATTGTTGCACTAATGAATTCATAAAATCATAGTTGCGCGTCCGGGTTTCTAACTCGATCCACCATGCACGGCATGCGTGTGCCGTAACCACTGAACTATCGCTACTAATGAGCTTATGATGATGTTAAAATTATACGTAATTTGAAACTGCAGTTGATCTTATCATATACAAAAATACAGCATCATATAGTTACATTGATATCAAAACTGTTTGTATAAATTATATTCACGAATCACGAGCAACGTAATTCTTTGAGCAAATGATATCCGCTGACCTTGCGCAAGGTAAACAGCTAAGTACATAGGCATTAACAGTGTCATCATACCACGACACTTGTACTTCAAGACGGAGGAAACTGACATACATTATTTTAATGTCTTAAATATGATAAAAAGGATGCGGTGGCGTTTACAAACATTCAGGTATTAAGTAGATACTGTCGTACTCGATTCGATGATGTTTTCTAAGAGTTTTATTTGTTTCGGCTTGGACCATACACATTGCACGAGTCACCAAGTAGGTACTCTCATAGGACTTATGTGTAAAGTGCATAATAAAACTGGAAATTGTAAATTTATTTAATCGCTTAAATGATAGATAGTCAAAGCTTAAATGTCACCAGGTTTTTTCTATACAGGTATTTTATTATATGATATCTATTTATTACCCGTTAGAGTACCTATTGAGGTAGATAATTTAAATAGACGATGAGGGATCGTACGAGAAGAGTGTTGTGAGCAAATGCATCTTGCTGAGTTGCGGCGCTTCCTCTATAAATCAAGGAACAACCCTTCTCTATGTAGAATAGTGTAATTATGAAATTTGGTACTAGAATGATGTTTACTAAGAAATCTTTTTGTTTTGGCATGGACCATATACATTGAACGAGTCATGAATACACAGTGCATGATGCACTCTCATAATACCAACTTAGGTGCAAAGTGCATCATAAAACTGGATATTGATAATTTCATTTAAATATATTTAATCGGTCATCGGTTTAATCGGTAGCCTAATTAATGGCTAGGACGTCGGACTTGCGATCATGTGGTTGCCAGTTCGAACCCCACCCATTGCACTACCGACGTGAACCCACTCGTAACACAAGCAATCTAGCGTAGCACGAGGGGTTAACAAGAATACTAGTAATGGGCGACCAGCATTGCTAGTAAGCTTTAAAAAAAAATGTTACCAGACCACGTTTGGTTTTTGTTTTCATTTATTTTCTATAAATTGTAAGATATTACTCGTTAAAGTTAAAGTACTTATTGAGGTAGTTAATTTAAATAGACGGATGAGGGATCGTACGAGACGAGTGTTGTCAGCAAATGCATCTGACTGAGTTGCAGCGGTTTCTCCATATCTTAAGGAGCAAAACCCTTCAACATACTAGAAGAAATATATTTTCTACCGAAGTAATAAGAATTTTAATCTCATCCACACTGAGCACAATTAGTGTCGTGTTATTAAAAAAAAGTTAAACAACGCCAGCTTCTCAAAACTCTTTCAGTTTGTTTTAAATTATTAACTGATTCATAAACATTTTGATACAAAGAATGCGTTCGTGAGTCATATTACAATTTTCACTGGAGAAAATCTAAAGAAGTATGAAAGATTAAAGATTTAACAAAAACCGATAAATTACCTACCTTTTATATTCAATGAAGTAAATAGGTATGTTCCAGAATTACCGTCCTATCAGTGATAACTAATTCTGATATAGTATACCTACTTACTTATTATCTCATTTTTTTATCCTACGGCATAGGTAATCCAGAAAAACATTAGCAGGAGTTCCATTTCAAGTTCAAATGTTTGTATTTCAAAAGATAAGCTTTTAGAAACATTTAGGTATTAAAGGTTATGAATCTAGTTGTACGGTTCCAAAAAGTTATTCCTATGGAGAAGAATCCGGCAAGAAACTCCACGGACACTCTTATTGATAACAATATTCACTGGTACGATATTGAGATGACAAGATGTGTGAACATTGAATGTCCAAGTTTGACCAAAGTCCAAAGTCAATATTATTAAAAGAAGGTTCCTAGCATTCGAGAACTAAATGAACGAAACGAGGACAAGCTTTTCCCGCGTTTTATCTTTATATTTCTACTTTTCATCCAACAGTTTTGCCAAAATCAATACTAGGTACTGCACTCGAGAGGTGGCAACGGCAATAAACAACACCAGACGTCTACCGTCCTTCGGTCCTCCCCACGTCAGTATCGTCTAGACTAGACTTCACCTCTAAAGGATTACATTTTTCGCTTCCCTCCTTTGAAGATCTATCAATGTACCTACGAGTATGTATTAAATACCCGATGGCGAGCAAGCACTTCGTAATTCGTACCTCAAACATGACGTCCTTTAAGGCGCAGACTGCTGTGTTTCAAATCGATCTCACGTTCTTCACACGCTATGGCAAGGTATCATCGCGCGCCGTGTGAACTAATTATTAGTGGCCTTTCCTCGTACTGCATTATCTGTACGCGATTGTACCTATCAGATTTTATTTCACTTTTATTGCGTGCTCATAATGAAAATTGCGTGTAGGGCATCTACGTCGTTCCTCAGTTTCCCGTGAGAGATTTGAAAAAATAGATGTAATATATTTTAACTAGCAACCCCAGTGCTGGTTGGCTTGCGTACATTTACACCGACTTTTACGGTAGATTTAATATTTCTTTTCAAACTTGTCCTATTAATTACGATGCCAACAAAAAAAACAGCTCTTAAATACGAGAAAAAATATTTTTATTTAGGTACCTACTTATTTATTTCTTTTTAAAATTTATTATTAATTCGGAGCTTTTTCCTTCAATTAATTTCTTGAATCCAGCCATATTGTGCTTGTAAACTTCGGTATCATAAACACGTTCCCTTCAAAGCACAGTAATTTTCCTTTATAAATATTGCTGAGAAGTAGCTGTCGACGTTTTTTTAACAGGACCATAAATATACATTACTTTTAAGTGAAACAATATTTCAAATAACTCTTGTCCTAAATACCTGCACATTTTCTCACCAGCAGGTAAAAATTACGAATGCAATTATTGATTTAACAGCTGTGTGTGCTTGTGTATTACTCCCCGGCGCCGGAACACCAAACACACTTAGTACCTGCCAGCCTTGTTTACATTGAGCCAGTAAAAACAGAGTCAGCGTTCAAGGCAAGTTGCTGAACCGATTCATTGACTTCACCACAGATTTTTATTCAAATAAACTTAGCTTTCAATTATTTTCTTAATTTTTTTGTAAGTAACAGTTTTATAAGCAGGAAAATCTGATATTTATTGAGTCTAGACTGCTTAATAGTCTCGTGAAATATGCGATCCAGTAATACCAAATCAAGCATAGATTCCAAAGATATATAGGTATAGGTACTAAGACACTCAACGAGGTGAATTTAGATATATAATGCTACATTTTTTACACGACGACTTACGGTACTTCTACAACACCTTGCTCACGCTACGCTCTAAAGTACAGTCTGTCTAAAAATAACTCGTGAATGAAATCTTTTTGTAGCAAAATGCCTTTACGGAAATTTCCTACATGCGGTTTTTCGCCAGCTACATCATCTCCACCAAATCAAAGGAATCAACTTATCAAGATTCAACAATCCTTATCACCCGTTGGTAATCTTCTATATATATAAAAGAAAGTCGTGTTAGTTACTTCATTTATAACTAAAGAACGGCTGAACCGATTTGGCTGAAAATTGGCGGAGAGGTAGCTTAGAACCAGGAAACGGACATAGGATACTTTTTATCCCGTTCCCGATACTTTTTATTCCACGGGGGCGAAGCCGCGGGCAGAAGCTAGTAATATATAAAGCTGAAGAGTTTGTTTGTTTGTTTGCTTGAACGCGCTAATCTCAGAAACTACTGGTCCGATTTGAAAAATTCTTTCAGTGTTAGATAGCCCATTTATTGAGGAAGGCTATAGGCTATATATCATCACGCTACGCGGAAGAAGTCGCGGGCAGAAGCTAGTATTCCATAAACAATACAAGACGAAATCCTAGTGCCAAATCTAGTCCTAATATCTATGTACCAAATGAAGCTTCGATTGAATGATTGATTCTAATCAGACGAATACCGCACGCAATGCTCGCAATTTGCGAGGTAAAGAGAACGTACGGAAACGTAAAACAATTTAAACTAAATATAGCATGCCAGTACAGGCGTAGGAGTAAATGGGGCATAGACGCGAGGTTACAGACTGTCGCACCCTCCCGATTAAACTCCCCGTTTCGGTTCAAATGTTCTACAAAACGACGCTAGCCTATTTACTATACATAATTAAACAAAAATAAAATGTATAAAGGACAAACAAAGAATTTATTAAATTGTCGTCAACCCCTTCACAATTACATTTAAGCTAAACTATTTACGGAGGGTCAAAAAAAATTAAATGCTCGTGATTTTACACACTTATTCAACAGTATTACTAGCCTCAGTACTAGCACAACATGATTTTGTAATCCCGGCTTTATTACAAAAGAATATGCTTGCAAACTTACATTGAGAAATACATAAAACGATGTGTGAAATTCGATATTAGCAAGAATCAAAATCGATATGTTCCGATGCTGAGTGCACATTTTGTTGCGCTACTTGCGTCAGTTAGTGGCGGGGAGACGTTTCCTGTAATCTTAACAATGCTCGCAGATAGTGATTCACCGTTTAGATTGTCTGATATCACTTGGAGCAGAATAAAGTAAACGCTGGAATCATTTGCATACACGTGTACGGACGACGATGTCTTCAATGTAGGTGACGAGTAATAACACAGATTCTATCTTAATCATACTTCTTGTCGACTCTCGGCGAGTTTACTACTATTCTCCTGAAAGCCTCTAACGCCAACAAGGGTATCATCGCCCGCTATAACTTCTTTCTGATATATTATACTATTGTGTAGAACTAGGAACCTTTCAACACAAGTTCGTGCAACACCTCAGCTATTTAGGACGCGCGCGGCATCCACTTATCATTTCATCTAGGATTTCTTCAGACGCGACAGTCCCACTGACATTTAAGAACGTATTGTACAGGTATTGTAAATCACAACCTTTCCGTTACGTCACGGTTCACGTTCAATTACATAAACAATGCGTTTTTCAATGTAATATCACTGTGTGCACGATAAGCCTGAACCGAGGCACTAAACTAATTTGACATTTGACGGTCCACCAACATTTTAAATTGGAGAGTAGATTGGTTTGAATTTTTTAAAGTAAGGGTGGTTATCAAACCCAAAAATTTTATTTTAATGTTTACCTAAGTACCATCTTTAATCAATGAAAATTACAGAGAATCTTACTCAATGTACTCAAGACTTCAAGAGTACCAATATAACTGCATAAAATATTTGCTGTTGTTAATAATTGTAATTGCTACGTCAAAAAAACCATTTGAAAAATAATTTATCGTAGTGCCACACCACAAAATTTAAGTTGCTAAAAATCTAAGCATGCCACTGCCCCTTAACAAAAATGTCACGTGGAAGCAACTCCGTGACCCAAAAAGGCGGTGGCAGGCACCTTAGTCTCTTTTTGTAGCAGGTATTCCATTAATAATGTCTTTGACTGTAGGAAGGTTTTTTCATTAACAGCGAGTAATCGATTTATATTGTGTCTACGTTTCTAGTTTTCGCGCTTGTCGGAGAACCAATGAAAAGCCGGACTGTGTGTATGGGCTGATTATTTTTCTGAACGAGTCGTGACTCTCAATCGACAACTGAGGTCGGTTGATATAAACTTTGATTACCTTTCACTAAGTATGATAGATAGGTACTTATTCTGTAAACGAACCCGGCTTCATAACCACGTATTAGCAAAATTTACAACAACATCTGCTATTCTAAGAAAAACTGTGTTCCAATTTACCGAAAACGTAATAAAAGTAAACAAAAAACGAAATCGTGGGATTCCCGTCACTGATTTTCGCATCACTCGCCCCATAGATTTTGGCCTTTGATCAATTTACTAGAAGGGGTGAAATCTAGGGGGCGAGCGGTGCGTAAACTCCGTTCATAGCAACATTTTAGCTGGAAGTGTCGGTTTGCGAGCAACCTGTAGCGAAGGCGCGAATGTCGCCAGTCACGCGATTCCAGTTGCCTTATTGATTAAATATTATTACGATGCTTTCAAACGGTACCCTAGTCTGTTTAATAAAATACATTCTGAGAATTGTGTAGTCATGTATTTATTTGATAAATGCAAAGACGATACGATGATTGCAGTATATAAAAAAATAACCTTACATTATTAAGAAGATGTGGCTCAATAACTTTTGTAACAAGCCTCATTGTTATGTTTGAAAGGTGTTGATCAAACATTACTGTTTTTATATTCTATGAGCTTATTACAAGCCGGAGTTGATGTCGAACGTTACAATTATGCTCCGTCAAACTTCAATCTATGATCGGAAAGATCGTCTATAAAATATGAGTATATTTATATGTGGAGGCTTAAGGAGTCTGGTTAAGTTAAATACCTATATTTTAATAACTATTTATATAATTAATTAAATTCATTTATTTCGGAGCCAGTCCATATGGGTACATGTGGGATTAAAAACATTCAATATACAAAAATTAATTAAAAATCTACAATAAATCACATAAAAAATAAAATAAAAAACATAATACAAATACATACACACACACACATTATACAATACACACTATACTATATAATCCATATTGTCATCTAAGCCTAAATTTAGGTTTGGATCCGGAGTGCTCAAACTTAGTCCAATACCGCATTATTGGACAATCCAAATCCACATTCATCCTCCATGCGAACAGTTGTAGGTAGCTGTTGGAACTTCCCCGTATGCAGCGCATCAGTGACACAACGCTCTTGCGAATAATCGCCGAAAAACCATCTATTGTTGCGTCTGCAAACATACCTGATGCGCTACAGTAGCGAGGAAGCTTCATCAGCGCCCTGGACGCATTATTGTATAGGACACGCAGGGCGTCGTATGATTTCTTCGTATGCTTGACCCATAGGCCGCACGTTTATTAATGCACGTTTAATAATGTTATCGTCTGTTGTTCTCAGCTGGATGGCTCCCGTAAGCTTGGCGATCCACGCGCCGGGCTCGGACATGATGCCGACGGTGAACAGCATCAGATACCTCCGCGACTGCGTCAGCAACGACCTCGTATCACAATACGTCACCTTCCACCTCTTCTTCTCCAACAAACATATACCCACCAAGGTAAGAGCGCATTCTTTCAAACTATTCAGATTTTTTAGAAATTTATAGAAAGAAAAATTAAAATACAAATCAACAAAGTCAACACTAAATTGTCTTTCAAAACGATGACCTGGAAATAACTGTGGCTCAAGACACCATTAAAAATATCAGACTACGGCTATCTTTCAAGGACTATGCCGGTCATGATATCTGATGCAAAACCCAAACGAATAGGCAAAATAAGAAAGGAAAGAAAGTAACTACTAAATTAAATAGATCAGACAAGAATTACCCATGTCATGTTATGGCCCATAATTTGTGAGGGTCTTGTTTAGGATACAATGGAACTAGCAAACGCCATGCGTATAAGCCCCTGTAAACAAATAAAGAAAAAAACTGTGACACATCGTTTAAAGAAAAAGTGTTCCAAAATTGGATACTTACACTCCAAAATACTTTTTATTTTCATTCGTCACTGCTGCCCGAATCTGCATTACGACGGAAATAAAGCCGCAATATTGTGATCATAATAGCCTCTAAAACATACCTAAATAATTATTCTACCCAGTTGTAGCGCTCATAAGGGGCTTTATAACCCACAATTACGAAATCATTTTTAGACCAAGAGATTACCGTCAGCTCAGATCTTTGGATCACGACTTGGATGCAACCATTGCCCTCAATGTGGTTTCATGATGACGCTACATGAGTATTCATTATTTTTAATAGCACTCGTTAACTCGTAGCTATAATATCGCATATTCACTGTCCTTGATTGATAGCTATTGGAGTTTTTACACTGTAGAGATATGCTTATACATATTTATACGTTTTTATGAAGCAGTGATAGTCTATCGGTTAGACTACTGCTTCCTGTGCATTGGAGACCATAATAATATCACATATCTCTCAGCATCATTCTAACATTCCAACTATGTGGGTACAGGCTAATAAAATGTGGCTGCAGCGTCCATAACCATCCCGCAGCCTCATACGATAGGGTGCCTAAGGACCAAAGACTACAATATAATATAGGAGACTAACTCTTTTGCCATTAACCGGGTACAAATGTAGACTCCTCCGGCAGCTAGGTTTTTGTTTTTTTTACACTTTTGCCACGGATAGAATACTAGTTTAGACATACAAGCTGAAGACGATGATGCGACAAATCAAATATGTAGGTATAGAATTCTGTGTACTAAAGCAAATATAGAGCACGTTATTGTGGAAAATAAATATCGAAACATTTTTAGTATTTTTAAAATACTAGCAGCGCCTCCTGCTCTACCGTTACTTCTCGAGAATAGGAAAAATAGAAAAAAATTGAAGAAAGTGTACGTAGTAGGTTACTTCTCGTATCTGTGTAAAGGATTGATCGGGCGCTACGCGCGAATATTTTGATACTTGCTTGAAAATATTTGCTAGTTCTGTATTATTTTATAAGTAAAAACCGATAAATCATGCACCTGAAGACAACAGCTTAGTTTACATTTGCCACCTAAGATGAGAAATAAGATATTTTTTCTACAATTTAGATTATTGAAATTACATTTTAAAATAAATAAGCAAATGTTACTGAATGAATGTTTCATTTCGTTTGACGCATGTTTTGAAAGACCCTGTATAATGCGCACGCGATAAGATATACATTTTTTTTATTGTAGGTATTATTATTTGGTGAGCAATAAAGAATATAAATAAATATGGTAGGTAGTTAGGGAGTCATCGACCGCTCCTGGCACAATTCCGAAACATAACAATACTAAAATCTGGCAAAAGGCCAGGTAGGGAGCTTCGGTTCTGTTCCTTGTTGATCCAGCTAATACTGTATTCAGCATTAGGCCATTTCTGTTTATTAAAAACTATTCAATAAAGTTCCAATCTATTTTCGGTGGATTAAATGTAATGTCATCTTTGGACAAAAATATTTAAATATATCACAAATGTAAAACAGGACTACAAGATCGTAATCTTCTACATATTACCCACAGGCAAGAATATTATATTGCCCACGGGTAACAAGTCACTCTGTTTAGCTTCAAACGTCAGCCTGACAAAAAAACACAATTCAAGCTCAACATTATATGAAAATGTTCATAAATTGCTTTTCGGTAAATTTTCGACCTCGTAAGCAACCTTAGAGTATTACCTTAAAGTATTCCTCTTATTTAACAAACAAAATAAAATGTTAATAAGATATTTGACGATGTTTTTGACATCTAAGACACTGAGATCGGAACTATATTTGGAAAAAATTGAATGTAACTTTGCCTTTTCCTACACTTCCTACAGATATCATTCCAATTATTAAAAAAAACAGGCTGGATAAACCAGTGATATATGTAATTTAATAATTACTATTACTACGTAAACCGAAACATTAATATCTTCTTCATCTATTTTCAGATACCTAACCCAGAAAAATTCTTGAAGACACCATACAACTGCACCGAAAAACCACCCTACGTCGTCAATGCGTCCACGACTTACAAGAAACAGAAGAATATCTTATATCCAGTAAACGTCGCTAGAAATATAGCCAGAGACGCGGCACTGACTCATTTCATACTGCCATCAGATATTGAACTATATCCTAGTCCAGACTTGGTACCAAAGTTCCTCAATATGATCGCAAGAAACAAGAAACCTCTTAATTCTTCCACTAAACCTAGAGTCTTCCCGATAAGCATATTTGAAGTCGACAAAAAATGTAATGTAAGTATGATACTTAAAATGGTGTTCACGATAAAATGGCATAGAAAAAAATACGACTATAAAATTTTAGGATAAATAACTACGTATACTAAAAGTACTACCTGCTGTTGTCTACCATTAGTCCCTAGCTCTCGCTCTCCTCCCTTTCCCTATCTACACTCCCTTCCCACACTCATTCCTTACATGTCAAACATCTCTACTCCTTCATAGGAAAGAGTCCATGTAAAATACTTGAAAAGAAACCACTAAATAGGTACCAAACTTTAAGTTTCTTATCAACTGCTGTCATCGACTCATTTTAAAAGTATACAAAATCATCAATGGAGTATAATTTCTAGCGTGTGTGGCACGACAATGTTTCCAAAAAATTGTAAAATACATTCATTTTGCTATTTAAATAATATCTGCTCTTCTATTTCAGGCACCATGGACGAAAACAGAACTTCAAAAGATGTTGAACGACAAAACTGCTATACCTTTCCATAAGTACGTGTGCCCCAATTGTCACAACATCCCGGAAGGCAAGAAGTGGATAACCACCTTAGAAACTACCCGTAAGTATATTTTAAATTCAACCAACTGTTCCTCATTCCATACAAAATAAAACTTCCTACTCAATATTATCCTAAATATTTCCCCTTTACTTTTACGAGCTTCCGCCCGTGACTTCGCTGCATGGTGTATGCCCGAAAATTGCTTCTGAGATGACCTTAGGAACCCCGTGTTTAATTTGGGAATCGTACGTCTTTTCCAAATTTATAAATTACTCACATAGTTTAGGTTATTATTTAGATTTTTAATGTAAGCACTAGCGGCCGCAGTGTTCCCACGATGACCGTTCTACATGATTATTTTTCTCAGTTCAATGGGAATTTTCCAAACTCCGATCTTAATGCTTCACGTGGGAGAGCCATGCTTCGGCACGAATGGGCTGGCTCAACCAGAGTGATACCACGGCCTCACAGAAAACCGGCGTGAAACAACGCTTGCGTTGTGTTTCGCCGAGTGAATGAGATTACCGGAGGCCCAAACCTTTTTAAAAGGCGGGCAACGCACTTGTGACTCCTCTGGTGTTGCGGGTGTCCATGGGCGGCGGTTATCGCTTACCATCAGGTGATCCGTCTGCGCGTTTGCTCCCCTATCCCATAAAAAAAAATGCTCACTCAAATTCCTTAATCATTTACGTAATATTTTATATAACGTTTGGGCTATGCGTCACCTGTCATCCAGTTACCGATAAATTTAAATTAAATTATACATAATATCATTATCTAGAAGAAAAAATATTAATCTAGGTCACCTGGAGACACACCTTAAGATCAAAGTACAGTGTGCGGAACGGTACTCCCATCATTTGCATTGTAATCTGATCATATTATGCTTACACTTGTATTTTCGCGAGACGGGCCGTGATGCAGCGGCAATTAATCTAAGTGCTGTTACTGTCGTGAGCTATTTATGCCGTCTGTAGCATGGCGTGGCCGTCGTATGGGGCATTCTAATTGCGTATTATGGTTCAACGACCGCGCCTTACCCGCCGTTCCCAGACGACCGGCTTCCACTTCTTACGCCAATTTGCAAAATCGCAAACTCTCCGATTCAAGAATGCGTCAATAGCAACTTGCATAAACGATATGCCTTAATCCAATCCCTAGCGTCATCATTCAGCACCATTTCCAAATATGATAAAATATTGCAATAATCTCCAATGCACCGTTGCAGAGATGGAAGTGTTCCACGTGGGCAGACGACAAGGCAAGTACGTGCATTGGGAGCCAATTTTTATCGGCACACATCAAGATCCACATTACGATGAAAGACTGAGTTGGGAAGGCAAACAAGATAAAATGACACAGGTACTTATCTACGTTAAACTATACTGACATTAGACTTAGAATTTTAGGGATATATTGAAAGTAATGTACCAATTTTCTCATTCCAGGGCTACGTCCTCTGCGTCAAAGACTACGAATTTATGATTTTGAACAATGCTTTCCTCATCCACAAGCCCGGCATCAAAGTTTACGTGAAAGACTTGAAAAGGGACAAGATTGCTTCGAGGCAGTCAGCTTATGTCAGAAACGTCATTCTACCAGAACTTAAAAAAGTTTATGGGACCAAAAACGGCTGCGCGCTGTGACGACCGAACAGAATCAAGATCTTAAAAGTGATCAAATCCCAGTACACTAATAGAGGTACAAAATAGATTTTCAGACTCTAAAGGCTAGGCATACTAACAAAAAAAAAGCTAACAGGGTTCAATTTTCCGCCTGATTTTGGAAAAAGTTTAGATGGAATTTTCTGCTAATGAAACATATCACTAGAAATGCAAGTAACTTCGGTTAAGATTTATACGCACATTTATCCATAGACAATGTGGAAATATAGAACGAAGCAAGTAACAATCTCAGGCGTCCCTTACAATGCATAGGATGCATTTAAAAGTCACGCTTCAGAGGCCTTAAATAGTTAACGCTAGGGATATACACTCTAATGTTACTACAATCATGTACAGGTACACGTCCGTTATTTCTAAGTCAATATGGTGTATATTTTGTTTATATTCCCAAGTGATCAAGGAAATATGCCACTTACTATTTGAAATACCAAATATATCGTTGTGACTAACATGAAAAGGATGTTCTAGAAAATGTAAGCCTTTGTACTCAGAAGGCTAGAAGATATTAGTATAAATACGCTTTGGTTATCTCTAGTTTATTGATGTAAATGCTTTTTAAACAACGCCGAGATGCGACTCGCGCTTGTCAATAAGAGGGTACTTGACTCGTGATATTTAAGTGCTTTTTTACAGACCGTTGTTATTTTCTGTAGGCTTTATTTAATTTGCTTATTAGTTTTATTGCGTAGATTAGTGTGTATAATGCCGAAACGACAGAAATTCGACACTATTATTTTAAATTCTGTGTAACGCTGCGAAAAGAAATGACGAAGTTATTTATGTTAATTAAAAAAATGGAAAGATCACAGAAAATATTATGCAGGAATTATCTCCACCAGGAGTGTATTAACGACTAGATCAACTATACCTACTAGTTCCCTACATAAAAAAGTTGTAAGAATATCATTGGTGCAGATTTATTTTTAAGCAAAGCAGACAGAAACTTCCAGTCAAATTCCGGTGACGACTAAGGGCCGGTTGTTTCAAACGGTTAGTTAACGTAACATACGTTCGTTAAATAATAACGATTACGTCAGTTGTTTAACGTTCGTTAAAAACAAAGCGTTGTTTCACTGCATAAAAAACCGAGTGTCAAAGTTATTCGGGTTGCCAGTAAAAAGTAACACTTTTTCCCAATAAAAATAGTTGGGAGATTTTTTTATTATGGCATCGTTCCGTCTATCATGTCAAATTTGAAGTGACAAGCGGACAAGTGACTTTAAATAACAAGCCTAGATCGTCGAAAATTGTTTAAAACTTAAATTTTAAAGAAAAATAAAAATCCTTTACATCAAATTAAGTACCTATTACATTATGATAAGCACGATAATATTTATTAAACTTTCCGAATTCCTATTTCTCATGTATTTATGTTTGGAATTTTATTCATGTGGTATTTTTTTTACAGAGAAAACGATTGCCATGATTGATAAATTGTAATTTAAAAAAATGATAGGTTGGTGTTTAAATAACAAAGTTGGAATGATTTTAACATTAGTGGGCTCCAAAATATATTAAAAACAACTAGATAAAAGAAATTTGGGCGAACCATCGGTGGATATTAAACTTTTAATCTGCCGGTGGGAGGATATACACACGATTATATAAGACATAACACGATTTTGCCTGTACTTTATTCCCCATAGGTTGCACACAATAATATTAAAATTTATTTCTGTAAGCCAGACATGTCACCAACACATCTCATGAAATATCTTGATGCATAATATTGCAGAGTTGCAAGAACCAGGTTTATCGGTTTTACGGCCAAATTTCTGAAAATTGTGAGTCAAATTATGTATTAGGTACAGACCTATACATGTACTAAAATATTAACTGAGTAGGCACAGGCACTTACTTTTCTGTAGCAAATTTTATTTCATCTTCAATTTGATGTGTTAATAATAGAGCTACTTCCTTTGAAACACGGTATCTTGAAATAAATTCATGCTCATCCCATAGGTTTAAGTTATTAATACGAGTTATAAATACTTTTTTCTTTCTTTCTACATTTTTCGTTTCATCATCAGACGAACCATTATCGAACAAAGACAAATACAACAAAAGAGAGTCTATGAGTTTTTACTGTTTGGTGCAGAACTGCACATGTTTGAGAATAAAATGACGTTAACCAGTGGGTACGGCACCGGTTACTGTTAACGTTACTTTTTAACGGACGTTAAGGCCGTCTTTTCGTGAAACAACGCTTTTTTTGACTTGACGATAGTTAACGCCATTTTTGACGTATACACGTGCGTTAAGTGGACGTGAAGCAACCGGCCCTAAGTACTCGACGCAGCCTATACGCAGTGACGTTTGACAAACGAGACAGCACTAAATATTTTCTGTTTTCCTTTATATATGTTGGTAAAAGAGAGATATACCTAATGGGACTATTTATGATTGATTTCAAGAATCAGCACCATTGTCCTTCATATTGTGATCTACACGAGTCTCAGTTTTGATGTCTGTAGACATTTATTTATTTTTAATCAATTCTGAAATGCATTTTTAGTCTGTATTTTTAATTGCTATTATAGTAAAAAACATAATCGTAGGATTTGATATTAATCATGTATGTACATATTGTGTGTAAGTACCTAAATAATTTGACAGTTGAATTTAACTGTGATTTTATGGGGTTTTGTACTTAATTCAAGCATGGAATGATAAAATCACAGTTAAAGTTCTAGAAATAATCTAATAGAAGCATCAACGATTCTGTATTTTAGTGTTAAATAACAATTGTTACTCCACTAATGTATAACTGATTAAATTGTTAAGAACTGTAGGATATAGTAGTCGTAGAAGATTGCTTTATTTTTATACGCAATTTATTTTACAGTACGAAGCTATGTATGTGAAGCCAGATATCATATTTGAATATTGGTTTGAGAGCGGCACTAGCTTTCGCATAGTTCCCTATTATTATCTAGGAATTCCGAAAATAGCATGTACGCAAAACCCCGAAAAAAAAACTTCCAATACAAAACATACACATCTTCTATTTTGTCCATCCACCACAAGTACATATCGAACTATTCAAGATTTAATTGCATTTGAAAGCCAACAAGCTAAAAAATTCGAAAAGAAAAAAAACGTAATTATAAATTGCGACGCTTGTAATGACCCTTGGAGATCAAAACAAAAGCTGATGTTGTATTGTGTTTAGAAAACGAGATTTGATGAGATATTGATTTGTGTGTCATATTCATAGTCGTGAACAAGAATGTTATTAGTAAGTATAACTTTCGTGATCGTAAAATGATATTATGGAAATTAGTTGAAATGTAGTATCGCTATCAAACTTATGATCTTGTAAATTATAGAATCTCAATAAAAAAATAAACGCGTAGACATTGTTCTACAACAATAAATACCTACTTAGTCCAGCATTTTTTTATAAAGCTTGACTCCATTTAAGTTTAATATTACAGTCGAAATAATACAGCTTAAGTAATTGCATAGATAAAAACGCCAATTATAATTTATTGTTAATTTGCACTTATAACAAATATTCTGACAAAACTGTTCAATCATTTATCTTGTACATGAATTAAGTGATACACCTATGTGTGTTAGCCTTATTGTGGTATATTGTATTAGTCGCTATTATTAATTATTATTATTAGAAATAATAAAAAGTGTTAAGCTCACCACGTTCGATCAATATTTTAAAGGAATATTATAAGTAGGTTATTAGTTATTCTTATTTTGTAAATTTCACTTTAGTAATAGTAGGTATAGTTTTTTTTTATATGAGCCAACAACGTTAAGATTGTATACTGTATCTTAACCATTCATAAGATATCTATGCAATCGTGAACCAATAATTACTATGTTCCTTATAATTTGTCCATAAAAAAAAATTTGGTATAAAAAATAAGCATCTATGGATAAAACAATCTCAAGAGTAGGTAAAACATTTTCATTATAATTAAGAGATCATTATATTAAGAGAGCTTTTTTGAGCATTTGCTACCAAGTAGTAACTAATATTATTATTGATTTCCATAGAGAACTGTCTATTTTTATGACACTCAATTGAAACGTTTGATATTAGTTAATATAATTTTATTCCTGACTATAACTACAGCGCTAATTATTATCGCTGTTTTATGTATTATTTTAATATGAACTAATTAGTTTTATTCATGGGTTTCGGTTACGGTAAACGCATGTGGTGAGCTTTTCCTGAAGGCTTCAAAGTGCCTCTTAGTTTGTAAGTGCAATATATAAAGTCTTTTAAATGTGATGATTTACAAAATATTTATCTACTTATATATAATCTGTAATACCTTTTGTAATGTTTTCGTGAGAATCACAATTGTGTAATCGGCCGGAAAAATCGAAGTAAAACAATTAAAATTCTTACATTATAAACTATATTTTATTTATAATTCCATGTTACGTTTTACATGGTTCAGTACAATAACAATCAAATATAAATATGAACTAGCAGGCCAATGGCCAGATCTCTAGGCTAACTGCTTTCATTATAATGTGTAAAATATAAAAAAAATATAAAGGAGTCTGTCCAATACACCGTCTCATACCAAAATCGTACAAATGATAATATGCTGAATGCATGGCACTAGACGTCGTCGTCGTGCGCGCACTGGGCGCGCAAACGGAGCTAAACGTTGAGATTACGGCTTATGATGACTGCGTATGATAACTGTTCTAAGCCCGGCTGGCAGAGTGACCAAATTGTGAACAGATGACCTACTACAACTGAGAGAACGAGAACCACACGATATCCGTGTGATTCCCATTCTGACACGCAGATGATACACGGATGCTAGGGTCACTGAAACCACTATACGCGGGTATGATACACTAGCCATATGGTCTGATGGGCATAGTAGTTCGTGCCGTGCTTGTTTCCGTGCTTGTTGACGTTCATAGCACAGTCATGGTTATATTATCTGTGGTCATGGTATAAGACAGTGTAGTGGGCAGACTATTAAGGAGTCTGCCCACTACACTGTCTTATACCATGACCATGAAGAAATGTGAGAATACCTGCATGCCTGAGAGATTTTCTCGACGGCAGCGTAAGAATTGTACTACCTCGGGCTAGATCAGCATGGTGGACCCCTGTTATTCTGAGATTAGACCCGACCGAGCCAATCAGTGCGACAGTAAACGGATTGATGATGATATAATAGAAGATTAAATAACTAAAACTTACGGAAACCTTGTAGGAAGGTACTTTTGCTTGTTAAACAACAAACACCAAAAACAAACTCCACACTATAAGAAAACAACTAAGCTTCGAATTCCCAGAACACCCTCTCACAGGACCAGGGGGGTAGTGACTGTCAGGAGGTCTACTCGAGTCTTTGAATCTGGCAAACTCGTCGTACGTCGGAATTCGACTTTTTGGCGGCTCTTCGGGAGGTGGCTCCGGCTGCTGCTGTGGTTCTTCAGGAGTTGGAGGCTCTGGTGCCTGTTCAGTTGCCTTAGCATCATCGGTCACTTGATCGCCACCTCCCTTTTCGTCAGTACTCGAAAGAAATACCGAAGAGCGCATGCTCACATTATCTAACATCATTTGAATATAGGGCGGGGATAGGATTTCCGTATCAAAGGTATAGGGGAGTTCAGACAGCAAGTACGCAGAACTGTTCAAGTTTGTCCAATGTCTTATCCAATGAAATGAGTTGCGGTAGAATATAATTGCAATAATTGTGAGATAAACCGGCAGCGGCGCATACAGCCCCGATGACATTCTAATGACAAATGTTTTTTTATGCGATTATCGGTCATAGATAAATATAAAAAGTTATGTTTGGATAAACAAAACGTATTTATTGTTTGAAAAAAAGTTGGACATGCTGTTTTTATTCCTGTAGGGAGGTTAATCCATTATTTCCCAATCATCATTCCGCAAACTCGAGTGTTTTAACGCTAGTAGGTACCTACTATGCGTTTGCCTTCCGCAAGGATTTCTACTCGTATGCCAAAGTTTCCAGGTCTGCGTGTATAAAGATTTGTAATTTATACATATTATAACTTCACAGAACCATCACGCCTATATTGAAAAGTCAGAAAGTGCGTGCCTATGATTCGTATTCAACACCTTTGAATTTGGCATTGACAAAGGGTTTTACTACACTTCCAGTATTTTTAGGTCCCATGTAATAGTAATAATCCACTGTGCACACTGTCGTTATTTTTTTCTACAAATAATTTATTTTTATACTTTACCTTAGTTAATGTTAATAACAAGAATAACGACACGTTTGGTGTAGCGGCTGAGCGATCGGCTACTGCGCCATGTTGTGAATTCCGGAGCTACGACTTTGTGTATGTGAGATTTTGTATGAAGCAATTAAAAGATATTTCTGGAACTAATGCACTTAGTTTCTTACATATAAATAAATAAATATTTCTTTGATGAACATACTCCTAAACGTTTATATACATTTTCGCAATTATATACAAACTACATGGAACACAGAAACAACTTAATTTACAGTTCTGACAATAACTCCGGTATCTTAGCGGTGGACCAGGAGCATAATGAGTGTCGGTAGGCCTAGTGGCATCCCGGAACCTGGTATACTGATCATGCTGGGGTCTCTCTGATTGCTCTTCAGGAGGCTCTTGTTGTTCTGCCTCTTGAGGTTTGTCAGACTCCAGAGCTGGTTGGGATGCTTCCGATCCCCTAGTATCATCTGAGGATTGATCCCCTCCCCCACTGTCGTCGTCACGCGCGTAACACACCGGTTGTTGTAAGCTTGCATCTTCTAACATCATCGTCTGAATATGAGGAAGTATCATCGTGTCTGGGTCGAAAATGGAACTTGAAGGGAAATTTGGCACATACCGCAAGTACGCGGTACTGTTAAGTTGCGTCCAAAGTTTTATCCAGTAGCCTGAGTTCCGATAGAAAATAATAGCAATAATCGCGAGAGATATCGGTAGCTTATACTCTGATGACATATTTAATGACAAATGATTTTTTGTGTAGCCATAGTTAATAAAAAATGCACTTATAATTATTGCAAAAAGGTTGTCGTGAAGTTGTGTGAATTTGAGATGTATCTACCGGTCAGATACAAACTAAATTAATTTAGAAAGAAAGAATGGAAAAAATAGTTTCATTGACACAGTTTGAGCACAAACAAAAGAGATAAGATGTTAAGATATAAAATAAAAAGTGCAATAAATAATGAAGGCTAAATATAGTTAGAAAAAAATAATTAAAATATCATTAAACATTATTACTTAATGTATGTATAAGTGTTTGTGTTCGTCTGGGTGTTCCTTATGTATTATAAGTATGTATTTACAAAAAAAAGTATATAAGTATTATATAAGTACAATGGGTTATAGCTGTTACCTGACCCACCTTAAAAATTTACGAATTTGAACCCTCTGCTTGTGATATTACGGGTTATTCAATTTGTATGAGGTAATCAGACTAGCGCTACTCGATGACAAATAAAATAATAATACAGACTACCTACTAAGCAATTTTGATTTTTAAAACAACGACCTAGGTCGTTGTTTTAAAGCGACTTGTTCAAGATAGGCAAATATTATAAACTACAGTTGTGCCAATTTGATTTTTAACACGTAACGTTAGGGTAGGTAATCTTTGAATATTGTTTTGTCACATGATTGAGGAGTTGTTAATTTCAATAATACTTGTTAAGGTGATTTGGTCTGGTGGTTGCAACAGTGTATCTATGTTAGCATGGTTATGAGTTCAAAACTAGCCCTGCGCTTCTTTTAGCTTTTTATGTTTACAATATTCAAATATATTGTTTTTTGAATTCCAAATGTTTTTATATGATATTTAAATACTATTTAAATAAAAATAACAACAGAAATGAAAAACATTAATTATTATGATAACGATTTTATTAAATATAGAATACACAATTACTTGTCATAGTTATATAATTATATAAATTATATTATATTATATATATAATATATATACTTATATTAAAAAGCAAAAACGTAAAAAGAAGTTTTAATACTTATGAAAGCTTGATTTTTTTGATTAAAGTTGTTACTTACTAAATATTTTCTTTGTTTTAAAGTTGCCTATAAAATACCCATTTTTATTTTTAAAGTAGGTAATTAATCTAATACATACCTACTTTAAACAGTAGTCAATGTAGTGAATCAACATATTAAGTTTAGAAATATAATATAATATTTCTATTTTTATAACAATAACATCACCACATAAACTATTATACCTACTTTAAAACTTATGTGACAATAGCACTATACTTTGACCTACTTTATAGGTTTTTAAATATTTATATAATAATAGTTATGATCGCAAAAGGACATGCTTAATCACTGTAAGAAACACTTCCTTAGAAATTGTGATAACAACAATTGATTTGACACACTGACACATAAGTATTGTTAACTCCAGTGGAGCACCATCTCTTTCTATAATTTGTTGCAAGGGGCTTCGCATGCCGCACATCATGTTTCAGCAAGCATTACTTCCTCTCATCAGTTCCCATGTTGAAGTCACAAGTTGTGCCAAATTTTCTTTTGTCCTGACTTCTAATGAATCCCAATTTAAAATCATTTGACCCTACAAATTTTCTATTGGGTTTAGGTCAGGCAGGGCTTTTAGATGGCCAATTTATTGTCTTGACACCTTCTTGACTGGCCAGCCAATTTTGCACCACAGCAGCTCGGTGTATGGCGCAATTATCTTTCATGAAGAAAATATCCGTGTTGTCACGTAATATTTCCAAATATTAGTGACTATTAAATCGGCCATTTCCCGTTTCTTCAAAACGTCTCAACCACAATCTGACGGTATTTCTCTGAAACAAAGAAGGCATATAAAAATAGGTTTGATTAAAGCAATAGCTAGGTATAATAATGAAATTTAAAATTATAAAAATACACTTACTGCTATATAAGTCTCCTAGCAATTTCTCTGATGCCAACATTCTCATCGTGTAAATAGTTTATTTTGTATTTTAAATAATCACAGACAATGACATGATAATAAAACTACTACAAAACATAAATAAAAAAATTGGAAAAATACGTTGTTTTTCACAATTTAGTAAGGCAAGGTAAAAAGTGTTCGCGCGTAGTCACTGCAATTGTGCGTAGACTGGCTTTAGCTTTGTTGTCACGGTTTATTTTTATTTTCCTACCCTAAAACTTAGTAACATTTGAATACCAGTTTTATAATGAACGCGTATTTGTCTTTCATCTACCCACTTATTACAAGTTAAGTGAAAATATAACCAAGTTAGAAACTTTATATTTGGAGAATGTGTCCGTCTATAGTTCTTTACAATAATGTAAGAAATACTTCTTGAATAAATTCTAAATTGAAAACAAAATAATATACGCCATGCAGGATTTGAACTCGCATAAATAAATAAATAAATAAATAAATAAATCTTGCTCGTCTCAGTCTTACACACGAACCACAAGACCAGATCTACTTGTGTGTATTAATTAAAATAAGCTATTAGTAGCAATGCCACTAATTATATTATCGAAGATAAACCTTTAGTCTTACAGCATAAAAATCTAAATTGAATAACAAGTAGTTATAAATATCCTAACGCAAACGTTTTGCGTATCTGTATTATTATTGTATTCGTTCATCGAGTAGCGCTAGTCTGATAAACTCATACAAATTGAATAACTCTTGTAATGTAACAAGCAGAGGGTTCAAATTCGTCCGTTTTTAGGGTGGGTCAGGTAACAGCTATAACCCATTATACAAGCTTAGTTTGGGACTAGATGTGTGTGCTGTGATGCTGTGTAAAAATGTCCCAGAATATTTTTTTTTTTATGGGATAGGGGGGCAAACGAGCAAACGGATCACCTGATGGTAAGCGATAACCGCCGCCCATGGACACCCGCAACACCAGAGGAGTCGCAAGTGCGCTGCCCGCCTTTAAAAGGGTTTGGGCCTCCGGTAACCTCAACTCACTCGGCGAAACACAACGCAAGCGTTGTTGCACGCCGGTTTTCTGTGAGGCCGTGGTATCACTCCGGTCGAGCCGACCCATTCGTGCCGAAGCATGGCTCTCCCACGTGAAAAAAAGATTTATTTACATCTCCCTCTCTCGTACTTAGCGTTGCTGTGCCCAACAGGGTCCATAATTGGTTCTTAGTTTTAAGCTTACCATATGTTTAATTTTATATGTACATTATGGAACGCAATAAAGAATTGAATTGAATTGATTTAATACATAGGTAGGTACCTAAAAGAAACAAACAGTTTACTTATATAAAATTAAAAATATATGTTGATACCTAGTTGCTAGGATTACAAAGAATGATAATGAATTACAAGATAATATATAATAATTTGAATAATTTGGTACACGAGGTTATCAACGTGCAGGGGGTGGATTCAACGATCATTGTCCCAATCGTTGTGTCAGCCGATGCTTTAATAGCCCAAAGTCTCAGCCAACAACTAAGAAGGCTCTCATTGGGTGGCTGTATCAAGGGCTTGATCCAGAAAGCAGTAGTCCTGGACATGGCCCGTATTATTAGGAGGTTTATTTCTTTAGAACCCTGACCTTTGGTAGTTTTAACACTGTTCCCGATGCCGGTGGGCTACTATATGTTATATTTTTAAATGTTTTTATTTGTTTTTTTTTTATATGGAAATATATACTGTGAAATGTAAAGAAACATGTACGAAAATGAATAAAAGGGAATAATAATAATTTGAAACATCTCGAAATATACATTAGTATAATCAGACAAAACAGCAAACAGCTAACGCGCGGACATAAAAAAATAAAAACGAGGATGTCCTTCATTATTTATTTTAATTTGGATATGTCCGCTTCGCACACTTATTCTTTATTTTATTTTTTTATGACTGCTTTATGACAAACATTGTGAGATTGCAAGTCTGTAAAATAAATTTTACAATATCTACGTTTGTTTGCATTTTAAATTTTCGGATCGAAATGCACTAAAATATAGATCGAAATGCACTAAAATATATTTACTTATTTAAGATAAAAATCAAATTTACACAAAACCAAAAAGTTATTTGAATAAATCAACAACAACGAAATCCCAAATTACGCGAACATTCCAGACGTGTCTCGCGGTGAATACAAATCGCGTAGCTTACTGAAGTAGGCGACCACACGACGAGATTATTTAAGAACACTTAGTGGCAGGCAAAGGCCAAAAATCTAACATCTGTGACAATCGTTAGTGGTCACTTTTTGTAAAATATTGATATTCAGCCGCATCAGGTTAAACTGATGGAAGCCAACCCTTAATACATAGTTATACGAAATCTTCCAAAATATCTGTCGAAACCAAAAACATTACGCTATCGTTTCCTTTGCCATAAATAGACAGTACACCGGTATCTTTGGGTCCCTTGTAAAAGGGGGCGAGCTTATGGCATAAATTAACTTAAAAATTAATCAATAAATTATAACATAGAAAAACCTAATAACACTGCTCGACCTGGGAATCGTACCCAGGACTTCTGGCGTAGCAGTCGCGCTCAGGCCCACTAGGAAATAAATAATTAAGTGAGACGAATAAATATAAATAAATAAGAGCTGGTCACCCTACGTCAGACACGAGTCAGATAAGGAAGTTGATCCAGGTAGACGGCACGTGAGCAGAATTGCGGCGGCACCGCTGTGTGCTGCTACGGTTTTCCCGTATTTGGCGTAAATATATGTGTACCCCGCCTCAAACAAAAACGAACATAATAAAAGGTGACATCTTACCATCAGCTCTTGTCAGTATAGAATATGCGATGTATCTATGACGGTAAACTACTGTAAAAAGAATGCCAAAGAGAGCCGCAGATATGATGAATTAGCTACTTAAAATAATAAAGCAGTCAAAGTCTTATTATCTACAATCTTTATGATCTATTATTTATAAGTTACCAGTGATGATATACGGCACAGAAACGTTGTTGTTTATGGGTCTTACAAGAAAGCTCAAGATGATCTGAGGGTAGCCGTGTGTCGGTGTAGCTCTACGCGGCCACACCTAACTATATTACTCAAATATGGTTTGACCATTGACACGATAAGAAGAAGAAGGTGAATCATAAGTAATTTTGATTCATCAAAAGTGGCCGGCGGCAGCTATGATACAGATCTGGGGTTCGATTCCCAGGTCTAGCAAAGTCTTATTGGGTTTTTCTAAGAAAATCTCAGCAGCCGCTCGGAGTTTGGGATTGGTGGCCCGCCATTGTGTACTGGCAATATGCTTGTCTACATGGGTCCTAACATACCGGCGAACTGTATCTATATACATTGTGCATTAGTAGGTACGCCTCTACCTAACGCTTCGAGGATTTTTTTTTTATAAAAGATTACTAGCAATTTGGATCGCACATTACTAGTATTCTTGTTAACCCCTCGTGCTAAGCTAAAATACTTGTGTTACGAGTGGATGTACGTTGGTAGTGCAATGGGTGGGTTTCGAACCGGCAACCACATGATTGCAAGTCCGGCGCCCTAGCCATTAGGCTACCGCCACTTTTTAATATTGGGGTAATGGTATGCTATATGTTATGTTATTAAAGTTTCAGCCCTCCAGTTTGCTCTAGTAACCTGGTATATCCAATCGATTCCTAAAACATTTCACAGCAAATAAATATTCAGGTAAGTACGATCAAAAGCAGGTACAATCCGTGCTATATAGACTAGTACTTATTACGTTTACAGTTGAGGATTCTAAGGCGAGAAAATGGAGTTTTTGAGTTAAGTAGGCTTGGCTTAATTATCGGATAGGTACTAAAAACACGTTAGTCCTACTTCTACTTCTTTCTTACTCATATCTAATCCTTGTCCGTGATGCACACTCTTCGCATTTAGACCATTAATCTGCTACGAATCTAAAAGTGGAAAGCACCGACTTTAAAAAATAAGCTATTTTATTCTTCAACATAATACTTCGAAATAACTTTTAGTGTGCAACAAAGAATACCACACCAACACCTAATTTTAGTTTAAAAAATAAAACATCAAGCTTATTAATTAGATTCAAAATGTGCCCTTGACATTAATCGGAAACCATAAAAAATAATACTGTACGATCAAAGGAGGATCAAAGGTTATCGAATAATGTCATGTCCAAAGTTGCCAAGTGGCTCTGAGCTTAAAATCTGTCGCTCGATTAATTAAAGACTAGAGAATATTAATGAATACTTATTGATTATTTCGCCGTAATTATGGAGAAAACGTGTCGTGAGTGTTCCCATACGGGCAACGCATGAATGGAATAACCTATTTCTCGATTGTATTCCTTACTGAAGATATTTCGATATTGTATAAATTGTATATTGATATAAAATGTAGGACAGATAGGTAGGTAGGGCAGATAAAAATGCAGATGACTAAAAAAAGTGACAAGTCCGGTGGAATGTCTGGTGCTGAATGAGCTGGTACACTGGAAACTAGGAGTGGTCCAGAAGAATTCAATCAATCCTGTACGCATTGACACATTCAATAAAACAATAATATTATATATATACAATAATTCAAAAAGGTCAGGTGCGTAGTACTCGCAACCGGCGCGTATGTATGAGAAGATGTATGAATGTCGCAGAAGCAAAAGAGGCATGCAAGAATCGTAGCAAGTGGCAGTCTATAGTTTCTGCCTACCCCTGTGGGAGAATGGCGTGAGTGTATGTATGTATGTATGTATAATATACGGCTAATGATGTAGCAAATCCTCAGTCACAATAGAATTATTATTATATTTTTTATCATCTCTAGTTCTTTATTATCTATGCTCCTCTCAAAAAAAATATTATATAGTAAAACAATAAGCTTATAATTTATTCTAAACATACTCTAGCTATTGATGATATCACCTATAAGGTGCAATACATCTTCTTTGACACCGTTGCATTACATTAACGATTCCTCAAAGACAGTCGCAATATAAGTAGGTGATGCACTGTTCTACAATTGTTTAAATAAACTGTGGTATTCATGCATAGTATTTCGATGTCATTGTAAGTTGCTGCCTAAGTTACGAATGTAGCTACAGGCGCAATTTATAATACTGCCATGCCTATTTATTATCTATAATAATGATATTGATGGCATTATCTTACAAGTCTTTCTCAACTGAAAGAATATACGAAATAGCAATTTCGATCTACCTAGCTGCCTACCTGTTCTTCAGTAGCCACTAATTTATATCCTATACATTGTATAAATATTACTGATTCTATCATTCTTACCTAAGCGGATACTTATATGAAAAAAATTATCTCACTGTGAGTCGAATTTGCCAAAGCTCTACGAGTAGACGTAATGAACTTAAATAAAAACTGAAATTTAAAATAATATATTTTGAAACAATATTCAATACTGATTTCTGACACTTACGCGAATATTAGACATTGAAATGAAACTACTTTTTACGGATTTTATCGCGGTATATTGATATTATTTAGTTCCCGACGTTTCGGATCCTTTACAGCATCCATGGTCACGGGCAGACTGAGGTGTTGGACGTCTTGATGTTAAAATTACTAACAGCTACCTTACATTTTTGTTAATTATTAGCGATCCGATTCACGCAGAACAAGCTCACCGTATCCTTTGGTCTTGCAGTTTTGGGCTTGGATTTAGATTTTATAGATTCTATAATGGGATTCCAAGCAGCTGGTAAGACCCAACCATCTTCTCTATTGAAATTTCAATAGAGAAGATGGTTGGGTCTTACCAGCTGCTTGGAATCCCATTATAGAATCTATAAAATCTAAATCCAAGCCCAAAACTGCAAGACCAAAGGATACGGTGAGCTTGTTCTGCGTGAATCGGATCGCTAATAATTAACAAAAATGTAAGGTAGCTGTTAGTAATTTTAACATCAAGACGTCCAACACCTCAGTCTGCCCGTGACCATGGATGCTGTAAAGGATCCGAAACGTCGGGAACTAAATAATATCAATATACCGCGATAAAATCCGTAAAAAGTAGTTTCATTACAATATTCAATTTCAATTCAATAAATTGTGGTTTCATCACAACAGACTTATCTGATAAATTAACTTCTTTTCTCAAAAAGAAGTCCTAGAAACTGATCAGATTCTAAAAAACGAGGTATTTATTGATTCGTCTTTACAGTAGAAAGTGTTATGGACATTTGAACAAGATATACACCACCGAACATGACCAACGTAACGGAAAAGATCAAAACCATTAACTTGGATTAAAAAATGAGATTTATTTAGATTCGTCTCAATGTGAAAAGGAAGAAGTTATAGAAAATTCAATATTATAGCAAATAGTAGATGAATGGAAATGGCATTCTGAAGGTGAATAAATAGTTTTTAATTTAAAAAAGTAGATCTAATTGTAGAATATATCATTTGATCCTTAAGGTTGATGAGCATCTTGCGGTTGTGAATAATACGGGAATAAGCTAATACGGGATCGAATATCGTAATCTATAGGTATCACTGGACTCACGGATAGTTTGGTGCATACTTACCATATGTCTTATTGAACGCAAAAGCTCTGGATTATAAGCAACCTTGCTTGTCATACCGTCTTAGTAAAGCAGGATGCCAGCATATGAGGTTGGGATATAAGGTAGTCAAAATACTTACAACTCTGGTAAAGGTAAATATCATCACCATCTGAAAAGTAAAGCTACGGTAACTATGCATATCTGAAGATAGCAAGTAAAATCATTTATAGTAAAATCATTTATATCTACATATTATTGTGCAAATACCTAAGTATATATATGTATATCGAAATTAGTAAGGGCAATATTCACGAATATTTATGACCCAAAATCATGTTTACACTGAGTTTTGTATCTATACTAATATATAAAACTGAAGAGTTTGTTTGTTTGTTTGTTTGCTTGAACGCGCTAATCTCAGGAACTACTGGTCTGATTTGAAAAATTCTTTCAGTGTTAGATAGCCCATTTATTGAGGAAGGCTATAGGCTATATATCATCACGCTACGCGGACGACGTCGCGGGCAGAAGCTAGTACTTTATAAAATTATCGGTTGCCAACTCATTATGGTATCCGTTCAATAGATTTTCAATTTCATCTCCAAACAATGGAGTTTATTATTCATTGGGGAAATTTGACAGTTTGTGGTACCTTGATTGATGGTGACTGTACCTATCGATGCAGATTCACTTGCAACCACTTCCGACGGTACTAGTACCTACGTCTTAAAACTTGGCGGTGCACTGCCGTGTAGGTAGGTACTTAGATTCCGGAACGGATATCGAATCATTGCAAGTTCAATCGAAATCGCATGTAAATATCTAAGTAATATGTCATTCTGAAGTTCCCAGGACCTTCACACAGTCCAACTCATCAGTGACCTTTAAGTTGATGACGTAATACATTTTTTTAAATAACGTGCGTAACATTTCAAGCAGTTACAATTTATAGAATGACCATAATGATATGGAATGACATTCTAATGTGAGCGATCTTTATCATCTCGCATCAGTTCCTTGTATAGATTAACTGATCTGAATACATAAAAGAAGAGAATGGATGCTTCTAAAACCCTGAGTCTATATTCATATTTTTATGGATTATCTAAATTCTGTTCTTGTATGCCCTTCCTTGATGCGTATTTGAAAATTCTACCTTAAAATAAATACATGTAGATGCGAATATAAAATATAAGTTATGCCAATAAAACAAAATACTCTCTATTTTCGACGAATAATTGGTATCATGGTTATCTGCATTACTTAATGTGTCGAGTTTATTCGATTTTTATTTTTATTTCAATTCCTAATATAATACCTACCTTACTTTTTATTTATATTTTCTGGAGACTCTAATGATCGTTTTACAAAAGGTCACAACATCTCGTTGGGTAACCTCATGACCTTTTATAGAGAAATGACTGTAATTATATTTTTTATTACCCATACCACAGATAACAGAATACTAGCCCATACTAATCTATCCTTGTGACTTAATAATGTGAAAGAAACTATCTATTTAACACTTACCTTTTCACGCCAAACCGCTGAAAATATTTTGATACAATTCATATAAACTTCTGTAGACTTCTGTCTAAAAAAGTCCTCTAGACTTTTATTTCTTTTTTTAAACGAGCAGACGGATCACCTGATGGTAAGCGATAACCGCCGCCCATGGACACCCGCAACACCAGAGAAGTCACAAGTGCGGTGCCCGCCTTTTAAAAGGGTTTGGGCCTCCGGTAACCTCATTCACTCGGCGAAACACAGGGCAAGCGTTGTTTCATGCCGGTTTTGTGAGAAATCTTTCTGAAATTTATTCATATTCTTCTTATATTTTTGAAATGAAACCATAGGTTGGAGCTTATTAAACTTCTAGTACCGTCTCGAGTTCTGTGAGCTGATGTAACACGGAGATGAGACTGGGTTTCAACACCGGCCGGTGTGTCCCCAAGGTCGGCAGAGCTCGCTCATTCAATACCTGAGCAACACTCGTGCGCACGTCAGTACGGGGTAGCACACAGCATGGACAAGACTTTGATAGTGTTTGCGTGCCTTTGCGGCTTCGGTAAGTACCTATGTTCCTTTTTCAAAAACCGTTTCTCTAATTATTACTAGCATAAAAATTAAAAAAAAATTAAACAAAATCTATGGTGGTTTACTATAGGTACTGTTTAGGTAGAACTTGTATTTCGACCTCTTTACAGAATTTATGAATAGGTACTGAAAGATTGCCCTTAAGTTAGTTAGTTTTTTTTAACTTTCGATTTCAAGGTACATAATTGTAAAGGCTAATGTTGCTCGGCAGGACTTGATGACAAGATCTTAATTTAAAATTTATATAGAGAAATAGAGAGACTAGTTTTTAATTGAACTTCTACGCAGTATTGGTAATCTACGCCATCACAAATGTAAATCAGCTCATTTCCCTATTAATTAATCACATAAGTTCATAAATAAACATGCTTTTTCCTCATAATAACGTTTTTACAGAAAATATTTTATATTAAAATTCTGTAATTTTGCTTGCTGCCTAAATGTTGTAGTGTCCACTACCAGAGCTGCATATCTCACAGCGTGAATATACGGGTCAAATCTCAGGCCGATAACACTGTTATAGGGTTTATCTGCAGAATTATTAGTAGCAATTCGGAATTTAAATTAATGCTGAGTAAAAATTAGGCTCGCCTCCTGCCAAAACCAGAGTACTTGAAAATATACCGGCAAACTGTGTCTGTAAATTATTACCTACAACTCTGCCTATATCTTTGGGAAATACAGGCTTGTTATACAACTTAATAAGACACGGAATTGGCTTGTAACCAGCTAAACAATAGAATCATTTAAACTGAAAACAATCGTTTCATGCTTTTAACCACTTAATTGAACAATTAAACAACTACATTTAATTAGAGAAGGTTCTAACGATATTATATAAGGAAGACATGGTTTCTAACTTTATCCTTAATTTTTTACTGATTAAAGTATGTATTATGTCTTTGCCTCAAAATCTTAGGACATACCTAACACTATGAGATTTTTTTATGCAAATCTGCTTTTGTCATTAGAAATAGCTAGATATTATCAGTATTTATTATGAACATACTATCACCTCATTGATTGCATCGCCGAAGGCTGTGCCGACGAGTTAGGTTAGGTTAGTGTAGTGTAGTGTTAGTGTACACCCACAGTTTGACAGTATTCTTAGGTCCTATGTAATCTTCAAGAGTAATAGTTAACTGCCAAACAATTTGTTACCTAAGTCTTATCTAACTTAGGTCACATAACATACTTAGATGTTTCTTGTTTGTGTGTTCAGACAATTTTGAAATGTTTTGCTTAGTTTAGCATATATATTGCCATATAAAATGTATGTAAAGTGTGCTTACACAACGTACCATTGCTACTGTATTTCCTGGAAGATAAAGCAGAGGCATGCTGATGTACCTACATTCACATTTCGCCATCACTGTCACATGTCACCGACCCATCTAAAAGTAGGTGCCCAAAAACTTTTCCTTCAAAACAAACCCTTTTCATGTAAAGTAAATAGATCCTCCTATACAAAAGTATGTATGTAGGATGTAGTGGTATGTATTATTATTTTTTTTTTCCCGGATCATTCCTACTGGTTTCCTATGAAAAGTAGGTCAATATCACAGGTAGACAGATGTAGGTGACTCTCAGAAGAATGACATAAGGACATGACTATAACCGTTAAGATTTTGAGAAGATATTTGACACATCGCATAATAAATAATGTATTAGGTACAGTTGCCGGCAAATAACTTGAACCAAAATGGAGCATACGCCGCAGTAGTAGATTTTTGATACATTTTGCACGCAAATGCACTGTGCAAACTTTTCCCTTCTCTTTTCCAAACTTTTTAGTTTTGGGTCAACTTACGTTGCGCTAACTATACTTGTTTACTGAAATGACGCAATCGTTCTATCAGCCAATTTTCCAATCCAATCGAAATCAGCTTCTGAAAGACGGTTCCAGACTCAACTATTTTATAATCAAACTAACTTCTAGTCAACCCATTTGACATAACCAAAAAGTTTTACCGGTTGTTTAACGCCTACTTCTTATCACATTGTACTCTTTATTACGATGTAAAAGAGAAAAAATATCCGTAGTCCTTTAACGATACACGCAATTTTATGTTCGTCATTAATGGGTTATTTCATCCCTATTACATTAAATCTAAACATACTCTTTGTAGCAGTTCACTTTTTCCTAACCCATCGGGCAATACAGGCGTGATAGTATATATTTAGCAGTTGGATTGTATAATTCGCTGTTTTACACAACTACTAGTTCTTTTACAGAACAGGTCTGTTATGTAAAAAAACCTGAACGACGTTCATCAGTTTTGCATTGTTGCTGATCTTCAACACGTGGAATTGAATGAACGTTTTGCATTCATCAATAAAGAGGCCTAACGAAAAGCGGTCTTGTAAAACAGCGTTAAATGGAACGTCGAATTGTATATTTTAATGCCAATATTCGCCGCTCGTGGCGCTGTATGGCATAACAACGGTAAAGTCTCGTCAAATCAATAAATAAATAAACCCTGTTTTCTTCTATGTAAGTATGCACAAATGGTTCAATTTGGTTCTGGCATCAAGTGCAGGTCACATTCCCAACCTAACCAAAACAATATAAATAAATATCCTTCATAAAAAGAAAAACGTAATGCCAGTGAAAAAAAAAAATTACAGATCTTGATTTCATAACTCACTGTGATGTGAAAATACAAAGCCGGTAATGGCACACCCTGTACTGAGTCACATCACTTAAAAACGCATGGTTTGAGCAAAAATATACTTAGTATGAACACATTCCTCGCAAAACATGAGATAAAAATATCTTACATAATTAATTCTTCGTACACGACTAAATATTTCCAAAACTTCGCGCGATTCAAATAATACTACGTTTTTCACTTGCATACCATCACGCTTGTATTCCCCGAAGTATAGGCAGTGGTGTACCAGTACACGCACAATTTGCCAGGATGTTTAGGTCGATGTCATAGGGTCCGCGCTTATTGCTATTAACCAGGCACAGATTCAAACTCCGAGTTATCACTAAAAATTTCATAGCTCGACCTAAATCGAGCCTCTAGGGTAGCAGTCACATTTTTTATGCCATGTTATGCGGCAGATAAAATCTAACAAATTCTGCGAACAGAAATATTTCCAAAAATTCGGTCGTCTTATACCACGATTTGGGTCTTACAGTGAGTAATAAATACCATAGGGATTTTAAGTTCTTGGTTATGCAAGAAAAGACATATTATGTGTTGTGACAGACGTTTCGCTTTCACCGCGTAACACGTAATTAGGAAACAAATACCGCGGGATACGAGCCGCCAATAAGGTCACGCACATTGATGGATCTGTAAAGTTCAGTTGCAGTGATGGGTGACCATTAATTTATAGATAGTAGCTCTTCCTTACATGCTGTATTAAGTGCCTACGTTACGATACTAATACCAAAGGACACATTATATTACTACTTACTTCTTCTTCCTGCACTTGTCCCAATTTATTTGTTTTCCTTTTTCTTCCATTCATCCCTGTCAGCCGCCATCTCAACATTCAGTCCCTTTCTGATCCATCCATATTTTCTTTGGTCTCCCTCTCCCCTCTGTCCCTGCACATTCATATTCACCAGTCTTTTAGGCTACTACCGACTATTACATAATTATGACTACATAATATACTTACTTATAATTTATTAATTTGTTAGATAATAGTTGCTTAGTAAGTATTGATAATTCAGCATGTCTCCTACATATTAAGGATGTTAATGTTACAAGTACTGAGACCAATTTCTTAAAGAAATCTTTAAGAGTTCTTATTCTTTTAATTTCAGAGCAATACGATATTCTAAAGCTACTGACTGATTTTCAGCTACATCTGGTAGGACTAGAAACCGTCCTAAACATAGGAAAAAACTGTTGAATGAAGTTAGAAAACAGACCGAAGAAATGTTATAAATGAATAATGAATAATTTACCGTATCTAGAACAAAATACTTAACTGTTACTTCCCATTCAACCATAAATGGAATGAATAATCTATATGAACAAAACTATAGAACGCCACTTGTTACGATTCTTACTGTTATAAATAAAGTAAAAAAATAATATAATCACTGTACCTTTTATTATTTACCAACAGCGGTAGCCCAGTTCGGGAGCTTCGGCGCTCCCAACGCCTACTCCAGGAATCAGAACCAGCAAAGTCAGCAAAACCAGTACCAGGAAGTCTCCAGGTCTTCGGCTGGCGCCTGCAGGGAATTGAACGAACGTTATCCCGTGCCTGGTAGCTGCGATAAATACATTGAATGCATTGTAAGTATACCATTAAACATTTATAAAATAACACATTACAGCCAGGCCTCCTGACGCCCCTGAGTTCACTGGTATGTTTTCCCATGGTTAGATGTAATAGGGGGCAAGCCTTATGTATCATTAATATGAGTCATTGAATGGCGATTTTGACTCCATGAAATAGCATACGCGATATGTGTTCAGAGTCAAGCTTCTATGTCCGTGACCATTTCAACAAAGTTCTTTTACAATCTCATTAGGTTCAGAGCAAGAGATAGGTACTAGGAAGTTGAAAGACCATACCGGACATACACAACTTTTGATAACAAAACATTATACATTCATTTCCATAGGAACCAATCATTTTGTTAATATTATTCACCACATTTCATTATACATTATGTGGGAAAGTGTTAATAATACGTTGACACAGTCTGCGATCTTACTTTTAAAATAAGTCGTGACTACATAAAAGCCTGTGAGTACTACAAAAGCATAAGCCCCATTCTTTTGTGTATAATCATGCGTCTGCGCTCATGAATAATTCTCTTAATAATCACATGAATCTGGTAATAAAGTTTGCGTTATTTGCCAAACGTGATTTGAATGTGTGACTGCTCTGTGATTCAAGTGTTGCTACACGGATATTGTAATTTTATTACTGTCAACACTGATCTTAACATAACTACTTTCGATATCTATATTCCTGTTTGTATTATTAGGGAAAATACCATTCCGAAAAAATACAATATATCTTTGATACTTCTCTTTTGTCTTCATTTTTGTTTAGTTAAAGTTTAGATATTATTATAACTAAACTTTTATAGTTATTATCTGTCAAAAAATATATCAAAAGGTGTGACAATAATGTACTAGAAACAGCTAAGTGCCTTTATGAGATGAAATGTTGATCAATGACATTACATATCTTAAAATAATTTGGGCTCCTATCGGAGAAAGGCGCATATTTCCATTAGATATATCATGTTATCATAAGCAATCTACTGTAGCAATCTGTTAGGTACTAATGTTTAAAAAAAAGTGGTCACAATTTTTATAATAATTAAAAACTTTTCGTTTTTACAAAGAACGGAACTTCCGAAGAAAAGCTGTGCCCCGATGGTCTTCGTTTCAACCCCAACGTGAACTTCAACGTCTACCCGTGTCAATACCCCAACGAGGTGGCCTGCCTTGAGCGATCAGCTTTACGTGAGTACCATTACTACCATTACTTACATTATTTTACAGGGTCGGCGATTCTCAACTTTGCTTGAGATCTCACAGAAATCAAACGTTGTCTGGTGGTCATAGACCCCAAAAGAATTTTATTAATACTTAAATTAATTTTTCAATCTTAATCTCTATTTAAATGCATGCAAGTCAGTGGATGGAGGATGTATGGATGTTTGTTCACGCCAGAACGGCTGAACGGATCTGAATAAAATTTAGCACACAGATTATAGTCTCGAATAACACATAGGCTACTTTTTATCCAGGTCAATTGAAAGTTAATTGAAGTATCCCGACAAAAACCCGCGATCACTTTAGGAATAAAATATTCTAACTGCCTTCAATGAAAGTGACGTATAGTCAACCGACATCTATATGCGAAATAAGAAGAATACCAAGGTACTTATCTATCTAATCTTAGATCCGCTGACCACTTTATATAACGTAAGATCTTATTCTTCTCACAGCCTTGTCTCATCGCTGATTTTAGATCTGAAGAAATATTTAAGACTCATCTATTTTCTTGTAGGTAGGTACCTGATACGGACTTGGAATATTTATGGTGTATTACATTGTCTACAAAGACGATTTGAAGACAACTGCGATAAGTGACGACTACTGACTTAAACCCGCAACACAAATCGATCTCTGCGCTTCATTGTAGAGACCAGAGTACTTACGAGACGAAGTTTTGAGCCAACAACGGTGTAATATTTAGTTTAAAAATTTAAAATAATATATATTTATTAATCTAATAACTACGCGAAAAAGTAAACAGTAAAGCTATTGCGAGAAAGTCAAGTCTTATCCCAAACGTTTCTGGGGAAATTGACTTTCGCAATTCATAAGGAATTAGCTTCTCAACACTCAAATATTTTCATATATTTATTGTCATACAACTGCAGCTTAATTTCAGCAACACCAGTATTACTAGCGTGTTGTCACCTCAGTTGTCTCATTATGCCCAATAATTTAATTTCTCTAGCTACGTTGGTTTTAATAACGTTAGCAGAATAATGTTAGCATATTATTGCTTAATGGCAGAATATTCGGTAACGTACACCAATCTAGACGATGTCCAAGAGTAGAGTCTACGGTCTTTCAAAATTTTCCTATATTAGATAGGTACCTACACTAGTTTTTTATTTGACATTCGCAACCAGTCGTCCTAAAGAAATAAATAAATATAGATAAATAAGTATATGAACTCTGAACTCGCTATCATAATTTAATTTCAATTAAGTATTATTAAATTCTTAATAGTTGGTTTTCTATTACCTACACCTACCACCTATCTACAGTCTAAAAATTGATATAAAATATTAACAAAAGTTACCGCTTATGTTTCGTCTTATGTCAAAACCAACGAGGAAATTCTAGGTAGGAAATTGGAGTGGGTAGTAGGACGTTTCGTTCCAGTATTTGTTGTATCCAATTTCATTGAAAAATTGTACTTCCAGAACCTGCCCAACCCACTGAACAATGCGAGCACCAATTTGGCTACTACAAGCTCGGAGACTCCCGCAACTGTAGCCACTTCAGAAACTGTGTCAACGGAGTCGGCTACGACTTCCAGTGCCCCGAAGGTCTCGCTTGGAGCTCTGCATCCTATCGCTGCGAGTGGCCCGATGAGGTCGAAGACTGTGACGCCGAAGGTACGTATCTAACTCTTTCACCCTGTTTTAAACAATTTTGTGCTCAGTCTTAATGTCAAATAACTCATTTAAATTTTTAATGAATATCCTTGTTCGTGACAGCAAGAATTTCGATGGTTTATTTGAAGTCATTTATTATTTTTCTGTTAATTTATCTAATTCACTCCCTGTTGACTTAGCACGTGCGGTGTGTAAACGCAGGTTAACATGTTGCGTTGTGAAAACAATTAACACCGTCTTATGAAAGTTGTGTCGCAAAATTTGAAAATGGCATTCATTAGGGAAGGTCGTAACCTTATTGACCAAGAATCCTCTAAATTAAGTGCGATTTGAACTTTATTTCACCTAAATTCTAACAGCTAATGACTTGACCTCATTTTCAGCTTTCCTTGGCTTCCGTTGCCCTGAAGTCCCAGAGTCAAGGGAGCTTGGGCCACCTGCTGGCTTCAGATTCTACAGGTACGCAGTCATTATATAAGTATCTGGCATACTTAATATATATACAAAAGCACGATTAATATTAAAGTGATAGAGATTGAAATGCCAAGAACTGGTTACTTAATAGGCGACCGGTCAGTCGGTGTCAGCCTATGCTTAAATGTCAGCAGATGAGCGGTGACCTTGCTTATATAACCTCGTTATTAGAAATACCAGCGGTTTGCTAACCTTATGATGATGTATGATAATGTAGGTACCTGTACATTCTTGTCATGCCACTTTTTATATGCAGATGTTTTTCCTAGAATCCGCGACCTCAAACTTGCAATGTCAAATATTATTAAAACAGTAAATTAATATACTTGACCGTGTTATTATAAGGTTTGGATTTTAAAATGTAATAGGTATTAAACGTCATTTGTAAATTGAGAAATATTACTTACATTGTAGCAGTTGCTTGTTGATGACTATGACGAGATGAAGATCCTCTTCTTTTTAGTTTGAGACTGTGAAGTACCAAATCATAAAAAAAGTATTTTCAATTAATATACGTGCGGCTATTGTACCTACTGACTATAGGGACATTGATAATAATTCTTATTGACAACTCTCGACTCAGTTAAATAATACACACAATGTTGTTAAAAGAATCGAGGGTTAGGAAATAGTTACCGCTTTGGAGAACCCATTAAAATAATGATTGATTTATCAAGATATACTGAGACTATTAATTCGATTAGTGCTGTTAGCTAATTCAACCCAAACAAACAAGCAATTTCACCGACTATTCATATTTACGGCATCAAATACTCAAATAGACTAACGCTAGTTAAATTTTACAGAGCGGCCGATAACTGCCAGAAGTATTTCCTGTGTATTGGCCTGAAGCCTCGCGTACTGTTCTGCGGTAGCGACACAGCTTATGATGAGCTGACCAACTCCTGTCTGTCAGCTGAAGAAGTGCCCACGTGCCCCGAAGAGCTCAGAATCCGCGCCGCACGCGCCAGGGAGGACGAGAAACAACTCCTCGCCAAAGAACTGGAATTTAGCGCCAAAACAACGAACAAAAGGCGATACTAATTGTAGCTAGTGTCTAATAACCTCGCCTCTGCGTCATTCTTGATCTTTGATGACCAGCCTCGTATTTGAGACACTTAGTCTGTTTCAAAATTAGTTCTAGTCTAAAATTTACAATGGAGTTACCGAAGCGTCTGTGTTATGAAGTTTTAGAATATGCAAATATATTTTCCTTTCTGATTAAGTATTCGTTTTCGTAAAACTGTATTTCTATCACATCAGACGGTTGTACCGCAAGTTAATGTAAGAATCTTCTAGTATAAGATATTACTGTTAAACTATATTAGGCGCGAGTTTTTATATTTTTATAGTGTAATGTAAAATGACATTAAATATCTACAATCAATATTCCACCTTGTATTATATAGAATATATCTATCAACATTTAACCTACATAATTAGTGTTAATTACCGTTAAAACGCAATGTTCCGATACCAAAAACTATGGTATCAGTAAGTAAGGAATCTTTTGTTGCAATAAAAAGAAATCAAATTTGAAATGCGTTTTTAATTACCTAGGTACTGCCAGACCGCAGTAACACAATTATATTTTTTACAATTAATGTAAGTCAATTATTTAATGTTGATGGCATAACTTTGTATATAACGTGAGAGGGCGTCGTCAGGGCTTCATTTAGGGTAATAGTTTAGTGAAACAAAATGTTGTCTTACCTGTGTTTCGCCTTGGTTTTCGTGGCTGCCTGTAAGTAACTTTTACCCCACACTTAAGAGTTTTCTTCTTCACTACTCGGAAAGTGACCCATTACTACTTTAATAGCACTTTTCGCCGCTAAGGCTAAAAAGTTATATAGAAAGTCCATTATTAAATAAATCTCTCTCAGTATGGCCATGCTTTGATTTTTTAATAAAATTTTGTTTTCTTTTTATAATATGGCGCCACACTTTTTGTTTATTACTGGCAAATAAACAAAAAGTCTTGAGTATATGGAGTAATAATCAAGTAAATTATTACTTGATTATATCTATTATAGCACTCCACACTTTTCGTGTTTGCCAGTTTCAAGTACTTATTCAGTTGTTCAGTTACCCCATTAAAACGATAGAAACTTTATTGAGGCTTCGATGGAGTTTAGGAGTGAACTTAAAAACTCACGATTTTCAATTTTAAATCATTTGCCTACACTCATACGTTCACGAACACTTAAATGTAAATTATCCACCATAATTAGAGAAATTCAAGTTTTGAAAAATAATATAAAATTGACAGACAACGCGCTTCACATTTCCCGCTTATAACCTATTGAATTTTTATTGGCGCCTCTGCTTGCTAAATTTGAATTTAGAAATTGAGAAAATTGACTGAATAAGTCATTTTTGTTTATAATATGTGAAGAAACCTTCATGGTGACACAGCAGACGCAGTAGGGAATTGAAGATTTTAAATTTAGAATTAAGTGCTAATTCGTGCGGTTTGAGCGATATTTCGTGGGTTTGATATTGATTTGTAGTTTTCGTGATATGCAAAATAAAATTAAGTACGTAATAGGATAGGATAGTAAATACGAAAGGATATCGTATAGCTTCACAAATAATACCATACCAAAACAATACCCCTTGGCCATGGGTTTCGCGGCTTTCGCCACAAGATCAAGGCACAATTCTTACGACTTCTCCGTTTTCAGTATACTGAGATATGCGAAGACAAAATAATTTATTAAAATGTAGGTATAAGTTAATTTAAAATTATATATATTTTCACTAATCTAACTATAATTACCTACCTATATGCCCATTATCCTACTCATGATTCAAAATGTTATGACGGTTAAAGTATTGAAACATTCAATAACGAATAACTGCCATCACGAAAATGTGTTTAATTCTGAATTCATAAAAGTTTAACAAAACTAAAGTTAAACAATTCAGTTCGTATATTACAAAATAGATGTAGCAATTTTGGAGAAAATAACGCCAAGATATTATAGATGTTGGTCAACAGCGGGTATTACACTCATATTCGACTTTGCTATATTAACATCGAGGTCAAACAACGTATGATATACCCATTAGCCTCCCAAGCCGATTAACAATTACTGATTTAAAAAGTATTTTATTCTAATAACAAGTTGCAGCTAAGGAATTTTGGGTAACCGCATTATTTTTTAAGATTTGTCTTTTCTTAACTTCTAAGGCTGCTCTTACTTATTTACTTGTATCTAATATAGACAATGCTGCGTCAAGCAGTGAGGCACCTGACAATCGGAAACCCATCTGCCAGCAGAGAAATGCGTTTTATAAAGTTGACACTAGCTGCGACTCATACGTAGAATGTATTGTAAGTATACTTTCCTGATTACTATACACAGAAATAAGAGCGTCCCTAAGGGTACCTAAGTGATTTCAATTGTAGCTTTACCGGTTGAGAGCGATTGGGCGGGCTCTATCGGATTGATACCACGGTCTCACGGAAATCCAGCGAAATAAAACAACATTGTGTTTCGCCGAATCAGAGAGGATACCGGCGGCCCAAACCCTTTTAAAATGCCGGCAATGTAAGTACATTGCCGGCTGTGTAACTCATCTGATGCTCTCCTCCTCTGTCCATGGGCGGCGGTATAGCTTACCATCAGGCGATCCGTCTACTCGTTTGCCCCCCTATGCCATAAAAAAAGCTTACCTAAATAGAAATCATAATGTGATGTAAGTAGTGATTCTTTCCTGATGGATCCAAAGTAAAATTATAAATGGGAAAGTAAAAGATTTTGCTTAATTGGGCTTTAGAGATAGATTGAGCCTTGGAGAAGGATATAGGCTACCTTACGTCATAAAAAGTATTTTCAGGAAACGTGTGGAACAGCTGGCAATAACTACTTAGTTGCTCAATAATAACAAAATATCCTATATATAGAACAAATACAGTAAAACATCTAAAACAATATTGTATGTACTACTTAGTTGCTCAATAATAACAAAATATCCTATAAATAGAACAAATACAGTAAAACATCTAAAACAATATTGTAAATATTGTATAAATGTTTTAGGGTGCAGTAAATATAGGTGTACCCCAGGGATTTATACAAGATCCTTTTTATAACCAATCTAATAATACTGATAAAACGGTTAAGTAATTTTGTTTACCTTGCTTGCACAGGAATTCGTCGCAACTGATATGGTCTGCCCAGATGGTCTCCACTACAACCCTGACGCCAAATGGCCCAGTTACCCCTGCGCATACCCCATGGACGTATCCTGCCAGAGTCAAAGTTCCTCTCGTAAGTTACTGAAGATTACACCAATATAGCAAACTAGCCAGTGGTTTTGGATGATGCTAATAATGATGACGAAAAAAGTTAGTAAATGCATGGAGACTGCTTATATTCGGACAAGGCCAGCGCGTTGAATTAAGAAGTGGCCCATGCTTTAGTGACACAGTGATAAATTGAAGCGACGGTATCCTAATGGCTAGGGTGTCGGACTTGCGATCATATTATGGTTGCCGGTTCGAAACTCTCCCATTGCACTACCCACGTGAACCCACACAAGCATTTAGCTTAACACAAGGGGTTAACAAGAGTACTATTGATGTACGAACCACATAGCTAGTAAGTTTAAAATAAATATATTCTAATACAGACACAGATAATGTTGGAAAATGCTTTATTTACTTTAGAGGACACTAAATAGACCTATTGTTTCTAGAACTTGCCCAGCCTACAGCCGACTGTCCCCACCAGTACGGCTTCTTCGCCTCGCCAGCTGCCACCCCTGATAACTGCGGCCAATACAGCATGTGTGTGGCGGGTAAGGCCATTGAGATGGTATGCCCCACTGGCCTCGCCTTCAACCCTGACTCGAGCCGCTGTGACTGGCCCGACCTAGTCTCCACCTGCAAAGCTGACGGTATCTGTCAAATTATTAAATAGCAGCCTATAGATTTACTGTCACACATTGATCATTACCTTGTTTTTCAATATATCGTAAGAGCAGTTACGCAATAACCAGAGTTTTTATTTCGTAAAGGAATAGCCATTGTTTATAGCAAGTAAGTTTTAACATCCTTCAGATCTTCATCCATCTTTATAATTTGTGTTTTATTTCAGACTTCCTCGGATTCAGCTGCCCCCCTGCCCCCACTGACGCCGACGGCAACCTTGTTGACACTATCATCAACTACAAGTAATCATAATTAAATATTGATTCTGACGGGCATTCCTACAACGGCTACAACCAACCTATCTACTTGTAATTTGAAACTGCCAATATCGGATAGGGATGGAGGAACAGCAGTGATAGCATAGTGATATGACCATTGGACTGCTAGGTCAAAGGCCTCGAGTTCAAATCCAAGGCACGGACCACTCACTTTTCGCAGTTATGTGCCTTTTAATAGTTAATTTTTACGCGCTTAAAACGGTGAAGGCAAGAACATCTGTCAACAACAACAACAACAACTGAACAACTGTCTGAGAGATTTTGACGACCTGTGTGGTTTATCGGTTCGAGTACCGGACTGCTGACCACGAGGTCGTGGGTTCGATTCCCACAGGGCACAAATATTTATGTGATGAATATAAGTGTTTGTGTTCGTCTGGGTGTTTCTTATGTATTATAAGTATGTATTTACAAAAAAAAAAAGTATATAAGTATTATATCCATTGTCTAGTACCCATAGTACAAGCTCTGCTTAGTTTGGGACTAGATGGTGATGTGTATAATGTCGCAGAATATTTATTTATTTATTGAAGTGGAAGTGTTTGGTGTGATTGAAGTGGATTGAAGAGGAGTGTGAGTCTACCAATCACTATATAGACTATAGTCCACACTATAGCCTAATCACTCTCATTATGAGAGGAATCCCGTGCCCAGCAGTGGGACAAATTAATTGATCGACTTTGTAATTTCGGATAGCTCAAGACGCTTATGTTTTGCGATTCTAACAGTTTTAATATATTTCCAGGTATGAAGGCAACTGCTACTACTTCTTCGCATGCGAGCAGGGCCGCGCTCGGCTACTGTCCTGCGACTCCGGACTGGCCTTCGACGCCGATTCGGGCCGCTGCATAGATGCAGACAACGTTGACTGCTCTGCCTCCGCCAATTAGCTTAACAAATTAAATTTATAATAATAAATATGCATAATTTGAGGCTATTATTTCTATAGATATCTTGGCGACAATAAATATCTACCATATTTACTTAAAGTATTTCATTTCTTCTGTTTTAGACACAAGGGAATAAATTGCACGGTGTACCATTCAGCACGGTGAAGATCCTTAATGTAGTATAAATTCTTTAGCACTCCAGGAGGTTGTCATGTCATGTTCAAATAAAAATGTTTTTGCTTTATTGTAATATTTTTATGCTTCATTTCAGCGCATAAAGAAAATTCACTAATTGATTAAATTAAATAATGGAACTATAGACATTTAATGGCATTATGTACGTAGAATCCAATTGCACATTATGTATGTGCAATTGGATTCTACGTATGAGTTGATCCTCAATAAATTGTAAAAACCTGACTCCTCGTGCTATGACCTGTGCCTTGCAGTAGGACAATACGGCACAGGTCTCCTCTCAGAATGGGAAGATAGAGCCTTCTATAAACTATTGAAGGCCTTGGGCACCTTAGTCCCCTGACATATTCCCAAAAGGAAGGTGACAGGGGACTATTACTAAAAACAAACAACGGGTTGCACTCCGGAAGTGCCGGCAGAAGTGAAAACTTGAACATTAACGTTGTGCATTTTTGATATTTTGGAATGGTTAGGGAATAATTTCGCACAAATTGCTTTTAATTATCAGTATAAAAGTTTTTATACTGATAATTTAAACTTAACATTTAGGTATGTAGTAAAATATATTTTTCGATCTTATTTTTTTTCGATCAGGTAACTTGTACAGAATGTGCAAAGAATAAGAGCGCTCGCGCACTTGTGATTTTTTAGACGGGCGATAGTTTGATCGTTCTGGGATTCAATATGGAGTTATATGGCAGTGCGCGGATTAGAATTCGACATGAAATTATACAGGACTACTACAGCGACTAAACTATCGGTCGACTAAAAATCAAGTGCGTGTTAGCCCTAAGAGTTAGGCTCACCACGCATGGCATGGTGCGGGTTGGTAAACTTCACATGCCGTCAACAAATAACGTGAAGAAAATTTAACCACCATTATTATATTATACGGGGCTTGTAAATGATATTGAGACATTATATCCACACCAAAACAAATCACTAAGTCGTTCTTCCGAGTAATTAATTGCTACAGGTTTGCACACAAATTAAATTACTTATGGATTAAAAATGATTACTCCAAAAAATATCTACTTAAATTATACTTTCTGTTACAAAACACATTTTGTATAATAAGTATGTGCAGTAATGTGCACTAATGTTTTTTATCAAATAATACTTATCTATGTATAAAATATTTTATTTTTGTCAATTTTTACAACAATTTTGAACAATCTTAACGTCAAAATGATTCCTTAAAGCTATAAGTCAATTTATTAAAAATTTAGATTTTTTCCAATATGAGGCAAGGTAGTATTTTTAGATTCATGTGTACAAACCCACCATTTTTATCACTGCGCTAATAATACAGGCACAAAAAAAAATACTAGATCATATCCAACGTGCAACGTGCTTTTGCGACACGTGTTGTGCAATGGGTTCGATCTCCACATTGAGCAAATATTTGTACGATATTTTGTGTGTATATGAGAATTTGTGTTTGTTAACGCACCCACGATACAGGAGAAAATCCTAGTGTAGGGCAGTTTAAAAAAAATCTGATAATCGCAAGACCTCAAACACGTCAATATTACGTCGTACGTACGTAAATAACGAGTCATACTATTATGATAACGAAACCCTCAAGTAATTTTGAGACAAAAAAACATTTTTTTTTAAGAAATCAGTAACCTATACTTACCTATGAAGCCCGTAATCGGCGCGCACACGCATACACTAACAAATCAGGCAAACAGGTTACAGTTTTCCATAACTCGAGCTACTGATGGATCAGGGGGCCATAGTTTCAGGATATCGTAATTATAATTTCGGGAAAAAATATTACATTAAAAACCATTATAATCGATTCAGTTCAGTAGTCAATTTTGTGCAAACTACTTTCATGTCTTGGGCTTATTCTGTTACAGGTTGTACCGATATAAAGAGTAGTAGTAGGCACCTACTATTATTTTTGTAATGTATGAGGTATACCTATTGATAACATATTTTGAAAAATAATATATCCACCGACATTTTTTTAACAACCTTACTTTAAAAACAGTATGGTCCCAACCAAATATAAGTTGTTCATAAACAACAAAGTTATGCGTGATCATATAGAAAAAAAATTACAGATGAATTGTGGTTAAAAATATTAGTCGCCAATTAAACAATGATAACAACGAGTAATCAAATGACTTTGTCGATTTTAGATTCTTTTATTGATTGCCACCCACGAATTTCTTTTCTAAAAATACAAAACTGACGGAAATTATAATAAATTATATTAATTTCTAATTCTTATTTATCGTGGGAGATTTTCGAAGATTCGTTATACGAAAGGGCCGGCTCGGCCGGAGTGAGAGTGGCCTCAAGGAAAACCGGCGTGAAACAGCGCTTACGTTGTGTTTCGCGGAGTGAGACGATCTGTCTGCTCGTTTGCGCCCCTATACCATCACGCTACGCGGACGAAGTCGCGGGCAAAAGTTAGTTGTTGAAGAAAGTTTTGGAGCAAGAATATTTACATTGTTTTGGTGTGTAAAATATCCAAAAAAGGACCCTATGAAAAGTATGAAAATGAATTCTTAATAAATATCTAGTATATTATTCTTATTTATATCTAATAGTTTAAGCATCCTTTTCTTTGACCCCATATATCTATTAAGACAGCTAAAGGACTCTGTCAGCCTTGCATGCATTCCCACTTTCGATTTTGTACCTATGTATACCTCATCTATCTTCTTATTGCATTTCTTTCATAGCGCAGGTTTACATGTGATTACAACTGGATTACTACATAAGCGTTTGAATTTGTGCAAATTCAACACCAAATCATGAATTTATTGGCCGCCTATCTTGTCCATTGTCGCCATTCTAGTTATATGAATAATTTTGACAGTAGATTTGCTTAAGTATAAGATAAGATTTTAGCAAAAAATCCATATTTATAAGTAATGTCAAAATCCTATCTATCTATTCGAGCAAATATACCCACTTATAAGAGAAAAACCGCAGTTAATTACCTACGACAGTCAAACGTCTTAATTAAAAATCGATTTACTAATTACCACCTATGATCAAAATTGATTATATTTATAAAATATTGATAAAAATCACATTAAAAAGTTCCACTTATAAACAAGTGAAAACAGTGAATGTTTTACATTGAGGTATGCCCTGGTACCCAGAGCACTTCTCTCTGGCTTGTCACAAAAATGTTACGCACAAAAATAGTATTTGTCCTACAACTGCTGGTGGCAGGTAAGTTACGATGTCTACTTTCTACTTCTTTTATTTACAAACGTTTGTTTATTATTGTTATCTTACAGCAACAAGTTGTGAGGTGAACACAGGAATCAGTTACTATGGATCGTCAAATATTCGGGATCAAAGGCCCATTAATCCGCAGCCACTTTATGGGCGGAGACCTCTGCCCTTGCCGGGGCAACCAATGCCGTTGCCTAGTCAATCAGTAGCCCCTGCCGTAGAATCCGCATCACCCAAAGCCCCTCCTACTGCATCCTATGCAGTCCCAGCTGCCACACCCCCTGCTCCCTCTACCACACCACCACCAGCGACCCCTACTGCACCCGCAACTACTCCGGTCATGGCACCCAGAATTACCACAGCTCCTGCCATACCAGCAGCCCCATCATATGCTCCAGTTCTTCGGCCCAATCCTGGTTTACGGCCACCTCTCTATACACCTGGGTATAGACCACTTCTACCCTCACATCCTATTAGACCCCTACGGCATTCTCCTGCAGCTCTTGGGCTAACCCAGTCAGCAATAGTAGCTGTTTCTAAATCAACTTCCCCACCACCTGTAGCACTAGAACATGAACCTACTCAGGCAGAACCAGAAGCAGTCCCCGACCCCGCACCAGTTTTGGAAGAGAATGATGTAGTTGCAGAACGTGAACTTATTCCGCAACCAGCCCCTAAATCGGAACCAAGGCGAGAACCGGAACTTGGCTCAGAACCTGAGCTAATTCCACAAACGCAACCCTTCCAAGAACCAGAGCCTGAGCCAGCACTGGAACCTACGTCAGAGCCAGAGTCTGAGCAAGCACCAGAGCCTGAGTCAGCCCCAGAGGCAGAGCCAGCAATAGAGCCTGAGCCAGCACCAGTGCTAGAGGTAGTATCTGAACCAGTACCAGAACCTGAGCAAGCACCAGAACCTGAACCAGCGCCAGAATCTGAGCCAGCACCAGAATCTGAGCCAACACCAGAACTTGAGCAAGCACCAGAACCTGAGCCAGCACTAGAACCTGAGCCAGCACCTGTGCCAGAACTCTCATCAGAATACTCACCAGAACTAGCATCAGAACCGGCATCAGAAACTGAGCCAGTATTAGTACCAATAAATGGAGCAGCTGCACCTACGACAGCATTTGCGTCAGCATCTGTCCCAGCACCTGTGCTTCCAACTGTTCCAGCACCTGTTCCAGTGCCTGTGCAAGAACCTGCGCCAGTCGCACAACCAATCGCTATAGCTCCTATTGCCCCTGCAGGTCTCAGCGCTGCTATTGCCTTGCCAACCCTTCTACCTAAACGCAAGCCAATTCAGGAACCTGTTTTTGGTCGGCAGCCAATACCAAATCAATCAACTACACCTATGATTTACTACCCGACTCCCTCACAGCCTCTATCATCTGCAGCAACTCAAGCTCCCCCTGTCGTAATTACTACACAGTCATATCCAGAGGTCACTACACAAACCGGCACTTTAAAAAATGAATTCCAGTGCAAAGAAGTTAATGGATATTACCCCGTTGAAAAGGAATGTGACTCATATATTGAATGCAAGGTAATCATTTAAATCTATGTATATTATACTAGCTTCTGCCCGCGGCTTCGCTCGCTTGAAGCTCACAACACCAACAATGATGATCTCTTCTTTGTATGGGTGGCTATACATTAGAGAGGTGAAGCTGTATCTTAGGTTCCGTTTAATTATTTGAGATAAGAAGTATACCAGTTTTTAAGTTGGAGCACATCCTTTCTAGCAGTGATAACAAAATTAAAATCTGTTCAGTAGTTTTTGCGCCAACCCGTAACAAACAGACAAACAGACAAGAATTTTAAAAATCACATTTTTGGATTCGGAGACGTTTATATACCCTAAACCCACTTGTTTTTTTTTTAAATATCTTCAATGTACAGACACAGCTTTTTTACAATTTTATAATAGTAGAGATTTTCAACAGTAAATTACTTTAACCATTCAAAAATATATCTAAAGTTATTTTTTAAATCTTGCTGTAGCAAGGCAAAGCAATGAAATACTCGTGCCCAGATGGTCTAAACTTCAATCCTGCCGCCAAATATTTCGAATATCCATGCGCTTATCCATCAGAAGTAAAATGCACGGAAGGCGCCAAAAACCGTAAGTAACTTTTCGTACATTGTCTAACTGACTTACAATAGGCTGACTGAGTCGATAATTTCTAACATTGCCATAATTTTAGTGATGATCGCATAAATCTTTTCAGAAAGCCCAAAACCGACGGAGAAATGCCCAAATCAATATGGATTCTACTCGATGAATGACGGTGATTGCAGCAAATTTATCATGTGCCAGGAGGGTTTAGCGACCGTTATGGACTGCCCAATGGGGCTAGTTTTCAACCCGCAAACTAGCAGCTGTGACTGGCCCGCTAATGTACCAGATTGCAACCCTAATGGTAACTTTGTACTTTTATTTTTTCTACAATAGTCACAACCAAACCAAATGTCTTGTAAATTCATAGAATGATGTTCTGACAATGCAAGTGTGAAATTTTCTATTTCCTTCTTCCACAAATATAGGTGTATTTTATTTATCGCGGTGCATGAAGGCTCATATGAGCCGTCCCTATTAAAAGTGTTTCTTCCCTATTTAAATATTCCGTCCGACCCTGGTAAAAAATGTTACAAAAATTTATATTTTCATTCTAGCAATTTACTGAAGATGTTTTTTTTTTCTAGTGTTTAAGGACTTCACTTGCCCTGAGCCACCTCTAGATGAAGACGGGCAGGAGTCTGACATCATCTATAATTACAGGTTATTAAGCAATATTATCTATGTACACACACACACACAAATTTTTGTTTTGTTAAATATCTCTAGAATATATCTTATAATATAATATTATAAATGCGAAAGTTTGTGAGGATGGATGGATGGATGGATGTTTGTTACTCTTTCACGCCAGAACGGCTGAACGGATCTGGATAAAATTTTGCACAGAGATAGATCATAGTCTGGAATAACTACTTTTTATCAGAAGTCCACGCAAACGAAGTCGCGGGCAGAAGTTAGTCTTATAATAATATATAATTCTTGCTATTAACTAATAGGCTAAAACAAAAATGTGATACCTTTATGTGATAAAATAAGCAAATAATGTAGGTAATTTCATATTTTTTGAGCCCTTAAGGACATACATACCATCACGCCTATATTCCCCGAAGGGTTAGGCAGAGGCGTGCTAATGCACACCCACAGTTCGCCGGTATGTTTAGGTCCCATGTAATAGGGGGCGAGCCTATTGCCATTAACCGGGCACAAATTCCTAACTCCGAGCTGCTACTGGGAATTTCATAGAAAAACCCAATAACACTGCTCGACCTGGGAATCGAACCCAGGACCTCTAGCGTAGCAGTCGCACTCAGGACCACTTAGCTAATGAGGCAGTTAATGAGCCCATAAGTATTTATCTAAATTAATAGGTAGGTAAATATTTTTTATTTATATTTCTATTTTTACAGCTATGGTGGCCAATGTAAGCTGTACGTAGCCTGTCAACGCGGCCACCCTCGACTATTGAGCTGTGACGTAGGACTTTCCTTTGACGAGCCGTCGCAGTCTTGTATCGATGAAGACTATGTCACGGATTGTGCAGATCCATCGTCCGCCTAGATAATAAAAAATAGGTTATAGCTATATTAGATAAATTTAATCATTAATAATTAAAATAACTAAAAAACCCGACTGCATAAAAACACTTAAAAAAAAAACTAAAAAGACAAAAACAAGTCTAGTAGTCCAGACCTATGTAAAGTAATATTTGTTTTTGTCTTTTTAGTTTTTTTAAAGTGTTTTTATGCAGTTTCCGGATTTTTAGTGCAAAACTACGAAAAATCTGCAGACGCTTAATTTAAAACTAATTAAACTAATAAAGAAAATTTGATAATACATGATACGGAATGCTCAAAACATATTTTTCAGCCCACGCATTAAAGCGCATAAAATCCGCCATTTTGTTTTTTTTTTAATTTCATGTACCTAGTGACACTCGTGCAATCAAGACAAATCTAATGAGGTATCATTTATCTAAATCGGTTGCACCGTTGAATAGTTACGAGCGGACATAGGAACGGACATACTACATACATACACGTCAAACACATAACCCTCCTCCTTCGGCAGTCGGGTAAAAAGAGAACTTGAAAAGTAAAACATTAAATGAAACATCGGTAACTAACACGTTTTATTTTAATGATGTAAGTATAGATACTCAAGAAACCGACACGCTTTAGCTCTGCTTCATTCTCTCTGGAAAAACTGGTAATATTTGGCTATTTGACCAGTGAACATAATTTGAATCGCCATAAAACGTTCTTAGAGTCTATCAGTTCAAATAACTAGGGGATTATGTTACCGACGACCTTGAGGACCGGATGGATATTTAGCGGGAACATACGACGCTAGCAGTCAGATGTAAGTCATGTTGGCACGAAGGTTTGTACGTTGTAGCGACCAAGCTATGGAAGGTAACACTTTTCAAAGCTTATTGTCAAAGTGTTCTACACGTGCAGCCTCCAATTATATTCAGAGGACTATTAGCACCCTGCGGCTCCAATATAAATAACACTAGCGACGTTATAATATAATACCTATGACTCCAATATAATAACACTAAGACTAAGTAACTATACCACGGGGACGAAGTCACCGTGGAATAGTTACTTAATTAAGTGATGATATAATTTATAGCCTTCCTCAATAAATGGGCTATCTAACACTGAAAGAATTTTTCAAATCGGACCTCTAGTTCCTGGGATTAGCGCGTTCAAGCAAACAAACAAACAAACTCTCCAGCTTTATATATTAGTCTAAAGATATTAGTATAGATAGCAGATTCAGGATGTTGATGAGGTTGCCCCGTTTCTGTATTGCATCTAATAAGTTCCCTCATGCACACGTCGATGGCCATCCATAGGTACTATCAGAAGACAGAAATCTGCCTCGTTGCTCTGCAGAGTGCGGTCCAGCTCAACTCCATCCAGAAGACTATCCCTACGCTTGAGACAAACCTTTTCCGAAAAAAAATAGTGTTTTAATAGAGAATTTGTTTGGCTCAGTGAGTTGTGACGTCATAATTCACTAGACTAAATTAAATGCTTTTAGCTTAACCTGACTTCGAAAAAGGAATGGTAATATGGGTAATACTGACTCGTATTACGTATTGTAAGTAGGTAACTATGTGACTATGTATGGATGTTCGATCCTAACTCAAAAAACTGACCCAATTTTGACAAGTGAGGTGTCGATTAATTCGTCTTTACAGTAGGATACATTAAGTAAAGGTACTGTTAAAACATAAAAATCTTGTAAATGTCTCATCGGCCAGTTTATTTTTTGTTCTATTATGTGTTCTGTATATGTATTACTACTGATTGAAACCTTGCGGCTAACTTGTATCATTTAATTTTTGAAGTAAAACCTACAACTGACAACGTAGATGAGGTTTTTGGTAGCAAACGTGCAGTTTTAAATTTATACCCACAAAAGTAGGTAATCTGTAGGAGTTGCAGTCAAAACTAGAAAAGAAACAAGACTCATTCACTCCAGACTGAAGCGCGGATTGAGTCCAACAATGTGACTCGAGATTTTACAGATTAGTTACATTGATTTTCATTTTCCAATGAAGACCAAAAAGTCATGACCGACCGGATTCATTCTTTGACCTCAAGCCTCATCCCTCATCCTCACAGCATAGATAAAAAAATAAATTTAGTATGATATAATCTGTGACGTAACTATATTTTGTAAAGCGGGTTAGGAGCCTGTCTACCTGTCTACAAAGGCGATGTTTAATGTTTTTAAGGTTTTTCTTAACTGGCAGTACTACGTAGATGTTTTTCCAGGTTTTCTATGGGTTGTCTTAGTTTTTGATTATAGGAATGTGATTGGTGGATTGAAGCTCAGTACGTAAACTAACCAATCAATTTATCATTTTATGCCTATTGCAAATTTATTAGGTATCTAAGCGATTGAAAACAAAATTGTTCCTCGGTTTTGTAGCAAAATAATTCAAATTTGAATTTTTATTCGCGATCTGAGAATGTGTGCACTTTAAAAAACATGTTAATGCACTTAATTTTGCATAAAATTGGATGATTCTCAACGGAATACTTTGCGTACGTGTGATATATAGTAAATACGAGGATGGAACAAAGTGCGACCGCGAGACATTCCGCTAGCGCAGCCCTGGCGGACATCGCCCCAATTGCCCCTTCGGTTCGGATCGAGTTGCGTAGTCGCGATTCACGGCCGTAGCCTCTCAGCCCTATTAATTTTCTTTATCATCACAGTGTTCCTAAAGTGAATTTCAAATTCTCAAAACAATTTAGAGTCGTTATCCTGTCTTAAGTGTTATTTCTAGCATTTCGATGTTGAGTAGTGCACAAAATGGAAGATTCCTACATTATCGCTAATTTCCACGCGCTATGTCGACTGTGTCTGAACAAAAGTACATTCACGACGTCGATATTCGCAGCTGCGCCGGACGACGAAACCAATGTTGCTTTAACCTCAAAACTAGCTGAATGTTTTGAACTGCAGGTACGTTTCCAGCTCTCTAAGTACTTTTATAGTATACTATCGACGTGAGGAACCTAATTTAAAGGATAAATATTGTTTCAGATTGATCCTAATGATGGGCTGCCTACTAGGATTTGCTACAGGTGCTTATTCAAAGTCGATAAATGTTCAAAATTCAAACTACAGTGCTTACAAAGTGAAACCAAGTTGAGACAGATAACAAGCAGAGTAAGTGAATTGGATAACTCTAATTCATCAGAACTAAGCAATTATAACTATAGTTCCCAGGATGGGCCAAAACCAAAACCCGAAGATTATATAGTTGAAGACAGTGTTGTGATGGTAGTTGATCCAAGCCTTGACTATGACTCCTCCGAGGAGTCTGAAAATATGGAGCCTGTTGAACCTGAAGTTATTGAAAGAGACAACACTCCAGAGGGAGAGCCAATAGCAGAATCATTCTTTAAAAATGTGTTCATGTGTCAGTTCTGTGATCAAGCATTTGTTTCCCAAGAAAAATGTAAGGAACATGAACACAATTTCCATGACCCCAATTTACCTTTTAAATGTGTTGAGTGTAGTCTAGTCTTTGCTGAGCGAAGTCAATATGTGCAGCACACTAAACAAGTACATGGCAATGATAAACCATACAGCTGCACAGAATGTGAAAAATGTTTTGGTAGGCGTTCTGATTTAAGAAAGCACTCCATTGTCCACACTGGCATAAGGCCATACCAATGTCATTATTGTTTGAAGAGCTTCTCTCGTAACACTAATCTTAGCAAACATCTTCGTATTCACGCTGGACATAAGCCTCATGTGTGTCCACTCTGTCCAAGAAGTTTTGTGGCCAAAGGCGACTTGCAGCGACATGTTCTTGTTCATTCAGGAATGAAGCCTTTTGCATGTCGAAAATGTCCCTTAACATTTGGTAGAAGAGATAAACTTATCAAACATGAAATAAGACATGGTCTAAACCCAGGCAAGACAAATGAATATGAAAATGACCATGACACACATGATATGGTTGTTAATGTAAACCCCTTTAGCAATCTGATGACTTCCCCAACGCAAATCCATCCAGATTCATCAAATAATGATTATGATCTACCAAGAGTCCCAGACCACATCTCGGGTGAGAGTAGTTTTATGAAGGTACAGAAAAATACTGCTGCAAGCAAGCCAGCACATTATTCTCCACCAAAATCAAAAGCTGCAACAAATAAAAACAGACCAAAGAATATAAAATGTCACCAGTGTCCTAAAAGATTTAGCTCTCTAGATTCTTACAAAACACATGTGTCCATTGCTCATATAGGATCTAGAGTCTTTCAATGCAAAATTTGTTTTAAAAAGTTTCCCCGAAAGAGAGAGTTAGATCGTCATGCAGCCCTCCATTCGGGTATGAAACCGTTTTCATGTAGCCAATGTGATAAGAAATTTAATAAGAAGGATAAACTTGACAAACATGAGCAAAGTCATGAATGCCTGGTTGTGAATATGCCTTGCATAGAGTGTGGTGCCACTTTTGAAAAGAAGCCTGATTTAGTTGCACATATAAAATCTCATTTTTCTGAAAACTTTGATGATAAGATACCCGAAGCTGAAATTAAGAAAGAGGATACAGAATTTAATTTGGATGACAATTTCTATGATTTGGAAACATGAGATTTTAAATTGGCAAACTAACAACAGAGAAATCCATGGCACCACAGTAATTTTTTAGTTAAACTTGCTTAGTACTTAAAATAGGTATACCTACATTGGTTTTGAAGGAAAAAGTGGTGATTTTTTACATTGGTGATTGAGTATGTGATTTGTTTAGAAAATATTTGTTATGTAATTAGATAGGATTTGTTATGTCAACTGGAACTTCAAAACCCAATGTTTTAGTAATAGTTAAAAATTCTATGAATAGCAATAATAGCCTTTAGATGTGACCAGTGGACTGCAAAGTCTCGAGTTTGAACTCAAGGCACATAACTTTGACTTTTCCCAATCATGTGCATATTTATAATTAAACCACCAATTTAAATGGGAACAGAAAACATCTTGAAGAAACCTACAGAGATTTTCTCTATAATAAATGTAGTCTGCTGACATGCATCAGGCCAGAATGGCAACCTTACCATTCTTATTCTGAGAGGAGCCCTGGTCCTGCAGTGGGATAGTGGGTTGATAAAAGTATTTTTTTATTACATTTGTATTGTATTTCTGTTACATGTAACACAAATGTTACAATCTCAAATTGAGTAGTAAAACTTTTATATGGTTTCTTTGTATATTCTAATTTGCTTTTATATTTGATGTATCACCATTACCAATATAATATGAGATTTCAGACAAATGTGTTACATAATTTATTTATGTTGACATAATATTTCTCCATACTTATATTATTGCGAAAGTAAGTGTCTGTTTATTACACTTTCACAACCTTAACCACTGTACTAAATTTGATTAACTATGGCATAGAGATAGATTGGACTTTGGAAGACAGCCTACCTTTGTCTCGAATAGTCCTTTGGGTTGCGGGCGGAACTGCGGGAAAAAGCTAGTTATCATAACCAACAATCTCACTGACAAAAGCATGTAAAGGTGATAAAATGATTGTATTGTAGGATTAGATTTAAGATCTGACATTATGTTAGCAAAAGCTGTCTTTTACAACTGCCATATACTAATAGGCAAAATACTTTTAACTTATCCAAAGATAATATAAAACTGTACCTATTTTATGTTTAGTATTTTATTTATAATTATGTAGGATGTCTGTATAAGCATTGTAATAAGTGCACAAATACTGTCCCTCTCAAGTGATAAGATAAATTTTATTAGATGATAATAAATAAGATGACTGTTTAGTATTTGCATTACATTCAAATAATATTTTCATTCATCCAGAAGCATAATATTGACAGCCATTCTATAACAATCTCTTGAATTAAAATCGACTTTATTTAGAGAACAAAACTAAAGGAATTGCATGTACTAATAATAGGAAAATTATGTTAAAGAACTTGTTCACTCATGATTAAAATTAATCTTTATTCCAAATTAAAGCAAGCATTTAATAATAACTTTACCTAAACTCACGTTGCAATTAAGGACTAGATTTCAGTAGTTAAGATGTAGTCACTGTATAGGATTTTAAAATAATTGATATTATGAAAATATTGTTATTATAAAATGATTCAGAAACACAACTTTATTGTACAGTTGTGTGATGCCGCTTTGCCTCTGAAGTCATTACTAAGGTTATTCTGACGGCTGCTACACCTGCACAACCGTCCAAATTGTACAGTCACATACAAACGTGTTATTGTGCAGAAATATTTACCCCGTCAAGTGCCACACTCCAAAAACTTATTTACGGGCGCAGAACGATACATAGCAAAAGTAACAGAATTTAGAAGCAACAATGTTTAACTTCAGGAAGGCAGAGTAACATTACCTAACGCCGTATTATGACATTTGAATGCCATCATTTTCCGATTGAAAGAGAGGGATGCCGCTCTACAGATTAATGATGGCGATAACACGTCGTAATACAGCCCCTGTACCCACTAATTAATAAGTTAAATAATTGATAAGTGCACAACCTAAGAAAGTATAAAGTTGATCAGAAATTATTCAAGTAATCAAGATCGACATTATTTCATTTTGTATATTGCAATGTTTCGGTATGTAAATGCAAGTTTTAGTGTTTAAATAATTATCAGCAATAAATGTTGTCCACTACAGTATAATTTGTTTTCTCTCTCTTCTTATTACTTCGTATCCTATTACATTACGGTGGAATTAACTGCTTGTTTTTATTTAGAGGCATCCATTGTCATAGATATTTCTTTACACAAACAGAAAGTGTAGTTAATATCCATATTCTATTTTTTTTTAATCATCTTGGTACCACAAGGAAGTACAGGTACTCAATGAATTTAAAAATACTGAAAAACCGATTCATGAACAGTTGTGTGAAGACTGAAGATAAAAAAAAATATAAAAACAATAATATGTTAAAATTTATTTGTATTTTAATATCAACCAGCTAATGGATTTGCATGTATTGTCACTGATGTTATCTTTGCTTCTGTGAGTGGTCTGAATGTTTTAGGGTTAACTGGCATTTTTTCTAAATCATCAAGGGCTTCAAATCCATCTATGACTCTGAAACAATTGACAACAGTAGTGTTAGTAATAATTTGGGGAGCAATTAATTTTATCATTTAGTAGTTATGTAAATAGAAATACTTGGTAGTTAGTATAGGCCTGCCTTGCAGTTATTCTGCTGCACTGTTGACTCTTATTTTAACCCTTTCCCTGTGGGCAGATCATGCACGAAATCTGCCCTGTAGACAGGCGCACCAAAAAAAATATTGCTCTCCTGTACAGTACATTGTGGCGAGATAACTCGTTTTAATTAAAACGCTTTGATACACGTAAGGATGATAGTCAATATCATCAAGATGCGGGTATGTGTACCTGTTTTCCGAAGATAAGCTTTCAAGACGTGATAGCTCGCCTTCCGCACGGAATGCAAACAAGAGTTGTTTTTCTTGCTAGCTATACTAACCAAATCTTAAGTATAATAATAAATAAATAAATATTCTGTGGCATTCTACACAGCACCATCTAATCCCAAACTAAGCAGAGCTTGTTCTATGGGTACTAGACAATGGATATAATACTTTTATTTGGTAATACATATGAAACACCCAGATGAACACAAACACACAATATAGTTGGTAAGTTTACGGCTTGGGTCGTCAATACATGCTAGGATGAGCCCGTCTGTAGAAGCTGTTACCAATTTAGAAGCACAATAGTATTAAGAAAGGATCAAAATCAAATTTTATTTAGATAGTTCCCTAACAAGTGATATGAAGGACAAAAAATCTTACAGAGAATGGACTCTAACCTACAGCCGAAACTGTAACTGTACAGCCAAAATCACTTGACATCATTTATAACAATAAATAGGTGTAACACTAACAACCTACCATTTATAACAACTATAAATGCTGTCCATTCGATGTAAACAGTTTTGTTTGTATATGCAGTAATTTTTTAATATCATATAGTATTTTGTTGCATCTTACCTTCCAAATAGTGTGTATTTAAGATCTAAGTGTGGTTGTTCACTATAGGTGAAGAAAAATTGACTACCATTGGAGTTCGGCCCATTATTGGCCATGCTCACCATGCCTCTTGCATTATGCTGAAAATTAGAAAATTCAATGTTTTCATAAAGTATATTATCTATACTATATCAGGGCACTCCTGCCCTTATCCCAATTTACTTGGTGTCACAGCACCTTATGCATTTTAACTTGTGTAGGTACAATAAAATCTAAATAAATAATATAATATTAAAATTTAATAGAACTAGGTACGTAATGCTGTATGCATAATTTAACTACATGGGACTATTCTAGTGATGTAAATGAATATATCAAATTTTAGATTGTATACCTAATTAGAATTCAAGCCATGCACTAAGAATAAAATTATTTCTCCCCAAAAAGGGTGAAAGAAATCATCGTGAGGATACTTTCAGACATTTCCTCCAACAGCTCACACTAGGCCCAGGTGTTGTGTGCCTCTAAATCATTAAATACAAATTTGTTCAATTACCTTCAACTCCTCCTTAAATTCATCTTCAAACTTTCTTCCCCAAATCGACGAACCACCTTTGCCAGTGCCTGTTGGATCACCAGTCTGCACTATGAACCCCTAAAAACGGTAAAACAAAAACATTTATGAACCTTAATATCGTTGTTTTTTTCTATATAAGGGTTGTTTTCGTTACCTTTATATTTCTATGAAACAAGCAGCCGTTGTAGTAATCGCTTGCACATAATGCCAGAAAATTCTCACAAGCTTTGGGACATTGCTCACAAAACAACTCAATTTTAATATCCCCGACGTCAGTATGCACTGTGACAGACATAATTATACAAGTATCTCTATTATAATCTCTAACTTGAATGACTTAAATACTGAAACTATTCTTTCTATGAAACAACCGCTTTGTTTATTTTCTTTCTTAGGTCAAAACCAAACCAAAACATAACCTCACAAAGTCACAACACAACTACTCAATAGTTTTTTTTTTTTTTTTTTTTTTAAATTTATTATGGCGCACACTTTTTGTGTATTTGCCAGTGTCAAGTATTAGAGTATCCAAGTAATATTTCCCATCGTGGAATTGTAATATGGCACCACACTTTTGGTTTGGTGTTCGCCAGTGTCAAGTATAAGTTGTTGAGTTGCCCCAATAAAACGGTAGAAACTTTAACTACTCAATAGTTTGACAATCAACAGCAACACGTCACTATGACTGACAGTCTGACTGACATCATTGTCACTGTGTGACAGATACGTTCTAAAGAGTAAAAGATATATTAAAAACTTCTGCAACATTCAACATTGTATCGATTGTATCACATAGCACTTACAATGCCCAATCTTTTTGGCCGGGCTGAAATTATTGAACCGTCTTCTTGCATGGTACAGTCGAGTAGAAAAATACTAATGCAAATATCTTATTTAGTATTAGATCAGTAAGTAATGTTTAATTTGGTGTACAATAAAGAATATAATAAATAAATAAATAAATAAATAAGTACCTATATTTTAGATTTTTATTTTATGCGTAACATATTATACTTACGCCAAAAATATTTAATTATTTAAAGCTGGCTTACACCTTACAATAAAAATCACCCCATTATGAAGAGGTCCATTCGATCGGAAGAATGATCGTCTTCGTCTTCAAAACAAGTTTTCGATTCATCCGATTCATTTCGCTTCCACGAATCCAACAATTAATCAGTCAAATATATCCATACTTCTGTCGCTTTCTTTATTTATCCATTCTGGCTCGATATTTTTTATCTACTTTATTGCATAATGCCTTCCAATCCAATTACACGATAGCGACACACAATAATAACAAAACACTAAAAGAGGCCGTCCTAAAAATTCACTCGATCAAGTTTAGGTAAATTCTATGTTTGTGTGTGCTTTTCACGCACACATGGCTGCAGATCGAGCGTACGAGCCTATAAACAATGTTGATCCTTTCATTATTAAATTAATTTTCTAGTTTTATTTTCGTTAGTTTTTTTTTGTATTTTCAATTTTGTTTTTAATTTAGTAGGTATATTTTTATACATACAATATTCAATAAACATTAAAACATAAAACTTTGAAGGCGGAAATTGGGGTTAAAAATTGTAATTTTTGTAGATACTGATTACTAATAAATACCTAGTGACGAGTTTAATGATTTATGGATTTTTACATTTTAAGGGTAGGAAACGGGGGTTGAAGCCTGAAGGTTAATGTACTTATTAGTATGGATGAATAAGTAGTTTTTAAAGGTAGGTATTTGAAAATGAGATATGTAGCTACTCATCATAAAAAATGTGTTTCAGGGATTTTGAATTTTCAAACTTTTACCTTGGAGGGTTGATAGTTTTATCTTTTGCTAGGCACTTCAAAATCGTAATATTTTGTTAAATGTTTATCAAAACACATTTTGGTCACGACTGAAACCGCTCGGTTGTATGTACATCTGTGCTAATTGTGGTATGTAGTTTAACTTTGCTCCACTTCATCGTGAAAAGTGTGAGATGAGATGTCTGAAGAACTGGTATTTGTTTTTCATAATTTACCATGCACGTAGAATGTGCCTAATGAAGGACCAACATAAGACATTAATTTTGTACTACAGTAGTAATCACGGCGATAACTACAATATTCATACCTTTGAATGTATTAAAACCTTTGCTTATAAATAATTTATTGTAAGATGAGGTTGCTTTTGACTAATGAACATAGAGCTTTGTAATAGGTGCTATGATTGTATAATTTTGTTTGTAATGTATATCATATTTTAAATCTATACATTAATATAGATTAGTAAAAAACAAACAAACAAACTCTTCAGCTTATATATTAATATAAGCTGAAGAGTTTGTTTGTTTGTTTACTTGAACGCGCTAATCTCAGGAACTATTGGTTCGATTTGAAAAATTATTTCATTGTTCGATAGCCCATTTATTGAGAAAGGCTATAGGCTATATATCCTCATATATCTCCTATATCTCCTCTACGCGGACGAAGGCGTGGGCAGAAGCTAGTAAAATATAAAGCGTTATAATAGCTACTAAATTACCAAGCATTGCGCTGTCTAAATTTGAATGCTTGAATTGCCGGCAAAAACATAATACCATAATAAATCGTAATCCAATAAATTGTGTTTTACTTACGATATAACTTGGTATTACGTTTGTATTAGAAATTCGGTGGCCGACTCTTGAGGTATTATACTTAATGTCGCAATCACACGCAGTCGCAGTCGTAAGTACCTCGAACATAACATACCATCACGCCTGTATTCCCTGAAGGGTTAGGCAGAGGCGTACACTAATGTACACCCACAGTTCGCCGATATGTTAAGGTCCCATGTAATAGGGGGCGAGCCTATTGCCATTATCCGGGCACAAATTTCAAATTCCGAGCTCCTACTGAGAATTTACTACGCCTGTTTTTATTAATAAATATATTTTTTATGTATTTTATGTTATGCCAATGTATAAAATAAAAATCTATCTACTTACTGATCTAATACTAAATAGGATAATTGCATTAGTAATTTTCAAGCATTTTTTTAGCATCAACCTCTGCCCGGCCAAAAAGATTGGGAACTACTGTACTGTACGTTTCCAAAGGAACTACATCCCAAGTACAATCAGGCTGTAGGATGTTCTTCAAAAAAGAAGTGACTTTTCAATAGATATTACTGACGTCACCTTTAAGACGTAAATTCAGAATGTGAATGCAAATTTAGACCTGGCAAGTGGGACTCGCGGCGGCTTAGTGATCATAGCATCTGATTTACCTAACCAGAAGACGCAGGTTCAAATTTTGATCGCAGTCGAGTTTTTCCATCACTAAAATAACTTTATAATAATATCTAGGAATGTGCAAAAAAATCACTAATAGTTAACAGTTCATATTTAACTTGATAAAAATTAACCAAATTTTAATTTCTGGTTTCAAAATTAATAATTATGATTTTCGTAATCAGCCCCTGAGAATCCTTGAAATTGACACCCATATCAATTTAATTAGAAAAGCATTTTCGTAATCAGCCCCTGAAAATCCTTGATATTGACAGCTGTATCAATTTATTTAGAACAACAATGTCCGCTATCTTGGATTTAAAAATTAATGTCATTTTCGTAATCAGCCCCCAAAATTCTTTGAAATTGACACCCATATCAATTTATTTAGAAAAGCAATGTCCGCCATGTTTGATTTCAATGTTAATATCATTTTCGTAATCAGCCCCTGAAAATACTTGAAATTGATACCCATATCAATTTATTTAGAAAAGCAAAGTCCGCCATCTTGGATTTGAAAATTACTGTCATTCTCGTAATCAGCCCCTGAAAATCCTTGACATTGACACCCGTATCAATGTATTACGGAAAACAATGTCCGCCATCTCGGATTTAAAAATTAATGTCATTTTCGTAATCTGCCCCCGAAATTCCTTGAAATTGACACCCGTATCAATTTATTTAGAAAAGCAATGTCCGCCATGTTGGATTTCAATAATTTTCATAATCAGCCCCTGAAAATCCTTGAAATTGATACCCATATCAATTTATATAGAAAAGCAATGTCCGCCATCTTGGATTTCAAAATTAATATAATTTTCGTAATCAGCCCCTGAAAATCTTTGAAATTGACACCCATATTAATTTATTTAGAAAAGTAATGTCCGCCATCTTGGATTTCAAAAATAAACATTTTCGTAATCAGCACAATGAGAAACTTGTACTACCCATACTTCCTACAAAATATACCAGACCATATTATATTATAGGGCTTTTCTAGAAATTAGAAGTTATAAAATAATCAACGTATCAAGTTGTGTTAATCGCAGTATAATTTGGGAAAAAATTTACGTCAAACAAGCGCACGCCTGTGATACAAAGCGATACGTCCTCTCGCTGGGAAGGCCCAAACGTGACTGGCGCGAGCGGCTTTGCGCGATCGATATTATAGCACAATTATAGGTCTTTTCATCTTTGATTTACTAAATCAAAATATATTTTTTTTGAATAAGTATTTTTTGATCCTATTAGAGGGATAACTGAAGATTATTAAGTAATTTAAAAAATAATCAAAATGTCTTTCTAAAAAATAGAAAAAAATACATATTTGTCTGCAATTTTCATGAAAAATTACGTTACGTAAATATTTTTTTCCTGCTATATTTTGTATGAAAATTGAAAAAAGTGCTTCCGCTAGTGCCAAGTAGAGCATATGCTGGGTTTTATAGTATTTTTTAATATTCAGTAATACTAATATTTTCTTGTAAACCGATCATCAAACTTCACTCGAAACGCGTTTTTTGGGAAAAGGAGTTGTCAATAAAAGGGATTTACGATTATTATAGAAGTAAATTGAAAAATCCATTTCCGCTTGTGCCAGGTTTAAGAACAGTTCTTTTCAAATAATTAATAACTTTATATAAATTCTTTGTAGATTCCTCACAATCGGTCAACAAAATTCACTAAAATGCGTCAATTTTTAGGACGGCCCCTTAATCGTTCATTTAGTTTTTGTTATTGGTAGTTCGTGTTTTTGCTATTATTGTTCTTTAGTGGTTTGTTATTATTGTGTGTCGCTCTAATAAGTTGCCCTGTAATTGACGAAGATATCGGTGAACATACATAAAAAATATACATACCTACAGACGAACATAGAACCTAACATAAATCAATCATAAGACAATTTGGTTAAAAATAAAAGTAAATAAAATGTTATAACATAAAGGATTTATTGAGATCAGAAAATCATCAATCATTTAATTACAAACCAATAATTTATTGTAATGAATTATAAATATTATTCACTACCACCTGCTCGTTCATTCTGCCCAGAGTGAGGCTCATGGGTGTTTTCATCCATGCCTTGATGTCCATAATTGCCAAGCATTCTCTGACCGTTGGGGTCAAATGGAGACTTGAAGTGGAATGTTGCTTTGTGTTTCACTCCCAAAACTTCGATTTCATAATTGCCATCCTTCAAGAAATCCTTGGTGACCTCCAAACCTTTGTTGCTCACATAACCAATTCCGATTGGTTTGTCCAAGTAGAAGCCGTAATCTCCTCTCCGTAGGAAACCTACCGGTTCGCCATTTCTGAATATAGCTTCTTGTCCAAAGATAGCAACCTGCCATAAAAAACATAGATTTTCAATTATGTATGTACATAATAATATAGTGTAACAAATATATCAAAAATTGCTACATTATTGTGTGATCTTTTTGTTCGACTGTCGTTTGGCCAATAGATCCATTATGGCCGTAGGCCCCCACCTACGGCCATAATGGTAGGAATCTGCTAATATAAAGTAGTTGACCCCTAAGTGAATGAAGAATCAGAGTTGCCGAATCGAAGTCTATGACACGAAACTCCAATGTTTATAATATTACTCGTTATAAAAGCATTTAACAAATAGAAATTAAAATTAAGTGTACAAATATACAAACTAACCTTCTCATCAAGTGTGAAATATGCATATTTTTTGGTGACTCCGTTAGCTCTCGCTCTAGTCACTTGTTCGTTTCCGATATATTCGCCGTTTTTCCGGCAGGCGAAGCCCAAACCAGCTTCTATCGGATTGTCATTCGATCTCAAATCAGCATTCCATAAGTGATAACCTGGAAATCCAATTTAAAACTTAGTATGAACAGTTGAACATAATCATTTCAGTCAAAAGTGGTAAACTGCTAAATAACAGCCTCCCCCACCATCCGATAACGACTTCTACAAGATCGAAACAAGCTAGTATTCAAGATTCTGGTGTGTATGAATGAAACATAGAATAATAAAGTCTATATAAAATAATTAGCTTCTGCCCGCGACTTCGTCCGCGTAGCGTGATGATATATAGCCTATAGCCTTCCTCAATAAATGGGCTATCTAACACTGAAAGAATTTTCCAAATCGGACCAGTAGATCCTAAGATTAGCGCGTTCAAGCAAACAAACAAACATACTCTTCAGCTTTATATATTAAGTATATAGATAACACATGTGAGCACGGCTAGGCCGATTTGACTGTTTTTATTCACCGACTGTTTTTTTTAAAGAAATTGCATGAGGGAATATTATTTATTACAATAAAGACGGAGAATTGTTAATCTACCTTTCTCAGCACTCAGCGATGTCAGGGCCCTCCAGCCAGCATTTCGCAGTCCCTTCGCTTTGCTCAGAGCCTGGTACACCGGGATCGCATGAGCGGATGGCACGTGGAGCTCCCAGCCGAGTTCCCCCGACCAGGTGACACGGAGTGCCCTGCACCTGTAGCGCTTGTCGTCGGCTGTATTCGACCCCTTGGTTATGTGGATACTGCGGTGTGAGTTGACTGGGAAGGCGTCGTTTGAAAGACCAGAGTCTGTGTAGCGCTGGAGAATGCGTTGGCTGGAGAAATAATATATGGTGTTACGAATTATTGCACATAAGAATTTTGTTATTTGCTACTCCGACATGGTGAAATGCGGCCTAAGTATATCTTTATATCAAAATTCGCAACAATTAAGTTAAAGATGTTACCTGTCAGGTCCTTGTACGCTGAGGATGCACAACTGTTTAGTGACATCAGTGATGGTGGCCCTCAGCTGATGCGTCTGGATTATGCGACGCAGGTGAGCCAGAGTGTGGTTAGCACTGAAGCCACTCGTCACCACGTAATATCCACGACCCTGGTTAACAATCCCTTATTATTAGATGAAGGTTGGCTGACACATAGTACAGTTCACCCCCACTCAGAAAAAATGTACCTAATAAGTAGACTTTTGGAACATTTAAAACTCTTTTTCAAACCTGATTGAATGATTCACAGTCTGTTCCATTTTTTGTCATTTATGAAAAACCAGCTTTTGCCCGCGGCTTTGCTCACATGAAGGTGAAGCTATATTAGGATTAAGAAATGGGTCCCAAAACCATTTAATGAAAAACCAAGAGTGATGATCTATTCCTTGAATGAGTCTGTATATGTTGGCAGCTCAACAACCGGTAGCAGCCACCCCAGCGCCTCCTACCGGATGACAGTGATGATTTACCTAGCTACTGTCAGTTCGAGAAGATAAAAAGGCTGGACAGTGGACACTCACGGCTCACCCTCTTTCTTACTTCGTATTTCGTATGAAATAGTTGCTCTGTTATATTGTGTTGATATTGATAGGGATATGTAAGCGTTAAAGTATTTTAGCTCTTTGTTGCTACCCAACTTCCCCAGTGTTGCCTTCAGCCTAGTTATTTAACATATACACCAGAGATCACAAAGGCAAACGTGCAGCTTTTTCGACGTTATGTTAATAAACGTAGGATCCTACCTTAAATATCGGCTCGTGTAACTGTCCACTGCCGCCGTCAAGTATACTGACGGTCACATCCGCTTCCACGCCACCTTTCTCGTTCAACAAGAGAGAATACACCACCCTGGAAAACATCAATGTTTACCCTGTTTACTTAATAATAACCCTGATAATTTTAAGGTACATACAAAAATAGAAAGAAAAACAAAGAAAGAATGAAATTTATTTGGCAACAGTTCGCTCAAGACACACAAAAACAGAGTAGACAGAAAAATAAAATAAAAATACATCACACTAAGGTGGGATAAAATATTTTTCTTCAACGACAAGATCGCAATGAAGCATTAAAGATTATAAATATTTAAGCATATTCATAATTTCATAAATTATCGGGTTATCCTTACAGAATTAAAGGGGTCACTGTATGAATGTGTATAATTGTTACCTATCATTTAGTTTGGAGAGATCAGCAGTAAATGCTAGGTTTGCCGTGCGCTCTGCGTCGGGCCCTGTCAAGTAAAACTTGCCGTAGTACGACATATTGAAGAGAGCCGCTGCGTTGCGGCACGATAGGGCTTCTTGGCCGATCTGAAAGGATACAGAGTCCCATATTCATTCTTCTTCTATTGTTATAATAGAAGGAGAATCGGATACATTTCGGAGTGTGCATCAGATCCCCACGATCTTATTTCCCTCTTCTTTCTACTATCGGGCGACCAGAAGCCCAAAAAAGCGACATCGATTCATGGTGGATATTCGGAAAACCCGAACGAAACGCTTCGTCTAGTTTTATCGTGCGTACCGCCGAAATATGTAATGTGCTTCCCGAGTGGGTCTCCCCCGATATATATAATCTGAGTGTCTTTAAATCACAAGTGAATCGGTTTCTTCTAGGCAAGCGCGCTCTATCTTAGGTCGCAGTGTCGCTTAATAACATCAGGCGAAATGGCGATCAAACGTAAGCCTATCGACTACATAGTATCAAGAATAAAAGGAACGTATTTAATAGTTGTAGTAATTTATTCCCAGTATAAACTGTTCTCGCAGTGTATAGGCATTTAGTATGATGAAAGCTTATACTGGAAATTTAATGATTTCCTCATAATATTATAGGCGGCATAATTTGTTGTGTGAAAGAGACAGCAAGATATAGTTATCTCGATCTCTTAATTGTATTATAACAGTGTGACAGAAGGGTAGCTCACAATATTATGGTGTTTAGAAAAGTCAAATGTGTAGTCTCCCTTCAGGATTTCTTCGTAGCGTTGATCCAGGTTCCGTGGATAATCCTGGTCGGAGCCACCCCAGTCGTACTGCTGTACTCTTATCTGAAACGAATATTAAAACACCGTGAAATTTGACGACCTCTGTGGTTTAGTGGTTCGAGTACCGGACTGCTGACCATGAGGTCGTGGGTTCGATTCCCACAGGACACAAAAATTTATGTGATGAATATAAGTGTTTGTGTTCGTCTGGGTGTTTCTTATGTATTATAAGTATGTATTTACAAAAAAAAAAGTATTTAAGTATTATATCCATTGTCTAGCACCTATAGTACAAGCTCTGCTTAGTTTGGGACCAGATGGTGCTGTGTAAAAATGTCCCAGAATATTAAAAAAAAAAATTGACCTTTTCAAATATTTAAATATTTATAAGGAAGAATGCAAAATTTATTTAGCACCGAGAGATATCTTCTTCACTTAAACCTAAATACACACACATATAACACTCCACCACACCATAAAACATAAACACAACAGTGTTGGGCATTCATTGGGATCAATTAAAACTTCAATTAATTAGTTAAATTATTTTTTAATCAATTGATTAATTAATCTAAATTGAAATTGATGAATATCCAACACTGATTGACATCCAACCATTATAGGGCGTGCGCTGAACACCGCAAAATTTATTTTATTATCCTAAAAGTATTCTCAATGACACAAGGGCTGTGATAATGAACGCAGTACAGTGTCATTCAGAAATGAATTTTATCCCATTGTGATAAAGTTTAATTTCTTAAAACAGCAATAAATATTCGGAACACACCTTCTCTCCAGGGATAAAGAAGCCTGGTCTCTCCCACCCAGCTCTGGCCTGCATGACAGCCCCATCCTCCACCAGTTCCTGGTGTAAAGCGTCATGGCTCGCATCACGGCCTGCCAGATGTTCGTCGTGGGGGAACACTATATTGTAGTTGCGAGCGTAAGCCTCGTGGCTACTCTCGCGCATCCAGTGAGCGCGGGCCATCTGCCCTGGAGTGAAGCGACGGATGTCGAAGGTGAACATGTTGTAGTGAGGCCTGAGAACAGATTTTTTCAAAACAGTAGACACTTACGCCAATCTGCTAGTAAAAATCATCACGATATCATCGCCGATTTTCCCACTTCGGGGGAAAAAATCGCCACTTTGGAATTAGATATATAATAATACTAGCGACCCGCCCGCGGTTTCACCCACGCTGCCCCGTTCCTAAGTGTCATAGGGTTATGTTAAATAGCTTAAAACCTTCCTCTTAAATTACTCTATCTATTAAAAAAAACCGCATCAAAATCCGTTGCGTAGTTTAAAAGATCTAAGCATACATAGGGACAGACAGCGGGAAACGACTTTGTTTTATACTAAGTAGTGATGATTATTCACAGACACAGTCCTATGCAACGGACCATAATAATCCATTTTATTTTACTCCCTCTATATTCTTGTGACAGATTTCAGGGGGATTAGAACGTGGGGAGCGAGAGTCGGATATAGCGTAATATAGGGATGAATGGAAGGAAAGAACATGTTGCGCCGACCCCAAATAGATTGGGACATGGGCAGGAAGAAGAAGAAGAAGAATGCTTAAACGCGTAGTCATTCTTGCTTTTAGAAACACGCTTCGTCAATAGAACTCGTTACGACTCAGATTTATCATTAAAATCCGCTGCTTGACAGGGTAATGCATATTAAATAAACTACGAACTTTTTGCCAACCTTCAGAAATGATAAGTGATATTATTTAAACGATCGCATTAATTAAAATGAACATTTGAAAGGACATGCAAGAGATACCAAGTGACTTTCACTTATAATAATGATACTTATTACTGCACTCTATTAATGCAGTATTGTACAAAAACGATAACGTTGATAACCTTGCGTTCATTTCTTTTAAAATAACCAGTCTAAAGTCGCGCTCCAGTTATTGCAGAAAAGTACTATTTTTGTTGGGTGGGGAAAGCGGGAAAGGCATTCCACCTCGGTCGGGGATGCGGGACGGTTATGTCGGACTCTACGGCCAGATGCCCAGCATACCGACTAAACCCACCACCACTACCTGCCTACGCTCTCTACTTTGCGTAATATTAAAAAGATAGACATTCAAAGATATACATTTTAATGGAAGAAAAAACGCAGCCTCTGACATGGTTCGAACCTGCGTCCCTCTGGTTAAGTTCCTACACCAGACGCTTTAGCAAACCAAGTTACCGAGCCTATCTATATACTAATATATAAAGCTGAAGAGTTTGTTTGTTTGTTTGTTTGTTTGTTTGTTTGCTTGAACGCGCTAATCTCAGGAACTACTGGTTCGATTTGAAAAATTCTTTCAGTGTTAGATAGCTCATTTATCGAGGAAGGCTATAGGCTATATATCATCACGCTAAGACCAATAGGAGCGGAGCATCAATGAAGAATGTTTCAAAATCGGGGTTTTTTCCTTTTGAGAGCTTCCGATGCATGCGCTGCGTAAACGATTAAAGTTTCGCAAAAATCATATATGACAGAATTGTTCCTCTTTAAAAGTTCTAAAAAAAAGTCCGCAACAGCATATGTCTATCTTTTAAGGTTGGCTCACTATAACCTTTTTTATGCTAACTTTGTTCTAAAATTCGTTATTTTTCCTTTTGTGAGCTTCCGATTCGTGCGCTGCGTAAACGGTTAAAGTTTCGCAAAAATCATATATGACAGAATTGTTCCTCTTTAAATGTTCTAAAAAAAAGTCCACGACAGCATATGTCTATCTTTTAAGGTTGGCTCACTATAATCTTTTTAATGCTAACTTTGTTCTAAAATTCCCAATGCATTATTTGCGTAGGTGTTTTTATAAACATGATAGTAATCCTTATCCAAATAAATACGTTATTCATCAGCCTTTAGAGCGTTTGTTTTGTATCCGTGCGGACCGAGCTTGGGTCCGCTCGGACCCAACAAACGCTCTAAAGGACATTATCCTCATTTAGCGTTCTTTTATTATTCCTGTTCCCGTGAAAGTAAACATACTACAAGCCGCTGAAGGGGATCATCATCTTCTTACCACCTGTCAAGTGCCACCTGCCAAGTTTGCTTGAACGCGATAATCTCAGGAACTATTGGTCCGATTAGAAAAAAACTTTCGGTGTTAGATAGTCCATTTATTGAGGAAGGCTATAGGCTATCATCCCGCTAAGACTAAGTAACTATTCCACGCGGACGAAGTCGCGGGCGGAAGCTAGTTTAGGTATATGTTTATACCCTGTGGACCCGGCCCATGGTTTCCAGATAGGTAATGCTTCAATGCGTTCAATTAAAGGTTAGACGGTATATTCCAGATCTAGACTCTAGAGCTTTGTATCGGACCGTCTATTTGTTTTAGAAATAGTATGTTTACCTTCCAGTCATGATCCACTCAGCCATTTGTATAGCACATCCCGCGGAGAACATCATACCGGCGGAGTTGTAACCGCAGTTATGGTACAGACCTGTAAAAGCGTCAGTCGTATTCACACACTGGCCAAAGATTCGAACTACAACTTTAATTACTTGACAATAAGGACCATTTTATGCTTTATATTTAAGATTTCAGTAATCTGTTATTTTAGGGTCATGTTAGAGTTAGGTAGTTTTTTTTTTCTGTGGATAGATATTTTAAAGACATGTATTAACACCGAGGTTATAACCAAACTAACCCAGAGAATTATAGTCTCTTTTAAAGTCCTGAAAAAGCAGTAACAATTATGATATGATTGTGACACTGTAGGATGTAGGGCATTGTCTGAGATGGCCCTTTGAAGAAAAAAACATAAAGATTTGAGCAGTCAGTCCCAAATTACGGCACGCATGCATCAATTATTATCTACCTCAATTTAGGGAGTTCAAAAAGCTGTCTTACGTTAAAGATCTGCGAGACATTTTCCATATGCTATTGCTACCTCCTTCATTTTTAGCTTCCAAAACTTTCGCCTAGAATTGTTTCTAACCATTCGATGTTTGAGATAATAAATTAATAACGTGAGAGGGAGAACGAGAAATTCTGTTATTCCGAATCGGAAAGTGATCTTACGGCCGGTCTCAATAACAAATCAGTCAGTGGATTAGCTTATTAGGGGCCGTCTCCACGAGCGAGAGAATCGTGACGATTCCGCGCATCGCCGCGGGAACATCGCCGTATGTAGATACGTTTTAAGAGAGTGTATAGAAATACGTGGCACGACGATAACATCGCCGCGATTCTCGCTCGTGGAGACGGCCCCTTAGAGATAGGATTTTGACATAAGGTCCATACAAGTAATGTCAAAATCCTACATCTAGTAAGCAAATCTCTCGACGGATTTGTTATTGGGAACCGGCCACTTTCTGTAGAGGTGCCAAACAGCCTACACTAACAAGAAAAATGACAAGAAATCTCATCATCGATTGCGATAGGTAAGACCTAAGATCTTTAATAGTACCTACCTAATCAATATATTTTTATCACTGGGTTTTGATTGTGTTATCTATAAATGTGTTGCGTCAGACCAGTAATACATATTGTGGGTGGCGTATATAAATAATACACACTTATGCCTAAGTACGTTGACTTGACCAGCGTTGACCTACATATATTTGTTTAGACATGCTTTTATTATTTATCTCTGTTTGTATATTAATGATCTCTTTGGACCATATGTTTTATAAACGAATAAAATAATCTAGTTATAAGACAAGACTATTTGGGTTGCAAATTATTTTGCACACACGACAGTACACTTTCGAAAATTCATACTTAGATAGGTTTTTGCTTGTGTCTATTAAATTATAATTTAGTCACTTGTTTCGCAGCTCCATCTTTGAGGACTTAGGGCCAGAACGAATTGGCCGTACAAACGTAATACAAAAATAAATCGCAATTCAAAGCGAATTTAATCAAATTGTGTGCGGATTCGGAAACTATTAATCTGGGTTCACGGGAAATAATTGGTAATGAATAAAGAGATTAAAGGTGAGGAATACAGTGAATGTAATTTTTGATAACTTTACGAAGTTTCGACCAATTTTCCGGTCGTTTATTTCCGGGGAAGTAGAAGAAATTGTAAGGTAGGAACCTATTATCTAGGTTCCTTCCTTACAATTTCTTCTACTTCGGTATTTGAATCCGAATAATAATCCAATTTGATTAAATTAAAATTCATCGTCCGCCGGACCCTTAAAGAAACCACTGCGAATTAACGTGCACACATACTGAGCCCAAATAATAATATAAAAGTAGGTAGTAAAATATTTTCCACTGATGCAATGATGATCACGCAGGACAGGAAAACCAGAAACTTACCAAAAACATTAGGATCCTCTCCCAGCAGTGGTTTATGATCTGGTGTGAAGGATTCCGGCCCACACACCGTACTCTTGATGCCGACTGTCCCCAGCTTGGGACAGAGCGAAGACGCACTCGTCATATGAACGCCGAACACGTCCCAATCCAAGTCGTACAGATGGAATTGTAGATTGTCTGGCACCTACAGATGGGAAAAGTTTATGTTATAGGTACCCGCGACTCATTCACTGAGTACTTAGTGAGTAGTATTGATGTTTGGCAAATGTGGTTTTGTGATGTGTGCCTGGTATTGCTTGCATGCGTTTCTTTGGATCGGACGGTGGCAGGCTAGTGTGCTTCTCAGAGCCGATTGTAGCAAAAAGAGCTGACGAACCGTAAGAACCTTGCAATCTGTGTATAATTTCATTATTGGGTATCTGTAGGACTTTCTTGTCATTACCTTAAGAATGGCTCTTTGTGCTCTCTCTACCCTACTACTCTCTACATTATCTTCCTTATATTTAACACCGAACTACACAATTCTCACATTTATAGAACAAAATTGTAGACAAAAGCTATTCTATTATCTGTGACAGAAGTAAACATTTTAGTGTTTAAAGAAGAGAAGTGCCGGCAAGAAGCTATAGATCCTCATCTATAGCTTCTTGCCGGCACTTCTCTATAAGACCGAACCGTGCAATAAAGTTTTTGACATTTGAACATTCCTGTATTAATGGTCTAAATTAAATAAAAAATTGACTTTGACTTTGATCTCGACTTCACCCAGGGTTATCTTAATCCCAGGAATTTCCTAGAGTTTAGTTAAGCAATTTTGGCCTGATGAAACTACAAAAAACATCAAATCTTTGCAATTTACAATATTAGTAGAAAGTAAGTAGGCGTAGAGTAACATAACAAAAACAATAGATTATATGCGCAAGCGTTATAGGGACACGCGTGTTTTCATATTCTTATCATTTGAAGAATAATTTCTTTTTGCTTAGTTCATTGCAAAACTGGAATTAACTATCAGAGCGATTTAAAGAATGATAATCTAAAAAACTTACTTGGTCGAGCATATACGGGTTGCTCTCATAGCCACCCACATGACAGGACTCTCCTTGCACCTTAATATAAAGGTTGATATCGTGGTCGCGGATGTTGGGAGCGTTGCGAATCTCCGGGGTAGCCTCACAAACCACATACGCATGTTTGAACGGAACTAAAGGTAGACTGGGCACGCCTGCAAATCTAGCCACACGAGGCCCCCACGCTCCTATGAATAAAGAGAACAGTCTATAATTTTATTTATTTATTTTTACAAAAGATAAGCCAAGCCCTAATTTCTTGCACACTTTGATTAAGTAGTGTTTGAAATACAATTTATTTTGGTATTTCCTTTTTATGACAAATTCTACCAGAACCTTAAATCTATTTAAAGATTACACTGATTCTCGCACGGCGAGAATCTGCGTGCGCAGTAACGCTCCATCAAGTTTACTCTTACCTAAGTTGTTGCCTCTATGTCTCAATCAGCTGAGCTCTTTGCCAAATATGGCTTTACGAGATCGCTCATCAATTTGTTATTTATTATTTATGAGTCATCAAATTCGTAACGGGTTCGAAAAGAGTCAGTTTCCAAGAAGAATTATGCAGAATTTTATCTACATTTTTTACTGAATATCTTGGCACCTTTTACAGATTCAAGTAGTAACTTCTTAGAGCTAGGTAGTTTTTTATTTGATTGGAATACTGCACGCTGAGTCTGACTGGATACTTTACCTCCGCAGTTGACGACACACTTTGTCTTGATAACACCTCGGTCTGTGTGCACAGCAGTTACTTCTTTATTTCCTAGCAGATTGTGGGTATAGTGGATGTCCAATACAGGGCACTCTTCATATACCTACGACAGTCCCAAGATTAAAGACCTTAAGAAGATTAAAGACGTTGCACTGGCGGGATCACCTCACAAATTCTTTTAACCGTTACGATCAAAGACCAAAGCAAACGAAATGTTGTGAATTAAATAATATCTATACAACGCGATAAAATACGTTAAAAGCTTCCCGTTCTTTCGTTAAAGTATCGAAAGGAGTTAAAAACAAAATAACATAAATGTAGAGGTGGGAGAACGAAGTGTTTTCGCAAAAGGAACAGAAAAGAGAACTTGGTTGGCATGCGAAGGTGCAGGTAAAAATTGATTAATTATAACGATATAAAAATCAATAACTAGTCAACTACTACGGTTGTTAGCTGGTTATTCATTTTTATATCGTTTCTTACAAGGCCGTTTTGAAAACAAGCACTCACCTTTCCTCCATTTTGGGTAGCCACCTTAACAAGTGCATTACACGCCATTGAAGGGTCTATCGTACCATCCTCAGAGGCATACAACGCCATTTCAAATACTGATGGATCCAGAAGTGGGAACTTTTTCTGGGCTTCATTAGGGCTCAATACTTCGCTAGGAATGCCCAAAGCTTTCCCTAATGTATTGAGCCTCAAGTATTCTTGTGTTCTGACCTGTAGGAAATGGATTTATTGGCATTGTATAAGTCCAGCACTCATTGGAATAGATTAAAGTAGGTAATTGCACCGAACGGCAATGATAGTAGAATACGCTGATATGTCGCAACGACAAGATAAAAGGTGGCTGAGTGCGAAAGGTATTAGAGGTTGCTTCCCCTAAGTTTTATACCTTTATAGAAAGTTGTAAAAAATGGAGATAGCATATTCCATATTGCAATGCTTGCAAAAGGCCGCTAAGTTATAAGTACCTACTAAAATATAATGTAACACCAATTTATGTACACTTAGTATGCAATAAATCTTTTGACTTTGACTACTTACTTTGCTGCGGGATATAAACATGCCACCGTTGTTGATCCAGCCGGCATAGTCACCAGTTTCTTCTTCTAGAGTACTGTACACTTTCCGGGAGTCCCGCAGAAGGTTGACTTCGAGATCACAAGGCCTGAGCGACCAAACTAACCCTATAAAACGTCCAAAATTATGGTCAGTTCTGCACAAAACGAAAGTAGACAAAAGTAATAAGTACCTACCTAATTAATGAGCTACACGATGTATGCGTTTCTTCAGTTGTGACGGGTGAACACAAAGCTGATAAAGCCTTTACTTTAAAACTCCTATTAAAGGTAACTCGTCAGTTAAGAAAGTCCGATTCCATCTATTTAAAAAATGTGAAACATTGACTTGTAAAATAAATATCACATATAACATTTATATCTTATAATGTGTATCTAGTTCCCTTCCTGATACAGCTTTTATTAAAAGTATCTTTTGTTCTAAGGTGCGACACGGTAAGATCCATTTTTTTTATTCCTACTAGGCTTACGCATGACCGTAAGTTCGCCTGATGTTAAGCGACACTGCAATCTACGATAGAGCGTATTTGCCTAGAAGAAGCCGATTCACTCGTGATTTAAAGGCACCCAGATTATATCTATTGGGGAAGACCCACTCAGGAAGCGCATTCTACATTTCAGCAGTACGCATATGTAATATATGTTATGTAATGACAATAGGCTCGGCCCGTATTTCGTGAGATCTACACAATATATCGGCTCTCTATCGCTGGCTAACCCTCCAGGGAATACAGGTGTATATTATGAATGCTTTACCAGCGGTGTGCCAAGTTGTTCCACTAGTCAGCTTTGCCCTCTCCAGGAGAACAGCATTCACCCCTCGTTTAGTCAGTTGATATAATGTGTTACACCCTGCTATGCCTCCTCCTGTGAACGTTAGAACACAAACCAATCATATTATGTATAATAGTACCTACCTACAGTTACTATTAAATACTTCGAAACAGACGGACTGTTCATAATTATCTACAGTATTAAAGAAATTTTAAATATAATTTTGAACAGTTTGTGCCTATGTAGGATTCTAGGAAAGATATATCGGTTTCGTCTAAGCACACCTATTAACTAATAACATAATTGCCGGCGTCTAACATTTGTTAGCGCAAGAGCATTCTCTTCAAGTAGGTAATTTGATGGTATGCGGTTATTTACATAAGAAGTAGGTATTTAATGTACCCCTAGTACCAAATTAAAATGGCTTTAAAAAATATAGTTTTACTTTCAAGTCGTTATCGTACAAGATTTTACAAATTACCAGGTAGTTAGGTACTTATAAAAATAATATTAAGGATAATGTGGATTAAAAGTCGTTATGTAACTACATTATAGATATCTTAAAACTTACCGATAATCACAACATCTGCTGAAGACACCACATCTTGTTGTGTGGACAACCTTTTTTCATATTTCAACTGTTTTAAGTAATTAGCCGCTTTGTTTCTGATAGTTTTGTCCCTTATAATTTTAAACATTTTTAAACACTTATTCAAATAATACAGTAAGAGACGTTGTACAAAATACAGTCCATTTACGAATGCTTGACAATAATAGTTTTGATAGATAACCGCCTTACACATCAACTTCGGTTATCAGTCAAAGTTCAAGCTATTATTTCGATTCGTTTATCAAGATTGTTTTGTTTGCTTCATTTAAAACTTTTGGGTTCAGTCTTTCCATATTTGAAGCGCGGTTGTCATATTAATTTCAAAACGCTAAAATGTTTTATTAGACATTTATTAATTAAATTATTTACAACTTATTATGTTGGCTACATAATAATGGGATACATTACAATAAAGTTTACAATACTTATATGGAAAAGCTTTATCCGTACATTTATTTAATATCTCTCGAAAATCTCAATTTCAAAGCCCAATTGAAGAGATCTAATCAGTATGATATCAATTGTGAATAAGCTATAATTAATATAGCCTTAATGTAAGCACTGACTTCTAAGTCAAGGGCTATTTATATACATATCTTACTTATTCCTTTTATTATCATGATTAAAATAAGGCTATATGTTTATAAACTATTACAATAATTATGATCAATTATATTTCATTTTTGCGAACATTATACGAAATACTATTCTAAACATTTTTAAATGCTTTCTTGACCTTATGTTGCTTATACATGATTATAATAATCAATTCGTGGTTGATCATTTTCCACCCTTATTGATACGGCCATAAGGTTGAAAAGTGGTCAACCTTCAATATAGCTTACTGTAGGTAGGTAATTGTTAAAACATATTTAATATCAAATATGTGTCATGTGATTTACACTGTGTACAATGTGAATTATTGAGTAGGAAAATATATTTTTCCGTTTTATTCAGATATAAAATATTATATAAATTATATTCTACAATAAAATTGTTATCGTATAACTCATTACTAAATCGTTAACTGACATATAAATTAGATAAGTCAACCCGTCGGCTTTTCCGCTTAAAAGTTAAATTAATCTCCCAAACTTTATGAGTGCTCTGAATTTGCATTCAATTGCACATTCAATTGAAAAAGGTGTAATTTACTGTGGCGAGTTGTGTTCAAAGCGGTCATAAAATTTGAGGCCATACCTTAGTCTTTCAGTGTTTGACCATTAGATTAATAACATGGCATGACCAAAACAACACGGTTACAAGCTCACAATGTCGCTCAACAATACCAAAGCGTTCTGACAGTTCTAATATTCTGACATTTGCACTTTTAAGTATTTTATCGCGTTTTATTGTTTCGGCTTCTTTACACCGTCGAACAAGTCTATAACAGTATCCATGGACACTGTCCTTATATTATTTCAAAATATATGTGAAAATAAAGGTGAGAAATTTTAATTAAAAAACAATTATGGATAGATAGACTCTCAAAGCCAGGTCTTCATATGAACGAGTGATGTGCGGAACAGACAGTCGTCAACACCGCTGGGTAATGCCGTGCACCGATGCTAACTATTTTTAAAACTATGCATACATGGTCGGTTAACAATGTTATAATTAAATACTATGTACAATGTACATATAAAATCATAATCATAATATATGTTGATCTAAATGTGGTGTAAGCGAATAACGACTCGGGAAAGTGTTCCCTTAAATACCAAATATTTCTAACAGTTACTTTGGAAAAGTACACGTAGATATTGGTTCAAGAGTTCGTATACACATAAATACTTCTATCAGACAGACAGATGGCTGTCATAGAAGTATAAGTCCTCGTTTCATACGTGGTGTGGGCTCGCGACTCGCGGGGGCGTGAGGCCGAGGCGGTGCTGCCGGGCCGCGTGGTCGCCGGCCGCTGCGGCCGCGGCGGCCTCGAGCTGAGCCCGCAAAGCTACCAGCTCACGTGTTCGCTGGTATATCGGGTCCTAAACACAACACAACCTGTCTTGTACTGCAGGGCTAAATATACCGCTTATGGTGAATGACTTAGAAAATTGCTTAAGAATTTAGCGGCTAAACTGGCTTAAAAGCTGAACTATCATTGTACTAAAAATCTAAGCAATGCGAGGTGAGCTTATACTGGCCATTTTATTGTAATTCGTCAAACTCAAAAGGGACCCAGTTCCTAATCAATTTTGTAATGTGAATTATGACACCAAAAACAGTACGGGTTCTAAATATGAAGTGATTCCAGAGATAATGCTAATACATATATCGTCGGGGATTGTGCAATTCCGCGTAACTATCACTATGCTGCAAGGTTTAATTTTTAATGTTACCTATTAATTGATAATCAGGCCTGAAAACAGGCTATGAGGTTAAATTTTAAATGTTATTTCATTGTAAGGTTAAATTTTGAATGAAATAACATTTAAAATTTAACCTTACAGCAAAGTGTTAGTTGCGCGGTATTGCACTATCCCCGACGATATGGCAAAATAGCCCCATGTAGGTAGTTACCAATTAACACAAGACGCGTGATAAACTAGCATTGTGATTACTAATAGCTATGATAATTAGGTAAGTTCTGTCGTATGGTAGGTAAGCCGAACGAGAAAACTTGAATTAAACACCATTATCTATGGTTATTTTGGCAAAATAATATTTCGGTTTGGTTACCTTACTCCTCCTCCTTCCTCGTCCTTCCTCAATTAAATTTAGTCAATCAAAACCAAACAAAATTAAAATTTATGAACTAAAGAAAGAAAATATTTATTATGTAAATGAAAACTAAATATGAGCTTAGAAAAACTGTCACAACTATAACATTCTACACACGATACCTAGCTGCATAAAACAGTATGGATGTCAGTACTTTAAAAAAAAACTATGACTTGTAAAAGTGTCTCTAAAAGATCTATTTACAGAAATAAATATCATTTATCATAAGGTCAACACTTTACTAACCTGTTGCCTCATAGTGGGGTTCCACCGGCAGTACAGCGCCTTCCACAGCTTGATGACCCTGAGCGAGGCGACTGGCACCAGCACGACCTGCGGCCGCGAATATGGCGACGGCGGGGAACTGGCCCCGAACGACGACGGACCCCAGTACAGAGGGTTTAGGTACAAGTCTTGACGACTATTTATGTACGACCATAGAGATACCGTCTTGGCCTTTACTTCTGTAACCACGTTTTAATGGTTAAAATATAGGTAGGGACAGTCAGTAAGAGTTAGGAATAGAGCCAGCCTCAGATATCTGGATTTGGACATAGATCGCGTTATAAATAATTTTCTGCCAAAGACTGGTAGGCAGCTCATAACACCTTCGTTTTGACACAATCATATTGCGACATACTTATATTATAGCACAATTTTTGATCAACTACAGGTTATAAAAAATAGTTTTTCTTGGCTTTAAAGACATAATAAACCAACATAATAAACCCTTTACACTATCCAGGGCACGGGTCACCTCTCAGAGGGAGGTTTGAAGTGTATAGACATATTACTAAATTTCTCGAATTTGACTGGTTGTAAAATCTACATAAATTGAGAAGGTTTAGTAAGGTTTTATTTGACGTAACAGGAATAAATAAATTAAAAAAAGTTAGGTACAATAGGCATCTTGGCAGATCTTTACTATGCGCCCTACTATTGAGAACTTTGAGTACCTATTTGAATCACAAACAACAGAAATCACCTTCCTTCGCCCGTTCCCTCTCTGTGTTGAAGAGGAATGTTCCGAAGCGGCACGAGTAGAGATGGTCCACGATGGTTATGAGCAGTCTCTCAGTGAACTCGAAGGCTGTAGGGAACTGTTGTTGTAGCTGCCACACGCAGTCCACCCACTGTACGAAGACGGGCGAGCGGTCTGCGTCCGAGTGGCGCTCGTCTCCATGACCGATACGCTACACAACAATGTAGTTATAACAAAAAATGCTAATTTAAAAAACTAAAAACCCGAATGAGTTTCTGTGTAATTTGGAAATGAAAAAACCGTAAAACATGAAAGTAGCAGTCGGGACCCATTTTAGAAATGGAGGCTTAGTGAATTGATAGCTCATACCTATATTACATTGCAGATTACTCCAATCTACTGACTAGACGTCTGACTTTTTTTATTTTCATATACCCAGTGTCACTCTCACAGTAAATACGAATCTAACGACATCTCTCAAGCTAAATTCCATCGATCCGTTCAGGCAACAGAGCGTGCCAAACAATTATAGGTACATACTTTCGAAAAACATAATCCTCCTTCTGGCGCAGTCGGGTAATTATATTCAAACCCCAAAATCCCTTCATTGCTATACGTCTTATGATATCACCCATATATGACTTCATATTTTATTCACAGTGATTTCGCTAGTGAAATTTCACAGCCTGGTACTGTTAATTTATAATGAATTGGCATTCACATTTATTAAATATTACGATTTTTTATTAAAACGCAAAAGATTTAGAAAATGTTGGATCCGAACTGGAGATGTTCTTACGACTTGATAATCTAACAGTCATGTAACTACATACAATGCCACTGTTTATTTGCAGCATTAGATACAATGATAATTGAAATTGCCTATGATAAAATATCGCATAGAAGTGATATAAGAATGCATCGAAGTCGTATTCCTATAAACTCACCAGTTGGAATTTATGTCCAAAGGAGAGCCACTCCTTCTCGATAAGCACTTCGAATCCCCGTAGCGTTCTGTAGTAGGGGTCAAGCATCAACATCGCTAACGCTGTGAGCTGCGCTGTGCGGTCCCAACCGTCTGAACAATGGACCAGCACCGATGTCTTGTGATTCTCCACCTGTGTAGATGGTAAGATTACTATAAACCACATAATTTAAAAAAATATCTACTAGACAACTGCCGAGCTCGTAGTTACCAACTTTTTCTGGCACCGTAATGACTTTTTAACGATTTTTTACCGACAACTTCAGATTCTATCCAGAGGTTAGAATCCTATCTATAATTGACGGTATCTTTTTCTATTTATATTTTTTTTTTATGTATATACCTATGGCGCATGCTTAAGGTTAGTCGGACACCTGGGGAGGGGGCAGAGAATGTCGGTTGGTATGTCTCGTTCCGACTAAGGCTTGCTTTCCTCCTACGCTGACGTCGGTTGCGCAAGTCGGTGTCGCTGTGCAGTGTTACATATAACGTTGCGTATATATTCGTACGCTCGACCGACGTCAGCGTAGGAGGAAATCAAGCTTAAAAACCACACTTGATTTCTATTACCGCATGTATAGTTATGTCTATGGTATTCGGAACTTGGTGGGAAAAAGAAAAAGACGTTATTTCATCGTTATCAATTACATTTAGGAGCAAGTGCCCGAAACATTACGAACATCTTACACTCTATTTGGTGTTTTCCACTTGGCAGGATAGATGATGCAATAATTAGATCACTTTTTACCTGGCATGATATTTCTGAAGATATAATTTAGAAAATTATTTGACAATAGATCTTATAAGATAATCTGTTTCCCGTAATTGGTGCAGAACGACGGCGGAAAGTTAAATAAAAACATCTATTGTGTTTGGTTGAGCATTTAGGTTGAGTGGTCAATGAATTCAAGGGCATCAATGCTTTGTTATATTATGTAGAATTATAAGATTACCTTGTCCACTATACGGACAGCTCCCGCCAAGATACATTTTATGTGTTTAAGCCAGCAAGTGGCCTCAATGCCGCTGAACCATCTGTAACATAACAAATCATTCATCGATATAATCTATATCCACACTGTCTACTCATATACTATACATGCAAAATTAAACTCTGTCTGTGTATACACAGATAAGGAAGCACATAAGGTATAAATTGAAATGAAGTAAAAAAATAATAATGAAGGTAAAAGTTTTAGGATATACAAAGTATTTTGTAAAAATATAACTAAATTAGATGCATATGCTTTTAAAGTGGATAACACCGCAAGAAACAGTAGGTATCTAGCTAGAAGCTAATTTTTATATAACAATTTTCAACTTTTTTATACAGCTTATCGCAGTTCACTTCAGAACATTGACCTCTCCCGAGAACTAAATATAAATCATAATCAATCTTTACATTTAAAAACATAATTATGAACATCCTGGGTCACTCACCTAGTCTGGTCGATTTGCGGGAAGCATAACTCCTTGAGTTTGCGCAAACTCTCCCTCATCACGTGTATGTTGTGTATGTCTAGGAACACAAGGTCGGCGTTCTGATAAGCGTCCTCTGACTCATAGCTGTAACGATCAAACACATAACTCATCGTCTATTTTTATATTTTAGTCGTAATGTGTCCGTAATAGACCATGCAATCGTCGACAATTCCATTCATCCATTGACCACTCTGCCCAAGTCCATCCATTGACCAGTCTGCCCACTCGGCAAGTGCCCAAAACCCCATGATTCAATAGGCTACTGCTATCGCCTGCTTTACTTTTATGAATAAAATATACCTGTGTCATTTTACAGTCAAAGGGCTCCATTGACCTAAACTATTCGAGGTATCCAATAAGTTAAAGATGGCACTGATACATACATACATACCATCACACCTGTATTCCCCGAAGGGTTAGGCAGAGGCGTACTAATGTACACCCACAGTTCGCCGGTATGTTTAGGTACATACCATGTAATAGGGGGCGAGCCTCTTGCCATTAACCGGGCACAAATTCCTAACTCCGAGCTGCTACTGGGAATTTCATAGGAAAACCCAATAACACTTTACTCGACCTGGGAGTCGAACCCAGGACCTCTAGCGTAGCAGTCGCGCTCACGACCACTAGGCTAATGAGGCAGTTGGCACTGGTCAATTAACAAATCCATATAACATACCATCACGCCTGTATTCCTCGAAGGGTTAAGCAGAGGTGTACTAAAAATGTACAGCCACAGTTCCCCGGTATGTTTACGTCCCATGTAATAGAGGGCGGGCCTATTGAAATCCGTTTATTAAGTATACGATTGAATAATGTCTACTTAAACTATTCCATTCCATGTTTTTAGGTTTGTTTGACATTTAGAGAAAGTTTATCACACTTAAAAAAAAACGTTGGTTATTATGAGCAGGAAGTAAACGGCATTTTTGGATTCCGGCATCGCAGCGTATGGACGAGTGCAAAAACCAGGGACCTAGTCTCTTTTGCCGCGTAATTTCACTGGCTACTTGACCCTTATAACCGGAACACAACGTTACCCTCGCAACATTTGGCAATGCAGATGAAATCAGCAGCATAGTTCTATCATACTAAGAAGACCTTGCCTTTAAAAAGCACTATCTAATAGTAATTTATTAAGAATCATTTTATTTTGAACTAGCTATTGCCCGCGGCTTCGCTCACCTGGAGCTATATTAGAATTAGAAATGAAACCCAAACATAATTTAATCATTTACCAACAGTAATGATCTCTTCTTTATATGGGTCTCTATACATCAGAGAGTTCAAGTTGTATCTCTGGATCCGTTTAATTTATTGAGATAAGAAGTTCATTAGATTTTAAGTTGGAGCATATACTTTCAAAGATTAATAATAAATTTTAAATCTATTTAGTAGTTTTTGTGCCAACCCGTAACAAACAGACAAGAGTTTTTAAAACACATTGTTGGGCTCGCAACTTCGCAGACATTTATGTACCCGCCGACTTGTCATTTTTTTAAGTATCGTCAATGTACAGACACAGATATTTTTCAAATTTATATTAGTAAGAGGTATGGACAAGCAATGTACTTACCCTCCTCCTTTAGCTTTGTTGGCAACAGCATTCGCTGTAGGTCGAGCATCCATAATAAACAGCTTATGTGCCTGGGCGTTAGCATCCATTATCAGTTGAATGTAGCGCTCATCTTCACGACTGCGTTTACCGCTAACCTAAATGCGTTTTTAATTTAATGGAGGTAAACTATCTACGCCAGGTCTGGGTTAAGTGTTGATCGTTAAACATTGTAAGAAGAATATTAGGTATATTAGATACTAGCTTCTGCCAGCGACTTCGTCCGCGTGGAATACTGACTTGGTATTGGTGGTAGCGTGATGATAGCCTATAGCCTTCCTCAATAAATGGGCTATCTAAAACTATTTTTTTTTTCAAATCGGACCAGTATTTCCTGAGGGATAAACAAGCGGGAAAACGTTAAAATATCGAATATTCCAAATGAAATCATTTATTTGTCAGAATATGGCAGTTGAGCATCAAAGGGCATTAATCAATTGTTTCAAACAAATATTTTATTTTAATTGTTTTATGCCCAACACTAGAATCCGCCAGAGAAACAACAATAAAATTATTGGATCATATCAAGATAAGCTAAAGCTCTCATGATATCGTCGTGAGCGGCATGATGCTATAGAGTTATAGAGAATTAATAAAGCCATACCTGTTTCGAAGTACTAAACAATTCGATATAGTGTGGTCTCGACTTGTATGACGTTATTAGGTTACAAATTAATGGATTCCAAGAATGTGTGATCACATAATTCAAAGCAAGAGTTCATTACTAGGTGTTTTTAAGATCATTATAACGTCATTTGTTGCCTCAAGATCATTCCAAAATTCTTATGTTCCGAGTCATAATTTAAAATATACAACTACCTACTTTTTAATGAAAAGAAAATACATACCATCACGCCTGTATTCCCCGAAGGCTTAGCAGAGGTGTACTAAGGTACACCCACATGTAATAAGGGGCGAGCCTATTGCCATTAACCGGGCACAAATTCCAAACTCCGAGCTACTACTGAGAATTTCATAGAAAACCCCAAGAACACTTTGCCCAACCTGGGAATCGAACCTAGGACCTCTAGCGTAGCAGTCGCACTTGGGACCACTAGATTATATTTCCTTAAACTGTAACAACTGTTTATCAACCTATATACCAATACCGCATTTCATGTTTGCGTTATTAAGAATTCCACCAAGGAAGTTTGGATAAAAATCTATCTAATCTACTAACACACACTAAAATAATATTTGCAAAATATTGCATTTTCATAATTCACTTTTTCTGAAAGGCTTTTCGTGAAAGGATAAATTCATGAATGAAAAAATTAAATTAAAAATTTAAAAAAACCCCCGACACAAAAATAAACCTGAATCCCTATAAAAAAAAAACTTGAAATTATAACCCTTCGTAAGTACGTATGAAGTTTTTTGATTAAATTTTGTCGCGTCGGGGGACCGCTCTCTAATTATGTGAATCCTTTCCTTTCCTTTTGCTTCCCGAACGTGAATCGCGCGAATTCAGAATTGATGTGGATGGCGCGTACATCGCCGCGACGCGCGGGAGGGCGTAAAGTGGGCGGAGCGTAACATATTCAAGTTTGGCGACCCGAGCGGGCAGACACGCGAGAGCTAGAGAGCGGTCCCCCGACGCGACAAAATTTAATCAAAAAACTTCATACGTACTTACGAAGGGTTATAATTTCAAGATTATTTTTTTCTTTTTATAGGGATTCAGGTTTATTTTTGTGTCGGGGGTTTTTTTAAATTTTTAATTTAATTTGTTATTTCACACTTTTTGTAGGGACTCCTTAGTTATTTTGTTTAATTTCTTTTATTTTCTTTCGTTTTAATTAGGTATTTTCTTCGTTTAGTTATTCAACTTTTGTACAATTATTTCATAGCTATTAGATATCTTATATCATAGTGTATAGTATTCTACTAGTCAAGCCCTTTCATTTGATACCTTTATTGTGGGAGTAGTGAAAAAATTTAATAAATTCACCATTTCGTGGAGGCCGCCATGTCGGATTTGAAATTTTTCATAGTGTATAGTATTCTACTAGTCAGGCCCTTTCATTTGATACCAATATTGTGGGAGTTGTGAAAAAAATATGTAAACCGCCATCTTGTGGCGGCGGCCATCTTGGGCCGATTTTCATCAAACATAGCTAAGAACACTCCCCACTTATTCACCTTTCAAACAAAAAAATCAAAATCAAAATCGGTTCATCCATTCGGGAGCTACGATGCCACAGACACACACACACACACACACACACACACAGACACGTCAAACTTATAACACCCCGTCGTTTTTGCGTCGGGGGTTAAAAAAATTTAGGTATACATTTTTTTTTTCATTCATGAATTTATCCAGTTATACGAATAAAAATGTCGTGCTTGTGAAAAAATATATAGAATTATGGAACTAGATAAAAACAATATTAGATAAGTACATATCATGACGGGATTTAGTTGAATACCAATATCATTGTCCTAGTTTTGATTCCTTTAGTCATAATGTGGTTTCATATGATCATTAGAACTCAGACAAAACAATAAACTTTTTCCTAGAAGATGATCCAATGCATGCCCTTTTTGAGGACAGCTTGAACTTGGGTAAGTCCCCTATAATTTTTTCTGAGGAAATTGTAAGAAGTCGTAACATATTTCCTTTTGACTTGGGAATGAAAAAGCACTATAAATATCTTTCAACATTTAAATATTATAGTAAAAAGATCATATGAATACAATTACGGCTGGTCCCAAAATCACATATGTGGATACATTTGCTTACTATAGGGATAAAATTTTGACGTAACTTGTATGGACCCTATGTCAAAATTATGTCTGTAGTAACCAAATCTACTGACTGATTCGTTATTGGGGCCGGCCGTTAAAGACAGAAAAAGAGAGAATCTTGCATTTCCATTTAAAAATATAAAAAAAGAAAGTTTTAAATTGCCACACACACAATACAAGTTATACCAATATACTTTTTTGGTTGCATTGAACTAGTGGAGTGTGATAGATTTTTGCCAAATGCAATGTATTGTGCAGTTAATTATCAGTTGATACATATGCATAAGTAAAAATAAGGTAAAACATCCCTCAAAACCTCAAAGAAATAAATTAGAAAAAGGTTTTATATTAAAAGATTACTCACCCCAACTAATGGCTGGCTACACCTGGTAATGGTGGCTTGCGAGCTGGGATGTATCCACGCCAGCACCGGTATTCTTCCCCTTGACCTAAAGGCAGCGACGGCGCGCAGCAAGTCATCATTAGCTGCTGCTGGCACTGCCCAGACCGACGGATAACTGTCGCACACTTCGTATTTGTCGTTGATCCGGGTGATACGCCACATATCGTTATTAACACCCTGTAGTGTGAGAGAAATGTTATGTAATTTAAACAATACATTGAGCCCCTGTTGAGAGCAAGAAAATTAAAAGAAAATATTCTTACCATTCTCCTGAGCTCTGCAATTGGTTCATACACATGCCAGCCATCTTCTGGGAAGCTCTCAGAGTAGCTAAACGCAAACATTGGAAGTCTGTGTGATAGAGGGAAAGCTAACTGCTGTAATTTCTCGAATATTCCGCGTCGAGAATGGTTTTCCTGTTTGTGGGCAAATCGCAAGTTTCTCATATCCTGGAATGATAATACCTCATTAGGTAATACCGAAAAAAGTAAAACACAAGTTAAAAGGGATACAACTGTATTACCTTACAAAATATTTCAATGCCATATGAGTTTTCACCTTTTGATGAAGCTCCACCAACCTTCTCAATACGAGATACCTGCAGAAAAAAATAAATCTCCTGAGACAAAGCACTACATAATTGTGTTATTATCATCATCATTGAAATGAAATGATCAATTTTATTTATTTCTGTAAATTTATAGATCTTTTTATGCCAATTATAATGAAATGAATTTCAACTTTGGTCAGAATTTTAAATAGTTTTGTCAACTATATAGTTTAGTGTACGGTTTTCAGTGTATTCTACACTAGGCTCAGGGCAGTACCAATAAAGTTTTACTGCCACTATGGTACACTGGACTCCTTAGATTCCAATGGATTACTAATTAACTATATCAAATTATATGAATACTTGAATAATTCCAATACATAGTAATTTTTGTCATATTTTCGACACATTTGGTGTAGTGGCTGATCTTCTGCTACATGTTTTGTGGGTTATACCCACACAGAGCAAATATTTGTATGATGTAGGTACAGGTCCAGGTCTGGGTGTTTCTGTATGTAAATGCCCCCATGATTCAGGGGAAAATCTTAGTGTCGGACAATGTTTTAAAAAATATAATATGTTTGTTTTGTTTTTGAAAAAGTTTTTTTTTTTGTTAATAAAAACGTTGCCCCACACTAGGATTTTCTCCTGTATCGTGGGTGCGTTTACAAACACAAATTCTCACATACACAAACACCCAGACCCGGAACAAATACCTGTAGATCATACAAATATTTGCTCCGTGTGGGGATTGAACCCACAACACGAGTCACAGAAGCCAATTGCTCAGCCGCTACGCCAAACGTGTCGTCAAATATATATCTTGCAATCAGTCATTGGAATATGAGCCCTGCTAAATAACATTACCCCATCCAGGGATTATACCTGATTCAAATATTTCAGACCGCAAGTTGGAGATTTCATTAGTGCAGTATAGTAAATACATACAGTAGAATACCTAATATATATTACATATATATCTGTGTTCAGCCTCATAAATAATTGCACTTTTTATAGCAACTTTTTATGCACAATAGTTCATAAAAAGTGCCTTAGTTAGGAATATGATTAATACAAAATATGTTAAGAGAACCCTGTCGGACCCATGAAGGTACTGAAATCCAATTCTATTTATAAATCATTTTCACTTTAATAATATTATTATTTTATTCATATTTTAGTTAACTTTTGTGTATATTTAAAGATACTTATTTGGTGTTGTTCAGACAGGGCTTTGAGCATAATATGTGCAAATGGTATGGCCCCAGCTTTCTTCTGTACCAAGAGAGTGGGACTTTAGAAGCGACATATCATACTAATATTATAAATGCGAAAGTTTGTGAGGATGGATGGATGGATGTTTGTTACTCTTTCACGCCAGAACGTCTGAACGGATCTGGATACAATTTGGCACAGAGATAGTTTATAGTCTGGAATAACACTTGGGCTACTCGCCGTCGCGACGCCGTACGAAGTCGCGCGCAGAAGCTAGTTTTTATATAAAAGGCTATACATTACTAAAAACACTAATAAAAAACAACTTACAACACCCAGGGGCACACTGAGAGTACTCTGTAATGCTGCGGTGTCCGTTGGTCTAAAATGCAGCTGATAGTTAGTGACTTTGAGCACACCTCGGGATGGACCACTGTATGGACATAGGTATGTCACATCACGCGCTACACTCATCACTTTTTCTCCATCAAGTAGGTGGATATCTCCAAGTACGTGAGGCTGTAAAGTAAAAAAAAACATGTTGAAGATTCACAACTTCACAATCATCATATTTGTTGATGCAGATGTTTATGATACCAGCCTTGAAGAATTCATGTTGCCTATTATTGTGGATACAGTTAATGAACAAGCAAATATGAACAGTTTTACTTCTAGGACTTGTAATCATTGCAACACTAGGGAAACACCAAAAACTATTAGATGAAGACACCACAGTGACTAATCGCGTGCTAAAACTAAGTTACAGGAAGCAGGGAAGCGGCTGTTATAAAATTCAATAAGAATAAATTAATCCTTTTAGGAAACTTACGGAGTCTTGTCCGTGTTTAGAATTCAATGAACTCGATTTTGAGTCTGAGTCCAATGAGTCGGAACTAGCGTTCTTTGATAACGAAAAGTCTGAGTTTAAAAGTTCGGAACTGTTGTGTTTATCCATCTTCAACAAATAATCAGCAGTTATTTTCGTACGCAAACTATAAATTATTATGTATATTATTATGGATTCCTAAATAATTAAAAATGAAAACATTGGTAATATTTGGTATGGTATTCGACAGAATTGACATTGACATTATTGACATGAGCATATATTTAATTGACATTGACAATTATGAATAACTGACAGTTCAGTTCTTTTTTTGGTTATTATGGCGGATCGTTCGCCTGAGCCCGCCAAATTCAAATTTCGATTGGTTTTTCGCAATTTGTAGGTCTATAACACATTCAAGATTCCTAGCTGTAGTAATTGCGGCATTAGCTATACAATATTAACAACTAAGCAATAAAAACTTTGCTTAATAAACGTTATAGAAGCTAAAATTAGATACAATCGTCAATTTTGGCCAAAAATGACGATTGTACCTAATTTTAGCTACAATATCGATTTACAAGCAAAGTTTTTAGTGCTCAGTTGTGAATATTGTATAGCTAATGTCGCAATTACTACAGCTAGGAATCTAGAATGTGTTATAGACCTACAAATTGCGAAAAACCAATTGTTATTTGAATTTGGCGGGCTCAGGTAAACGATCCGCCTTATATGACCTGGCTCCCTTGGCCCTGGCTCTAAAGTGGCTCATATGAAACTATACTATTATTATACTAGTATCTCTTATTAGTCTATGAGTGGCTCCTCGCCCACCTGTTGTCACTGTTGTCAGTTCTCCATTCAAGAAGAGTAAAAAAATAATAACAAAATGAAGGTATACAGATTCCCCTCAGAAGATTCCCTCTTCCCAAACTCCCTAGCTATTCGTAATATTTATCCGTACATGCATGGGGAAAATTTGTGTTGCAAAAGTATTGGCTTATTTACCAACAATCATTTTGTCTATGAATGAAACAGTACTTCCGCTTTCTGGACTATCATTTTCTGCAATAACATGTAGGTAGGTTGTTTAACGCATAAAATATTGAACAAACTAACAATGCTTGTTACTATGGTTGCAATGCCTATTCTTAGCAACTATCCAATAAAGATTTACTTTAGAATAAGTATATAATTTAATACCTCTCTTTTCACTTTGTTTCAATGATTTAATCATTATTCTATTACTTACTGTAAAAGTACTTACATAGTTTGATTAATTATTATAACTATGAAGTTTCCGGATAGTGTTAAATACAGTACTTATTTGGCTTATAAGCCACCTGAAAACTTCGAACCTAAAAGAAAAATTAAATCAGAAGTATTTGATTGGGATTCTAATATTCCAAAATCACTTGTTTCTATTTGTATTGAAAAATTGTCTGAAAACTGGATGGGTAATTAATATATCTTAGTTCCTAGTAAAATTTTACTTTGGTTCGTAATTTCCCCTCATAATTAACATCTAAGAATAACCTACGTTCTCTACGTTAGGTACTCTCCTTAACCTTGTGTGAGGTATTCTTTAAAAACTACACGGGCTCAATCTTGAAACCGTTTTTACGTTACAGGTTACCCCAAACTGGAAGATTTAATTGCTAAAGATCGTGAACTATTCCTGCAAATATTAGATACAGACGTCCCACTTCAGATTTTAGTAGATAATATCAAAAGTGATATATTTTGGAAAAGGTGTTATCAGTCAAAATTTTCAGATTCTCCTCTTTTGGCCGATGGTAAAAAATGGATTAATGTTTTTATAGAACGGCACTTTGCAGATTTTTTAGAAAACTTGAATCCAAGACAATACGACCCCGAAAAGGTATTTGTGTATTTTTATTGGAGTAATACCAACTAATATCGTGTATAATACTCATTTTTCAGAATTAGATAAATTCCTTTTTTACTGTCCTATAGAGATCACTACACCACCGATCATTTAAAACAATTAACAGTATGTTCAGCATTTCAAATAATAATATTTTATAATTCCCATCTTTAATGTACTATTATGTATTGAACAAAATATCGTAACTAAAATAGTTTTAGTTACTAATATTATTAACTTACTAGCCACATACTACTTTTAATTTGGCAAGCTTGACTCGTAGTCATTTATTCAAGTCTATGCAGTAAGCTAGAGCTCTTTATGATATATAGCTTCTGCCCGCGACTTCATCCGCATAGCGTAATGATATATAGCCTTCCTCAATAAATGGGCTATCTAACACTGAAATAATTTTTGGAAATTTTGAAACCATTGGTTCCTGAGATTAGCGCGTTCAAGCAAGCAAACAAACAAACAAACTCTTAAGCTTGATATATTAGTATAGAGTATAGATATAGATATCCTTTAGGATATATGTGTTCTTTGGCTAGAGTCATCACTGCTGGCCGTAGGCTCTCTCCTAGTGAACGCGACAGCTAGAGTGGATTTTGTTGTGGATTGAGTTATAAACAATACGTCAAACGCTTTTACCTTTAGTTTATGATCATGGATCGTGTATGTTTAAAGGCTTTTTGATGTAGTCATATAATATATGTATATATAAAATTATAGATGGGCTGTGCAGGATATTGCCAAATAATTTTGTATATTTAATGCATATTAAATTGTTTAGGTAACAACTTTAGTAAAACTTTGCGGTCCATACATCCAAAAATTATCAATCCGTAGCTTGGTGCCAACTGAAATTCCAGTTCAAAGAACAGCATCACCAGAACTGGCTCATTTAGTTACAAGTCAACGGCAAAATGAAAACAAGCAGTTATCTAAAAATATTGAAGTAATTTTAAGGGGTAAGACAAAATTAAGGGCCACTTGCACAAACTTCTTAAATATGTTTAAATATTATTTAAATAGCTTTAAGAAGTTTGGTGCTAGTGGCCCTAAATGTTGTTCTCTTAACATCATTGTAGGTAGTCTATATTTTATTTAAATATTTTTATAATGAAATTACATTTATTTTATTTCTCATTAATGCATGTTAAACTTTTTCAACAATATAAAATAAATGTTAATGAAAAAAATATATCTTAAAAAATAAGATATTGATGAAATCTACTTACGTAATCTTGTTACAGATCATATATCTCTTCATGCTGCCATAGGCAGCTTAACAAATTTAGTCGAACTGCATGTTACCTACCAACTACGGTCGATCGGTGTAGAATACCGTACAGATCAATTTCAATTTACAAATAATGACGCTAAAAACTTAGCACGAGGTTTAGAAAAATGTGCAAAACTCAAGACTTTAAGGTACCTAACTAAAATAACATGAGCTATTTGGTTATTAGAGCATGTATACAATTTACAGAATAACTAAATAGTGTTATGATATTTCTAGGATAACAAGAAGTGATATGAATTGTCAACGAGTTAAATATATATTACGCGGACTTTCGGATAACTTGAAATTAGAAACATTGGATTTTAGTCATTGCAAAATAGGTGATGATGGTGCTTCTTCAGTTGGTAAATTTATTATGAAACGTGACGCATTACGAGCTCTCATATTGGCGGATAATGTTTTCGGTAATGTATATCAAAATTAATAATACTGTTTTTGTATGTAGGTCTATAAAAATAAATAAGTTTATGAAAAAATGTAGGTATATCATTTTACCAGCTTCTGCCCGCGACTCCGTCCGCGTGGAATAGTCACTTGGGTTTGCGTGATAATATTATAATAATATAGCGTATAGCCTTCCTCAATAAATGGGCTATCTAACACTGGAAGCATTTTTGAATTCGGACCAGTAGTTGCTGAGATTAGCGCGTTAAAGCAAACAAACTCGTCAGCTTTATAATATTAGTATAAATTGAATAATACATACTTATGTTTATAGTGCCAAGTCTGTAGTGACAAACTGGTTAAAATCTCAATTTTATTTTTAGGTTCCACTGGAGTTGAAAGTATAGCACATGCACTTAATCACTCCGGTTGCGGGGTGCGTACGCTTGATTTGAGACTTAACACCAAACTGGGTTCTGAAGGAATTGCTCATGTAGCAGTATCTATTGCAAGAGGATGCAATCTAACCAGGTAAAAGTTATTGTATTGATTTTGCCGTGTATCAAATCTTATTTTTTGTAAAATGCAATGAATTATCTGTTTGATATAAACTATATTATTTATAGCTTAAACATATCAGGTTGTGGAATAAGGCCTGGTCCTTTACTGAAACCACCTGCAGGAGTGTGGTCTACTACAAGTGCAGAAAATCCTCCAACCTGTGGTGATCTACTAGCGCGGGCTATTGGATTGGTGAAAACTCCTTTACGTTCACTAGACATAAGTGTCAATAATATTGGATCCGTATGTGTTTAATTTTTTCAAGCGATTTTACGATATGGTGAAATAGATATGATTAACACATATTTTAATTTCAGCCCAGTGATAATATTCTATCAAATGCAATTTGTCTAAGCTACATATTAGACTTGAACTTAAAAAGATCTGGAATGGGCTCAATGGCTGTAGCTGTTGCAGAATCAGCAGCTGCAGCCCAAAGATTGAGGAGGGAAGCCGAAAAAGGCATTAGATTCAGAAGGAGTGCTGGAAAGCTTGTGCAAGCAAGAAGAGTTGCAAAAGGCATGAACATTGGTAAGTTTTTCAAAAAATCACGGCCAAATGTCATGCCCAACCTTCGGGAAGGTATTGTTGTGCATACCTAGCAATATTTATGTTCTTAGATACAGACCCCCTTTTGATGGCTCAGCAGCTGTCAGCACGACCGTCTATAGTCTCCGTTGCATCAGAAGAAGGAATGTACAGCATTCAAACTCAACCCTTACCATCTGATTTTGGTTTTATACCAGCATTCAAGGTAATTAGCTATTTATTGCTTAAGAAACATACTAGTTACACTGAAAGCCTACCCCAGCATGGATGATATGGGGATTTTATTATTGAATAAAAATAATCTCATCTCATCTCATCTTTGCAGAGTCCATTACCATCTTCACGGGATTCATCAATCACAGGTCCACCAACATCTCGAAGATCCAGCCATCATACTATTTTGGAACCTGTCAAAGTAATACATTCAGTATTCATAGTTCATAGTGTTAATATATTAACAAAACAATCAGCTTTTGCTATAATTTAAATTTTACTTTTAGGAAGTCAGACGAGCGGTACTTGTTCGTCGAGGATCTGATGGTTCCTTACTGCAGCCACGCAGTGCTAATTCTCAAAGACACATCAAAATATTTGTTTCGTGATTCTTAAAATCTGCAACATGTATCAACAATAACAATACATTGTTATTTTAAATATACCTTGCCCTATGAGTATATCGTGTTCTGAAATTATCATGTGATACCTGGAAATGTTTGCCTGGGTGAATAATAGTTGGATTTAGCTTTATAACTATCTGTCTGGACGGTCTCGGATTCGAGTTATGAAAATAAATATTTTTATTTAAACTTTCTTTTTTTACCCCAATTACTTGGAGATCACCAAAATCTGGCAACATATTCCATAGACAATCGACGAAAAATCCCCTTTTATTAATCGAACTTCCGTTCAGAGCCGTCACTCATATGCAATGTACATGTAGCCAGTCTTTCGAAATGTCATGTCAGTCAGCCATGTTTATTTCTGTAGAATGTGTTTTGAAATGGTGGTAGTGATAAAAAATAACATATTAGTGGAATTATTTTCGTAATTTTACTTGTTAACAACTGTAGTGTTTTAGTGAAGCTTCAATGTGTTTTTTTGTGTAAGTGTGGATTCCTTTGCCGTGAAAATGAATTGGGGTATTGAGCTTTGGGTAAGTGACTACGAATTATGTGACGGTTGTTCAGCAAATTGTAAATTGTATAGCTGCTGTTGTTACGAGTTATCGTTCGTAAAATATAGACTGAGGCACACCTTTATTTATTGAGTTATCCATTGCCGATTTCATTTAACTTTAAATGTATGTATCTTGAAGATCGTTAGAAGTAGAAAGTTAGTGATAGGTACTACTGCGTTTGAATTTTAGTTCGCAAATAAAAATAAATCATACATTTAAAAAATGTATATTACGTAAATAAATATGCAGAAGAAGCGTAATGCATTTCAATATAATTGTATACTTCCTTTCTGTTATGTACTCATTATTTAGCAATATTTGTTTTGCTTCTAAAAATATTTTTTAATGTCCCACAACACCACTCTCTGACCCTAATACATTCGTCCATTACATAATTTCAGTTTAATTTTAGTCAAATATGACTTAAAATAATCCGATACATGGGTACAGTTAACCATTTGCCATAAAAAATGTTTTTTTTATGAATATGACACGATAATATAAAAAACTATGACATAGCATCAGGTGAGAGGCCAATAATAAATATATGGGCACTGATAATGAAGTATCTTTTTATAATTCTGTTGTAAAAATATAAATAACATAGGTACCATACTTATATACAAACATGATGAACCCATTATAATGTTCCACCACTGGGCATGGGTCTCCTCTCAGAGTGAGAGGGATTAGGCTATATTCCACCATGCTAGCCTACTACTAACATGGGTTGAAAAAAAAAATATATATCTAAATATGGATTTTAAATAAAAAATAAATAATACAGATAGACTGACATACTTAATAATCTTATAATTATTAAATAATTATGTGGCTCCAAACTATACAAAGTAAAAATGTATGGAAAGTTTCTGGAGAACATGTGTTTTGAGTGACATTTGAAATACAACATTATTTGAATGTCGAGAAGTCATTATTTTGCTTATACCCAAATTTTGAATGTTACATCATTACAATGAAGATAATAATATAGTGACTAAATGTTTACTTATGATATTTTTTTGAGGTAAAATACCTTTATTATAAATTAACATTGATATCTTATTCTTGGTACTAAAAATAGAAAATAAGTCAATAGTCATAATCAAGTAATTTATCTCAAATTCTAAATACACTAAATATCAATTATTATTTAACTATCCACTCTCAATAACCACACATAACATCTTCCCAGTAACCAATTTGGGCAATTATAGCTCATTTTAATTATCTAATGATTTTGCTTAAATACCTACAGTGATTCATGTAACTAATCATTTGAAAAATTCCATTAAATTTGATGTGGGTAGAGTTATGATTATATGGTGGAAAATAATTATAAGTAATATACTGGAATCATAATTAAATACCTAGGGTATTTAATTATGATTTCCAGTGTGTTATTACAAACATAGTTGTCATACATTTAAGGGCATTGGTTTTAGTGTCACATTAAGGGCCACTTGCACCAACTTCTTAAATGTGTTTAAACACAATTTTCTTTTGTCATTTTGTATTTAAAATCAATTTAAACATATTTCAGAAGTTGAAGTTGGCCCAGAGTTTTATTCCATTACAACCAGATTCCATCTTGTTAACTGTGTCAGGGCTTGAATGTTAGGCTGGTTCCCTATCTGTAGATAGATTTGCTTACTGCAGGTACAATTTTTACATTACTTGTATGGACCTTATGTCAAAATCCTGTTTCAAATAAGTAAATCCACTGACTGATTTGTTATTGAGACCCACTGTTAGTGACAAGCATGATATCATACTGTGTCATATTAAAAATATTAGCTAATTTGATTACTAACTATACACATTACAGGTTTGCAAAAGTATGCCACTGTTACTCCACTTTTTATAAATTGTTTTTTTTTTTTATCTAAACAGGATTTAACATTGAATATATTTAAATAAATTCAAATCCTATTTGAATACATAACCAATTCTGATTTTGGTAGATATAAACATTTAACTTAATCCCATATGACCCATTGGCATAGGTATGGGAACATGGCCTTGGAATTTCATGCTTATTATAATATTGGTTTCATTCCCAAATAGGAATGAAACCAATATTATAACTGAGTGTAAGAATAGGTATATTGTATGCAGTATCAGGATTCAAATCTAGCTGATATATTTGCTATTATAAACTGGGGCACTACAGGCTAAAATAATAAATTTTATAATACAAAGCCAAACATTATAATAATACATAATTATAACAACTCCATAAATGATAAGTGCAATTGATACTTTGTCCTCAATCCCTCATGCAGACAATGGGTTTTGCTTGAAGCATTATGTTTGACTAGTATATTGTGTGCTAATTAACTTGGCTGCCTGCTACAAGACTTCCAAGATTTTATGTCACTCATTAAAAGGTTTGCAAAGTGAAACATAGCAAATATTCTAGATTAAAAAAAAATGAAAATTTAGGCTCAAATGATGGTCACTTATGTCACTAGGCAGAGGCGCCCAATTGAAATTAAATTCTCCTGTATCAATGAGTCTTAGACCAACAAAAGACATAAATTTGGGTTGAGCATGATATAACAATTTGGTTTTAATGTTTACACTATTGGATATAAAAGAAAATACATATAATGTAATGTTTATAATAGATATATATATAGATAGATAAATAGCTTTATGTAAATACTAGCTTCTGCCTGCGACTTCATCTGTGTGGACTTCAGAATTGGGTCCGACCTGGATAAAAAGTAGCCTTTGTGTTATTCCAGACTATAATTTATCTTTGTGCCATATTTTGTTCAGATCAGTTCAGACGTTCTGGCGTGAAAGAGTAACAAACATCCATCCAGCCATCCTCACAAGCGTTCACTTTTTTATTATAAAGTAGGATATGTACTTATCAGTACTCATATCCTTCAATTATTCATCTTGGTGACTAATAAGGATGATTGATTTCAAGACCGAAAATAAGTAGATTCCTATTAATTACGAAACGTTTTTAATTATTGGACTTTGACTGACTTCTCGGATAGATTAAAAGCCCCGAAATTGGCTTCGCTAATCGTTTCGGAAACCATAGTATTTTTAATAGATATGATTTTTAATAACCAAACAAAATGCCCCAATAATAAATAATGACGATTGATATAAAGGTCATCGTCCTCTGTACGCGTACAGCATCACTTTGTGTTTCTGATAGTGTATCTATTTGGATCTATAAGTGTGCGAGAGTGGTCAGTGTTGGCAAGCTGCAAGGCCGGTGGCGGCCCGCATTCCGGTCGACTTGCTGCCTAGTTGTGAAATGGTCCATTCGTTGCACCTATCATTATGTAGATGGACTTTTGATGCAAAAATATCAGCTTAACATTCATTTTTCATACCTACGAAAGTAAAAATTCACACAAACAAAAATACTAAAATGCATTAGCCTTGTTAGTCACCTTGCAAGGTTGCTGTTAATTAGTTGGAAACAACTTTTTAATAATAATCATTTAAGTAACCGCCCGTCGCGTAAAAATCTCAAGAGAAAGTGCGGTTTTATTTTCTTACCTTTTCGTGAATAGCCAAGCAAACGAGCCGACAAATCGCAGATTAGCTTTTAAAATGTTTGCTTAATAAATATAATTTACAATAACAAAAAATTGACATACCTACTGTAGCAAGTATCATACAATTCAATTACAGTACTGTCCCTGAACTAGTTCGCTTAGCGTTTTGTAACGCGACCTAGCGGCCACAGTCAGAGAACGTTTTATTAAGTAGGTACGGCATAATTCTAATGCGGAAAAAATTATTGGAAAATTGACTACAACGGCTTTTCCAGAGTTTCCCTGACGGGAAACGGTAGGAATGGTAGATGTTCATTTTCAAGGCTACAAAGAATCGTATGTGCCAAAAAAGACACTAGGAATCGAAACTGTCATTGGAAACACACAAGGCTTCAGATTCCGTACAAAATCAATAATACGGACGCATTATCGCATATTTACTATGTAATCTGGTACCGACGTTTTCTACTCGAATACGCTTTCAAGTTGAAAACTTTCGACTTTGGGATATTATATCTTTATTTATCATGTGTGATGCGTTTTCTTTTAGAATGTGTATTGTTATGTCATCCACTTAGAAATATTGCTTTCTATGAAAATCCGCTGTATGTTTTCTGACCGCTCAAAGTCTTTCGTTGTGCGTATGTGATGCAGTGCCTCTAAAGAGTTTTAACTTTTACTATTAGAACTTAGAACGTAATGCGAAATGTTATTGGCTGTAACTACTAGTACTCAATAGTCGTAACTAAGTACTACGTTAAGCAACCGTGTAGTTATGTACAGATGCTTTACGCGGTGCATGGCAGCTTGGTTATATCAACCGATATTTATCTGATTAAAAACAGCCTCGGACATCAATCAGAATCAGAACCTGCCCTTCGATTTCGAGATTCTGTATAGGTACAGTTACACCGATGACTTTAGCTATCATCTTTGTGTAGTTGCCTACTTTTTATGACTGATGATGAAGCAAATCTACATATATGTATGTTCAAGTGTACAGTTATTTTTATAATAATTGTAATTATGATGCGAACGTCCATTTTGTTGCGAAGCTATCATTACCTATGGCGTTTAATTATTTTAGATATCCAGCTCACAGGTGTCAATCTCTTGGATATCAATCTCTGTGATTATCAAACTTAGTTTCAATTTCATGTGATTGCGTCCTCGGTAAGAAACGTTGAGCTTGATTGGCTTCTATTGACACATTTTACAACGTAGTTATTAGTGGGTCACTAGGTCGTAAGAAGAAACTGATGTCTCAAAATTTAAACTTCAAACTTTAAACATTATAAACATTAATATATAATTTATATGTTTTTGTAACCGAGGATGTTATTGGAATTGAACGGATCTCAATTTACGATATAGTCAGTGCAGAAATTCAGTTTCCATACAAACTTGTCAATCATCCGGAAATCGTTTAAACTTATCTGTAGACTTCTTTCATGAACTGGCGAACCAGTTTACTGGCGTATTTTTTGGTATCGTATAGGAACAAATAACAATGTTGTAATGTAAGGAAAAACTTGTTATAGGTAGGATATACGTTTTCCTTAAAATTCGTGATTGTAAATCAACATGCATATAATACCTATATTATATTAAAAATAAAATAATAATGTGTGTATCTTTATCCAAACACGGATTTATCTAAAAAAAACATCTGACCCTTTTTATTTAAGTAATAATTATTATTTCTATTTATTTTATGTTATTTTACTTTGTATATTATTATTTAAAATAATATTATATTCATACACACCACCTTCACCTTTATAAAGGTAGTCTCAAATTCGCCACTACACGCAATATTAATAGTAGAGTAGACCCATTCTCAAAAATAGCAAATTAAAAACCTTAGATTTTGTGATGTGAATTTTAAATAATCTAAGATTGCCTTACTTCACATAATACGTATAGTTCACGATTGTGGGCTGGCCGCTGATAAAAGGAGCTTGCCTTTTAGAGTTGGATTTGATTACCTGATAGACGATGATCTCATCATCAAAATGTTCCATATTGTTTACTACGACAAAACGTAGCACATTGATGACCACAAAAAAATTGTACGACGACGCCGATTTATTGAATCAGTATTTTGTTTTGCAAACCTCGAAGGCACCAAACAGAAATATTTTTATAAATTACACTAGCTTCTGCCAGCGACTTCGTCTGTGTGGAATAGTTACTTGGTTTTAGCGTCATGACATATAGCCTATAGCCTTCCTCAATAAATGGGCTATCTAACACTGAAAGAATTTTTCAAATCGGACCAGTAAGTAGTTCCTGAGATTAGCGCGTTCAAGCAAACAAACAAACAAACAAACTCTTCAGTTTTATATATTAGTATAGATAGATATAGATTAGGCTATCTGTCTACACATATTATACGAAATATGATGATATAAGAATGCAGTCCACAAGGAACACCTTATTGAAAATTATGGAAATTTAACAGTAAAATTAAGGGTAGCTTTAATTATCCACAAAAACGGAATACCCAAATAAATCATAATCTAAACAATATTTTATTAAATTGTGTTATTATTCGAATTGAGACACGGTTACTTTAGGTTCCTACCGTACCATTTCGTCTCTGCTAATTCACAGGAAATAAACGACCGGAAAATGGTTTCAACTTGGTAAAGTTATCGAGTGGTGTGGTACAGGCTTTATATTCTGAAATCGCAATTGCAGTCTTTAAACATTAAAGATACTGGGACCGTTAAAATCATTGCATCATCTTTTTGTTTTGATTTTATATTTTTATTATAGAAACGTATTTTTTTTAAACTAGCATAGAATTTCATTTTTCACCGTTTGTACATATATCGCAAATACTTTTATCAATTACTATTATATTCTCCGAAATATAATGGGACAAGTGGTGATGGAATTGTGTAACAACAACAGTTCGCTGTAAATTTCACCTGAAGAAGGCCACCGAGCCCGACTATAATGGTCTTGCTATAATTGGATCAGGTTTGTATTACATTTAGGTGTGTCTTTTGGGCACTACCCTCAATAATATTGATGGCAGCCACACCTGCGACGTTTCAAGGCCATTCAGTAATTTTAAGGTGTTACACACCAGACATCACTATTTTATAGAGGTGTCTGTTGTAATCTATACAACTTTTTGTATTCTAGTAAAATATCTGAATGAATGGTATTTGTTTATAAATTTATTTAGTTTCTTATTCATCGTTAACTCGATGCTAGCTGCCGCTACCATAACATAATTTTGCGGCGTAGGCGCGCGCACGACTCATTTGGCGAGTGGTAGCAGGTCCAGTCGCAAAGCCAGGCGTAGAACCGGTTCGACCAGAATAAGCAGGACCGCGCCAAATAATGGCTAAGTATAACGAGAATGAAGTTAAGCAAAAAACTATTCTATCCACGAGTTGCTAAGGTTCCATATAACGAAATTGTAGCCTCAACGGACTTCAAGTTGTTATAACATCTTGCGAACTGCGTTATTTTTGAGATCCCCATACGTTTGAATGTATCCTATCCTCCCTCGCTGACAGCGCCACCGTCATTTGCCCTTTTTGTGTCATTCTTGTAATTATGCATATCTTTATTATGTTATTATTATTTTATATATCCTCTACTGATTAAACAACCTCGCTGTGTGTGCGATAAGGTCACCCTCCCTCCTCCATCCATTATTGTAATTTCATCAAATATTGAAATTGTTATCTCTAATCAAGCAAGGTACAAGTAAATCACATTTATTAGCTTATTGTTTGCAGCAATCATATCAATATAGAAATAAAAAGAAACTTATTCAAATATTACGACATTAGACATTACGAGATTGTTATTGACATAGTATCGAAATCGAATTAAATAACCGTTGCATTCTTCGCGAAAGTTTAAAACACATGGAATTTGCACATTATGAGAAAGTGTATCCAAATGTAACGGTTGAGATAACCTTCCTTCGGCGTCGCGCTAAGTCCGTGGCGGGACGAGATTGTCTGGCTTGAAGCAGGCAGCGTCCTCATTCACAAAGTCAGTCGTAAATGTCACGACCTATTGAAGTCATAAAAGACACAAACATTTAATCACTTACCATTATTTTATTGTTGCTGATGACGCACAAAAAGCTATAACTTGTGGCGCATAATTTAAAGACTAAACTTGACGAATGGTTTGAAAGTCTTGGTATATTACGTAAAGAAGTCACGCGAAGTCCAAACTGTTCCCACCGAAGAGACTCATCTAAGTAACGTAGGATTCAAGAGTCAGCTTGTTAGCGAGACCATGAGAAAAAACCATGCAAGCCCCGCATGAGGTCTGATGGATGTGAGGCTACAGTAATTAGAAGGCGATGGAGCAATTACAGTTGATCCGGTGCGCGTGCGCTCGCTCGCTAAATGCTGTTCCGAAACTTTTATGCATTCACACGCAATCATTTCTAAAGTGGATTAGGAAGTGTTTTTATATTTCAGTTTAGAAAATAAGTATTTAGACTGAACGGATAATAAAAATAACGTTAGTGTAACATTGATTACATAAATATCCACTCAAATACCCAGAAAGTTTGATGTTGTTACATGAAAGTGTTGCTATTCACTAACTGTGAAATGTGGTGTTGTGGTCGTCATAAACTGATTTAATTATTGCTATCTTCCGTCTTCACATCCTTAGTTCGTTTAATGAGGTAATCTGTTTCTTTCTTTATAGTTTTGATTTGAACATGTCCTAGAACAGTCCTCAACCTAAGTAGTACGTCCCGTTACGTCTATGCTTAATTATTATCAATGTAAATGTTACGCCCTGCTGCTCTGCCTCATTAGCTAAGTGGTCCTGAGCGCGACTGCTAAGCTAGAGGTCCTGGGTTCGATTCCCAGGTCGAGCAAAGTGTTATTGGGTTTTTCTATGAAATTCCCAGTAGCAGCTCGGAGTTAGGAATTTGTGACCGGTTAATGGCAATAGGCTCGCCCCCTGTTACATGGGACCTAAACATACCGGCGAACTGTGGGTGTACATTAGTACGCCTCTGCCTAACCCTTCGGGGAATACAGGCGTGATGGTATGTATGTAAATGTTACGTCATATTGTTTATTTTATTAGAAGTTCGTATTTTCAGCTGTTAATCATAGATAATTACAATTTACTACAGGATTTATAAAAAAACATTGTCTGAACATCAATTCAATATTGTTTCATAATTTAATTAGATACTATCCTATAACACTGCAAATTAAGCAGTTTTATACTTAAAATGCGATTGCAAATTAATTTCTCACGCAAATTTTCAGCAGTTAAAATGAAGGTCACTGGCTGTTACACAGTAAAGGTTATTATAGATATAATTATTAAAAAAACGAATCAACGAATATAGGCACATTGTATTCTCTCCCCTTGATATTTAGAATGTGAATTAATTTAACTGGATTCTTAGAATGAATTATTGCCAAGAATTCTGTGTTACAGAAAGTATGGTGAGGAATTATCCCATTATTTTTAAAGTTAACGGAATGTTGCCGTTGCGCAGTAAAGAAAAGCAGTTCTTGCAAAACCGTTACTGACGCATTGCGCGGTAAGCTTAAAGCAGGAAGTTTGAAACACGTGAACTAACGAGCTGGGTTAATCGTACTAGTTAATATTACTTCGGGTTATCTCACGACGTTGCAGTCCTGTCATCTCATAAGACAGATCGTGTTCCTTTCCTGCCTTCGATACATTAGGTTCACAATACTTTGATTCATAAACTTAGGCTTGATGCAAAACTTTATACTGCCAGGACTTTTAATCAGTTTATATTCGATTATGCTGTAGTCCTAGCGAAGAACAGCAGCTGCATTGATCAAGAGGGCATTCTCAATCTGGATACAAATTATTATAATTGTCGGTTGTACGTATTGTAAAATAGAAATAGGAGCAAGCACATGTGTATCAGAGTAGTCCGTATTCGTACAGCAGTAGATTTCTCCGCTTGGCACGTGCTAGTTAACGCTCGCTCCGAACCGCACCTTTCGTCAATAAGAGTTATATCTGCTACATCGTGCTTCTGTTTACATGTGGCAACTGTTTCTACGTTCAAGTTCGAGGTTATTCACTCGTGGATGCCGTGACCAGCGAGCTCTTGTTATTTCTTAGATAAACAGATAATCATGACGTTTAAATTTTCATGAAGTCCATCTAAGAACTAAAATTATACTGAAGGACGAATGCGATCACAATGAAAAACTGCGGAAATGATTTAGCTATAGACGTAGAGTTGCAAACTTAAGTTTCCCGGTTCCAATTAGAATCTGCATAAACGTGCTAATGATGGTTTGTTTTTGTTTCAGGCGAGTAGGTAATTGTTACGCAATTTATAGCACGTTACTCATGTAACAGGTAACGATTCACTTATTTTCCAATCATTCACGTAATATAGGCCTTATCAATGTCAATCAACGTTAAAGTCAGATATAAATCCTAGTTGTATTGCCAGCAGTTGGTATATTTGAATTTAATGTTCCGAATTGTTTTTGTTGATAACATATTTTATATTACACTGGACTGTTATCAATTTCATAATTTATGACTTGCTTTTAAAAATTCAACTATAGCCATTTCAGAAATCAAATGCAAGACACCAATCTATGGTGAATTCGTAACTGGAAGCGAAGGGCCGCTCCTGCGCGCATTACTCGTGTTTACATAGTCATTAGCCAGTACTAGCCTCTGGTATTAGATCGATTTCCTGTTGCTTCAATTCAGCCAGCTCTCTATAGGGAGGAACGTTATAATGATTGCATGAACTTGAGTTCAAGCGACGTTGGCCCATAGGATAAACAACTTTTATCTCCTAACAGTGAAATTAATGTTGACTATCACCGCATATAGTTTAAACGCTTGTAGTAAAGGTACAGCACGTTCAAGGAAACAAATTTAAATGGCATTTCTTCGATCGTGAGAATATTCCTTAGATAAACCACATTTGTTTGATTAGATAAAAAGTAATCGACAACGTGTATCAGTTTGTTGATATATTTAGCTGTGCTGTTAGTTCATCGTTGTATTATGTGAGTGCTATTTCGTTTGAGGATTTCTACAATTTATTTACGATGCGGCAAGAAGTTAAAGATAGAGGACCGGTTTGGTCTTGCATGGTGCATTCGATAGATATTCGATATGAAATCAATTTCGAAAGATACGTTTCCTTATAAGTAATATATCTCATCATCAATTGATATTTCTGATCGGTTCCATTTGTATGATTCCTCAGCCTTCAGAGAATAGGTTATGATAGGGACTGGTCATAACAGAATATTCCGTAGCACCAAGGACACGTTAGTACATAACGTGAGTACCAACAAACGAGTATGTACAGTGGCAGTTCATTCTTATTCGTATTCACAACACCGGCTGCTATAAAGATATTATCGTTATAACGAATGCCTTTGAGTGCGTCGATCTTTTCCAGCGTCATGACGTGTGCTAAATGTTCTAGTTATATGGCGATGTCGTCTCGTAGCTATTAATTCTAGCTAAGCTGATTGGGTGTTAAGTTTTAAGTAACACAAAGTCTTGTTTGTAAATTCTAAGCTAAACTATATTGTATAATTTAAATCATTCTCATTTTGCATAATCAATTTACTATTCGTAAAAACTTCTTCTGATATAACGTGCGATAATGGTGAGCGAAAGTGTCGAGCAGGTGAGGCAGACCGGACCTCCCTCGCGCAAGTGGGTGATGTGTCGTGCTCCACCTCCACAACCGTCACACCTGACTCACTTTCCTACAATTTCTCATATTTATGATTGCAAACTCGGCCGTGATATCAAACCGAGATTAACTACCCACCTAATTTACTGGCCACGCATTGTTAACTCCGATTTTTCTAGAAAATTGTTTTCAGCATTACTTACCACAATTGAAGTTGTCCTATACGAAACGAATACATTCTGACGTCACTTGATGTTTCAGTGAAAGGTTCATGTACAACTGAGCTGTTGGACATGTCAATAAAATCGAGCTACCCATAGCATCTCGCGCCTCCGGCGTATGGTTCGTGCATTCACATTCTATAGAGCAGGTGAACGTGTCGTTAGGCTTTGTTGTTGTTCTCATCACGCTTACTTGGAAGCAAACCACTCTATAGCGCTAGTTAAACAGAAAAGGCAGGCAATAAGCGCTTAATCTTGATTGAGTAAGTGATTGGAGAAGCATTAGTGAAAGTGTACCTATGCAGAGTATGATTAAAAAAAAATTCCCCATACTTCTTTTTAGTGTGGGCAATCACAACACACGGGAAAAATATTTTCGAAAAAAAAAAACTATTTCAATGCAAATGTGTCATTAGTGGAACCTATCATAGAAAACTTCCCCTTGCTCTTCTGAACAATGGTGTGTTGGCGAGTATGTGAATTCCACGTAAGGTTATGATTGCGCGCATTCCGCGTGTGAATTTGCCTTCGCACGATGTTGCCGGCTCTACTAAACGTCTGACGGCGAATCCGCGCAGCTGCTTGCCAGTACAACAGTACATTTTCAAGGTTCAATTGTGAAAGGAATCTACGTCATATAAGAAACGAATTAACCAGAAAATTGCCATTTTTTTAACAGTGTTTAAGTGTTTTAATCTTATTAAAATTTCCTTGATTAACTTGAGTTCCATTGCAGTGCTGTATCAGTACTAAAGTGCATAAACATTAGTTCTTTCTATGCAGGTTGAAGGAGTTGAATGCGGCACTTGTTCGTTATGCTCCCATGTACTTAGTGTTTTGTGATTCAGTCATCCGAATGAATGGGTATTGCATCGACCAATGTAGTCATATTGTAGGTACATTGACGACCTTTCCTCATCGGATAAAGTCTGATTTGTGATGATTGTTTTTACTCTTTGGTTTCTTTCATGTTAAACAACCATGAAAGAAAACTTATAATGCTCTGCATATGAGCCATTCGTGCAATTTTGACACGTGTTTGGTCATCTGTCGATGCATGACACCAAGACACGTGCTTAAATAAAATGAATGCACCGCGATCGGAAGTCATTTACCAAGTCACATGTTGCACTATATACATCACACATATGGTGCGTTGCGGTATTTTTTAAATCCATATGACACCTGTTGTTACATGCAGTCTATCTGTGAATGAATGAGTTAACTTACTATAGATGAACATGGAATGTTTAAATTTTACAAGTGCTGCAGATGTAATGTATAAATAACCTTTTCGTATTTTAAATTGGTTTGTTTACGCCAGTGTCTTTCAATGGCGAGGGAACCTGTGTGTAACATTTTTAGTCTTATTATTGTGAGCAGCGTCCATCGCTTAGGTTAACGTACTCTTGTTCATTCGATCCGTTCTATATTCTTCCGGGTTAATTTCTTTTAAAATAAGTTATCTTCTTTATTTTTAACACTATACTTAATATTCCACAAGTTACGAGTAACATGGGGAATTTGCTTTGCTTTACATTCATTTTTGAACAAGGGTTATTTTTTTCATCAAAGCCGCTTTGTCTCGTTCGATCGCTGTTAATGCGTTTGGTTTATAGATGAGACAATCTGCTTAATGTTGTCTCGTGGGAATTTTTCCTTAGCTAGTCACACTGTCAAATAAACCAATATCGGTTCTGATGAAGGTATTTTAATGAGCCATGCGATGTTTACGATTCTTAATTTTAGTATCGATTGTTCATTAATCGCTTTATTTTGGCCACTTGAAATGCCGAACGTTTTAGTCAGTTCAGTCATCATAATACGGGCGCCGCTGAAACCAAAATAGCTGCTCGGGCGAGTTTTCGGCAAATTCTGACGTCATACGGGAGCCATTTGGACAATGTTACCGAAGTGTTGTTTGATAAAGTACGTGTAGATTCCGGCTCAATCTAAAATTTTTATGATGGTGGTTTACCTTATGGACATCACAAGAGAGCGATTATCTTTGGTAACAAAAATCTCTTCGCTTCGCAAACGTCTTCGCTTTATTATAAATATTTAAATAGTGATCCCAGTGCACAGTGACGATCCCTAGTAGTATGGTGGGGCGGTTCCATTACACCTGCTGCGGTTAGCCGACCCCTCTGACCGGTCCCGCGTCCGCTCTACTGTGAAATTATGCACATCTGTTCTTACAACCTTTGTAATGCTTAATTTTTATTTATATGTCATGTATATTTGGATACCCGGTAGGGAAGATTTTAAATCTCAATGTCGTGACCTCATTAGGTCGTAACATTAACTGCAACTCTTCAAATCATCCCATGATTTGAAGAGTTGTATTATTAACCAAGATACATCTTTTCATAGATTATTCTTAGGCTAGATTATTTTTACCGTATCCGTTACAATAATAAAAGAAATCTTGAAACTAAAGACACATTTTTAAAGTTAACCTTACCAAAATAAATTAAACTACCTACATCCGTACCTTCACCGTAGTACGGCGTACAAGCCAATTGGGCCAATATTTTGACGATTACTCACTTTTGTTGTTACAACTGTACTGACGTGAAGCGTTTGAGTAAATTACGTCATTTAGTTGTATTGTAAATGTGAAGTGCGTATCGTTGGGAACTGAAGCCGTGGTTGATCGACCGTTGGCGGTAGGGTAAATACGTTAGTGTAATCGCACTACTCGCATTGAGACGCCAAGAACAGTGGGCTCTTGTGGATGACCGGCCAGCCGGCGCCTGTCTGTCGCACGTCCGTATTCACTACAACCGACGGCACAATATTCCCTATTTCTTTGCTCTATCACGTTTTCAAGACCTGTTAACAGCAAAACGTCAACCCACCCATAAAGTATGTTAAGTGGAATAAATATGTTTATTCTTTGTTCTTGGGATTACCTCGTATGCTTACATTTACTTTCCAACAATGCGCTTGCATTTTTCCACGAGAAAGCGGAAACGCGCGTGTCTCGACAATGGCTTGAGGCTCGTGCTGAACCACATTCTACGCTGGTGCTGTATATTATTCTAAGAACTACGGATAACTTACCAGAAATGACGAAGGGCTCATTTCGGAACATCGTTTATTGATACAACATGGATTGAATAATAAATAAAGTAACATCTTGACACGAACCCAGCTATTTCGTATTTGTGGGTTCTTTAGCTAATCGCTGATATGTGTCTGAATGATTGTTGAAATAAGAAAATCCTTGTTAAAAGTATTCTCCAACATAATCGATACATTTTTAGATTACAGTTTGTATTCTCCCTTAAACGAAGGGGTACACAATCTTAGGGCCGCTAATCCAATAATGTATCCCTCTCGGAGGGGCTTATCGTATTGCCGTAACCATATAGGTTACGAATATCTGATACATAGAGCTACTGGATTTAAGAAAATCTCGCAATAATCCAAATGAATGATGGATTATTCAATCAGTACTTATTTAAGTGTTTTAAGAAACCCAGTAGAGTGACTTTAAAATCATTTTTGTCTTATTTATAGGATTTAGGAATAATAATTAATTAGTTCTGAAAATATGATCATTTGACTTCTTTGATGTCAAACAATCATGATGAACACTTGCTGCCAAATTCAAACACACAGTTGTATAGTAATTTTGTATAATATCAGAAATAAAAATGACACGCAGCTACGCATGGCCCTATTGTAATGTGCAGAGTATAAACCTTATAGCAGGAAACAGGCCCTTTGTGTTTTAACAATGAGCAATAGAATGACAAAAAGTTTTTTAGTATCCAGGCCTGCACAATGCGCCCGCGGACTGTCTTCGTCCGCCTTCCCACGTAATTTTCTTCTATATCTGGGTGTACCGCAGTGAACTGCAACTGTAAATCATCTACTAGACCTAAAAGATTTGGCTAGAAAGATTCCTGTCGAATGATGATGTTGGGGATCAGGACAGAAAAACTGCGTTGCATAACGTAGTTCAGGGTGTCTTACAGTATAAATAGATATTCGTTGTATTTTCTATAGGCTCTATCTTAAAGCAATATGGTAGATATTATAATAACTGGTTGGAATTAATGGATAATGGACTGGAATCGACATAACGTTACGGACTGTGTGGCTGCGAAAGGGCACTTTAGCCGATCAACTTTTTCAGTATTTTTTTCGCTCGGTCTGGCAAAACTGCTAATGTCCAACTTTCTGCGGGTTTGCCTGTGGTCAGGCTATAAAACTAATGACAGGATTTTTTTGAAACTACGTTATTTACGCAGTTTAAGGCTCCTATGTGGTCAGCAAAAGTTCAAACACTTAAATATGAACAATGTCAGTTCTACTATTTTGTGAGTTCTACTACTGTAGTACTATTTCAGAACAGCCTAGTCCATCTCTTAACAATATTAATAAATTGTTTCAAATTCATTTGTAATGAGGTTTTTCATTTGAAGCTCTTATATTGGCGTATGAAGGTTAAAATTGCTAAAAGAGGAATATTTTCGCATTGTGCGAAACACGCACATACATTATAATATTTATATTGCTTGACCATTTTGTTCTTTCGTCTTTAACATATCGTGAGAACGTAATACAAGGCCTATTGTTTGGAACCGCCTGGTAAGCGAACTTGTAATATGGTAATTGTAGGCTTTGAGGATATTGATTTTGTAACAGATCGAATTGCTCCTTATGTAATGGAATGGCTGTTTGGCACAGTTTTGGCCCAAGTCGTTGCACTTCGCAGATCTCGTGTGCGACTTTCACAACTTAACTGTTGGTATGAAGGCCTTGTCCGTGCATGCACCGTGAACGATTTAATAATAAACGCTTATTCGCTTGTTTTCCATATTTTGTGTGTGGCTGTGTCCAGCTCTAACCAGTAATTATTGAATATTTGATGATTTTCCGTTCATGATTAGTGATTTATTGTCACGTTGACTTCTCGTAATTTCTTACTGGACTCAGACATACAGATCTTATTGCAATACTTTTTCTTCACAAGTAGTCTCTAGGAGGGTACGGAGGCAGAGGCTGGTAGTTTTTGAAGTCTTTAACATTGTTTTCACTTATTTTGTGAGTATGTGCGAGTTGCGACGTTCCAACAAAAGTTCGTTCGAAAAAAAGTCTAAAGTATCTCGATTGAATAGTTTTTCTTCCTTTTTAGCAAGCTTAGCATAGCTTATTATGCCGTGATCATAAATAGGTTGGTCTCACACTGAGGAAATATGAAAATTTAGCTTGATCATCATTATTAATGAGAAATCGGTGTCCTCGCGTTACTTTCTACCTCGACGAGAGCTGCTTTCTACCACTTTTTCTCATCAACGCTGGGTCCCTTATACACACACGCATGACATTGTCAACATGCATTCACCATGCAGTTTTGAAAAATTTATAGCTATTTGCTCAGTGTTCAGGACCTCCTAGAACTAGTGATATTATAGATGAAGATTCCCATTTCATTGTGCGACCGTAATTTATGTAACTGTCATGTACGTTTCGTTTTACGAGTCAAAAATTCATTATCAATAATGGAGTCTTTAGGAACACTAGTTATTACAGAGGTGCCGAATTATATAGATTTGCCTATTAAATGAACAGATTTGATGACATAATTATGATAAAACGATACGTAATAGTAATCCCCGAGTCTGAGTAATTTTGATAAGACATTATTTTCTTAGTCCATTGCATAAACGTGCAGACAACAAAAACAGTGAAGTGTAGAAAGTACCAAAAGTTACGGCCATAAAAGATCGTACGTGCTCGTTGGATTTGATTTAAATAATGAAGGTGCTGGCTCGGCCGTAATGATGGCACGTTTTGTTTAGTCTTTTGCAAGGTTTAGCATCTAACGTCGTGGTTTTTATTTGAAACAGGTATCGATTTGTTTATTTTTAAGTTTTATCACAACCCTACAAAACGACGTAGTTCTATTGATGATTACATACTTACTTGAAGTTTTGGTTAAGCGGATATTAATTATCGTGAAATTTCTGCTTTCTTCTTTTTTTTCAGCCCGGTTCAATCGTTACAATACGTTTGTTGGAATTTATTACGTATTATTATTATGTAAATATCTAGCTAATACTCGCGGTTTCACTCGCGACTTGTTGTGTCAAAAGGTAGCTATCCTGCCCTCCTCGGGATGCAAATTGGCATCTAATATCTCTTTGAAAAGTCTTATAAAGTCAGTACAGACAAATATGTATAATTCTATGCGCATTTATAAAAATAGTACTTATGGATTTATTTTTAGCTGTGTGCTTCCTAAACTCCTAACCTGAAATTGTTGCAAAACCCCTAATAACTCAGATTTCTGTATTGAAACAGATATCTATTTGTAAAGTATGTGCACCTACCAAGTATTGTGTAAGTAATTTATATTTTGTAAGTGAAGACGAAAGTGAAATTGTTACGTACTCCTTGTAGTATTGTGGAACGTGGCTTGCATTCGTTTATGTCGAATGTACCTTTATAAAAAGAAAGCTCTGCATATATTCAAAATTAAATATAGATTTCTTCGTTGTCCAGTCTTTTCATGTAGAATGTATATAGAAATTGCTTATTAAAAGGAGATTTAAACAGTTAATTACCTGATTGTAGTATTTCGATCCTCTTTTCTGTCATGTTACTTTGAAACGATTCTTATCACATTGTAAATACTTACCATAAATTTAAAATAATATGTGCCATGAAGATCTTCCGTACCTAGATTGATAACGCCGGAAATCGGTCGAAATTATGAGATAAAACGAACATATTGACGAACGTGAACTTTACGATAAAATGGTGTACTCAAGGGCCTACCCGAATTTTAAGAAATAATCGCACGTACTGGTATTTTGGGTAATGTGAAATGTCTCGTCCTATTTCGGTATCAATTTATATTATTTGTGTCTGAGCGGTTGTCTGGCCCAAGGCGAGTGGTCGGGGGCGCGACATTGAGTCACGCAGGGTGACGCTGGCGGGGTGCGCGCCCGACACCCCATGACGTCATCAATCGTGACTCACCTACCAATATAGTACTCGGGCTCGCTCCAACCGAACCTAATTTAGACTGCAAACGAAATGTGAAACGTTTTGAAAGGAAGTCGCCAGGTTTTATTGTAATTTCCCCCTTCTCAGTTTATTCTTGCTGACGGATAATAGTGAATGAAGCGGCAAAGTTTATATTTACAGTCTATCCCAGTTAACTTGTCTTTTTTGGTAAACAAATATGGCGTCCTAGTAACCAGAGACAACTGATAGTGGTTAGTTAATGTTGGGAAATCATGAATGAATGACTGAACTAAATACTCTTGAAGCCAAGACTATTGAAGAATGATTCTCACCTTGACGAGTACTGATTTGTTTTTTAATTTTATATACGAAGTGAATGTGTGACGTGAATATGAAGAAATAAAACGACAACTGCAAAACATTAATTTATTAGTAGTTTCTCTGAAATACACGTGTCAGAATCTGATGGCTCTGAAGAGTCATCAGATTCCGACACATGTATTATGAACCTCTGGTTCGGTTCATCTGATGCAGTATCAAATCATATTGTACCCGATAGAGTAAACCCAGGTGCCCGACAAGGCAGTCCACAAGCAGTTTCGATTAGCTTGCCCACCTCGACGAGCAGCACTAGGATCGGAATGCCTACGGAGAATCTGCAGGGCATCCCGGCTTCGCAGAGGATCTGCTTCCCCGTTTTCCATCGGAGTGGAATTGGCCCCTCGTGCGCTAAGGAACTCCCTCAATCGAGGCCCGAGAGCCGCCAAGGCCGGGACCCACTCTTTGCCATGCAAGCCGTCGGGTCCTGGAGCAGTATTTCTGGCCTTGAGACTTCAACCACCACTCATTTCTACGCCGTTCACCTCGGGAACAACGTCGTCACTGTGGTCCGCATCGGAATGTCTGCCCCTTCTTGACAAAATTCCTAGCTACAACTATTATTGTTCTTAATTCTAATTCTTGTTAATTCCATCTGTAATATTTCATATTTTGATGTCAGCACAGGGTTCATGATTAAAAACGTAGTATGCTAAATAGCAAAAAAATGCTATGGATAATATTGTACGTTAACAATATTATTTTTGTGAAGATAAGGACTTTTTGGATTTTTTGCTCATTCACTTAAATAAAATCATTCATTATTTTGTCACATCCCCTAAAATTCGTAGATAATCTAGAGTTTTGAAATGTCAAATTGTCATTTTTATTTTATTCTGTGAAAATGTAATTACATAAAATTTCGTTTTTATTAAAAATAATAGACTTTTATAGTGATTTCGAAGCAGTTTTTGGTGTAAATTAAAGTGTATGTGTATAATGTAAGTGTTAATAAAATCGTTTCCTACATCAAGTGCGTGATTAAAGAGAAACTTGTGATTTTCGCATCGGGAAGGGTTTGTTTACCAAAAAAGACAAGTCCAAAAAAACGGACTATACGTCCACTGTGCTATTGAAATGTTTGATACATAATGACCTTTTCATCATCATCAGCCTATACTAGTCCACTGCTGGACGTAGGCCTTCCCCAATGTGCGCCATTTCGCCCTGTCTTCGGCTTGTCGCATCCAGCTTCCGCCAGCAACCTTTCGCAAATCATCACTCCATCTCACGCATCAATCATCACGCCGCAGGGCATCCTACGCTACATTTGCCGAGTCGTGGTCTCCACTCAAGAACACGTCTACCCCAGCGGTTATCGGTTCTTCTACAGATATGGCCAGCCCACTGCCACTTCAGCTTGCTAATTCGGCGCGCTATGTCGACGACTTGGTTTTTTTTTCGCAAATTGAAAAATATCTAATACACTGGGTAATACAGTGCCCACTAATATTATTTTTATTGCGATCGAATACCATTGTAACTCTATAATATTTGTATGGTTTCACGCGTAAACCGCTGAAGCAGTTTTCATTAATTATGGTACCATGGAGATAGATGGTTTGTCCTTGGAGAAGGACTTATGTCTACATAGACCTTTTGTCGCGAAAAAGTCCTTTGGGATGCCAGTTAAACCGCGGGCAACGGCTAATAATGTATAATTATTGTTGAGGGAATTACTATTTCCATGGACCAACATTTTGGGAAAAACCAACACAGCTTTTAGTACAATAATTCCTATGTAGTGATGGTTAAATTCTTTAGGGTGAATAATTATTATTGATTAGAAACCGCAGACTATAGCGTAGTTCACACAGAAGCGTGTGTCACATTTGTTATAGCTAAACAAACTTGAACTGTGTCATCGACCATTAGGATTTTCACTCAACACATTTACAAATTAGTTTTTAAGAACATCGTTGCGATAAAATAACAATCAGCATTTAGGTTGTTATTCTAAAATTAGTTTGTGAACTCAAAGATAGATAGATACCATGTAAATGTTGTCTATTTACCGGACTATGAAGATAAATAGCTCGTTTTAAATATTCCAATATAAATAGCCTGATTTTGTTGTTATACTGCCACTTAAATTACTTATTTATTTGTCTATAATTTCGATCTCGATTAATTATATATTATGTGTATCTTCCAAATCGCGCGTATTCAAAACTGGTATTGGAAAGTGGAAGTCGGGAGGGTCGAGTGACATTTGTAGTGTTATATATAAACTATATCACCTGTAGCGGGTTAGTTGTTATGCAAGTCTACATAAACCGAACCTTTTATGCTACGGGTGTAGGTACCAAAGGACCGCTTACTTATGTAATTGGGGGCCTGATTTCTATGAGTGAAGCATACAATTTGGTACGGCACGTGCCAAGTACTGATTCATTTTTTTACCTTGCGAAGTACGAATGTCATGATTAGATTGGGAAACGAGTTAGTAGGCAAAGTGACAGTCACATCGGTTGATAAATAGATGGATAGCAATTTATTTAATGACAAATCCTATATCTAAAAGCTTTATTGACAACGTGAGTTTAGTTTCTTATCTGTTTCATGTTGACTAATTACTATAAAGTGTTCCTCACGGTGTTACCAGTGTTGATCGATTTTTTCCCAAACCCTTGATAACTTTCCTGAATCGATGTCGTCACTCTGTCCTATAGAGGAACTGGATGTGTATGGGTTGTGGGCATTAGTTTTATAATTTCATGGTTATTCAGTGAGTGATATTTCGCTTTTAAATAGCGGTAATTGTAGTAGGTATTACAGATATTTTCCATACTCTTATGGAAATATCATATAAAATGACTCAAAATATAACCGCTGGTTTAATAATACATAATACAGCTATGGTGTTAGAGGTATTAACGTGTTTACTTATGACGTTCATAATAATTAGATCATTCACAGCTATTGTTCCGTCAAAATCATCCGCCATTTAATGCGCCGGTTTATACCGGCAATAATTAGATAATAACTATACTTTTGAATATAACCAGTTCATTCTAATACGATAATCCTATATATCCTAGCCAGGAGCTTGCCATAGTCACCAAGTGTGCACTAAAGCCTCAACAAAAATGTTAATAAAAAAAGCCATAGCTTCTTCTAACCTACAACAGATATTTTCTAGTGAAATGTTACGGTAGATATATATATAGAATAATAGCCGAAAGGAAGTTATACATGGATATTATTTATATCCATGCCTACCACTATGCCTACCACGAAATACTATACTTTGGTATTTATTTCATGTCATGTAGGATATTTGTTAAATATAATTGTGTATATGAAATAAATACCATAAATTATATTAATACTAGCTTCTGCCCGCGGCTTCGCCCCCGTGGAATTCGGTCTGTCATCACATCCCACGGGAACGGGATAAAAAGTATCCTATGTCCGTCTGGTTCTAAGCTACCTCTCCACCAATTTTCAGCCAAATCGGTTCAGCCGTTCTTGAGTTATAAATGGAGTAACTAACACGACTTTCTTTTATATATATAGATTTACATTATAACCTAACAAAACGAATAAAATTACTGCATCATTGATAGGATGTTACATTATCATCACATATCCTATTTTAGTGCCGCCTGGGACTGTAAACAGGTTGGAATTGACAAACGAATAGAAACAAAATGTAAAAGGATGACATTTGTACACTACTCGCTTGATTTCTCGAAAGCTTATGTCATTTAAATATCAATCAATTATTTGCAATTAAAAAATTCAATTGTAATTGTTAAAAAAGTTCACATAATGAAATTTTAATTGATTAATGCCCAATTTATGTCCAACACTGGTTGAAAGATTAATTACTTAATATTTTATTAAGCATTTAAAAAATAACTAACTGCGATTGGAGGACAGGGATCTGATCCCCTTTTTTCCGAGAGCAACTTGCAACTGTGATTCTCATGTCATACAATTTGCAAGTGAGAAACTGATCACTTGAAAAATATTCGCAAATACAACTCGACTGATTGTATTTCGAACAATTGCTTCGAAGAATGTGGACATTTATTGTTGATTCCATAAACACGCAATCTTATCTAGAGTCGTGCAGGTATTGTTGGCAGATTAACAAACGATGAGTAATGTGTGCTAATCAGCAAAGGACAGGGCCAGGGCGTTCCTCCAGGGTGACTCACCGACGGACGACCATTCGATCAAACAAATCGGTACCATCGACCCAGACTGTTCCGGTATGACTCGGCCGTCCACAATTCCAATAAAATATGATGAGTTTGAGACTTACCGGATGCTGACATTGTGCAAATTGCATGAGAAAAGTTGTTGCTACAATAACATAAGTGCAGCTATACGTGGGTCTTTAACTCTACACATCTGTAACTATAAGAAATAATATACGAGATAAAATCTCGTAAATCATTCGTGTTATACGATACACTTGTCGTGGTGTGTGTGACATTGGCATTCAGGTGAGACGTTCAGATACCTAGAACGCAAGGTCATTTGCCATACGCGTTAGCATTGTAATTATATTGTTAACAATATAGCTATTGACACTAACTAGATCGCTTGATTAATTTGAGATACCAATTTGATGTCGATAAACTGTTACGCCCGGTTTTGTAATGTAGTCCATTATCAACATGATTTGCCAGTCTCCTCTATTTGACATAATAATTATGACAAAATCATGTTAGATAATTAAGTTAAATCTCAAAATTGTTAAATTATACAAGGAGGATCGTATCATCAGATAATAACGACTGCGATTCAGGTTTGTCCACTAGACTTTGTTGATATTATGTAGCTATGACAATATTTGGTTATCGCGCGGAGAGACGTGCCAATTGGGAACGGAGTATTGACGGCCCGGGCGTCGCTGTCGAGCCGGTATGCCGCAGTTGTGCACGGACACCATGACAAGTTCACTGACACGCCTGACTTCACTGCCAAATATGACAGACTTAGAAATTACAATTGCAAAACGAGATTACCACTATTTTAATAAGTCGAGACACTTGTTGAGCTATTCGATATACGTATGTTAGGACCGCAAAAAATACTTATGTTGCTCGCATATAATAATAATGTAGGAGACGAGATCTGTTTCAGGGATTTCTCTTATAAACATTGGCATTGAGTCATACAACATTAATTTCAATGTTGTTTTACAATAATACCTTGTTCTTTGCCCCACCATGTGTCATTATGTACCTACTTACCAATATTATGACTATTATAATAAAAATATTACTACTACACATAATATATGGCAAATTGTCACGTATCCATTGTCAAATATGAATCGGAATCGTAGTAATTAGCCAAGGTAGCGTGGAGAACACGTGTCGGTAACCGCGCTGTGTGTGCTTCGCATACTGATCATTGCCATCATGGTCTGAACATTGCGTGTGCGCATTCCTTAGCCCAAGCGTCTCCCACCAACCGCCTTTTTGAACAACAGTCATGAGTAGTCTCAACATTTCTACAACCTAGATAATTTGTTACTTACTATTTGGTTCAGGCATTTTATAGATCAGTACATATTCTAACACGACAATCGGTGAAGAGTGTTTTCCATTTGGAATTGTAGGTACGTTATCTTCTGTTAGCCATTAAAGACGCAGCTCTCATATATTGTTGATTGACTAACGTAGCCAACCGTTATTTAAAAAAGTCGTTGAAACTCTGTACACGTACATTTTCCCCTAATTAACTAACTGACTCAAGCTCCCTCTGTACAAGCGCGTAGTGTTTCGCACTAAAACGTACGTCAAATGTGGCAGAGTGACATCAAATCAGGTTCTCCCACGTCCCGTCGAGCCACTCTCGCCCTGCGGATTTGCTGTCGCTCCAGCATCAGGGTTAACGAACCGACAACTACCTCACACTATTCGACACATCAACCATTGTAATTTTTTGCCTCAATTCGTACACAGCGTACATGACATACATTTCTTAACTGTAAAGTGACATTGATAGTTATAAATAAAACACACAATCATTTTCACTCAATACCGGAACCTATTCTGCAAGTCAAGTTCATGAATACCAACCAGGTAACATATCTTCGTAATTTACTCAGTAATTCGTGGTGAATGATCATCCATTCATGGTTGACGTTTTAATTTAAAACGTCAAAGGTAAAACGCATATGACAGGCATCTTAAATCAACGGTACATTCGGTCTATAGCCTGTTTATTAGCGTTAAAGTAAAGCCTGTCTCTTTGCTTTATACACTTAATACTTTTAGAGTTATATTTTGGTCCGGTATGGATCCCTGAAAGCCCTTAAAAAGGGATATTATAAATTTACCAAGGCCTTATCTGCTCTGCAAGTGCGCGAAACTTCGTTTTCAGCGTTGCAAGATTTCAGTGTAGATTTTGTTCGCCAAATTTTTTTAGCCCAAATATTTTGATGGAAATCGATTCAGCTGTGTCGAGATGTTTTTAATAATTAGCTAGTCGATGTAGAGATCTAAGCGTGTGCTTGGACCTATTTAGTGTAAGACCATGCAATCTATAAATGTAATAGAGGTAGAGACCGAGAGTCGATCTAATCCCGAAATAAGATCGAAGGGTTCCTCATAATATCATTTCTTCTCAGGCAAACCCACAGGCTAAATCTGTATTGACTGAATATCATTGAAGGGACGATAAATTACTCTACCACAGTATCTACACATATTGAGCTTTTGTTCCATAAAATAATATTTATTATGACTCTACCTCATTGATAAATACATAGCGCAACTATCAGGAGTGACGAAATGTTTTATGAATAAGTACATATCTCCTACAAATCGGGAGCTGATGTTTAACCACAATTTAATGTGATACTTATTCTTTAATTAATATCCATTTCATTTGTATGTTGAACTAGTTTTTACCCGCGACTTCGTCCGCGTTATTTGAATTATAGCGCTATAATATGGGCTATTGCTATATCTATATAAAAAAGCTCATATAAATGAATAAGCTATATTATTTTAAGTTTTTTATTAAAATACATAGGAGTACAGTAGTTTTTACGTGAACGACTAACAAATATCCATACATCCGTGTACAACCTCACAAGTTTTCAAATTTATAATATTAGTAGGTAGGATGAAACGTAGAGCGGTAGATTAGATTTTCTTCATCTGTTATTGCTTTATTGCCCTACTTCACTTTTATTAATCCATCAAGATTGAGATACTTAACCGTCTCTCATTCCACATTAGTGTTTTAGAACTTTTTTTAAATATAAATGTTTGCGAGACAGAGTCATGTCTAAAAATATTCTATTCACATTTCATATAATGCGTGCCTACAAACGTTCATTGCAGTTGAGTAGTGTCGCTACGCATTCAATTAATGCTATTAGACGCCAAATATTATCACGTCCGTTATTTGTTCGAGCGTATAAATATTTCAGTGGATTAATAATATGTTGTTCACGGAGCCATAATGCAATATTAATGAGGTGTGCAAGAATGAGGTTTTAAATTGGAGGTGTTTAAAGTGAGAGCAATGTCGTTGCACTCGGTGCACGTTGCGGGAGAGTCAAGGGCGCCTGGGAAGCGAAGTCGCGTGCGCATCACAGCACGCAATCACTATATTCCCGTCTGCTTCAACACCCTCTGTGGGAATGAAAACCCTTTAACAAAAATACACCTATTTATACTACAAGTAGCTGGGTTCTTTTCCCACGAGTACAGCATAGCTATACAACTTTTTAATAATGAGCATGAAAAACCTACTGAAAGTTCTTTTAAGTAAATAAGTGGGTATATACGCAGTTATCAATGTTATTGGCCAGTTCCCGCTGGGATGGCTCACTATCGCCGCTCGTTTCCTGGCTTCTATAATGATTAGGTGCTCCATTGTTTTGCACTACATTGCTTTTAAATAAAACTTATTAAGTACAAAATTCTGTTATGAGTAATATTTATCCGAGAACTTATTATTAAATGTTGTTTTCTTTTGTTCACAGGATCAGTATGATAACTTAGCCGCCCATACGCATAAAGGAATTGATTTTTTAGATAAATATGGAAACTTCGTAAAGGAAAGGTGTGCTATTGAATTAGAATATGCAGGAAAACTCAGGTACTTAAAGCGTTTGTTATACATTTTCATCTCTACTAATATAAAATTGTACAAAAACTGTGTCTGTACATTGAAGATATTTAAAAAAAAATACATGGGTTATGGTATATAAACGTCTCCGAATCCGAAAATGTGATTTTTATAATTCTTGTCTGTTTGTTACGGGATGGAGCAAAAACTACTAAATAGATTTTAATTTTATTATCACTGTTAGAAAGTATATGCTCCAACTTAAAAACTGGTGAACTTCTTATCTCAATTAATTAAACGAATCCTGAGATACAGCTTGACCTCCCTGATGTATAGAGGCCCATTCAAAGAAGAGGTCATCAATGTTGGTTTTTCATTTTTACTCCTGATATAGATTCACGTGAGCGAAGCCGCGGGCAGAAGCTAGTTTAATACATAAAAATCATGCAAATCATTCTTTTTTTTTTCAATTCTTAATTTTCACAAATTATGTCTTTATACAAAAATATTTTATTTATGTATACAAATTGTTATTTTGTTGGTACTTATAGACAACAGAAATAGATTGACCTTTTAAAGGGACATAGGCTACCTTTCGTCTCAGAAAGGACTGGGATGCGTTATGCAAGTGAAACCGCAGGCAAACAGCTAGTATTAATGTAGTTCTGTCTGGTTGTATGTTACCTTTACACGCCTAAACCACTGAATGGACTTCGATCAAATTTGGTAAGGAGATAGATTGCGTCAACACCAACTTTTAAAGTGAAGACATTGATCTAATGTTTGACATTATATTGTTTTAATAAAGATTATAAATTAGCTTTAAAATAGTATTTCTTTTGCAGGAGGCTTGTCAAAAACTATCAACCAAAAAGAAAAGAAGAAGATGAATACCAGTAAGTGTTTTTATTAAGATTTATGAGTAATACGAGGATGACTCAAGAATTTCATTCAGTAACACCGTTATTTACCTACCACGGTAAAATAATGCCTAAACTTTTACTTTTGAAAGACGTTGATTCATCGCTATCTGAACTTTTTAATTACGTTAAAACCAGTAAAAAAGAGCACGACCATTTAGAACGCTTTATGTTAGGACATTGTAGAATGTAATGTGTGTGTCTTGACATATTTCATGTTTGGCCGAAGCAGTTTATCGGAAAACTGAATTTGGCACGCCAATCAGTACTTGCAAGCATTTTTACGTCAGTATATTTTGTGTCGTTTAGTCAGAATTTATGTTACAGTTGCACAATATTTAATGCAGAAACCCGTTCGCCGAAATCACGCATATTTTTTAAGTGGAAAACAGTACCTCCCGCTTTTAGAAATTTAACATAAGTACTTATTCTTATATTTATACTAATATATAAAGCTGAAGAGTTTGTTTGTTTGTTTGCTTGAACGCGCTAATCTCAGGAACTACTAGTCCGATTAGAAAAAATCTTTCAGTGTTAGATAGCCCATTTATTGAGGAAGACTATAGGCTATATATCATCACGCTAAGACTAAGTAACTATTCCACGCGGTCGAAGTCGCGGGCGGAAGCTAGTTTATTTATATTTGCTGAGTCTGAGGTCCCGGATCTGATTCTCAACTCAGGTCCAGCAAATTATTATTGTTATTTCCTTTAGAAACAACTCAGCTGCTACTGAGATGGATGCTTATAATTGGGTCTTGAGCAATGTCAATGAGTAACCCTCTTGTTACAGGGACCTAAAACATATTTGCGAACTTTTGGGTGTACTAAAGTATACATTATAATAATAACACAGCCGTTTAGTAATTACATTATTCAAAAATACCGGAGGTCCGTAGAATGAATAAGACCATAATGTTGTCTAAATAATAATGGAGTATTCAGTCTACCAGTCAGTATTCGGTCAGACCGGGATGGTTGGCGCTCTTTGGGGGAGGCCTACGTTCAGCAGTGGACGGCAATAGGCTGATATGATGATGATTCAGTCTACGGGTTTTCAAGTTAGCAAATATAATTATTTGTAGAAGTAATTTCATCATCCTTGTCTTAATTTTAGGTACACGGCATGTAAAGCATTTAAACATTTACTTCAAGAGTTAAACGATTTCGCGGGGCAACGGGAAGTGGTCGCGGAAAATCTACAGTCAAATGTAGTACGAGAGTTGCATCTACTCGCCAAAGAGTTGCGAGAAGAAAGGAAGGTGAGGAAACTAAATTTAAGGATGTTAGACAAGAGCCGATTTTTCAGTAGTTCGATAATTTTATTATGAGAAAGACATACAAAAACTCAAATTTATTCCTCCGATAAGAATTATTTGATAAATGAAATATTATAATTATTGGACGGCATTGTTGGTGTTGGCGCAATCGTCGAGCATTTGTCTGCTGCGCAACCGATTCGAAACCCTCACGGAACAAATATTTGTGTAGGTCTCTTTGGGCATACTGCATGTGACATCGTGTTGGTAAACGCACCTTGGATAAAGGGAAAAATCCTAGTGTCGCCCTCGCTCCCACGCCTGGATTTTCATAATTCTAAAAAGTTCGCAAAGTTTAATAAAACAATATAATAACAGGAATATACCTATGCACCATATAAAATTCAACGCAGTAGTTAGTATGCATAAGTCATGTTTGCAGCAGAGATTGCGCATAAAATAATACCTTTGTTTTATAAGGAAAAATGTTATTAACACGTATGTTGTTTGTATGAATAAAAAAACTGCTGCGACGAACAGAGAAACCTCACATGTTTGTTTTTATTCGGGATATGTCAACGGAAATCGTCACGTATTTTTTTCTATGCTTCAATGATCACCTAATTTTATCACTTATTTTTTTATTTGGTGAAATAATCTTGAGGTACGTTAAAAGGTTTTAATGTTGGCCTGCCTGTATTTTATTTCGCATTCGTAACGTTGAATAATTTCTGAGGCGCCACCACACTGTATGGTATAGCCGGTACCTTTACGCAGGGTTTCTAAAAATAAACATGACTACATCGAGTTGCTTATAATTCAAAATCGAATCTTGGGATTCACATAACTCACATCTGTTGCCTTGCTTTCCTTGTAATTTTTTATCAATATTGTGTTTAATTGCAGCAACATTTAAACGAAGGTGCAAAACAAATGGGGGTATTAAACTCATCGATAGGTTCCTTGGAGCGAGCGAGGAGATCGTACGAGCGAGCGGCCAGGGAATCAGAACGAGCACTAGAGACCTTCCAAAAGGCTGACGCTGACCTTAATCTGAGGTGATTATCTAATAGACTACTCCACCTATAATGCTGTCTTGACCCAGAAAATGTACAGCTGATTAAACAGTGCGTAAAGTGTACAGCGAACTCTAAAAGCCGTGGTAATCGAATTGTAATGCCTTGTTATTTCAATGTTAACATTGATTTTGTTGGTGGGTCGAAAGTAAGTAAGTTCTGCGTCAATTTGCGTGTTTTTTTTTAAAGAGTAAACTTAATGAATGTTTTATTTGTCTGAGACAAGTTGGCAATTCTTATTCTTGACCTTATTGCTAATAGGTTGGCCAAAGTTCAACATTTATAAGAGAACAATAACCGGGGTAACATGGAGGATCGAATATTTAAGTATTTAAGCCAATCCCTACTTTTTAGTTATATGATAAAATTATGAAATGATTCACTTGATATTCGGGAAGAATGGAAAAAGCCAGCTTATACCGCTGCTGGTTATCGTTGCGGTCAGCTGGTTCAAGATATACAATATCGTATTCTTACCTTAGTCATTGATCTGTGAATAAAAAAAGTCGTTAACTTTGCGGTAACATCTCATATTATGCATGGTATAGTAGTATTCGTTAGAAACCTTCGTTTGAAATACTCCATGTCCAATGTTATCTGAAGAAGGTCATGCTTTTTAAACAACTACAAAAAGCCTCCTTTTTAAAATAGTTAAAATACTTTAGTTTCTCAACTATTTAAAAGAAATGTTTGTCTTCGCTGACTTTGATTAGATTTCCATTTATTAGATTTTTCTTATTGCATGAGTTAAATCTCAAGGACACTCATTCACGAATTTAAATTCTGTTGCATTTTTCTCAAAACTAATCGTAAGCCTTTCAATTATAGAACACTCAAATAGCACATATATATTATATTGCAGTCGAGCGGAGGTAGAGAAACAGAAAGCCAACATGAAACTCCGGAGTCAAGCGTGCGAGGAAGCCAAGCAGGAGTATATGGATCAGCTACGTAAAACAAATGAGGCGCAGCGGCAACACTACGAACAGCGATTGCCGCACGTCTTCAAACAACTACAGGTGTGTGTAGTATACTATCTAAGTATACCAACATTTTCCAAACTATTGGATGGACCTCGAAACTCCATTTAAACAGTCCTTCATTCATATTGCTATAAGTGAATCCTAGATTCGTAAGTTTGAAGTCGTGATTCATTCAGTTAGGGTGTTGATTTGTGGACCGGATAAGTTGGCGAAAACAGGGTTCTCCAAAGATTTGTGGCCATAATCGCCCACGCCGGCTCGTATAGGTTGAGGATTTCAAACATCTTTTAGAGTCTTGTCTAATAGGTTTGCACGGTTCTGACGATGTTCAAAATATTACTATTTATTTCCTAATTTCCTATCCGAACATGAAGTGCATTGCATACACTGGGTTTATTATAGCTGTACTCGATCACCTTGCACAGTAGGAAGGAAGGAAGGAAGTGCACAAAGTTGTGCGCTAAAACTAGTATTAGGTAAAGTGGTTGCATTTTACGAGTCCAAGATAATTAGAATTGTAATTTGAAGTGTGTCCTTAAAAGTGATGAAAGTGCTAGTTCATAAATTACATACATAACCGAAACAAAACCAATCCCAGAGAATTGACTACAATTGAAGCACCTAAAAGCCACAATTCGTTTTAAATATTTCTCTTGTGTGATTCGAATACTCGAGAACGATTTGAATATTGTCCTGTTATTTTCAGTTTGTGAGTCTGACTTATTAATTAGTAAAATTAATCAAGAGAACTACGTAATTATATTTTGTTCCGTAGAGATAATTAATACAATCTTCATTCACGTAGTTTTATGCTAGAGATAAGTAAATCATTAAATATTAATGTTATATTAGCAACCCAGCGTGTAACGACAGCGCTTTTATGTTTGGTTAATGAGCAAACATTATTCACACCTAAGAGCGCTTTGAACATTTGGATATCTTAATTTGGCTGAGAGTAAAAAAAAAATGTTTTGCTGGGTCACAATCTCAAATCTTCATAGTATAGGATGAATTTTAATTATTTGGCAAAATTCAGTTACACAATTGATTGGTATCTGTGACGAAGATTTCTCACAGTCACAACTGGATTCGTGCTGGCTTTGAACTGCATATATTAAGGCTTCCCGCCTTCATTCTTCCCAACGTTGAACACTCCACTGTCCACTTGTCCATAATCCAGCTTTGAGCTGGCAATCAAGTTTATTTATATCATTTAAAAAACAGCCACACTAGGGGAAATACTCGTGTGTCACGGGGGATTATACAAATATATGTTGACCACTCAAATGTTTGCCTCTGATGGGAATATAACCCACGACACTCCTGGGCAAAGGTAATTGAGAGCTAGCCATCTTAACCCATACCTAGTCGCGCCAAACGTGCAGTCAAATAATATCTTTCTAAGCACAATGAAATCAAGATAAGTACTATCATTAAAAAACTATATGGTAAATGTATTGCGTCAGATGATACCTATGAACTTAGTCAAGTTTTACCAATGAACTAAAAGTCAACCTGTAGATAACCAACCGAACGACGTTAAACCAAGCAATAATTAATTACTTTACTAATGATTTTCCATTATGAATTTTAGCGTTACTATACTTAGATAATAATTGCACACTCACGCCATTTCCTAGACAGAAACTAGAATTAATATTATAATGATACTTTATAATGATGCTTCGTCCATGTTTTCGTACATCTTGTCATACATACTTTACCTGCCTGCTGTTTGAAGAACCTGACCAATAAGATCAATAAAAAACACATTTTATGGTCCTACTCAATTTTGTTTACACTTACAAGACTTCGTACTTATAATTGACGGGGCGGTAACACGCTGATTGAATAATTTATGTTTGAATTGCTATTACGAAATATTCTATGAGTTAGTCGTAACTTTCTCCGCGACATAAACATGAGTCATCGTGTAAGCTTGAAGAAATTCAGGAAAATGTTGAGACCAAATAGTGCAACCACTTTGTATGGTGCACTCTGGCGATATGCCAACTAGGTCGAATGGGAAAGACATACATAAAACACGACTACTATTTTCGTATAATTTTCTACAGGAACGTGGTTATATTTTTAACAAGTAATTTACATGTTTTCAGGACTTAGATGAGAAACGGATAAAAAATATAAAGAACTTTATGTTGAGTTCAGTGGACGTGGAAAGGAAGGTGTTTCCGATAATTATGCAGTGTCTCGATGGCATGGAGACAGCTGCAAATAGTATTAATGAAAAAGAGGTAAGATATCAATTCTTTTTATTATTATCTTATGTGGCATAGATTGCTCTGGGTCGCTGCAGTTACAATGAGCAAGATTTAGATCTCTGAACCCCCATTAACGTTAACTCCTCTGGTGTTACGGGTGTCCATGGGCGGCGGTAATGACTTACCATCAGGCGATCCGATTGCTCGTTTGCACCCTATCCCATTAAAAAAAGAGTATGACATTAATAACATATTTTTTATTGACTATAGAATTTTGACCATAGCAAGCTCTGTAAAATTAAAAAACACTAAATCTTCTCTTCATATTCGCGAAAAGGTGACTTACCCCGGTCGTGACAGATAATGGTAATTATTATGCCCAGTATCTGTTGGTATTACGGTTAAGACAATTATTACGATGGTTGTAAATCGTCGAGGTTTTATAACATTACTTCACATGAAACAAATTTACTGTAAAATCCGAAATCCTACGATAAATTAGCGAATTGGTGTTTTGACATTTATAACGACTTGGCTCCATTCTCGCACCGTAGTTGTTTACAGTAAGGAAATGAATCATAAAGATATTTTTGTGTAAAACTCAAGATAATTACATCAAGTATATAAGTGGCAATACGTAGTGCACTTATGCATTGAAATTCTAATAACACTTATTGGCTTCTATATTTTATCACTTGTAATAAACATTGTATAATATATTATTGTGTGCTGATCGTGGAGATCTTTTGGGTTTACATAACATGAATTTGTGTCACATATAGTATGATTTGTTGATCAACTATCTGCAGAGTAATAATAACTCTTCGCCAAGGTTTCGTGATGTTCCCACGGTGGATATAGTAAGACACCAAAGTAAAATAGGCAACATAGGAGATTGTTTATTGTAACTCATCATGAATTATGTAGGTTACAGTAATTCTTGGGGCCTGTTTAGATTCGCGATTGTAAACTTTCGAGTTGAACGACCTCCAAACTAGTGCCAATATTTTCTTGGCGCCACAAGAATGTCTGAAAAAATAACGCGATCTCTATAGATTCCTGTAGCCCGAACTTTGATGATATGGTAAAATATACCTTATGACATTACAATAGGTACCACATTCGCATGTAAATGTTGTGTAAGTTTGGTATTAAAAGACTCGTTATTTTTAGAGTTATTATTGTAATTAATTAGTTCCAAATATTGGGGCGAATAAGTGCTGGCAATATTTATGACGACATACTCATCTTTTGCAGGACACAAAATTAGTAATAGACAGGTATAAATCGGGCTTTGTGCCTCCCGAAGATTTCCAATTCGAGGCGGCATCGGGCGCCGACACTACGGACTCAGCGACCACCCACCACCACACACACAACCATCTCACCGCCGCGCGGGGCACCGTCTCCGGGAACAAAATCAAGAAGAGAGGAGGCCTACTGTCCATCTTCAGCTCCAATAAGGTGAGATGAACATATTGATGCTTCATACGTGTGACAAGGACAAAAATGGTGCTTGGGTTCATTATGTTCGTGTAGTAGTAATCGATGGATTTATTCAATGGAGGTATTCAATTTGGTCATTGATTTTTTTATATGATCTACGTTTCATGAAGCAGCATTGTTCCGCTAATGACGGTACGTCTATTTTTATATTCGGGTTTATTCAACTGCGCTATTGTATAATAATAATATACCGCATATGTGCGATCTAGTGCTGGCTCATGATGTAGTTAGCAGCGTTGCCAGATGGTTACATTTCTTACATTTTTCGTAACTTTTGACCCCCTCGCGTAACATGTAAGTAATTTTTATATTTAAGGCATTTTTCGTAACTTTTGAGAAGAACGAGATAAGTAATACTACATTTTTATTTTATTGCAAACAGTACACGAACGCATCCAAATTGAACTCAAATTTTTAACAATTAATGAAAAATCAGGAGCTAAAAAAAAAGGTCATTCGACGTCATAGATCCCAAAATGTAACTTTTGCACCAAAAATGTTACTTTTCAGGAAACGAAACGTAACTTTCGACTCAGGGGCCCTGGCAACACTGGTAGTTAGCATTATTATGATTTTATTATATTACAGTAACTATTATCGTATCAAAACATATTTTGCGTCTGTTTGGAATCATATGGTTATGGGGCTGTGCTTGAAATTATGAATGGGCTTCATATCAGCTTATATGTCATGAATTTTAAATATTCCCAAGTACATGCATGATATGGTACTATAGTATATTTACTTTATTTGTACGATACGATTTGATGTTATATAATTTTTATGTTATTACGTTTGTTCATTATTTACACAGCTGGCGTATAGTCATGAAATGTAAATTATTGTAATCAAATCAATTCAATAAGGAAAACTGAAAACATGGTGACTAAGCGCCAGTGGGTATATTTATTTTTTATTATGTGTAAGTTGGAAGTACTAATTTATTTTTATATTTCAATCCCTGTTCGATCCCTACTTAACATGGGTACAAATAACAACCAATTGATATTTTGGCTGTCTGCGGCCGGTGCCATGTCATGTGGAAAAAGTAAGTCGCCCCGAGGTGGTGGGGATGTAAGTCATAAGCATGAGTCACAAGCTTCTGTTACTTTTGATAAAACATCAAACAATTATGAATAACACTGTCTTATAAATTGTTAATTACACCACTAATGTTTTCTTTTTTATCTGAACTTTTGTCATGTTACTTATAAACATTATTGTATGATAAAAAATTTCGTTATCATTGTTTTTTTAGTGTATCTTTCTATGCTGTTTCCACCGTAAAGATTATTTACATTAGTGCAATTTTGTCTGATTGTATTTCTAACATACCAATTGGGGGTAACTATAAAGTAGGTAATAGGGTAGTTGAATGGTGTTTGATTTATTAAAAATAAGAGTCCTATTAAATGACATATTAAAATTAAATTGTATATTGAAAAAATAATTGAAATCGTCTAATAAATCTCTAAGATAGAGACGTTTTTAAAGTTTTTAGTGGAATGACAGGGAATGATCTGTGCCTTTCCCGCAAAAGATGTCATAATATAATTTGTATGGCGCTGGCACGGCCTCCACTTCCTATAATAATAATTATGTTCTCTGTTTACATAAAAGAAAATTGTTCAGCTCTATTTATGGATTTTATGAAATAATAAATTAAAAATCAGTCAACTAGCGTATTCTGGACTATTTTACTTTTTCCATTATACCTAAGTCATACAGTAATGTTCACAACTATTCCTAGTACACGCATACGTTCCACTCTTCACTGGTTACTTTTATGTTGCGTGATCTACACCTGGAACCTACTATCGCTTTGTGCTGCGCCGGTTGGTCCGGCGATGTGTTCATACCCTTATGTTAATGTTGTTTGTTTGCTTCCCCCGTCTCGCGATCGCCGTCTAACCTTTGGCCACAGAAGATTGTCGAGGCCTGCAACTCGATCAAGGTCAGTCCTGCTTGACTCGTGAGTTGTGATGCATTTGGTCATGTGTTTGCGAGAGTGTTTATTGGTCTACTCGTTCGCTCATGTTTGTGTGTTTTTTGATTGGGTTATTGTTTGATTCGAGCTCAGCGTAGCGATTAACCGGTGAACTGATAGATAATTTACTTAATGACAATTTAAATAATCCTTATTTAATTTAAATAGAGTTAATAAATACGGCGATTTCAATGAGAACCGCTGTTTACTCCATTTTCAACTCTATCTATGTATTGCAAAAATATTTTTTGATCTCTCAAACATCCTCTAGCAGTTGTCCGCGTAATGCACTGATCCTTTATTAAAGGTTTGAGTATTTGATGTGGAGTATGGTCGTGTTTGAGTATGACTTCAGACACGTATTTATTTTTTTAACTGGGGCAGCTATACTCTTCTTTTCTTGACTATCAGAGCGTTTAACTTAAATACATACTAAAAAATAAACTCAAAACTTTCTGAAGCATAGCGATATTTAATTATGTACTTTTAAATAGTTATTACGACTTGACTGAAAATGTTTAATTAAAAAAATATGCAGTAAATTAATTGTTTGTAGACGTTGTTGTGATGTTACTTTAGTGTTAGTTTTGACTGAAGCAGTAATGACCAATAAACTTTCTCTTCAACACACGGTTGGTTGGTTTATACAGCTTCTTCTAACTTACCATGCTTGCACGGCTTTCATTGTTTTTTCAGCGCACGAGCAATCTGTTTTATTTGTTTATATGTAAATGTTGTCACTAAGTATTTGTTTAGCGTTCATTTTCAATACTATTCATTATGTAATCCATATTTAGATTTGCAGCTATGTGGTTTGAACAGTCATTTATAATTAACGGGTACTATTTACCGGGAGTAGCGGCCAGTTGGCTCTCAATTCTGATACAGTTATATCCCGTGTATAACCGCAACAAATTTATTTTCAGTTTCAATTCAGAAGTTTTGTAGATTAGTTTAGAAGCATGTTTATTATGAAGCGTTTTTTTAGGCCTAAATGTAATAATAATGTAAGGACATTACAATATTTTATACGTTTTTAAAACAGGGTGGTATTTTAGTGGAGTTGTCGGATTCTGAGGTGAATGGCTGCAAATTAATTTCGAAAGAGGTTCTACAGAGGTTAAAATTATTATATGCATTACAGAATAACATGTCTATGGATGGAAAGGAGGATTATTCAGACTTGCCGCCGAACCAGAAGAAAAAGAAACTTCAAGCAAAAGTGATGGAGTTGAGTAAACAGGTTGGTTATATAATATTAATTTGAATGAACTTTGTAAATAAGCATAAGGACCTGTTTACGACATTAAGCTTTATACACAAGCAATTACACAGTAGAAATGTGATTCAACTTTCAAAGATCTGTATCGTGTCTCAAATATAATGCACGTATAGACTTTCTCTCAGTGTATTTTTTTGTTGCTAGGTCATCAGATACATTTCTATGCTATTTACTTAAATTCACTATCTATCAAGTAAACTATTTTACATTTTGTATCCTATATTATATTTAATTAAGAATTTGACAAAATAGATTCCATACAATGTAATTTAAACTTTTTCGTCAGTACTTTACATATTCTGCACAGTATGAAACCTGGTTAAGGTAATAAATAGCAATTTTTGTCAAAAATAGCATAGTGAGGTGGTGTAAGAATGAACGAAATTGAATGAACAAACGTCAAGTTATTGAATACAATTTAAATGTCGAAGTATATGTTTATTAGCCAACAAGGTTTGCTAATAAACATATACTTTTTCTGTTTTCAGATTCGATCGAAATGTTGGTTTTCCTTAATAATTTCGTTCAATGCATTAAATTATTAAATACCTAATAAATAAATAAATAAATATTCTTCGACATTTTACACAGCACCATCTAGTCCCAAACTAAGCAGAGCTTGTACTATGGGTACTAGACAATGAATATTATACGTATATACTTTTTTTTTTGGCACACCTGCGCGTAAAAGCACTCGCAGCTAACTTCCGAAGCGCCATTAATTTGAATAGTACTATAGCTGGAACAATCGAAATCATCATACATTTTCATGAACTGGCCCTGTATTGTCTTAAAAAAATCTATGAACTCAAAAAAATGCAACCCTGAAAATATGGTCCTAATTACTTTTAGTCTCCTATTATGTGCACAGATTTGTTCAAACTTTCCATTTGATTTGATGGCAGGTGGCTCAAGAGCAGGCGGCCATGGAAGGTCTCATGAAAATGAAAGGAGTGTACGAAACGAGCCCAGCGCTTGGAGACCCCATGACTGTAGAAGGTAATTCATTTTGGGATATTTGTAAAACAATTGAAAAAGTTTTGATGAAAAATTCTGATGAATGGAAGGAGGAAAGCATTTAATTCAGAAACTTTAATATTTTTACTATTCAGAAAGTATGAACTTTCCTTGCTTGTATTTAATAACTAGCTTCTGCCCGCGACTTCGTCCGCGTAGCGTGATGATATATAGCCTATAGCCTTCCTCAATAAATGGGCTATCTAACACCGAAACAATTTTTCAAATCAGACCAGTAGTTCCTGAGATTAGCGCGTTCAAGCAAACAAACAAACAAACTCTTCAGCTTTATATAGTAGTAGTAATAGATTTCTATTACATCCACTAGGTCAGTTAAACGAATGCTGCGACAAGTTGAAGAAACTTCGCGCACAGTTGAACAAGTTTGAGGAGTTGCTAGCAGAGGCTAACAGCCAAGTGGGGATTCCACCGCTGCACCCTACCGCCAGGACTAACGGGCAAGCACCCACACAAGCTACAAGGTAAAAAAAGTGTTTCAATTGAAAACGTTTATTTATTCTATCGATGTTATCTTCTATGATTCTTTATCACACCACTGTTTTTATTTAAATGTTGCTCCACACAGACCTTTTCATGTTTTAAAGGTGCATTTACTATTACAAATCCTCCAGGCAAAACGATTCTTGATGTTTTTAAAAACTACAATAAATATTCCTTGCATTATATTGATGTTGACTCCACCTTAAAGCGAAATACGGATATTCGCAAATGGGTCTGACAACATTTGAAGTATATTTATTTCGATCCTAATAGACGAACCTAGTTATTGGATCAGAAGATCTTGACTGGAATTTGCAATATGAAAGCTATCCATTAATTTACATTCACTCTAACACCCATTAAATACAATGTACATTTTCAGTATCGGTTCGAACAGTGAGTCTCTGTCGCGGTCAGCGTCGGAGTCTTCAGTGAGCACGGGCACCGGCACGGCCGGGCCGGGGGCGCGCGCTGCGGGGGGCTCGCCCGAGTCGGGGCTGGGCGGGGAGCTCGCCACCGCGCACCACGACCACCCCAACGGCGACCACGACCACGACCCCGACCACGACCACGACAATGACCACGAGTCTGACTTCGATTATTACTACTGCGAACCTGATTTACAGCCCGTTGGCTACTGCAAGGCACTGTACGCTTTTGAAGGTGAGTCGAATTATAATTTGACCATAATTACACTCGATAAGCAAAAAAGCAAATTTAAATTGCTTTAAAAAATAAGGCAGTTATAAGAATTTTAATCTTATGCTACCAAGAGATGAGTTAAGTCAGAGGCTATACAAATTTCTACACTAACACATTGTTTTGCGGGAAAGGATCAGAACATCCCACCAAAACATCCCCAACGACAATTAACAAACAACTTTTTAGGACAATTGAAATTATTTTTTTGGTATGTGAATTATATTCTTTAGTGTACCTGTATTTTAAATTAATTTTTAAACGTTATTGGGAGCTGCCACTCGTTCGCGGAAAGACCGTAGTAACTTGTCAGTGTTTTTCTTCGGTTTCTGTAATAAATTGTCAAATTGATGACATACCCAGGGATCGGCAGCGGTTCCACAATGAAGATGGAGTGCGGTGAGCAGCTGCTGGTGCTGGAGACGGACGCGGGTGACGGCTGGACGCGCGTGCGCCGGCACCACACGCGCGAGGAGGGCTTCGTGCCCACCACCTACATCGCCACCACGCTGTACGCCGACGCCAAAGCGCACTAGCACTAGCCGGTAATACACGCACTACGAATCTATACTATATCTGTCCAATTAACAAATGAGCGCTGTCTGACTTCTAAAGTCAGTTCTTTAGATTATGGTCGCTGATGCATATGCATGCGTGTCGTTTACTGGTCTATTGAAAGCCGCTATAACTCTTTCTTCAAAAGGCCATCTCAAATAATGACCTGCATTGTAACAAATATTTCTACTAATATGTCTGGACTTTATAAAAGATACTCATGATTCTCTTAGTTTGTTTCGCCAATTCCTGTCAGAGGTCGTCAGAGGTGACGTGAAAAGTAATTTGACTTCAAATCAACATGCTTGTATTTATAAAATGCTTATTATTATTATAATATAGCTCGTTGTTTCAGATTTGACATTATAAATGCGAGCTTGCGACGCCAAGCTGACAGCACGAGAAGTGCGTGCAGCAGAGGTTCTCCGCGCTGCCGCGAGAGGGCGCTCACACGCATACGCGTACTTTGAAATATTTGTGGCCTATATAGTAACAAGTATTTTTGCTATAATTTATCGTATCGAAAATGTTCGCATTATTTTTTTATAATGTTCTTCTATTCCGATTGTTATCCTGGCGTAGGCCACCATTGAACAAAAACGGAAACATTCCATGATCTTATTTATTGTGTATATTGTTGGTTATATGGCATACATATTTTCATGTATGAACTATACCGTAATAGCGTAATGTTAATTGTAATGTGGTGTAACTCATCTAGATCTTCATTGTGCCAGCTGTTTACGTAATAAGTTTATATTTCGTACTTATGATAGTTGTAATCTTGCTTTTATGTTATTTGCCATTGAGTATTTGAAATTATAGCAAAAATAGATAAAGCATAGGTGTTATGAAATGTGTAAAATATGTAAACTTAGACTTAACTTCAAATGCTATCGACATATTATAATGATTTATGAATAACATGTAAAATGGAATCCTGTGTCAACTATCACATGCGATGTATTGTATAATACTTACTTTAATTGAATTTTTATAGGATATTCTAATAAAGCTAGCTAAAATTCTAGATTAGCCGATGTTATTTTCTGAATATACGCTGTTTGCGAGAACGTATATATCGTTCATGTATTTATGATTAGGTGAGATGATGTATGAGAGTGAAGCATACAATTTTTTTACAAATATAAAATTATGCGACGATTACAAAGATGTTTAATTTCTTAATGTATTCTCTCAAAAATAACCCTTGGTCACTAAGCCACTTTGGCATAATTATAATAGTTATTGATCGTTTTTGTAATATTATTACAAAGACGATGCTTTCAAATGTAACCGCGTATTCAGTTAATTACCAGGACCAAGTGAGCTACAATATTGCGCAATTATGGCAATAATTATTGACAATTAACAGCACTTGATCATGGCCCTAGAGCGGGAGACTTGATTTCAGAACGTGTGATCAGCATAAAATATTCGAAGCACTTAAATATTTCTAAGTTTTCGTGATTTGTAATAGTAATGTATAGGTTAAAAACAGAAATATAGTAGTTCTGAATAAGAGTGAATCATAATTAGCAATTCACTTCCAACTTGTACAGTAGAACCTAATTACTGTCTTAGGGGTTAGGAAGATTATGTTATCGGATGGCGAAAGAGCACCAAAAAGTTCCCTTCTAATCTGAGCAGCGGACAGGCGACCTAACGTGGCCTTCAAAGTAGGTATGTACAATGGGTTATAGCTGTTACCTGACCCACCCTAAAAACAAACGAACTCGAACCCTCTGCTAATAACATTAAGGGTTATTCAATTTGTATAAGTTTATCAGACGCTTGTCTGATAAACTTAGACAAGCGCTACTCGATGAACGAATACAATAATAATACAGATACGCAAATAACGTTTGCGTTAGGATTAGGATATTATAACTACTTGTTATTCAATTTTGATTTTTATGCTGTAAGACTAAAGGTTTATCAGAGTATAATAAGAAAAGAGCCTAATATACATATTATATATTCTATTTATTGTTTTATTCCAGTTTTCCCTGCGATGTTGAAAGAAGACATAAATAGTTTTATGCAATTGCACGCATTAATTGGGAATGGAAAAAATATCATCGTATTTGCGATGTCTGTTAAATATAAAGTCATTATGGCAGAATGGTCGTGTAAGACTGCGCTAAATAAACTAAACAGAATGATTGTCTGGAATAATTAAAATTTAAATGAATACAAATCTTTTTTTATTTCAGTCTATTAAAGGGTTAGACCATTCTATCCCTTCTTTTCGTACTCGCCACGTATACTCGATTCGCCTATCTCCGTTCACCCATCCTCTCTACACCAAACCACCGGAACATTCCTTTCTCAATCTTGTTACTGTAATAGATATAGAAGGCATTAGTACGTTTAAACAATTTAACTATGGTGACGACGATACAACTAAGCAACTCGTGTACCCATTTAGTCTACTTCTTCTTTTTATCGAATCGACAGCAAAAAAAAATAAGTTATTGAAAAACATTAAACTAGATTGGTCCAGTATTCGTATAGATTTAGTAGTAGGCTTCCAGACACCCGAAGCTTACTACTAAACCTAGAAAAATAAACACTAGATCATTATATTTCATTTTATCGATACATTCATACGGATTTTAATTTAAGGTAACATCAACGAACATGTTTTACATCTTCCTGTATATGAAAGTGCATTGCCTTATGCAAGCCACAAACTATTTCGACCTCCAGATATTTCAAGAAATCTTGAGGTAGAATTGTAATAAGTTTGAAAAATCAATAAATTAGTGTTCATAAATTATATTTTCATGATATTTTCGACAGGCTTACATTTTATTCTGAATGGTTGGTAGTGCCCCGTTTCCTTCAGCTCACCTTGTCCGCCAGTGTAACGGAGTATTAGTTTTATCAATGCAATGAATGAATATGCAATTTTTTTTTTCAGGATAAAAAAATCCCAATTTCATAAATTGGGATTTTTTTATCCTGATAAGGCTTTTGTTATGTTTGTCCTGAAAATAAGTCTATGTATTCATATTCAATGAAATTGAAGATTCTTATATGATCAAGTATGAGTGTTTTGTTGTACTTGGGTCTTTTTCCTTTTTGTGAAATAAATAAGTCCATTACATCTTACGACCTATATTAGTCACCGAGGACAAAGTCTGGTCAGCGAGACTAATTGCTTCCGCCCAGAGGACTATTAGCAGCATGAATCCCATAGTGAGCGGACGCAGCCAATCTCTAGAATGCAGAATTTTTAGCTTGAATTTTGTGCAGCGCGCAGTGTGGTATTAAACGCGAACATGAAATAACCCCATCCGTGCTGCATGCTGCATAGAGTAAAAAATCCTACATTCTTGTGACTGGCTACATCCGCTCAGTGCAATCAACAAACAATACGAAAAAATATCATAGATTCATAGACCAGTATCGATATCGATAAATTATTTTCATGCCCTTTGCACTAGTTAATTCTATAATATTTATGGGAAGGTATGCAGAATTTGCGAATTTGCTCTATCTTCTACTATTACTTAATCTGAGGTCTACGCACAATAATTGCAGTGACTACGCGCGAACATTTTTTACGAGTTTAGGCGGGAAAATGTAAAGTGCACGTTGTTGATTTTTAATTATTTTTCAAAACTTGAATTTCTCCGAAGTTTGTGTAATTATTATATTATTTTTTATGGGATAGGGGGGCAAACGAGCAGACGGATCACCTGATGGTAAGCGATAACCGCCGCCCATGGACACCCGCAACACCAGAGCAGTCGCAAGTGCGTTGCCCGCCTTTAAAAGGGTTTGGGCCTCCGGTAACCTCAACTCACTCGGCGAAACACAACGCAAGCGTTGTTTCACGCCGGTTTTCTGTGAGGCCATGGTATCACTCCGGTCGAGCCGGCCCATTCGTGCCGAAGCATGGCTCTCCCACGTGAAGAAGAAGTTATAGTCTTTGACTATCTATCCCTGGACAAGTGACGCGCTTAATTCTATGAACAAAAAAGTCTGTCACTTTTGGTGCGGGGGGAGGAAACACTACATAGACATTGCTGCACACATACTCAAAATCATTTTCTATCGCCACGAACTCACACATATTAAATTCTTCACCACTAACACAATTTACGCACACGTAGAGGTCAAATACGTCAACATACAAGAATTGACAACAATACGAACGTATAATACAATAAAAATAATTAGGAAGCTACTATGTCGATATTTTATATCGATAGATTATTTTAGGAAGAATGGAGAAAAACGTAACAGCATTACAAATTATTTTTATATGTAATTATTTATTTGCAAAATTAAAATCATCCATACACACCTTTTTAATATCTTGCGTCATAATTATTTTCAATGCAATGCTCTCATTGCATGCTAATGAAATACAAAACAAAGGGACTGTTTAGGTATAGTTAAATAGGTGTAACATACTATGTAATTGGAAAATAAACGCACGGGTGAGAGAAATCGCATACTTTTCGAAATACATATTCTATAGCCTATGTTAATCTTGAATAATGTAGCATTCAAATGGTGAAAGAATTTTTGAAATCGGCCTAGTAGTTTTTGAGTTTATTTGTTACATACATTGATACATACAAATCTTTCCTCTTTATAATATTAGTATAGATAGAGCGGATATTGGGGACGTTATGTTACAAATACTTTGATACCAATTAGTTTGATTCTTTCATTTTGATTTTTTCTTTTCTTTGCCAGGCTGATATATTAGGAATAACACTAGACAGAGCATTTTGTTTCCCACGAGATATAAGTAGGAGTAAATACGATTTTGTTCATTATGTCGCGCGTTAATATGAACAGAAGCGCTACGCTAGAGGTCCTGGGTTCGATTCCCCGGTCGAGCAATGTGTTATTGGAGTTTTTCTATAAAATTAAGGGTTGATGCCCGATTAATGGCAATAGGCTCGCCCCCTAAGTACGCATCTGTCTAACCCTTCGGGGAATAAAGACGTGATGGTATGTCGTGTTCCGTACTCTCGTTATTTCTTTGAGCCGGATATCGAAAAAAGAAAATAATGTTTGAAGAAACACCCCGAGAGGCAGGGCATAGTGGAATTGAATAACTCCACTTACAATTGGAGCTGCCCAACTGGGGAAATACCTACACTTTGCAGAAAATAGTAGCCAAATAACATAGCACTGTACTATGTTGTGTTCCTAACGGTGAGCAAGATCGCCAGAGCTCCGCGAGGAATCGTTATGTTGGCAGTGGGGGTACCGGTGTTGTGGGTTGTCTACCGGGTGCGAAAAGATTTTTACAGGGTCGGCAACGGGCGAGTGATACCCCAGGTGTTGCAAGCGTTCATATAAAAGGCTACGGTAACCACTTACCATCAGGCGGGCCATGTGCTGGTTTTCCACCTAAGTGGTAAAAGAAACCCCAGACCTTCAAACCGTACCGTATCGTAGAAATCATTTTCAATGATTTTTTAAATACGATTTAAATATGTTAATTTATAAATTATTTTGTCAACACATTTATCCGCAACGGCTTAAGCTATTATTTATCAATCACACCTACTTCATTTTAAATGAAGGTCTTTTATAGATCTGAAAAGTAACAAATAAAATATCTAATAGCACTGGATATCAAAAATAATCAATAATCTTAGTTACGTCATTTCCAAAAATGTTATTTTATTAAATTTTATAAAAATATAGTGATATCATAAATTCACGATATTCATCTTTAGTAATCTTTAGCAATTATTATAATTTGGTCCTACATTGAACACGAAAATAATATCGATATCGATTCGAAATCGTAAACAAACACTATCACATCATTAATTAAAATGACAAAACAAAAGAGGGACATAGTCTCGCTACACTTTTTAAAATTCGAGTTTTATGCATTATGTCATAATATATATAAGGCCTATAATTGCCAAAAAACGGTAATTCTGCATTAAGACCTATAATTGGAAATCAGAAATGGTGACATCCTATTGGATGATATATAATTGAAATCAAAAAATGACATTTTGATGGATATTTCAAATTTAAATCTTACGTATATTAGCAGAAGGCTGATATTGTTAGTAAAAAAAATTTGCTAGTCTCGTGGGGAGTGCGGATAGTCTCGTGGGGAGTGCGGGTAGTCTCGTGGGGAGTGCATGCTTGAACTAAACGATTATTTTATACTCGATTATTGAATCGGTAACGTCCTCGATCTTTATTAATAAATTGTATTATGTGATTTAAATAGAAATAAATGAACTTTAATACTTACATACGGAAAATAACTCCACCTTTATCTAAATAAGATATTAGATATTTTTTTGCATACATTAACTGCACGTATATCGGTATTTACACGGAGCATTTATGATGACCTTACTGAGCGGAAACGATTCTGTTAATGAAAAATCGATTTCGGAAACAGTTTTGATAAACGCGTTAGATTTTTTAATCCATTACCTTGACAGAGGGGAATGATCATGAGAGGCGGGTCCTTATAGATAGATAGTCAAAGGTTATAGTAGATAATTAACCATTAAGTGTTCGTGAACGTGTGAGAGTGTAGGCAAATGATATAAAATTGAAAATCGTGCCTTTTTGGGTTCACTCCTAAACTCCATCGAAGCCTCAATAAAGTTTCTACCGTTTTATTGGGGCAACTGAACGACTTAAGACTTGACACTGGCGAACACAAAAACTGTGGTGCTATAATATAATCCCATGATGGGAAATACCCTTTGACTATCTATCTATAAGGACCCGCCTCTCATGATCATTCCCCTCTGTCAAGGTAGTGGATTAAAAAATCTAACGCGTTTATCAAAACTGTTTCCGAAATCGATTTTTCATTAACAGAATCGTTTCCGCTCAGTAAGGTCATCATAAATGCTCCGTGTAAATACCGATATACGTGCAGTTAATGTATGCAAAAAAATATCTAATATCTTATTTAGATAAAGATGGAGTTATTTTCCGTATGTAAGTATTAAAGTTCATTTATTTCTATTTAAATCACATAATACAATTTATTAATAAAGATCGAGGACGTTACAGATTCAATAATCGAGTATAAAATAATCGTTTAGTTCAAGCATGCACTCCCCACGAGACTACCCGCACTCCCCACGAGACTATCCGCACTCCCCACGAGACTAGCAAATTTTTTTTACTAACAATAGCAGCCTTCTGCTAATACACGTAAGATTTAAATTTGAAATATCCATCAAAATGTCATTTTTTGATTTCAATTATATATCATCCAATAGGATGTCACCATTTCTGATTTCCAATTATAGGTCTTAATGCAGAATTACCGTTTTTTGGCAATTATAGGCCTTATATATATTATGACATAATGCATAAAACTCGAATTTTAAAAAGTGTAGCGAGACTATGTCCCTCTTTTGTTTTGTCATTTTAATTAATGATGTGATAGTGTTTGTTTACGATTTCAAATCGATATCGATATTATTTTCGTGTTCAATGTAAGACCAAATTATAATAATTGCTAAAGATCACTAAAGATGAATATTAAATCACTATATTTTAATAAAATAACATTTTTGGAAATGACGTAACTAAGATTATTGATTATTTTTGATATCCAGTATTAGATATTTTATTTGTTACTTTTTCAGATCTACAAAAGACCTTCATTTAAAATGATTTAGGTGTGATTGATAAATAATAGCTTAAGCCATTGCGGATAAATTTGTTGACAAAAGAATTTATAAATTAACATATTTAAATCGTATTTCAAAAATCATTGAAAATGATTTCTAAGATACGGTATGGTTAGAAGGTCTGGGGTTTCTTTTACCGCTTAGGTGGAAAACCAGCACATGTCCCGCCTGATGGTAAGTGTATATATAGTGTTAATGTACCCTATTATATGAACGCTTGCAACACCTGGGGTATCACTCGCCCGTTGCCGAACCTGTAAAAATCTTTTCACACCCGGTAGACAACCCACAACACCGGTACCCCCACTGGCAACATAACGCTTCCTCGCGGAGCTCTGGCGATCTTGCTCACCGTTAGGAACACAACATAGTACAGTCACAGATAATAGAATACTAGTAGTACAGTGCTATGTTATTTGGCTACTATTTTCTGCAAAGTGTAGGTGTTTCCCCAGTTGGGCAGCTCCAATTGTAAGTGAGTTATTCAATTCCACTATAGGGCCTCTCGGGGTGTTTCTTCAAACACATTATTTTCTTTTTTCGATATCCGGCTCAAAGAAATAACGAGAGTACGGAACACGACATACCATCATGCCTTTATTCCCCGACGGGATAGACAATGCGTACTTAGGGGGCGAGCCTATTGCCATTAATCGGGCATCAACCCTTAATTTTATAGAAAAACTCCAATAACACATTGCTCGACCGGGGAATCGAACCCAGGACCTCTAGCGTAGCGCTTCTGTTCATATTAACGCGTGACATAATGAACAAAATCGTATTTACTCCTACTTATATCTCGTGGGAAACAAAATGCTCTGTCTAGTGTTATTCCTAATATATCAGCCTGGCAAAGAAAATAAAAATCAAAATGAAAGAATTAAACTAATTGGTATCAAATTATTTGTAACGAAACGTCCCCAATATCCGCTCTATCTATACTAATATTATAAAGAGGAAAGATTTGTATGTATCAATGTATGTAACAAATAAAATCAAAAACTATTAGGCCGATTTTGATAATTCTTTCACCATTTGAATGCTACATTATTCAAGATTAACATAGGCTATAGAATATGTATTTCGAAAAGTTAGCGATTTCTCTCACCCGTGCGTTTATTTTCCAATTACATAGTATGTACCTATTTATCTATACCTAAATAGTTTCTTTGTTTTGTATTTCATTAGCATGCAATGAGAGCATTGCATTGAAAATAATTATGACGCAAGATATTAAAAAGGTGTGTATGGATGATTTTAATTTTGCAAATAAATAATTAGATATAAAAATAATTTGTAATTGTTGTTACGTTTTTATCCATTCTTCCTAAAATAATCTATCGATATAAAATATCGACATAGTAGCTTCCTAATTATTTTTATTGTATTATACGTTCGTATTGTCGTCAATTCTTGTATGTTGACGTATTTGACCTCTATGTGTGCGTAAATTGTGTTAGTGGTGAAGAATTTAATATGTGTGAGTTCGTGGCGATACAAAATGATTTTGAGTATGTGTGCAGCAATGTCTATGTAGTGTTTCCTCCCCCCGCACCAAAAGTGACAGACTTTTTTGTTCATAGAATTAAGCGCGTCACTTGTCCAGGGATAGATAGTCAAAGGAAATACCTACTATGTACTTGATTACTCCAATACTTGACACTGGCAAATACACAAATAGTGTGGCGCCTTAATAATAAAAAAAATTTTTTTTTCTTGCCTTAGCTTGCCTTAATAAATTACGAAAAACAACGTATTTTTCCAATATTTAAATTTATATTTTATTACTAATAGTTTTAACATCATCATGTCTCAATTGAGTGATTATATAAAATACAAAATAATCTATTTGCACGAGGAGAATGTTGGCATCAGGGAGATTGCTAAGAGACTTAATTTATCAGTAAGTGTATTTTTCTAATTTTGGATTTTATATTTATACCTAGCTATTGCTATAAATCAAACTTATTTTTAAATACCTACATAAACGTTGTCTTTCATTTCACCTGTTTCATGTCTTTGTTTCAGAGAAATACAGTCAGATTGTGGTTGAGACGTTTTGAAGAAACGGGAAATGTTCAAAAGAATCGTTCGGGACCAAAGCCTATAATGTTTACTCCGGTATCAGAACGGCACCAAGCGATTGTTAGTAGACATATTTACGAACCTTTTACACCTACTCAGTCAACTGCAGTGCAGTATAATATTTCTGTTCAATCAGTTAGGAAACATTTGCAAGCTGGTGGACTGATACAATACAAGCCGGCACAAAAAATTCAATTAACTGCTGCTCATCGCCAAGCAAGAGTTCGCTTTGCCCAAAAATATCTGGATTTTAATTGGAAAGAAAATGTTGTCATATTCACAGATGAGAAGTCCTTCAAATCTGATAAGGATGGACGAAGAATTTTATGGCGAAAGAAAGGTGAACGTTATAACGGAAATTGTTTACTGTCGTGTAGAACCAGCGGTAGAATCACTCTGGGTTACTGGGGCTGGATGTCTTCCATGGGACCTGGTGAACTTGTAGAAGTTGGTGGCCGATGTAATAGTCACCAATATTTGGAAATATTACGTGACGTAATGTTGCCGACTGTGCGTGTTGCTTACCCAAACACGGATATTTACTTCGTGAAAGAGAATTGCGCCCTAAACAGAGCCCCTGTAGTGCAAAATTGGCTAGCCAGTCAAGAAGATGTCAAAACAATAAATTGGCCATCTAATAGTCCTGACCTAAACCCAATAGAAAACTTGTGGGGTCAAATGATTTCAAATTGGGATTCAGCAGAAGTCAGGACAAAAGAAAATCTGGCGCAACTTGTGACTTCAACGTGGGAACTCATGAGAGGTGGTAATGCTTGCTGGAACATGGTGTGCGGCATGCGAAACCGCTTGCAAAAAATCATAGAAAGTGATGGTGCTCCACTACGCTATTAAACAGCACCACCGCCTGCAGTCAACAACACTTGTTTCAGTGTGTTAAATAAATTGTTGTTATCATAATTTCGAAGAAAGTGTTTCATACAATGAGGATATTCTCACGATGGTAAGAGAATGTGTCCGTTTCCATCTCAGAGTGAAGGGTTCCTGTTGAAACATAGCTAGTCATTTTTACAATCATAACCATACATAAAACTAAAAGTGTTAGATATTTTTAAAGGAGGTATGAATGATAGTTAAATGTGCTGATGTTATTGTTATAAAATAGAAATATTATATTTCTAAACATTTAACATGTTGATTCACTACATTTACTACTTTGTATAGTGTGTAATAGATTACTTACCTACTTTAAAAATAAAAATAGGTATTTTGTAGGCACAACTATTTAGTAAAAAAATAAGTATATCATAAGTAGTTTAGCATTCTAACTTCTTTTAACGTTTTATTTTTATATAACATAAAATAATTTTATATAATATAATATATAGGTAAGTAATTGAGTATTTTATATTTATAGGTTTTTTTTGTATCCTGCATCACACAACAATCTGTCTTAAGACATTTAGATGCTCCTTTGTCCAAAGTTATTCTGTATTTGGTCTTTGTAGCAGTGAGGAGTTGTCCATTGGCTACTCTCGCTTATTCTGTTGGAAATCGGTTTATTCGAGTTGGAACACTTCCTTCTAAGTCTTGTGTATATACAATACTTCCAGATCCCGCAAAATCAGCAGCCAGGGAGTTTATATGGTTGGTTAATTTTTCCTGGTAGTATAGACTACGGGCAGCGATTTCTTCTTTTACTGATTTGAACTTCAAATCTTGCAGAATGTATTTATTATGTATGCATTTAGGGATGTTAAACATGGATCTAATAGCTTTGGTCTGAAATGTTTCCAGGATATCAATGTTGCTGTTACTTGCAGTTCCCCAGAGTTCAATACCATATGTCCAAACCGGTTTCAGTGTGATTTTGTATATAGCAATTTTACCTTTGTTGGTTAACTGAGACCTTTTGCCAATCAGCCAGTACATACTTCTCAGCTTTGAGTCTAGGGACTTCCGTTTCTTCCAGATATGTTTTTGCCAAGTCAGCCTTCTATCTAGGTGCATCCCGAGGTATTTCGCAGAGTCTTCCTGTGGAATTTGTTCTCCGTTTAATGTGATCGGGGGGCAGTTGCCTTTTCTAAGTGTGAAAGTGACGTGTATGGATTTGTTTTGGTTCGCCCTTATTCTCCATGTCTTTAGCCATTTTTCAATGTCGCCAATGTGTTTCTGAAGGTTTGCTGATGCGACATCTGGGTTGGTATGTACTGACATTATTGCAGTATCGTCTGCATACGTAGCGATGAAGGTTTTTTCATCTGTTGGTATGTCAGCTGTAAAGATGAGGTATAGCACGGGCCCCAAAATGCTCCCCTGTGGTATACCAGACCTGATTACGTACAGGTCGGACGTAACTTGATTCAGTTTGACCTCGAAACAACGTTTGTCTAGGTAGCTTTTCAGTATGGGGAAGGAGGGAGGCAGGTATTGTTTTATCTTAAACAGGAGGCCGGTGTGCCACACTTTATCAAAGGCCTGACTAACATCCAGGAAGACCGCGGAACAATATTTTTTGTTTTCCAGCGTTTGGCTAATCATGTCTGTCAACTTATGGACCTGCTCGATGGTACCATGCTGTTTTCTGAAACCGAACTGGTGTCTAGGAAGTATGGTTTCTAGGTGTGGGCGCATCCTGTTGATCTTTTCGAAGAGTTTGCCGGCGAGAGGAAGGAGGCTAATTGGTCTATAAGATGAGGTTTCTTCTGATGGTTTACCAGGTTTAAGGATCATGACAACCTGAGCAAGTTTCCACTGGGATGGGTAGTGGGAGTTTCAGGCATGCGTTGAAGATACTCAACAAAAACATTATTCCTTTCATTGGAATGTTCTTTATCAAGTCTGCATCTAAAAGATCATAGCCTGGTGCTTTCCTTGGCGGTAGAACTTTAATCTCTCGAATTATCTCCCTAGGACTTACTGGATTTAAAGGCAAGCATAACTGGTTTGGTGACTGCAGGTAGTTGGCTATTTCATTATTCTTGTCAGGGTCAGTGCAAGGTAAAGGAGTAAAGACATTTGCTAGATGTTCGGCAAATACGGTTGCCCTTTCTACTTCAGATCTAGCCCAACCTCTTTCCTGTCTGTATTTTGGTCTCTTAAGGTTATTGGTCGTGCGCCACAGCGAGTAATTAGTGTCTTTATATGGCGTTAAACTAATGAGGTGTCTTTGTAGACAAAGGTTCTCATATCATATTCTTTGATTATTTCCTTCAATTCTTTTGTTGCGCTGTTAAACTAAGTTTAGTCCAGGGGGTATCTGGTTTTATGCAATTCCTTTCTCATTAAGCGCCGTTCGTGGACTTTGTTTATTATTTTCTTTGGGAATTCCGTCTGTGTCTTTGTTTTCCTATTTTTAGGTGTTGAAGCGGAAGCTGCCAGGTGTATTGTGCTGTTGAACATTTCGATAGCTGTTTCAACACCTTCGCATGTTTTTAGGTTTATGTTTAGTTTTAGTTCACTTGAAATAGTTGAATTAGAAATAGTTCACTTCAATTTCTTTATATAGGTCCCGATTTGTGTTTTTGCTTTGAATATTATGAGACGATTTTTACATTTTTCAATCTTTAACTAATTTTGTCCAAAATTCTTTGTTACAAAGAAATCTAGGAGATCTGCTATCTTATTGTGGTCTCTCGGCCAATATGTTGGCTCTCCGTTGGAGATACATTCCAGGTTGAGGTCTAGCGTGGCTTTATGTAGTTGTCTTCCTCTTGGGGTAGTTAATGTTGATCCCCAATAGTTATGTTTCGAGTACCAGTCTCCTCCGCAGATGAATACTGGGCCGAGTTGGTTGAAGAATAGTTTGAATTCATATATTCATATATAGCCGTAAGTGTCGTGTCATTGTTCTTATGTTGTATTTTGATTGATGTTGCCTGTATTTATCCCTATTTGTAAGGTTCGAGGGCATAGTGTTTGATGTTGTTTTTCACAATTACAGCAGTCCCGCCGTGGGATATATATATAAGAGGGGTGATCAGTCCTATAAATGGTGTAGTTAAAAATATTACATGTGATCGCTGGGTAAGTCTAGTTTCTGATATCAGCGCAACATCAATTTTCTCGATATTCATGAACAGCTCGAGCTCTTGCCTTCTGTCAGTCAGCCCGTTGGTATTCCATGTGATAATACGAATATTTAGTCCCTCGGTGAAGCCAGGCGGGTAATTAGCTTGATCATCTCATCCATCATGCTGTCCATCATGTCTTTCATGATTGCTTGGAATCTATCGAACATTACGTCCAATAGACTAGTGATGTCATGTTGGCGCGTTTCCACCTGGGGAGCGTCTGGTTTTACTGCAGGCTTGTCATATTTTTTTTTCAGGGTATCAGCATAACTGGTTCTTGGAAGGAACGTCGGTTTATCGCGTTCATTGGTGCTCGGTCTTGGGTGTGTGGTTAAGTGTGTATGTTTATTTTTTTCAGAGGCAGGTTGTATTTTAAGTATTTTCTCTTTGTACTGTTTATATTTATTGCAACCCTTATAGCTTGCCGGGTGTTTGGTGCACGTTATTGTTGGATGATCATTTCCGCATTTAACGCATCGGTAAGGTCTGAAGCACTGATTTTTTGAGTGTCCAATTCTTTGGCATCTTTTACACTGCAGTACTTCTTTTTTCTGATGTGTTTTATATTGAATATATCTCTGTTATTTGCTTGTGGGTCCAAGTCTATGAAATAGAGGGGAAGTTTTTCTTTTGTCGCTCTATGCAGCACATTAACTATTTGACGTACTTCATGTCCATTTGCTTTAAGCTCTTCTTTGATCATTGCAGTATTTTCTGAGGCATGTAGACCTCTTATTACTACTCTATAGGCCCTTTCGCTCTTGAGTTTGTAAGTGTAGTGGTTGACGTTATTGTCAATGAGGTTCTCTCTTATCGCTTTGTAAGTTTCAATTTCTATAGGTATTAGCTTGATTATGTGTCCTGATTTTAGTGTAGTCATTGTATATTTGTTTATATCGATAATTCTGTTTAATAGATTTCTAAGAGGTGTTATATCTACTATGCCAGTTACGAAAATTGGTTCCGGTTTCGGGGTATATTCCTTATGTTCGTTAACAGTTACAGGGTCCTCGTCACAGAGTATATCGAATGTATTATGAACAGGAACTGTGTAGTTGGTTCTTTTAGTGGGTACCCGTTCAGCTTGGCCTTCAAAGGGCCTATCGTGTCTTTTTCGTTTATTGTTAGGTACTTTGTATTGCTGCCATATTTGAGTATTCGTCTATCTGTGTTTCAGAGAGGTCTTTTTAGCGTGCTGAAGGGTTAAGGGTAACTGATGCATCGTTGTTTATCGTGCAGCTTGGTTGAATTGGATGAATAATACCATCATTACATTCCCGACTTTCGGGCTTCTTATCGGTGCTTATGCTACCGCTGAAAGATAAGGACCTCGGTCTACTTTCAAAGAGTCCTTTGTGGAAGAGTTGTTGGGTGTAGGTTTTTTGGGTTTTGTTTTCAGTCATCTCATTTGATTCCCACGAGTATGGACGATATATCGGTCGCTCACACTGTGACGCCTTTCCTGTGAGAAGACTAAATACAATGGTGTTCGCCAGGTTCACCAAGGTTGGCGCTAACAATTGACATCCCTCAGACATGCATCCTCTTGGCGCGTTATCCACCGTAGGATTAGGGTGATTTTTTATTGAGAAAATCTCAATAAAAAATCACCTTCCTCTCGACACGGGCGACTAAGCCTATGTCCCCGATTCTGTTGATGACTCCTCAGAGCAGCGGGTGGGGAGATCATTTCTTAACTCCACCAGTTTGATCATATTCGGGTTTTTTTACACTAGGGAAGATGATCCTTCTCCGTGTAACCGCCGCCCGAAGCTCGGCGTTGACCATTTACAGCCGGTTGGGGTCGTGTCGGCCAACCCTCCTCTTTTTGCATACGGGCTTGAGACCGTCATAGGCGGAGTTGAATAGGTATTTAATAAATTCGTTAACATAATAACTATGCTTTTTCATTTTTGTTGTTATTTGTATTTAAATAGTTAATTTAAATTAACTATTTTAATATAATATAAAAATATTTTGAATAAAAAAAACATGATGATATAATATGTGTTTTATATGTGTGCATGGCTGCGTCCATGTTTTAAGTACTCGCCTCATTAGCGAATAAAACAGTGTGCGTTTAGCAAGCGGTCGTTTCACTTGGCTCCGTTACTCTTGTACCTACCTAACATTGGCGACGAGTACCCACAAAAAGAAAAAAAACGCGATGGCGGCTGAACAGTATGGAATTTTATCTACGTTTGACCATACAGTCCACTCTTGGAAGACGTACAAGAGTCGTCTAGCACAGTGGTTTATAGCAAACCACATTACAACAGTCAGCGCCGTGACAGGATCGAAAAGACGTGCTATACTGCTTAGCGCACTCACAGATGGCACCTACAAACTTGCTTCGGACCTCGCCTTGCCGAAGGAGCTTCAAGAAGTGCCATACAATGACTATTGACACTACTGCCAACTATTGACCAACGTGTCGGTATATTCGATGATAGTTTCACGCTAAAATAATTAGGTAATTTATATAAAAAATAACGTTCCTCATAGTGTGTGTTCGTATAAGACGCAAGGTGCTTACATTGCGTTCGCTGCTCCATTGGCCGAGTGCACCGCCTTCCGTGTCTCGCCACGCAATCATTGCATAATTGAATTCGCTAACCATCAAACATTTACACGCATTAAACGTTCATTGGAGGGCATTTAGCGGCTTTTCTTACTCTTACCTATGTTCGCGGGTCGATGTATAACAGTTTCAACGAGTTTAACTGCATAACTGGTTCACTATGAGTCCCGAGCTAAACGAGTTTTGCGGGAACTGCGGGCACCATCCCGAGGTCGGGGATTGTGCAAATATTTAAATGGTTTTCCTGCTACGGCTGAAATAGTTGGAGATATTGTATAATAGCGATCCCGGGGAGAACAATTGCAGCTATCTTTTGAATGTGCAATTTCAGTGATCTGATGAGATATCTAGGTGGTTTTTCTTTGAGCCAAATGGTAGCGTTTACTTAAATGTTTTCAAGTGCTATAAGATAGAGTAGGTACCTAACCTTCCTAAGTCAAGTAAGTTTCTTAGGTAATATCAACAAGGCGGGTGCCACGCTTAGGCCCTGCTAATCAGATGGATAAGCGTTTAATCTTTGCCTGCACCTACAGTAGATTTTGTGCAAGTGGCGCAAAACATCTTAGGTATTTATAAAAAAAAAACGTGAACACGTAGGTATTTTAAATAAGCAAGGGTGGTATAATTACCTCAATTAATAAAACAAGTTGAGTAATTAAAGAAAAATATAGTGGTCGTTATTATGTCAATTTACAGAATTTAGCTGCAGTGTAAGATTTATGTGATGGGAAAATCTTCATTCTTTTTGCTTATTATAAATTGATGTAGCATTTAAGTACTTATGTGCTTACTAAGTTAACAAAAATGTAAGCAAATAAATATGGAAAAGGTGATTGTAAAAATTAAATTTAAAGTCTGTAAAACTACCTACTGCCAAACAAGTTTAAAGAAAATAATTGACCGCCAAAGTGTGGATTTCTATATATACTTACCTAAAGAATCAATTAAATTGCTTTTATGATTTTTTTTATATATTACATAGGTACACTTATCGTTTTATAGAAACGGTGATAGCCCAGTGCTTGGCATACAAATTTGAACTGCTAAGATTTCTGTGGCACGGGCTCACAAACGCAAAGGCAGACAAGACACTTTTAATATGGAAATAATTTTTGACATAATCCATTTAAATGTTAACGTACGAACGTTCAGGTTAATTTTGCGTATATCTGAGGTGCCTAGTGCGTTGGTCAAATCTATATATATAAAATAAAGTTGTGTTAGTTACTTCATTTATAACTCAAGAACGGCTGAACCGATTTGGCTGAAAATTGGTGGAGAGGTAGCTTAGAACCAGGAGACGGACATAGGATACTTTTTATCCCGTTCCCGATACTTTTTATTCCACGGGGGCGAAGCCGCGGGCAGAAGCTAGTCTATATATATAAAAGAAAGTCGTGTTAGTTACTCCATTTATAACTCATGAACGGCTGAACCGATTTGGCTGAAAATTGGTGAAGAGGTAGCTTAGAATCAGGAGACGGACATAGGATACTTTTTATCCCGTTCCCGTGGGATTTGATGACAGACCGAATTCCACGGGGGCGAAGCCGCGGGCAGAAGCTAGTATTTTATAAAATTACTTATCTGACGTCTGATTAGAAGTTAAAATGTTAACACGGACAGGCGCTTATTTGTTGAAGTGATGTATTATGTAACCATTACATCTGTTAAACTGATCCAACTGGTTGTAGTAGTAGGTAGGTACCTATGTAGACAAGTGAAATGTTGGCCATAAACGTGTCCATACAACATCCGTGCGACTACAACAGCTGACAGCCGCTTCATCAGACAATGCGTCGTTTACAGCGGTTTGTTAAAATTCCGATTGTTTACCACAATCGCAGCATAGACGAGTTTGTTTATCATGCTACGTATGAACTTACGCTATTGCATAAATATATTATTATATGGGATAAACTCTAGTAAAAGGCACGTCAAGAGGTTACGCGAAGTGTCCTCTTAGGTAATAAGTATGAGGAGTACCTACCAACCTACCATGTGAAGTAACATTTCGATGTTAGTAAGGTAGCGTAAGATTTATTTGGTAAACCACATCTTAGGACCAATGTTAGATTACAAAGATAAAAAAATGAGAGGTAAGTATGCTTACGCTTAGGTACTGGAAATGTGTAGGTAGCTTGAATGGTAGCCGTGCGTACAGTGCCGGATTCAGGACGTCAGTTTGGGAGGGGCCAATTCTAAGAAACTAGGGTAATAATCAAGAATAATAAATTACGTGCTTATAAATTATTTTAATTTTCAGGTGTAGATAAAAGTATCCAATCTTGGTTACAGAGAGGTTTTTATGGAAGAAATACTTCAGAACATAAAAAAGTTTCATTAAGGAACGTAAATAATGGGATTACAACACAAACAAAGTGGAAGGCCGCAACATTCCTGGGGAATCCTAAATGAGGACAAATTCTTCAAACACTGCCGGCCACATTACATAAACAAAGTTATTCTGATGTTTACATAATCCGCATATAATTTATCAATTTCACATTGTTTATTATGTTCAAATTTTAAATTTTATTTGAGAAAGAACTAGTTTTCGACGCTTATTGAAATAAAACTAAGTTCTGAGGATTAACATAATAATATACATAAATACTATCACGCCTGTATTTCCCGAAAGGTTAGACAGAGGTGTACTAATGTAATACCTGGCATAAGTACCTATTAATACATTATTCTAACATGGTTTTGATCTATTGATCCACAGTTCGCATGTTTAGGTCCTGATATAATAGCGGGCGAGCCTATTGGCATTAACCCAAGATCAGCGTAGGTAGCAGTCGCATCGCGGATGTCAAAATCGGACAGTTTGAATTTTTCCGTAGCAGCTCGGAGTTCGGCCGAACCTTTGATAATTTAATTACCTCAATTTTAAGGGTATAATAAATTACTCTGTGTTGTCAATACTTTTTTACATTTAAACTTGGATAAGTTCAACCTCAGGCGTTACAATAAATTTATAGCTAAATCAAATTCACAACTTAGTTCTGTTTACAGAGGAGCCAGGTGCTTTGTAGTGGATATTTAGAAGCCGCAGCATTTACCCTCGACTCGTGTAAAGGTCAATTTGAATTTCGTCACGATTTTAGTTTTATAGTTAGGTATAGTTGAACGACGACTGTAGCGTCTGGACTATCTTCTCCTCCCCTCTTTATTGTGTAAGGAAATCCTTGTCTAGTATTCGGAGAGTTAATGGGTTAATGATGATAATATTTTAGGAGCGGAAAATTCTCACGGATCGTCTACCACGTGGGAGGCAGTTTATTGGACTCGAATAAAAACCGCTCTTGCTCTATAGTTATGGCCGTGGGATTTGTTGGCCGGCTCCATCCGAGTGAAACCACGGCCTCACAGAAATCCGCCGTGAAATGCTTACGTTGTGTTTCGCCGAGTGAATGAGGATACCGGAGGCCCAAACCCTTTTAAAAGGCGGTCAACGCACCTGGTGCTGCGGGTGGCCATGGGCGGCAGTAATCGCTTAACATCATGCGATCCGTCTGCTCGTTTGCCCTCCTGTCCCATAAAGAAAAGGTATTATAAGCACCGGGCCCCGTCAAAGGGCTTTCCTCACTTCTTAATTCTTGCAAACACGCGCACCGCCTTTTTTATTTGTAGGAAAATCGATCATCAGTCACATGGGAAGGCGAATAAATGTCGCACTCGTACCGACTTAAAACCGTACCTACTTGCCTTCGCTTGCCTTAGTCTCAGCCATGAGATTCGTAACCATTCTTCACGACCGTGACAGGCTGTGGACCACCTCTTCAATAGGCGAGGCCTTGCCTTGCCCCGCATCCTATTCTAAAGCTCACGTGTGCCTAACACACGCGCTGCCTATTAGCGTCATTGTCTATCCCATTTATATAGCCTGCATACCATATTAAGTCTAACCATGTTTTGTCAGTAAGCCGCGAGGTAGAGTATCGGATTATCTGCCCTACGGGAAAAGATCACACCTGAGCTTACAAACGCGCTCATGGCAAATTCGTATTAGAGAGGATTACCTCCGTATCGCATACAAACAGTATACAAGCTTATTGCCTACACATCCTCTACACAAACACACAAATCAATTTGAAACTAGAATATTAAAAGCGCGTGCCGAATATCCGGCGTAGAGCCGAATTCATTGAATATTCTGTTGCGTTTCGACTGATCTACAACTGCAAACAATACGGCTTCGTCTAATAATGTGAACCAATGCTTACGTTGTGTATCGCCGAGTGAGTGAGGATACTGGAGGCCCAAACAACGCACTTGCGACTCCGCTGGTGTTGCGGGTGTCCATTGGCGGCGGTAATCGCTTATTATCAGGTGATCCGTCTGGTCGTTTGCCTTATCACACACAAAAAACTATGGTCTTTCGACATTAAATTCAAGACACAGTAAAAAAATTCGGATCCTTTTGATTGAGTAATCCGGAATTTAATCGAGGTTACCTACTTGAATTAATGCTATTTCGAAAAGAAAACTTGCGTTGTTCGGCGAAAGGCATGACATCAGTAAAGGGTTGCTATTTATGCATGGATGGGTGGCACCGACGGTGGTATGTTCCATGTAATATACAGGCAGTAATGCGACTTTCCTCTCGGCAGTGAATACTAAGGGCGCGTAATTTGTCAGGCCCCTAAATATTGGGCGCTGACGTCATCAACACGGATCTTTGTTATTCCAGCCGCACTTAATGAAACTTCAGTGCTCAATTAATTTAATTGTAAATAAAGGGTGGTTGTAATGATGTCGTTAATTTGAACATGACGCGATAAATTAAATATTGATTGGTATGTCTGAAACTCGGAATAGAAGAAAGGAGATGGGAGGCTGTTTACGCGTGAAGCAGCACGTTGACATAATAGGTGGCAAATGTTAAGGCAATGTAAGTGATATTAATTTGATGTAACACTTTCATACCGGTCGGTGGGTGTTCGTTGGCGGCGGCGCAGTGTCCGCACGACCGTCGACTCCTGCGCAGCACGCGCTCGACCCTCTCCGCTCACCGCTGAGCAACCATCGCGTTCGACTCCGCATCGGGCAAACTTATAACAACAATATAAAATTAACGCAGGAACAGTGAAAATATTAGTGATAACTTAAAATATTGGTAAATATTTTACGGGATATAAAGCCACCAAATACAAGGTTAGTATGGATTTTGTCGGTAACTAGATAATTTGATTTGTAAAGAGTTATCGATGTTAGAAGCAAGTTTATGATGATTGCGATTTTACAAGGGACTGTAAAATAATACAACATTCAGTTATTAAAAGAGCATGTGTTATACTATACCATCATATTGGTTTAAAAGAAACGGCTCCGACATTGGTTGGCGGGTATATTTTAGTTAGCTTAAAAAACGTAGCAGTTTTTAGTGCGTGGTTTCATAGAGTGGTATAAATCATCAATGAAAGTATAATGTGACAAGGATACAGTAGAATTATAATTACCTGTACCTTACTAGGGATGTACTCGTAAATCTATAAGGAACAACATTTTTTAAGTACACAAGGTAAACTTTCGAAATAAAAAGGATTTGAAAAAGAGTTTTATAGTTTACTATAGTTTCGAAGAAAGCTGTTAAAATCTATATATACAGTGTGTCCGGACATGGACTAGCGATATTTTAAATACTTATATAACAACCATTTTAATACACAAATACACTGTACACTTGGGCCTAATTCACTTCCCTGCTTTGTGGCAGCTATTTTGCTGTATGTACAAAAAATCATATCTCTCTAAGTTTTGGTCTTATTGAGTTAAAAATAGGCTTATTCGGAGGGCAACAATACTCTCTACCGTTTACATTACAAAACATTACCGTCTACATTATCTTTTTTTACTAGACCGAAAGATGTTGAGCTAAGCTACACTACAACATTAAATTTACAACTGTGTCTCTGGCCGAAGTGTATAGTTTATTTGTGTATTAAAGTAGGTGTTAAATAAGTATTTAGAATATCGCTAGTCCATGTCCGGACACACTGTATAAAAGAAAGTCGTGTTAGTTACTTCATTTATAACTCAAGAACGGCTGAACCGATTTGGCTGAAAATTGGTGGAGAGGTAGCTTAGAACCAGGAGACGGACATAGGATACTTTTTATCCCGTTCCCACGGGATGTGATGACAGACCGAATTCCACGGGGGCGAGGCCGCGGGCAGAAGCTAGTTTGTTAAAAAACTTATTTTATTGAAATCTCTTCTATAGTTTAGATTCTAAACAATAAAAGTAAGAGATTTAAATAAAATATACTTTAGAAAATAAAATGATATTTTAAAAGTGAAGTAAGTACTTAGTTTTGCAGGCTGGCGTAATATCAAATTACTACTACTAGAGCATTAAAATTCTAGTGTTACTTACCGAGTAGTCAGTATATTAGCGTTTTGTAATCACAATTGTCGCTAAAGTCATTAAGCTTTACAGCCTAATGGCTGGCGCAAGCTGCAGCAACTCAAGCTGACAGTAACTGAACAAGTTAGCGTAATGGGCTCGCTTAGAGCTCCGTTAAGTACCACAAACACTTTAGGTGCGACGGAGTAACTATTTGCCACCTTTCTGAGTGACTAAAATTCAATTAGTCGACACTTTTAGTTTTCCACAAGAAAATCCTAAAGAAAAACAATCACTTATATTAATTATCTCCATCGGATAATGGCTCCCTGTCACTCAGTTAACGAAGCACATAACAAAATAAAAGCGTAGCCAGTGTCTCTGAAACCAATTCACAATTCCAATTAATCAATGTTCATGAAATGTGATCCATCTTAATTCGGCGGCGAAACATTATGCCTGAAATATAACCACAGCGAAAAGTTTCAGTAACAACGTACTGGCAACAATATAGGTAATTATGTAAAGTTAGGAACCTAAAAGCTACGATATTGTAAGTATTGATTTTATTATCATGTGCTTCTAAGGAATAAGAATCTTTAATTTAGTGGTCTGGTATGGAATATCATCGATAGGTAGGTATAATCATTGTCGTATTTTATTGGTCGAGAAAACATTTGACAGCGACAAAGATCTGACAAAGACTTGGACCTTGGACAATGGACCTTAGGTTTTACCACGCCGACAAGTGTATCAATCGTTGAATTCGGCATAGGTACATACAAACTGTTCTTTATGGTAAAATTATCGAATTTTGCTCACACCGCGGTGAACTATGTACCGAAAGAGAACATAAAATAAATACGCTTTAGGGCTCAGAATGTCGGTTATCACTCAAAGATAAAACAATTTGTAAGGAAAAGCCGTACCTAATAGAATGTTTCGAAATAAAATGGGAAATTCGCCCAACATAGGTACATTATCAAAGCGACCCGCCACATTAACTTCACTATAAACCTAAAGCTATAAACAGTTTCGCAATCATTAAGTGCTTATTCACATTACAATCGAAGAATTTCGGCATTCGATTCATTGTAATGCACACGCTGTTAAAAGTACATAAGTAGTGTTTATCATAATCATAAATGCGGTATTCAGGCATTATTGCATCGACCACTTGCGTAAAGTGGAACAAAAAGAACCAGTCCTAAGTTACCGCTCCATTTCATACGATACACACTCGCGATGAAAGTGGAAAAACATTGAACATATTCCGATATACATACATTGGCTTATAGCACCCGCAATATCGGATGCGGCGCGCAATGCTGGCGATTGGCCGAGACAGCTTCTAGCAAATATCGGCGGTTGAACAACCGATAATATGTACTTCGGAAACAGGATCCATCAGTCATCTCCATGAATAAATAAATAAGAGATCGACGTCGCGGACTCGACTGAACTTTCACCGTTTGTTAGTTTTGCTCCTCCGACAAAGATGTTATGTTACGTCAGAGTATTTGATGTCACTAACAAGGCGCGTGCACAACTTTATATAAGTGCATAACACATTCCACGGACACTATTTGCCATGACAAAATAAGTGATATCAGTAAAAGCCTCACGCTAGTTTTAGTTAATTCTGCAGTTCAAGTTTCCCTTACCATGGTCATTTAGTATCGAGAGGGAAAGGATCGGTTTTTGTGAGCGATTGACCCCATTTGGTGGCTATCGTCTGGGTCCCTATCAATGAATCACGCCCATTATGCTAGTCGCCGACTGATCGGAACTTAACACACTATTCAGCAACTCCGCCCATAAGGAAGAGGAACACGATTATCCTAGCACTTTGCTATGTATCTGCAGACGGAAGGGTGAAAACAGGATTTATGAACTCTTTCGATCTTGGAAGCTGTATAGGATAAACAGAACATCTTTTACTTAGGGCCACTTGCACCAACTTCTTAAATATGTTTAAATTATATTAAAATACATATTTCCCTTGTAATGTGGTGTTTAAATACGGTTTAAACATATTTAAGTAGTTGGTGCAAGAGGCCCTTAGAGTGTTAACAATAATAACGTTAAACTTTGCTTTGTTGCTTGAGAGCGTTGGAAGGCAAAAATAAAAATAAATAAAATATTCTTTATTTCAGACAACCTTTTACACCGTCCATAGAAATTTATGCAAAAAGAAAATATAAATAAAAGTAATTACCCTAAATCACCCTCTTAACTAAGGATCTCCATAGAGGGGATGAGTGCCTGTTTGCTAAGTAAAGTAAACATGAAAAAATTTAATAGTTGCAACAGTTAAAAGGCCATGAACTATACTCACAACGTTAACTGCTGAAATTAAGCTCGGGGTTGTCTTTGAAAACATTATAATTTCACGTTAAATTTCTTTTAACTTTTCATTAGGGGTGATGATAAATTCATGCTTACCTAGGGAAATCTGCCCAACCATCTTTTTTATTCGAGAGCAGGCACAACGTAGCGCGTATCTGTGCAATATTTAGCAGTCGTTTACCCTTTGCACCCTTCGACGGTATATTTTCCATTTTATAGCACTGTATTTTTACCACAGACTCTCTATTTTCCTTCGTTCAATTCGGAATTCATGACAGTTGTCTGTGAAAATACATCGGTATTGCTTTCTTTTACCGTGCAGTTGGTTCGACATGTGGATTGGTTACGTGTATTTTATTAAAAGTTGGAATTTTGTTATTGTTAAAGCAATAACGTCGCGCTCAATTATATTAAATGCGAAAAAAGCTTTGTCAAGTAAGTTTTTAAATAACTTGCAGCTTTTGTAACTATTTGTTTGATTCAGTTTTAAAACGACCACGGCTGAGTAGAAAGCTTAAAGATAAATCTTACTGGACGAAGTTTTCTAAGCCGGTAATCACAAATAATTAAATCAGTATTCAACTATGGAGTCAAGTTTTAGTAATTGGTTTTAAAAGTTTTAATCAATTTAAGTAATAACGAATTAATCACACTATCTATAGGAAAGATAAATTTATTACAGGATTTATCTTGTTTAGAAATCGCTGGTTAGGGACTTCAATACTAAGTACGGCCTAAAATTTCTATACTTTTTTTTTTTTAATTATGGCGCCATGCCAGTGTCAAGTAATAAAGTAATCAAGTATTCAAAGAATATTTCCCATCATGGGATTGTATTATGGCACCACACTTGTGTTCACCAGTGTCAAATATAAGTTCAGTTGCCCCAATAAAACGGTAGAAACTTTATTGAGGCTTCGATGGAGTTTAGGAGTGAACCCAAAAAGTCACGATTTTCAATTTTATATCATTTGCCTACACTCTCACACGTTCACGAACACTTAATGGTTAATTATCCACCATAATTACACATTAAACTTCGGAGAAATTAAAGTTTTGAAAAATAATATAAAATCGACAATGTGCACTTTACATTTTCCCGCCTAAACTCATTTCTATACTTACAAGTTCGACTTATTCAAATGAACTCTAAGATTACTGACATTTGTTCGAATTTTTTAGTTGTCTAGTTAGTGTTGGACACCTTAATTCAATTCTCTGGTTTGATTAAGAAAAGAAAGTACTTTCAAGACATGGGATTCCACAATTGAATACAATTAATAAATACTGGCGTGATGGTGTATACGGCGAACAAAATGCGCTATAAAATCATTAGTGTGATAATTTGTTATTGTTGTTTCGCGACGGTAACTCGACACAGTAAAATAATGGTCTACTCAAGACCGCGGTATTTTCTTGCTTAAATTAATAATCCGTGTCGGATGGTCGTTCCAAGGATGGCCAACAGCCCGGAGTAATCGTCGTATTTTCAAAATAGCTCGTTAACACGTTCCACAACTACTCAGCTACTTTCACTTTGTTTTAATGATGAGCTGCCCCTATAAGTATTTTCTACTTCGCCAACAATAGAACTGTGTAATTTTATACTTATAATTTTAATCATGTGATTTTTCTGTGATGTAAGGGCGTAATAAGCATGTAGAGCCGCGTAACTAGGTTAATGATTACCTCTGGTTCACACCATACGTATATATGTATCGTAATAATATTATGTACGAGTATGTATACTATACACGCGACGAGAACGAGACTGCGCGGCTTCGTTTTCTACGCGAATTTGATTGCGCGAATCCAGTTGTCGTTTTAAAAGCTGAATTATGTTATGATGACTTATCAGCTGTGAGTAAAACAGGTTCTCAATAAAAGAAACCTTCTTTTCATATAAAATTCCGATGCGTGTGTTCGTTCTTTCTGAAACGACTACAAGCGATTTTGATGTTTTTGTAGGTGTTTTTGGGGTTCTTGGCTTATATAGTTGGACTCGGTAGGTGGTGCTGTTGTTGACATTCTTAAAGATGTAATAAATTGCTGTGCTAGAGGCTGGTTTAGCGTACAAAATTTGAACTCTACGATATGTATAATACAGGGGTTCTAAAAGAGTTCAGTTTTACGAATGAGAATCACAGACGTTAAAAGCATAATAACCACAAATTGCCCCCATGCCGCACCCCAGCAGACGTATTGCATCAAGAAGAGAAAGTATCTTCAATACGAAGCCCGATGGCCAAACAAGTGACTGCAAAACCAATCAATCAACGCTGTGGATTTGTAACGAGAATTCAGAAGGCCAAGTTAAATGATGAAACTGCCAGATTATCATTATCTAAGATAGTCTTGGATGAATAGAGCAGAATGAATGGCTAGGGATAGCGAACCTTCTTTGATCTACTTGTCACTTTTTCAATAGAAATGTTTGATGACGTTACTACGCAAGCAATCTCGAGTTTAGAACTAAAAACCACTTTTCTGTGGATTCTACGTATCGTACCTTTCCCAATTGCGCATTTTTATGATTATTTTGATTGGGTGGGTACTTAATGCCCAAAATAATTCATTGCGTGCCATTGGTTTGTCTTCACTGAGCTACGCAAAGGAAATTGTCAGAAGCACACCATGTCTTGTCTTCTGGGATGCAAGTGAAACCACAGTTATGTAACAGTAATTTTATAATATCCCTTACATTATAAAACTAGTAACATTAATTAATGAATAGCGGCAAAGTGTCATAATAGTGTGAACTGACGTTATCGCTAATTTTTCATCGGAGGCTTTAGTCGTGAAATCGATCCGCGATGGAATCGCTGAAACTACTTCTACGGAGCTCGCCCAGTGTCGGATTCCTTTTCTCTGTAAAAAACTTTCAAACTGATCCCTTTTGCCGTTGTTTCAAAGTTGTAGAAAAAATTGAACAATTTTGCCAGTAGGTACAATAAACGACTAAGTAAAAGGTTCACATAACATTTGTACATATACAGTATTCATCAAACAATATGCCATCACGCCTGTATTCCCCGAAAGTTTACGCAGAGGCGTAGGTAATAATTTACACCCACAGTTCGCCGGTATGTTTAGGTCCCCTGTAATAATAGGGCCTACTGCCATTAACCGGGCACATATCCAAGCTCTGCGCTGCTAGGTACCTATTGAGAAATTTATAAAAAAGCACTTTTCTCAACCTGGGAAACCTTGAAACTAAGACCTCTAGTATAGCATTCAAGCTCAGAACCACTCGGCTAGCCAGGCGGCATATACAAAATACATTGACTTCGATTATGTGCGTCTCCAAAGTGTACATAAAGACGGCCAAGGAAATATTTCCTTCCGGCGACGATCTTTCACGGAATAAAACTAACCGTAACGAACTGTGACGTCACAGCGCATTTGTGTTCTGTCGTTCAGAAGTAATGATAATGGCACAGTTTACAGGACAGTCTGTGCCTCTTTCTAAGTATATTTTATTACTTATTGCGTGTGTTAGTGCTTCCGTCCATGGTCCATATACGTGAGTGTCAGAAGTCTAAGTAATTGTGGTCCCCTGTTACTATGTACCTCCAATTTTCAATTTTTAGCCGACTTAAAAATAAGAGCTTATCTGCTCATCCATGCTTATATTATGTATATATTCACGCATATTTTTCTTGTTTAATATCCGAATTTGACGATTATTTATATGTTGATATTATAATGTACCCACACCAATATAGTTGGATGTTGATAATTAGAACTGTATTCTACCAATAGTAATACCTATTAATAACCATTAACTGCCTCATTAGCCAAGTGGTCCTGAGAGCGACTGATACACTAGAGGTCCTGGGTTCGATTCCCAGGTCGAGCAGTGTTATTGGGTTTTTCTATGAAATTCCCAGTAGCAGCTCGGTTAATGGCAATAGGCTCGCCCCCTATTACATGGGACCTAAACATACCGGCGAACTGTGGGTGTACATTAGTACGCCTCAGCCTAACCCCTCGGGGAATATAGGCGTGATGGTATGATGGTAATATTAATATAGTACAATTTTTATATTGTTGTTCTACCTTGCTTTGAGGCTTAAAGCGCCGTTACCAAATCCGTCAGCGAAAGTTTAGTAATAATCCAAAATATAGATGTTGAGCTAAATTATATGAAACATATTCGATCATTATTAATTATTATGTTCGTGATTAAGTATTGGAATAGGTAATACGTAGGTACATGTTTTGTTTACATAATGATTATGTACAGCATGTTATAGTACAAAGGTGATACAATACAAGTAGATAGCTAGATACATAGATGGATGGATGAGTAGAATGTACATGTTTAACCATGGACAGCAATATTATAATATAATATAATCCTCGTTTTTATTTTTCAACAGAAATGGAAAAGTATTATAACATACTCGATATGAGGTGTTTTTTTTTTATTCTTTAAATTTTAGGGACTTTTATAACGCACAGCGTATGTCAGTCCCATCGTAACCCAATACAGGATTCACGAATAGCTACGATCAATGTATCAGGGCCATGAAGTCGAACAATTTTCTCGCATCTTCAGAGCTCGGCTTATTTAATATTTGGTGGAATGTACCTATATCGTTCTTGTTCAACTTCAAAGCCCTGAACAATGTAGTGTTTTGTTTTAATTGACGCAAAAGCAAGTAAATAACTTATTGGTACGTAAGTTTTTTAATGATCAAAAACATTATCCTCCCTATGAAAATCGTCACAATTTTATACTTACATTGTAACGATAGCATGAATTACCCTAACGTGTTCATAAATATAATTCTCGCCGTTCAATCAAGTAAGAAGATGATTAGATAAGTTCACATGACCTTGTGTAAAGAAAAAGGTGCCATCGACGTGGTCATAGAAAGCTAGCCATCGTTGCCTAACTGGCAATGACGACACTACTTCTTTCAGCTCTACTAACTGTGCCTCGAGTATACCAAGTGACTAAGTAATTTAATAATATACGACCGAAAATATGTTTCGTAACCTTTCAAAATAGAATAAATTTCACAACATTCCAAAATATATTATGTTTACGGATTTGTTTATAACATTTAACATACCATCATGCCTGTATTCCCCGAAGGGTTAGGCAGAGGCGTACTAATGTACACCCAGAGTTCGCCGGTATGCTTAGGTCCCATGTAATACGTGGCGAGCCTATTACCAGTAACCGGGCACAAATTCCTTACTCCGAGCTGCTACTGGGAATTTCATAGAAAAACCCAATAATACTTTGCTCGACCTGGGAATCGAACCCAGGACCTCTAGCGTAGCAGTTCAGGACCACTTGGCAAATGAGGCAGTTTATTAAACTCTCTCTGTTTATTAAACTTAAGAATTAGGGTTTACCAATTTCAAATTTAGCAAACTTTTACTTAGCCATGCGAAGGTAAAGGAAAACATCCTGAGGAATTTTTATCTTCGCTTTAAATCAACGTACCTAATAATAAAAAAAATAAGAATTACTATTGTTTTTTTTAACACAAAAAATACATAAATGCAAAACCCGTGTACAGCTATAGTACCCAATATAGTACGGCTAGTATCTCAATGCAATATCGATATATTATCCTATATCATCTATTGGTGGCTCTCTGTACAGAGACGGAGCGCGACGAGCAAGTTATATTGAATCCTTGTTGTTAATTCAAAGTCAAAGTCAAAATGTTTTATTTCAATTAGATCATTAAAATAGGTACTTTTGATAACTCAAAACTAGTTGCATTTAATGCTAAAAATTGAAGAGAAAGAAGAAATTAATTGGCGTGGAAACACAGTAGTGAGTCTACGAGCGTCAGTGTTTCAGTGGTCGAATTCCATTTGTCTACCTACATTAAAGTGATCAAAACTAATGTAAGCTTGTGTGATAAGGTGACAGGTGGTTTTAATTAAAAGCTGCCTTCGCCGTACGTGAAATGGGAATCGCACTTTCCGTGGCACTATATGTACTTGTTTTCGCTTGCTCTGTTATGCCTTTCGGCTTAAAATAGACGTTCACCCTGTTTTTTAGGGTGACATGACGTGACGTAGGTACAATATATTCAGTACCAGTGTCAGTAGTATTCTTTTGAATACAATTAAATAAGACCTAACATTTACAGTTACAGGACTTACTTTAGATTTGCGGTCCCACTTTTTATCTGAGCAGGCCGACAATGACCGACGGTCATAAAGACTTGCACCAACTTCTTGGATATTTTTAAATTGCATTAAAACACAATTTTACAATTAAAAATTATAAGTAATTTAAACATATTTAAGAAGTTGGTGAAAGTGGGCCTTAGGTTCTGAATTATTAAATCTACTTACAAGTTTACCTGAATCTAAAATAAGTACTAGTCTAGGTATGCAATTAATTACTTTTTGAATAAGTAAATCCCTGTTTAGGGGTCATATGTGTTTGGAGTTTATTTGCAAGTTCTTATGTGTAACTTGAAGATATTTTAATATTCAACAAGTGACGGAAGATTAACAACAGTAAAATCAACGCATATAAAATATAATTATATTACGGGACACAAATATTTGTGGCTACCAGCAGATAGAAACATAGGAACTACATCTTATGAAAATTCCGCGTGTTTAGGTATTCACAAAGACGAAGTATTTCAGTAAGCCTTATGATATATTATTTACAAAGACGATCATGAGCCTCACCTTACATAGTAGAGCAACGGTATACATATTATACATAATGTATTGTGGGAAAATGAAGACATTTATATCTTTGTGTTACCGTTAGCGTAGGGTATATTTAAAATATATATTAGTATAGGTAATTATAAATGCAAAATTAACTGTTTTTCTTCTGTTATCTTTTCTCGTCTAAGCTGCTGGCCAGAAATAGACAGGATATGAATTCCATCTTGAAGAAGAAAATAGGCTTCTAAAACGTAATAAATAGTCCTATTGGATCGCCAGTAAAATCGAGCAGAATACATTATTAATTCGATAAAAAGATTTTTTACGTACCTAATTTTAAATCCAAAACTCTGTCAATATTTAGACTTGTGGACGAAAAGTGTTTTCTGATGCAGAAATGCTATTGGGTAATGATTATTTTTTTAAGGCTTAGGTACTAGCAATGTGGGTCGCACATTACTAGTATTCTTCTTGTTAAGCTATAATGTTACGAGTGGGTTCACATGGGTAGTGCAATGGATGAGTTTTGATCTGGCAACCACATGAACGCAAGTCCGACGCCATAGCCATTAGGCTACCGTTATTTTAATTTATATGTAATCTAACTACTATTTTTATAGTATTCATTTATAATTGCTTTTCTATTCCAATTTGATTGATGTTTCTAACTTCTGAATCATACTGTATTTTAATTTAATTTAACTACTTACATTTTAACTTTAATGTAAATCTTGTAAAATTATTTTTTGAGTTTTTATTATTGATATTATACAAGTGCTGTGCACACCTGTAAGTGACGAATTCACCGCAAAACTGTTGTACTATAATATATATTTAATGTAATGATTAGTGAATAAGTCGTTGGTGTGTCAATAAATTAAATAAATAAATAACTACAAAAAACAATTCGATGTGAAGAGTTAGGTGTCAATACTCGTGCGCTACATAGATACTTATCCTTCGTTTTAGATCGCTGTTATCGACAGGTACTTCTTCACCCGTCCTTTGTAATTAATTGACAATAAATATTTAACGATGTCTCGCAATTAAATACAAAAATAGTGCCTTTGGTGATTTAACATTTTGTGCCGCAAGGTTTTGTTTCAATGCGACCATTATATGAAAATGTAAACAACGTCATAATTACATTACATTAGATACATGAAATTTTGAATTGTAAATAACGGCTCTAAGTAGTAGGTCGTATTGAAAGAACCGAGAAATTGCATTGTAGATACTACTTTAATTTTTTTTTGTTTTGAGTATGATTTTGTTTCTATTACTAATGAGAATATTATGTTCGGCTAATTAGTCTCTTGGCACAACTGCTACGCTAGAAGTCGTGGGTTCGATTCCGAGGTCGAGCAATGTGTTATTGGGATATTCTGTGATTTTCAGCAGCAGCTCGGAGTTTGCGATTTATGCCCGGTTAATGGTAATAGGCTCGCCCTCTTTCAGATGGGACCTAAACATAGCGGCGAACTGTGAACATTAGTACGCCTCTGCCTAACCCTTCGGGGAATACAGGCGTAATGGTATAATATGATTATAATGTTTGATGTAAAATATAAAAATCGAGTTGGATCAACCTTGTCAAAAGCTTAGAAAACGGATCGCCTTCGCATGTAAGGTTTGATCCGATTTATCCGATTACGCGCTCAACGAGCTGCTGTCCCACCTTGAGCTACAACATCTCATAATACTCATAATCCTTTCAAACATATTTTGAGTCGATTTCAAAGCAAACCACAGAAAGGTCAAAGTTAATGCGTGAACCGACGAAACGAGAACTGGACAAGATATTATACCATAAACGCTCTGTGAGACGGATTAGTAGGATTCTCGCAACACAAAATGTTAAACATTTGTGTTTCGAGAACCATACTAATGTAACCCTTGACGTTGGAGAGCCATGCTTCGGCACGAATGGGCCGGCTCGACCGGAGTGATACCACGACCTCACAGAAAACCGGCGTGAAACAACGCTTGCGTTGTGTTTCGCCGAGTGAATGAGGTTACCGGAGGCCCAAACCCTTTTAAAAGGTGAGCAACGCCCTCGTGACTCCTCTGGTGTTGCGGGTGTCCATGGGCGACGGTTATCGCTTACCATCAGGTGATCCGTGTGCTTGTTTGCTCCCCTATCCCATAAAAAAAAACCTACTAAACTTTGGTATCTTCATTTTTTGTTGGGCTTAAACGCCACATTGAGCGATTCCTCTGGAAACTCAGTAATCGTACTAAATTAAATAGTACTTTCATAATTTGTTGCCCCCCGTCCATGTCACACGTCCTCAGATTTATGATAGCTTTGTACTTCCCAATTTTACATTTAGAAATTATCAAAACAAAGCAGTAGGGCCAATTTTTTCAATTTAGATTTTTACTTGCGACATCACATTTTTTCACACAATGTCACCCTTCTCTCCTCCCATCCCCCCGTGAGGTATAATGTTATTTATGGATGCCCCCTAAGCAGCATTTTTAGCTCTGCAGATTATTTTTGTGATATAATTTTTAAAAAGATTCAGCAAAAATTTGTGTGTAAGTATTAATTGGATGATTGTTAGACACCGTCTTCGTAACTTAGTCTCAATATTTGACGAAACATAAGTACATACCATCATGCCTCTATTCCCCGAAGGGCTAGGCAGACGTGTACTCATGTACACAGTTTGCCGGTATGTTGAATTGTTGAGGTCCCATATACAAAGAGCGAGCGTTTGCAGTGGGCCAGAATTTAATAGAAAAACCCAATAACAATTTGGTCGACCTGGGAAAAGAACATGCTATTTCGATTCCCAAGTCGCGCTTAGAATCACTAAACTAATGAGGGATATTTCTGATTGTGGGCTCAAAATTTTATTTGTGGTAACGGATAGCAATCCATGTAAACTTAATTTACATCTTATGCCACAATCAATCTTATTTACACATGCAATCGCCATACGTTACCTTACAGAAACTTCACCTGTGGTGATCTTTGGGATTGAAGACCGGTATGAGCGTAATATTTCATTGGATTATAACATTAGTAGTACTCGCAACCGGCGCGTATGTATGAGAAGATGTATGAATGTCGCAGAAGCAAAAGAGGCATGCAAGAATCGTAGCAAGTGGCAGTCTATAGTTTCTGCCTACCCCTGTGGGAGAAGGGCGTGAGTGTATGTATGTATTATAACATTCCTACATTTAAATTATCTATTAATATAGTGTGGTTTATTTATACTATAGCTAATTGGTTCAAAGTCTACGAAACGTCCACTCACATTTACAATTGAACTAAATTCAGAGATCGTTTACAAAAACCATAAATTAGATATTTAAATTTTTGCGGCCATTTTAATAATGTTCGGTCAACAACCCTAAGGAACCTTCATGAAACATTCATTTATCTAGCTAAGTCGAGTTTAAACCCGGCTGGGTTACGTAGATTAACAGCGGTTTAATCTCCATAATTATTACAAACATATTATTATTCAACTAAGTGATTCCGAGCTTGTTTTATTTGCTTTAATAAGAAAATTTTGCTTTGATTCAAAGGTCGAACAAAGTGTTATTGGGTGGTGACTGCAAAAAAAATACCTCTGCCTAACACTTCGGGGAATACATGCGTGATAGTATGTATTTTTTTTTATGGCAAAGGGGGGCAAACGCACAGACGGATCGCCTGATGGTAAGCGATTACCGCTACCCATGGACACACGCAACACCAGAGGAGTCACAAGTTCGTTAACGGCCTATTTTGTGTCGTAGTTATTCATTTCTAATTAACTTTGCTGAAAACTTGGTTTTCAGCAGATATTTTTGAAACTTCTCTTTGAAAATCTTCATTAATGTCTAATCCTAAGGGGCCATGCAGGGGGGGACTGCAGGGTACGACAACAGTCACAAAATTATCTCAAATTAGATTCTCTCATTCAGAGTCTGATCTAAGATGACTAGATCCATTTATTACTTACATAGGTATTTCTTTTGTGTTAGGTCTATTTGCTGGGAGGCAACCCTAACCTTTCAATCCTTTGCCATTTCTGACAGTAATTCGTTATTCAAGCTTCTTTAAAAAGGTTGGTTTTCTATAATTAGGCAATTTTTAATCTTATTGTAGTGAGCGTCATGATGTTTCATGCATCATGACGTGTTATTCCTTTTAAATAATTTTGACTGAGTGACTTTCTCAATAATTCCCATCACTGGAATACTGATATTTAAAAATATACATATGTATGTAAGTAGATATGTCTGTTTATATTTCCATGCTTCACGTCAATAACACGTAAATAAACAATTTTTTTAAATTAAGTAGGTAATTTATGGGTAATTTAAGAATTTAATTTAAAAAAAATAAGTAATAACGTATTCAGAGGTACCTAAAGGGCGCTAAGTGTATTAAAAATATGGAAAACCAAAATTTTCAAGGTGGTTAGTTGAAATTTGGAGAGGACAACGTCTGTCAGGTTAGCTAGTATCAACTAAGTTAGTACCTTATTGTTAAACTTTATTACAAAATAACTTTCTAGCCACATTCCGGGAAGAAGCTCTGAATCTTACAGAAGCATGTAAATTAAATTGTAGTATATAAACTAGTTCACAAAGTGTAAACTAATTCGTGAGGCTGAAGCATCAAATTGTACCTAGCTAATATTTTAACACTCATAATAATATTGTCATAGACAATAATTTCACAGATAGACGTCGAGATCTTACCTATACTAATTCTAGTATAGAACAATACAAATACAAATTACATATTCTGGAAGCCATGTGACGTTCAGTGGAACTTCAAGTAATATGAACATGAATTTGAGCTTTGCTACAAGCCACACACCGCAATAACGTGTTGAATACAAATGGCAATTTGCATAAGTCGCCATTCCGAAGTAACAGCTGTTTCCTCTGAGCATGCACAGTACCTAGAATCCTGGAAAATGTTCAGCTTAAAGAGTGCACTTATTGGGAAGTAGGACCTGTGACTAACAGGACATTACTGTGCAGAAACAAATGCGCGGGTGGGTTTCTTAGTGGTTTAGAAAGGTACTACTAGTTCTGTTTTCTATTTTAATTATATTGTTACATTAGCATCCGCCCGCGACTTCTTCCGCGTGGAATAGTTACTTAGTCTTAGCGTTATGATATATAGCCTACAGCCTTCCTTAATAAATGGGCTATCTAACACTGAAAGAATTTTCCAAATCGGACCATTAGTTCCTGAGATTAGTGCGTTCAAGCAAACAAACAAACAAACTCTTCAGCTTTATATATTAGTATAGAAGTATAGACTTAATTTATAAAGCTGAAGAGTTTGTTTGTTTGTTTGCTTGAACGCACACGCTAATCTCAGGAACTACTGGTCCGATTTGAAAAATTCTTTCAGTGTTAGATAGCCCATTTATTGAGGAAGGCTATAGGCTATATATCATCACGCTACGCGGACGAATTCGCGGGCAGAAGTTAGTAATATATAAAGCTGAAGAGTTTGTTTGTTTGTTCAACAAATAAATCTATATTTGTTAGCGTTTATCTCATTCCAAAGCATCAGATGATCTCGTGATAGTGATGCGTAAAAACGATTACACGCTTAATCTGTTACATTATAGTTACGTAAACGATTGTTCGTCGATTAAGCGCCTCACTGGCTCATAGCACGCTGACAGTTATTTTGTAAAGAGATATATAAGACCTTTTTGCTGTTTAACAAATCGGTCACGTCGGTCCTCAGTGTTGAACAAGACCTTTTTGGGCCCTTTTTGGTAACGACAGCATTATGAATGTCGTAATAACTCTTTGTATTTGTCTACCTGTTTAGTTATCTGCTTTTTTGTTCACATTACAAAAACATTAAGTTATTAGGATAGTAAACGCAACGCGATTTGATAAAATCATTTGCTTGGATAGAAATTGTATATCTATAGTAATACTAGCTTCTGCCCGCGGCTTCGCCCTCGTGGAATTCGGTCTATCGTCACATCCCACGGGAACGGGATAAAAAGTATTCTATGTCCGTTTCCTGGTTCTAAGCTACCTCTCCAACGATTTTCAGCCAAATCGGTTCAGCCGTTCTTGAGTTATAAATGGGGTAACTAACACGACTTTCTTTTATATATATACTAGCTTCTGCCCGCGGCTTCGCCCCCGTGGAATTCGGTCTGTCATCACATCCCACGGGAACGGGATAAAAAGTATCCTATGCCCGTCTCCTGGTTCTAAGCTACCTCTCCACCAATTTTCAGCTAAATCGGTTCAGCCGTTCTTAAGTTATAAATGGAGTAACTAACACGACTTTCTTTTATATATATAGATTATATAGAAGAATTTGTATTTGTATTATTTGTTTAGTTTTTAATGGATTTATATAAGTATAGATATATTAATGAAAAAGCCTATATTGTTAATCGAGTTAAACATAACGTCACATAACGTCGCGGAAATAGCTAGTATTGTATATAAACAAACATACTATGTCATGTATATTATAACTCAATATAAATCGTGAGTGAACGTTGTAGTAAATTATTGCATTATAGTTTTGTAGATGTAAAGTGTTGCGCAGACTGTGTAGATGGCAGAAGTAGTACTAAATGCTTATTATTAAAGTATTATTAAGTAAAGTAATATTAATATTCTTTACTCCGAGTGTGTGGTGATTCATCAATCTATCAGATCAAAATGATTGCTTATATCTGCTTCTGTTTGTATTGTACGCCACGCCCGTCATCCCAAAAGTTAAAAAAATTAATCAACATAAAAAATCTTTTATTTGCTTATCAAAATTTGTTTCATTATTTTGAACAATGAAAAGTTATTCGTATGTAAACACAAACGGCAACAGAACGCTGTGAGCGTATGATTGATTTGTTAATGTTGTTTAAAACAACAATGAAAGTCATATGAAACACGAGCTTTACTTTATTTCACGAGCAGTGACATAACATTCGATATCGAGAAATTACAACCACATCGCAGACACAACGAACAATCACCAATCATAATCGGAACTTATCGACTGTCAATCGATAAGTAGCCAACAAAAAGATTCAATTGGTCGATTGTTATGAGATTTGATTTGAGTATCAACAAAAAAATTAATTTAGTTTGCTTTGAATGATATCTTTTTATTTAATCAAACTTTGAAAGACTTTATTTTTATTGTAGGTACTTCAGAGATGATCTAATATGGATTGGGATGATGTCTGACCATGCATCAGTTCGTATACACTACAAGATGCTTGAAGTTTATTTGTACTAAAATAACCCAAATATCTTTTTTCGATTATAAAGTTATTTTAGTGAAGGAAAAATTCCACTCGCAGGCAGGATTAGGATTAGGAGCGTCTGGTGTATCAAACCAGAAGACGCAGGTTCGAATCCTGCCTGCGAGTCGAATTTTTCCTTCACTAAAATAACTTTATAATCTTAGCATGAAAAATGCGAAAAAATCACAAAAAGATAGTTAGTAGGTATGGTAGCATCGTACGACATAGAACTAACCGTAAGGTAAGTCGTGTCGGTTGAGAGGCAAAGTAACTTGCTTGTCAATAGATGTTACTGACGTCACCTTTAAGACGTAGGTAAGTTCAGAATGTGAAGGCAAATTTCGACATAGCAGGTAGGACTCGCGGTGGCTTAGTGGTCATAGCGTCTGGTGTATCAAACCAGAAGACGCAGGTTCGAATCCTGCCTGCGAGTCGAATTTTTCCTTCACTAAAATAACTTTATAACCCAAATATGTTAATCTGGGGGCACGGCACGGCAGTGCCCCCGCCAAGACGAGCGCGAAGCAAACACTGCCGTACCATCCTTTACTGGAACCATTTCGCCGCATTTTCAGGCCCCTATTAGAGAACCTCTGGATAAGACCAGAACGCAGAAATTTTCGTCATCCAGTAAGCTATAATCATATACTTAAAATCCAAAATTTCATGTTTGTAGGTCATTTAGTTCCGAAGTTAAGTGAAAGCAAAGTTTCGCATTTATGTCACTCACTCATGATCATCAAAATAGAACTAGTACTTCCCATTAACTCAGAGAGCTGAAATTTGGTACAGAGTTAGGGTTTAATGGCCACATAAAGAGAAAACTATAAAAACTAGGATAATCGAAGATCTGGAGTACCTTAGAGATATCGCTAATAAAATAAATCAATAAGCCCACGTTTCTACCAAAAGAAGTGAAATCCCATCATAAACATTCTGTAAATAACTAGCTAAGTCTCGCTGGAGCTGCTTGTTTATCTCTAAAAAGTAATGAAATCTAGACAAAGTTGTGCCAAGTCTAAGGTTCCTTACTGCGATTTCTTTATTATTTATAGTTGGTAAGTAAAAATATGGTAAGTACAAATGTACAAATGGTAGGCGTGTGTTGTATGAAGACGTACCTGTCAGAGTCCTTTGTTTAATGATCTCACACGCATTTCACCGGCTTTTTGTATCACTTCGCCCAACACGAGCATAGCTCAAGGAAATATGTGAAGATACATATCTCCAAAGTACCTGTCTCTTACCTGATTACTGACAAATATTTACACCTTAAAGATTGCTATCATAAAGCCAGGCAAGCCATTTGTGATTGATTCCTTGAAAACGTCGTTGGTCAATTCTGAACTGTCTCTAGCTGAAAAACAAAATTAAAAACATCTGCTGCTTCCGCTTCGCTCTAAAGACATAGTCAGTTAATGAAGTAGGTATTGTGAAATAAGTAATACATACATTATAAATTATTTATTATAAAATGTTACGCAACGTCCGTTTCTACAGATTGTGTAAAAAGTAAGAGAGGAAATATCGGATCGCCGGAAATCAGCACGCAAAATCAGTTAAACAGTGGTCCGCATAAATTCCGGACATTATCGGATCAGCACATTAATCAGCTGTCCAGAATGAGATGTGGTGGCGACGCGGTCGGTCGAGGACAGCTGACCACCGTCCGATACGGGCGACCACAGTCTAACTTCTGACGCGGAAAGCATACCATTCAGCTATGTAGGTCATCCATGCATCAGCCACACGCAGTTGCTATAAGTCGCAATCACACGAATGACCACAAAATTATTCTGTTCCCACAGTTAAATGAATTAGTGATACTGGATACGCACCTCTATTATGTGAATTTATGTAACTAAGTAGTTACGTATTACTCCGGCTGGTTACTGGTTACGGTGAAATGCAAGAACACCTGTCGGTTTGCTTGATGTACATACATAATAGTAGGCCATGGTCAAATATGCGATCTGTGAAAATAATTTTACCAACAGCATAAAACAAAACGACCTAATATAAAATAGAACAATGTAAAAGTGCGCTTCACATTCAAAAATTCGTATGGGCTGTTCAATATCACATTCAATATTCAAAGCGATATTGTAAGAAGGTAGCTTATAAAATTCTAAGAAGGCAGATTTCAATTTTAAATGTTCGGTATGTCGTTTTTCTTTTTGTGTTCCATTTCCATTATTTAGTAAGGGCTTTAGTAAATTCATGATTGACTGGTAGTTGTATGTGGTCGTGGTTTCATTGTATAAAACCAATTAACAGGAGCTAGATCAATTTGGGTTTATTGAAAATAGATGTGACTGAAAATGTAACATCAGCAAGATTTTGCGGATATTAAAACGAAATGAAATTCCAAATCTCTAATGAATTTCGCGCTTAGTCCCCATTCAATTAAGAATAAGTTAATTGATATAATAAATGCATTAGAAATAAGAGCTCAATTGCAAGCATCTCAAAATATAAAATGTATAAACATCTCAATAAGAAATGGACGCACATTAAATGTGGAGAAACGCTACTATTTATTGTACATCTTCATACAGTAGTGTGTGTTTAGTTTGTTGGAATTACACCAGTTAATTGCATAAACAAATTTAATTGGTAGGTATTCTACCGCGAGTGAAAATCATAACGCGCACATGTGATTTTTAGTCGAGCGATAGTTTAGTCGCTGTAGTAGTCGTGTATACTTTCACGAATTCTAATCGTCAAATGCGCGCACTGCCATATAACTCCATAGTGAATCCCGGAACGATCAAACTATCGTCCGACTAAAAATCCCGTTCAGCCGTTTTGGCGTGAAAGAGCAACAAAACATACTTCGTCACAAACTTTCACGTTAATAATATTAGTAGGAAGTTGGATTTGTGATTTCACATAATCCTGCCGAAATAATTTGGGTGTAGGTATTACGAATTTTTACCCGCATGCGCCAAAAGGAGGGGTAGCTCAGAGCTATAAAAATGCTTTAAATGATTTTACAACAGTGTGGGATTAAAAGTGAATATAACACGATATGCAGTAACATGTTGATGGTCTGTAAACTTGAGGCACTGAGGCAACACTGTAGATTAGAAATAACTTGGACTTTGCGCTGTTAAGTTGCACTAGAAAGCAGCTGAATTTAATTAAGACTAATATACAAACGCAATAAACTAACGTGATAACTAAAGTAATTTGTATTAATATTAATTAACCAAAATAGTAGATAATTTTTTTTTTTATTACATCTGCTACGATAGTGGATCTGAGTTCGATTGATAGGTCGAGAAAAGTGTTTTTGCGTTATTAAGTATATGAAATTTCTCAATAGTGGTTAATGGCAACAAACCCGCCCCCTATTAGGTATATAAGGACTAAATATAAGTACCTACTGGCAAACTGTGGGCTTACATGAGTCTGTGGGCTTCTGCCTAGGGAAAAAATGAGTGATGATGTTGCTATGTTAAAAAAATATGCGTCATCATCAACAAAGGAAAATGTATTTCTGAATTGTTTATGCTTGAACAACTATCAACTGTTGTTTGACAATTATATTGTTTACCATCTCACAGAGTGGGATTACGATGTTCCATTCAGAATTACGTATTCACCAATAGAAACCGCGTTTATGCAAAATCGCATCTTCAATAGACTCTAATTGCCTCGGTTGGCCGCTCCTGTGTTGTTAATTAACGCAATGCGATTGTTCCAAACCCATTGTCCGCCTGAATACGACCTTGACTTTTTGACCTTGTTTGTATTTTGATCGGGAAAATATCATAATTATTTACTTATTTATTTTTATTATTGTAAAATATCGTTAAAGCTAAGGCTATTCTAAGCTAAACCCAAACTAAAAATATATTCATTCATTTTAAATTTAATCACGGTTTGTCTACCTATTTATATTATCAAATTGATCATGTTACCATTTTCCCTAAAAAAGAAAGAGTCGAAAAATTCAGATCCCCGATCATTTGAATCAATTGCTATGATGTACAAAAAATCTGGACTTGAAAAATAATTTAAGGATGTTTATTTATTTTTTTATAATTTATTTTTAAAATGGCCCAGTAGTGAGACAATTTACCTGCCTTAAAAAAATATAAAATGGATGTTGCACGATGTACATCACTGTCTCATAATAATTTAATAACAGCGTCAACAACATAAATATTCATGGAACCAGGGTCGAACTTTCCTATAAAACGTCAACGAAAATTTTAATTTAGAAAACAAAATTATGAACGCTTCTGTATTCGCCCAATAAAAGAGCTTGTTTGCTGTTGAAATATACTTTGTGAGGCGGTCCCATTGATGTAGGCCGTCAGCTTACACGAGAGATACATTTTTCTTATCGCGAACTCCGGAGTTTTCTTTGTGCCATTCATAGCGCCCTTTAAGAGCTCGCAAGGAGAGCAAATATTTTTTGGTGTTATATCCATTACCGGCATTATCAACTCTACAGACGATGTGCAAACATATTTTTAATACAATTTTTTGTATATAGCTCTACTGTTATTTAATTTTTATGCGAGAAACGGTAATGTACATTTTCATATGGAAGTTAGAGAAGAAGTTAAGAAAAGAAGTTTCCACCTTTGAAGTTACGTTTGACTATAATGTTTTTAATTTCTCTACAAGTGATGCAATTTTAAAAAAAGAATTCGTAATGGAAGAAATGCTTAAAATAAAAAAAAAGGAATTTCCACCATGTAGGTCGGCTGCTATTATTAACCTGCAATAAAGCTCCAAAAAATTCGCGTGATATTCCATTTCCAGTGCAATGTAAAAGTCCTATTAATTTTCACAGCGCTGAATTGAATAATATTTTAATTGATAAAAATTTCACTTGATTAAATTAGATTTTTTTCGTTTCAGGTATAGCAGAATGGTGAATGTGTGATTAATATCAAGTAATAGTGTTGTATAAGAGTGCCTGTGAAATTTTCATGATGTGCGTTAAAACATTTGAAAATAGAATGATGTTTATCACGACAATAATAGTGTTGGTGAGTGTTGTGGGGGCTAATGTAAACTCTACGAATACAAAGGTGTGGGGCGGCTCTTCCCGCATGGCTTGGATGAAGTCTTTGCTAGACCACCATAACTGGATGGAGTACGTAACCAACGGCAACCTGACCTTGCCTCAGAAATGTGAGGCCGATCTGAAGGTCTACCTCACGGCTCTGAACGATGGACAGCTGTGGGCTTCGAAGAGTAAGTGAAGAAATGATATATAATATTACCTATATATTGTCATCTAAATAACATTTTATAGTTAAAACCTACCTATTATTGTTTATAGTCGAAATATTGCGAATGATTTTCATAAAATAACGTCCGTGTTACTGCGGTCAGGCATTCAACATACGGTTTCAATGTCTAAAGCAGTCGTGTATTCTCGTAGTGTCAGATACACTAATTTAATTTGGTGGAATATGTCACCAAATAAACTTGCTACTAGTGCGTTCAGTGAAGAAAAAGTTATTATTATTTTCAATTATTTATTATGTTGTGTAGGTACTCGTTTCATAATGGAAATATGTTAAAATTAGTTGCAGTTATCAAAGGACCTACTTTAAAAACTAGAATAAAATATAAAAATGTGGACTAAAATAATTAAATTGTGTCTTAAATTCTGTCATAGAAAACGTTATTTAAAGTAATTGTCTCTAATTTAACAAAGCCCGTGAGGTCCTCCGAAGTAAAGGCAATAGATTATTGCATTATATCTGTAATACATTACTTGAAGGGTCAACGGCCAAGTCACACAACATTAACTATAAATAATAAAGAAATCGCAGTAAGGAACTTTAGACTTGGCACGACTTTGTCTAGATTTCATTACTTTTTAGAGATAAACAAGCAGCTCCATCGAGACTTGGCTAGTTTTTTACAGAATGTTTTTGATGCGATACATCCATACATCCTCATAAACTTTCACGTTGATAATATTAGTACAGGAAGTAGGATATTGTGTTTTATTGCGTCAGTATTGCCAGTTTAAATATAAGCATGTTTTAAAATAAAAATTGCACTGTCAACGTTAAACCTATTTGCTTGCTATAGTGATTGCGGTATTCTTGAAAGTTACTTCTTACTTAAGTTACGTCAGATAAGAGTTGTAAAGAAAGCAGCTGGCGAACGCGGCAGGTCACCGGCTCACCAAGCAAGCTCTCAAGTAGGTCGCTGCATACCTTACAAGCCGTTTCATTTTAATACGCCAGCATAGAAATTGCTTCTATAATATTTTGAATATAAAACGCCATTAATTTATATGTTTAAAAAGTAACTTTCTGTGGGGAAATTAATATTTCTTTCTCTTTTGTATACAGTCAGCTTCTAAAAGCTGTGCAGTAAAGGAAATGTATGAAAACGTGTTTTAAAAAAAGAAAGGAATTTGGTATCGTCCATTAGAATTTTTATTTTGTATCGCGTGCTTGCATTTACAAGCAAATTCTCACATAATTTTAAAAAGACCAAAAAATTTTTTATTAATGTAAACCTAATGTTCTTTTTTTAAATTCTGATTCGAGGAACAAAGATATAAGAAGTTTTTAATAGCAAATTAATTGTGCGTAACAATAGGTTGCTGACTGTTTATGAATTAAAATACAAATTATAGGATCATCCTTGTAATCTTTGAAATGCGGCCAATCAGCTTGTGGAAGAGCTAAAACAACGATGAAGTCCATTTTTATAGGTCACCGAGTTTGCGCAATTGAACAAAGTACGCCAAAAAAATATAAAAATCAATTTATATTTCAAAAGGGTTCAAAATTAAGGTAACAATATTTCATCAAAACAAGGTTTGTTATTAAGCGCAGGCGCGATGTTTTCATTCGCATCACATCCGATCATTACTGTCCGTTTATTTCCACCAATCCATGCATGAATGTATTCTGAATAAGTACATCTTAAAATAAATGTATTTAAGCAGGCAGTAAATGTCGGAATTGTTATGAAAATTCTTTTTTTAATTTATACTATAGGCCATAGTAGCAGGTCTGTGAGGTTGACTTTTACGGAAAAAGTGTTCGAAAACTAAATGACAAACGCCAGCACGGCTAAAAATTCATTATAGTTTCATCATTCACTTCATTCAATCATTCACATTAGAATATGTATGTAAGGATCCCCTACGAATTGTAAATATAACTTGTTTCCAGAGCATTTGCTCAATTTGGCCTCATTTAGGTACCCTACAACTTAAAGGTGACTTTCCTAGGCTTTAGTGAATATACCCGTATATAGCTACAGATTATGTATTGTATAGAGTGTACCGTTGAGATACACATGCTCCATGCACCAGATTAGTCATGTAAATTGTCATCCACAGAGCCCTGTTGATTTCGTGCCAAATAATATTGTTAGTGTATGTGTAGTTTCCATTACTTGGGTCAAGTCGAATTACGACCAAACTTTTCAATTTCTCTGTTCAATGTATAGTACTCGCTGTGAGATAATTTTACCATTCCGTGTGACTATCTCAGTCACCCTTTGCAGGTCGTAAATATCCTCTGAACGCTTGAACCTTCGCTGTACGTGAGTGAAATGAGAATCATATATTTTCGTCATGGTCGCTGTTTGATTCAAATATCATTTATCACAGCTGCATAGTTTCTCGTGATGGCTTCTTGACTGGCTTCATTCATCTTGTATGCTTGTCTACAAGATAATAGAGCAAACAAACTTTCCCATAAACCAAATGATTCATCATCGCTGCTGGCGAGTTATTAACATAACGGAAATGTAAATTTTTCTTAGAATTATTTTTATGTAAAAGTATAAACACTTTTCTTTTGATCTAATTAGAGCGGCGGCGTTTTATTTGTTAGGCTAAATATTAATCCCTAAAGATTTTTACTGTAGGGTTTAGGTAGGGTCATATAGCTAAGTTTACTTGTAAATATATTAAAGCAAAATACCAATCACTGATATTTTATGATATCCTTAAAACAAGAAAAGCTAGAAATAATTTGACAGATAGGTTTCTTAAAAAGTATCGAAAGGATATTTTAATATATTTTATACGCTTACAGTATTCCAGACTGCAACAATTTAGTCCCGATACATAGTCGTAGGATAACGAGAAGCTTTATCTTCTCATATAAATACAGAGAAAATTGGACCATATAGATAATGTTCCGAAACGAATATTTTTTAAATTAACTCAATATTTATATAGCACTTTGCACATTTTCAATCACACGCCCCATTTTTTTTGCGAATTTATTTGATGAGTAAAGTCTCCTAAATTACTTTAGTCAACGTATTGCGAACATACAGCTGTATAAAATTTTCCAGGGTAACGTAATGAGTATGGAAAAACAATTACCTAGGGGAGAGACAGATGTGTGCCGTAATCGTATTGTCAAAAGCCTTCTGTAATTTAATTCCACGGGTTCTGGAGAATTTTAATTTAAAGATTGACTTAGTGAGTCTCATTGCTCCATTCGTCTAGTGGTTGCAAGAACGGCCGCTAAGCGTCAAGTTCCGGATGTGATACCCAGGTCAAACCAGATTATACTGACTTTTTTGTCATTTGGGTTCGATTCCCAGGTCGAGCAAAGTGTTATTGGGTTTTTCTATGAAATTCCCAGTAACAGCTCGGAGTTAGGAATTTGTGCCCGTTTAATGGCAATAGGTTCGCCCCCTATTAGATGGGACCTAAACATACCGGCGAACTGTGGGTGTACATTAGTACGCCTCTGCCTAACCCTTCGGGGAATACAGGCGTGATGGTATGTTAATGTTGTCATTTGTAAGTTCTTAGAAGCAGCTTAATGTTTGGATTTGTGCCTCGTTAATATATAAGTAATCTAAAACATACCAGCGATTTGTGAGTGTCCATTAGTAGTCAACCTGCCTTACCCTTTGGGGAATACCGGTATAGTGATGTGGTATGTCAGAGCATTATCATTTTCACTTGCACTCAAGGCTACAAGGCGCGTGATGTTTCCAGACTTGTCGCCCCTCATGTATGCACTGTCTCCTGGTAATATTAGGTTTTATACACATGACATTTCCTAACCATTGCTTTCTCATAAAACCATAATTATCTTTCACATAACACAATAATTCGTCCTTTTGTCGTAGGTAATCCATTTACGTTACACTTCAAACCTTATTAAATATCAATAGTCTTCTGAGGCTCAACAAAGAAAACATACATATATGTTCAATCGTATTTTATTGTGAGACCATCGTACCTACTTATTGTGTCGTGTTGTTTCGGGATCAAGTTGAATTGGAAAACAAAATAGATACGATATTGATTTTGGTCGGAATATTGCTCAAATACTCGTAGATTAAATTGAATTTGAACAGTATTTGCAAAATGATTGAATACACTATTGAGGCTTTTAGTGCTTTTAGTGTTCATGCGAATGGCGATTCATCTATTGCAATATTAAACTAATCTCTTTGTTGGAAAATATGTCTTACTTAAGTTCTTTTTTCGTATACCGTAACACCTATATTTTATGCTCAAACTGCGTGAATAATTTCCTTTCTTTATGTCTTGCTTTCATGCCTATAGGTACTTGCTCTGGATCTAAATTTACCTGTAATCCATTCAATTAAATGATCCGCTGATATATATGTTTGTTTTGGGTCTGGGTGGATTTTGTACGTGTTTGTACAATCCATCGAGACACAAGATTTTGGAGCAAGCTTTGTAGTGCGGGAGCAGTCTAAAAAAGCAACACAAAAATATTCCCCACTCATGCTGAACTTTGAATCAAGTTCAGCGTCTTGAGAATTACGTCTATCGCTCCTACACAGTAATAGGTTGTAAACAACGTGTAAAAATCGGGTTATCTACACTCTACAGCACCGTGCCTCTATTTGTGCGAACGACAGCGAATTACGTCTCTGTATTGTATACGTAGTAGTACTGTTATTAGATACCTGTTATTTGCGAGTGCAGTTATTAATATACCTAATATTTTACAAATTTATTGGCTCAGGTTATAAAAAACGAGGTCCCAGGTGGTTGGTTTCGCTGGCTGACAGGTGGCTAAGGAATATGTAAATCACATCGAGCCTTAAACTAAAAATTGCCAGATCTCTTCCATATCAAGCATCATATTACGACTAAGTCGACTTTGATGGCGATTTCTGTTTAAATTAAGCCAGAATGTATTAATTATAGAACTAGAACTACAATTACTACCGAGCAAGTCACATATTACGTTCTCGCTTCTTACGAAATACCGATCTGAATGTCGACGTGAACCTCACACGAGGTTACTCCGTAATTTGGAAACTTTTTACATTATAAATTATTTTGGAAAATGGTTTTTCGTAGTCGGTGACAGTATTCCATTACTTATGAAGATGGATGGGTCGATACTATGAATATTTACGAAGTGTCCACATTAGAATGTTACCCCAAACAAATACTTCACAATTATATAAATAAAGTGAAAGAAAAAGGAAAACGTAAACGACCGTTTGAAAGATTTATGAAGGCTTTTCCAATTCTGTTTATTCGCAAGACAAGGATATGATTATTTTGTTTGGCTGAAAATAAACTGTAGCGGTTTTTCAAGCATTCGGTGCCATAAATCAAGCAGCTTGACTTATTGTGAAGTTAGTGCGCGCTCACCTGACACATTGCTTTTTTGTTGGAGAATGGAGACGAATTGTATTGACAACTCGATTCATTACTTTATAAATTGGGAATTTGAAAACAGAACCGTGAATAATTTAAAGTATGTAAATACGTAATATTTTTTCAGCAGTCTTACCTTCCCAGCATGTGCTCTTAAACACAATCGTTAATCTTAAATATGCCTTAACTTCTAAAATGTAGCCCAAGTTCTTGAAATATTCACGAGAATGCTCTTACTGCCTTATACGCCATCTCATTTAAATTCTCTAGGGTTTAGGTAGGGGTGTAAGTATGTACATACTTACAAGTCTACTAATATATGTGCGAGGTCCGATGTAACTAGGGAGGCAAGCCCACGATAAGGATCTATAAGCATCCTTATGGATATTCTACTAGCACTGTTGCATTAATGATGTCATAACGACTCTCCTCATAATTACATACAAAATGTTCTTATAATCCTTCTTGAAACAAACGTATTCGTCCACAGAACGGCTTGCGTTCATTTAAAAGAAGCTCGTAAGCCTTGTTCAAGTACGGGGCAACATTTGCGACATACAGCTCCCAAAGTAAAATATTATGTCACATATGTTTGTCAAATACTCCTCAGAAGTCAATTCTTCTTCCTGGTATTATTTTGTAACTCTTACAGAGCAAAAGCCACTTTCCATAATCAGAAGCAAGTCTCAAGACTTGCTTAATCATAAATATGATTTATGAATAATATGATGACTCACAAAAGCTACCTTTTTGACCTGTTCCCTGCTCGCTCAGATTATTTATTTTACTACTGGCATTCTGGCAATTGGCACCTTGTCGGATTTTTCCGAGATGTTTTCGGTCATCGTGAGTTCGTTTTATTCTCAGAATCTGGTAGTAAAGATGTTCTATGCCATCTCTAAACCTTCTACTTCTAATGGATGACGAGGTTCGTAACCGGATGGGTGAATATAACATAACATACCATCACGCCTGTATTCCCCGAAGGGTTAGGCAGAGGCGTACTAATGTACACCCACAGTTCGCCGGTATGTTTAGGTCCCATGTAATAGGGGGCGAGCCTATTGCCATTAACCGGGCACAAATTACTAACTCCGAGCTGGTACTGGGAATTTCATAGAAAAAAATTTTGAGCACTGCTCGACCTGGGAATCGAACCCAGGAGCTCTTGCGTAGCAGTCGCGCTCAGGACCACTTGGCCAATGAGGCAGCAGATGGGTGAATATTCGAACAATATTAAACAAATCATTCTTCTCATCTCTCATAACATTATAGTAGTTTCAGTTTCTTTTTATTGTCTCATTCAATTGTGTGTACTTAGTTTAATTTTAAATATCTGCATTCTTAACTTTGGGATGAAGTTAATGATATTCGAAGATTTTCAAATTTTCGCCCCCATACATACATAGTCTCAGTGTATTCGTACGTGTACAAATGACCTCTGTATTCAAAGTTCTGCGGCTTCATGCGACATCGTCCCAATGGTATAGTACTGTGTAATTTATTTAGCCCGACCTTTGTGTAGCGCTAGTGACGCAACCCTTCCTGCCACTTCGCGGCCTAGGCACCTTTATTTCGCAATTATTTACCTACGGGCTCCGTGACAAGACACGCTTTAAAAGAAGATTGGTTTTATAAATTTACGCTTCTTTGTGCAAGTCGCTGGAATGATTTAGAACGGTAAAGCACGATCCACAAACAATTTACACATGCATTTAATCTCATGGTCATGATTGTTGTTGTTTAAAGTTAAAGCAGTTTTAACATTAATTTGGTGTTATATGATTGTTCACTATTACCAGTTAAAAATTGTCCCACGTTACTAAAATGCATCCAAATTGATGTTTCAAAAAAGGTTAGCTTAAGAGCACCCTGAGGATCATACATGTGAACGTAGATGAAGCGGATGTGGTTATGCAGGATCGTAGAAAATGGAAATCTATAGTCTCTGCCTACACTGTGGCGTGAAAATATATAATACATGTCAAGATAATGAAATTAAAGATGTTATTATAAGATTCTTCTCTTTATTGGAATATTAGCTCGCAAACTGTCACCTAGATGACTAAGACAAAATGAATATATTCCACTGTTACAAAGATGTCACTGAACTATACTACAAATTTAAGAAGGCTGTACCTGGAAACAAGTAATATAAATAGCATTAATCTGAGTCGAGACAACAAAAGTTATTTGCTCGGCTCTTACTTTACATTCCTTCACTGATTGTCCTCACTCCTGAACACACAAATTAGGATTGCATTGTTACGTGCCGCCATTTTGAAATTATCTTGCAACATTCAGTGTATATCGTGTCCTAATAGATCTTTTGATTTCAACGGTAGTAACCTGTACTTACACGAGGGGGACAGGGATGAGTCTAACTTAAACTTCCATTTATCAAAAATCCTACTTATTTATGTTCACTTTCGGAACCAAAGCCTAAGAAAGTATATGGGCTAATTCAAATGTGTTTAAAGTCATATTTTATGGAATATAATTATGGCTAATTAACTACAGATCTATCAGTTTAAGCTACGTTTACTGCAGTCAGTCTATGAATAGGTTTCAATTCTTAACAAATCGAGACCAATCCCTCCGTCGTCATAAGATTTTCGAAAGGCTTGACAACCAGTTGACGGATCGATAAAATACCGATATTCAGCCGGCCAGCCACATCTAGTTTGGAAACCGATCGACATGATGACGTAAGAATTCTGTATACTTTCTGCTAAAATGTCTGGCTTGCAAGATGAGAGGTCAAGTCGTGAGTTCAAAACCCACCTGCTATAAACAATTGATGAATATCAAACGATGAAGTCACTGCACTATGCACAAGCATTGTTACATCATGTACATACGGAGGGAGTTTAACATTTTTCCATCAATAAAACGCTTTCCTCAAAGTATCTTGCTTTTCGCTATAGCCGGTTTCGTCATTCATTCATTTGAAATTGATTCAATACGTCCCAATCTTTAAGATCCGTCATGCCCTTTCTAATTTCACGCCTTAGGCTGCTCTCTTGAGTGTACAACTTAATAATCCGTCAATATTTGAGAAACTCGCAATGAAACGAGATGTTAAGCGTATTTACTGTACAAATATTTCACATTATGTAGAATTGTAGACGTGTTTTAGATTTTAATTATTAATCAAAACACTTGCTTTCTTTTTTAGTAATCTCACGTCTATTGTAGTGTGATGAAATCAAAGAACAAAGTATATCAGCGATTTCCTGTTCCACATCAGTTTAAAACACCATATTTGAATATCCGTGATAATGTTACCGATGGTCAGCGTGCTAATTAACGTCGGTGTTGAGAATGAGTTTCTAAAGCGCTCTCCCAACCGCGGATCAGCGGGTTGCATAATACGAAGAACTAGTTTAGGTACCTACCCAGTTATGAATGAAATTATAATAGGCGACCTACTTGGCGCATATTTCGTTGCAATGATCATGTTTGTGAGATGTAGCGAGGCGTGCCCCTGCATCACAATGACGCCTCAACATGATGCGCCGCCGGGTTTCTTCCACGTGGATCCACCGGTGAATAGTTACATGTTCTAGAGATTTTTAAGTAGGTATATTTGAACCGCTTTTTCTTTTCTTTCCTGATATTTACATAAGGCAATATATAAAGTTAATATAAAATATTTAGAGTCTAATTTCGTAAAAGGTAATCTTGTTAAAATGTTTTGTTTATTTCTAGCTCTGTTATTTTAGTGATGAACAATATTGTTGTAGCAGATATTGCCAACACTAATATTTATATTAACTTGTTCATAGATCTTGCTAATATTTTACTACAGGTGAATTGGAGCAACGAATTTCTCGTGCAGTAGACACAACGGGAGCAGACTCACTAGTCTGTTAATGCCTGAATAATGCAAACTGTTCTATCACGTCGCTCACCACTCTGTTTTCCATATAGTTCGTTAATACCATCATGCGCTGTCTGTACCGTTTTATCTCTTTCTGCCAGTGAAATTCATTTTCCACAGCAACTGTTTTGTACCTTGCATTGGAAACTTTGTGGTTTATCACACGCAGTGAAATGTTTTTATAATTAATACAGTATCATTATAAATTTTTACCGTAAATATTTTATCATACCATCACGCCTGTTTTTCCCCGAAGGGTTAGGGAGAGGCGTACTAATGTACACCCACAGTTCGCCGGTATGTTTAGGTCCTACGTTATAGGGGGCGAGCCTATTGCCATTAACCGGGAACAAATTCCAAACTCCGAGCTGTTTAGTGTAGCTGAAAAACCCATTAACACTTTGCTCGATCTGGAAATCGAACCCGTCCTGGGTTCGATTCCCAGAACTCAGATCTCAAGCGTAGCAGTCGCGCTCAGGACCACTAGGCTAATGAGGCAGTTAATATTAATATTATATTTTAATATTGGTTTATAGTAGGAACATAAAAAAACATTACGAATGACTTAGAATGTGCCATGTGGTATTTGTGTTTCTACCCTAAAAGCTCACAATTGTAGAAAAGAACATATACAGTGGTGCCTCGGCGAATGTTTTGGTTCAAGCTGTTGCGTGTTGCAATGGAACCGGTTCAGTTCACGAACAATCGATATAATCGTAACGCGGTACGAAATAATCTAGATTAACAAACACCGCACATACAGGTTTTGCATATAAATAGTATGAAAGTACCATAGCTTGTAATGTACTAGAGAGGGCATAGATATTCCGATTCTCCTTTACTCATTATTATGTATAATGCGGCCGTTGTTTACCTACCTAAATACAAATTTCGAAGTAAAATATAGCGTGAATCTGAACACGTAACTAGAGCGTAGAAAATTACTTTCATAATTAGATGATAAGTAATACGCGGTAGGCATAGTCCTATTAGGTAATAGTTTAGGTAATTAAAAGTCAAACAATTATTTTTTGTTCTTTTTAAAGACGAAACTTAGCTAGTAACATGGGGATTGAGAAACGTATGCGCATTGGCCTGTGACGCAAGGTGCGCCTGCGCAGACACCGGCGCTGCGGCCACGCTGAGTCGAGCTCTTGCGCAAAATACGCCTCATAACGTATAAATCGCAAATTTCATAAGTAACCCGTGAAAGTAAGCGATTCATTTCACTCACACGCACCGCTGCGGCGTATCGACGGCGCTTGTTAAACGAGTCATGCTTGTGGTGACATAATCTACGTAAATCTCATTCCATCAGCTGGTAATACAGCTAAATAACTTTTTATGATGTTTGAGATGTATTTGAGTTATTTTTATTTTATCTCGAATAAGGGGACTATCTGAAAGCTCATTGAACACTTCTATATTGGATTTTTTGTTTTAGTCTAGTGGAAACGAGTCCCGTGTCGATTCTCGTACAGGATTGTAATTGGCTTTTCGGCTAGAAAAGTTTATAGCTCGGGATTGGAACAGAGCTCTCTCTATAAATCCTAAAAAGTACGTACCCATGTTGGATATCGCAGGCTCTTCGGAAAATTGTGAGCAACGTTGGAAAATACTAAACTTCTCTTACAACCCACATCTGACGTAAGTGTGACGGTTATGGCAATGTTATGACATTAATTGCCTGTTATATGAGGAAAATTAAAACTTTTATTCTATAATGGTGAAATTTAAGTTCGTTGAACTGAAATGTTAATGTTTCAAAAAGGTTTAACCCATTATCTATCAACGTAAACTTTACCTGCTTGTAGAGACTGCAATTTCAAGAGTGAAACTTTAAGATTGCGGACACTGGCAGACAGACAATTGCGGTCTCACGTTACGATAATATAGATTAACCTCAACATAATAATATGTATTACTTTATACGTATATAACTATGTAAAAAACTACAGGATCTCAGTAAGTTAAGTTGGTCAGTAAGGCAGGTATCGTACCTTCGTATTTCCGGTTAAATTGACAACATGATTGGCGTAGCGGCTGAGCGATCGGCTTCTATGCTACGTGTTGTGGGTTCGATCCCCGCACAGAACAAATTTAAACAGGTCAGGTTGTTCTAGGTCTAAGTGTTTGTTCTCGCGAGAAGTTCTCGTGGCTCCTCTATGATAGCGGCCGTAGGTAGAAACGGAGTTTTTAGTGGGTGCGAGCCCCACATAACTTCACCTTGCCCTGAAGGTGTCGTATGCGCACAGAGTGTATGTAGCTATATGGAACGGGACTTTCAAGGCTATATCAAGAAACTTTCAAGTTTTATTTGTAATTTGTTATTTGTGATATTTGCAATTTGTTATTTGTAACATTAAAATGGAGAAACAAATTGTTTGTAAAGAACACCGCACAATTTAGCTAATCTATAGAAACCACTGCTTGTAATGTTGAAATTCTCTTCCACATTCTATATATTAGGTAACGTCAGCAGGATCTATTGAAGACTCCAGTTGAGTTTCTCCTAGTGACAAAGGAATAATTAGATTGAATAGCATAAATCTTTACATTTTGAGAAGAGACCCGTTTCGGACAATGATATACTAAAAGGGGTTGATTATTGGTAATATGTTTCAGCAAACTGATTTCTGACACTACAGCAATATTTAGACATTCAAATTAAACTATTTTTTGCGTATTTTATCGCTAATAATTAGAAATATGTAATGTAGGTGTCAGTAATTTTAACATTATGACGTCGAACACCTCAGTCTTCCCGCGACAAAGGATGCAGTAAAGCAACAAAATCCGTAAACTGTAGTTTTATTTCAATGTTGCCAGCACTTTGTTCTTCTTCCTCCATTGTACCTAGATCTCAAGTCAGTCTCAATAGTACCTACACGCACATAAGGTCACAATAGTGTTCGACATCACTGTTACAGCACTGTCCTAAAATATGTTTTTTATATAAATTGAGCTTTTTGTAAATATTAATGACGTTGTTGAAATTAGGTGCAAGCGTTAATATTACCGAGTGCCACTTGGATATTAATTAATGTTTAACCTAATAGCATCTATACATCTAATCACTTTCCCGTATAATCCATTTAAGGTAATAATAGATAGCAGTCAATGAAAGCGCTCGCTACCGCAATGTGTAATTAGGATGGCAACATCGATTTACTCTATGGATGATATACAGTGTAATAGGGTTACAAGCCACTATAATTCGATAATGTTGCGTGCGGGTTGCCTCACATCGACCGATTTAATCCAACATATTCTTGCCGAGATAAGTGATTTGGTTTCAGTTTGCCAAAAAAGTTTTTCGTCGAATCGGAGCTTATTTTATTAGACTGTTGGGATGAATTGAAATGTGTACATAGTGATTTGTTTTTTTTTGTAGTAGGTATATTTTAAAAAACTAAAACAAACGCAGAAGTCAATCGCTCAGCCGGTATGCCAAACGTGTCGTCAAATTAACAATATAAATAGGTAAATAATCAGTATTCGTCCCATTAAGTTTAATGCGACGAATTTTGGGTAATTTACGAAAGTGTCTATCTCAATTCAGCTCAAACTCTGTATTTAGACTCGTACCTCTTCGAGGTTGTAGTACCTCAATACCGTGCCATCTAACATCCGTACCCTACCCGAGCTGTCTCCATTTCCTCTTTGTATATTTCGAAAACCATTCAAACCTCAGAACACTATTGCGGTTTGTGTCAAACTTGGAAGCACCTTATCTGAACAACACAAACAGTCGTTATTGTAAAGATGTTGACATGAATTTACTGCGTGCATCAACCGAACACGCGTTGCAATACATTTTGCCGTCGAGTTGCAAGTTGCGACATCACAAACACAACGACTGAATGGTGTAAGCCAATCGGTCAATTAACAGGAATTTGCCCAATATTTCCCAACGTGTAAACGTCAATTCTTTGTAATGAAATGTTTATTAGTTGCAAGTGGAACGGATGTATGAACACGGTGAAGTGTTAGTCCCTTGAAATAATTCGAGTTAATTTGCTAACTTTATTTTCGTTTTTCGGATATTTTTAGTGAATATGCGCATTGGGGCAATGAAGGTTACCAATATATTAACATTTACATACGTTTTACATTATTGTTGAGAAAAAAATCGAAATATATAGAGAATTAATGTGGGTACGATTAATTCGATATTTTAGACTGTATACATGAGTAGGTAGGCTTTTTCAAGATGATTTATGAAATCTATGAAGTCAATAGTAAAACCTTCTTTTGGGATACGGGAAGAATAATACCCGTAGTGAAGAATAATCTTGCTTTTGGATATGGGCACAAAATCCAGACTGAGATGCTACTGAGAACTGCTTAGAAAAACCCAATGACACTTTGCATCTCTAGCATAGCATTTGCACTTAGGACCACTAGACTAAAGAGGCAGTATATGTATTATGTCAGCCATACTATGTTCTGTGTTGACAGTAATTTATTAAAGTACTTATACTAAAGTGGTACCTACGTATTTTTGTATCCAGTGGACTCAAACATCCTACACACTCTAACAAGACAATATAATCCCCTACAGCTTCACTCTCGTATTGTTACAAACGACGTATAAAAAGCCCATTAAAATAATTGGATGAAAACATACCGTATTTTGCTTCAATTTCTGAACCATCGGATATTTTGCTAAAGGCCAATTATTGAATGTGCAACAAATCGAAGTGTCGTTCAAATTGGGATCTTGAATAACGAATATTTTTATAATTCGTTGCTAAAATCTAAAATATAGAGCAATGTTGTGATAAATTATTGTATTTTAATTTCTGTATACTTCTAACTTTTAATACACTCACATACTGCTGATGTAGTATTGTTTTGTAAGCATGTTAGGATATTATTATGGTGTACTATACTTTTCTATTGGTAATAGAGAACAAATAACACAGACAAAGAATCTATACGCTATCTGTGATCAACAAACAGAACGTCATAAAGAAAGTTCAGCATTCTATTGGCTGTGAATATTTATTTGATTGTATATGAAAAATTGGAAAACCGAAAAGCTTTTTTAGAGAGCTTTTATAGTGGAATCGACCACATATATATTAATATGACGGGCTTGCTGGCGTCATTTATATTAAAAACGAAGCTAGCGATCATGTGTATAAACACATGATCGCGACATAAGTCACGACACCGAAATATTATTATGAACTGTCTGTCGCCAATTGTCAATCGTCTTCGTCAAATGACGGACGAAGATATCAAGTGCACCACGATATATTTCATTACTTACTTAATAAGCATAAGAGAAAAATGTTCAAGCAAGCACAGAATTGACCGCAAAGTGGGTCGTTGGCCGACCGTGACTGCAGCTGCATACGACATGCCACGCCGCGCCGCACCGCGCCGCGCCGGTGACGGTGATGGTCGACAATACATCCACAAAGAAACAAACACAATAATAACAGGATTGAGACACGAATGTATAGAAGAAAACTTAGGTACCGTTTTCCTTATTTACCCACTAAATGTGAATGCAACCGACATTGACAAGGGTTCCTAAAATATGTAACATGGTGACCTTTTTATGAGACAAATGTATGCGCGTTTTTAACGACCAACCCTGCCTACCAGATGGACTTTACATTAAATTTACCGCAAAAGGGACCTGCGGCTCTTCAAGAATTCAAGTAAAAACAGGTTACAGAGCAAACGCATATTCATGGCTTTCAGACTTCCGTACTTGAAAAGATACGGACGGAACCCTTTTTAGAATCGCTCACAGCCATCTTTCTTTCTGTCATTCGACTTTTCCAAAAAGTCCAAAACATTCGCGGTATTCGCTTCAATTTCAGCTCCATTTATTTTGTTTCGGATATAGAAAACGGTTGTATTTTTGTTCTTACGTAATGATTGTGGCACGAATTCGATTCGAACGATATAATCGTGAACGAAGTAATTTAACTGCATGAATTATTTACGTACAATTTTACTTTTTGAATGTCAGAGAGAGGGTTTGATTAAATGTAAATTAGACACGATTATATCCTCTATGTGCGGCTATATTGGATTCTTAATTAACTCCAAAGACAAAGCAATCAGATGGCAGTATGTGTGTGTGATCCAGATATTAAATTGCTCTATTCAGTAGATCTAATACTGTTAATTACATTAGCCAATCAAAAATAATTAATAGTGGACGTGGATTTTCTAATCAACGCGTTTTTTTATAAAAGTTGAGTATTGTCTATTGTATACGATTGACATATATATATATATATACTAGCGACCCGCCCGCGGTTTCACCCGCGCTGCCCCGTCCCTAAGAGTCGTAGCGTGATGTTAAATAGCTTAAAACCTTACTCTTGCATAAATCTATCTATTAAAAAAAAACCGCATCAGAATCCGTTGCGTAGTTTTAAAGATCTAAGCATACATAGGGACAGACAGCGGGAAGCGACTTTGTTTTATAATATGTAGTGATATTACTGGTAACTTATGTATTACTATTAAAAAAGTATATTTATGTTGCCTACTCATAACATATACCTACCGATATTTTACTATCACTACTCATAATAGACCGGTAGCTTGACGGCTTTTGGGTTCTGATTACATGTTCGTCCCAAAGATAATTGGGACCGGACGGCTTTGACCGTCTTGCAGTGTTAAAAATGGTCCCACCCACCTACACATTGACCGCGGCAATCGTAGCTGAACCTAACAGAGTGGTTGATTTAGCTTAGTTATTACTGAAACACGCAATTTCTGCGGTTGTAATCTGTGCCAGTCAACCCACATATATCTTAATTCAAAGTTTCATATCAACTTACAACGTAATCAATATTCAAATACTTCATTGAAACTATGTTGTAATCTCCAACCAAATGTGGTTATTGATTTGAAGTTATTGTGGTTTAATCATCAATTATTATTGATGTTTAAATCTCTTTACGCCAAGTTACCGAGTAACCACTAAGCATCAAATGATTTTTTTTAACACGAAGACCAAGTTGCAAAGCTAATTTGACAAATTTCTTTGAAAATTCACCCGACATAACTGTAATAAGGGGCGTAAAGGGTAGTTTCCAAGGGTTCAAATTTGATATTAAACTGAACTCGTCTGATAACGAGACCGCCCTCGAAAACTGTCCGCCCTGAAAACGATAAAAGGATTTTTTTCAGATTAGCTATTTATTGCTCCTGTGACTGACAAATCGAATGTCACGATTTTACACAAATAGAAAAATAAAACGATGAAATACTCTCAAATAGATCACCATGAACGTATCAAAGTATTGATAGATATAGACAAGATTTATTTACTAAGTACTAAGAGCAGTGATACCCTAGTGATATGACTAATCCAAGGCACGCATCTCTAACCTATCGAAGTCATGTGCTTTTTAATAATTAATTATAACACGTTTAAACGATGAAGGAAAACATCGTGAGGAAGCATGTATACCTGAGACATTTTCTCGACGGCGTCTGAAGTCTTTCTTATCCCTTATATCTTATTATTTTATATCCCTTTAGATAATTGACAGTCATAACCTATATTAATATTATTTCAGGTTTTTATAACGTTTCCCTACGCGATATTATTAATGTAAGCAATATACATATAAATTGAAACATAAAATACCTTCATATCACGATTATCATATTAACAACTAGCAATATTTTACACACAACAAATGTTTCAGCGACTTACAAGTTACAACAATTGATGTCTATATACCTACACAGTGCTTAACATAATATCTTACCTTAACGATCATGTCAAGATAAGTAACAACGTCTATTAGTAATTTATTTATATTATGTACTGTCACAGTCTAGCACAAACGCGTAATAAAGTCACTCTGAGTTTCGCTCTACATTATAACAATGACTCTCAGGGCTAATTTATCACTGAGAGGGTTACATTTATTTAAATATCTCGCTTATAGGGGGTGGTTTCCACTCGCATTCACAGATAAAAATGGTATTAAATATAGCCGCCTAGTCTTTTATTATCTTCGTAGAAATCTTGTTTAGTGTTCTCTACTGCACCTGCGATACATTTGCAGTTTCTGTTCTCGTAAAATTGCTATAGAAACGAAATTTTAGACTGTTGCGCCAGCTGACGCTTTGAAGTAAAATAGCTTAAGTAGAAATCTAGCTTCGACTTCGTAAAACTAAATAAAGTACTTCCACTAAAACCTCTTTGAACACGGAGCGGTAAGTAACATTTAGTAAGCGCGAAACAATTTCGGAGCGCCTCTGAAATTGGCAACAGAAAATATCGCTTGGAAAATGTGTGAATATCACGTAATACCTTTTTAAAAGGCGCTCAACACGGAATAGGAGTGACGTGGATAATAGATAGAGCCTCCTGCAGAGAGTCATCTAGAGAGGGTTATATTTCACTGAATTAATAAGTGTGAAGGTGATAAATCAGCGGGACTGTGCAGCTCTCAAGGTGGGCGGGGATCTCAAAACCGTGCCGCGGCCGCCCGACCTCCGCCCAGTTGTGTCGGACGGAAGCTAAAGCAATCTAACCGAAACTGTAAACATAATTATTCAACTACCGACTCTATTTACCTGAGTTTAAACCCCATCAATTTATTTCTGGCCTTTTAATTTATTTGAACAGTAGTGGAAGTCATTTAAAGGCTCAACAGAAATGAAGTCAAGGTAATCAATTATGAATAACTGAGACGCCTTGCGTGGGATTGTTTGTCTCAATCCTGTAGTAATTTCTCAAAATCCTTTCCTAAACGGATAGTTATAACCTCTTAGGACCTGCCTAATAGGCTTTAATTATAATTTCTGACATTTGATAAGTGAGTTAGGGATGTATAACATTAATATAGCTATAGAATTGAATGTTTATGATGAATTCAACCCTACGAACTCTTAAATGCTACTTCATTTTGTACGTAAATAATTCTTCATTTTACCAAGACAAAAATAAGTGAACACCAGTGTTAGTAATTTATTTTAATGACGGGGTCATCCCGCGTAATGGTAGAATTAAGAATTTATAAAAGGATCTTCTTACCCTAATTCTTTGGATCAAAGCGAATTACATCGTTTTAAAATAACAACTTCGATGAGAAAGCCGCGCCCCTGTTGAGAAGCCGTAACTTTTTACGGTTTTCCTCTTTTGTTTCTGACATTCGAAATTTCGTGTTTTTTTGAGCCTATCATCTTGTATTATTGTAGAAGAAAAAGCACAACATTTTGGAAAAAAATGACTACTGTACAGACTGCAACTGCCGAGCGTGAGATCATAGGTTCGATTCCAGGTCGAGCAAAGTTTTATTGGGTTTTCCTATTAAATATTTATTCATCGTACTCGTCCCTTAATTCATGGGACCTAAAAACATACCGAGTACCTACACTGTGGATGACTAAGAAGTTATACCTGGCTTATTCTCTTGTAATACTAATTCTAGGATAAAGACATTTTGTCGGAATGAGATGAGCTATTTTATGGAATAGGGTTTTCAGATATGGTCTTATTTTCGGCATATAATCGTAGATTCTGAGGGCCTACGAGTATCAAGATCTCCATGTCAGCGGGAATTTTTCATTAATTTTTCAATGAGCTAGAGATATCGTCCGATTTTGCTCGGGATAACAGATATTTTGTTAGAATACAAAAGAAATCGGACTACTCGTATGTTTGTTTGTCATGTGGCAAAAGACGCTACCTAACAGATATTTAGGTATCTACCTAAATACCTAACAGATTTCACGTGGGAGAGCCATGCTTCGGCACGAATGGGCCGGCTCGACCGGAGTGATAAGTAATTACATACTAATATTCGAAGTGTCAGAAACCAGTATGAAGAGAATCTTGATTGAAAATCAAAGTTTGTTCGTTGATTATTAGAAGTTTATCGTTTTATATGATAGGTAAACAAGCATACGAGTAGGTTGATGCTGATTTTTTTTTAAAAAGCCACCCATTATAAAAGAAATTCAGCGGTCATCTATCTATACTAATATATAAAACTGAAGAGTTTGTTTGTTTGTTTTAACGCGCTAATCTCAGGAACCACTGGTCCGATTTGAAAAATTCTTTCAGTGTTAGATAGGTCATTTATTGAGGAAGGCTATAGGCTATATATCTTCACGCTACGCGGACGAAGTCGCGGCAGAAGCTAGTAAACTAATAAAAATATATTAATTCATTATACTGCTGACCACGGGTCTCCTCTCAGGATGAGATGGATTAGGCTATAGTCCACCACGCTGGCCTAGTGCCGGTTGGCAGATTTCACAAGCAGTCGAGAAAATATCTCACGCATGCAGGTTTCTTCACAATATTTTCCATCGTGTGTTAACTAAAGTCATGTGTTATCTAATTATCACGCGCTTAAACGGTTAAGAGCGTGATAATTAGATAACACATGACTTTGAAAAGTACCAGAGGTGCATGCCTTGGATTCAAAGACGAGACATTTGATTTGGTAATCCAATGATCATATCACTAGACTATCACGGCTTCATTTCAAACTAGTAGGAATAGCTAAACTCCTGCTTTTTGTTTGTCTGTTATACCTAATTAAGGTAATTTTAATTCTGAGACAATTTCTGTTTTACGACATTGTAATTACTATTGTTGCCCTCGGCTTTGCTCGTGGTCGTTTCAAATTATAAAATTTAAATTAGCCGTCTCTCTTTACTTTGTCTTTTAACAGTAAGCTTATGCCATTAACGATGAAGTCCTTTATTTTTCAAGCAAGAGGGAGATTTCGGTTTTGTAATTAGCGTTACATTTGACTACTGCTTCATAGAAATAAAAGTAGGTAGGTACATTGTTGATGTTAGAATTAGATACATATCTTACAGACCACATCTTAACTAACTAAAACTAGTTTACAATTGATTTTCCGAAATTATTATTCTAGTTATTAAAGTAACTCGAAGAATAATTTCGGGAATCCTGGCTAAGGTTGAATATATTTTTTTGATAAGGGTGGTTTAGTTCGCTAAGTTCGTGTGTACCAACCGGACCTCACTAGTTGAAATTTTTTACTCATCACACCATCACATCTGTAGTACCCGAAGAGTTAGGCAGAAATGTAGGTACCTACTACCGGAATGTACACCCACAGCTCGCCGACCTTGTTTAGGTCCTTGGCAATATGGGGTGTGCTTATTGCCATTAACTGGTTATAAAATCTGAAACTCCGAGCTGTTACTAGCGACCGAGAGATTGGCTACTGTGCCACGTGTTGTAGGTTCGATCCCCACACGGAGGAAATATTTGTATGATCACAGGTAGTGTTGCGGGTGTTTGTGTATGTGAGAATTTGTGTTTGTAAACACACCCACGATACAAGAAAAAATCCTAGTGTGGGGCAACGTTTTTTTTTTGTGTTTTTTATAATACATTGCTCGACCTGTGAATGGAACACAGGACCGTAGCAGTCACGCTCAGGACCACTCGACTAATAAAACAGTTTTGAATTTCATATCTTTTTAAATTATAGATTATCTACTAGCTGTTTCAAGCGGTTTCACTCACGACCTAGGGTGATGTTAAGTTTAACTCGATGAACAATAGAGCCTATATTAATCAGGGATAATATAGCATTCTAATTAAGAAATAATTTTTGAAATCGGTCGGGTAGTTTTTGAGGTTATTCATTACAAACATACAAATATTTCCTCTTCTTTATAATATTAGTGTAGAGTAATAATACCTACATTACAGGTTCGCACCGTTTTCGTGAACTTACTCACTCTATACAATAATAGAAAGAAGGACCAGTTACACCGCTGAGTGAATACGCCACCGCACCGCTTAAGTTGATCAATAAAATAAAAATAAGAAATTCATAGTCATCCAGTATATTTAAAATATCTTATTATTTATAAGTTTTAAGTTACACAGCGCTTTTTCTCAGCGACTGACTGAACGAAATAAAATGTTGATAGCCTGTCGTTTACAAGCGGCGCGCTAACCCTTAAGTTAGTTAACAAAATAGGTATAACAGATTTTAAAAGAAAAATGGACTTAATTTTATTGAAAATTTAACCGTTTACCATGGGAGAGCGATGCTTCGGCACGAATGGGCCGGTTCGACCGTAGTGATACCACGGCCTCACAGAAAACCGGCGTAAAACAACGCTTACGTTTTGTTTCGCTGAGGCCCAAACCCTTCTGAATGAAAGTCGGAGTTCTGAATTGAAAGACATGCTTAGTCAACTGTGCAACTCGAGGGATTGATGTTGCCACAAAACAACATTTCACGGATATCCCACTAAAATCCTTTTTGGTCTGGGGTCTACAAAATGCATAAAAGCTATAAATGATTACTGAATCCTGAGAAATAAAGTAAGAAAACGAAGAGATTGTTTCCCTAATTCATGCTCTCCATATTTCAGTATTCGACGCATCAGGCCACTACACCCCTAACGTGTTGTTCGGCAACGAGTACTGGCTGGGGTCGCAGAACGCGTGCCACGATCTGCAACTGACCGAGTACTATGCGCAGACGCCGCCCTTCCCCACCACCTTCTACGTCGCCAAGATCAACCTCACCGTCGACAACGATCATTTGCCACAGGTAAAATAATTATGTCGCTTTCGTCTTAAGTAAACTAAAACTCAAGTTTTAACTGACTGTAATTTTTTTTTTAAACTTACTAGCAATGCGGGTCACACATTACTAGTATTCTTGTTAACCCCTCGTGCTAAGCTAAATGCTTGTGTTACGAGTGGGTTCACGTCGGTAGTGCAATGGGTGGGGTTCGAACCGGCAACCACATGATCGCAAGTCCGACGCCCTAGCCATTAGGCTACCGCCGCTTTAAAACATTAAGACAAGATTAAAACTTAATTAAACATTAAGGCCCACTTGCACCAACTTCTTAAATGTGTTTAAATTGTATTTAAACACGAAATTTCTATGAAAAATTGTGATTAAATTCAATTTAAACATATTTTAAAAGTTGGTGCAAGTGGGCCTAAGAGTAGGAAAATATACATAACATACATAAAAGTTGTAAAAATAAAAAAAAAAATTATAGAAACATGGACCTTATGCCTTTGGGGAAAAGGATTAAAATACACAGATTGCACCATAAACTCTATCAAGATTTTAACAACAATCAGCACTTTTGCTTTAAATTTGATGTGAGATGGGCTGGTTCCGTACAGTTAGAACTTCCCTCCTTGAGGAAGCATTTGAATCATGATACTGCAATCCGTTTGTGCGATCTGGAATGACCTCTAGTTGTGTACGCAATGATGGACTCGTGGAAATGTACTTACACAAATGTCCCAGAACAGTAACTCAACTAAAATTCTTTCACATTTCGCACTTTTCTTTATAGCTAAACATAAAAAAGAAAATGAAGTTGGCAAATAAACAACAACAACGGACACAAACGGAATAATAAAGAAACCTGAAGTATTTACGCTAAAGCGTTGTAATTGTGATTCGGTTAATACTATGGTGTAGATACAGAAGATAAATAAGTGAAAACAACTCCCCCCTCCCCAGCGTAGTGCGGGCAACATTCACCCTTATGTCAAGGAGGTTTAATATAAAAGTTTCACCTACTCGCAGTATAAGTTTCAGCCTCTTGTGTCGATAGAGTCAAACTTAATTTGATACGTTTTTATTCCCAACAGCTTTATGTAAGAGTACACCGTAGCCTTATAACGTACTACCAATTTTTTATACACATTATTCTTCTTTTAATGCGAGAAAATTTGCAAAGATAGCCTATTTAAAGAGCGGATTACTTGCTATATGATACCAACACTTTAACAAATAAAACGCAACTAGCCTCAGTGGCCGGAACTTTCTAAGAATATCAATAAATATGTGTGAGTCTTGTATAAGTAGGTATGTAGATGAAAAAAAAAGTGTTAAAGATAGATGAAAGTCTTTTTTCTTCTCCTGCCTTTTGGGAGGGTAAGACCGGGACAGAGCTCTGACCCGGTCTTCAATATTGTAATAAATCAATATTGTGATGTAGCTACATCACAATATTCACGACATATATTATCTGTTCTGATCTACTGCAACGAGAATAACTCTTATATAGAAGAAAAATAAATGATTATGTTATCTATATACATACAATAAAAGGCGGCAAAAAAATAAACATTTAAATCTATGGTTCCAATACGTAGCTTGCCTGGCTAATATAAAGTAATGAGTCGATAGCTTGAAGGCATTGTGTGAAGGTTTTACCAAAAACCGCTAAGTTCGCGTGTATTTTCGCCTTCGGTAAATGTAGGCGATAACGACCCTTAGAGTCATGGTAGCTATGAATTTATATGAGCATGCTTAAAGTTAAACTGAGCTACTTTCGATGGATACGATTACGGAAAAAAGATGCGCGTTTTAATAAGTAAATGCAATGCCGTGTTCAAAGGATTTTCGGTTGATTAGTTTTATACACAAAAACTATAAAGTAAAAATTCAAGCGAAGTTTTTGTAGACCTATTCATTATAAGTAAACTTCTGTAAATTCTTATGAGAAAATTAAGTTTTTACAGAAAGTTATCAAATTATTAATGTGGATAAATTACAACTTACATTCTGTTTTTCTTATATTTTTATGATTTTATGAAATTACGAAATCAAATAACCAACGAAGTTACAAAATGAAATTTCTTTTTAAAATAATTAAAAGTTCACAATATAAACAGATTTAAAAAACTTTTCAGAAAAGTACCTTCAATTGTAAAGAAAAATATTTAAGTGGTTGGTTGTACATAAGAAAATATTTTTCTCCATTTAGATTAATGATGGGCAGAAAGTTTTTATCCCTCGGGAGGCACGAGGCGCGAGTGAATCCACATTTATTAACGGGATATGGAACTTGGACACGTAACATAATATATCCGAAAAGATTACTTATTTACAAGTTTGTTTGATATTGGTTTTTGTTTCGAACTAATACATCAATAGACAATTATGAAAATGGTTAAGTTTAACGGCCACTTGCACCAACTTCAAAATCATATTTAAATTGTATTTAAACACGATTTTTCATAGAAATTTTCTGTTTAAATACAATTTAAACACATTTAAGAAGTTGTGCAAGTGGCACTAAGTGTAATTATGAAAGAATTTTAGTAGTGGTTAGTAGCGTAAGTACGCGTAGTATTTGATTCTGCCTAAATAAAAATATTGGTATGACTTACGGGTTTGCCCATTCATTCCTTATTACTTAAAAATAATAACTGTTCGACTGAGTAGATAATATTTGATTTGAAAAAAATAATTTCAGTAAGTGGTTACTGACTATTACGTTCTAAAAGCGGCTTAAAAAATCGAAAGAATAGATTTTACAATATGTCTGTGATTTATTATTAAAAGGATTCAATAATAAACTACGAATAATAAAATTATTTATAAAAAAACAATCCTCTAACTATCGCAATCTATCGTGGTACCCATAAATAATAAATCTATCTGTCTAGTGACATACGTCAACCCAGCCAAATAAATAAATGGAATCAAATCGGGACCTAAGTTTTTATATGAAAATATTCCCTGCTCTATATGCGTTTTATTTTCCACAATATTTTTCTCCAACCGGTTCCGACGCGCTGCTAATGCGTAAACTATAAAGCCAAAAAACTAAAACAGCCAACAACTTTGGGATTGAACAAGAACATGAAGTTTTAAACTTCTACCGTATTTGAATTTAATTCTTAAACAAAACATAGACAGAAAGCTCGTGCACTTTAAAAAAACGCGCTTAATGCGTTGAAGACGAAGAAAACCGTTGGGAATCTCCAGCTGTCGACATCTCCCTTACACCGATACATCGTGCGAGCATTCGTCACGTTGACTGACATTCAATTACGAAGCTCAGGCTTACGCAAAGGTCACACGGTGATACCCTCAGTTAATGAGTGGAGTGCATTGAGCAACACTGGCCGCACATTGGACTGCTGGCGGAATGCGTTGATTATTTCCAAACGGTTTGTTCCGTCACTGCATGGTCAATATTTAGAATATCTACTATTATCTCTTCTGTGGTTTGATTTATATATAGTATAGACTATATACCTTAAGCAACAGCAACTTTATCCATAAGTTTCGCGTCATCATCTTAGCTTTTAGCACGACTAAGTCGGCTTCCGGTCTAATCAAATGTGGGAGAATATTAGTATTTTACACGCATCTACTGCCATCATACCCAGTCTGATGGGAGGGCCTCTCCGAGGCTGGGTTCAGGGTTGGAACAAGTTTCAATCCAGCCTCGAAGAGCACGTTAATCCGGGATCGACCAGATTTACGTGCCCTCCGAAGCAATTTAATAATTAGATCTAACAAAATTCATAAGTTTCACATCAGTGACTTGAATTGTTTGGGACTTAGGCTAATATTTGTTGCCAATGTTTGCCATGGTGTATCTAATGAAGGATAACTTGACAAACGCCGCAAAATATTTTTTTAATTAATGTCTCGGCAGGCCGCTGGCCGGTCCTTGACAGACTTTTATATTGTTTACGAGTTGTTGCCGCAGGTTGAGAGAAAAACAAAGTGATTTAAGTTTACGTTGACTTTTGCAACTTTTTACAATTAGAAGTTGTTTTGTGTCACGCTTTTATATTGAAACGGCATGATATTTTTCTTGATTTTGTTATGATATGGAAATAAATCAACTGTCGGTTGTCGGATGCAGAATGCGGATGCCAAAAAGACGGTTCTTGTGGAAAATATGGGGAGGGGCTTTTGGTCAGCAATGAGTATTCGGAAAATTTATTTGAAAATGAGTTTTGTATTTTACTGTCTAATAACGCTGCCAGAAATTAGATCTCTTTTACAGGAATGATCAAAATGGGATCCTATTGCCATTAACTAAATACAAAAGCCTAATAACACTTTGCTCGTCCTGTGAATTGATCTACTAGTTTAATGAAGCAGTCCTGTTTAGACATTCATTTTGAAAACCTACGTACAGTCAACAAAAGAGTTAGGTATGCAGGCAGCTAATGACATTTCTGTTTTGACATCGCGCAATGTGTGATGCAAAAGGCAGGTCATGTTGTCCGCTACCAACATATGAAAACCTATAGCGGATTATTAATAACGCAATCATAACACATACCATCACGCCTGTATTCCCCGAAGGGTTAGGCAGAGGCGTACTAATGTCCACCCACAGTTCGCCGGTATGTTTAGATCCCATGTAATAGGGGGCGAGACTATTGCCATTAACCGGGCACACATTCCAAACTCCGAGCTGCTACTGGCAATTTAACAGAAAAACCCAATAACACTTTGATCGACCTAGGAATCGAACCCAAGACCTCTAGCGTAGCAGTCGCGCTCAGGACCACTAGGCTAATGAGGCAGTTATCGTAATTTATGTCTGATAAAGCAGTGATAGCCTGGTGATATGACTATTGGACTGCCAATTCAAACGTCTCGAGATCGAATCGAACTTCGAAAAATCTGATTTGCGTGCGTAGTAACCGTTAATTATCACGCGCTTAAACATTAAAGGAACACATCGTGAAGAAACCTGCATGCCTGGGAGATTTGGTGGACTGTAGCCTAATCCCACACATTCTGAGAGGCGAACCGTGCCCAGCAGTGGGACAGTATAATGGTTTGATTATGTAATGTTATCTATGTCTAGAACTAGATATCGTTCAATTCGTTAGCTGCCTGCGTACCTAAAACCTTTGTTGACTGTACTAGTGTACCTCCATATCCATATGACTATACTTCCTGTCATACCCACATATAATATATATAATTATTTCCAATGCAGAGCAGACTGATGCTGGTCGGCGAGTGCGTGCCAGCGTCATGCGACGTGAAAGCTGTCACCACGCTGCTGGGAGCTGCGGAGGATGCGGCGTCTGTGCAGGCGTCGACCAACGGCATGCTGGCCTCATTTGCTACCGTCTACGTGCGACCAGTGCCTGGAGACTATAACCTGTTCGCGGATCCTAAGATGCAGATACTTGCGTAAGTTAAGTTATTCTTGGTAAACTTTATTTACCTATAACTTCTTTGTTTATGATAGGTGGAGATATTGCTCATCTGTTGGTCAGAAAAGAGACAACATAAAAATCCTGTATCTAAGTACTAATAACTAATCATTTCTAATAAAAAATAATTCTGTAGATACATTAAATCCAAAATAAATCGTTTATATCCTACTAATATTAAAAATGCGAAAATGTGTAAAGATGGATGACTGTTTGTTATTCTTTTGCGCCAGAACGGTTGAACGGATCGGGATAAAATTTAGCACAGAAATAGATTATAGTCCTGGCATAACACTTATGCTACTTTTTATCTAGGTCGGACCCAACTCGGAGTCAACAATAGTTTGGTTATGTGAAGGTATGTCTGTAAATCTTGCGTGGTATCCCTAAAAATAAGATATTACCTGTTATCAAGTTTCATACATTAAAACAACCCTTCATAAAAACTGCAGCTGGAAATTAGCATTACAGAACAATCATGTATGGTCCCTTGTAGGTACTTGTCCCTCCCTAAAAACAGAAGATTCAATCTTATCATACCATTATTCCTGTATTCCTCGAAGGTATAGGCAAAGGCGTACACACCCACAGTTTGACCGTTTTAAGGGCGAGCCATTAACAAAAACAGAAATCCCATACTCGATAATTTCACAGAAAACCCCAATAACACTTTGCTCGACCTAGGAATCGCCGGGAATTGACCTGGAATGTAGCACTCAGGACCACTAGGCTAATGAAGCAGTTAATAAGATTCAATCAATGTATTGTTAAGGCTGTTACCCTTGACGTTTGTTTAGAGTACTACTATCTGTTCTAAGATACATCACTGATTTCCAATATCAAGAGGTCAGTGAGATACAATGCTAGTTGATGTACTTGACACGAGCGTTTGACCATAAAGACCACGAATGCTTTTGTCTAAATTTATGTGGAAAGTAAACATGTCAAGGTTCTGTACCAAAAAGTTTGTTATCACCTTTGACTATCTATCTATAACTTTGACTATCTATCTATAAGGACCCGCCTCTCATGATCCTTCCCCTCTGTCAAGGTAGTGGATTAAAAAATCTAACGCGTTTATCAAAACTGTTTCCGAAATCGATTTTTCATTAACAGAATCGTTTCCGCTCAGTAAGGTCATCATAAATGCTCCGTGTAAATACCGATATACGTGTAGTTAATGTATGCAAAAAAATATCTAATATCTTATTTAGATAAAGATGGAGTTATTTTCCGTATGTAAGTATTAAAGTTAATTTATTTCTATTTAAATCACATAATACAATTTATTAATAAAGATCGAGGACGTTACCGATTCAATAATCGAGTATAAAATAATCGTTTAGTTCAAGCATGCACTCCCCACGAGACTACCCGCACTCCCCACGAGACTATCCGCACTCCCCACGAGACTAGCAAATTTTTTTTACTAACAATATCAGCCTTCTGCTAATACACGTAAGATTTAAATTTGAAATATCCATCAAAATGTAATTTTTTGATTTCAATTATATATCATCCAATAGGATGTCACCATTTCTGATTTCCAATTATAGGTCTTAATGCAGAATTACCGTTTTTTGGCAATTATAGGCCTTATATATATTATGACATAATGCATAAAACTCGAATTTTAAAAAGTGTAGCGAGACTATGTCCCTCTTTTGTTTTGTCATTTTAATTAATGATGTGATAGTGTTTGTTTACGATTTCGAATCGATATCGATATTATTTTCGTGTTCAATGTAAGACCAAATGATTATCATGAATTTATGATATCACTATATTTTAATAAAATTACATTTTTGGAAATGACGTAACTAAGATTATTGATTATTTTTGATATCCAGTATTAGATATTTTATTTGTTACTTTTTCAGATCTACAAAAGACCTTCATTTAAAATGATATAGGTGTGATTGATAAATAATAGCTTAAGCCGTTGCGGATAAATTTGTTGACAAAAGAATTTATAAATTAACATATTTAAATCGTATTTCAAAAATCATTGAAAATGATTTCTAAGATACGGTATGGTTAGAAGGTCTGGGGTTTCTTTTACCGCTTAGGTGGAAAACCAGCACATGTCCCGCCTGATGGTAAGTGTATATATAGTGTTAATGTACCCTATTATATGAACGCTTGCAACACCTGGGGTATCACTCGCCCGTTGCCGAACCTGTAAAAATCTTTTCACACCCGGTAGACAACCCACAACACCGGTACCCCCACTGCCAACATAACGCTTCCTCGCGGAGCTCTGGCGATCTTGCAGCACAAGGAAGGAAAACAACATAGTACAGTCACAGATAATAGAATACTAGTAGTACAGTGCTATGTTATTTGGCTACTATTTTCTGCAAAGTGTAGGTGTTTCCCCAGTTGGGCAGCTCCAATTGTAAGTGAGTTATTCAATTTCACTATGCCCTGCCTCTCGGGGTATTTCTTCAAATACATTATTTTCTTTTTTCGATATCCGGCTCAAAGAAATAACGAGAGTACGGAACACGACATACCATCACGTCTTTATTCCCCGAAGGGTTAGACAGATGCGTACTTAGGGGGCGAGCCTATTGCCATTAATCGGGCATCAACCCTTAATTTTATAGGAAAACTCCAATAACACATTGCTCGACCGGGGAATCGAACCCAGGACCTCTAGCGTAGCGCTTCTGTTCATATTAACGCGCGACATAATGAACAAAATCGTATTTACTCCTACTTATATCTCGTGGGAAACAAAATGCTCTGTCTAGTGTTATTCCTAATATATCAGCCTGGCAAAGAAAAGAAAAAATCAAATGAAAGAATCAAACTAATTGGTATCAAAGTATTTATAACATAACGTCCCCAATATCCGCTCTATCTGTACTAATATTATAAAGAGGAAAGATTTGTATGTATCAATGTATGTAACAAATAAACTCAAAAACTACTAGGCCGATTTCGAAAACTCTTTCACCATTTGAATGCTACATTATTCAAGATTAACATAGGCTATAGAATATGTAATTCGAAAAGTTTGCGATTTCTCTCACCCGTGCGTTAATTTTCCAATTACATAGTATGTTACACCTATTTATCTATACCTAAACAGTTCCTTTGTTTTGTATTTCATTAGCATGCAATGAGAGCGTTGCATTGAAAATAATTATGACGCAAGATATTAAAAAGGTGTGTATGGATGATTTTAATTTTGCAAATAAATGTTTAATAAAAATAATTTGTATTGTTGTTACGTTTTTCTCCATTCTTCCTAAAATAATCTATCGATATAAAATATCGACATAGTAGCTTCCTAATTATTTTTATTGTATTATACGTTCGTATTGTCGTCAATTCTTGTATGTTGACGTATTTAACCTCTATGTGTGCGTAAATTGTGTTAGTGGTGAAGAATTTAATATGTGTGAGTTCGTGGCGATACAAAATGATTTTGAGTATGTGTGCAGCAATGTCTATGTAGTGTTTCCTCCCCCCGCACCAAAAGTGACAGACTTTTTTGTTCATAGAATTAAGCGCGTCACTTGTCCAGGGATAGATAGTCAAAGATCTATAAGGACCCGCCTCTCATGATCATTCCCCTCTGTCAAGGTAGTGGATTAAAAAATCTAACGCGTTTATCAAAAGTGTTTCCGAAATCGATTTTTCATTAACAGAATCGTTTCCGCTCAGTAAGGTCATCATAAATGCTCCGTGTAAATACCGATATACGTGCAGGTAATGTATGCAAAAAAATATCTAATATCTTATTTAGATAAAGATAGAGTTATTTTCCGTATGTAAGTATTAAAGTTCATTTATTTCTATTTAAATCACATAATACAATTTAAGCCTCTGCTGGTCCCGTGCTTGCGTGTTAACTAGCGTTTGGAAGCCGTTCAAATTTAAATCACATTACCAGCTCTTGCAGCGCTAAACAATGACTGTAACAGTACAGTTTTAAAGTTTTTTTTAGTTCAAGTTGGGATAAATAAATTTGCATTTCAAGACAGCAACTTTACTTGGTAATTCACACATCTTCAGACAAGACTGCTTAAACTAAATTAGGAATATAATTAGATATGTTTTAAAGAACATTTTAATTTGTGCCATTTGCGAAATTAATAACCTTGCAGTTAGAGTCCAAGAGCAAAACCCAATTTTAATTAATATTTATTCATATTTCATCATACAAGCGATTGTTATTGTTGTTGATTAACACTTATGTACACAGTCTGTTAGTAAACAGTCACACTACTATAATCTCTTTTTTAAATTGCTATGCTATAATGGGGTTCTCTGTATCGTAGCTTCGTTTTTATTTATATCATAGGCGGGAATGGAACTCATGACCCACAGTGCATAAGCCGATCCGCTAGTCACGGCGGCGCCAAATATACAAATACTTAGGTAGGTATACACGGATTTCGAAAATATTTGTTTCATTCGGATACCTAGCTGAAGTTAGCTACAGCTTCTCCCATCACTCAGATTGAGATGGGTTAAGCCTACATCGAACATACTGGTACTGCGGTTCGGCAGACTACCCACAGCTTAAAATTGCGTAAGATGTGCATGTTAATGAGTTTCCATAACAAGTCATTGAGGAGAGTTCATATTTCTAATGAAAAACCCAATTTATCCCACTGCTCGACCTGGGATTCGAACCCAAGACCTCTTACGTAGCAGTCGCACTCAGGACTACTAGGCTATTGAGGCACATTTGTAATGACGTCATCTTATTCCAGGACGGTGGTGACAGTGGTGGGGATCCTGATGTTCTTCGCGTCTCTGTACGAGGGCTACCTAGAGCGCAAGTACCGGCTGGCCCAAGAGTCGCGCGACCTCGAGTTGGCGCACGACAACCATAAACAACCTGTTGGTACTTTCGTTTATAATACCATGCACTTTGAAAGCATCCCCATGCAGTTTTGTAAAATACACATAGCTACATATAATCAAGCTAAATACTTCCAGTATAAGCTGATCTCACATTGTATAGGCTTTCTGTACCTACAATGAAATGTCAGCTTATACTGTCTGGAAGTATGTAGCTTGATATGTAAACGAGCGAAACTTTAGAGACCTGTCTATAATCGCCGCTATGCCATATACTAGCATGTACATAATATGCATCTATAGCCCTTTTCACTCTAGAGGCAAAATATTGCTTCTTGACAAATCTTAACGGTAATCGGAGTTTAAACTGAATACTACGGTTACCTAGATTTAGACAAGTACCTGTATTTTATTCAGTCACTTCGAAGGGAATGAAATTTCAGGCAGATTCTGGCTATTATTAACACTAAGCCAAACGATTCATGTATTCTTTCTTAATTGATAAAGTTCAAATATATATAAACAAGTATGAATAAGGCCGCAGCATTCTTTGCGATCACTTTCAATTAGTAAAATATACGCCTGTGAATTCGTTAAATTCCACTTACTGGCTTACAATTTTAGCATTTCCCAAAATGTTTTTGTGTTTCCACACAAAAACATTTTGGGAAATGCTACCTTGTGTTTAAAAAAAGCCATATTACTTTGGCGACGCGAGTAAAACCCTGAGCAATTGCTTGTTAAATATAAGCCCAAAAGCAAACGTAACCAGTCATTGTTGTCAACAAAGCAATAAGGAACATTTATTATTCGAATTCCGAATTACTCTTCAACCGTAATTATTAAATTTTTCATTAAAAACTTTGGAACCCTCTTTTTCGCAAAGATTCTTTAATCGAAGCGAAGCCGACGCTGATTAAAATTTGGATTTTATGAATTTGTCTATCCACATAACCGTTTCCACATAGTAATTATTAAATGTTTCAGTTTTATAGTTACGAGTTGCCTTCTTCATTTACCAAGAACAAAAATCCTTTGGCAACCTCGCAATTAAATAATTATTTAATATTCAAGTGCCGTTGAATAATGACATCCGATATTTTTATTGCACCACAAATCAGTGGTGTTAGAACTAATTCAATAAATAAACATTTTACGTACATTCATTATCTATTCTCAAATAAGTAGGTATCTAGTATATTTTTAATGTAAAAAATCATTCATCCTAAGTTCCTAACCCTTTCATTATGTAATTCGAATAATGATTGGTCGATTTTTAAAAAATCCAATCGCACATTCAAGTTCAGGGTGCCGATGGAACCCGATATTTTAACGAAAATTCAATTTAATTAATATTTTCGTATTGGATATCTTATCAATTACTTATTACTGAAAAGTAGGTGACAGTCTCTAAAGTATACAAGCTGCCATATAACAAAATATGCCTGGGACATCTCAAGCCTCGGTATTTTATTTGAGAATTCGCTGTCCCATGACATTACCCGCGTGAATATAAGTTTTACAATTTCGTGCAAACCCTTCCTATTTTAATTGAAATCTGTTGTCTAGTATTATAATAGTATTAACACCATAATTCTAGCCATTTCCTAACTTAATAATACATTGGGGTAAAGCACTGTATCTATTATGAAGTTAGGAAAAGGCTCAGTGATATCAGGTTAGACTAAAACTAATTTCCAATGCAACTAGATGAGACTGAACATTATTATTTACCTACGTACGAAGTGACTGCCACCTAACCTTTGCAACCCAATTTCTGAGCAGTACCGATATTCTACGGCTTGTCCGCTCGTTACAATTGTAGGTTTTCTCACTGCCTGTGGCATAATGACAACCCAAACGGATCGAACGAAGAGTGAAAGGTGTCTCATTCGTCCATAGACCAACCTCGTTAAGCACAATGTCAACCCTGAGATCAATTTATTATCACCCATATTACTTACCCGTTACACTATCAAAAGCTGGGTTAAATTATAATTGCTTTTATATTGTTTAAGGTACGGTATTAATGAAGATTATGGTTAAAAGCGGAAAATATTAAGGGTATTTTGTTATCAATTTTAATGGGGTCGGCTATTATTAGCTAGGTTTATCGTTTAAGGGTGGGTGCGCGGGACACGTCGCGATCACGCGATAAATGAACATTTAATAAACAGAGAAATGTACTAAGAGTTAATTGTCGTGACATTTACACAAACACACACAGAATCTTACTGTGGAACAGATGATATAAAAAAATAGGTAATAGGTATCCGCTATAATTGTATAAATAACTAGGTAGTAATAGGTTTTTTAGTTATTTTTATTTAATTAATAGAATACCAATATATAAGTATGTAATAATTATTAGAATACCATTTGAATAAGATCAGTTATTTTGTAAGTACCTACCAGAATTACCCTTCTGATTCAAGGTCAAATCCCTGCGTAAAACGGTCATAAAATTGTTGAAAACACTTTTTATTTTTTTCTAATGGATTTCAAAACTATACCTAAAAATTCTATATCTCAATTTTCCCAAACGAATAAATATGTGAACGGGGTTGGAAGCTCATCTATTGTTTGTTGTCAATGAACAGTTCTGACGTCACGATGTTTGCAGGGTAATAACAATGTGCCGGTAGCCGATGGGAAGCCGGTGAGCGCAGACAATGGAGACAGGGACCTTCGGCGGGAAACTTGCGGTGAGTACCTAGCGCATGTATTTGTATACCGTGGTGACCAATAAAACGTAGTACCTATGTACCATATGCACATATATTATAAATAAAATAACTAACTACTAGGGTGGCAAATCATCAACAAAAAAAAACTTATAAAACCATGTTCTTACAACAATATATCAACGTTAATTCGGAACAATTTGATCCTTCAGCCATGTTTATTAAGAAAATGTTTTATTATTCATATTTATTATTATTCATATTCATATTATTCATTATTCAGAAATAAAACACTAGAAATAGTTAAACAAATTAAAAGTCACCCTGCATAACACCACAGAGCTATTTGGAATTCAATTTTATGTTTAAAAAAAGAACAATTGAACAAAACTTTTTCAATATTGATGTCACGCATTTTATTTAAAGAGCATTCGAAGTCAAAGCAGTCGTTTTTCACAATGAAATTTATTTAAATTAGGTGCCTTCTATAATGAAAAGTACATAGACCTTTTTAATAGCTTCGAACAAAGAAAAACAGCAAAATGAGGGCGGGACGGTGTGGATCTTTGAAAATTATATGTTTGAGAAAATGAGAGTAGGTAATAATAAGCTAATTTCATATAATGAGTTTACTAGGTACCTACTAATAGGACTAGCAACTAATTGTGGAAAGAAAACTATTTAAGAACTTATTAGAACTAATTAATTTGTATGAATAAAAAAATACTGCCAAAGCCTTAATAGCTCTCATAATAAACTTGGTTCATAATTATACAATTAAGAAGTTTGAGTAAATTGGAAGTCATAGTGTAAGGTCGAGTAATACAATAGGACAGAGGCACAACTGTACGACTGGCACGCAAATTTCCAACAATGGGTTTCGTATTTGGCGTATCTTTAATTTACAACCCATACGCATATCTATACTAACTAATATTTAAAGCTGAAGAGTTTGTTTGTTTGTTTGTTTGTTTGTTTACTTGAACGCGCTAATCTCAGGAACTACTGGTCCGATTTGAAAAATTCTTTCAGTGTTAGATAGCCTATTAATTGAGGAAGGCTATAGGCTATATATCATCACGCTACGCGGACGAAGTCGCGGGCAGAAGCTAGTTACCTATAACATAACACATCATTTTTCTGCGAAGGGATAAGCAGAGACGTAACAATGCACTCCCACATCTCGCCGTTATGTTTAGTTCCCATGTCAAACGGGGCGAGCTATCAACCGGGCACAAATTCTAAAGCCCAAGCTGCTACTGAGAATTTCATAAAAAACAAATAACGCTTTGCTCGACCTGGGAATCGAACCCAGATCTCTTAGCGTTGCAGTTGCGCTCAGGAGGATTAGGCTAATGAGGCAGTTAATATTATGAAAGCAAAAATAACTCTGCGCTATGTTCTATATCAAAATTCCTCAAAATTGTTTCAGCCGTTTTGGAATGAAAACTTTACAAACAGACAATATACTTACATAGTTATAGTTATTAATAGTTTCCAGTTTTACTCCTGATATAGCTTCACGTGAGCGAAGCCGCGGGCAGAATAGTTAATAATACTGTTGATGTAACGTTTCTGTAGTACTTTGTATGTGTGTCATGTATATCTGAGCATTATCTAAGTTAAACGGATAATATGCTGACAAATACGACTATTCCCTGAAAACAACCTTTAGCTATCTTTTTGTGATTTTTCTGCATTTTTCATGCTAAGTTTTTAAAGTTATTTTAGTGAAGGAAAAAATCGACTCGCAGGCAGGATTCGAACCTGCGTCTTCTGGCTGGGTACGCCAGACGCCTTTAGCTTTAACATAATGAGTGTTGCTAGTCTTAGAGTTAATTTTAACTAATGACAGTCGTTACATGTAGCTAGATATACATAACACTACCATTAGCAATAGTAACAGTAAATTACTGTTATAAAAACTCTTTAGTAATTACTTTACCCTATTTATTTCGTAACTTTCCTTATATCAAAATTACAGAGACAGATTATATAGTGAAACTAGCTTCTGCTCGCGACTTCGTCCGCGTGGACTTTGAGCTAACGGACATTTTTTAGAACTTTTAAAAGGGAACAATTGTCATACATGTTTTTGCGAAACTTTAACCGTTTACGCAGCGCACGCAGCGGAAGCTATCAAAAGGAAAAAAATACTCCCCGATTTTGAATATAGCCTATAGCCTTCCTCGATAAATGGGCTATCTAATACTGAAATATTTTTTCAAATCGGACTAGCAGTTCCTGAGATTAGCGCGTTCAAACAGTTTGTTTCTTCAACTTTATAATATTAATAAATAATAATAAAATAAATTAAAATAATATAGATTAGACAATTAAACTTTACTAAGCGTTTAGGTAGAGTTAGAGTTTTAGATCCATTGTCGAAATGATGGTCCTAGAAATAACCAGGGTTTTAAATAGCCCTCTTTTTGTAATTTATAATTAGCGGATATAACTAAATAGTTCAAAGAATTACTTATTTTTCGGCATTCACTTTTCCATAAAGCTTTTCCAGAATTATTTAACAAAATTATGTCATACCGCTATATGTTTCCCGCAGTCACACGCGCAATCCAAAGTGACAGTGAAAGAATTTTGAAAATCGATTTTGAGAATCGAAAGAGTTTTGAGTTTATTCATTATAAACAAAAATACAAATCTTTTCTCTACATAATATCCGTGTAGATGTAGAAATTAACACAGTAGATATTTTAATTTAGTGAAGGAAAAATTCGACTTGCGGGCAGGATTCGAACCTGCGTCTTCTGGTTAGGTACACCAGACGCTATGACCTCTAATCCACTGCGAGTCCCATGATAAAATACAAAAAGATATTGTAGGTATTTGCTAAAACAATGATATCCAATAAACTTGCGATCATTTATTTGTATAACGATTCTTTGAAATAAACAGCAAAGTAAAATCGTCGGAGCAATAAATCGGAAATAAGAAATGTAGCAATGAACAAAGAAATTCAAGGGAAACGTACTTAAAACTTCGAAGTGGGGATCTCCGTTAGGAAAACTAGGAAAAGTTGCTTTTACTGCTGTTCAATGTTGCTGTTTTCTTTATCCAGGTGTCTGGTCGGAGGTGCTGTTATCATTCTCCATCCTGTCGAATGGTCGTACCATCCTTAGTACCGACCCTCCCAGTGACGGAGCCCTGACGTGTCTCCACGGGATGAGGTATATTATTTTATTTTACTGCTCATATTTCTTTTTCTGTAGCTTATGTAATAATATGAACTGAAATCTACAGACCCAATCATTCTGTTTTATGTCTGTGTGTCTGGGACCTATCTCAATCGGTCTTGGATAAATTCTCGTTCAAAGAGACCGTTGATCCAAAGTATTTGGCCTGATTAAATATTGGACTGTGTTTCAATGTTATGTTGTTTAGTTTTATCAGAATTTAGAGGTAATTTGTCTGTTCTTAGGCGAATCACTATTAAATTGGTGGTCAGCTATATTAAAACATTTACAATACAAACAAACGAGTAGCATCGTTTTCTATTTACATTTTACCCTTATTGACTGACTTTACAAATAATTCTTACTGGATTTATATTTATTTAGGATACAAATAAATTTTAAAACTATTTCAATGTATTTATCTTTAGGTTTAATCTCTACAGTATTATTCGCTGTGTACTTTGTTTGATTGTAATCAATCAACTATGAGTAATTCGCCAGTAGCATTTTATTTATGTCGAGCGTAACGAATTAAATTTATAGCCTGAGATTAATTTAAAGCTCCTTTTTAATAGATGAATAACGCAGTTTCTTTGAGAAAGGATTAATGGGATCTTTAACTATTTTAATAATATTCGTTTTCAGAAAAAGATTACAGAAAAAAGAAACAATTTTATTTCGGATGAGATAATTACAAGCATTCTCTCTGAATTGTGTCTTTTATCACACATATATAATGTATCTCCTTTTCTGACGGACCGATTGATAGTAGGTACCTATTTAAGTATGATGTTAAAAATAAACTTTTTATATCACTAGGTTTTTTTATATCACTTCGAGCTTCTCCTACTCGTGCCAACTCTCTCTCTCATATGGTTACATAATAAACAAGAGAGATGATAATGCCATTTGTTTCATAAAACATTTTCTCTTATATTACACGAAATCTCACATTTTCTATATTTCTAGGTTCATGAGCGTGATCTGGGTGATAATGGTGCACACGTACCTGACCATATTCTACGTGGCAGATAACAAGACGATGCGTGTCATCATTGAGCGAAACTTCTGGTACCAGTCTGTTGGAAACGCGTCCTACTGCGTCGACACATTCTTTGTCATCAGGTCAGTATTGAAAAATCGTCCTTATTTTAATACTGTGAGGACTCGTTTTAGAGAGACTTGAGTTAGGATTAGACTATAGTCTACCAGTTATATCCATACGCAGAAATAGCCTAATCTAAGGCACGCCTCGGGTTTTTCAAAATCATGTGCGTATCTCGTGCGTATTAATAGAGGAAACCTGCATGCCTGTGAAAAAAATCTCTCAGGCATGCAGGTTTCCTCTATTAATTGTAGACGGCATATGAAATCTGCCAACCTTCACGAGGTTAGTGTGGTGGACGTGAATGTCTCCCCCTGTTTCTGTGAGGAGACACGCGCATAGCAGTGGAATAATACAATGGGTTGGTGCTGATGAATAATACACCTATATACCAGTAGATATGATTACGAATCCTATGGCTAGGCAAGGAAAGTGTGGTTTTTAACATAACATACCATCACGCCTGTATTCCCCGAAGGGTTAGGCAGAGGCGTACTAATGTACACCCACAGTTCGCCGGTATGTTTAGGTCCCATGTAATAGGGGGCGAGATTCTTGCCTGTGCACAACAGATGGAAAGTAGCGGTACCACAGGTAGGTCCATCTACATTCTTAGTGACAGCCAAGCGGCACTCATGGCCCTGACCTCCTACAGGATCGATTCAAGGCTGACCATGGACGCTGCCCGAACTCTTAATGAGCTGGGAAAGCGAAACAAGGTCAGGCTTGTTTGGGTCCCTGGTCATAGGGGTATTGTGGGCAACGAGCATGCTGACGAGCTGGCTAGGGAAGGTTCTGGAACCTCACTAATTGGACCGGAACCATTTGTAGGACTGGCTCTAAGCACAGTCAAAACGACATTTCGGGAGTACGCAAGGGCGAGGCACACGGATGAGTGGTTGAGCCTCACGGGACTTGCTCACTCCAAGAAATTCATAGGTTCCTCATCGAAATGGCAAAATCCCATTTGGAACTCAAGCAGGCGGCAGGCCCGTCTTTTGATGGGGGCGCTGACCGGACACTTCGGGACTAACGCTCTCCTACAAAAGATGGGTCTGACGGATACATCAGCCTGCAGGGCCTGCAAAAGGGAAATTGAGAGCATGGAACACCTTCTGTGTACATGCGATGCAATGGCTGGAAAGCGAATGTGCCTTTTGGGTCAGGGTTATCCAAGCCCGGAGGACTACAGACTCATACCCCCAGGCCTCATTATAAAGCTCATGGAAGAGCTGTTTGTAGAACTGGGAGGGGATGAGGAATAGATTATCTAGGGGAAGCACAAAAGATCCCATTGGGTCGAAGTGCACTGAGGCCTTGCTGCCTCGGCCCTACACAAGATAAGATAAGATAATAGGGGGCGAGCCTATTGCCATTAACCGGGCACAAATTCCTAACTCTGAGCTGCTACTGGGAATTTCATAGAAAAACCCAATAACACTGCTCGACCTGGGAATCGAACCCAGGACCTCTAGCGTAGCAGTCGCGGTCCGGACCACTTGGCTACTGAGGCAGTTTTTAGCAGTGGTTTTTAAAGTGACTAAAAACCGCTCTATGCCCCTGGAATCATAAAAGAACATAAAATAATGTATAGGTACAAAGTGGGTGCGTTTGCTAAAATTTAAAAGCGAACTTCTTATAAAGTATTGATTGAACGTTTATGGTGTTACGAGTTACTTTCGAACAATATATTCGTATATATCTCTGCGTCTGTACATTGAAGATATTAAAAAACCCGAACCCAAACATGTGATTTTTAAAATTCTTGTCAGTTTCGTTACGAGTTGGCGCAAAAACTACCTACTGAATAGATTATATTTTTAACCGACTTCAAAAAGCAAAAAGGAGGATGTTCTCAATTCGGCCGGTATATTTTTTTTTGTTATCACTGTTAGAAAGTATTATGCTCCAACTTAAAAACTGGTGAACTTCTTATCTCAATTAATTTAAAAGATCCTGAGATACAGCATGACCTCTCTGATTTATACAGACGCATACAAAGAGGAAATCATCAACTGTTGGGTTTTTGATTAAATTATTTTTGGGATCCATTTCTAATCCTAATATAGCTTCACTTGAGCGAAGTCGCGGATAAAATCAACTTTACCTGCTGAAAGCAAACTGCGTAAAAACTTGAAAATTACTTCACATGCTACGTAATATGATTTGTCAACAAACTTCAGACATAAACAAATAAAGTTGCATAATGGCTCTTGCAGCGCCATATTTGCATTTTATATTCACCTAACCATGAAAATTAGATTTATGGTATGCAAGTGGTAAACTGTTACTAAATTCAAGCGTGGAGCAGTATAAACAAGCAAGAAGATGGCACATTTCAAGGGTGATAAATTTTCATAAATGCTCATAAAGTTCATATACATTTTAAATTCATTTTTGTAATAGGTACTAAAGATCTTGTTGCATTTTTAAAAACTTAGTTCCACTTGCACCAACTTCTTAAATGCTTTTAAATTGTATTTAAACACAAAATTTCTATGAAAAATCGTGTTTAAATACAATTTAATTACAACTTTGCAGTTGGTGCAAGTGGCCCTTAGTGTTCATCTAGTTATGGCCTTCACCTGTCATAGTTTTGATTTAAATATTCGTCTTTTTAAATAGCTTAACTTTCACAAAAGCCGATAATTTATGTAGCTGCAGACGTAACAAATATACAAATGAAAATTACTTAAAATATACTATCGTGAGAATAATATTTGGCCCAAAAAATTTAAATTATAAAGGCCAGAATTTCTATTATGTTTAAATTAGCTTAGAAACGCAATGTTGCATCTAATAACACAATATAAATCAAATCTGTACCAACCTAAACTCATAATTTGATGATTATATTAGATCGGCTTCAATGGCGTTTCGGATAAGCGTTTCTGCTCCAACAACATTTTATTAACGCCTAACAATATGTATATTTGATTAACGATTAGGTAAGGTCCCTCTGAGGGAGTTAACAATAGAACCCTTATCTACTTTGATATCCATCAGACTGTTTGACCGTCAAATCCAATTACGTACGAAAGGATTCGAACAGTCGATGTCAATTTAGAATAGGAACAGACAGTTATGGATTTTCGAACAGCGAAAAGCCACGGACATCAATTTCAATTCTCATAAAACTGTTTTATCCAATCATTTTAGATACGTGTAGGGTTGTCGATGTTCTATTTTTGTGAACAGTTTGACCTTTTTGGGCAGTGTCCGGATATAAATTGACATGTGCCGGGCGTGACAATTTTCATTACGCTTTTTGGTGGACGCGTAAAAAACAAAGTGAAATGACAAAAGTGTAATACCAAAGCTCTGTTTGTGTTTATTGTAGCTTGCCGAAACACGTGTAACCACAATAAAATTATTGTTCAAAAAGGTCCGATTTATTTGGGCAGTTGGAGTAGTTTGTTTTTCTGCCTTGTGTGTTTGACAGCCCTGGTAACACACCGGGTGCACATGAGGCTAACTTTGTACGTGTTATAAGGCCACCGTAAATCAAGTTAATGTGGTTCACTTGGGCAATTCAATGAAGTAGATAAGTTATTTTTATTAGGTATGAAAATTGGATTCGGTTCCGAAGAGCACAGCCATTTGCGGGCAGATGGTACTTAACGGATATGATGAAATGTATATTTTTTTCGTTTCAAGTTTAATTTGGTTACAAGAGCGAGTGCCGAGCGTGAAGTCCGAAAGTCTCGGTTCAATTATGTTACTTATGTTATTATAAAATTCTCAATAGCAGCTTAACTATATGTAAGCCGATATATAGTCGAAAGGATTAGCAAGCTGAAGTGGAAATGGGCTTCTCATATCGGAAAACTGACAAACGCTGGAGCAAACGAGTTCTCGAGTATAGGCAACGTCTAGGCAAGCGTGATGTAGTGAATTGAATTGACGACAACGAAAGGGCGGAAAACCGAAAATCGGCCTCTGTGGCGTTCACTCGCAGAAGCCTACATCCAGCAGCAGTGGACTTTTGTATGGCAAAAGGCTCACTCCTTATAACATGAAACATATGATGCATCTGGGTGTTCAGTAGTATAAGTCTCTCCATCTTGAAAGATCTATATTTTTATAGATAACCTTGAGCATAGTATGTAACGATATCGTCATAAAAGATCCCTATACTCATAGCCTTAATAGTTTTCAATTTCCTTTATGTGCTTTTTTGCTGTAGCCTTTACTAATAAAAACCAACCGATCAAGACAGGATTTTCAATGTTATAAATATTACAGTTATACGTAGGTTTAATGGCATGATGACAAAATAGTATAGTGATTTAGTATCTGCAACAAGTTTTTTTTGCGTCTTATGGTTAGATACACCACGCGCTATGACTAAGCTGACGCGTTAGTATGGAAAATGAACAACAAGATATCTGCAACATGGTTAGCTAGTACCTACCTGGGTTCGAGTTCAATACAGGTCTGTGTGTTTGTACGTAAAAAAATAGGTTGTAAGTGCACTTACATTCCCAGTAGCAGCTCGGAGTTAGGAATTTGTGCCCGGTTAATGGCAATAGGCTCGCCCCCTATTACATGGGACCTAAACATACCGGCGAACTGTGGGTGTACATTAGTACGCCTCTGCCTAACCCTTCGGGGAACTTCGGTATGTTATGTAAGTGCTCTTACGATAACAAACTTTTATTACCCCATTTACTGTCCAATGCTGGGCCCTGGTATAACCCATTAGTAAGATTAGGCTATAGTCTACCATGCTGGTGTAGTAAAGTTTGTCAGACTTCACACGTCGTCGTCGAGAAATTATCTCAGGAATGCCGAATGCTTCCTCACGTTGTGTTCATTCGCCGTTAAAGCGAGTGATAGTAATTTGAAACGAAAACCTCTACAATAACCAATTATTTTTGTTACAGCGGCATACTCGTCACAATTTTATTTTTACGAACAGAAGAAAAGAAAGCCAAGATTACCGAACAACAGGACAAACAGGACATCAACAAGAACCTTAATGGTTTCACTAACTCCGCACTTTCCATCTCTGTGATAAGCCAGCAATCTTTCAAGGAGGATTTATTAGATAAACCAAAGACAACCGTTTACTCCATAACAGAACTATTAGCAATGATTAAGTCTTTCTTTATTTTGCTGTCTTATCGATTGGTGAGACTTACCCCAGCTTACGGCTTCGTCATTGGTCTAAACGAGATTGCTTTGAGGTACACGCACGACCGATCCGTCTTCGAGCCAGCGATCTTCGACCACATCACGTGTGACAAGTACTGGTGGCGCAATTTGCTGTACATCAACAACTTGTACCCTCAGCGGGAGATGTGCATGGTCTGGTCATGGTACATGGCCAATGACACACAGTTCTACGTTGTTGGAATAATACTTCTATTGATTTCCGTAAAGTAAGTATGAAATTGGTGGCTTAGTTTTAGTTATCGTAAAGCTCGGCTTTTGATTTTTTGGACCTGGGCTTCCCAGCCCGAGTTATTGGGTTTTTCTATTTTCAAATCATCCTTCTTCTATATCTCTGCCTGCCCCTTAAGGGTTACAGGCTGGATGTAAAGTATGAAGTTCGAAAAATAATAAAAATAAGTTTGATAACTTGATAAGACCCAATGACATTAACGTGGTGTAGATTTTCTTTAGAATACAAATTGAATTCATTTACTAGTTAGAGTAAAACGTTTTCACACTTTGTTACTTTTTCCTTACATACTGCTTAGCGAAAGTAGAAAAGTTTGTTTACTCAATTCGTATAAGTTGTCTGAGACACTATTAAGCCGATTTACGTTATGAATTTGTTTGTAGATTCTTGAAACAGTATTTAGCGCCCTAATGTAATACACTATTCAACGAGCTACCTACTTTTCTTGGCCAAGTTTGCGTACCTATTGTGTAGTTCGTGTCTTTGTTTTCGTCTATAATGTCGTTTTCATGTAGGTAAATGTTACTTATTAGGCCTACTTCTATAGGTCTTGGGTACCGTCTCGATACTCAAATCAAACAAAGTGTTGTTGGGTTTCCTGTGAAATTCTCAGTAGCAGCTCGAGAGTTTAGATTTGTGGCAATAGGCTCACCCCCTATTTCATGGGACCTAAGAATTTAGGCGAATGGTGCACCTCTACCTAACTCTGCGAGGAATACAGACGTGATGGTATGTTGTCTTTAATGTTTATTCATTTTATCCACAGGCATCCCAAATTCGCGATGATATCACTAGGGTTTTTGATGTTGAGTTCGTGGGCGACCACCATCTACATATCAGTGTGGCACGAATACAAGGCGCGGATACAGGAGCCCTTCGAAATGTTTGACCCGCTGTACGATAAGCCTTGGTCACGGATCGGACCCTATTTAGTCGGTAAGAGGATTAAACATTTTAATACTGTGAGATTAAAGGTTTTTTATGAGAACAGTACAATAAAAATACCCTTAAAATAATCTTAAGGATTTATCTCGATATGCTGATATTATTCCCGACGTTGTCGATTCTTTACGGATAAAGGATATATTTACGGATAGGTACTGGTAGTCTCTATATAAGGATATCTTCACGCGGGAGAGCCATGCTTCGGCACGAATGGACCGGCTCGACCGGAGTGATACAACGGCCTCACAAAAAACCGGCGCGAAACAACGCTTGCGTTGTGTTTCGCCGAGTGAGTGAGGTTACCGGAGGCCTAAACCCATTTAAAAGGCGGGCAACGCACTTGTGACTCCTCTGGTGTTGCGGGTGTCCATGGGGGGCGGTTATCCCTTCCTATCAGGTGATTCGTCTGCTCGTTAGCTGCCCATAAAACAAATACAATAACGCGATAAAATCCTTAAAAAGTAGTTTCCTTTAATTCAACTTTTAGAGTTGTCAATGTTGTGAATCATCTTGATTCCATGCGAGTTTAACAAGACGCCAGATACATTAGAAGAGTACTTATTTCAATTATTTCAAACAAGTAAATCAAATAACAGTCAACTAGTCAACTACCCTATTGCCCTACCTTCCTATGAGATAATTTTGATTGTGCATCATTATTCAATGTAGGTACCTACTTGTATATATGATTTAACTTACGTAGGTATTTGTATAAATTAACTTATCAGAATTGATCCAATCAAGATACAAAGAAAAAAAAAAAAAGTTAGTGAAGTGGTAGAAACAACGTAGGTACGTAGGGTACCTATATTATTTGTTAGATTCATTCTAACAGACATTACCTAATTCTTAGTTCAATTACAAATAAGTTTGTTGTTATTATTCGTTGATTATGTTCATTATAACTTCACGAATTTATTTAATTCGACGGCAACTAAGAGTGTTTTTTGAATAACGTTGTCTGTGGATGACTTAGACTATAAATAATGTAATGTGGATGATAATTATATAGATAGTACAACGTACAACCTCGAAAGAAAATATTTCATACTCGTCGACCTTTGTACAACTTTCAGATTATCAACAGCCTGTGATGGATGAACGTTGTTCTATCAAGAAATTACTAATTGACTAAATCTTCCAAAACCAACAAAGTTACTTATGTTGAGTACTTTATTGAGTAATCCTACGGGTTTTATTATTACTGTATCGGCGAAGCTTTCAGCTGCTTAAATCGAATCACCCTCTGAAGTAATTTCAACTTTGATAAATTATTGAGAGCGGACGGAATACGATGACTCTCTACTATTCCGTTTTTTAAATGTACTCGTAATTCGTACGTCATTCGTTACACTAAAACTCTCGTAAATAACCGTAAAATATTAATTAAGACTCTCAATATAATATGTTGAAACGCAATTAAGTATTGCACTGCTACAATCGGTAAAATAAGTTTTGCAATTTGGAAAATATTTATCAATAAATTATCATTTCAACTAAACTTTTGCAATATAAGAAAAGGTTTATTGACCTTAATTAATTATAAAATTTACTTTATTATTTCTGAAAAGATGTAATTATTTTATTTATTTTTATTTACTTAAGGCATAAAATACTGAGACAAAGACTAGTGTTTATATCCATTATAAATATTCCCAACATTTATTATTAGAATTAGTATTAGTTAGGTAGTTAGTTTGTATGTATGTAGGTATGACGGTAAGGTAGTTAAGTATGATATGATTCAATATTTTAAAAGTTGCTGTTCCAGATTAGGTCAATGTTCAATAAGATCTTTGTTAATAAAAACCTGTCTTGTGATAGGCTTTACAACGTGAAAGTAGTTGCGAAAATGGTTCGAGGTCGAATTTCATTGCGTTGATTATTAATAAAATAAATGCAAATGATATACGTAAGTAGGTACATAGGTACATGTAACATCACGCATACCAAGTGTTATAATTTTAATTGCTCACTACTAGATAATAAAATAATTCATAAATTTTGATGCAAACTTTTCTTTGTTGAACGTCATTAATTCATCCGTAGGAGCAGTAGAAACAGAACCGGCGAAATTGAAAAACAAATATTAAAATGGCTGGCTCAGCTAGTACCTATGCAGTGAAATAAAAGCGCTGTAAAAAATATTTAGGTCGATACAACTCGGTGCCGTAGCGCGATCGCGTGGAATGCCCGACGCGCCACTGATTGTGTAGCCCTTCCGAACACGGATCCTCGCGTAATCCCCGAAAATGGGCCTTTTACTGAGATTTTATCGATCCTCCGAAAAACCCTCACTGCGTTTCGGTTTCCTTTTGCTGGTCAGTGAGGCAATCATAAAGGCGATCGACAAAAGCGTAAATGGTGGGCTGTACAAGCCGATAACTTGGAGCGGTCTGCTTATTTTCTCACTAAGTATATCTTACCCAACATGAACATTGTCTTTTATCAATAGAGAGCCTTATCTGGCTCTATTTGCATTGCGACACCTATTTTATATTCTCTTCGAATCGTGTGTGTATTTTGTTATGTAGTCAGCTGGTACTCATATCCCTTCTAATATTATAAATGCGAAAGTAACTCTGTCTGTCTGCCTGTACGCTTTCCCGCTTAAACCTCTCACCCGGTTTTGATGAAATTTGGCACAGACAATCTTTAGACCCTGAGAAAGGATGTAATATTGCGGAGATCTTAATGTGTTTTATCCTGCATCTTCTTCATTATTGAACAAAATTGTTCAACTTTCAGAGTTTTATTCAAGCATAATTCCTAAGCTCTGCTCTCTTTAAAAGCACCACCTTGAAGGTAGAATGAAAGTGGAACAGGCGTAAAAATAACAAGCGTACTATTCTGACGCAAGAGACACCCGTCTGGGAGCGAAGTCGTTGCAAAATTTATTAGAGTTTTATTATCGGGAGGAATTACGGCTCTGTCGCCCTCCAACCCTCTCATCACGGGTACATACGTAATACCATTCTGTAGTGGCTTTGAAGTACATTAGGCAGTTAAAGCACTTTGTATTTTAGTGTTCTGGTTCGTTGTAATTATAACAGTTATCTGTTGCTGAGTATAGAAATTTAGGAATTACAATTACTGACTTTACCTCTTCCAGGAATGATAGTTGGTTGGTACTTGTACAAGACCAGGTGTCAGGTGAAGATGCCATACTGGGTGGTGGCGCTAGGCTGGCCCGTCGCGCTGGCCATCATTGGAAGCCTCATTTTCAGTATGGTTGATGGCTACTTCGAAGTGTGGCCTACTGCTTTCTACATTAGCATTGGACATACAGGTATGATTTTATTATTATTTAACTTTAATTAAAGATTCTATTTCTTTGTAAAAAGATCAAAAAAAAAAGATCAATTATACCTATGTCTATTATACCAAGTCTTGTATATTAAATACTAGCTTCTGCCCGCGGCTTCGCCCCCGTGGAATTCGGTCTGTCATCACATCCCACGGGAATGGGATAGAAAGTATCCTATGTCCGTCTCCTGGTTCTAAGCTACCTCTCCACCAATTTTCAGCCAAATCGGTTCAGCCGTTCTTAAGTTATAAATAGTGTAACTAACACGACTTTCTTTATATAGATAGATTGTCTGATCTGAAGGAGTTTGATCTAATTATATTGTACAAGCTACTAGAATTTCTTAAATTAGAACTCCATTTTCCCGAAATTTTCCCTAAGAATGAACCATTTGTATGCAAAGTATCGGAACTCAATTAGTTGAACAATGGAGCGGTGCTGACAATATCTCTTGACAAAAAAAACTATGGTATCGCTGAACGTATCTAAATGACCCATTTAAAAAGATTTTTGGACAACTTTTTGGAGAATTTATTTAGTCAATTTAGATAGCCGATAAAGGACGTAGACGTAGGAACTTAAACCTCATGCAAGTAAAAGTAAAGGCTGCTCCTAATACTATATCTTTTATAACGCTTTGTTGAAGGTCCAGCGATAATACTTAAAGAACAGGTCGGTTTCTTCTCACCTATAGCTAGGAAATAAGACAAAAAAACAATCATCGCTCTAACATAATAATTAAGTATTTTCTTGCAATGACTCTGTTCAAGTGAAAACGTCTAAAGTTTCCTTATTCATCCGTGCTGTAGTATGAACATTTCAAAACGTGTTTTTTGTTATTCGATTTCAGAGAAACTACGATGTAATGAAGGTTTCTGTTGCATTCAAAAGCAAAACCGTTTTTATTACTCTTTTTATTGTTGTAGCCCGTTTAGAAACATATGATGAGATATATTTTTCCTTAAATAATGAACTAACTGAATTTGGGTTTTTGAGTTTCAATAATCCGTTCTGATTGGAAGATCAATCGCCATTTATCGTTCTCCTTTTTCTTGGCTTTCAATGCAATTCTTCTATCTCCATGTGATTCATATGTATCTATATTATATACAGTGATATATAATATAGATATATATTAATTGTCTTCCCCAGCCTGGGGCGTGGCTGTGGCGTGGGTGGCGATATCCTGCTGCAGTGGATACGGAGGGCTGGTGAACTCGGCGTTATCATACCGTGGGCTGCTACCGCTTAGCCGGCTGACCTACTGCGCCTACCTGGTACACCCCACTATCATGATGTACACCTCCTTCCTGCTCGATGGACCCTACCACATGCAGAACTCCACAGTGGTAAGTATTGATTGTAGATTACCTATAATCTATATGAATGGTGTAGTAGTGAGCTGTCAGCTCTTATCATATTTTTTCTGCCGTACAGACACGCTTTGTTTCTAGTATTTTTCCCTCCTTCCACTCCTCGCGGTTTAGAGCCTTCTGTGGCCGATACTTCCAATAAAATTCTATCTCGTTTATTTCCACCACGCGGGTTTCCTTTTTAATATATAAAACAAAAATATCACCGAGTGGCAATGTAAACCGTATCTATATGAATTGATCCATAGATCTCGTTAAAGATTACAATATTAAGAAGTTTGGCAAAAACTTCAATCTACGTACAATCGCCTGCACGGCCTGATAAGGGCTTCAACTGGCCTAAATGTGTCGTTTGGACTGAATGTATTCAGTAGATAAAAAGTGCTCCAATTTGATACCTGCCCATTATCAGGGGAAGCGCAGGTGACTCATTAACCACTCCCTGGCTACACCCTTTTTATTAAACTACCTGCAACCCGCCACTTCGCCTGCGTGACTCATATTTCGAATTATGTATATTTCTGATCTGTATTTGTTCCATAGTTTTATCTTCACAGGTTTTAGCAATGCATTGTTCATTATGAAATTGTTTGTATTTTATTTAGCATAATTATTATAAACTTTCGTGTAAATATTGCCTCTAGGGTTTCGCTAGGTTTCATGTGTTTCATTCCAGTAACTTTCAAAGTTTGTGGCACCAATGAACATCCAATTCGATGTTGTACAATACTGTAACTTTCCAACTCATCTGTCTGCACAATGCGCTATATATATACGAATTCTCATTCCGTATTGCTTTATATGGAAAAACGAATTGGTTGTACCTATATTTATAAAAACGCCGTTGATTGGAGCGAAAAAATAGATACCGTCATCTCAACATTGTGTAAACATTTGGGTTCTAAATATTTTTCCAAGTATTTACCTAATCAAAGTACCAATGCGTACTTATATTAAAATGGTATTTTTAAATACCTAATACACATTCTATTTTAAATCACATCTATTCATAAATCGTGAATCAGGGGGAATCAGGTCGGTAAAAATCTAGCTTCTGTAATACAGAGCCTCAGATAGCCAAAGATAAGAAAATATCTGTGGTGTCTTTTTGTTACGACCTATCATACAAATAGATTGACAATAACTGGGAAAGTAAGTCTGGGCAATACCTAATACAGGTAGCAATCACTTACTTGGTACCATACCATGCCAACTTGTGTGCACTAAAAAGTAAAAAAATATCGTGTAAAGTAAAGTTGCCTTATTATTTGATGGTGGTATTTCCGTAGTTACGAAAGAATATTCTGAATTAATACTATACCTAAATAAACTACCACACAATTATAAAGATCATATACTCCCGAATTTCAAACAAGAATTTCCTTTCGTTTATTTAATACCCAACAAAACTAAAGACGACCGTGACGGGTTAAATAAATAAAGGGTTCGATACAGAAATTCGGAACAGAAATTAAACTGCAACCGATTCTTATTGCTGACATAAATCTCTCATTTCGGTGACAACGGTACTAAAATATACACGACCGAAAACTATAAGTAAATGAGACATAAACATTTCATTACTGTCGCCTTCTGACATAAAATGTGTCGTAAAGAACGGACTAAAAGCTGCAATACTCTTGAACATAGTAAGTATACTTGGTAGGCACAGATTTATGCCACCCTCTCGACATCACTCAAAAGGTTGGCACATGAATGGAGGGTCTTGAATTGTGTGAAAAACTTTGATCCCTTGTACACTCCAACATTTTGTCGTGTCACGAAAGGTAGTGGACATTCTTTTGTTGAGTATTTTCACCAAGAAACTGAAGCTTTTTCGTAATCAGTCAGTCCTTGGACCTCATTAGTTGATGTCAGCTCAGCTGTCGTATGTAAGTTGGTAACTAGTTACTGGTCCCTCGACACCCCTAATTGATCCTCGAGAGCTATTTTCGTATCGAATATCTTTGTAACGAGATTAACCTATTAGGGTTGCTACATGCGAGTGCTGTTGTGTACAGTACAAACGGTGTATTAAACTAGGTTTATGTTTGATTATGTACCTATTACGTATAGAGAAATTTTGGAACGAGGAGAAGGAATTTGTGTGCGATTTTTTTGCGTTTCAATTGTTATTATTCATTATTATTTCATTAAAAATCCGTCAATGTTCAACAAAATATCCTGTGTAACTTCTTTACGAACATTTAGTTAACGTTTCACTGTGTATACATGTATTAATGCTGAAGTTTATTGAGAACTTGTTGTTAAAGTGTCATAGATAAAAAAATAAACTCAACAACAAGAAAATAAAAAAATACTTTTACAAAATTGAGTACTTATTGGTTTACAATAAAGTAAGTATTTTACATGTTATGTATGGACCAACGTATTTTGTCCTTATCTAAAAACCTTTTGTCTGGGTTGTAGATGTTGATAAGCACACACAAACCTTTATTGAATAGGGTCGGTGTAGCTCTTATTAATATATCTATGAAACCGTGCCTCCACGACGGAAGTTCGGCTTTACGGACTAGTTCTATATAACATGAACAAACTGTGCATGCATGGAGTTGCCATCTCTGGATTTATGATATGGATTATCGTAGTCGATTATGTAGCAGTAAAAATATTGATGAAACATACAACAGACGACCTCTGTGGTTTAGTGGTTCGAGTACCGGACTGCTGACCATGAGGTCGTGGGTTCGATTCCCACAGGACACAAAAAATTATGTGATGAATATAAGTGTTTGTGTTCGTAACTTATAATACATAACAAACACCCAGGTTTGTTATGTATAGTTACAAAAAAAAAAGTATATAAGTATTATATCCATTGTCTAGTACCCATAGTACAAGCTCTGCTTAGTTTGGGACTAGACGGTGCTGTGTAAAAATGTCCCAGAATATTTATTTAGACACAATCACGCTTTTATGATCCGAAGCTAGAATAGGTTGGCAAAGATCAAATACCATCATCACGCCTGTATTCCCCGAAGGGTTAGGCAGAGGCGTACTAATGTACACCACAGCTCGCCGGTATGTTTAGGTCCATGTAATAGGGGGCAAGCCTATTGCCATTAACCGGGCACAAATTCCTAACTCCGAGCTGCTACTGGGAATTTCATAGAAAAACCCAATAACACTTAATAACACCCAATAACATCGAACCCAGGATCTCTAGCGTAGCAGTCGCGCTCAGCACCACTTGGCTAATGAGGCAGTTTTCAATACTAAGCATTTGAATTATACAATGTGTTAAAAAACCCTGTTCGACCCGTAAAGTTCAATAAGTATCGAGATCCGATTTTATTTAAATAGGTTATCATTTTCACTTTAGAAGAAAAATCAGAATTTTTTTGTAGATTTTAGGGTAATTTTGGGCACGACAATCATGAATTTTAAACTATATTATTATACTGGTTTCTGACACTTACGCGAATATTAGACATTGAAATGAAACTACTTTTTACGGATTTTATCGCGTTGTAATGATGTTTACTTATATTAATTATGTCTTCTTTCATAAATATTAATATGAATAGAGAAACAACTTAAGACTTTAGGTATTCTAATACCATTCTGGAGTAACCAGTCTCATTTGCGTTGTCTCCTCCCTCCTCCTGTTACCCTTCGGAATGCGAAACACACAAACATCCAATCTACATGATAACTTGCGTGGTACTTAGTCAGTTTGTTTTGTGCGGCCTTTAGGAAACCTTTCCGACTTTATGAGACATTTTCACAAGTCGTGTCGTAAAGTCGGAAATAAACAGCAATAAACAAATGCCATTTTATATTATACGTAATTCAAGTTACTCGTTTCACAAGAGTGTCTTATTACCTTAGAAGTGTAAAAAATCACATTCCACTCCTAGGCACGTGTGATCTCGCCAAAAAGCCACGTATTTTTAATGTCAATCAAGTAGGTTTGTTTTAATGTAAATCCGTGTTTGAATATAGAACCTATCTGATGTCTATTCCCCTTACGTTGTTTATTCAAATATTTTAATAACCAATTCGTTTATTGGCGAGTTGGTTAGACATTAATTTAATTTATTGAAGGTACTTTCTGAAAGTTTACACCGAAGTGCATGGTTTTATTAGATCACTGATCACATCTGAAATAATGGACCTTTCAATAGTCAAAGAATTTGAAAATTGATAGTGAGAAATTCAACAGTTTATTTTATTTGATAATCGGACTAAAGACCAAAAGAGAAGAGATTTTTAACTAAAATCTGCTTTTCACAAGATTTTACTACACTGCGCTATAAATAAGGTTTTTAATTCTAATGGATCTTGATGATTATCCTCATACATACAGTAATCTATTCCGATGTACATTAGCGCCATAAACAGCACTTTGAAATATGCAGTGTGTTAACACTGCATAGTGCACTGTAAGGCTATCTGAGGCCATTGACATTTTCATATACTACCTGTATATGAAAATGTCAAACCATTTCACATTCACTAGCTTTTGGATGTTGCGAATTATAATTCTATATAAATATGACCGAGGGGACTTTTTTGAGAGTTAAAAATCCTCGTTGATCGTCTGACAACCGACATAATCGACAGACAGTACAGGGTAGAGACAGTACCGACTAAAAACCGCAGTTGACCTATATTAATAAGTCGCAATGTGGTCGAATCGACAAAATTCGAAATCAAAACAGTTTTCAGCTAATGGTTCGTTGATGGATCAAATGTGCTGAGTAAAATGTGGTGTAATTTGGCTCAAACCAGGAATAACTTGCGTTGTAAAGTTGTCTGACGGTTTGCGGGCAAATGTATGTCATGTTACCTCTTCAGTTAAGAATCACACCATCACAGCACTTGACTTCGAATCCGAAACACGTAACTCTAGCACTTCGAAATTAATTATCACTACACTAATAATTAATTATCATTTGCTGAAGTTGTAGAAGTAGACTTGCAGAAGTAAACTTATTGAAAGGATCTGCATACCTCAGACATTTTATCGACAGCACCAACCTGCACTAGCCTAAACCCTCTCATTTGCGCATGCAGTGTATGGTCATTCGGGGTAACAGCACGCGGTGGGTAAAAGTACGCGGTGGTCCGATCTCCGACAGGGGTGGGGGGGCCGTGGTCTGTGTTTGTAAAACAGAGTGGCGCTACTGTCGCCGTTTAGGAGCCACGCGCCGCGCCGACGCAATCTTAGTACTGGTCGCGACACGTCGCCGAATACTTGTAGCACGCTTATTTCGTTTAATTTTTGTGCCACGGAAAAGTGTGCTGTAGTTAAATGGATAGCTCTGTGCCAGTAAGTATACTATATTTCTATTGTTCATTTAATGTAGTTTTTATGTAAGTTTATCATATTCGTAAAAAGTATTTAACGTGTGTGTTGTGATTGATTATTTGGTATATTTGCTGATTGGGGTAAGAGTACGAGATTAATAGTACGCACGCGTACGTTTACCCCGTTGCGTACTTATACCCCAAATGAAATAAAAATATCAAAAATTGTTCAATCTTTCAGAATACACCAAAATGCCGAGAAATTACATAAGGAAAGCCCCTCAGCGGATCCTCATCTCAGATGACCAAATAATGAAGGCGAAAAAACTCATGCAAGAAGGGAAAAGTCAAAGACGTGCTGCTGAAGAAGTTGGCATCAGTGACGCCTTACGAAAGAGGCTAAAATCTACCCACGTGCCAACATCATTAGGTCGTTTTAAACCTACATTCACCAAAGACCAAGAAGATTGGATCCAATGCTTAATTTGCAATGACTGGTTTCATGAAATTTTACTGCCTATACGAATGGAATATTTCGATGTGACTTTTGTAATGAGTAAATCTTACTATGTACCTAATATCTAACCTTAGGTTTAACATTTAATTTGGTTTAAAAATTAATAACTAAGGATTATTTGCCAATTATTTTGATCTCAAAGTGTGACTATTGCCAATATAAATAATTTAAGACAAGATTCACATATAATAGATATAATACAAAGAGTTCTTAATTTTTTTAATGTTAATGTTCTTATAATGTTATTCACAAGATTTAATAAATGTTAATTATTGCCAATCTTAATTGTATTCTCTTAGAAATCTGAATGCGTACGTTTACCCCGCGTGCGTAACTTTACCCTAAGACTTGCGTAAATTTACCCACACATCGAGTCAAGAGTACGCATTGGAAAAGCTTTCAGTTAAGCCTATGTAGGGCTAAAACTAATTAATCTTGATGGAAAGTTTTCTTAAATAGTGAAAATTTATTAAATATTCTACAGATTTAATATCATAACATGCCAATTATATAATTCTATATAGGTCTGGGAGACCATAAAAAAAATGCGTGCTCTTGACCCGAATGACTCTGTGTGTATAGCTTAAAAAAGATGTCGCCCCACGCCATTTTTCCATAAACGCCCAAACATGAAAGTGTCAAATAAGTCACGATATATCAGTCTCTCGTTGGCTCATACGCCAGTCGAGTGTTCCGAGTTATAAGTTTACTACCGCACTTGAAGGTCAAGGAGGAACCGTCTGCATTCAGCACTCTCAAGATGGAACATAAAATACGTACGAACTTATATAGTTATGTGGAGCTATGAAATAACACTCAAACCATAACATGAATTTAACTTTTACATCCCACATACCATCAACTGGAAATGCTTTTGGCAAATAACGTTTCAGCAAATGAAAATGGAAGGAAGTCAAAATTTCACAAGGTTTCCGATCTATGCACTCTTTGTGCACTCATACAAAACTGAGAGTACTAGCTTAGGGCTTTTGAAAGTTTTCAAATCAAATTGTTTTCACCGTTTTGGTGCAGACACAATATGAATAATATAGGATATGTACATCACGCCTGTATTCCCCGGAAGGTTAGCCAGAGGTGTATATAATAGTGGGCGAGCCTACTGCTAATTACCGAGCTCAAATCCAAACCCTGAAGACAATGAGACAGTAAATAAAAGTACTTAAAAATACTATTAATATCAAAAGCCCTACAGAATTCTAATTAGATATTCGCAACGAAATTATTTGTTTTGGTTGTAATGTTGTTTTAATTATAGAGTCTTTCATTATTTAAGTTTCTGAAATACGCAGTATTTACATTAATACTAATTAAGTAATAATTAGGATGTAATTAATGCCTGTTCTCGCTAAAATTACGAACACTTATTAAAGTGGCTTTGAGCGTGACTACGATGCTCACGGGACTTCCTTCCGCACGCACTTACATAGCCCCTGGGGTCATATATATACTTATATAACTATATACGTTCTCACAGACTTTTGTCCCGAGGAAATTCATTAGTAGGCTTATATTTAGCACCTTTGAGACTTAATAATACTAAACTATACTTAAAGCGTGGCTGAAGCCGAAATCTTGTTTAAAATTAATAAAACACCATCACGCTCGTAATATATTAGTAGGGATAGGTAGAGGTACTGTAGACATACAGTTTGCTGGTACGAGTATATTTAGGTTCCATGACTATTCCATGGAACATGTCATTTTAGAATTTTCAAATATTAAAAATCCAGACACGCTCTCGCGGTTTTATCCTTTTTTAAATCACTAATTCAGTGTCTTTGGTTTCAGCTGGCCATATACGCCGGGTACGCAGTGATGGCGTTCCTAGCTTCATTTGCCATATCACTAGCGTTCGAGGCGCCCGCCGTCAGATTGCTCAAGATCATCAGCGGATCTCCACGAAGACCGAAGAACTCCTGAATCATAGGACGATGCGAAGGTCCGTACCAAACACGGAAAATAACGTGTTGATTCCTGGTGGTATTTGTTAGAAGCGCACTCATTGGTTATACTGTAAAATGTATTTTTTTAAACCGACTTCAAGTATTTACCGTTGTATCTTTAGAACTAATGATCGGACATCAACCAAATTTATACAGGATGCTAATTTAGTCCTGAACCCGTTAAGAGGATTATTCTACCCGTCATATACAACAACTGTTCCTACAAACCCCATACTATACTCGTCAAAAAGACGGCCCACATTTGAGCATATTTATATGAAAAGTTGTATTTTTTTTATCACGTAAGTATCCGTTATGAGTTTCATGGCGGTTAGATTCTCTGACGGTTACAGGTGACTATATCAAAACTCTGTATGGACAATCTGTCAGATAAAATAGAAAAGTCGAAATCGGTTCAACTATACAGTTTTCAGACGGTTAAATTTCATATCCAATTTTAAAAATCTCTTACGAAAATGTTATCTTGAAAATCTGATATCCGTTTATTTAATTTCCTGTCTCTTTCTATCCAATGAAGTGCGCTCTGTCGAAGCTTTATTTAGGATATAATTATAATATTATTTTAAAATTCCAAAACGTTACTTTGTAGGTTACCAATAAAGACTTTAATAGTTACCAATATGAGATCTTTATCTGGTTAAACCTGGGACTGAGACCGTTCGTGATAAAGGAGAGCGCCCACTACATCATGCCTGACTGTAATGAACTCAAAGAGAACTACAACGCAAATTATTAGTTGTGGCCCGTAACAGTCCCATGTAATGGGCATTACCCAACTTTTATATCACCTCACACCATTGCCTAATCCTTACCCCTCTACTCTCGTAAGTATTAGGCAAAGGTGTACCATTGTTCGCTATTGTGTGTTTTTTTATCCCGTTTTATAGAGGACGAACCTTTTACCATAATCGGAATACAAATTCAAACTACGGGCTGCTATTGAAAATGTTATAGAAGAAACTTATAATATTTTGCTAGTCTTTAAAATGGAATTCAGGGCCACACTCAAGCGGCAACTCATGATAATAATTTAAGCAAGTATTGCTCTTTTTTTCAATTATTATTTTTGCATGTTTTGGTAGCTACGTTGCTAGTATGGTACGGTATATTTGGCGGGCTCCTTTACGCCAATTTGAACGGGTAATGTTTTACTGCTCTATCAGTCGATGACGAAATGGAAAATTCACATATGCGAGGTATCACGAGGGTGACCCAGTTGCGAACTATACGTGTACCTGTTAAGATATTTACATTTTTGGCGAGTGATATTGCCTGCAATTTGAAATAATATATTGAATAAGTCACTGCAATTATTGTTATTTTACCACGTATGAAGGGCATGAGAGTGGATTCAATTGTAGCTATACGGGAATATTACCGCTGTAGATTGAACGCTCTGATTAATTATAATCAAACTTGTGATCTGTTTGCGAAAGAATAGCTAAATAAGTGTTTGTAATCTACTCGTGTGTAACATTCTTATATAACCGTCTATATTTTAGCAGTTCATAATTCGTGTGAGTGGAATTCGTTCATCGATAAAGCACGTCATCCCCACGCACGCATAAATCAGTAAAGTGATTTCTCCAATTGTCGAATATTCCGTGTCGCCCCACAATATGATAATTTATTATGATTACACTCCATAACTGCGGCCTCATGCAATGAATCAATCACGCTGGCTCACCGCACGTTATCTCTCACGCCACGTACATAAATCCCGGCCTCATTGTATAATAACTAGGTTCTTGTTAGCTTAACCTCCAGCACTAGATAGTACATATCCCCTGATAACGCTGTTGTGTCTCAAATGTGGTAAAATAACTACAGATGTTACAAGAACATATTATAAGATTAGTCAGGGTAAGATGTACCTATTGCAATAATCGTGGATGTAAAACTGGAAAACAGTTTTGGCAACAAAAAACTGGTTCGTTTTTGCCGATGCTCCCTTGACGATCAAGCATGCTTGACAACCGCGTGAATTTATCTTTTTTTTCGTGTTTATCAAGTTTTTGACCATTTTCAACGAGACTTGACATGCTCGATAACCAAACTACGTGCAATTAAGTTAAAAGATTAAATTCTTGCAATTCTTGTCAAGCATGCTTGTTCATCTTGGGTCCCCTTTGATATAAAAGAAACCTTGACTATGTAAGTATCTACCTATAATTAAGGGGGCAGATTGTACACGTTTAAGATAATATTGTGTTTTATATATTTTCGAGGGCCTATTAAATATTTTCTACCTCTAATAAGTTCGTAAAGTGGTGTATATTCAGTTAGTTCTTATTTGACGGTAGCGTTAGACTAGGTCCAAAACAAACTTTGCTTTCATTGGTAAGTTAGTACAATGACCTTCATCTATGTATTTCTTATCAATAGTTAGCAAGGAAAGTTTAGTGTAGATTATTATTAAGTAAAATATTTTTAACAATAATGTGATAACTCATTGAATATTTAGAGGTCCTTGATCAAGTTCATATTGGTATAATCGTAATTATAATATAACAAATGTTGTCCATATTATTCGATGCGTTTACTATTATTAACCAATGGATTTGGATATGGAAAATAAATTGTAAATATAACATGATATAAATATGAAAAACAACCTTTCATATTGTAAATAGCAGGTTTTTTATTAAAGTATTATTTAATTATCTTGTCTAAGTTCTTTATGATATCTTCGTGAATAACAAATACCTTATCGCCCCTTTTAGCTCGTAGAATTTAATTTAAAAAGATCTGCTAATACTTTAGCTTTTAAAATCAATATTTAAAACTTACAGTGCGTCTAGAAATATGAAATTATGCACAGAAGTCCCTTACCTATATAAAAAAACAGTTATACATTTAACGTAGGTACCTAAGCATTTAGACGGGCTTTTGGTAATTCCCCATGGGATTACAAAAATGAGAATCATGGGCAGCAGCTATAAATCTATACTAATATATAAAGCTGAAGAGTTTGTTTGTTTGCTTGAACGCGCTAATCTCAGGAACTACTGGTCCGATTTGATAAATTCTTTCAGTGTTAGATAGCCCATTTATTGAGGAAGGCTATAGGCTATATATCATCACGCTACGCGGACGAAGTCGCGGGCAGAAGCTAGTTCTATAATAAAACTGAAATGTTTGTTTGGCTGAACTTTTTTTCTGTCTGGTCGTCTTTGGAAAAATACCTATCGAATTTGGAAAATTATTGAGGAAGGTTACAGAAGCTACGACCCTTAGGAGCCAAGCATCAACAGCGGGGTACAGCTGTATTGTAAACTTTATCGGCAAGTAAAGTAAGTACGGGTAAGTCTTTAAGTGATGTCGCACCACTTAGGCTTATAACAGCTTGACTCGGCTTGGCTCTTTGAATTACCAAACGTATTTGGCGGCTTCATAATATATTAGGTACCTATGAGTAAACGGTTGCGGAGTCTTAAAATGTGCAAAGAAGTTTTCATTTCATAACCAATTTATTTTTCGGAGAACACAAATCCAGACTAAATGCGAATGATGTCCATCTGTCTGTTTCTATGTTTGCACGCTTAAACCACTAAACAAATTTCAATCAAAAATTTGCCAAGAAGAGAGATTTTTATTACTGTTTAGGTATCTGTTACCTATTCTGCTAAACAGGGATGGACTTCTATAAAATTTGGCCAAGAGATAGATGCCAATTTGCATTTTGAGGAAGGAGATAAGTTTCCTTTTGTCTCAAAAAGTCCTTCGGAATGCGAGTGAAACCACAGGCAACAGGTAGTTTATACATTGACAAGGGCCGGTGGTGTTTAAGCATCACACTTATCGTCTCCTATGCTGCAGCAAAACTATTCCTTACCCCAATACTTAATCTTTACCCCACTTTCTTAAAAAACCTTGAAAAGATTTTTACAGGGTCGGCAACGCGCGAGTGATACCACTGGTGTTGCAAGAGTCCATAGGCGGCGGCGGTAACCGCTTACCATCAGGCGGGCCGTATGCTTGTTGCCACCTTAGCGGTATAAAAAAAAACATGTATAAATGACTGTCCTCTCACTCATTTGTCAAATACAGATGAGTTGATCCGGATGAAAATTCAATCCTTATTTTTAAATTGTTTGTCTATTTGTTTGTTAAAAACTTGGGTCGATCGATCGCGCGACTATTCTGTCGCTATATACGCCTCAGTCACACAAAAGCTCACGTTCCTAATCTAACCCCTATTCCCTGATTTCGCCTCTTTATTATTTTTCCGTTTATTCTTATGCGAATTGCTTTTAGTGCCCATTAGTTCTGTTCGGTTAGTTGTGAAGCATTTCAAATAAATCATCTCATGGAGCCGAATTTAAAGTAACATTTATCTGTTGAAATACTTGGCATTCTTATAACAATTATGATAGTCGTATTTCTTCGTATATATATATATATATATATATATATACGAAGAAATACGACTAGGGAATAGGGGTTAGATTAGGAACGTGAGCATTTGTGCGACTGAGGCGTGTATAACGACAGAATAGTCGCGCGATCGATCGACCCAAGTTTTTAACAAACAGATAGATAAATAATTTAAAAATCACATTTTAGGGTTTGGAGACGTTTATATTAAAAAAAAACAAGTGGGTTACCTTAACCCACTTGTTTTTTTTTAACATCTTCAACGTACAGACAAAGTTTTTTTACGATTTTATAGTCGTAGCGATTTTGACAATGGCATTGTTTATTCTTACGGTAGGTTATTGTTATAAATTTCAGATCTTAACCAAATGTTAACAGGACAACCATGGGAAAATATCGGTAAACTTAAAATAATAAATAAATATACAGGCGAAAGTAGAATCTCCTCCTTTTTTGAAGTCGTATAAACACAGGGAGTGCGCCGGAAAAATGATAACACCTCAAAGAATTCTGATTTCTTCCAAATATACGCGGTTCATGCGTGTACGTGATCTGAACACGAATCAATATACGGCCGTTATTTGAATAGATTTACACAGGTGAGTTCCTATCCTTAAATGTACTAGGCCAGTTTATTTACACACACTGTCACGGCTAGAAATAGATAGGTGTGTACTCCAAAAAAAGCTCGTATCAGCAAATATAATGTGTTTATAAATAACAACGAGTAGGTACCTACATACTTATAAAGAAAGGCTTTTTAAGGCAAGCGCCTACCATGAAAGACAAAAGAAAATCTACAAACTTTGTTCTGACAATATCTGACACAACAAAAATAATTGTCCAATTTGGTGCAGTCGGTCGGAACTTCGGAAGTTATGAGCGTAAGTACATACATTCAGAGATTCATTTCATTTTCATTTATATATAACTAGCGACCCGCACGCGGATTCACCCGCGCTGACCCGGTCCTAAGAGTCATAGCGTGATGTTAAATAGCTTAAAACCTTCCTCTTGAATCACTCTATCTATTAAAAAAAACCGCATCAAAATCCGTTGCTTACTTTTAAAGATCTAAGCATACATAGGGACAGACAGCGGGAAGCGACTTTGTTTTATAATATGTAGTGAGTAGTGATTACTATTTATACAAACATTTTTCATTGCAAACTCAAGTAACTAAACAAATGCTAATAAATGTGCCCGTTTACCCATTTTATGTCCCATAACGCATATTTTCAGGATAAAAACAAAAGTTTTTCAATAAAATTACCATAAAGATGCAACATACCACAATAAAAAAATATAAAATTACTTTCAAGTACACTTCCAGTGTCGTTCGCTTAATGCCAATCGATTCAAAAGTTGGTTGAAATTATAATCTCCACGTTTATTTTTAGGTTCCCCCAATCTCGATAAAGATCCATCTCGTATCTTATATGGGGCCAAGGAAGCTAGGCCTCAGTATACTTCGACCCAATGGTATATTTTGTGCTTACCCTAGATATCCCTCTTGTATAGTATGAAGTAACTGTGAATTCGTTTTGAATTGTATCTTATTGATTGCAAATCTTTTTTTTTTGTCCCGGCCTTTGTCCAGATTATAGCCTTGGTCATATGGTGCCGTAGGACCAACAGGTCATAGCGGCATGCAGCCACTTGCTATAAACTGGTCACCAATGTAATTACACAGTGTTGATTAGAATTCAGTAAATGTTTGTAATTATAAAAAGATGGCACAGGCACAATATTTTCTTGCTCCATGCTTTTTTCGGCGTCAAGCTCCAGTTTTTTTTACTTCGTTATTATTTGACACGTTTTGGAGGCTCGTGCTAACTTGATTCGTTATCAGCGGCAAGTTTCGCATTCTATTTCAATCAGTAATGAAGCAAAATATAGATTGTAATCTGTCAAAAAAAGAGATGGCGCTAGTAGTAAGAAATTGATACATCAGTATAGTTCGTCCTTCCAAATTTGCTTTTTTGTAACACGATACTGCAATCTCGAAGATGTTGAAGATGTTATAAACAGATAATGTCAATTATAATTATATTTTCCAAATTCTATTCGTTATAATTATTGTTACGTACCTATTACCTTCATTTAACATCCCTTACATTTACTTTCCACTTTAGAAGCGAGCAAATGTTACGAGCAGCGAGTACAGCCGCGGGGGAATACCTACATTATGTGATTAACTCGACGAACTCTCAACTTTTAACTTAAGTACTTACCTTTGTAAAATTGCTTTGTGCTTTATAGGATTTGATAACCGGCGCACTTGGTATTTTGGCTGGGTAATTACCGCGCTGGTAAACTATGGATGAACATCGCGACCCTTAAGTTCCTTAGCGGTCTATGATGATCCCAGTTCAAATACAAACACCTATGGCAATTGTTATATAAAGGTACATTTATAAAACATCACGCCTGCATTCCCCAAAGGTTTAGGCAGATGCATATTAATGTACACTCACAGTTTGCCGGTATGATAACCATCACGCCCGTATTCCAGGAAGGGTTAGGCAGAGGCGTATTAGTGTACACCCACAGTTCGCAGGTATGTTTAGGTCCCATGTAATAGGGGGCGAGCCTATGGCCATTAACCAGGCACAAATTCCAAACTCCGAGCTGCTACTGGGAATTTCATAGAAAAGACCTGGGAATCGAAACCATAGCAATCGCTCTCACGACCACTAGGCAAATGAGGCAATTATTTGTATTTTATTAGCTTTCGGCCATAACTGCGTCCGCGTGAATCTAAAAATTGGGTCTAACCTGGCTAGACAGCATCATATTGTGTTAGTCCAGGTACAACAATATTTTTACCAAGTTTTATCCAAATCCTTTCAGCCATTTTTGGAGGATTGAGTTTTTTTTTTTTAATCTTACTAGCAATGAGGGTCGCACATTACTAGTATTCTTGTTAACCCCTCGTGCTAAGCTAGATTGCTTGTGTTACGAGTGGGTTCACGTCGGTAGTGCAATGGGTGGGGTTCGAACCGGCAACCACATGATCGCAAGTCCGACGCCCTAGCCATTAGGCTACCGCCGCTTAAAGTAAGAGTTACACATATATAATTACACATACAAACATTCACTTTTCATGAATTGCTAGGAATAATAGGAGAGCAGGTATATGATAGAAATTGAGTTACAGAAGATGAGAGAAGAATATAGATCATGACGATGTTATCCTATCATAGTTACACTTGAGCAACTTTAATCTAAGAGATTGATTATTTCTCGTGATGGCAACACTGCCGTTATATTAAAATGGATGCTTATATAAAAGCAACAAAAGTTTTTATACATCGCTGCATCTGTACTGAAACTAAATCTGTCAAGCGCATTGTTATGAAAACGAAAAGCTTGTTGTATTGTATTGCCTGTCTTCGGGCCAACTAAAAATACTCGTAAGTACATCTCAACAAGGAACATGTAGCGTTCGAAAATCATAACATAATATACCATCACGCCTGTATTCCCTAAAGGGATCGGCAGAGGTGTACTAATGTACACCCACAGTTCGCCGGTATGTTTAGGTCCCATGCACTGCGGGGCGAGCCTATGTATTGCTTTTCATGCCTTTCAAGCCATTCATGGTAAAACTCAATAAAACTGCTAGATCGAACCAGGGATTTAACGTTACATACATTACATTATTAACCCATATACTGTCCCACTGCTGGGCACGGGTCTCCTCTCAGAATGAGAGGGATTAGGTTATAGTCCACCACGCTAGCCTAATGCGGGTTAGCAGACTTCACACGCCCCGTCGAGAAAATCTTTCAGGCATGCAGGTTTCCTCACTATGTTTTCCTTCACCGTTTTACCTAAGCAAGTGTTAATTAATTACTAATACGCACATGAATACGAAAAGTTAGAGTGGTGCGTGCCTTGGGTTCGAACTGGAGACCTACGACATGGCAGTCCAGTGGTCATACCCAGGCGCGCTTAAAAACACTAGGCTTTAAATAACCCTCATAAAATCCAAAAAAAATTGTATTGCAGAAAGCCAGCACAAACGGTTTGCTGCCCTAGCACAGTTCAAGATTCTGCTAATTGATTTGCTGCTTCCGCTGCAAAAAATTGCCGCGGGTGTTAATTAAAGACATTTTTGCCGTGTTAATGGGGGCACAAGTCGTTTCATTACGGGGAGCGCTGCATCCGCCCGTACGCGGCGCGGCGCCGGCCTGTGTTAGTTACATCCCCTACAATCTTATCACGTAATATATATTTTTTTAAATTAACACTTGAAGTAAAGGAAATGCAGGCGAGATAAGGAGGATACCTTTTACGCTCTAGCGATGTTGACTGCTTAAGTAGGGTTTGAGTTTTTCTGTGGTGTTATAAAACTACTGTTTTTATCATAAAGCTCAGGAACTATCAAGTTCCTGAGCTTCTGTTCTCAGTTTTTATTTTTATTTTATTTTATTACATTAGGATCTCCAACAAAAATTACAACTTACATGCTCTAAAAGTCTTTACATTAATAGATATTCCTTGTTTCCTCAATTACAGGAGACCACATCATAGTTAATTAATGAAGTAAGTAATATCAGAGAAATAAAAATAAAAATTAATTAATCATAAAGTTCCTGAGATATCCTGTAAGAAAACTGTTAGGAGTCAGCCACAAGCTACCAGGCACGGTATCGGATAAAATCCACCACTATTTATCCCTAGAGTAGATACTAACAGACCGAGATTAGCCTAGTTCGAATTAGTAAACTTCGGACCGTCAAAAAAATGTCTTAAGCATGCAGGTTTCTTCACAATTTTTTCCTTTAATTATGAATATACATGCTTACGAAAGGTCATAGGTGCGTGCCTTGGATTCAAACTCGTGATCTACTTTTTTATCTTTTGTTTTTTTTAGAGGCTTAGAATTGACTTATCACTCTAATGGTCCCATGACTAGGCTGCTTGAAAATATAATATAACACATTACTATAACTTAAACATATATAACATACTTAACAAAGGGGATATTCACAACTATTTAGATTCGGGTCACAGTGCGTAGGACGCTATTTAAATAATTTAGCAATAGCAACGTCTTGCCTGAATATTTGTCTTAGACGGAAGGCGGTTTATTATTATTTTACTACGCATCTAAATAGCTGGAGGCGAGTGTACCATATACAAATACTTATTTACAAAGAAGATCAATATACTGTTCGTAACATAAATATAAATATTTAATTTTATATGGGCAACATTAATATTATAATATTGGCAACACTGATAATATGTCGCGCTAAACCCATACCGTTTCTCTCCACAGCGCAATTTGCACTAAAAAACGATGCCTTATTACTATTGCGATTTTAGAATAGAATAGAATAGAATATACTTTATTGCATACCAAAAAAATATATGTAAAGTACAGTTTTATAAATCATAAAGTTGTACAATGGGCGGTCTTATCGCTAACAGCGATCTTTTACAGACAACCTTTGGATGGTCTCGTGTGAAAAGGAAAGGTGATACTTAGGTAGTCTGGCGTACTTTAAAAGAAACATTTTACTGCTAAACGGTGTTACTACTAAACAAACAGGTTTTTTTTGCTCGACCTGGTAATCAAAACCAGCACCTCTTGCGTAGCAGTCGCGCTCTGGACCACTAGGGTTATAAAGGCAGCAAGGCAATCACAATAACGAGCCGTTAGTAACAAAGTTTTTAAAATTCTGAAATTGTACCTATCAAAAGATTAATTATCGTAAAGTCCATTTCAAATTAATATTGAAATAATAAAGCTTATGTTCGTGTAGCCATCGTTTATATCTGTAACTGTAATATCCGTATTCATCTTTGAGCTCGGCATAATATTCGAACGCCCAATTTTTACCCTCGCCTTGGGCAAAGGAATCATCTTGGCGTTCATCTGTGCGCTCTGACCGAAATAATAAAAAGAAAAAGTAATATGCGGTGGTTGGCAAAGGTGGCTTTGTTCCATTGTATAGTAATAAGCTGTAATTAACTAACAATGTGTGAACATGTCAAACTAGGGCAATAAATTGTGAGGCCGATAAGTCACGTACCCTTGGTTTTGCGAGGGCTCGACGTGGGGCCCAACCGAAACATTACAGTAAAGTTCTCCACCCCGTTAATATACAAACATTGTTGATTCAGCGACATATACCTAGGTAAATACCATTTTCTTTCGACCATCCCCAGTCTATATTAGACAGATTCAAATTGGCAACAAGTTTTTTGTAAGTTCATGGAATAAATCGAAGATGGCGAACGATTTCAAAGGTAATGCAGCTTCGAGATTCCGTTTTTGAAAGTTTGAACTTCATTAACTAACATTAACTGCCTCATTAGCCAAGTGGTCCCGAGCGCGACTGCTACGCTAGAGGTCCTGGGTTCGATTCCCAGGTCGAGCAAAGTGTTATTGGGTTTTTCTATGAAATTCCCAGTAGCAGCTCGGAGTTAGGAATTTGTGCCCGGTTAATGGCAATAGGCTCGCCCCCTATTTCATGGGACCTAAACATACCGGCGAACTGTGGGTGTATATTAGTACGCCTCTGCCTAACCCTTCGGGGAATACAGGCGTGATGGTATGTATGAACTTCATTAATATGTTGACTTTCATGAATATGTAATAATTTATTTGGTAAATTGTCACGGAACGTTACGTTTTGCTGAAATTCATATCAAGTTTGCTTTCACTACATAATACAATTTCTGTCAGAGATGCGTGTTTTCTGACGGATTACACGAGCGCAGGCGCGCCGCTACCTGAAACTTCAACTTTTCACGTTGGTACACTGAAATGGTAATGAGCAAAAGTTTTAAAATTACTAAATCTCATCCAATCCGTGACGTATTTTAACGGAGGAAAGAGGCTGTGATGAAAAGTCGTATCTTTTTTCGTTTATGAGATTATCTTCCAATATAAAATATTTTTTCATCGAGCCGCGACGTTATTGGATTTAAAAGATTGATGTCCATAAATTGTTATATGTACTTACTTTGTTTTAATCTCATAATAAATACACTTTCGTAGAAAATGGAGATATCTACTTCAAGAACCAAAACACTGATACTAAGCAAGTTACCTGAACCTAAAAATATTTGATTCTGTTATTTCCCTCAATGGACGTTTCGACCTTCGTGTATTTTATGACTGGAATACTTTGGAAGGTTACGATAAAAATATTATTCTACTATATTTCTTGTACCAGTAGTTCTTAAAAAAAAGTACGACGTCGACGTGATGTCGTCGTAGTTTTACCTACTCAATCGACAGTCTCCCGGTCTTTATGACCCTCATCGAAGATATTTTTATAATTTATGGCTCTTCAAGTGTCCAATATTCCATGGAATGGAATGGGATGAGGAGACAAATGTGACCACGTAGAATAATTAAAACCGTCATAAAAACATAAATACCATTCAGTGTTGCCTTTGTTGCCTATCCAATATTTATATTTTTAGCCTTAAAAGCATTACAAGTTTAAAAGTAATATACAAACAAAAATGCAAATAGAATCATGGATCTCATTTACATTAATCATCTCAACGACTTACTGACCTGTTTTGAAGATTAAATTTCGGGAGCAAAATGAATTTTATTATATTTTCCTCTGCTATCATTTTGTGCTAAGGAAATATTTAATATCGTTGGTCGTCGTTATGTAGGCGTGTTAATGGACGTCTAAGTTTAGCTTCCACTAACGATTATATTATGTCGTACACGCCCTCGTCCAGTGTGTAGGTAAACATTAGTGAGTGTGTGGTATAAACAGGCAGGAAGGCGCGCTTCGTAGAGCTGGCCACTGAGGCGTTTATGTGATGGTCCCACCCGTCCCCAACGCACCCTTGGTCCACACTCAGCCCCGCTAAAATTAGTTGAGGTGTTTCACGTCAAACAACGTCGGTTCGTTTGATCGGAACACCTTTGAAAACATTCTTAACGAAGGACACCTTCAAAGGGTCTTGTTATTATCACCCCTGTCATTATTCCTGTACAAAAAAAAACCAGCACGTTAAATAAATGGAAACAGACTGAACGAACGATGGTAATTTACTTTTCAAAGACTTCAAATTACCCTTCCCGACTAAGGGTAAAACAGGAGATTTCTAAATTGGACTGCAGGTATGAATTATTGCGTGAATGTTACAAGATACCTTCGCTGACAATTAACTAATTTTGATGTTTCTTTATTATTCTGATACGAATGCTTCCTATTTGGTCCCACAGAAAGGTTGGTGTTTGTTCATCGCATCGCCGACGCATCACAAAATGTTTGAAATCGGTTTTCCTTTTCTACAAAGTTAATTAAAATTATATTATTTTAGATTAAAATAAAATTATGCATTAACATTTCGTATTTTAGGTAAACTGATTAAACATATTCTTGGGAAAAGACTCGTTAATTGTCTCGTTAATCTTTCCATTTTGTCATTAAATTATTTAATGCTGATTGGCCAACGTAGATAACAAAAATTATATATTTTTCAATTCTTGGAAGATAAAGATAAACTACCCTCTGTGCCACATCCGAAGCCGTGTTTGCATGAGGAGAATTTAAAGGAACTCAAGATAAATGTCTGATGACTCTTGGACCTCTCTGTCTGCCATAGCACTCAGTCCTTTTCTGCAGATCACTAAGAATCATGAGGTTGAAACAAAGCATTTAATATGGACAGATGTTGTCTCTAAATTGCTTCCTTACCCAAAACAGACAAGTCCTTGTGCATACCTAAGTGATATACAATCCGATTTATTAGCCATAAGCCCAAGGTCGGGATAGACTTAAATAGGAAATTCTGGTGTAGCGCTTGAAGCGGGCAATAGAAGTGAGTTAATAATTAATGCCTGTTTCCCGGTGAGACCGCAGCCACTGAAGCCTGTTTGCCGATTCAGAACCACTCTAGCCGAATATTAGATTCGATAAGCCTTGCTCTATAACTCGTGCCGTCGGCTCATCGCTCTTTGGCGAATGGTTATTGATTATTGAAATGAAATTCGGGACTCGCCACCGCAGGGAAAATTTAAAAAATATTATTGCTTATCTCGAGTGAACGCATTTTTTATTTCTACTTTAATAATAACTTTTGTGATATGATATAATATAATTTATCATAACATAACATTCCATCACTTATATGTTCCCCGAAGGATTAGACAGAAATTTGCTAATGTAATCCACAGATCGCCGGTATTTTTAGGTCCCATGTAATAGGGGGCGAGCTTATTGCCATTAACCGGGCACAAATCCCAAATTCAGAGCTGCTGAGATTTTATAAAAAACCTAATAGTACATTTGCTCGACCCGGGAATCAAACCCAGGACCTCTAACGTAGCAGTCGCGCTTGGCACCACTACACTAATGAGGCAGGCTAGTAATATAATTTAGACACCGGTTTCTTTAATAAGAAAGATTCAAAATTTGATTACAAGTCATATATATTTCCGGCTATAAATCATTGTGCATTATATAACGTGTTAGATATTGCATGCAGAGAGATAAGTTGCAAATTGATGTGGAAAAAACAATGATTGAATTTCACATTAATCTCATTGCCGCCTTCTGTAATTCTGGCATTCTCAAAGAATAAGCTATCGCTTATTAGTATAATAAGTACTTAGGAATATAATTTAAATATTATAACAAACTTTACCAATTCCAATTCGCAATGAAACAGTAAATTCTAAAAGTTCTAATAAAACAATCTCCTGACAGCAGATTTCGTAAACAAATTCAGCGTTGAAATCTTGGAAACAATAATAAATTAAACGGGACATTTCGTCGCCACTGAGACGAAATAGTAATCTTGTTGTTTAGTCCACGGCTGATGCCGCGATAATTCCTCCTTAATTGGACCACCAGTGCTTTAATAAAATGAAAACTGGACCGGGGGTGGAGTGGGGGGAACCGAAGGGATTCCAAGACAGACGCCCGCTTCTCACTAACGAAATTCTTGAGTAATTATTAGCAAAAGTTATCACGTACTTACATAATAGTTCAACTAGATATAATACCTATTTCATAACATACCATCACGCCTGTATTCCCCGAAGGGTTAGGCAGAGGCGTTCGTCGGTATGTTTAGGTCCCATGTAATAGGGGGCGAGCCTATTGCCATTAACCGGGCACATATTCCTAACTCCGAGCTGCTACTGGGAATTTCATAGAAAAACCCAGTAACACTTTCCTCGACCTGGGAATCGAACCCAGGACCTCTAGCGTAGCAGTCGAGCTCAGGACCGCTTGGCTAAGGAGGCTAAGGAGCAATTTATTTAGTAATTATTGGTTATATTAGAATCCAAACAATTACGTTTTCTCGAATATGAAATCTAATTATATACATAGGTGTTTACGGTTTAAGATTCTTTTATTTCCCATAAGAATTAAATATTCACTTACATGAAAACACACATTACACGTAGTATTAGTTAACGCACGTAGGTCCAAAATAAAACTAGGTAGTTGTTAACAAAACAAAGGTAACAAAACTTGATGTTTGATATCCTTTCAACCTTAGGCGAGGTCCTTCCTAGCAAAGGAAACAATTAACTTGTCTAATCTAAAGTAATTGGTTCAATGGAGCAAATCCAAAAATATATTTTTTTATGAATTCTTGAACATTTATTAACGAAGTCATAATATTAATTAGGTTCATTACGTCTAAAAAATCCAAAAGTAACACGTCGCTGTCGAACCTTAAATTATTTATTTTTGTATTTTTATATCGAGATGTAAGTACTATTTAGTATTAATAACTATAATATTATAATAATGTTACCCATATATTACTTTACCCCCTTGTGCTGTGTGCTTATTCTATCTATATAATTATGTATACATTTATCTATACATTGTAAGTTTAAATTGTAATCATACTCGTTACTATTTATGTTTTACTTTTACATAGAAACGTTTGAGGTTAGAAAGTTTGTATTTATTCAACGATTTAGGTTTGTGAGAATGCTTTAAAGTTCATTTTGACAAAAGGAATACAAACCATCTACTATTGAAACACTTAGCATTCCCACGAAACTGTAGACTATGGCTCTCAAATATTTAGAATTGAAAGCAATATTTTCAAATAACAAAATATGACTTGGCCTGGAGGATACATCTACATAGCTATGTAAGAAGAAAAACGTTTTTTTTTTTATTTTTACTTATAAAAATTTTAGTATACTTACATAAATCACAGCACAATGCCAATCCCTTTAAAGAAAGCTCGTCCCAAACTTTACCTACTTCAAGAACAGACAGCTACGTTTTAAATTATATTCGCTGTTCGTAGGTAAGCTTAAGAACTTTGATAAAGTGAACGCTCTTTGAAGTAATAAGTAGGCACCACAAAATGATGGTGGTAGGCGCCACGTCACTTAGTATTTGATATTAAAGACGGCGCGATCTTATTAAGCGTGTGTTAAATATGCCATAAAAGCGTTAATTGTTGATAAATTATGTGAAACGACCGAAAATAAGAATTTTTGCTTCAGCTATGTGTGCATTTGAATATTAATTTTCGTATTAAAACAAGCAGTTACTAAAATGATCAAATAAAACCTATTTTGCAGTAAAAATCCATCACCAACTTATGGTTACTAAAACTTATCTAACTTTAACATAACATATTATCACGCCTGTATTCCCCGAAAGGTTAGTCAGAGGTCTAGTAATGTACACTCACAGTCCGGCCGGTTTGCTTAGTGCAAAAAATAATAACATATTGAATAATAATTTTAATAGTCAGGGTCGCCGTCATCGAAAACGACGAGGAGGACTATATATATATATATATATATAAACCTTTCTGGAAACGATGTTTCTTTATGACCTCTGTGCTAATAGATATGATTGTTCGGACTTAACTAACGGTTTGTGCTATGTTGTACCGAGAACTGTATTAAGACGAGAAGTGCGCGCGTGTGTTTGCAGTGTCTTCTTGTCGGACAAATGCTGGGCTCCGCGCGTCTTCGTCGCTTGGCTAATAATTACAATGTACAATTCTCTGATGTAGATATATTTTCTCTGTCTGCTAGCAAATTTCGGAATACTTTAAACAATAAAATCAAGGATTTGTAATAAAATGAAAAATAAAAATAAAATCATTGTATCTCTAGTTATTAAGAAACTTGAATTGTGTCACACTCGTGGACGTACCAAAACACTGTATTTTACATATAAATTGTGGATAACGTAGTGAGTTACATTAAACATACCATCACGCTTGTATTCCCCGAAGGGTTAGGCAGAGGCGTACTAATGTACACCCATGTAATAGGGGGCGAGCCTATTGCCATTAACCGGGCACAAATTCCTAACTCCGAGCTGCTACTGGGAATTTCCATCCGGAACGTAGTGAGTTACACACTTATAATATGTATATGTTTGCCTAATGTCATGTGTATTTTAGTGTGTAATTGTTTATTTTCCCGAACTAATAAATAAATTAATATATGAATAGGGGTGATCCCAAACTCCGAGGTGCTATTGAGAATTTAATAGAAAAACTCAATAACACTGCTCGACCTGTGAATCGAATCCAAGACCTTTAACGTAGTAGTCTTATCTAACTTTATTACATTATAATTAGAAGATCCGAAACATAATTATTATACAGCATTACTGGAGGAGATTCGAATCGGAGAATTTCGATTCTTAGTTTTCATATCCAACACTTATGAGGACAAAGCGGTATTCACGTGTGGAAAAAATGAATGACACGGGTTTCGAAAATAAATATTTTAGACGAAAGTCAGTGTTAGCGGGAGGACCCTAGATAAACATCTAATTGATGACAGTCTATAAAAAAATATATCGTAGTACCTACCTGATGTGTTTGACAAGATTGATGAACATTGACGAAGCAAAATAATCGTAGCAAGTGCCATTTTGTAGAGTCTGCCTACATAAAAAGCATACTACCTAAAGAGAATGTAGGTCGATAGTCAGACTTAGTGTGTGGCCATCATCGGCTTGAACAAATTAAGAGATCGTCTTGATTTCTAGAATACATGGGTACTTGTATATATTCTTTTAGATACAAAAAGGAAAATGTAAAAATCGGTTCACAATCGGCGAAGATATCGGGTAACATAATGTTCGAATTGAGAACCTCATTTTTTTTGGTAGTTTGTTAATTAAAGACGTCATTACTAAGCGAATCTATCAGCTGCAGAAATTATAAAAGCTTGGTTTAGCGGCAAACACTTCAAGTGTTTACCAAGTGATTACCAAAACAAATAGTAAATATGTATTGTAGATTTGCTTTTGTGCAAAGCCCGACAATATAATACCAATAATATTCACTATATAATGTCATTACGGTGAACAGAAAGAGAGTTTTCTTACATAACTACTAGCAATGGTTACCTACTGTGATTAAGAACGCCTAGCAACCGTTATAATAAAATGACACAGAATAGAAATAACAACCGTTTTTGTTAATAACTAATAACAAAGGATTTTCATATCGGCTATGTTACATACTTAATATGAAAAAAGATTTTCGGATTATAAGGGACATGCCTGCAAAGCTGTCTAAACGTTGTAATATAAGAGTAATATTAGGTAATGTATATCTCTACTATTATAAAATTGTAAAAAAGCTGTTTGTACATTGAAGATATTTAAAAAAAACAAGTGGGTTAGGAGGGTATATCTACGAACCCAAAAATGTGATTTTTAAAATTCTTGTCTGTTTGTCGGTTTGTTACGGGTTGGCGCAAAAACTACTGAATAGATTTAAATTTTGTTATCACTAGTAGAAAGTATATGCTTCAACTTAAAAACTAATGAACTTCTTATTTCAATTAATTGAACGGATCCTGAGATACAACTTGACCTCCCTGCTGTATACAGACCCATACAAAGAAGATATCACCAATCTTGGTTTATCCATTTTTACTCCTGATATATATACCTTCATGTCGAGGCCTTGGGGAGAAGCTAGTAATTAATATAAGCGTAAATATATCTGTGCCTGTACACAAGTGGCATGAACGCTAAGCGAATAGAATAGAATAGAATATTCTGAATAAATGAAAATGATATTATGATAGCTTTCGACAAATCGAGCGTACCTACACAAATGCCATCTCCATACATTTTGTTTCAATTCCTTTGTCTATTCGATATTCAGATTGCCACTTGTCTACAGCCTATAATTGTTTGAAATTAATACAACATGGGCTTCAACAACAACTAGCTTATTAGCCTAGTGGACCTGAGCGCGAATGTTACGCTAGAGGTCCTGGGTTCGATTCTCGGGACGTGCACCGTGATATTGGGTTTTTCTGTGAAATTCTCAGCACATAAGTACACCTAAGCCTAACCTTTTAGGGAATACAGGCTTGATGTTATGTACCTACTGTCAAATTTAAATTGATTTAAATTTGATATTGCCTAGGTAGATTATTATTTAATGTTGAGTGTTAATAATATGTTATTATTAGCTAAAACTATATTTTGCCCGCGGCTTCGCTCACTTGAAGCTATATTAGGGTTAAACGATTAATTGAGACAGGAAGCTCATCAGTGGATGCTGTAAAGTGTAAAGGATCCGAAACGTCGGGAATTAAATAAAATTAATGCAACGCGATAAAATCCGTAAGTGATAACAAAATTAAAATCTATTCCGTAGTTTTTGTGCCAACCCGTAACAAACAGACAAACAGACAAGAATAAAACAAAATAAATTTTGGGTTCGGAGACCTAACCAACTTGTATCTTCAATGTACAGACCCAACTTTTTTACGATTTTATAATAACACAGAACCTTGATTCTTCAGTAAAAATGACAGTATTTTATGATATATCTATAAAATTCATAATAGACTAACTCTCAAGACCGGATTTCGACCTAATATATATAGTAGTAGTTACATAACGCTATAAATATTGGTTTTCCAGACCATTTGGTACCACTGTGGAAGACCGCAGCCACTCATATGCTGTTAGGGACCTTGTTATCAGATTTATACTTCAATAAGCGTCCGCGACCCTTGGATATTGCTTTATGAGAAGAAATGGACCCACAAGCTTATTATTTTGAGTTTGTTGAGTGTACTTTGTGTACTGAGAAAATGTTCGTTATAATAAAATTAATACATAAATGGTTCGGTGGTTTATTTTATTGATCGTCTCTTGTCCGGCGAGCAAGTATTTATTTTATTTTTGTTATTATATAACAGGAAATTGATGCATTTTGCAGAAGCTTTACAAGGAGGTCAAAATTACAGGTTCTAGCCTAGTAACTTTGGATTGAATATTTTCATTTTATCATCTTGGCATAAGGTATGTACAGTCGCTATATTGATTAATATACTAGACTAGCTGACTCGGCGAACTACGTACCGCATCAGAAAAACATATCTTTTTTCGTATTTACTCACCTTTTAAACCTTCCCTGGACTTCCAAAAACATTTCAAACCAAAATCAGCTCAATCGGCCCAGCCGTTCTTGCGTTTTAGCGAGACTAACGAACAGTAATTGATTTTTATATATAGGTATAGATATTAAACTAATTATATAACAATTATTTCATGTTACGCAGGTTTGCGTTAGATTTAAATAAAACTCACATTCCGTTCACTCGGTGTTTTGAAAGATTCCACCTAAAAGTATTATAATGTTCATCAACAATCTTAAATATAGAGATCACTTTGCATTTTCCCGAAGGAAAAGCCAGCCTTAGTTTCTTAATATAACAATTAGATACTTTGCGATTCAAAGTCCCCAACGACTTCAAATTTAGGCAAAATGTTATGAAAAAAACATTAGGCTATGAAATTATTTTTTCGCCTGTCTGACGCTCCGTAGCGCACCACAGCAGTTAATAAAGGTCGACGCGAAACGACAGCGATTCTCTACTAATTTGCGAAAGAAAATCATATTTCTCGACAAGGCGACACAGGCCAAAATACACGATAAATTATTAAGTATAATATTTCAGGAGAAACATTATAGGTACTTTGCCACTTTATTAATAATGAACGTCAGGACATAATTTATAAGTATGTCTTAATATTTTAATATATTTAGTTTAGTTATTTTTTATCTTTAATATTTTTACTTAGAATGAATAATTTACACATTTTGTTTCTTTAGTTATATAATAATATACTAGCTTCTGCCCGCGACTTCGTCCGCGTAGCGTGATGATATATAGCCTATAGCCTTCCTCAATAAATGGGCTATCTAACACTAAAAGAATTTTTCAAATCGGACCAGTAGTTCCTGAGATTAGCGCGTTCAAGCAAACAAACAAACAAACAAACAAACAAACTCTTCAGCTTTATATATTAGTATAGATCTTCAGCTTTATATATTAGTATAGATTTTTTAAACAATTCAAGCAATACTGGAAATCTCTAGTATATAATTAAATTGTATCATCGCTTACATTTTTATAATATGCTAATAAGTTAGGCACAATAAATAAAACTAGCCGCCCGCCCTCGCCCGCCCTACGGTTTTATATTATTAAACGCACGTTTAAAGACAAGTTTCATCGTTTTATAGTTTTTAAAGACTATATTTTAGTTTATAAAACCACTAGGTGGCCGGTTGAACAAAAAATTAAATGTTGAGATGAACGCTCTCATCATTTGAAAGTTTAAAAAAAACATAACAATAACTATTGTACCTACCTACATAAAATAAGAAATTGAAAATTACTTTTTTAGGCAGAGGTAGGTAGTAGTATGGTATTGTAATATCTACGGCAGAAGTGAAGCGCTCACGGCCGTAGGCAGTGAGGGCAGCAGAGGGTTGAAACAATGTGATTGGGCAAATACCTACTTAGTGATCAGAATTTCCTGACATAAAATTTAAACGACTTTTTATGTGAATCATAAAAACTCGTTTAAATTTTATTTAATTTAAACAACAAACAATATTACCTATCATGTCCTTTTTAAACTTTTATATTTTTGAACCTACTCATAGTAAATTCATGTTCCATTTCAGTACAAACTTCTTAACCGATCTTCCGTCTTCGATGCAACTTTATAATATGGCAAGTATTCAGAAACTACGTCGGATATTGGATCAGTTTGAGTTCCACGTTATTAGGTAATGTTATGTTATGTTATCAGTATGAACTTGTTTCTGTTAAACTGTCAAACTTTCTTATCTCGCTTACCACCAATATTATGTCCACTTGTGGATTATAAGTTGACGTTAATAATATCTAATTAAAGCCAATCCTAAGTTAATTAATATTAGGTATTCTAATTATAATTTGAGGTACCTACCACAGACCCAGGTGCTCCCGGACCCCGTCCGAAAGGGTCCGAAATGTTCCGAAAAGGGTCATCATACCGAGTTACATGGTTAAAGTCCGGTACGATCCTCAATCTTCCCCAGATGATCAACTATAGCAGAAAGATATTATCACATGAATAGAAGCTCGCATCAGTTTTAATTAAAATACAAATTATATAGGACAGTTGAGGAAAATCGGCATTTATTGTCCAGATTGAAGCATAAACTCCGTGTGCGAGACCAAGGGATTCAGAGTGTCAAGTTTATTAACAATTTTACTAAAGGCCTGACTCCTTTATTTATTTATCTATGTATACACTTCTTTGTGTTTTTTTTTGCATTTTTCATGCAAAGTAATTGAGTGAAGGAAAAAAAAACGACGTCACCTATATGACGAAAGTTCAGAATGTGAAGGCAAATTTCGACATGGTACGTGGGACTCGCGGTGGCAGTAGTCATAGCGTCTGGTGTATCTAACCAAGAGACGCAGGTTCAAATCCTGCCTGCGAGTCGAATTTTTCACTAAATAACTCTATGTATAAATAATAATAGATTATTACTTCAGAATGGCTCGACTGACTTCAGGTTTTTTGTAGGTATTCGTCATATTTGTATGAAAAATCAAAATTTGTATAAGAAAAGAACACATGCGAAGCCGCGCACAGGTCTCTATTATAATGAACGTGATTGTCTACAATAGTACCTGTAGTTATAATAATACTTATACGACCATAAATCACATAATATGATACAAATTCGTTTCGTCCTTTCCAATAGCGTATTGAAAGAGCATGATTGAAACCCTGTAAATACAGGATTTCAATCATGCTATTTCTCGAATACCTTTCTGATATCGAGAAAATATTATTGAGATTCGTTTGTATTGCATGAGTCATTCTGATTACTTTTTTAACATCGGGTTAACTATACTGATATATAAATTAAAATAAATTATACTATACACAGGTATAATATTGTATATTTTTATTTGCCACAAGAGGAAATATTACTTTTTCAAAAATACTATTTTTTTAAGATTTTACCGTGGACTAGCCGTGCCCTGGTGCCATGCTCGACTGGTGTGTTACCACGGCCTCACAGAAAACCGGCGTGTAACAACACGTAAGTTGTGTTTCGCCGAGTGAGTGAGGATACCGGAGGCCCAAACCCTTTTGGGCAAAGGCGGGTAACGCAATTGCCACTCGTTGCGGTTTGCAGTTGCGTGTGTCCATGGACAGCGGTAATCGCTTTCTATAAGGTGATCCGTCGGCTCGGTTACTCCCTTAAAACATAAAAAATGCGTTGTATTGAGATTATTTAATCCTTGACATTTGTGCATCAACGTCACTCACAGGCGATAAAATCCGTTAAAAAATGTCTGATATATCGCGAAATGATAAATATTTTTAAACATATTATCTATGTCCTTAGCTTCAAATACAACTTACCTAGGTGCATTCTAAAAACTATCTAGGGTTAAGCGAAAGTAACATTGTTTTGCTTAAATTGGAAACCATTTTAAGAAATTAAATTTTGAAAAGACCTGAATTTTCTTTCCTGGACTGTTGAAGCGTGGAAAAATCAGAAAAACAAGTGACAATAATTTATCAGATTCAAAGTCCGAGGTGTGCGCCCCTAAATTGGTTCACTAACATTATTAAAACAACTTAGTTTTCCACAGCCCGATTTTATGACATCTACAATTTCTTTTACAAGCCTCTCATAAAAATTAATATCGTATTTCAAAACCAGACAAAGAACTGAATAACATTTATTTCATTTTAGATAAGTAACCTGTAACTCAAAAGCTAGGTGCCATAATACTTCAAAAACTTTCATTCCGTCATGACCTAAAAAGGTTTTGTAATTATTTTTTATAAAACTTTGAAAAGTGGCTCAGCCTTAATTTAATATACTTCATTCATATTCTCATTGCATTTGCATTTATAATAATAACCTGTATCACAAAAATAATATAAACATTTTTGTAAACATATTATCTCCGTCCTTAGCTTCAAAATACAACTTACCTATATCCTAAAAACGTTTAAATATTTATATTAGGGTTGAGCGAAAGTAACTTTGTTTTCCCTTAAATTGGAAACATTTTAAGAAATTAAGTTTTGAAAAGACCTGAATTTTATTCACAAACTCAACTTGCGTAACAGAGAAACTTGTATAGTCGGGACAATTAACTTGGAATTACAGAAGAGTTTTTATTCAGAAATCTTCAATATTTTAAGGTTTATTTTAAAGCAGTCCGCTCAGAGTCGACAACTCTATGTTGAGTTGGCGACTCTAAGCGGACGGTGTTTAGAAGCTAATTGTCCCATCTCACTAGGCTACACACTCATATAGAGCAACTCGCGTCCACAATCTGTTGATTCTCCTACACCGAAGCCTGGGTATAATACTGTGAAATGAATGTTTGCACAATTATCTGTCTCGCTCGGGGACAGTTTTTATCACATAAAACTTAGTGAAGGCCTGTAGGTATTAGATAATTGGGTCGGAACCGATCAATTGTTAGCTTAGGACCCTGTGCCCCAGGCCCACCAAAGAGGTACGCTTGACTTATTATACTTTACTCACGGGTCTTTAAACATATTGTCTTTGACCGGTGTTGAGGTAAGTGATAAAAAGATAAATAGAATGTGTTTTTGTGCCTTATTAGGAGTAGTCAGTAGCACGCTTTCTTAGTGCACCAAACGTAGCATAAGCGAGCCGATGGAATCCTCTAGTCTAACCAGAAATTGCAATCTACCGTTCGAAGAGGCGAATAAATCGAAACTTAACTTCTAGTTTCCTACTTACTCGGTCTTTACCAAAAATTCAACCCAAATTGAACACGATACAGCAATATCGTGTTCAATTTGGGTTGAATTTTTGGTCACGAACGAAACGATCTTCAGCCATACCATAATATTTACCTCGTACCATTCTCCTGGTTACCATTCGTTGAGTTAAAAGTCATACTACACGTTGATAACCAAAAAAAAAATCACTCACAGCACACCCAAGAATAAAAAGTATAGTCAGTAGCCGTAATCAAGTTAGAAAATGTCGTAGCTACTTCATAAATTATAACAGTCCACAGTAGCCCAAGAACGAAGCACTATCGAAATCGTATCGTAAACGAATGAGTTTTTTTCTGCTACAAATCTCATACAATCATACATAGGTAGTAGCCCAATTTTTTTCTGCTTCAAATCTCTTACATAGTTTCGCATCTGTCTCCCATTGGGGTAGGCAGAGAGTAGTCTCTGTGGTGTGTGGTCTATCAAAGTGGTGTGCCAGGATCGAAGCAAGTGTAGACTTGCTTCGATCCTGGCACACCACTTTCGCTTCATCTACGTTCATTAACCTCCTTCTCATACAAATTATTCACGATTTCGATACGAATACGTTTTCGAAAGTGTTCCTGCTTCGGCTACTGTTGAGTTTGTTGTTGAGTTGCAACATTTTTTTGATAGTTATCGTATCAAAGATGACATCTACAGCGGAGCAGAATGACTAAACTTGATATAACTTTCATAAATAAAATTATATGAGCTACCGTAAGCACGCTCAACATGCTTTCAGTTATATAAACTAAGTTTGTGCCTTTTGTAGGAAAATCTCAAAGCCATGTTATTACGAAGCTCTTTGACCCACGTCGTCTTTGAGCCTCGTTTGCCAACACAATGGCTTTCAAGTTTTAAAGATAACGCCCTCATGAGCATCTGTAATTCAAAATCTACTGGTGCAAATCTCATTAAAATCTAAAAGCGACTATAAAACATTTGTTCGTCGTTTACACGATATATTGAAGTCTGTGTACCGAAAAACTTATTATATGGCCAAGTAATAACTAGCTGCTCGAACAATCTACTAGGTTAAGTGGTTTTCCCCGTCAGTCTATGGATGTGCGACAATCCTTACCTAATCATCGTCAACGTCCAGTCGCCTATCCAGGATATCATATTTAAGCACCTGAGACAATAGTTATTGGAAGCTCGAAAAGTCTGACTAACAGTTTAAGATATGGGTGATGCACAGAAAATTGGCGATCTCCTTGTACTGATATTTGGCCCCATCTGGTTAGTCTGAAAGCGGACCCGAAAATAGTTTAAAAAATTATGATGATCAAAATCTGGCTATTAAAACCACGAACTAACATAACATACCATCACGCCTGTATTCCCCGAAGGGTTAGGCAGAGGCGTACTAATGTACACCCACAGTTCGCCGGTATGTTTAGGTCCCATGTAATACGAGCCTATTGCCATTAACCGGGCACAAATTCCTAACTCCGAGCTGCTACTGGGAATTTCATAGAAAAACCCAATAACACTTTGCTCGACCTGGGAATCGAACCCAGGACCTCTAGCGTAGCAGTCGCGCTCAGGACCACTTGGCTAATGATGCAGTTAAAAAACACGAACTAGACGTTAAATAAAAAAAAATGTAATAGAAAATCGAATACATATTTGTCGGAATTTTTATCTAATATGCACCACTTTTCTTTGTTACAAGCCTTATGAAAAATGAAGTGGGTCATTGAAATCACCCTTGGGGGCTATTTGAGCGCCCCCTCGCCATCCGTCGCTGCGATCGTTCTCCAGCCAATACCGTATATATTTAACGCTCCATTGGACCCTATAAATCAAATTTCCCATCGGCCCGCCTTATCTAAATCACTTTCCCATACTCGAAAGCGATTCATATTGTCTCTGCAAACCGTAGACTGTTTGTAGAGAAAAAATAATATTGTATAAGATTGTACTTCAAAGAAAATCTTGACTATAAAAACGCAAAGAACGATCGTTCTCCAGCCAATACCGTATATATTTAACGCTCCATTGGACCCTATAAATCAAATTTCCCATCGGCCCGCCTTATCTAAATCACTTTCCCATACTCGAAAGCGATTCATATTGTCTCTGCAAACCGTAGACTGTTTGTAGAGAAAAAATAATATTGTATAAGATTGTACTTCAAAGAAAATCTTGACTATAAAAACGCAAAGAAAACTTTCTAGATTAAGTTTACGTGCTCGTTTAGTCTTTGGAGCAACAAGAATACTCACAAAAGGCCGGGTAAATGCAAGCATTAGCAAAAGTATGCTTAAATACACTTTAAAAGTTAGTTATGTATATTGTTTTTATATATCCAGATAGAATTTGTTACCATTGTTTACATAACATAACATCAAGCACGCCTGTATTCCACGAAAGGATAGACAGAGACGTACTTATGTAACCTACAGTACGCCGGTATGTTTGCGAGCAATTCACCAGTCACAAATCCCAAACTCCAAGCTGCTACTGATAATATCATAGAAAAACACAACAACACTTTGTTCGACCTGGGAATCAAATCCAAGACCTCTAGCGTAGCAGTCGCGCTTGGAACTGCTAGACTAATGAGGCAGTTGTAATTTTTCGTCTCTGAATAGTTTTTACCATGTACAAGTGTTGATATGAAGCGTATTATGATTTAAGTACTACAGCAGATAAGATACAAGTATCAATGTCTGACGAAAGTCCAACTTCTTTTTCGTAGTACAAGAAATGTCAACAGACCCCATCGACGCTCTTCCTGCTTAAACGCGCGCGTGGGGCAATCGATTTATTCGTTCTCAAAATGACTACTAAAACATATAACAGAAAGTGTTTTACAAAACTTAATAAGCTATAGTTGAAATACACAATGGCGGCCGGAAAATAAAATAAACAATAACACAGGAAGAGCGTGGCACTATCTCCCGTCCATGCACTAGAGCATTCGAAACGGATTATGTGTAGGTAAGTAAGCCACGCTGAATTGAACACGAGAGGCAACATAGCTACAACGATATTGTGATGGTAAATTATCTCTACACTTAGGTACTGGATCTATGTATTCGTCATTACCTGCCATTGTTTTTATTATTTGGTTTGCAATTAAATACATAAAAGTTTTAAAAAAATGTCTCTATTTAAAAAACACTGTGGCTAGTGGCAATATTTAGTGGATTTCAAACTGGGCTGAGCCTGTATCTTGGAACTCTGAGTTGAGATTTACAAAGTCTATGCTATAGTATAGTGAATTAAACAGAATAGACAATTATTAAGTAGTTTGAAAATTAAACAAGTTGAGATCAAAAATAATCATTAAGTTTTAAAAATTTATCGGTCTAATCTAAACCCTCCCAGCTATTTTTTTTTTATTCTGAATCCACATCCCCTAGAAAGTGGTGCGTCGTTTCCTCAACCTCCTAACAACACAAGCAACATTACTGTCGTAATTGTGTTAAATGGTAGGTAATTACCACTTAAAGCACTTACCTACATAGTACACTGTTGTAAGACAAAGGTAATCAAAATCGTTTGTTCCATAAAAGCGAATTTCCTCTCTCGGACTACATTTTTAAATTGCAAATTTGCGCGTAAATATGGAGCCGACAAAAATCTGGAGAAAACTTCCAATTTCCTTTTACAGGTACACTTACAATAAAGCCTCCTCTTCCCTCCTACCTCTTACACCCCGTAAAAATAAAGAGGTGCCCAGGAGGGCCCTGAATGACGATGATTTAGATAAATTTGTAGTTGTATTTTTTGCCTCGAGGAAAATGCTTAGCAGCCATTAGTACATACATACGTGGCCATACAACAACATCCAGACAAAAAATCTAAAAGTACAGATAATAATCGACCTCCCACTCTCAAATTGATTGGAATCACGCGTATAGTCACCAGAGGCCACCAGGCTGGCCTAACGCGTCATTACGAACTTCATTCAGCTTCGAAAACTTTGAATACAGTTTTCGAAGTTGAATGATCCGCTGATGATGACGATTTAGTTTACTTTTAAGTGGATTCCTTCACTATTAAGCTATGAACTTCTTATAATATAACTTTCGATTCGGAAAGTCATAGCTGGATACCTGGCAAAGAAATCCAAGAGCTACTAAGGCTAAAATGTTTTTTCAAACCAGTTCATCTTATGTTAGCCGTGTCATGGAGTGGCCAATGAAGCTCTTTATCACTGGCTTGCAGGCACAGAGGTCGATTTTATGAGAAATAGGTCTTGTAAGCAGAGGCAGACTTAGAGTTTGTACTGGGCTTATACTACTTTGAGGCCTGCTTACTATATTAATCAATTAATTGCCTTTTAGTGATATGACCATTACTACTGAGAATATCATAGAAAATCTTTAATACTCAATAATCTAGAACGATATTCCACATACAAAAAGAGCCTTACGTTTGATCACTATGACTGGCTTGAAATTAACCTCTTTCTCTAGGTATTCGTAAAGGCGTTCAGCCACCACCAGTCGGAACTTTGAGATTAACATGCCTAAATGAACTTTTTCATCTCTGAGGAAGATATATTTGGTCAGACAGATATCAACAAAGTGTCCCACTTCGCTAAACCCGGAAGGCGATTCTTTTCACTCTTGCTTGACATTGATATATGCAGTTTTAACAAAACCACTCGCCTTTCTGCAACACGCCTGACGAGGCTTTTCGTTGTGAAACTATTTAGTTCCAGCTAGGAAATAAATCAACCCCAAAATATGGGATTTATTTAATAAAACAATTTATAATCTCGCATGTATTACCCGAAGGGTACTTAAACATATTTTTTTTTTGGGAATTTATAGGTATGTTTAAATTCCGAGTAAATTTCATGGGGGGGAACTTATTAAATTGAATTGAGAATTTTATAGAACAACTCGACCCGAGAATCGAACCCGAAGGACTTCTCAGCAGTCGCGCTTATACACACTAGATTAATGAAACAATATCTCATTTAAAAATTTGTCGTTAATAAAATCTATATCTAAACTTAATATATAAAGCTGAAGAGTTTGTTTGTTTGTTTGCTTGAACGCGCTAATCTCAAGAACTACTGGTCCTATTTGAAAAATTCTTTCAGTGTTAGATAGCCCATTTATTGAGGAAGGCTATATATCATCACGCTACGCGGACGACGTCGCGGGCAGTAAGTAGCTAGTACTTAATAAAAATAACTTTTTGATAAATAATTAAACCTATCTGTACAATGTGTTATATTGTAATAAAATACAGAAACATAATATATATTCGTAATATTTGTACAAAAATTCTATTTAGGTACACGATGTATGTAACTATTCCGTGTGTGTGCGAGCGAGCGAGCTTGTGCAGAACTGCGAGATTTATGTTTGTAAAAATCTACGATAAACTTATTTTATTATCCAAGATACGATACTATATATTTATAATTATAGCTACTTATTACTAGAATAAACTTCAATCGACATTTTTTATATATAAAAAAAGTGCTGAACTTTTAATTAGCGAGCCCTGGAAAGTTTACCCGTAGCCTGGTTAAATAGTTTGGATATCAAAATGAATAGTAAATTCCGCTCCAATGTTGTGCTCAAATATTATGATTGGTCATAAAATGGTTAGGTATCTAATGTATAAATGTATATAAGTAATTTTATTTGAAATTTAATATGGATATAAATATAACTTACCTACTAACTATAAATACCGAATTTAGTAAATTGATCACCAAAATACTTACCAAATAGGATAAATGGTCACCAAAATGGCTAAATGATTAGGTTTAGGTTAGGTTAGATTTATTTTGATGATCATTTAGTATTTTTGGCAATATAAAGTAATTTTTTACCGTTACATTTTACTAGATCTGGTGGATCGTTAAACATAAGCCATTTAATATTGTAACTACGTATTTAGGTAAGAGTCACAACAAAATAAGTTAGGTTTATGCTGCTCACAACTATCACTGACATTTTAATTTCCATATTTTAACAACTGTTATAAATTGTAGAGAGGATAATCTCCATTCTCAACGAATACACAGCTAATAGCGAGAGAGAAAAACTTAAGGATAAATCATGTCGGTTATTATGGCGGATTCACATGATCGATTTTCGATATACGTCTAGTCGCTCCCTCGTATTGCATGACTTGCAGCAAAGGGAATCGATTTTAGTAGTTGATGAAGTGGCATACTGTAAAATATTAGGGAAAATCACAGCACAGACACACGAAGCAATTTCATGCGGCTTGCAATCGCCTGCGGCTATTGATTTTCAGACGGCATTCGAGTTTTGTCACGATTGTTACTCTTCGTTTGAGACCCGTCGGTATAAAACTAGTCAACAGAGTTACTATAGCATTTTGTTGCGTAAAAAGTAATATCTTTTTACCAACTAAAATCGGTAAAGACACCATAACGACCTATAAATCGTAATTTTATCAAGAAACAGTGTTCTCGTGCTTATTGTCAAAGGAATGAAATTAGCTTGGCTTTTTTACTGGTTTGCAGAATAAGTCGACTCGTGTGAACTCTGCATTAGGAAGCATGACGCTGTTCACCAGCTGTGAGTTGCAAATTGCTTATCTCATAGTTCGGGACAACTTAATACCGGCCCGCTGAATAGCCGGACGTAAAGCCTCTGCAGATAAGCATAATTGCTTCGTACTTCATTTAAAACGACTATGATTTTCGAAATTAAACTCTTGTGGATAGGATTTGTTGTAAAATCGTGTAAGTAGATTTTTATCCATGTAGCGAATTCAATTAAATTATGAAGTTATATAGAATTTTCAGTAGGCAGTGGTACTCTTCATAGAATAATACTGTCTATTTCGAGACTGATCTTTGACATCAGAGAGAAAGAAACATTGCATTTGCTATTTTCAATCACATAAAGGACTAGTTAATCTGTTTGATCATAACTAGATAGAAGTATAGATACAGGGCGAAATGACCCTTGACCGAAAAATGTCGCCAAAGTCGTAAAAATCTGTCGTACAACTATTGATATGAAAGAGCATCATGCGATAAAACTCTACTAGTATTTACATAACGTTGCTTTGAATAGAGCTCAAGGCTTGAGTACGGCCATTCGGGTTGTGAGAATCGTATATGATCTTATCTGTTTTCGACTCATCGGTTCCAGAAAATCTCGTTGTGCAAACGAGCTTTTAGTGCTACTGTGTAGAACCGTATATGTTGGGTTTTATTCTTATTAGATGCAGTATAATACCCTATCCTTCGGGTAACGACCAAAATATAGTAGGGCCAGCTACATTAAACGTATATCAATTATTGTAGTCGTGAATTTTCAACGGCAATCTCGCCTTTATTTAAGCCTGTTTTTAAACCTAAAAACAAAAAAACTATATGAATAATATTTAAAAAAATGTCTAAAATAGTCAGTTAAGTTAAAAGGTACATAATAGCCAATTAAGCTAAAAGCTTATTTTGAAAATGCACCTACCTGTAAGTTTATTTTTTCTATAATAAAATTCCTTCTCCGTTGTATATGTCAATTTCTCGGAGAACAAAGACTGACCGCATATAATTCGATTGGACTCCGTTATTGGTTTGGTTTCCCCACTCTACTTTGTAGGTTTCATTCAAAACGAATTGACTGCAGACCTTTTCATGTTTAACAATACAAATATCATTATACATAATATTGAGCGCCTTGCCCGTATGTGAATGCAACGAGTTGTGTATGGAAATTCAGTGAGAAAAGATCGTAGAATTACAAATATTAGTTCACTGCAATGCCAAAGAAATTCAAGATAAACAGCTTATAATAAAATAATATAACAGTATCTACAATTGCAAAGAAAATGACAATCCAAAAATAGACGGAAATAAAAGGAATGAAGTTTGTTCGACGATAAACACGTACCGCCGAGCTGTTCCGCCTCGGCTCTTCAACCGTAAAATAGGGTTGCTACTACCGCCAAAACAGCTCCGATGTTTCATTGTCTAGCTGAGCAGAATCCACAACTGTAAAGGATTAACTTACGTAACTGTTCCTCGGTTGGCTTCTGTTTTTAATTTGCTACTTCGCAACCAACATAACTCCCTCTGTGCGATTTACCAAGTGAGTAATTGCAGTTTTACTGGAGCCGATTTAAATGAAGCTCCAGTGGCTCAGCAAACCCCTTTTGTTAGCCTTTCGCCTGCTTCGTCCCGTTTATTGGCGGGAATAAAACGTTTTCCTTTGCAACTCGCACAAGCAAATGCTTTTCACAAAATAATAAAATATTTCATCAACAGAATAAATAGTCTTTACTATAAAACATTTATTTCTCATCTTTCAAGCTACTGAAATGAAAACAAAATGTGTCATGTTAAATTTCCAGTAGGAATTTCATTTTCCGAGTGACTTCCAAATTCATCGTATAAAATAACTCAAATGTCCAGAATCCATTCATGCGGGATGAAAACATGTGAATTTCGACCGGAGCATATTCACAAATGTCATTGGAGCATACAGTGTGTCTGTGTCTCCGTCGGCCAGGCGGGCAGCCACTGCCACTTGTAATTCAATAGAGCGACCGACGGTGTTGTAGCCAGACTCAGCACTTTAATTTCCTGCCGTGTCGATAGAATTCTGGCATTTATGAATTCTGTTCAATATGTACTTCAACTGCTAAAACTACTTCTTCGGCTATTTCAAAAGACCCTTAGAAATTTTGTGATTCCTTTTAAAACCTATCTTATGCGTATTGTCATAATGAACACATTACATTGTCCCACTAATTCTGAGAGGAGATCTGTGTACAGTAACAAGATCTCCTCTTAGAATGAGAGCTATCCACCAGGTAGGCTGGACTAATGGCAGACAGACCTCTTCATCAAATCTCTGAGGCAGGTGTTCTCACGATGTTTTCTTCATCGTTTAATCATGTGATAATGAACTAACCACTGCCTTGGATCCGAACTTGAGACCTTTGACTTGGCAGTCAAATAGCACTAGGCTATCACTGTTCTATATCTGCGCTACCTATATGTCTTTGTCAAAAAAATTTAAACATTACTTTCATCGTCCTCCAGGCACTTCTTCCTTTTGCATTCATCAAACTACGATGTTTATTTTTATGTTGTGTAAATATGGTTATTTATAAGTTAAGTTTATTAAATATGAGATAAATCTCGATTAAAATTCCATCTAAAAGCTAACAATCTTATTTTTAGCGCTGTAAATCTTGAACTCGTCTCAATATGTCTACTCGCGTTAACCTACTTCATTTGCTTGTAAAATACATAATATTAAATTACAATAAAATATGGCATGCCTAGCCTACATATATTAGCCAATTAAACCTATAAAAGTAGGTTGTTTTATTTTTAAAGAAAAGTTTGATAAAAAGGACATTTTTTGTAATGCTAATATTGTTTTAAGAGCGATGCGGACATAATTATTTTGTAGGATGAATAAGATGTTTTGTCACTCATTATCATATTTTTTGTTTCAAGTAATGAGAATTCTGTATAATATGTAAGTAGGTATACCTAATAACTTATCTGCAATGATATCTCTACTATGATATCTTCTTCTTCTCTACTATTATAAAATTGTAAAAAAGCTGTGTCTGTACATTGAAGATATTTAAAAATAACACGTGGGTTATGGTATATAAACGTCTCCGAATCCGAAATGTGATTTTTAAAATTCTTGTCTGTTTGTCTGTTTGTTACGGGTTGGAGCAATAACTACTGAATAGATTTTAATTTTATTATCACTGTTAGAAAGTATATGCTCCAACGTAAAAACTGGTGAACTTCTTATCTCAATTAATTAAATGAATCCTGAGATACAGCTTGACCTCCCTGATGTATAGAGGCGCATACAAAATAGAGGTCATCAATGTTGGTTTTCTATTTTTACTCCTGATATAGCTTCACGTGAGCGAAGCCGCGGGCAGAAGCTATAGTGACTTATATAATTATGTAGTTGACAAATAAGCTTATCACTAATGTGGTTATCTACCGATTTATAATATTTTTTTTTATTATCAATAATGCCCTTTGAATGTTTTTTTCGGATAATCCTCATTGTTACATGCACTCATCATGTAATTCATCAATCATGTAATTATATATATATATAGAACTTGATCCCATCACTTGAAAACAGTTGTACCGATTTTCCAAATACCTTATATTGTTTTTAAAATGTACATAACAGTCCGAATAACACTTGGGGAATGAAAAATTTCTAATGGAATGAATATTCTGGAAGAACTGATGCTTTTTTCTATGAGATTTATGTATACACTCAAAATAATTAAAGTAAACAGTATTCTGCTGTATATAATTATAAATAATGATCTGCATGGTTATATTAATAATTCGATAAAAAAGTAGATATTATGTGAACATAGCAATAATTTGTTAATCGTTATTTGTATCGCTATCATGTTATCGTTATCAATATTCTTTTTATCAAATGTTTGATAAAAAAATCTGTTAGTTTACAAAAATATCCCAGCTACTCTTTTGTGCTTTATCAAGATTTTGGAGGTTTATTGCGTAATATATTGTTAATTGGCTTAAAATGGTTATAGAGACGAATTGATTTCCACTTCCAATTCTTCCACTTAACAGAGCGACTAGAGTAAAATAGTAATATATGATTTTATTCCGTTCATCGATCGTAATATTTAAATTACTGGAGGAACCCATTTATTATACCTAGCTGCCTGTACATAAACTAACACAATATCGAAAGCTTCATTAGTTAGTTACGGTTGATTGCTATTATAGTAAACAAATTGGGATTAACTGTCATTTATCTGGGTGGCTATTAACTTTCGTAATAATTTCTATTCATCAAGCAGCATCGAAACTAATGCTGTTATAATGGCAATTTGGTTTTTATCGGATTATTGTAATACTTTAACACACTATTCTAAACCTTTATTGCCTTAGTATCTAAAACACGGTGAAAGTAGGTTCTGATATCTCTATTTATGCTCCGTTAGGCAGGTCAGCAAAATATTGAAACAAATTAAATAACGATTTTTGATCATATTTTGTTCAGCATGTAGGCAATTTATTGCAAAGTAAATATGAAATTTATTATTACGATTAGACGGGTGTGTGCCTTTTATCACTGCCAGGCAAAATAAGAATTATGATCTTATATCATGAAAGACACACCATTATGTGTATAGAACAAATGTTAGGTATATGTACATTCAATTTTTTACAGTTTATATTGTGTTAAGACAGAAAAATTACAAAGAGGCAGGAACACCAATGTACGCCTGATTGCGATCCATTACAATGGAGTGTGAACTCCCGAGAGACTCATCACCACGTCCGACCGAGATAATCTCAACTTCGCGTCTCTACCGTACGAAGAGATACAGGGACACTGCATTGCATTAGCCCACTATGGTGTTTGATTTTGAAGATAGTTTTATTTGTTATTTCTTAAATTGATATAACCAGTTACGTAACCAATGTTTGATCTTAGTACAATTTCTAATTACAAGAGACACCACGTCACGTTGAATAGGAATTTTGATTCTTTGACCCAAGAATAAAACATGCCTCGGATAACACGAAGAGTCGACAAGTCTCTTAGTAAGATAGGTACTTATCAACATAACTGTACACTGTAAGGTACTCATGCAAATAATATAAAACGATAAAATAAAATAATATTTTTGTTTATCAGTCTCACTTTTAGAGTTTTTGTACCCTCGTATCATACGTTGGAATAATATTTACATGACTGCTTTCTGATAAAAACAGTAAGTACCTATGTAAGGGATTGATAATTTATTATTTAGGTATGTTTATACTACTGTCTTTATCATCTGGGAATAGCGAAATCAAAGTACCTAAATGATATTTTAGTCCGTATGTACCCGCGAACAGTCCGGACGTCAACATGCTGGCTGTTATTATTCAGCCATTATTAGTTTTTATAATAACTTGTTTAACTATATTGTACTTTTTCTTCCGAAGAAATTATGGATACTGGAGAAAACGAGGTGTTCCCTACGAGGAGCCAGCATTGTTCTTTGGCAATCTTTCATTCCTGATGAGAAGGAGTTTCTGGGACGTTTTCTATGACTTCAGTAAGAAATATAAGTGTGATTATTTTGGAATATTTTTATCTTGGACGCCAACCCTTGTGATAAATTCGAAGGAACTCGCGAAAAGAATACTAGTGAAAGACGGTGACAGTTTTCAAAACAGACACAGTTACCCAGGACCAAAGGATGACCCACTGGGCTCGTTAAACTTATTTACAATAAAGGTATGTACTCACTCAATTAATTTGTTTGTTTGTCTGTCTATACATATATTTTTACGCGCATCGCGCAAATGCTACTACACGAAATTGGATGAAGTAGGTATTCAGAGATATTTTGCTGGGGGTCTTAATTAAAATCTGATGCATGTTTCATCTTTATACACTGCTTAGAAGCCGAGTTGGGGTACCTAAGTAAATGCTTTTAGGAGTAGTATAACCGGAGTGGAATGTATAAAATTAAATTAAAATTGAATAAATTATTAGTCAACCTGCGTGTTACACACAACTTCTAATTCCACGTTAGTCATATAAAATAGATAAGCTATAATTCTAATCGATAACAGGTTGAAATGAACTTATAATTAATAATTTCATATCTTCAAGCTTGTGTAGGTACCTCAAAGGGTAAAACAGAAGTATACTTATGTAACTACAGTTACAGTTTGCCAATAATCCGGCCTGATGGTATCAGCTCACATACCGGCGTACTGTGGTGTACATCAGTACACCCTTCAAGGCATATTCATGTGGATCGAACACACAACTCATAGCGCAGAAGTCAATCGCTCATACTACGCCAAACGGGCAGTTAGTATTTGACATATGTACGACGAATTATGACAATGATTTTTCCAGAGTCCGCTTTGGAACCAAATGAGGAACGAGATATCGCCCATGTTTACAAGTCTGCGCTTAAAGGGTGTTACTGAACTTATGAACATCAACTCCACCGAATTAGTTCGCAGGATTCAGAAGGATCACGTGGATAATAATGAGCCTGTTGATCTCAAGGTATGACACATTTCTAGTCCAGTAAACACAATTATATGTACCATATTTCACGTAAATTACAGAAAATAATATATTGTATAAGATATAATATTTTTTTGGATTATTAGACATAGAAAACAGGCATTCCCATCACAGTCACATCCTACGGTGTACTGTGCGGAGTTCTTTATTTAAAAATCGATATTATTTTTTTATTCTCATCACATCTTTAAATCTAGTTATCTCTATCTAGTGAATATGAGCAGGAACGGGATATTCAATAAAATTTATTAAAAAAATATTGTTACAGACATTATTCTCAATGTACACATCCGACACAGTCGCGTACACGGTATTCGGCATCAGAGTAAGCGCCCTAAAGGAGCTCACCTCGCCGCTCTGGTTCATCACCCAGCACATGGTCAGGTGGACCTTCTGGAGAGGCTTCGAATTCACCGTGATCTTCTTCCTTCCTGTTGTAGCTGCAGCGTTAAGGTAATAATATTACTAAGTATCACACCGTCATCTACTATAACAAGTATATGACTATGTGCTTTGAAAAACTATTAATGACAGGCAAGATCGAAGGAAGAAGACCAAGGGGAAGGAGCCCAATGCGTTGGTCCGACCAAATTCGCTCGACATGCTACTCCAGTGTGAACGACGTCATCCATGCCGCAGAGGATAGAGCGAAATGGCGTAACATAGTCTATACAAAACTATTTCGTAGAAATCACGACCCTCTATAGTGAGGAGATCGACTCAAGTAAGAGGAGGATGTGCTTTGTATGTCTTCTGACTTTTAAGTGCAAGCTAAGAAAAAGTCACGATATGTTATGTAGTATATGTCATGTATTTTTAGGTTGAAATTCTTTTCACAAGCTGCAACAGAGTACATTAAGAAGTTATTCTGGAAAATTGTCGAGGAACGAAAAGAAACCGGCACAACTAGTGACAGAGATCTCGTTAATCATTTGTTGAAGTTGAAAGCTAACCTAAAACTACCCGCGGGTGGAGATACACGTAAGTTCACCTTCGGGAATCTAACACGTATACGTAAAAACAGAGAATTGTAGGGTTAAAAAAGTCAGTTTCAATGAATTATTATATCTTTATTGTACACATTTAGTAAAGTAAGTACATTTCAAATTGGATGTGCAAAGGCGAGCTTAACTGCATATAGAGTTTTCTTCCAGAAAACCCTTAGAGTGATAGAGAGATGTGTGTAAAATGAGGATAAAGTGAAGTGCACAAGATAGAGTCAAGTATACTATATAAAATCATAATATACCTAATTCATATTTCTAATTGCAAAAGTATTTGCTTCGATATCTTTATCTTTTTACCCCCTGTACTCTTTTATAACCAAAAATGTACCAACCCGAAACTTAATTATAAATTTTCAAAACCAATCGATGTATAGAAGGAATCTTATCATTGAAAAATATTAGCATTTCGTTTATTTAAAATCCTATATTTCAGAATTAGCTGATAATCTAATGCTGGCACAGGCGTCTGTGTTCATACTGGGTGCTATTGAAACTTCATCGACAACACTGACCTATTTGCTGCACGAGCTAGCATACCACCCAAAAGAACAGGTAATATATCATTAACAAAATTGTTCATCAAATTACTCATCTAACAATACCATTTACAAACATTCATCGCGAAGGATTACTGTTGGTTCGCTGCCGGGGATAACGTACCATTTAGAAACAATGCTATGCATTTAGGTAATGACTATCATCCATCAACAGCTGTTCATTATGTTTTTATTTATGGGAGACATTACGTATAGGACGGGCTCATGACAAAATTTCGCTCAAATGGGCTAAAAAGGCCGCTATTGGTGAATCATAACATCTCGATTTTCTTCGAATTCGAATTCCCACCAACTTCTGCTACTTTAAACAGACAGAAGCGAATGTAATTTAAAGCACATATTGCCCCTTACCTCTTACTGCAAATTATTATTCACCACTGATGCTTCTATTTTTTAATAATTTTCCTCCGGTGTACCTTAGCAAAACAATTGACCTTCTAGTACTCATCTGTAAGCAATCAGCTGCAGCAGTAAACAGGGAATGTGCTGGAAAGATGATCACAATATTTGCCCTTTGTTTTATCAACGGAATGTCAGTGAAATTACAGTCACATTTCCTCGCACAACACGCTACTACAGTGTCATATTAATATTTACTATGTTATACAAAGGAATTTCGTTCCAGGAAAAACTTTACGAAGAAGTCAGCGAGGCGTTGAAAGCAAGCGAAAAAGAAGTTTTGGAGTACGACGATTTGTTAAACGTCAAATATCTTACTGCATGTATTCATGGTGAGTGAGAATTTAATTCAACACCATGCCCACGACGGAACAGAGAAGGTGTATGCGTTTAGGGTGAGAAGTTTTTTCTTTAGTAGCGAAGCACTTTGACCTGAGTTTATGTTTCAGAAACTTTAAGGAAATATCCCCCAGTGCCGCATTTAGACAGGGTGTGTAATAAGACTTACAAGTTGACGGATGAGCTGACAGTGGAGATTGGAACGCCAGTATTTGTGAACGTGGTGGCGATCCATTACAATGAGCAGTACTACCCCGAGCCTAAACAGTGGCGCCCTGAGAGATTCATTAACTCTAATGACAGTGAAAACCATGATTTTACATTCCTTCCGTTCGGTGAGGGACCTCGGTTCTGCATAGGTGCGTATGGAAGTCTCATTTTGTAGTAAATTTTTAAGTTCACCATTATCATACTTCCTCCTAATACCTATCTATAAAATAACTTATACAATAACTGCTCCCAATCTGTAAATAACTTTGTCATCATTTACTGTTGCCACAACCACTATTCGCGGGTTAGATTCCCACCCCAATTACGTTTATTTGTAAACGCGTCTGTGATACAAGAAACTCATGAAACCGAAAACGTTTTACTTGAATCAAGATGTCTGGTCTTCATTACTTTTCATGTTATTTTCTTAATTTAATTATTTAAATCCTTTAGGTAAACGATACGGATTGATGCAAATACGAGCTGCGGTCGCTCAAATGATAACCAAATTCAGATTTGAGCCTGAGGGACCAGAGCTAGTGGAGAGCGACCCTTACAGTGTCATTTTGGCGCCTAAAAATGGCGGCAAAGTGAAAATTATTCCTCGTTCATAAAATATCAAATGCAATTCCTGACAATATAAAAATAATTGTTTTAAGTTGGTTTAGCTATAAGTATTGTTATAGTAAATTTAACCTAAAGTAAATTATAAATGTAAGTTATAAATACATTACAATTAATTATTTTTTCTCATTTTATACCCTGAAATTGTGACGTAACTAATAATAATGAATTATTTACAAGTTTCTACCAGTGTATAAAATCATTTCAGTAAATAATATATAGTTATGTATGTAATATATATACTAATACATTTAAAAGTTTATAGGGAACATAGTTTTTAGGGGCACGAGGAACATCGCAATATCTTATACATCTATAGCCTTAATATAAATAAAGCTGAAGAGTTTGTTTGTTTGTTTGTTTGCTTGAACGCGCTAATCTCAGGAACTACTGAGGAAGGCTATAGGCTATATATATCATCACGCTACGTGGACGAAGTCGCGGGCAGAAGCTTGTATCTTATAAAATTATCCGAAAAACGATTGCAGAAGATGTTGTCCTATCTGAGCTACTACCTAGAAAAATAAACGAGTAAAAAGTAGATGTATGCAGTCTAGTTCCATTTTTCTATAGCCGTGCTCGTTGCAACCGTGTTAATTGAGTACCAGCTTCATTTAGGATATGCAAACATTGATTGATTGGACCGGATTGATGAAGCACGCCACCCACTATAAAGTACGCCCGAAGATTTCGATAAAAATGATTCGTTTGTGTTTGTGTACCTAGTTGAGTTCTTTTATAATGGCATTGTAATTGAAGAACTGCCTCATTAGCCAAGTGGTCCTGAGCGCGACTGCTACGCTAGAGGTCCTGGGTTCGATTCCCAGGTCGAGCAAAAGTGTTATTGGGTTTTTCTATGAAATTCCCAGTAGCAGCTCGGAGTTAGGAATTTGTGCCCGGTTAATGGCAATAGGCTCGCCCCCTATTACATGGGACCTAAACATACCGGCGAACTGTGGGTGTACATTAGTACGCCTCTGCCTAACCCTTCGGGGAATACAGGCGTGACGGTATGTTATGTTATGTAATTGAAGAGTGAAAAGGAATTCTTTGAAGTGTTGTAACTATGATCTATTTTATATATTATTATATTTTGGGTTCTGACGCAGTATTTGTACTGCTATTTTTATTTTAATTCTTAAAACTAATTATTGACCTGTTTGAATTTTTTTTTTCGAATTCGATAAAATAGCATCTGTGCATTTGTTGTTTTATATTGGTTTTATATTATAACTGGGCGCATGGCGGGGAAGAGGAGTAGGGGTCGTATGCCTATGCAATGGGTGGATACAGTAACAGCAACAACTGGAGCTACTCTACAGGCAAGTGTATACCAAGCCCAAGATCGTGCAGCCTGGCGAGCGATGGTGAAGAGTGCCCATAGCCGTCACGTCCCTCAGTCATGAGGATACGACGAAGAAGAAGAATTTGTGTTTTTGTTCAGTTAATGACAATAGGCTCGCCCCCTATTAGATGGGACCATCCATTACCACCCATTATGACCTCTGCCTAACTCTTCAGAGAATACAAGCATGATCGTATGTTATTTTATTTCATTAGAAAACTTAAAGCTATATACACCTTGTAAAGAGAATATGCCTCTGACAATTTGATACCGGCGGGTTAGAGATTATCTGGACCATATAAAAATGTATAATACTTACAGAAAGATAAAAGCCCGGAACTGAAGAGAATATTGTTAAATAAAACAACGATACAATTCTCTGGATACCCCTGCATAAATTGTTATGTTTGAGTTCCGCTTTTAGGAATACTTGCCTACTATATGTGCTGGTGTGCATTTAGAAAATGACACCATTCTCTCAAACAAGATATCGATCGCATCCTAATGGAGATTTTGTAACACAGGCAGGCCTCGCCTATGTCTTTATGAAGGAAGTCAATTCACAAACAAACTTTTCAAGAGAAGCTTTTGTTTAAGCTTTCTTTTAAGTTTCCTTGTTTGCGAAATACAAACGTAGGTATTTATTTTTGTACGAGTATTGTTATGATATTTTTAATTCAGTATCTATTGCAGTACCTAGACATAAATAACAATATTTTTGTATTTGCCATTCGCGGTGGCTTCCTTGATCATAGCGTCTGGTGTATTGAATCAGAACACGCAGGTTCGAATGCTGCCCGAAGTCAATTTTTTCCTTCACTAAAATAACACACATGACATATCTATTAAACTATAACAATATAACTAAAATAGCTCTACAAAAATGCCAGAAAACTTAAACAGGGCATCAAATGACTTGTCTGCCTCCTAAAGAAGCTCTTTGGATTTCGCAAAAGTTTCTCGCTGTCCCGCTTAAACCAATATAATAATAATAATATAATATACCTGATGATATAATTAAATTATATAATTATTTTATCAAAATTAAATAAATATGGAATCTAAGACGAAACCGCTCTAAAATTACAGGACCTATAAATGATCCTAGTCAGCCATATTTTAATAAATAAATAAATATTCTTCGACGTTTTACACAGCACCATCTAGTCCCAAACTAAGCAGAGCTTGTACTATGGGTACTAGACAATGAATATAATACTTATATACTTTTTTTTGTAAATACCTACTTATAATACATAAGAAACACCCAGACGAACCGAAACACTTATATTAATCACATAAATATTTGTGTCCTGTGGGAATCGAACCCACGATCTCATAGTCAGCAGTCCGGTACTCAAACCACTAAACCACAGAGGTCGTCATTAATGGACATATATACTATACACATATATACTACTATACTATATACATATGCCGAACAGTGTTCCGTAGTTCATCATCCATTGTCGCGGTACCAGTAATACTTAGTGCCCGCAACGAGCATCAGTGTTCGATCACCGTGTCTAGAGTAGGCATGGAAATGATTGCTACTTTTCATTCATTTTCAATTGATGAAATTATAAGTATTTTTCACCGCGATTTCACATACAAAATTTCGCAGCCTGCTACTTTTCGTCCGCAATGAATTTCATTCAAATTCATATTTATCGCCACACTTGCTATTTTGCTACTTACAATGAAATCGTGAACAAAATGCGATTTCAATCAAATAAGGTTTTGAGCAGGCTGTGAAAAAAAAAACATGTGATGCTTCACATGGTAACTGCGAAATGTTCCATGTCTACTCTAGAGAGACATTCACTACGTACGACCTCCACGAAACCATTTGTTTTTCCTATCATCGTGATGACTACTCCACCTTTGACCTCTAACAGTCATTATAAAACAATACACTTTGCTAGTTTTTTCGTATTATGATAACATAATATATGTACAATCACGATAACATATTATATTGCTTGACAATAATAACGCTTACGTTCGCCGGTATGTTTAGGTAGGTACCATGTGATATCGCCAAATATCCTAACTCCGTGCTGCTGCTGAGAGTTTTATAGAAAACCCTAATAACACTTTTATTGAAACCGAACCCAGGACCTATAGTTTAGCACTTAGCTACTAGTATTCTATCTATTATCTGTGACTTAGCTTGCAATTACTCGACTAATGAGGCACCGGCAGTGATAGATATTAATTATCATTGAGTTATCAGAACAGAAGATAAATGACTCAGCAAAACATTGTACAAAATACTTATCTCCATATTAGGCCTACAGAATGTTCCTATTCTATTAATGCATACAACTTGTAATACTGTAAGTCATATTTTCTGTGAAAAAAATATCTGTGAAAGCGTAGATATCAAAGTTTTCTTATCAAAACTTATATGAGACAACTTGCAAAGTGCATGTTTTCTGATGCGGGTAAATGTTAGCTTAACACGTGATCATTTTAAAACCTGTTAATAAGTATAAACCACAACGTCATAAATGTTGCGGTCAGTATCATAAATTGGGAATAATTCATAATAACCGCTTATCATTTAAAATATAAACCAACAACTAAAGTTCAATTGATAAATGTATCACATTTAATATTTAAAACGGTATTGTTGTGTTCCGGGGAGCGAAGGTTCAATTTCATCATCATCTTTACGCTGTCATACGATGTCATGCTTTACGATGATATCAGTTGGATAGGTCAAAACATGATATGGCACTTTCTTCAAAATGCTACTCCAGACGGCATCCTAAATCGTTAGACTCACATAATGTGTACAAAAATGTCTGTGAGATGTTCTTTGAGTACTTTGGCGTTTATCCTCAGAGATCCTCGATTCCTCTTGTTGTAACTGAGGTACCTTTAATCCAAAAACATATCATAACATGACTTCTACAATTATCTTTAAAAATCTATTTACCGAAATACTTAAGTAATATTTTGTCATTGTCATCATAATCATTTACGACCAAAGAATTATAATAATAATCTTAACAAGAATACTAGTAATGTGCGATCCGCATTGCTAGTAAGCTTTAAAAAAAAAACAATCCCGTAATCTCCCGTTGGTCGTCTTGATCGTCATCAGTATCGTTATCGATAAAATCATGGCGTCATCGTGACGTCATCAGTGAAGCTATCATTATGACAATCAACATCATCATCTCTTGACGTAATATCATGTCTTCATTCATTTACCCGAGTCTTTAAATTAACTCCTCTAACAGTAAAAACAAACAAGATTTGTGTTAAAACCCTACATCAGCGCAAACTCATCAATAAGGTGGCCACCGCGTCGCGTGAAACTGTACCCAAGAAAACCCTCTAATTGAACCTCCTTAATTGAAATACTGCTTGAAGCAGCAGGCAATATAACGCTGTATGTACTTAAACACTCCTATAACGGACAAATAGCCTACCTTTATAAAACTTGTTTTGTATTTTCATATTTTGCGGATCTTTTACTGGATCTATAAATTTTATTAAAGTTTACATGATTTTTAGCATAACTCAACAATATCGATCTTTGATTTCATCATTCAAATTATTTTAATTTTAATAATCTGTTAAAAATAACAGTAAGTACAGAAGATTGCCTACAGCTTAATGCGATTTTGACGAAAATTAAGAGATAAAATCAACATTAGTTTTAATGTCACTGACCGAGTTAATAGCACGGTCCAATGATTTTAATGTACACGATTATGCTGATTAGTTAATCTCGTAAATCGCTAACCTTACAAAGAATAGGTTTGGCAAAGGAATTAATTGAAAAAGAGGCACACCCTCTTCGTGTCGGGGCGGGGGAGAATCAGCACCATTAAAGGCATTTTTTACGCGTCATCTTGCCATTTACCAGGTATGCATGTATATTGCAGTTTGTTTGGAGGGAAACTGAACAAATGCGCGAGTAATACAACATCACATTATGGCAAAAGTTTTAGCCCAGTACAGGAAAAGTTGCAGTCGCTATGCAAATATGACATGTTTATATTATTCCTAGATGTGTATCCACGATTTCTTATTCCCACTAATTTCCTAGCTCTATGTCTGAGCACAAAGATGGAGTGCTCATCTAAGTTAACCTAACATTATAGCCAGATGTTAAAGTGCTTGACAGATAGGTAGTGAGCTAAAATATCCAACTTCACCCTGATAATCTCGTACAGCAAGTCTGATTTCCCTGAGGATCATAGTGATCAACCACCAAACGTTGACACTCGCCATGTCAAAGATTAATGAAATGGTTGTGTCCGTTTTAATGGACTTGATAACGCTTACAGGCACCTTGTGTAAGCCTATCCTTGAACCAATGTCAATAGCTGACGGCCCAAGGAACACGAAAATGATGTGATAAGGATTCCCGATGTTTTGAAAGATCAGCTGGGCTAAAAATACCACTTTCGATCATTTTATATATTGAGTCTCTAGCAACATATGTGGCCTTGTTAGCCAGTAGTCACACTCCCTTGCCGCTTGTTAATACATAAATAAAAAAAATTGAGAACAAGCCTAATAGTATCGTAAACCTTGGAAGCCGGAGGAACATGAAACACATACAATGACAGAAGGAAGGGCTTTAGGATTACAACGTCATTCTTTCTGACACAATGAATGGAACGTGGAGCCCGTTTTTTTAATTCTTAGGCCCACTTACACCAACTTCTTAAATACTTATGTTTAAATTTTATTTAAACACAATTTTTCATAGAAATTTCGTGTTTAAATACAATTTAAACACATTTAAGAAGTTGGTGCAAGTGACCCTTAGTTACCTACTTACTTTCTGTTTCTGTCATGAGAAATTGTATGGAATTGAAAATATTTACACCAGTCTAGAGTACGGCTCATGAATTATTCATAAAAGAAAAATAAAGTGAAATATGAAATGAATACATAAAAACCCTTTATATGAAGAAGATTAGGTTAAAATATTAACTGGAGATCTACCACTTTATAAAAGTTCTTGTACAATTGTTTTACAAAAAATCCTAAGTGTGTTATATATTGAAGTAATGTTTCTTTAGTCTTCAAGCCTTTCTTTTATAAAAATATGCCTTTGAGTTACGTACTTTGTGTGTAACTTTTTTGCATAAAGATTCTATAAAGCCTTTAACAAAGCGTTATTTAAATAAAAAATGGTGATATTCACTAGTGATATTTTATGGAAATTATAAATAACTAATTTTTACGACATATTTGGCGTAGCGGCTGAATAATCGACTTCTGCGACACGTGTTGTGGGTTCGATCCCCACACGGAGCAAATATGTGCATGATCTACGGGGAGTTGTTCCGGGTCTTGGCGTTTGTGTATGTGAATTTGTGTTTTTAAACGCACCCACGATACAGGAGAAAATCCTAGTGTGGGGCAACGTTTTTAAATATATACCTATATAAAACCTGCATACCTAATTATGGAAATTGTAAATAAGAACAAATGAACTAAATTCTAATCTTTTTATAGTTCATCATATATACGTTTGTTTCTTTAGTTTTGATCTAATAAGCAACAAATTCTTTGATAGCAATCCTTCTGCTTATTAATTAATAAAAATCTTAGAAATGTATTTTGCTTTACCGGGCTGGAAAATAGCCCCAGGATCAATAGGTACAAGGCTACAATTTATATTAAACAAGTACATGACACGATAACAGGCTTCCTTATTAAATATCGACGTTAATAATTTCTTTTATCTTTTATAGCTAGGAACACAACAATGTATTTGTATAAAAACTCAGCCTCCGAGGTTCATACCTAATTAAAACAATATTGGCTATAAGCTAAAAAAATATGATTTAATATTTCGAGGCAGCGAACATTATTACGCTTTGAAAGTTAAAATCTTCTGCTTTTAGTTCTTGTGGATTACTTATGTATTATTAACTACAGCTGGATGAGAGCGTTCATGTGGAAGGGTCTATTCACGCGTCATCGGATCTTTGACAAGTCAGACTTCGTTATTAGTAACTCGGCCGGCCATACAAGGTATTTGACAAAAACATTTACTATTTTTTACCACCAAAATTGAAAACGATTTTACCTGAAAATGTAATCAAACGGCTTAACAGATCATAACTGTTGATTTATGCTCGTTAACACGCTTCACAATGTAAAATAAAAACACGTTTTTATATGTTTTTAATTAACAACCATTGCAAATCGTTATCAAAGAGTTTAACATTACCACGTAAGCAGAAAAAATCTTTGCCTAAATACGAAAAATACGGGTAAACACAAAAGTGATTCGTATTCATGTTATGATTTGGATTTATTATTATTACGAACAACTAAACCTTAGCATTTCGGAGTTCTTCGAAGCTATCGGTACCCAGAATAGTATCGAGTTCGACTATAAAAGTATCGCTACGTGTATTCGGAATGTCATAACTCCTCCGCTGACATGCTCTCCGCGTACCGTGTGCAAAATTCCGCTATAGAAATGTAATAAATATGCAACCATGATATGATTCCTTCAAGGAATTCTGACAAATGTTTGAGCGAGCTAATGGCCGACTATTTTTGACATATTATGTAACTTATCCGAAAGAATGCACTCAGAAGAACCTTCAAACTACTTTAGGGATCGTCGAAACAAAACTGAAAGCTAGCTAGCTAATAGCTATTCAATATAAACTCAATAGGTCTACCAACTGGTAATAACTGGTGGTAGACTATAGCCAGCCAGCCAGCCAGACCATGCCCTGCAGAAGGATAGTGTACAGTTGGGGTTAAAGTGGACATTATATGTATACTTACCGAAGCTATTTTACATATAGATACATCTTTATCGTTTTGAAGGCGGTTTTACGAATTAAAGTAACATTTTCTTAAGAATTACCTAGTGTATTTTTTTAATGTACATGGCAAACACCGCCAAGTTCTAGGCAACTATGTCCTGTGCGTGTGGTGTTAGTCATCGAAGAGTTTAAATTTTTTATCTCATTTTCCATCACCAGAACTTAACCACCCTGCAGACAAAGTAAACCTATTGAATAACAGAGAATCATCAAAAACACACTTACATTACGCGTACTTTTCATTACTAAGCAAGCAGTTTCATTGTTTATCTCTGAACGTCTTATCAGATGGTCAGATTTTCAGCAAATTTAAATTGGAGCTAATAAGTAACCAGGAGTACCTATACCTTTCTAAATAAAAAATATCACAATTAATAATAAATTTATAGCATAGATTTAAAAAAATCATACAGACGAACAGGAAACCTCGTCTTTTTTTAAGTCGGTTAAAAGGAAAATGAGATAATACCAAACGCTCATTAGCTAAGTGCTAAGAGAAAAGTATAGGTACTTAGGTATCATCGTACATATTTTATTATAAATATTTGAAAGTTAAGGGCCACTTGCACCAACTTCTTAAATGTGTTTAAAATGTATTTAAACACAATTTTTCATAGAAATTTCGTGTTTAATTACAATTTAAACACATTTGAGAAGTTGGTGCAAGTGGGCCTTAATGTCGCTTTCAAATATTTAAATCTCTATAAAAATAAACTCTATTAATTAATGAATTAATAGAGATTTATTGAGCGTTATAGATTATAGAATAAGGTCTTATACCGAATGCATGACCTAATCAACACTAGAGTTAACATATTCAAGGTATAGTTAGGTATCTTAACTTAGGGAATAATGATTTATATCCCCGGACGTTATCAAGCGCATAATTAATATCCGAAGGCAGGTACAGGTTTAAACCGCTCTCCAATGTGATTTATGCCTTTATCGGCTGTGACGATACTATGGGTAAACTGTGAGGGCTAACTATTCTTAGATGGGAAACCATACCTACAACTACTTTATGCTTGATCAAGCTGTGTTTCTATTCTAACATTACTGTATTATGAATGTTTTAACTTCGTCACATAAAAAGTGAGGCTCTGAAGCTGAGCGTCTCTGAGCTAAACCGGGGACAGACGGATGGACATGTCCTAACTATTTAAGTTTCCTTATTTACTACGGAACCCTAAAAAGCAATGTTATTTTGGTTTTTTGTTTAAAACCTGTGGCTTTACCAGAAACCATCACACGCACGCTACTCTTGAAGTGCATTTTAAGTTTAAGTTAAGTAGGTACGTACATTTTTGGAATCAAATCAAATTTTCAAATCTGACCAACTTTCTACAAAATTAAATTATATTACCTCAATTTCCCCTTGAGAGAGCTTGAATCCTAGAAAGTTAATGAAAATTAAACTCGTTAGCGACATTTTTCAACAAAAAATAAAATTTCCATTAAAAAAACGATATTGCTCTAATTAAGTAAAAGGCTTTGAAACCGGGCCCTGGTGAGTTATAGGGTTAATAAACGAACTCGTAAGCACTCATAATTGCTTATATTAAAACGAATATTCTTAACAAAGTAAATTTTAACAAAATTAAAACCCGTTTACACAATTTAGATGGTCTTAGGATTCTAGGATTACGACCACAGACTGAAAAGGCTATTTTAAGCCTAGTCTAATACATATCTAACTACTTTCACTTTCATCTATCTCTTTTGGGTGTGAACTTTAACAACAATGGACTTTTCTCCGTTCCCCGGAATTCCTTGCTTTAAATCGAATCTAAAACAACCCTCTTTAGATCAAACACCACCACCCAGGGAATTCACCATCGTAAGGCAACACTACCATCCATTCTTGACACAGAGTAGAAAAAACGGCCATAAAAGCCCTATAAAAATGGAATTATTAAAGCAAATTATGCTCACTTGTACTGTGAGTAATGATTAAATGTTCAACTTCGTGAATTAAATAGAATGCTTTTGGAAAGTAGAGCCATAAATTATACCCCTACATTTATTTAAAAACCTACACCGAAATGTTATACCTCTATTACCATTTAGGCCCCAATTACGTAAACTTTTCAACTCTCGCAAATGTGTGTTTAAATAACTAAATAAACCAAATTTGTGAACCCGTTTCCATGATGAATGTTAATGTAAAGGAAACCCTTCCGTTACTAAACTTATATATACGTGACAAGTTACCGATCGGTTAGTTTTGTTGGATTCTAAGGGATTGTCTGGTATAGGTGTTAGTAAAGTGTGGGGAATCAGGTCGTCGGACGAAATGCACTGACACCCTAATATTTCGGTTCCAGCCGGGCTCGGGTTTCCAGTCCAACGGCGGGAGAGCTCCGAAGCGGACGCTTGTCGCTCGCTCCCGAAACCACTCCGCGTAAACCATTACAACACGAAACAGCAATACCGATGTTCTCAAATTCAAAAAAATATCGTTAATAAAGTTTTCTAGAAAAGTTTTGTAGTGTCGGCCATGCGTGTTCTTAGAATGACTTCAATAAGTGCTTAACAGCGCGCTGCATCGGTGAGTGCAGTATGACATGTGTACCAGCTCACTTAGTTCGGAATAGAACACCATTTCAATTACCTACCGTATTCACCGCGTTGCTATTTAAATAAAATTATGCGACGAGAATTTTGATGGAAGCCAAAACTAATTAGGAGTTCCTTCGGAGGTATAACTTTGGAAATCACTTAAAAGCTTTCCTTCAATTTAATTTAAATACGATCCTTTTTAAAACGAACTGCAAAACCAAATTTGCTAATGAAGCATAATATTCGTGGTTAAAGTTAACGATGTAAATAAATGTACTCTTGGATTTTACCTCAATGTAGAATTATTTTTAAGATTACAAATCCATTACCATTCAAAAAATGAAACGGTAAACGGTAAACGGTAGGCATGGAATTAATGGAATATGACTAACAATGTTCCTAATTTTGGCTAATGATACCATTGTTCATACTGAGGTCAATTACAGGTACAATTAGTTTTTGCTAAGGAGTCTCCCTTAGCAAAAACTAATTGTACCTACTATCAAATCGCTGAAGATTAATAAAATAATAATAATTCTAGACTACAGATGTCTGCCCAAACAATTAATCGCAAATTGAAATTCTGAAATACACTTGTATTTGGAGAAAGATCGTTAGAGTCTAGACTTATAAAAAATTGAATCTTAATAATTTTACAGGGAGTATAGCCACTCATCTCTTGAACAATTATATTAAATGTCAAAGAATTTGAAATTAAAACTAATTGCTTTACCCAAATTAAACGGTTCCCCTGGCCTTTTTAAACAAAAATGAAATTGTTTGATGATTCTCAAACTCTGATTTTGTTTTGCTCTAAATGTCCAAATTATAAAACCAATCACTATAAAAGCCATTTGGAAAAAGCTCGAAATCAAATAAAAGTCAAATTAATTAAAATTGAGAAATTAAGAAAAATTGAGTCTCATTCGAAAACGCTTAGTAAGCCACAATAATATTATAATTTTATTGCGACTTGTAACTCTGTCTATCTGTCTGTTTGTTACCTTTTCACCTAAACTGCTGAACCGATTGGATCTACGAGAGGAAAAAATTGAAAACCGCGAACGTTATGAAATATAAAGCTACATTTACAACTCACGACAAACTGACACTGCGTTACTATCACTTCGTGACAAACAAATAACTAAACAGTCTAAAATACATAAATTGTTCTTACTTATCGTGTTATAATGTTGGACGCATTCGTTAATTACTTAGTGGGGCTTATATTTACTAAAAAAGTAGAATAGGAATGATTTTAAAATGTAAATATTTAGATAGGATCCATCTAACCTAACCTAAGGGGCATACATCAAAACTGGGCACAAAACCAAAAATAATAATTTAGGGATCAAATGGTGGAACATAAGAAATGAAAACTTGAGTCAATTTTACAATTGATCAATGTTTTTTTTTTAATTACATGGCGGAGCGATACTGAACGAAGCTAAGTTTCACCAACGTTAGTACAATAAAACTCAAGTAAAACATACCAGTATGAAACTATGTCCGAGATATGTACCTTGTCAACCCTCTGGGGGGTTACACAGATACTTTCCTTTCCACTTAAACCCTGAGCAAGGATTTCAAAAGAAATTAGATAGGTATTTACATCCTTTGGGAAATTGAAACTCACAGGAAACTTTATTTAGTCTAAAAATATATATTTCATTGAATTTTGGGAAGACTGCCTCATTAGTCTAGTGGCGGCAAGCACGCCTGCTGAGGGTGACGATCTTGGTTCTACTCCTAGGTCGGACAAAATTGTTTTTTTCTTCTTTTAGAAACAACGTAGTAGCCTAGTAGCCGCACGAGATTTGGCAAGACTTAGGGCCACTTGCACCAACTTATTGGAAATATTTAAATTGTATTTAAACACAATTTTTCATAGAAATTTTGTGTTTAAATACAATTTAAACACCTTTAAGAAGTTGGTGCAAGTGGGCCTTAGACTTTTATTATGTGGAACGAAAAACATATTGGACTGGCAAACTATAGGAGTAGGTACATTAGTAAACCTCTAGGCAGAAGTAGGTACTGACAGAGCTAGCTCAAAAGCTAGCTATAAAATGATGCACGTACCTCTAGTTTGTATTTTAGGTATGTTTAGGTCCCATGCGATTAGTTGCGAGGCCATTGCCATCAATCAAGACAAACTAAAACTCTGGTATGCTACAGATTATTATCTACTCGTTAATATTACCAATTGCCCAAATTATATTCACTTACTACATTTTTATTATTCCCAAAGGAAACCGCCTAACAAAAACATTTGCCCAGACAACTCATCGGGGAATCAGAATATTACAGTAAAAACAAAATCAAATTGACATTTCTGATTTGAATTTACAACAGAATTGATTGGCGTTCGTCAAAATATTTGAGGTAAACTTGGGGTAGTTAAGATGAAAATATAATTTGAATTTATAATTTTTGGGAAGGCAACGAGAGCACTTTCGTAATGAAATTGAGAAACTTTAGGGATTACCTAATTATTAAAACAATGAGCAATTTAAAGAAAATCAAACGTCACAGAGAAAACTAACGTGAAATCTCTGTTTAACAAAAAAATAAAATTATACCAATTCATAGTCAAGTAGGCTCTACTTGTACCATTTAATTTATATGAGAACACGGTCTCGTACTAATATGTAAACTTATATAATAACTAGCTTTTGCCCGCGACTTCGCCCGTATTTGAAATACATATAGCTATTTGTTATTCTGGTGTATGAAATATTATAAACAGTAACAAAACATCCATGCAAACTTTCACGTATAAAATATTAGTAGGATATTTTTAACATCGCAATAAATTGGCAAAGCGTAGCATTTCAATATTGAAGTGCTACGACAACGAGCTACGAAGTGCTACGAACACCTCAAGTGTTTGCGTCAGCGATACTCGATTTTTTTTAAAGCCCTGGAACGTGTTCTTTCTGCTTCTAAAGTTTTGTTACATAACATAAATTATGCTACCATCTTGCCTGTTTTCTCCGAAGGGTTAGGCAGAGTTGTACTCATACAACGTGTAACTGACTAAGCGCAAGTCTCCAAACACGTCATAAGCGACGGATGGATCAAGGGGCCATAGGTTCCGGCATTGTAATTATCAAAAGGAAAGGATTGTAATTAATCAAAAGGAAAGGAAAGGATTCACATAATTAGAGAGCGGTCCCCCGACGCGACAAAATTTAATCAAAAAACTTCATACGTACTTACGAAGGGTTATAATTTCAAGATTATTTTTTTCTTTTTATAGGGATTCAGGTTTATTTTTGTCGGGGGTTTTTTTAAATTTTTAATTTAATTTGTTATTTCACACTTTTTGTAGGGACTCCTTAGTTATTTTGTTTAATTTCTTTTATTTTCTTGCGTTTTAATTAGGTATTTTCTTCGTTTAGTTATTCAACTTTTGTACAATTATTTCATAGCTATTAGATATCTTATATCATAGTGTATAGTATTCTACTAGTCAAGCCCTTTCATTTGATACCTTTATTGAGGGAGTAGTGAAAAAATTTAATAAATTCACCATTTCGTGGAGGCCGCCATGTTGGATTTGAAATTTTTCATAGTGTATAGTATTCTACTAGTCAGGCCCTTTCATTTGATACCAATATTGTAGGAGTTGTGAAAAAATATGTAAACCGCCATCTTGTGGCGGCGGCCATCTTGGGCCGATTTTCATCAAACATAGCTAGGAACACTCCCCACTTATTCACCTTTCAAACAAAAAAAAACAAAATCAAAATCGGTTCATCCATTCGGGAGCTACGATGCCACAGACAGACACACACACACACACACACACACACACAGACACGTCAAACTTATAACACCCCGTCGTTTTTGCGTCGGGGGTTAAAAATATATTTATTACACCTCTTTGGCCCAATTATTATCGCATCATTTCATAATTGAACTTTGGATCTTTCACATTGTTTTCTAAGAATTTCTGGTATTATTTGCTTGCAATTTATATTTCGGACAAACATACAATTTTGGCAACCCAACCTGAGACTAGGATGGACCTCGGATGGCACGTTGTTATTCCCTTTCCATCAAATGACAAGGTCGAGCAGCTGGAACACTGTTAGTCATATCTAAAACATCAACGTCAAATCTAAAATAAGACATGTTTGCATTCTAAATATAGTGGTGAAGATGACGCGTGCATCGACATCGCCGCCATTGCGACTGCTGGAGCGGTTCGCCAACAGCACGCCAGCCGCGACCACCACCACCACGCCCAGCAATGTGGTGGCCAACATACCCAAACCCAGCGCCAACAACAAGAGGCCTACGCCCATCATTATATACCCCACAGGTAAGTTATCACAATCCTACCTTACATTCATAAGGTGGAGAACTTTGACTACGCAAAGATGGGTCTCCAAAGACGGTTTATTGCATTTTTGTGTTGAGAACGTAAATGTTGTCAATTTGCCTTCCGTGATGATTGAGCTTACTCATATAAACTTTAACTCCAACAAGTACTTAGAACTTGTTGGAGTGGACTTTCAACTTTGATGAAGACCTAGCTCCGATAATGTTTGTGTAGAGACATCTAAGTACTTATTTCTTTTCAATTCCAATGCCTAAAATCATCTTATCAGTCGAAGGACGTGCACGGCTGAACAAAAACCTCTCCCATATATTTTCACAAGGACCGATAACATTTTAGAGGTAATTGTAATTAAGTTTCTTGTACGTTCCAAATGTCGTGCTCTGGCCTACAGTTTACTGACCTGTTTTGCTTAGTAAACTTTTTTACTTTTACTATTTTTTTTTTTACTTTTATACTAATATGATATGTACATGCAACTGACAAAACCTCAGAAACCTTCCATACAATGATCTCGCTATACATATATCCGCGACATTTCAACCTAACGGAAACACCTTAGGGACTTGTATGCATACATCAAATTCTCTATAATATATCCATACACGTACACTAAATTTACAGCTGTATGTATTGTTAATATCTCTGAAGAAATAGGTATTAAGGTAGCGACCCCACAGATTGCACGGGCAGAACGTGTGTCCGGACAACAGTAATAGCAGTAAATTTTATGTGAAGTTTTACACTGATTCGTGTGGAGGACGGCTGAGGAACGGCAGTGTAATGTAACCCTTTTTTTTTTTAAACTACGGAAAATCCTCATGGATCGTCCACCGCTTGGGGGGCGGCGGGGTATGTCGGACTCGTACCGACCAAAAACCGTAGTTGCCTTCTTTTGCCCTGCAGCCACGGTCATGGGATCAGTGACATGCACCACGACCGTGACAAAGTGTAATGTAACCCTATGAATGCAGTTTTATACATTGACAAATATTTTATTTCACGACTTTTTATGGCCGGAGGCTTAACACGTTTTTAAAGAATGTTTTGGTTGAGATGACAATACGCACACGCACGCAGTCACGCACAAATTTGACTACAAGATATAATTCTAGTTACCTTATGGTATCTTATAGTACATACGTTTCTATATGCCTACATCCATTAAATAATAGTATAATTGCAAAATTAACTATATATTTGTTTTTTATTTACGTTTACACACATAAACCGCTGAACCAACATTGATGAATTTTGGATACAAGTGAAACCAGTGCATACAGAAACTACAGAACGTCACTTGCTACGATTCTTGCATCCTAATTTTTATATTGTTTTGGAGTGTCTCGGGATTTGCGTTATTTAATTTTGAGATTTACTTTTTACTTAATTTAGACTTTGATTTCGGTATTTTTATTATACCCTCACTTATAGCGAAACCGTAATTTTTCTTATTTATGTTTATTTGTGTTCTCATAGAATAAATGTGTATGCTTTTTAAAATTAACATTCTTAAGGGCCATTTGCACCAACTTCATAATTCTATTTAAATTGTATTTAAACATGATTTTTCATAGAAATTTTGTGTTTAAATACAATTTAAACACATTTAAGAAGATGGTGCAAGTGGCGCTTAAAAAAATCTTTGACAAATTAGTCTTTCGAATGCCTTTCTGTATATACTAAATACGTACATATGAAGTGTTGGTGGCGTGTCTAATGACTGCGTACAAGAGTGATTAAACGGGTAATTTCCAGTAGCCTAATCGTAGAACTTCAATGGTAACTGGAATCTGTTTCTACTTGACACTTGATAAACGACGCTAATGGTAGATACTATTAATGTACATATATACAACAAGGCAGTATACATAGGTCAAAAGCTTTACAAATTGGGTCAATCGGTCGTCGGAAAAAACATTATGGAAAATATGAATGAAAAATTCATGCGTTAAAATCGATTCAAAGTGATTAACCGCAGTTATTTATACAAAAAAGATTAATATGAAAATGTTGAATGAACGTTCCTACAAAATTAAAATACATAATGTAGAAAGTATAACATATTATTTGTCAGATAATCCAAATATCGATAGTCATTATGTTTTTATTCTAAGCTCGTTATCATGATCAATAAAATAGCACCTTTACTGCGACATAATATTCTGGGGCTTAAAATTTTCCAGATTATTATCACGAACTGGGGCGGCAGTTAGGGTTACCAACGTCATTATGCCGACCGGCTTTGGGTGGAAAGTGAAAAAATTGAAAAAGTAATTAGGGTGGAAAAGTGGATGCTAAGTTTCGTTTTCACGAAATATTCTCCATTTTCAGACTGGAAAAGTTGATTTAATTACCGAGGTTGGAGGCAGATTTATTTAATTTTTGAATGAAATAGAAATATTTTGCATTGAGGTCTGAAAATAACGCTGTCTCTGCTTATTAATTCACGGGATAACTATTAATAGCTACTGTTACGTGTTGTTACTTATTCTGAGTGAAATACTTCGTGGATGTTGATGGGTATGACAGCCTTCTACGAACAAGACGTTGACCACTTCCCGCACATTGAAAGAGGGTAGCAGCTACCTACATATACCCAGTGCACATAAGAGCAATACGTGGTAACTTTCCGTATCGTAGTGGCTCGCCCTCCTGATACAAACAGCCGGTGTCTTGTTTAATATTGGTCTCATTTATCGTGGCCGGCTGTGCACTTAACTGCGAGCTTCCAACGTCATTAGTGCTGCACACGTTGTTAGCTCGGTCATGTTGTCACACTTGGTTTACATAGGTAATAAGAGCTGTTATTTTTTTTTGGAATTCAATATTTGGAAGTCTTGAAGGGAAAGACCCCAGTAAGATGTTCGGAACATCTTTACGTTTTGAAAAATGTTTATGTCCACGAGTAATTTTTTATACTAGTAGCATTAAACATTTTCGAGAAATTCGAATGCGGGCAGGATTCAATCTTCTGGTTGAATATAACACCACTGGCACTGGCTTAGTTGGTCATAGCGTCTGGTGTATTGAACCGGAAGACACAGGTTCCAAATTTTCCTTAATCTTAGCATGGAAATCGCAAAAAAATACAAATAAAATGTAATAAAAATGTTCTACCTCAACTGACGCTACTTTAGGACGGACAACGTGAAGAGAAATTCAACATCACAGACATTGGCTAAAGAGTACAAACCGATTCGAATCTTGCCAGAGATCGAATATGACTTTACAAGTCTTATATCTTTCACTACCTATGTTTGCTGACGGATGAAATATTACTAAATAATAAATGCTGCGGCGTAATAGGAAATAAGTGCGCTATATAATATATACACGCGTACCATTGCTCCACAAGGTTTTTTGATGATTCGGGGAAAATACTACGGTATGTAGAGAAGGGGCTATGTTATTTTCGAAGGTTTCTACTTTGTGACGCATTCGTTTTCAATTACTTACATAGAAGGATTAGGAATACAGAATGGGTTCCGAAGCACCATATTGTCCATCTATTTATTTGCTGGTAAATATTGTTATAAAAGTACCTAAACGTTAAAAGTTATTTTAAATCGTTGGTCGTTGACTCGTTGCCCACTTTCGCATCGTTGGCGCTTTTATTCAGTTATTTTTAACTTCAACCAAGTGTTGAGAAAAATGCTTATCTCCAAGCTCCATTTCACATTGCTTTCATTCCAAGAATATACCTATAATAAAAAAAACTAGCTCTTCACAGTCAAAGTTAGTAAATTCTAAACAATCAAAGTACATGAGTGTGTCAAAAGTAAATTGAAGTTTATCGTACCCAAATGGTCAATTAAACAGATAGTTATATACGTGTCATAAGCATAACACCTAGGTGCATGACGGTACATAAACATGCAGCTTAATTTATAAATATAAATAACTGAAATAACACAACGACACCCCTTGTTTTAATGCCCCAACTCTGTTCATTGTTGGAACTGATTGAGGCTTGTTGGTTTATGCCAAACTTGATACATGTACCTACATGTATCAAGTAAGGCATAAACCATTATTGTACATGTGGGTGCCGCCTACCAAAGCCCTTTGTTTTCGTGAAATTGCCGAGAGAAATAAACCTTTAACGTATTTTCTCATTGTTCCAGTGACGCCGGAATCGATAGTAGTGCCGATTGTATCGTGTATATTCGGCTTCCCATTGCTAGCGCTCACCGTCATCTGTTGTTTGAGGAGAAGAGCTAAGTTGGCTAGGTAAGTTATGAGTATATAATGCGTATAAATCTCAGGTTATTTACCGAATCATTACGGACGTGTAGGTACTTAGGTGACCCGATAACGTAATGTTCTTCGCGATAAACCCTTCAAGGTTTGCTCGTTTGCTCAAAGGTCAAATTTCGTTGATTTAGGACATCGCAAGACCTTTTCACGTGCTACTTGTTTCAGGGCCTCTTGTAACTACCTCCTTCATAACAGATCGGGTCAAAGATAGTCCGGCAATCTAGACAAATTTGAAGTTTTATGTTATTTGCATGTAGAGAACGGTACGAAGTGTAAGATTTTAGTAAATGATATCGCCTTACGTTACACGTTACCAAACGGGTAGGTACTGCTAATAACCCTAACGCGTTCCACGAGAGTAATACACGAAATGTGCGTGATAATGATGATTGATTCAACTTGGGGCGATATGAGCTGTTGTTAAATTCTACTTCAATGTTCCTGCAGATTATTTAAAGCAATTTTGCGCAATGCAGACAATTTCTTTACCACACATTAGAAAGTTAGTAATAGAGAGTTAGTAGAGTTATTAAAAAACATACCATCACGCCTGTATTCCCCGAAGGGTTAGGCAGAGGTGTACTAATGTACACCCACAGTTCGCCGGTATGTTTAGGTCCCATGTAATAGGGGGCGAGCCTATTGCCATTAACCGGGCACAAATTCCTAACTCCGAGCTGCTACTGGGAATTTCATAGAAAAACCCAATAGAGTTATTAGTTATACCTAATGGCTATATAAAATAAATTAAATAAAAGCTATTGTGTACTGTACCTACCTACGGTATGGATATAGCAAACGGTATCCGCATTTATAATATACTAAGGAACTCTTGAATATATCGCAAAACCTCTCAGCTTAGCGTTCAGTCTTAAGGACCTCTTAGTCTTAAGAAAGTCTTAGTCAGTCTTAGGAAAAAATGTCAAGTACCTGCAGCACTAAAGGGCACAAGATGTAGCATAGTATTCATATCTAGCAGTTGACGACTCTCCTTAGAATGTTTCGCGTTTTAGTATAAAATGGATTTTCAGGGAACGTGCTAGACGGCGAAATTGCGAGCTGGACCGTGGAGAGCTGTCGGTAGTGAAGATGTCTCCAGTGAAAACTAAGCCCCGTGCTGTGAGCCTGGTGCGCTCGCCGCGCCCACCGCCCACGCTCGAGTTGGACACCGTGCTCGAAGAACGGTCTGACCCTGAACAAACCACGCTCTCACAGGTAATACCACTTCGAGCTCAGCTGTTGGCCCACGTTATACATAGGTATAATAGTAATGACTGATGATGCAACACCTGCGCCATCTAGAGGACTGTAAGGGTGTAAACTGTATCATGATATTAATTTTAATTTAAGCTACAGGTATATGCTATATTATTATGCTATAGGTATTTCGGATCTGCGTAGATACTACTATATGTATGTATACTGTTAGAAATATATCGCATGCAAAATGCTTTAAGTATTTAAATTGGACGAACTTTTTTAAAACATTCCAGTGTTGCAAAAAACCACAAGTAATCAACGGAAAAAATTTAGGCCACCATTTTTTCAGCTCGCAAGATCTCCTACCACACAATCACACAACTGTTTTGAACCCAACATAACTTCGATATTCACGAATTAACTCATTGTCTAGCGGCAGCGCTACTTCCAAATTCCAAAATGCTATTTGATGTGTAGTAGATACTTACTACCTTCTTCGGTATGCGCACTTCGCACGTCGTTGCGTCGTTATTTCGCTTTGATCCGAAGCCTCAACTTTCGATTTTCGTAGTAGGTCCCCTGGAAACAAAGAGATTACTAAAGCTCTGAGAAATAAAAATATTTTATTGCTAAGCTTTATCGTGAACATGACAATGAAGTGTCACTTTTATGACGACACTATAAATAAATAAATAGAGATTATTTATTTAATGTCTTGTATTGTTCCTGCATAATAATTTTATGGCAGTATCACTAAGATCCGCGTACCTAACAACTAAATTTTTTATAACATAACATCATCATCACGCCTGTATTCCCCGAAGGGTTAGGCAGAGGCGTACTAATGGACACCCACAGTTCGCCGGTATGTTTAGGTCCCATGTAATAGGGGGCGAGCCTATTGCCATTAACCGGGCACAAATTCCTAACTCCGAGCTGCTACTGGGCATTCCCAGTAACAGCTCGGAGTTAGGAATTTTGGGTTCGATTCCCAGGTCGAGCAAAGTGTTATTGGGGTTTTCTATGACATTTCATAGAAAAACCCAATATCACTTTGCTCGACCTGGGAATCGAACCCAGGACCTCTAGCGTGGCAGTCGCGCTCAGGACCACTTGGCTAATTAGGCAGTTTTTCAGTTTTTTTTTATAACAACATGCATAATACAGGATGCTGATTTAAGTGAACTGTACGACTGTACCTACCTAAATGGGTGATTCTACCCGTCGTCGTCATCGTACTCAATATGTACCTAGGTACTCGTACTCAATCTTTCTTATATCGGCATTGTTTACCATTGAAATGAAACTACTCGTATACCGTGGACTTAATCGCCGTGCAGGTACTTACTGTCCGCACTGTTTTATTGTATTTTAAAAATCAGTCCGTCCCACGACCTCACTTGACATTGTAGGCCAAAGATGGTAGATATGTAACACTTCTAGATTTGTTACACACGATAAGGTACTTGAAGGATAGTATTTCTTAGATTCTTAATCGAACCCAGACAAGATTTTAGTATTCCATACTAACCTTCTTCCATATTCACGATTTAGCGCCTGCGTAATAACATACACCTACTAAACAATAAACTGTACTCTGTATTAGCAATTGCTATTTTGTTTTCCAGTATGTTTCGGCAAAATATAGCACTAATATACTACAACGTCTACAACTAGGTACACTCGTCTGAATCCTATCCTACTTTCCTACTTCCTACTAATATTATAAATGCGAAAGTTTGTGAGGATGGTTTATGAATGTTTATTACTCACGCCAGAACGGCTGAACGGATCTCGATGAAATTTGGCACAGAGATAGATTATAGATTGGAATAACACATGGGCTACTTTTTATCTGAAGTCCACGCAGACGAAGTCGCGGGCAGAAGCTAGTACAAAATATAACAGCAGCACGGTCACTATGATGTGGTTGTGGTACAGCGGGTTATTGAGGTCCCTTGATTCTAGACAGTGGAGGTCGAGCTACACAATGCAGTCGTCCCCTACACCAGATCAGAAACTGATCTACTTAAAATCATCTACATCTAGCCACAAAAGCTCAATCTTCAAAAGGTCTCTTCACCGTCATTGCCTTGCATTTTAACACTCACTTATTATTGATACTGCTATGTCTGTAAATAAGAGAGGCTTCTCTGAGTTTGTTTCGGTGTTTCTTCTTAAAGTCAGTCAGGAAAAGAATGCCGGTGCCATAGTTTAAAACTGTATGTACTCGTAAAAGTTTAATGAAAAGATCTATTTAAAGAAATTCTTTAGATAGATTTTTGAAACTGCATATATGATCGATATGCAAATTTGACTCATATGAACCTACCCAAAAAGTGAAAGGCGTAACAAGGGTTTACATTTTTAGGTGGAGATCACGCCAGATCGTGAAGTGGGCACGATAATTTTCGGTGCTGTGGGCGCAATGGGCACAGCAGCGGCGGCGGCGGTGTGCAACCGGGACAGCTAGCGACGCGGCTCGGTGCAGCCCGGCGCGCGCTCGCCGCTTTGGGCCGCACTCACCAGCCAGCCCCTCGACGAAGACGAACCTGATGACGACGACACCGTTGGCGAGGACAGCTAGCAACTGGATGAGCGCTCCATTGTCGATATCGGCGAGCGCATGAAACTATTCCTGGACATTCCACTGAGATTCTAGGCCAGTGATCGTGAACTATAAAGAGGACGTTGTAGGTACACCAGGCATACTAACAATTAAACGAATTTTATCTGATTTCTACATAATGCGTAAACAAATTGATTCTTAAAAGGAAATACGACTGTAATTATGAATTCCGTCGGGATTCATTACATAGCTAGAATTTTCTGAATAGATAGATAGATACATTCAGTAACGAATGATTTCTCTTGCTAACTGCACGTGGTGAGCTTCACTTTATTAATTGTAATAATTTCATAATACAGAACGATAAAAGGGTAATATAACGGCCCCTCTGTAATAGGCCACGTACAATGAAGCGTGGCGACCTAGCTCTTTCCAGGCTTTCAGGAAATAGAGAAAAAGTAGGTACCTATTGTGTAATGGATACTAGACTTGAAAGGGCCTACGCAGATAATTATTAACACTTACTAATGGCAGACTAATGATCAGTTTTGAATAATTTATCGTGAAAAGATCTTTTGAGCTGAAATTCTTTTCTGACGTAACGAGGACAGTCACGCAAACATTTTTTATTAATAATTCACTGGACGTGGACTCATCATAATTGTCACTTTTAATTTAATATTTAATTTTATAAGATAATTTATAAATCGGTTGGAAAGTTGCTTTAAAAGCTAAGCATGTTTCGAGTCTTTTAAATGCATAATTCTTCCAATGCAACGATGTCATTTTTTATAATGAATAGATATTTAAGTATATATAATGTCCTGACAGTAGATAAATGTACAAATGTATATAACTTACCGTTTAGTAACTGTATATATTATTATCATGCACTAACCTAAAAACTGCACGGAGCTCTATAACTAAGCTTGAATAAAATTTGTGCATAGCACAATATCACATTAGATTTAAAGGTCCTTGGCTAACATAAGCATGTATATACATAGAATGATGAATTTAAAATTAAAATCATAAGATTACACAGGACGAATTAGGTAGGTAAATGTAATAAATACGATACGAATATTCGTTACTTAAACTAAAATTATTGATTAGATAAAAATCAAAAAACAAAAGTAGACAAACATAGAGAGAATCATAAAGAAAAACAGTATACATATATTATAATTATGTATCAACCAACATACATACTTAATTGTACAGTATGATGAGACCAAATGGTGAATACAGCCAACATAAAATAAAAAGTTAATGTAACATATTAGGTATACTAAATCCTAAACGTAATTTACATTAGGTGTAACTGTAAAGAGTAAATTCATCGAAAACCGAATTTTTATTCGTAGTTTCAGCTTTTAATCAGTACTTTAGCACTAATAAGAGAGGACTTAATAAAATACATTCTATTCCAGGCCCTTGAACATTTTTTCATACCAAATGTTAGTGTTGTTCAAATTTATAATTAAAATATTGTTTAGAAAAAATGCTAACAAGGAAATTTTTCAGTCAACCGATATGATGTTTCATTATTACCTACTGTGGATAATTAACAACCAAAGTTTTTTGCTAAATTAACCCTTTACTTATGGCTTTTTTTTAATGAATCACTAGATCTTTTAGGGGAATGTTTTAAATAATGAATTTGCTTGCCCCACACTCTATATAGGACGCACCACACCCTCAAAGTCGTAGTCAGTCTACCCGCACGCGATAATCAAGTGCGGGCTGGCCGAAGAATTGACCGGGGCAGCGGGGTGAATTCTAATATGATAGACTTCAGTCCTTTCATTCAAAAAAGGCTTTTACATGAACTAAATTCAATCATTTGAATTTTTAGTACAGGACCACAAGCACCATGTTGGTGCTTTAACCTGCCTTAAAAAAACCTAATACATAAAAAATATCTCAATAAACTAAAATTAGAAAGTACCTTTTAAAAAATTTATACGCGTCGATTGAAATTTGGTACACAATTATTATGTATAAACTAATTATCGTTCAATGAAAAATTTTGTTTACGTAAATAATGATCATCTGTGCAATATAACCATTGTTTATAACAAATAAAAAATATGTTTATTGATAGACGAATAAAATTGTGTTCCACTGGTATTTTGTTTCATTCTTAACACATTTAGTTAATGTTGAAAGTTAAAACAACTATCGAGGAATCTATTTCGTATTTAATATTAATATTTTTAACTAAGTAGCTGTTCCATGCGATTTCATCCGCGAGAAACGTTTCTGCTTCGCCCCCGTAGGTCGTAGCGTGATGTTATATAGCCCATATATAACCTTCCTCGATAAATGGACTATCCAACACCTTGAATTTTTCAATTTGAACCAGTAGTTCCTGAGATTAGCGTGTTCAACCAAACAAACTCTGCAGCTTTATAATATTACTCGTAAGTATAGATTTAATTTCATATTTATGTACCCCTTACTACATATAAATATGTAACTATATATTAGTAATATATACTTATAGAATGTATGTAAATATTACAGCTTATGTAGGTACTGTGGAGTACCGAGATTCCACGGGGTCGCTTATTTATAATTTGATTTTAACTCTAAGTTTAATCTTTAAATTTAATTTTAATAAACGACCCCGCGGTATCTAGTTTTCTACGGAGGACTTTTATAAGGAAAATGGACGAAGATATTAAAATTCTTTCTGTACCTACTAGCAGAAAACAAGTTAGTCATGAATGCTTTACGAATTTTCATTGCTTTCACCCTTCTACACAATTTGAATAGAGATTTGATACGTTGTTTATTCTTTATTGATTTTCCAACCAACCAACCCCTAGTAATATCACCTTCTTACGGCAATCTCTACAGTACCTCCCTATCTGAACAATAATCTGGATTTCAAAATTTGAAAACTAAAACTGTTTTTATGTTGTTGATATTTCGAGTTTGTTACAAATTACAATGACCCAGATAAAAACAGAAAACTTGTTTCGTTACCGACCTCTAGTCCTAGAACTTTTGGTAACTAGTTTTATAAAATACTGTTATGTACTTACCTCATAAAAGCGAATGAAACTGGTAAGATTACAAAATAAAATATTTTATCTTTATATAGGTACCCGAACCTCCTAACACACCGGAGAATTTAGGGGGGTTAGGGTTGCCCCAAAGTGTATTGTGGACGGTCGCATAAACACAGTTCTCTAGAATATTTAGTTCCCAGGTAATAAGAGGCGAGCCGATTGTCGTTAAGGGACCTAGATCCAAGGTCCTTGAGAACTAATCCAATTGTGCCTGAAAACAAATCCAAGCTGTCAGACAGCTACTGAGAAGTCTCAAATGGAAAAACTCTGGACTCGACAGGAATGGAACCTACCGGCTCAGCAGCTGCACCATTCAATCACTAAACCGAAGAGGCCATTAATACGTAATACAGGCGCCTTGAAATTTAGCCTAGGTATCTAATAAAAAGGTAAAGGTCAATTGACCAACACAATTTTTTTAAATACGGCTATATTATATGTATTTAATCATAATTCAAATATCTAACATAACTAATTATTAACAAAATAAAACTATGTTGTAAATATAAAAATACAACATTGACGTAAGGACCTAAAGCAAAATGTTTGTGGCGTGGGAGAACCATGCTTCGGCACGAGTGGGCCAGCTCGACCGGAGTGATACCACGGCCTCCCAGAAAACCGGCGTGAAACAACGCTTGCGTTGTGTTTCGCCGAGTGAATGAGGTTACCGGAGGCCCAAACCCTTTTAAAAGGCGGGCAACGCACTTGTGATTCCTCTGGTGTTACGGGTGTCTATGGGCAGCGGTTATCGCTTACCATCAGGTGATCTGTCTGCTCGTTTGCTCCCCTATCCCATATAAAAAAAAACGGAAAAATGAACACAAAGCAGTTTTTAAATTAGCGCACTGCCCACAATCGAATTTCAAGGTGGGCCGACAATATAAAAAAAGATAGGTTGGTTCGCAGATTTTAAGCGAATGATAATTATACCAATTAACTGCCTCAATAGCCAAGTGGTCCTGACCGCGACTGCTACGCTAGAGGTCCTGGGTTCGATTCCCAGGTCGAGCAAAGTGTTATTGGGTTTTTCTATGAAATTCCCAGTAGCAGCTCGGAGTTAGGAATTAGTGCCCGGTTAATGGCAATAGGCTCGCCCCCTATTACATGGGACCTAAACATACCGGCGAACTGTGGGTGTACATTAGTACGCCTCTGCCTAACCCTTCGGGGAATACAGGCGTGATGGTATGTTATATACCAATTACCAAATACTTATGTGATTTTATTCCCATCCATAACTTACCTAAAAACTAACGCTTAGGCCCAATAATATGCCCTTGATTAATTTACCGAGATTCGAAATAATATGAAGGTCTGTATTACGCAACATTTTAGCATATATTCTCCTTTAACAAGATGAGTTTGCATATTTTTCTCGAGCAATATTGTTTAGTACAGTATTGAGGACGCTTATCCCACCTATAACCCAAAGCTGTTTTAGCTGTCTAAATTATGTCAACACCTAAATACGCCTCCCGAGATTTTAAAAGGCTCGTTAACCAATTAGTGTTTTTACTGTTTATACAGTAGTAGTAGTAGGTCAACATAAGGTAAACTATAATTAGCTTTTGACTACTACCATGATGACTATCACTACTTTGAGACAGATCTCACTCTTCCACTTTTTAACAATTGAATTGGAGTTCACCTTGAAAATATGTCGGAAATAGGATTAACGTCAGAAAACATACAGTACATGGAATAAAATCGAGTTGGGGCTTAGTGAGGAAAAAATCTAAAGTAGGTTGATTCGTCGGCAATATTATTTGTTCAAGGGGCCCTACCCCATCATCTTACGTCACGCATGGTTTATAGCAAGATAGGATATATACTTTAGGATAGAAAGGATTGAACAATAATAAAAAAAGCCCCGTCTATTTGGAATAGGATTCATGCCCTTTGAATTCCGTGCGTAGGATCAGAACACCAGATAAACTGATGTTATACTTATATCTAGTAAAAACCGCAAAGAATCTTATCATGTAAGATTGAGCAGAAATCAAACCTGGCCACTATTATTCTGAGAACTGAGTTGAAAAGCTCATAGTTTTTTTCAGTATGAAACCCAAAAAGCTTAATTAAAAAATCTTTCTCATCGCTTTGTTTGGAATTTGATAATCCTCGTCATCGTTAACTACCAGAGGCACAAGTTTGATATTTTAATAGTATCAGAATCAGAATAGGTAGTACAATGGCACTAATTGACATAAGAAATAAAAATTTTTAGTTCTCTTCCTAAAGTTTTTGAATGACGATATTGACACAGCAAAATTACAGTCTGGCAGGTCGGATCGGACGACACATTTGGCATAGCGGCTTCTGCGGCACGTTTTGTGGGTTCAATCCCAAACAGAGCAAATATTTGTATGATATACAGGTAATTATGTGAGAATTTGTGATTGTAAACACACCCACGACACAGGAGAAAATCCTAGTTTGGAGCAACGTTTCCAAAAATAAATCGTATAGATAAAATTTACCAGCGCACTTGCTTTCCCTTGCCCTAGCTTCGGGGGTCATAGGACTCTTAAAAATACTCACCACCATGACATGATAACGGAACTGCAGTCGTAAGTGAAGTTATTTGTTTGTGGTAAAGCACCAGCTAACCATACACAGACAAATAACCAATCTGTGGAACTCCATACAGGAAGTAGAAACCACGCCGTGCCTGTTACAGATCGACCTCGATAAACAAGTCATATCTTATAAGTAATTCAGACGCGCTGGGGAAGTTTACCAATATGTATTACATTTTAATGTTTCATGTACCTACACCTATTGTTGTTCAATTGAATTGTTATTTTTTTTAAAACGTGTCAGAAAATCACTAGGAAATACAATAACTTATTAGTGAATTGTTCTTTATAGCCCCTTGGCCTTTTTGTTACTGCTAACTTGATTGCATTTAGTCTTCCCTTATGGTAAGCATAAACGGGGGAAGATGGAGCACACAATTCCAGTAAACACTCTTTCATACTCTCACATACAGAAAACAGAACACAGTATAATAGGCTGGTCTTGTGTGGATGGTAGCTACCTAGGCGAATCATACCAGATAATAACACCAAGCGTGGGTTTTAGTGTCTTTTAGTTACATTGCACTCCCGGCATGAAAAACGGCTAAACCTAACCTCATGATTCAGTTATTATAAATGAACAGTCATATCCTAAGTAACAATGATATATATTTTTTTATATATTCTGGGACATTTTTACACAGCACCATCTAGTCCCAAACTTAGCAAAGCTTGTACTATGGATACTCGACAACGGATATAATACTTATATACCTTTTTTTTTGTAAATACATACTTATAATACACTAGCTTCACGTGAGCGAAGCCCGCGGCTTCGCTCACGTGAAGCTATATCAGGAGTAAAAACGGAAAACCAACATAGATGACCTCCTCTTTGTATGGGCCTTTATACATCAGGGAGGTCAAGCTGTATCTAAGGGTTCATTTCTTTCTAACAGTGTTAATAAAATTAAAATCTATTCAGTAGTTTTTGCTCCAACCCGTAACAAACAGACAAGAATTTTAAAAATCACACTTTCGCATTCGGAGACGTTTATATACCATAAACACGTGTTTTTTTTAAATATCTTCAATGTACAGACACAGCTTTTTTACAATTTTATAATAGTATAAGATAAGAGAAGAAGAGAAGAAGAGAAGAAGATAAGAAACACCCAGACGAACACAAACACTTATATTCATCACATACATTTTTGTGTCCGGTGGGAATCGAACCCACGACCTCATGGTCAGCAGTCCAGTACTCGAACCACTAAACCAAAGAGGACGTCGATATTAGATGATCCTGATCATTTATAAATGGGAACGTTTGTATATTTGGCTGTTCATGTCATCGCGCAAAATGGTTAATCGGATTTGGTTTTATAATCTGGACTAGCAATATATAGGATACCTTTTATCCAGGTTAGACCTAATTCGTACTCTTCTTTTAGTGCCTTGTCATTTGTTGGTAAGCCATCGCTGCAGGTTACGACGCGACGCGAGAAATTATTTAAGTGCGATTACCAAGTTTTCTTAAAGTTATTTATGGGAGCGCTGTCAAAGTTTGAAATCAATGATAGGTCAAACTTTAAACTTGGCTAGAGCAGTAACTTGACCGAGTTTTATCCGACTTAACAAAAGCTTGTTTACTACTACGTAAAACTGTTGAAGCTTTAATTACAGACAGCATTTTGCAATGGTCTTCAAGCATTATTGCCTTCTTTCTATAAAGAAGGCAATAATGCTTGAAGTCCATTGAAGACCACTGCATTACATATTTACTCTACGCCTATGCGTAGAGTAAATATGTAGTGCAGTGGATACTGTTTATTCCGATCTTTATTTTGTCTTGTTTATCAATTTACAATTAATTAACTCACTTATACCAAAACACAAATCAAGGCGGACAATTTCATGTTGTTGATTCTCTTTGCCCTGGATGACGAGCTGTAGCTCTGTATTAATAAGATATTGATGTTGATTGTTGAGGGAAGGTTTTTTTTTAAAAAAAAAACTTACTAGCGATGTGGGTCGCACATTACCTACTAGTATTCTTGTTAACCCTTCCTGCTAAGCTAAATGCTTGTGTTACGAGTGGGTTCACGACGGTGGTAGTGCAATGAGTAGGTTTCGAACCGGCAACCTCATGATCACAAGTCTGACACTCTAGCTATTAGGCTACCGCCGCTTCAAACTTTATTCAACTTGAAGGGCAATGGAGTGTTGTTTCATTTAAGTCTTGTTTAAAAGTCGATTAGGTCGAAAATTTTCAACTAACCCAAATCTTTTAACCCAATTATTATCTAAACATACTCAAGAGCCTTGTCCAACAACTCAGGAGGCTCTCATTGGATGGCTAGATAAAAGACTTGATGCAGAAAGCAGTAGGTACTTCTTAACACAGCTTCCACTCCAGAGAGAGAAACTTAGAAGTATTATGTCCCTGGAGCCCTTGCCACCGCAAGCTTTGACCCTGCTCCCTTATACCGGTGGGTTACTACTTGTTATATTTTTAAATGTATTTTTTGTAAAGATATTTGGAGATGTAAATGATAAGAATATTAATAAAGGGCATTCACATAATAATCATTATGTCCATAGCTTAAAAGATTTCAAAAAATACTTTTTTTTTAATTTGAAGGCCGTATACAAATATTTAGCACACAAAACCCCACGGCTAATTTCTTGTGGATGTCGCAAATCGAACTTGGACTTCAACAGCGACATTGGTATGGCAAAATGTATCGATCGAAGTTACGGAGATACGATTACTGGTCTAGTGGCAAGGCCGAATCTCGGACAGTAGTTTAAATTGCGTGTTGTTGCGTGCGCGCACGACCAATGCTCGGGTTGTATTCGACGGTAGCCGATGCGCTCCTGCGTGCTGCATCGGATAACATTATCTATGATCATGCCACTATTATCACACACAATTAACAGATGTGCTCGTTACCTTAGATAAACGTCAATGCTGTGATTTTTCATTCAAGTTTTCACGAGTGAAGTGTTATTATAGGACTTTATTAATGTGGTGAGTTTTATTTTTTATCCATCGAAATAAATAAAATAATTTAAAGCTCTGGTAGGTAATTATTCCCTATAATTTAATAAAACATATAAACCTAAAAATATTCGCCATAAAGAAATTCCTTGCCATGTAACATTAATCCAGTTTTCGATAATTATCTGTAAATTTACGTAAGTAATACACATATATAGAGACGTTAATGTTAACATACCTTTAATCTGCAATGAGGTTGATGTTATTGCTTAAGTTGCCGTTAAATAGCTTCGAACTATCGGAAGTCTTACGACATTTGATATAAACAAGAGTTACGCCTTAATCCCCTTGCAGATTTCGCCGTATAATTTGTACAAACGTTTAAACGGTTTACACCTTAGGAAACCTTATTGCATAAAAAATAAGGAAACCTTAAACAAATTTTGTAACTATGAATTAAAGAAAAAAAAACATAAATCATCATTATTTCTTCGAATAACTTACAGCTGACAAGACATTCCGATAAAAATTAGAACCAGATGGGATGGGATTATTTCATCTCTACCTACTGTTGATGATATCTAGATAGGTACTGCGAAACACTCAGGTATCAAGGAATGTTAAATGTAAAGGGCGACGACAAAGGTTAGGTCGTTAGGCAAACATAGCTTGAACTTCTACTCAAATAGCGAATATCCATTCTAAGCCGTCTAACATAACTACACACCTAACATAAAAGATAGCGTTAAATAAACCAGTTTTTTATTTCGTCCTGTGCATTGACACTTCAAGTAACAAATCACTACATATTATAAAACAAAGTCGCTTCCCGCTGTCTGTCCCTGTGTATGCTTAGATCTTTAAAACTACGCAACGAATTTTGATGCGGTTTTTTTTAATAGATAGATTGATTCAAGAGGAACGTTTTAAGCTATTTAACATCACGCTACGACTCTTAGGGACGGGGCAGCGCGGGTGAAACCGCGGGCGGGTCGCTAGTAATAGATAATGCAATGCTATTGTTCTTGGACTCGAAGGCCCTTACACTACTTTCTGAATGAATCATGCTTTCTCTGCAACATTGAACTGAGAGTATGATCACTTACAAGATGTACTGAAGAGATATTAATCAGACAATTATATAAAAAAACATTTAATTTCTACAGACCTCACGAGTTTCTTTCTGTAAATAAAATCGGAAAGTAATCAATCAATGAACGAATCTGAATCAATGTCTGAATACACGCGCCACTATGTACGAGGGAGTATGCAGGTGTCATGTGATGAAATCCAATCATACATCACCAACAAAGCACTGTCGGGGACACAATAATAATATCTTAAGAAATACACACAGCTTTTACGATTTGCGAAGAAACAACATTAAATGAATAAAAAATATATATAGGTAGGTAAGCGGTCTTTCTTATTTACGAATGGAGTTAGATAAATAAGGTTGATGTTAATAAATAGTACAAACTACTAGTAGCCAGCTAATTGATTCGTGACGTGCAGTTTGCCGACAATTCCAAACACTTGCGTAATATGTATTCAATTATTTTCATAGAAGCATATTGCTTCTATGTTGCCTATAAGATTTGAACACCGCTATGCACAGCCGTAATAATTTGTCGGGGTCTATTACGGTTGTGATGAATGTGTTCTCGAGTATCAAGGATCCGACCTGTGCTTGTGGAAATCCTCACGGACATCCACCGCCCGGGGAAGGACTCCTACCGTCGAAGGTCACCTACCGTCTAAAACCACACGGGTGTTTCGCCTCACCACTTTTTGCTGGGGTTACGGGAGCGAGATTTCATTCATCCGCGACGTCAAGGATCCGACCTGGCCCAAGGACCCTACCTGGACCTATTCTGAAGCTTGATTCACGACGATTCACATACCTCTTTTAGTGCGGAAACTCTTTCAGCTCTAAAAAAGGTGCTAGTTGTATTTGGGCTTGGCTTTTGTGACAAAGATTTTCACAATTCTGATTCAATTTGGCACGTTGCCATGCGAGTCCTTGTAGTCATTCGTTACCATACCGACGATAGTCTAAATTTCATCCGTACAAAAAATAGGTTTCTGATCAAGCTCGGTAAATATGTACACGTATCCTGCAAAGATCGAAAGCCGTTGGATATACAAACAGAACATTCTCTCTGACGCAAAATGTCTTTGTTGTTTTTCTTGGTATCTCCGAATATCAATGCATTAAGTTTAAGGTACAATGGTCTAAAGTTTGCTGATTGTGATAAGACCAATCTCTAAGGTGCTACTGAGAATTTCATTAAAAAATTGCTCGACCTTCGAATCGAACCTAAGACCTCCAGCGTAGCAGTCACGCGGTTATATTTTAGAATTGTTTGTTTATAATTCAAATCAGATTCGTGTAACTATTAATATTAATAAGATGATCTCTGACGTAACCGATAGCGCAGTCGCGCACATTCTTTGCATTCTGTTATTTTATGTTTACCTACTCATAAAAGCCGGAAAACAAGGTTGGCCTCTTACGATACAATTGAGTGCAGTTCTGTGTTTTCCCCTAACTAGACCTTTACAAACCGATTGGACAATTGCCTTCCAGTTTCTATGTTTCTAAGCTACTGACCATCATTTTGCATAAAATAAACTAGTTTAAAGAACGCACATGATCATTTTTCAATTCCTTATAGTGTCTACGTACCTGCTTACCGACTCAATAGCATTTTCCTGCTGAAATAGTATGGAATATATATTATCGTACTTTAAAACATTTTACATTGCTGTTCAAAGTCAGAAATCTGGCGCAACAGAGGCGCCTTTTAAACCCCGTATTACTTTTTCGGCGATTTCCTTTTGAACTCCCAAATTCCTAGTTTAAAATATTTGACTGATTTACCAGACAATTATGTCTGACACGATCCTCGTTCTCAGTCTCTTATTAAACTCGTATTCGAAGCGGAAATTGAGAATTTATCTTTATCCGTTTGGGAAAATAAGTATTTTTATGTGGGACTCGTACCGATTAAAAACCGCACTTTTCCTATGGGATTCTTGATATTTGCCACGACCAAGACAGAAATATCTCTATCCCTATCTTTATTTATCCAATTTGCTCCCACTATCTTTTTTATGTCATCAACCCTCCTGGTCGCCGCACGTCCTACACAACCCATTCTAGGATACCCATCTGTAGCTTACGTGTCTTCTTGCCAATTGTCGCACCCATGTACACTTTAATATCACATTCTTGATAATAGGTACGTCTTATACTTTGGTACGATTTTAGATCGCGATACTAAGACTGCGATCATTTAAGTTGAACAACGTTAAATCCATATCCTCTTTCGACAAGTAACGATGAGACTGAAATGATTTTTGTCACGGAACATATGAATTTCATAAACATACCATCACGCCTGTATTCCCCGAAGGGTTAGGCAGAGGCGCACCTAATGTACAGTGCAGTTCGCCGGTATGTTCAGGTCCCATGTCCCATAACACTTTGCTCGACCTGGGAATCGAACCCAGGACCTCTAACATAGCAGTAGCGCTCAGGCCCACATGGCTAATGAGGCCAACATATGAATTTCATTACAGCGAATAAAGTAACGTATATTTATAATGTGCCGTACACGTTACAAACATTGTAGGTATGTGGCAGCGTAATTGTGTATTCATCTAGCACTGACCATTGTATATACATTTTACATTTTTAATGACTAAGCGGGCTTTTTATAACTCTGATCACCTCGAAGTAAAGTAAAGGACAAATTGGCAGAAAATAGTTACTAAACAGTTAACCTAAAATGGTATTTTAACTAGAAATTGAAGTAGGCAAGTCAACCAAGAGCACTTAGTTATTTGTGTCACAACGACCGAATGACGCAACGATGTACGAGTCTGGATTTCGAATCGCATCGACTGTCTTTAAAGCATACCCATCTATAACATGGGTGCCTATAGGTCCCGGGCTACTTTTACCAGTGTTTTCTCTACTATTATAAAATTGTAAAAAGCTGTGTCTGTTCATTGCAGATATTTAAAAAATACAAGTGGGTTAGGGGTATATGACACGTCTCCGAACCCAGAAATGTGATTTCTAAATTGTTGTCTGTTTTTTACGGGTTGGCGCAAAAACTACTGAATAGATTTTAATTTTGTTATCACTATTAGAAAGTATGTGCTCCAACTTAAAAACTGGTATAGGTAATACTTTTATCTCAAATACATAAACGGAACCTGAGATTCAGCTTGAACACTCTAATGTATAGAGACCCATATAAAAACCAACAGTGATGATCTCATCACTGTTGGTTTTTGAGCTTCAATTGAGCGAAGCCGCGGGCAGAAGCTAGTTGTTTATATATTTATTCTTATAGGATCATAACTAATTGTAACTAATCAAGGTTAACTACATGGTTAAACTGCTCCAGTTGTGAAATTATAACGAGACGTTAATAAAATATAATGTGTAACATAAACATAATAATCGTGCTATTTTTCAAATGACTTATTTACTTAGGTACTTGAAACAATACATAAATTTACCCCTATTACATTTTTCCCTTACTTTTCATAAATACGAAAGCCTTTAAAAATAACAAACACTATTAATAAAACTATTTACCTTCTCGTCTTCTTTATCTCTTCTCTTCTCTACTATTATAAAATAATAAAAAGGCGTGTTTGTTACGGGTTAGAGCTGAATAGATTTTAATTTTGTTATTACTGTTAGAAAGTATATGCTTCAACTTAAAAACTGGTGAACTTCTTATTTTAATTAATTAAACGATCCTGAGATACAGCTTGACCTCTCTGATGTATACAGACCCATACAAAGAAGAGATTTTCAATTATTTTTGGGATACATTTCTAATCCTAATTAAGCTTCACGTGAGCAAAGCCGCGGGCAAGAGCTAGTATTAGATAAGTAGAGAAGATTATAAATTTATAATATAGTTTCGTTGATATAATATCAAATTAAAATCTACGTAGCCTTGTAACGAATTACACGTCACACAAAGATTCAAGATTAAAAAATTACAATTAACTGTTTCGCAAGTCACCAACTAAAAGACAAACGGCTTTTTACTTTTAAAAGTTTTGCATCGCCTGCACCGAGATGCAGTAGTTTACTGTCTCAAGTTTGAAATATGTAAAGATATATTAAGTTCCCCAGATGGGGAGCAGTGTACCAATTTATATCCATAGGCATATATTTTTTTATACTTATTTAATATCCTTGTTTGTGTTCATCTATACCCATCAAACAGACTAACTGACAAATAACTAAATTAAACTGAACTTTAACCGAAAACATTCCTTGAGTAGACTAAAGGAACACTTCTTAGGATGTTTTGAAAATACAATCCGGCAAGGAGTTATTTTTTAAACAATAATTTCCTTTTAAACTTTCGAGATGTAGGTAGTTTACAAAACTTAAGGTCAAGTTCAATGTTGTTTCTTTTTCCCAATTACGCTTTTCAAGCGTTAATGAAAGATTAATATATTTTATGTTCGATTCAAAAAAAAAAATCATGTGAAGAGAAATGGAAAGATCTGTTTATATAGGTACTCTACAATCTACATCGAATTAAATAAAAATTGAAATGAAAATCGTAATGACAGCTAGTCTTTTGTACGCATGTTCCGAAACGGATAATGGCAATCGGTCCCTTACAATTGCTCTGTTATCGGCAGAATTAATTAAAAAGCAAGTGAATCCTTTTTCTAAATTACTAGTGTTAATAATATAATGTGGTGTAAACATAAAAGGTGAAATATGAAGTAGGTGTTATTTACAACACTTTACACATTTACACACAGCGCCTTGTCTTCGTGCTCAAGTAACATACTATTTGTTATCGCCTGAAGTCATGAGCATCCATATTGTACCTACCTACACACTTACAACGGTAGGTTCATAAATATATGATGTCGTAACCACATACATAGCTGTAAAGCTGCCGCAATAGTAACCCGAATTCTTAATTAACTGGTCACATACAGAATTTACGAAATATTTTTAAACATTCTCAATGATAATGCAGTGTTCTTTTACGTTGCAAATCTACTACGCAAAGACAGATGCACATGTACCGACTGACTGGTAGACCGTGAACTTATTTTTTTTTTTTTAAAAAAAAGCTTACTAGCAATGCGGGTTGCACATTACTAGTATTTTTTAACCCCTCGTGCTAAGCTAGATTACTTGTGTTACGAGTGGGTTCACGTCGGTACCTAGTGCAATGGGTTCGAACCGGCAACCACATGATCGCAAGTCCGACGCCCTAGCCATTGGGCTACCGCCGCTTCTTTTTTAATTATTAATTATTTGCGGGAATAGTATACGTAGCACAAAATCTAAACATAACTCAATTTAAACATTATATTTTTTAATTACTAAAAAGTTGTGCAGTAATCTTATCGTAGTATTATGATGCCTGGAAATGAGCATGTTGCCAGGAACTCAGGAAGGTTTAGAAACATGAATACGAAAGGATATATGAGAAACGGGAGTCGAAAGAAAAGATGGATGGAATGTTTGAGAGATGATATGGTTACAAAGGAAGTAAATGACGGCTAATAGAGACGTATAGAAAAAAAGAGATATTGTGCCGACCTTAAGTTAATTGGGATAAAGGGTTTTATATAGAGTATCGATAGTATTCTCATTTTAAATGAAACTATTTTATCTTTATATTAATACGCATTTAATAACATAGGATCGTGCTAAAGACCTCTGTCGAGGCCAGCCTGCTGATAGTTTCATCACTCCAACGACTGCCTATCAAGGACAACCCAGGCATTAATGTTATGTGGACAAAATTACGTGAACGTATTTACAATAACATCTTTTAAATGTTAATCTTATTCCATTTAACTATTTATGGATACTGAACTTCCTTTTGTTTTTATCGGCAAAAGATGTAAACTGCTAAATATAAGTATAAAACATTGAAATGTGATTACTTTTTTGTTTAAATAGGTAATTAATTTTTTCCCAATAAATATTTTTTATATGAAAAAAGAAAACTTATAAATTGCCATTTACGTCAAAATATCGGTTTCCTCGGAAGAAAAAAATATTTAAATAAAATAGATTACATATTTGTTTTAAATAAGTACCTGCTGGTACCAATTGAGTACCTATTTGATTTAGGTACAAGTATTTTTTTATCAAAAATAATACTATTTAAGTACTGTGTTTGGTTAGGTTAGAAATATCGGTCGAGTTATGAGCCAGTACTCTATGCAAATAGCATTGGTAGGTTTATTATATATTTCCATAAGCAGTGCACAGTGCATCAACCGACCCACTGGCCACAAGAGTTTCCTTTGTTTAGGTACCCACCCTACTTGCTAACTGTCCTCGTTATACAAACATAGCTCCTAATAAAAAAAAATCCACGTCTTCAAACTGACTCTGTGAGAGGTAATATTATTCATATATGAATACGCATCTTTTGTAACTTGTTAGTTATGTGACCATTCACCATACTTATGTACAACATATATATAAGTATCATAAGTCCAAAACCGTACCTAATGGAAATTATTGGATATCCGAAATAAAAATATATCCGAAACCGTAACAGAATAAATTTCATATTAAGTATCTTTAACTATTCCTAAATTATCTAATAACCGTAACAGACTATCTGATGAAATTATTTGATATCCACAATCATAAATAATATCTATTGAATATTGTTCCTAAAGCCGTAACTATATTTATTCCCAATTTAACATCTCTGGTTTACAGCAACAGCAACAATTTTATCAGAATCAGGCTACGATAACAAAAAATCTGAACAGTTTACTTCTATTAAACCAATATATGTGAGTAGTTTAGTAAGTTTTCACGAAAATAACAATGACTAAATGGTTTGCAAAAGAACAGGTTCACAAGATAAATATTGAAATCAATAACCGTTAAATTACAAAGTTACCAAGGTAAAAGTGTGTTGCTCTTCACGTCACGATTATTATCACCAAATTGTAATGATTGGCGAATAAACATTCCACGCATAATTTTGACCAAAATTAAGAGAGTGGTACCATCGGATGGCGCCCATTACGCTGGCGTGACTGACAATGATTTAATCCTTCGGGTGATGGTCACCAACCTCATTTGCAATTTAGGTTAGTACTGCAGAGATGCATGACGGAATTATGGCCATATTATGCAGATACATAGTCGTTTTGAAACAAGATGTACCTACGCCTACAAATCAATGCATAATAATCCAAACATTTAATGTTTATTTACATTTATTTTAAAAAATAAATACTACAAACGCGAATGAAACAAATACCTACATTAAATACTTTTGATTTATTTTTCTAAAAATACGAGTTACTACAAAACCCCAATCTTGACTAGGTTTAAGAAAAATAAAAGAAATCTAACCATTTAAGTATGTATTTCGGAAGGATGAACAAATAAGAATGTGTTTTGAAATAATTAATTTTGGAATGCTTCCGTAATTGATATAAAATCAACCCAAAGTACCTAACAGTTTAAAATTGTTATTTTTAAATAAATGTGGCCCCAATTAAACGGCGATGCTGGGCAGGTAAAATTATTCAAAATAAAAAATAAGTATTAGTTAAAATCAATCAAATTATTCAAAAATAATATTTAAAAATATGGCTCTAATTGTATCAGCAAATGGTTTGGTCTCGTTAGATCGCAGCTGTATGTAAGTATGTCAAAGTTGGACTGTATAATACGTTGTTTTACCTAACAGCTCTATTACGTAAAAACAGATGTACAACGACGTCCAGCTGAAATGTTAAAACCACTTCCCACATTTAGTTGATTTGTAGAATGATTATTTGCAGTCATAAATTCACAATAAACATTTTGTGTAAAAAAAAGCTATCACATTTAGTTATATTAGACTGATTTTTGCAGGGAAATGCTAGCATAGACATGGTAAATTCAGGATGAATGAAATTTAAATATTGGTTAGGTCTGGTTAGGTTAGAACTGTAACCACGACACGACAACATGTGCCAGCACCGAATTATTTACTATTTTGACGAGCTTCAATTACCGTTGTTTACCATACAGCACCATGAGCGCCAAATTATGTAATTAAAATTTACCTTACCCGCGTTTTACAAGACCGCTAATCGTGTACCCGCTGCTTAGGATAAACCGCTAAACTGTTTTATATAACTGCTGAGCTATGTAAAACAACTAGCGGTTCTGTAAAACCGCGAGATATAAAATTTACCTGCGACATGTAAGTACATGGCTTGTTATAATAAGCTGTACCTACCTAATCCACGACCCACACACCCTAACAGCCAGATCATGATCCGATACCGGTGGACTTATATTTTTTATTATTTTGTAGAAGTAGTTCAGTTATATAATTATATTAAATTATATATTTAATTTAATTTTCTACAAAAAGTTCTAGTCATTTTTTGTAGAAATATTTAAAATCGGAAAGAACAATGCAAAGGACGGCATTTAAATTATTTTTAGATACTCTATGGATATATAGTCTAAGACTGATGCACGTCGCTCGTGATGAGAATTTTATAGTTCTAAAGTACCTACCCTTTTGAGCTATAAACACTGACCTTTTAAATACCATGACAAGAGAATTTAAATTGTTACATTATCTACTAGTAGTAGGTACCAGCAGTTGTCCCCTTACTGTTGTAATCTTGTGCTATACACACACGTCGCTTCTACACTGGTTTTATATTTAGGTACCTCAACCTAAATATAAAACCAGTGTAGAAGCATCAACTAACAAGTATTTTTTTATTCCAGGAATGAAGATTATTAGAAGTTATCATGCGATGTTTCATGTACTTATTTTGTATCACAGCGGCTCAGGCGTTTGACAGTCGGAGGTTTTTAGACTACTGGACTGACTTATTCCGACCTCTACCTCGAAACCCCAGAGAAGGCTTCATACTTGACTATACACCTGACCAACAAGAAGATTTTGATTTCATAGTCATAGGGGCTGGATCGGCAGGGAGCGTACTTGCCAACCGATTAACTGAAGTACCGCAATGGAAAGTTTTACTCATAGAATCCGGAGGCAACGAAAACTTCTTTTCCGACATACCAATATTTGCTCCTTTCATTTCTCTCACACCCATGAACTGGGGTTATACTTCAATGCCAGAGCCAAAAGCATGCAGAGATTTAAGAGGACATGTTTGCTTCCTACCGCGAGGCAGAGTGCTTGGCGGTAGCAGTGTACTCAACTTTTTAGTCTACCAACGAGGGCATCCCGAAGACTTCAATGACTGGGCTAGAATGGGCAATCACGGCTGGAGCTATGACGAAGTATTACCATATTTCAAGAAATCAGAAAATGTAGGCATAATAGAATTAAAAAATTCGTCATATCACGGCGTTGGGGGCTATTTAGATATTCAATACTCCCCCTACCGTTCACCTTTAGAAAATCCATTTAAGAAGGCTGGTGAGGAACTCGGATATAAATGGAGAGATCCAAACGGAGAGAAAGTAATCGGCTTTTCTAAACCACAGGCTACTATGAGGAATGGAAGGAGATGCAGTTCGTCAAAAGCATTTTTAGAGCCAATCCGCTTTAGACCTAATTTAAAAGTCACAAAATTCTCTACCGTTACTAGAATTTTAATAGATCCGCTCACCAAGATAACTACCGGGGTAGAATTTATGAAGCGAAATAAAAGGTACCCATCTTACATACATTTTTAGGACATTACCTATTATTACGTATCGTAGGTATACGTATTATAATTATTATCTCGACTTAGAATTTACGATATTTTACGGTGATAATTATGACAGTATACAGGTCCGAGCTAGTCGTGAAGTGATCTCAGCTGCGGGTGCTATAGGCTCCGCACAACTGCTGATGGTATCAGGAGTGGGTCCAGAGGACCATTTGCAAGAATTTGGCATCCATAATATTGCTAACCTCCCCGTGGGATACAACCTTCAGGACCACGTCACGTTTTCTGGCAATGCCTTTATTGTTAATCAGACTGGCATGGCCATTAATGACGTAAGTATTGATAGATATTTTTTTTCTAAGACAATAAAAGTCGCAAAGCTGATTACAACCAAAAGCATGCAACCTCTTACCTATTTACTCCCCCCCCCCCCCTAAAGGTTTAGGCAGAAGTGTATTGAACACCTACCGCCATTGACCGAGCAGAAATCTATACTCCGAGCTGCTAGTCCAACCAAACCATATATTTTTGCCTATACCTAGTTCCCAGTTAATGAACCAATTAACACTTGTTTGGCTGTAAATTGCTTTTACCTACATGCTAGCCGTAACTAAGACTGCCATCAGAACATTAAACTATGATGCGTTTCCCACATTAATCACTTTACGTCATTCCCTCAGAATTTAACGCACTGTCAGCATGTATTAATAAATAATCTTCATGTTTATTGACACAGTTAGCTGCGGCCTCCCCGCTCGCAGCCGCAGCATACATGGCAGGACGAGGACCACTGACGCTGCCGGGAGGAGCCGCCGGTCTCGCCTTCGTACACACAAAGTTTTCCCGTGATCACGACAAAAGTAGGCCCGACATCGAACTCATCATAGGAGCCGGATCTTTGGCCGGTGATACCGCCGGGATACTAAGATCCATGCTCGGTAAGCTTGCCAAACCTTTAAAAAAATCCTTTCAGATTAAGAAGTAGGTACATACACACCTAATAATAAGGTTAAAATAATAAGTTAAAATAAATAAGGTTAGGGATATAGGCTTCCACTTTTTCCTTCCCGTCTCCAAAATTCAGATATGTGTGGCCAAAGTGGTCCAAAATCTTATTTTATCAAAACTTACTTATAAAATTATTTCAAAGTAGGTACCTAACTACGGCAAAGTCGTATAACGCTTTCCTTAACTTTCTTTTTTTAATGGAATACTTAAAGCTTTCTTTATTCCATCAAAGTTAATTGAAAAGTAATAATGCAAATCGACGACATCAATGATCCGGAAAATAACCTCTTCTATGGACTTAATCTACAGCACAATTTATAATATTACTTGACTGTGAATATTCCAGGAATAACCGACGAGTGGTATTTTAAGACGTATGGATCTCTGCCGTACAGTGTGCGACAGCGCACTTTTGCTATGAACCCTGTGCTAATTCGACCGCACAGCATTGGCCGGCTGAAGCTCCGAAGCTCAAACTTTTCCGACCATCCCGAAATATATTTGAACTATTTCGCTGACCCCAACGACTTGCAAACGCTGATTGAAGGTGTCCGTATGGTAAGAAATGCTGTTTTCTTTAACTTTTCGTGGGTACTTACGTTTTATTCATCCTTTTTTAATTTTCAGATACAGAAAGTAATTGATACTAAAGCGTTTCAACGTTACGATACAAAATTACATACAACACCTTTCCCCGGCTGCGAGTATTTGTTGTTCGACTCTGACGATTACTGGGAGTGCGCTATTATGCAAACCTCCATTACATTAGATCATCAAGTAAGTGATACTAGATTTTCTACACCACTGTTTAGGTTTAATGTGCGAAGTATAGGTGTACACTTTTACAGTAGGTGCCTGTACGATACAGGGGACCTGAAACATATCGGCGAACTTCATAGTTCGCCGATATGTTTCAGGTCCCCTGTAATAGGAGAAAAGTCTAAATGCCATTAACCTAGGTCCTAACTCTTACATAGCTGCTATTGAGAACTTTATATAAAAACCTCAAAAATAATTGCCACCTAGGAATCGAAACCATACAAAGAACCTCAAGGTCAGTAGCCGCGCTTGTAACCGTTAGGTACACCATTAAAGCAGTCACAATTTTGGTTACAGGTGGGAACTTGCAAAATGGCTCCAGCAGGTGACCCCACGGGCGTGGTTTCCCCAAGACTACAGGTTCACGGTATACGAAGACTGCGCATTGCCGACGCCTCCATAATGCCACGAATACCCGCAGCGCACACGCACGCTGCCGTGCTGATGATTGCAGAAAAAGCAGCAGACCTCATCAAAGAAGATTGGGAAATACCCATTTAACCAAAATACCCACCCCATTCTCGGATACCAAATAATATATTATTTTAAGGATTAAGTTTCCAACATGTCACCATTTAAATTCCCACGTCGAATTGAGATCTTTTAGGCGGTAAAAAATCAGATTTTGTTTAAATGGTCAGTCTAGTCAAATGAACGTTCCAAACAAAATCTAGTTGTTAATTAAGCGTGGACTACTTATAAATAAGTCTAGTACATTTTCATCGTGAATTATTTAAGCCGATTAGTTATTATTGTATTTAATACCCAGATAGCTTCGCACTAGATAACATGCTGCGTCACGGGAGACTGCAAACGGACACAAAGTAAATCCAGATCTGTCTCGCGTGAAAATCGAACCCACAACAGTCAACGCAGCGGTAGAGGCGATGTGACATCCCATTAACATATTATCAAAGTAAGTAAATTAAATCCAATGATAATAAATTGGCTTCAAGGCCTAGCGGAATGATCAATGGCCACATAAATACTATAAAAACATCAACAAGTTCAGCAGTTTTTCCTCTTCTGAAAAAGGATATACCTACATCGGAATACGGATCACGAAATGCACCCTGTTGACTTTCACATGATTTGGCAATTAGAATTAGCTAAGTACGTATTTATCAGTCAGAATAATAATAATTTATAGTAATATTTTCATGTGCAATAATAAACCTACTTAGAATTTATAGTAGTAAAGTTGTATGGTATTTTCTGCTGAGTTGATGCCATTTGTTACACACTTCAGTGGAATATTATAGTATATTAAGGTTGTAGAAATTTAATTTAAGTAGTTGTGCAATTAACATATTGACCGCCCTGATCGAATTCTCTGCCCGTAGCCGCCTGCCCGCGCCCCAGTCAGATTTATATGACAGAGAACCCTTGTTCGTTTATTGTTTTTTTATCAATAATTTGGCTAATAATTATTGAAATACAGTTAAAATAATAAAGGACTCACTGACAGAAAACCCTGGACCTCTAGCGTAGCAGTCGCACTAAGAACCTAATTAGGTAGGTATATATTTCAATTAGCTGCCCGCCCCGGCTTCGCACGGGTGGATAAATCCCTAACTTTTTTCAAATTATTTTATAGCCTATGTGAATGTGAATCTACACATAAAAAAGGATAAAAAACACCCTTATTGATACTATAGCTGTTAAACCTTTAACCCAGAAATCTATTTAGGAAAAACGATCATGTTATTTATATTGAAAACACTTTATTCCTAATAATCTTCTAGTTAAACAACCTAATTGAAAATAAAACAAGTATATCATTAATCTGGAGACGGCCCTGTCTTAGTTTTTCTGTTGAGTTTTCGGTACAAGAAGGAAATTCTCCTCTCCAAATCCTTCCACTTCTTTGGTCTTGTTTGGCGTGAACCAGTATTAGCCCACATCTTTCTTTTTCTCAGCAATGTCTGGAACACGAATACAAAAATATTATTGAGGTAGGTATGGGACTTAAAGTGTACCTACAATCTATCTCGGAACGTACACATCTGGTTAGTAGCCTTTTATGGAGCTGTAATCAAAATTAAAATAGTTTTTTTGGCAGTCGAGCAGATGGTTCGCCTGACGGTAAGCGAGACCGGCGTCCATGGATACCCGCAACACCAGAAGAGTCGCGAGCGAGTTGCCGGCATTTTAGGGTTAGGGCCTCAGGTATCCTCATTCACTCGGCGAAACACAACGTAAGCGTTGTTTCACGCCAGTTTTCTGTGAGGCCGTGGTATCACTACGGTCGAACTGGCCCATTCGTGCCGAAGCATGACTTCCACAGTAAAACAAGGGGTAGCTTCAAAATCACTTTGGGAACGGAGCGACATGTGTCACACGGAGTGCCCCAGGTATAGATGCTTGGTCCAGCAATCTTCAACCTCTATGAGGCTGACCTACCAAATGAAAGAAGCAGGCTAGATGCTTTCACAGTACGCCGACAACCACCGAGAAATCGACTATTACAAGAAATGGGGCCAATTGCAATTGCAATATCGACAAGACAGAACGCATCATATTCTCTTACAAAACCCAGACTCGGTAACCTGAACACAGGATACCGCAACTACGTTCAAATTCGTGGCGAACGCATTCCATTTAAACAAGAAATAAAATACCTCGTAGTCGAGCTGGACAAAAGGCTCTCGATGAATAAACATGCCAAAGAAAACATTGCAAAGGACAAGAGAGTCTAAGGTGCGTCTAATTATATACCTAATAATTGGCTAAAGCTCCAAGCTAAGCGTTGATGAGTCATTTCTCATGAGCATGTTTATTACCAGTGATAGACTACAGAGTAATACAACAGCTACCAAGGTACAGCATATCAAAACTGTCAAAATTGAGAGACAGTTTAGAATGGCATTGAAGAGTGCCGCACGGTTACCCAGACGCACCGATACCTATCTACTCTGGGGAATACTGCAACAAGACCCGTGGCACATTCGTGTGCACATCTCCATGGCGACATGATAGAACGTCTCAAATCTCTGTCTATAGAGGGGCTACACAAACAAGACCCGACCGGCATACACGTGCTACGGGCAACACAACCCTTTCGTTTTTGCGACTAGAGTAGGTGAAATTTAGTATATTAATAAAATATGGGAGAAGCAACTCTTCAAACGACTGGCCCCCTAACGACAGCGTAGGCTATGACCGCAGCATCACTCCTAAGTAATAAGTGGCTAACCGCTGGGCTTCTCCATTGCTTCATCATTATCCTCACGTAGATTAATATTGTTACGCCCAGGAGCTATTAGAATGACGTAGATGGGTCACGAAGGTTCTGGACAAATCGTAGAAGCATGTAGAATATTCGAAAGAAACTACTCGAATACGTACTCACGTAATAACAATAGCTCAAAGTCGGGTTCAAAGGTCAATGTCCGTAAACAATAGACGATCAAGTACCTACTCGCATTTTGTAGGCTTCTCGCGATTGTTCGATACTAGAATCTTCGTGACTGATATAAATAGCCGTCGTGAGGGTCGGCTAGGGCAGTTTAGTTTTGGACAAGGTGAAGTGAACATCAAAGTGAAGACAAGTGATTCTCAGTGTAACAGTACAGTGCGACAAGTGATAGTGTAGTGACTTTATTTGTGATTTCTGTTGTGTGTTTGTTAAGTAAATTAAAGTATTTGTTTATTTCGGTAAAATTAGCCTTAATTAATTTATCCCGAACCCCAGCTCGTAACAATATAAACAAAAGTAATACGAGGTTGTTTCCCATAGTGATGCTGCAATGCCTTTCAAAGATTGGATTGTAGGGTAAAGTAGGTATGTTAATATTGGGTGATCAATCAATGATATGATCTGGAAACTTTAGTTTGTATAAGTTACAAATATAAACAAAATGTAGGTACTTTACCTCTTACTTATTCTTATTACATACTAGCTTCTGCCCGCGGCTTCGCCCCCGTGGAATTCGGGATAAAACGTATCCTATGTCCGTCTCCTGGTTCTAAGCTACCTCTCCACCAATTTTCAGCCAAATCGGTTCAGCCGTTCTTGAGTTATAAATGAAGTAACTAACACGACTTTCTTTTATATATATAGATTGGCATCAGATATTATTGATGGTGAGTAGAAATATGACACTAAATGAAAGCATTTGTTTATTATTTCTAAGATGAAAAAAAACATTGAAATGTAATTTCTTTTGCGTTCTTTAACAACAAAGGGTTGCTTTTTTGTTTCAAATATATGTCTATACTAGCTTCCGCCGGCGACTTCGACCGCGTGGAATAGTTACTTAGTGTTAGCGAGATGATATAATAGCCTATAGCCTTCCTCAATAAATGGGCTATCTAACACTGAAAGATTTTTTCAAATCGGACCAGTAGTTCCTGATATAAGTGCGTTCCAGCAAACAAACAAACAACCTCTTCAGCTTTATATATTAGTAAGTATATAGAGTATAGATTAATTAGTTAAACGTTGTCAACTTTTTTGTGAACGTAGGAAAACACCTTGCCCAACAGTTTTCTAAGCAATCTCCTACCCGACTGACAGCATCCCAAAAGTCGATTAATAGCAGTAGTCTGAAATCTTTCGTTATGCTGGACACTGACGGGTACGAAATAGACCGAATAATCTCCGGATTAAAGGATGATTGCGCAGTTGGATGGGATGGCATAAGCAATAAGGTTCTGAAACTTTTCAAGCATATTTTGGAGCCTCACTTAACGCATATTTTTCGACTTTGGACTTTCGACTACAAGGACTGTTCCAAAATGCCTGAAAAAAGCAGTAGTAATCCCTGTCTTTAAATCAGGAAACAAAGAGCTGGTCAATAACTAGACCAATATCGTTACTCACCTCAATATCAAAAATACTAGAGAAATTTATAAACAATAGACTAGTTAACTACCTTATGTATTATAAGTATGTATTTACAAAAAAAAAATATAAGTATTATATCCATTGTCTAGTACCCATAGTACAAGCTCTGCTTAGTTTGGGACTAGATGGTGCTGTGTAAAAATGTCCCAGAATATTTATTTTATTTTATTTTAAAAAAAAGAACCATCTCCTATCACCTGCGCAATTTGGTTTTAGAGCCAAATTATCTACAGCAGATACGGTATTGAGCTCGACCGATTATGTCACACAAGAACTTGGTAAAGGGAACCAGACTTTGGGAATCTTCCTTGATTTAGCCAAATGTTTATACACAGTTGTCTGTTTCTATACTTTTAAACAAATTTGAGGCTATAGGTATAAGAGGTATATCGCTGAAAGCCCTTAGTGACTATTTACACGTGTTACCAATGTACCACTCGTTACCAATGTGTTAAAATCGATAATATTACAAGCGATGATCAAAAAAAAAACTGGTTATGGTGTTCCATAAGGAAGTATCCTGGGACCTACACTATTCTTAATTTATATCAACGTTTTGTGTAGTCTAAATATTGAACTCTTGAACGAGCCCAGAGAGCTATTTTAATAGTTGCCAACTTCCATCCTTTTTTCTTTCCTACGCACCTTTTATATGAATCCTGCAACGTGCTGACTGTTCGTCAACTTTTCATTATGCAGATAATATTTAAACAACACTCCATGCTTACCTCCAATGCCGAATTTACAAAAAAGAGACGGAATGATATAGTCTGCACTTCTAATTCTACCAAAAATATGTGTTTTTTTAGTTCGATTTTTTACTTTCCTAGGCCCATTTCTGTACATATAGAGAACTAAGTATTTATAAGTTAAATTATTTAGCTGCAAAAAACTATTATTTCAATATTTACGTACAATTTCTTATGAACAAACAGAAGATTTACTCGCAGTTTGCAAATACAACCCTTTACTAACTTCAGCTTTGTTGTAAATTATCTCTATTATTACTTAAGATACTTTCATTTAAGTTTATATGTAACTAGCTTCTGCCCGCGGCTTCGCCCCCGTGGAATTCGGTCTGTCATCACATCCCACGGGAATGGGATAGAAAGTATCCTATGTCTGTCTTCTGGTTCTAAGCTACCCCTCCACCAATTTTCAGCCAAATCGCTTCAGCCGTTCTTAAGTTATATATATATATATATAATTAAATATAATATATATATATAATTAAATATAATATATATATTTAATTATAAATATAATATAATATTTATATATATAATATTGTTAATTTGTAAAAGATTTGCTCTTCGTAGCCTGAAACACAGGTTCCACCTAGTTCAGGCATATTTATGAAACCATGCTCAATTTAATTTTAAGATAGTATTAGTAAAATGTAACATACCATCACGCCTGTATTCCCCGAAGGGCTAGGCAGAGACGTACTAATGTACACCCACAGTTCGCCGGTATGTTTAGGTCCCATGTAATAGGGGACGAGCCTATTGCCATTAACCAGGCACAAATTCCTAACTCCCAGCTGCTATTGGGAATTTCATTGAAAAATCCAATAACACTGGGAATAGAACCCAGGACCTCTAGCGTAGCAGTCACGCTCAGGACCACTTGGCTAATGAGGCAGTTAATAAAATGTATTGAACTCTTTTTATAATAATCTATTTATTATTATTTGTATCTCCTTTTGGGTATCACGGCATGCCTCCCGTGAGGAAGACATCCGGTACTTTGGAAGGCTTGCAGGGGCACACAGGTCCAACGCTCAGAGGCCCCTTGGAAAGCTTTGATCTAATATGGGATGGGGCATACACCCGGGACACTCCACAACTGTACTATGGGAGTACAGCCATGAAGTATTGCAGGACTATTGTAAAATATGGAAATAACAACTGGTATTATGGATGTGGGTGTTTGGTGGACTGATAACCTCTATTGCCGGAAGAAATTGCAGTTAGCGATAAGGCCGCCCATTGTATGTTTTATGCTCAATATGTCCTGTCCTATGTTTAATTTGGTGTAAAATAAAGAATATAATAAATAATAAATAAATAAAATTATTTGTTAATTATTAATGGTTTTGGTTAATTATTAACACATAAGAACCTTTTTGTAAAATGAAATTCATTATACATAATGGTGCTAATTATGTAGTGGCAATCTAAACTAAACTAAAATCCGACCAATTTAAGTTTAGTCGTCATTCCTATTCAGATAACACGCGACTAAACTAAAATTTGGTTTGACAGGACTAATTTTATTTTAGTTACTCAATTTAGTCTAAATAGTCATTTTGGTATTCTGATGTACATGTTTTACGTCAAATTACGACTTAAATTGGAAACGTCAAACTAATTTTAGTCGTCATAGAAATAGGTGTCTCCTAAACTAAATTTTATAGTCGTAGGCGGACATTTGTAACAACTTGTAAAATAATCAAGTTAATTTGTTCTCAGTAAACATTTTTTTGTGATTATAATGGCAGAATATGTGGTAAAATACTCAAGGCAATTATAAGAAATTGTAGAGTTCAACACTAATTTCTTATTTAGACACGAAAAGTTATTTTCAGAAACTATCAAGAAAGGATTCGTCTGGAAAGACTTAGGGTTATTTCTAATCCGTTTAGCGTGGGGGAAGAAACTTTGTGTAGCTAAGCTACTAAAGATTGCCAACCATACTATAATATTTGTACTATATTTCTGGTATAAATATTATATTTTCAACACCGAACGAAATCGTAATCGTATCGAATCGTATTTCGCTGAAAATATGATGGCAACCCTAGATTAATATGACGATACCTATACATAGATAATTAACTGCCTACTAGATATTTACTTACCTAAGTACCTACATATCCTGAGTACCTATCTATCAAGAAATCTAATGACAAAGTAATTGACAAATAACAAGCTAATAGCAAGCATTTCCATAGGCATAGACAATCTATCTCGTCAATTGAACAAATATGATTGTCATTCGTTCATTACGGTCTTTCTTACTTCATAAGAATTAACTGGCAACATCATAGTCAACTAAATTTAGTCGTGTCAAATTCGATTTTGGTCGGGCTTTAAGTTTAGTTCGAAGTAACAACAGAATGTTTTAGACTAAACTAAACCAAAATTAGAAAAAAAATTGGTTTGGTTTAGTTTAGTCAGTTGAACAACAGAATTAGCACCAATATGTAATATAAATGACATGGTATATTACTACTAGTGAAATAAAAACATTCTGATTCTGATTACCATAGTAAAATAGTGGAGTGGAAGATAACAAACTTAAATAAGTGTAATATCAAAGCTTTTTTTTAACCCCTCGTGCTAAGCTAAAATGCTTGTGTTACGAGTCAGTTCACATCGGTAGTGCAATGGGTGGGTTGCGAACCGGCAACCACATGATCGCAAGTCCGACGCCCTAGCCATTAGGCTACCGCCGCTTGTACTCACTTGATATTCATTGCCACTAAAACCTCTTATCCATGATGGTACTGTGTACAAAATCTTGACTGGGTGTAAATCTCCAGGACCCAGAATATCAATATAATCATTTTGACCAAACATTGCTTTCCGTTCTGTCCAAGCATTTGCTGGCCTGAAAGTACAAAACACACTTAGGTCAGGCTTAGGTCAGCTGAATCTTACTTCTATGTATAGCATTAGCACAGAACTAGGGGCTTTAGACAGTAAATATAATTTGTAACTGACAATGACAAACAGTAGTTTTAAGATTTTAGTATTGTTCTAAGGCGACATAATTATGTTTTTATTGAGAATAAAGTTCTTTAAACTTGAACTTATTTGAAAATAGCCCACCTGTACTCGGGCATGGGTAAAGGTTTGCCCAATGTTCTGGGAAGTAAACCACCACACCAGATTTTTTCTTCATATCCGTATCTTCTAATGAGGCGCTGTTTATCAGCATGATATCGTGTCCTAAATATAAAGTTTATTAGGTAAGTCTATACATAAACTATATCGAAAATTCAGGATTATATTTATAGTTACTAATTCCTAACCTCACGATGTTAACTGTGGGTTTCCAAAGAACATTCAATACAGTCGATCCTAACCACGCCATTTGAGAGAAATAATGTCAGTTATTAGAAAAATAATGTCATTGATACTGAAATGAAGATTTAAATTAATTCGCAATTTTTGTTTTATAAAATATTCACTTTCAGTATTCAAAATCTGTCAAAATCATTGTTTTTTTTGTTTTTTTTTTTTTTAATTATGGCGCCACACTTTTTGTGTATTTGCCAGTGTCAAGTAATAAAGTAATCAAGTATTCAAAGAATATTTCCCATCATGGGATTGTATTATGGCACCACACTTGTGTTCGCCAGTGTCAAGTATAAGTTCAGTTGCCCCAATAAAACGGTAGAAACTTTATTGAGGCTTCGATGGAGTTTAGGAGTGAACCCAAAAAGTCGCGATTTTCAATTTTATATCATTTGCCTACACTCTCATACGTTCACGAACACTTAATGGTTAATTATCCACCATAATTACACATTAAACTTCGGAGAAATTCAAGTTTTGAAAAATGATATAAAATCGACAATGTGGACTTTACATTTTCCCGCCTAAACACCAAATCATTGTTCAGTGACACCTCAATTCACCTCATGACACATGACACATACACATAGTGACATTCACCTCAATGCATTCACCGCATTCGCCTGATTCACAATCATCGGCAAACTCGCCAATAATTATTAAAAAAAAAACAGTGTGACAGTTAAGTTTTTTTTTATGGCAACCTGCCGATATTTTCAGCAATTTCTGCCAGTGTCGTGTAATGAGAACTCATGGGTAATTATGGGCAGGGTTATTATTATTTTATGCTGTTTCAAACCTGAAACACAAGACAAACACAACTATGTATTAGTAAATATAACTACTTATATTAACATTATACTTATACGTACAGACAATTTGATATTAAATATAATAAATATTAAAGCTATATGGAGTTAGTGAATATAAATTTAATGAGAGCACATATCATAGCGGATTTGGGAAAAAAGAAAGGAGATGACGTACATTGACTGGATATTGAATGTTTAAATTAGAGGAGGATAATTGTTGTAGAGGGAAAGCTTTGTTTAATGGGCAGTTAAGGAAAATGTGGTCTAGGGTACCCTCGCCAAGACCACATTCGAGTTATCTCGGACCCTAATTTTGTGTAGGAACACTGGGGTGCAGCAATGTCCGAGGCGGATTCTGCAAATCACGGATGTTACTGTTTTAGAGACAGTTTTAAATTTATAAAACCAAGGTTTAGCTGGTATGTTAGGTTGAATCGAGGCATAGAGGGCACCTTTTAACTTATTTGTATCAGTCCAGGAAGACTCCCATGATTTATGCAAATCGGTTTTACAGGAGTGTAGCAAATCATAAATTTGAATTGAGTAGAGTTTGAGTAGTCTGAAATACTACTTAAACTCTACTCAATTCAAATTTCAAAAGTCAGCGAAATTGCAGCTTTAGCAGCTGAATCCGCACATTCATTTCCTCTTATCCCAGCATGACCAGGTATCCATACTAGTGTAACCTCAATTCCCTTCTTGAAGCAAGAAAACAAACATTTTTTTATGTCCATTATAATGGGGCTACGGAGATTATCCTTGAAGGGATTTTTGATGATGGCCTCCAGGGAACTCTTGGAGTCTGAAAAAATTACTGCTTTGGAAATAGGGTCATGGGAAAGTATATAAAGACATGCCTCGAGAATACCGATGCACTCTCCGGTGAAAACAGATGACTCTGGAGGACACTGGAATTGAAGAAATTTTTTTGAGGTGGCATAATAAACAGAAATACCAGTTTTACTATTTAAAGACAATTTGGAGGCGTCAGTGAAGAACTCATCGTAATCTTGCCACTTGTCTTCAACTATGGCAGTAAACTGAACATAGGCTTGAATAGTTTCCTTATTCAGGCCAATGTCTGGGATATAATTTGAGCGATAGTCTAATATTTAATATGGTGAATCATACAATGGGAATTTACTACACTGGTGTATAGGGGTATTTTCCTTGATCAAGTTAATTTTTCTGAAGGAATTTAGGAATAAAGGTGGGTTTTTGTGTCTCCAATAATCACTTTGTCGAAGGATAGAGTCTAAATGGGAAAGCTTTGTTAAAATTATATGTTTCTTTAGGAAGAATGCTTTATATGTATTTATCGGCAAGATATTGTCAGCGAATCAGAAGTGGGGGTTCGCTACTCTCCACTTGTAGTGCATTGATAGGGGTCGATCTCATGCAACCTAATATTATACGTAGAGATCTCGACTGTATGAAATCTAATCTAGCCATTGCAACTTTATTACACGGTTCAAGCATAAAGGTGCCATAATCTAATAAACTTCTAATAATTGCATTGTAAAAAAGTTTAAGAGTGAACGGGTGAGCTCCCCACCACACACCCGCAAGCGAGACTAAAAAAGAATAAGAAACATTGAAAAGAATAGGATGAATATATTATTATATTCAATTTAGGCATCTGTCTAGTACATCCTCAATCTAAGAGCTGGGCACTTTCGCAACTGTTTTACTATTCTCCCAGCTCCCATGCCCATAAGAGATCGATTTCTTACCTCTACTCTTTATAATGCAGACCAATTTAGTAGGAATAGGAAAGTAACGGACAATACTGTGTAAATACATCTTTATAGCGTAAAAGTCTATGGTTTTAAACATTTTATGAAAGTGCAACACAACACAAGCAAAGCAAGCAGTGCACCAAGATAAAAAGAATCTAATCAAACAAAATGGCCGATGTTCTGTAAAATTAAAAATAGTTTTATGGGAGTATTGAGAGATAAAGGGAAAGTCTTATTGTAGTATGTATTACAAAATTATATTATTACATAATACTTTTATCTAATATTACCGTGTGCAATATACGCCCTGTTATGTTTGACAAATCCTATTGCTGTAAGATTACGAATGAGGAGAGCAGTATTCCGTGTTTATTTATTCTTTGGGGTCAATAAAATGTGTTTTGATGTATTTGTGTCCTTCGAATAAATCAACTTCTTAACTTTCAAAGTAATTTTATTCCATTTGTAAACAAAGTTGAAATTCATGAAGTGCAAATAAAGTAACAATAGTTGTTCTTGTGTTTACTTGGGCGCGTAATTGCGTTGTTTGTTTACGTTTCATATAAAGTAATGATGTCTTCCAAATTGATTTGTAACGATAAATATATTTTTATTCCAGAAACCGTTAAATAATGTCTAAAAGAGATCAAGGCGACCGAAATGAAAGAAAGTTGGATTCAAGTGACTATGAAAACTTGATATCTCAACACAGTGTATTTGAATCTTCGCGATCAAAGAATCAGGAGTTACCCAGTTTTCCTGGATTTTCTAACGCCGAAACACAAACAAAAACTAGCGACATTAAAGAACAGGCAGCAGTACACTCGGGTCTGGGGGCATGGCATTACAACCCATGGTGGATGCTGGCCAGTACTTCGCGCAACCTGCCCTCGCAGGATGACTATTCAGAACATAGTGAACAAACTAAAGTGAAACAGGAGCCTCCTGGTGCTGGAACACCAGACAGAGACAGAGACCCCTTGCAAACAGACTTGGAACAGTTTCAAGCTGAGACTATCACACCACCGATGGGGTTGGATTCTTTTTGTGATGATTGCTCAGATCCATTTTGTGACTCAAGTGCAGCAATATGTCGCAAACTTTTTCACTGTCCTCATTGCAGAAAGAGCTACCCAACAATTTTAGAATTTAACACACACCTGACAGGAGTACATCCATCCCAAAAACCCTTTAGATGTCAGATATGTTTGGAACCATTTCACAAAAAATCACACTTACGAAGACATTTAGATGCCAATCATACACGAAAAGATGTTAACAAGTGTACAGTGTGCTCCAAATATATTAAAGATAAGAGCAATTTACGCAAACACATGCAAGTTCACACTGGCCGTGTACCTCAGAAACAATTTAAATGTGATCTGTGCAATAACAAACGGTATATGTCATTAGACAGACTCAATAATCACAAGGTAGTATGCACAGGAGAAAAAGTATTAAAATACTGTGACATGTGCACTAAAGTTTTTGATAATTCAAGATCCCTAAATAGCCACAAAAAAGTACATGCTCGGGAATTAAAGTGTGAGGTCTGCGGGGAACAGTTACGTACATTGGAGCAATTTACAAATCATAAAATGATTTGTCAGGGCACAACATCAGAAGCAAGTGGTAGTCTTAGTGGCCCAGTTCATGCTGGAGGTGCAGCCATGGGCCGCTGTTGCACTCAGCCAGGTTTATGTGAACATGACAAGCCAGCCTACCTTAACATACCTGGCTATGCAGCAGGCAGAGTACTGGATGCCACTCTTTCCTCTTTGAAAACAGAGCTGAACTGATGATACAACAATGGTTTACAAAGTAACTAAATACTACATACAAATTTAACAGTTTCATTTTTACAAGATTACCAAATAGATAAATAAATGACCGTAATAATTTTCACAATTGAGAATTTCACAAGACTGATGCAAATATCCCGCCTCACGACTTGCTTTATTATTACCATTTAAATTTAGATTTTAGTTAGTAGGTTAATACAGATAGAGTAAGTAGCCATTTGAGCATATTCTGATACATTTATACAGAGGAAGTTAAGTATATTTGAATGTGCTGAAATTTTGATAACCACATTTACGGTTTAAACTAAAATTGCTGTTCATTGTAAACAGTGATGCAACAACAGATCATACATGCAACAATTATTGTGTGATTATCAGATATATTCTTTATTGTTTGATATCTTTTCTACAATGATGCTTTGACTGATTTAGAGTAAATGTGAATGTGCAGTATTACAAACATTAAAACAATTTTTTATTTTCTATTTTGGAGAAGTTATAAGAGTATGTTATTTTTATAATTTTTAGAACATAATATTTTAGTTTTTAATTCTATAAGTACCTAATTTGTATGTTGTAAACAGTCAGTGGAGATGTTTATGGAGCATTTTATATTTTCCAGTGCTCTGTGTACTTTATTCTCCAAAGACATTTTTAATTAATAGATGTGTGTAGTTTCATATACATATATAAACGCGTATTTCGAATATTTCTAAAGATAACTTTTATACACATAACTATGGGTCAAGTTTCATGATGTTACACCTGTAGGATAAGTTAAACTTGATGATGTGCAATGTACCATTGGCAAAGCCTTGTGCATGTTATAATTATTGAAAGTGTTTGTTGTGTTCTCTCTACCCATTATAATTTATTCTTAGTGTTATACACTGAGAAATGATTGCTGCAATTTATAAGTATATAAGTGTAATGTTTTATTAAAAATGTTTAAACAATATGTGTACACACATGCTAATTATAAGATTCGAGGCTATAATATCGTAAAGCTAGTAAGCCTTTTTATGCTAATATTTCATAGGAGTTATTCAAATTTTATCTTGCATACTTATATTTTTTTAAATCTTATTATTTCTAATTTTATTTATTTTGTTCATGTTATGTGGAAGGAAGAGTACTTCTATTTGGAGGCTTTTTATTCATAATCAGTTGTTGCTATTTACAATTGTTTTTAATACTAATAGCTTAGTTTATTTTTTAATAATTATCTTTAACATAGTTTATATTTTTTAAATTAATATGCGAGTTCCATACAGGAATCTTGCTTTTATTAGCCACCGAAATAAACTGGACCTATACATATACCAAATCCATAATATTGTATTCTGTATTTTTTGTCTTTTAAACTTCACTGATTGGATGGGTTTGAATAACTGGTCATAACATTTTTTTATATAGTTAAACATGTTTTCTTAGAAAGTGAGCATATATGGTCCAGAAATGCAGTGTGTTGAACCCAGGATTAGCTGTTATATTAATTAAATTATAGTTACAGCTAATAATCTGTTATTATAATTGCATATTTTGTAATAATATTAACTGATTCAAGGGTTATAACTCTGCACCCGCTGATCAACTTATTGGTACCCCTTTTAGTTTTATACTTTGGAAACATATTTTACACTCTTTTTGGGTTTTAATTTTTACTATGATAATTTATGTACTGATACCCATCTAGCTAGTGAATTGCCAATGACATAAAAATCAGTCTTTCGTTACATAACAGAGGGTCATTCTATGATTCTATACTATTTTTAGATGTATACATACGGTTGTTATTCGCCACGCCATCGATCAGAAAATGTTGATAAAGTTTCAACCATTTTCATACATTTTGAAAACATTAACGCTAGATTAGGCCCTCTGCTCTGGTAACCCCATAAAAAGTATTTTGAATATGGTCTAGATTTAGCATTATTTAAATTAGACGATGTTTGCATCAGTATCGCTACCTGAAAAGCTAGGTTACCGTTACTTCAAAATAATCAATTTTCAATAGTTTATTTACGCCCCTACATCTACTATGTTTTAAATGGCTAGGGCACAGAATGTACACCACCCAAAATGTATACTGAAAGAAATACGTGCACGCATTTGGTGCGTTTCTTATAATGGGCACATCTTACATTTATACTTCGCAAAATAAGCGCACGTCTCACAAAATGCAGCACTGCAAAAGGTGCACATTTTATTGAAAATATTATAAAAATCGTTCGCATTTTCATATTTTTTTATAATTTAGACATGAGACAATCATAAACTCTGTGCAAAAACAATAATCACGTAAAGGATTATTAATGTAAGGGTTTATTCATAAAAAATATATAATTAAATAAAATCGGAATTAAATAATATCGATATACCGCGATAAAAAGTAGTTTCATTTCAATGTCTAATATTCGCGTAAGTGTCAGAAATTATCGTAATGATTTTTATTTTTAAATCATTTTGAGGTGTGCCCGCTGCGCTATGAGAAGTGCACAATTTGTGCCTGAGCCATTTCTATTAGATGTGATTTACCCACCTCGGTGTTGAATACGGTATCACCCTGCATGTCGAGTAGTGGCACTGTAGGTATAGGTACCCGATATGAGACCTGCATGATGGTCAGCTTCAAAGTTGAAAGTTGGTACGAAAATGACTGTTTATTTATAATGTTAAAAATCAAAGATATGTACAATTTTGACCCACAATTTTAATTATTACATTTTAAATACCGACCTTTTAGTAGGTACCTATTATTATTATTACCATAGTAATAATATAAGAATCCGGAAACAGAACCTACAGTTCCAAATAAATATTGTAACGCCACGAAATTGTCACTCGTCTCATTATTGTCAAGATTTTTTTTTAGTATACAAAATATATTTGATTATGAAAATATTATAAGTTTAGTATAGAATCGGGTACTGAACGTAAGGACTGGGCGGAAAATGACAATAATATTGCAGAATCAATGTCGGTTACAAAACTGCACGCGAATATGATTTTTGAAAAACTCGTCATACCTACCTACTGTACTTCAACGCCAACAAATCAGTACTTAGACCTCGGTACCCCGATATTCAAGGCATGTTGTCTGCGCTGACCAAATACACGCTTGAACTCGAAAGAAAACGAGTAAGTACTTTAACAACCGACACTAACAACGTTTTTTGCTACATAGAACACAAATCAGTTGCCCCAGTAAAATGGTGGAAACTATTAAGGCTTCAATGAAGTTTAGGAGGGGACACGAATAGTTGCGATTTTAAATTTTATGCGATTTTGCCTACATTTGCATATTGCATACGTTCACGAACACCAATTATTACACATAAACTTCAGAGAAAAATAAATTACGTACCTATATGTATAATTGTTATTATATTATTCAATTTTTATTAGTATAAAAGAAGCAGCTCGAAGTTTGAATCTGTGCAAACATTGGACGCTATTACATTGAACGTTAAAATATACCGGAGATAAAAGCGTGACAGGTAGGTACGATAAGTTTATTATTTACTAGTTATTTATACTTGATTTCCTCAAAAAACGTAGCAATCCTAGTGGAAGTCACGCTTTTTTTATTACTACTACTATTACTAATCTTTCAATACCTGCACCGCGCCACATGTTTAAAATTATTATTATGACTTTTATGTACAGTCGAGTTCATTAATATATTGGCCTTTCCAGGCTTCCAAAATATATAAAAAGTAGGTACATAATATTGTGACAACTATAAGCATAATTAAATTGTGGTCAAGATTTAGATTCATTTTAAGTGACCGCTATGTCTCAATAAAATGTATACAGCCAAAGGCACATTATTATATGAACAACTGTAGGATTCACAATTATGTATGCAAACATGAATACTATAATATCTGAACAACTTAATGTAATTCCAATACAACCTTATTACTACGTCATAAAGATGATTTTACCAAAAAAAGCAAACGTGAGGAAAACATAAACTACTTTCTTTCGTGTAACAATAGGAACTACTTAGATCTTATTTGTTCGAGCATATAATTGACTTTCCCAGGCATGTAGACATAATTAAGAATTTAAGCCTGCTCAGATACTTATTACTGAAGCTAATACAGGTTAGATTTTTTTTTTGTAAACGGTGTTCACATTTGCACAGTATGTGTATATTATTGAACCGTTCACATGAGGACATATTTTTTATCTCAAGGTTCTATAGAATTTATTGAGCTTTCCAGCGCTTACAATATTTTGATTCCTTGACAACTCGACTGAGCAATTATTCCATAATTACTCAAAAATAAAAATTTATTGAGTTGAGCTTCCAAAGCTAGATCATAAATAGTATAATATAGTACATAATATCTAATTATCAATATGAAACAGCACAACTGTATCTACACAACGTAACGTCGATGGATAGTGCCTTAGTGCTTCACACTAAGGCTTGATAGGTACCATTTTTAACGCCGACTTTGTGACTGATTCTGCTATTTGTTTGGATTGATATTAAAAAGGAAATTTATACCATTAGGTACCTAAATATTTCGTCTTTGTAGTTATTTAGCATGGTGTGTAACTTTTAATGCACCTAGGTTTAAGAAAAAAAATGTGTTCATATGAATTTAGTTAGGTACATAGAATAGTGAAGTAGACTGTAAAACAGTGTAATGTGAATTACGGTACGAACGCATTATTTTCCGACAAAGCCTTCCATTGCGTATTACCTATTTAAGGTAAGTTCATTTTCTAAGAGGCAATGTGAACAACAGTGCTTCTTGTGTTATCATTGTCTATCTTATTTATTATGTACCCGAATGTAGAACTTAAAACTTTAAAGAATAGCGTAGGTAGGTACCTACATACCGTTTTTAATTATGATGAATAAATGACATTTCCTTTCTGTTATATTGTTTTTTAGTTTAATCAGTACCCAATGACTTATAAATGGAACGATGGCTATGTAATTAGACTAGATTGCTGAATAAACTACTCACGCAGTTGGCTGTCGTCAAGAGCGGTCGTATAGTTGGCGCAAAATATCTTGAACCAAAATGGTGGATGTGGTTTCGCTTCTCTAAACTTTCCCCCTCTCTGTTAGTTTTGGGTCAAGTTATTTTGCGCGTACTATACGCAGACCCCGCTTTTCGATTGGGCACTATGGGTACCCGATATATTACTTTCCTCTATGACTATGGGCAATGCCCATAGTCATAGTCAAGGGCCCCGCGATCTAAGGGGGGCCCCTACTTCTCACTCCTTTTTTTTTGCATTTGTTTAGGAAATAATTCCCTGACATATCATTGTCATGGGGGCCCCATTATCCCCGTGCCTAAGGCCTCCAATATGTTAGAGACGGCGCTGGTCGTACGTTTATTAGGTACCTACTCGCCTTTGCCCGCGGCTTCGCTCACGTGAAGCTATATTAGGGGATTAAAAATGGATCCCAAAATGTTTTAATAACAGTGTGTTCAATAACACACCAACAGTGATGATTATCTTCTTTGTATGGGTTATATGTCACCGTAAAATTGTAAATAACGTTAGGTTATAATCTATCTCGCGAGATTGTGAACTGTTGAAAGATTGTGAATCATAACATACTTACTTGGCTTACAATTTAACGCATTATTTTTCGGAAGATTATAATCTACCGAAAAATAATGCGTAAAACCTATTAGTAAATAGCAAATATATATAATAGGTAGTAGGTATATAATTAATATTAAATCTTTATTTTTTAGTTTTGAAGTCGGTTTTTTTAACGTAGTTATTTTTATTTCTATACTGTGTCCGAGCAATCGAAACGGACACGGTTCCACTGGGACCTAAACGCGGAACCTCCCTCTCGAACGTAATCTTTTAGCCGGTATTTCAGCTCTTACTATAGTCTCAAACGAAGTAGAGTTTACCTACTTTGTTTTTTTTTTATGTGATAGCAGGCAAACGACCAGACGGATCGCCTGATGGTAAGCGATCACCGCCGCCTTTGTTTATAGTTTATTTAAATTTTGTTTTCTATTCTCAATCCTGTTTCGGTCTTTTTAGTGCATTAGGTTCCTTTAAATTGCAGTCGGGTTTTTTTGTATGTGAAAAAAAAAATATGTCTGCAATTTGTTACATGAAGGGTTAAAAATTATATAATTTCCTTTATAAGTAGGTACATATTACATTGGACCTCTAAGATACCAGCGAGCTATAGGTGGACATCGGTGCACCTCTGCCCAGCCTTTTGGAGTTTTCAGTCAGTTTAAGAACATAAATATAATGATAGTTGTGGTCAAGCGTAAGCCTATGAGTGATAAAAAAAAAATTAGGAAAAGCATAAAAACAAACAAAAAAATATTATTTTTGTATAATAATTATTTAAAGATTAACCATTATTGTCAGTTTATTAGATGACAACACGTCCTCTCTTGACAGAAGTTTTAATTATTTTAGATTTCTTCTCTTTCTTCTTCTTGGCAATATTTTCTGCTCTCTTCTTTTGTCTTTCATCTTTCTTTTGTTCAACATTCTGAATTCTAGTGTCCCACTGTTTCTTGCTATGTTTCTTCTTTTGATCCTGTAATAACAATTACATATTTACATTATTAAAATGGGGTTAGATCTAAATTTAACCAAATACTGCCTCATTAGCTAAGTGATCCTGAGCACGACTGCTATGCTAGAGGTCCTGGGTTTGATTCCCAGGTCGAGCAAAGTGTTATTGGGTTTTTTCTATGAAATTCCCAGTAGCAGCTCGGAGTTTGGAATTTGTGCCCGATTAATGGCAATAGGCTCGGCCCCTATTACATGGGACCTAAATATACCGGCGAACTGTGGGTGTTAATTAATTTCTAATTAAATAACTATAACGCCTCTGCCTAACCCTTCGGGGAACATAGGCGTGATGGTATGTTATGTTAACCAAATTCTTAAGTTTGGAATACTTACCATTTTTTTAATAGACTTCTTAAGTAATATAGGGTCATCTTTAACTTTTTGTCCTTCAGCTTTCTGAAGTACATTTTTCCATGCAATCTTTTCTTTAATTTCTCTAACTTTACCCTTGTCCTCAGTTTCTTCTAACTTTCGGAATTTATCTTCCTGATGTTTGAGATTTTCTAAAATTTTTTTAGGATCTCTGTCTGCCTTGTGTACTTTTTCTGTGGGAAAATAAAAATAAATATCATATGACAGTTTTTGATTGTTTAAAGTAGTGGTTTTTAAACGGTGGCCCCTGAAAACACCAATGTGGTCCACAGTCATCCTAAAGTTATTATATGATGAGTTGACGACAATGCATGATTCAAATGAACACAAATCTTATATTACAACTTTTGGACCATGTCAATTTCAAGTTCAAGTTTCATGTTGGACTACACACCACTAACACCCAATTTTTCTATTTATTTTTCTATTCCTAATCAGGGTTAAAGTCTGGCCAGATAAATGTGCTACAGTTTGGCCTGTGTGTAATATGGACATACCTTTCTTACCAACATTGGCAAAGTCAAATTTGGAGAATACAAGCTTGCCTTCATTGTTAAACACTGGCTTGGCAATATTTACTTTAGGTTGCTCTTTGGCTTGAGTCTTCATCATTTCTGCAAAAGGTGTATCCACTACAGGTTTAACTTTCGTTTTATTTGTTCTCTCAGTTTTTTTAATCTTTTTGTTCAATTTACTACTCAAGCTCTTCTTTTGCAATTTATTTTTAAAACTGTAATTATTTTGTGATTTAATCTTCTCTAATTTTTCTTCAAGTTCAGCAATACTACGAGCTCGCTTAGGAATTTCAATGTCTTCATTAGTCTTCCTATCACCATTAACTATTTCAATATCCATATTATCTTCATTTTCACCTGCAAAATTTTAAAAATTATAAGGGCAATTATATTATCTTGAGAGGTGGACCCCATACTATTACTTCACAATATTGGTTCATTTTCTTGACATTGCCAACTTACCTTTCATTTGAAGAGGTAATGACATAACTGAGAACACATTTTTCAAAAAGGTAAATTCTTTACTTAGATCTGCTTTAACTTTTTTTATTTTCAAGGTTTTCTTCTGTTGTGTCATTTTTAATTTTATTATATGTTGTGATAGATACTGGAAAACAATTATAAGATAAGTATTATGAACACTTTATTACATAGGTTGTTTTCTAACACAGCTCCATCCATAGCAGTAAAGGTGTTTTATGCCTGCGAGGCAATGTGGGGATGGGATGGTCTAGAATTTAGATTACACTTATCCTTTGACACCATAAGATCTATCGCTACCTCGAAATATCACGCGACGCCCGGCCAGCCGTCTCACTCGCCTAGGTACTATGTTTTGTGGAGAATGAACAGTCTTTGGGTATTTCGCGACTTTTGAAAACTCGTTTCTAAGGGCTCCTTACACTAAGTGTTTTTCCAGTGTCGATGTCTACCTATCCTTCTGGTGTTAAATTATACAAGAATTATATTGAAACAAGTTTCTATGGTATCTTAAATATTTAACATTTATAACTAAGACGAATGGACGGCTGGACACCCTTGGATTGTCTCTCTCAGATCGGGATTGTCTTTAGCGATAATAAGCCACGATGACAGCCAATGGGTCTTGCTCCCACTCTGTTCTGTATGCTCCTTCCTACTTTCGCTTCATTTTACCAAAACACTCAAATTATAATTATATTTACTCCCTATTCTTGTGTACTCAGAATAAAAGACAAAAGTTAGGTACTTATATGAATAATAATATGGTTGATTTGATTAACATACAAGTACAACATACAAGGTGCGCGATGTTTATAGGATAACCGCTAAACGAACTGAGCCCTCGTCCCCGCTTGCCAAATACTGCCGAACGAACAGCCACATATATTATGGTCACAACTCACACTGCTCGCGCAGATCTACTTTATACACCAAAGATCGCGAGGATATAAATTTTACCATACAAATTTCAGTTATCGCCCTTCCCATCTACGCGTTGCCTCGCCGGTGTAAATCACCACATCAGGAATAGAAACAAATAATGGAAAATTCCTTCCATTATTTCTTAGACGTAATAAACTTACCACAGACTTACCGGTTTTATATTATAACTTTTATTTACTTATTAGCACATACCTACACAATTAACTTATGTAATAACAAGTAATTACATTAATTTTATCTTATAAATCTTGAGGAAAGCAAGCACGATTTTATGTTTGCATGAATAAAATAACCTAATATTTTTTTGACAGTTCTCTAAGTAAATCATGCATTGCATGCTGTAATGTCAGCAGAAAAGGGGCCAACGCACACAGACAAGGCCACACAGACGAACACCTCACCGACTACGGATGGGGGCCCTGGAGGCTCTTGCGGAGGAGGAAGACTCCCGGCGGGAGCCCCAGGACCCGAACAGATGGACATCGGTGAGGTGTCCGACAAGCACAGCCTAACTCACGACCCGAGGCCAGTACCGCCAAAGATGAGAGCACTAGATCTCAAACCGAGGCGGCGAGGCGGCTGGACCAATCGGAGAGTGAGTCAGGCTAACACACACATAAAACACACAAAAACACAACCACAAAAGACAGCACACACAATACAAACAACACACACATGAACACAAACACACACCCACACCACCTTAAGATACTTCAGTTGAATTTGCACCACTGCCGTGAGGCTACGGCAGAACTCTGCCGATATATGGCTGCAAACGATGTAGACATTGCTCTGCTACAAGAACCATACACCTACAAGGGAAGAGTGGTTGGCATGGGGTGTATGGGAGGGGACATCATCTACCACAGGGAGGGTGAGTCCAATCCCAGAACATGCATTTTTGCCAGTAGCAGGGCAAGGACAATAGGGTTAATCGAAGTGGAATGTTACAGAGACCTTGTTGTGGCTGAATTTGACTTTTCCCCACCAAGTGGAAACAAGTGCAGAGCAGCCCTCATGTCAGCATACATTCCAAGCGAAAGTGACTACAAGCCGCCAACACCAGAACTGGAGCGGGCGACCATCAGATACAGAGGTAAGAACATTCCTATTGTTGTGGGCTGTGACGCCAACTCACACCATGTGGCTTGGGGCAGTACAGACTGCAACAGAAAAGGTGACTTGCTTTTAGATTTTGCAATAAGTTGCGACTTAGAAATTATAAACGTAGGTAACACGCCCACTTTTGTAACTAGGTCACGAAAAGAGGTACTGGACATCACAATGGCATCCAGCAGTATAAGCAGACACATAAAAGACTGGTGTGTTGATGAGGACGACTCATATTCTGACCATCGTAGGGTCACCTTCAGTCTTGGATGTGAGATAGAGAAAGTGATGATAAGAAACCCAAAGAAAACCGCTTGGGGGACTTTTGACTCTAAAATGAAGACATGGTCCCCGAGCCAAAAACAAAGCTATGACACGATAGAAGAATTGGAAAGGGAAGCAAAACGGCTAGAGGAGGCTCTAATAGAGGCCTACCACTGCGCTTGCCCCCTCAAGGAACTAAAAACAGGAAAAGGCCAACCATGGTGGAATAAGACACTAAAAAAGGCCAGGAAAAGTACACGCCGAGCTCTCAGAATTGCCCTAGACAAGGGCAACGAGGAGAACTGGAATAAATATAGAGAACTAAGAAATAAGCTAGGCCAAATGTGCAGAAAAGAAAGCAGGGCAGCGTGGAATAGTTACTGTGAAAATATCAGTAAACATTCGGACACTGCACGGATAGTCAAGGTTCTGTCGAAAGACAGAACGTGTAAACTAGGTAGCCTAAAGGCAGGGGAAGAAAACATAACTGACCCGACCAAGATACTTAAAGTAATGATGAGCTGCCACTTCCCTGGCTGTACAACTTATCAAGAAGAAACAATGATAACTGCAAACCAAGGCGAGGTAACCCAAGCCGAGGTAGAGGAAATCATAACAGAAGAATGTATGAATTGGAGTATAGCAACCTTTAAACCATACAAGGCACCAGGCCCAGATGGCATACTCCCCAAGATACTACAGCAAGCATATAAATATATTAAGAAAGACTTACTAGCCCTATTCAGAGGTAGTGTGGCCACAGGCTACATACCCGAGAACTGGAGAAAAGTCAAAGCGGTTTTCATTCCAAAGCCTGGAAAACCGACATACCAAGAAGCAAAGTCTTTCAGGTGCATAAGTCTCTCATCTTTTGTACTAAAGACCTTGGAGAAAATAATAGACAGATATATTAGAAACAAAGTGGAAAGAAGCAACTCACCGCTACATGGCAACCAACATGCATACATGGAGGGCAAGTCCACGGAGACAGCCCTTCATAACATAGCGGTAAGGATCGAGAGAGCTCTCGAAAACAAAGAATTCGCTCTGGGCTGCTTCTTCGATGTGGAGGGAGCTTTTGACAAGGCCAACTCTGCATCAATTGAGGCCTTTGACTATCTATCTATAAGGACCCGCCTCTCATGATCCTTCCCCTCTGTCAAGGTAGTGGATTAAAAAATCTAACGCGTTTATCAAAACTGTTTCCGAAATCGATTTTTCATTAACAGAATCGTTTCCGCTCAGTAAGGTCATCATAAATGCTCCGTGTAAATACCGATATACGTGCAGTTAATGTATGCAAAAAAATATCTAATATCTTATTTAGATAAAGATGGAGTTATTTTCCGTATGTAAGTATTAAAGTTCATTTATTTCTATTTAAATCACATAATACAATTTATTAATAAAGATCGAGGACGTTACCGATTCAATAATCGAGTATAAAATAATCGTTTAGTTCAAGCATGCACTCCCCACGAGACTACCCGCACTCCCCACGAGACTATCCGCACTCCCCACGAGACTAGCAAATTTTTTTTACTAACAATATCAGCCTTCTGCTAATACACGTAAGATTTAAATTTGAAACATCCATCAAACTGTCATTTTTTGATTTCAATTATATATCATCCAATAGGATGTCACCATTTCTGCTTTCCAATTATAGGTCTTAATGCAGAATTACCGTATTTTGGCAATTATAGGCCTTATATATATTATGACATAATGCATAAAACTCGAATTTTAAAAAGTGTAGCGAGACTATGTCCCTCTTTTGTTTTGTCATTTTAATTAATGATGTGATAGTGTTTGTTTATGATTTCGAATCGATATCGATATTATTTTCGTGTTCAATGTAAGACCAAATTATAATAATTGCTAAAGATCACTAAAGATGAATATCATGAATTTATTATATCACTATATTTTAATAAAATAACATTTTTGGAAATGACGTAACTAAGATTATTTATTATTTTTGATATCCAGTATTAGATAATTTATTTGTTACTTTTTCAGATCTATAAAAGACCTTCATTTAAAATGATATAGGTGTGATTGATAAATAATAGCTTAAGCCGTTGCCGATAAATTTGTTGACAAAAGAATTTATAAATTAACATATTTAAATCATATTTCAAAAATCATTGAAAATGATTTCTAAGATACGGTATGGTTAGAAGGTCTGGGGTTTCTTTTACCGCTTAGGTGGAAAACCAGCACATGTCCCGCCTGATAGTAAGTGTATATATAGTGTTTATGTACCCTATTATATGAACGCTTGCAACACCTGGGGTATAACTCGCCCGTTGCCGAACCTGTAAAAATCTTTTCACACCCGGTAGACAACCCACAACACCGGTACCCCCACTGCCAACATAACGCTTCCTCGCGGAGCTCTGGCGATCTTGCAGCACAAGGAAGGAACACAACATAGTACAGTCACAGATAATAGAATACTAGTAGTACAGTGCTATGTTATTTGGCTACTATTTTCTGCAAAGTGTAGGTGTTTCCCCAGTTGGGCAGCTCCAATTGTAAGTGAATTATTCAATTCCACTATGCCCTGCCTCTCGGGGTGTTTGTTCAAACACATTATTTTCTTTTTTCGATATCCGGCTCAAAGAAATAACGAGAGTACGGAACACGACACACCATCACGTCTTTATTCCCCGAAGGGTTAGACAGATGCGTACTTAGGGGGCGAGCGTATTGCCATTAATCGGGCATCAACCCTTAATTTTATAGAAAAACTCCAATAACACATTGCTCGACCGGGGAATCGAACCCAGGACCTCTAGCGTAGCGCTTCTGTTCATATTAACGCGCGACATAATTAACAAAATCGTATTTACTCCTACTTATATCTCGTGGGAAACAAAATGCTCTGTCTAGTGTTATTCCTAATATATCAGCCTGGCAAACAAAAGAAAAAATCAAAATGAAAGAATCAAACTAATTGGTATCAAAGAATTTGTGACATACCGTCCCCAATATCCGCTCTATCTATACTAATATTATAAAGAGGAAAGATTTGTATGTATCAATGTATGTAACAAATAAACTCAAAAACTACTAGGCCGATTTCGAAAATTATTTCACCATTTGAATGCTACATTATTCAAGATTAACATGGGCTATAGAATATGTATTTCGAAAAGTTTGCGATTTCTCTCACCCGTGCGTTTATTTTCCAATTACATATTATGTTACACCTATTTATCTATACCTAAACAGTTCCTTTGTTTTGTATTTCATTAGCATGCAATGAGAGCATTGCATTGAAAATAATTATGACGCAAGATATTAAAAAGGTGTGTATGAATGATTTTAATTTTGCAAATAAATAATTACATATAAAAATAATTTGTAATGTTGTTACGTTTTTCTCTATTCTTCCTAAAATAATCTATCGATATAAAATATCGACATAGTAGCTTCCTAATTATTTTTATTGTATTATACGTTCGTATTGTCGTCAATTCTTGTATGTTGACGTATTTGACCTCTATGTGTGCGTAAATTGTGTTAGTGGTGAAGAATTTAATATGTGTGAGTTCGTGGCGATACAAAATGATTTTGAGTATGTGTGCAGCAATGTCTATGTAGTGTTTCCTCCCCCCGCACCAAAAGTGACAGACTTTTTTGTTCATAGAATTAAGCGCGTCACTTGTCCAGGGATAGATAGTCAAAGATTGAGGCCGCCCTTCAAAGAGAAGGCATAGCAAACTACATGTGTAGATGGATAGGAAATGTACTAAGACACAGAGCAATCCAGGCAGAACTAGGTAACAGAACAGTCACAGTAAGAGCGGTAAGAGGTTTTCCACAAAGTGGCTGCATCTCGCCGCTTCTCTGGTGTCTGTTACTGGATGACCTGCTTGAGAAGCTAAGTAAGATGCATATATACATACAAGCATACTCGGACGATGGAGTGCTACTAATTACTGGAAAAGTGATCAGCACCATCGGCGAAGTGATGAAGAAAGGAATCAGGACTACTCTTGGATGGTGTAGGGAAAGAGGTTTGAATCTCAACCCCACTAAAACGAAATTAGTCCTATTCACAAACAAAAAGAAATACACGGAGCTACCACCAATTTGCATTGATGGGGAACGAATTGAGGTGGTCAAGGAAATCAAATATCTAGGCGTGGTCTTAGACAAAACTATGTCATACAAGACACACATAAAGGAAACGTGCGAGAAAGCGAAAATTGCATTAATACAGTGCAAGAGAGCCGTAGGTAGAACCTGGGGAATGAAACCGGCTGTAGTAGCCTGGATCTACAACGCCATAATCATACCCAGAGTCATACATGGAGCAATTGTCTGGTGGCACAAAATGCAAACCAAGACCAACAACATAGAACTATCAAAGGTACAAAGATTGGCCGGACTTATGATAACAGGGGCAATGAGGACAACAACCTCAGCGGCCCTGGACGTCCTGCTAGGATTGCTACCACTTAGTCAACAGGTCAAGAGAAGGGCCCTGGAGCAGTGGTCCAAACAGAGAAGCCTAAACCTTTGGAAAGGCAACTTTATGGACAAAGGTCACGCAACAATAGCAAATCGATACGAAGACAATCTATCAATGATCATGGCCAATAATGACCTGATCAAGAAAGAGAAAATCTTCGACAAGAAATATAGAATACATATAGGAACAAGAGAAGTATGGTCAACCGAAAAAGAACCATCCACGGTTGTCTGCTATACAGATGGATCTAGAAAGGAAGGCACAAAATTGTCCGGCTCCGGGGTTTACATCCCCGAACTGAACATAAGTGGCTCTTTCCCATTAGGCAGATGTGCGAGTGTATTCCAGGCAGAGCTTTATGCCATTATGGAATGCACTCGAATAGTCAAGGAAGCCCACAGACTGGAGGGCTCCAAGATAGTCATTTACAGTGATAGTCAAGCGACACTCAAAGCACTGGACAAAGTGGAGGTCACCTCTGCACTTTGACTATCTATCTATAAGGACCCGCCTCTCATGATCCTTCCCCTCTGTCAAGGTAGTGGATTAAAAAATCTAACGCGTTTATCAAAACTGTTTCCGAAATCGATTTTTCATTAACAGAATCGTTTCCGCTCAGTAAGGTCATCATAAATGCTCCGTGTAAATACCGATATACGTGCAGTTAATGTATGCAAAAAAATATCTAATATCTTATTTAGATAAAGATGGAGTTATTTTCCGTATGTAAGTATTAAAGTTCATTTATTTCTATTTAAATCACATAATACAAATTATTAATAAAGATCGAGGACGTTACCGATTCAATAATCGAGTATAAAATAATCGTTTAGTTCAAGCATGCACTCCCCACGAGACTACCCGCACTCCCCACGAGACTATCCGCACTCCCCACGAGACTAGCAAATTTTTTTTACTAACAATATCAGCCTTCTACTAATACACTTAAGATTTAAATTTGAAATATCCATCAAAATGTCATTTTTTGATTTCAATTATATATCATCCAATAGGATGTCACCATTTCTGATTTCCAATTATAGGTCTTAATGCAGAATTATCGTTTTTTGGCAATTATAGGCCTTATATATATTATGACATAATGCATAAAACTCGAATTTTAAAAAGTGTAGCGAGACTATGTCCTTCTTTTGTTTTGTCATTTTAATTAATGATGTGATAGTGTTTGTTTACGATTTCGAATCGATATCGATATTATTTTCGTGTTCAATGTAAGACCAAATTATAATAATTGCTAAAGATCACTAAAGATGAATATCATGAATTTATGATATCACTATATTTTAATAAAATAACATTTTTGGAAATGACGTAACTAAGATTATTGATTATTTTTGATATCCAGTATTAGATATTAATTTATTTGTTACTTTTTCAGATCTACAATAGACCTTCATTTAAAATGATAGTAGCTTAAGCCGTTGCGGATAAATTTGTTGACAAAAGAATTTATAAATTAACATATTTAAATCGTATTTCAAAAATCATTGAATATGATTTCTAAGATACGGTATGGTTAGAAGGTCTGGGGTTTCTTTTACCGCTTAGGTGGAAAACCAGCACATGTCCCGCCTGATGGTAAGTGTATATATAGTGTTAATGTACCCTATTATATGAACGCTTGCAACACCTGGGGTATCACTCGCCCGTTGTCGAACCTGTAAAAATCTTTTCACACCCGGTAGACAACCCACAATACCGGTACCCCCACTGCCAACATAACGCTTCCTCGCGGAGCTCTGGCGATCTTGCAGCACAAGGAAGGAACACAACATAGTACAGTCACAGATAATAGAATACAGTACATTATTTTCTTTTTTCGATATCCGGCTCAAAGAAATAACGAGAGTACGGAACACGACATACCATCACGTCTTTATTCCCCGAAGGGTTAGACAGATGCGTACTTAGGGGGCGAGCCTATTGCCATTAATCGGGCATCAACCCTTAATTTTATAGAAAAACTCCAATAACACATTGCTCGACCGGGGAATCGAACCCAGGACCTCTAGCGTAGCGCTTCTGTTCATATTAACGCGCGACATAATGAACAAAATCGTATTTACTCCTACTTATATCTCGTGGGAAACAAAATGCTCTGTCTAGTGTTATTCCTAATATATCAGCCTGGCAAAGAAAAGAAAAAATCAAAATGAAAGAATCAAACTAATTGGTATCAAAGTATTTGTAACATAACGTCCCCAATATCCGCTCTATCTATACTAATATTATAAAGAGGAAAGATTTGTATGTATCAATGTATGTAACAAATAAACTCAAAAACTACTAGGCAGATTACGAAAATTATTTCACCATTTGAATGCTACATTATTCAAGATTAACATAGGCTATAGAATATGTATTTCGAAAAGTTTGCGATTTCTCTCACCCGTGCGTTTATTTTCCAATTACATAGTATGTTACACCTATTTATCTATACCTAAACAGTTCCTTTGTTTTGTATTTCATTAGCATGCAATGAGAGCATTGCATTGAAAATAATTATGACGCAAGATATTAAAAAGGTGTGTATGGATGATTTTAATTTTGCAAATAAATAATTACATATAAAAATAATTTGTAATGTTGTTACGTTTTTCTCTATTCTTCCTAAAATAATCTATCGATATAAAATATCGACATAGTAGCTTCCTGATTATTTTTATTGTATTATACGTTCGTATTGTCGTCAATTCTTGTATGTTGACGTATTTGACCTCTATGTGTGCGTAAATTGTGTTAGTGGTGAAGAATTTAATATGTGTGAGTTCGTGGCGATACAAAATGATTTTGAGTATGTGTGCAGCAATGTCTATGTAGTGTTTCCTCCCCCCGCACCAAAAGTGACAGACTTTTTTGTTCATAGAATTAAGCGCGTCACTTGTCCAGGGATAGATAGTCAAAGCCTCTGCACTAGTGAAAGAGTGCAAAGAAGCACTCAATGAACTAGCAGAAACGGCAGAGGTGATAGTCGCATGGGTCCCTGGTCATCAGGGACACAAAGGGAACGAAAAAGCAGATGAATTGGCTAGGAAGGGAGCTGATGAACCCTTCGTGGGACCAGAACCTAGGTTACCGATCCCATACAATATCGTCAAAGGAATCATCCATAGAATAATGGTAAAAGAGTCGAATCAAAAATGGCACACAATGGAAGGTTGTCGACAGTCGAAAATCTTCCTAAAGTCATATGACGAAAGGAAATCCCAAAAATTACTGAGGATGAGCAGAGAAAACGTAAAGATAGCAGTAGGGATCGCAACGGGACACTGTGGACTTAACAGACACCTGGCGATCATGAAAATAAAGGAGGACCCCATATGCCCAGCATGCGGGGAAGCAGAAGAAACGAGCTTTCATCTACTAGCAAAATGCACAATGTATGCGCTACTTAGATGGGAAATACTAGGAACCGATGAGATAAACGAAGAACAGCTAGCAGAACTCTCCATCAGACAACTGGTGGGCTTCTGCAAGGCTACGGGAAGATTTGCGACGCCGAGCGCCAGTAACCCATGACGGGATCCACCAAAAATGGGGAACTGGGCAAAATAATCCCAATATGCGGACTGATCGCCCGCCTGGTGCCTGCCGGCGTCCCCAAATTAAAAATAGAATAGAATAGAATGCTGTAATGTCATGACAACAATCTCTGAAGAAAAAAAATCGACCAGGAAACCGTTGAAACCTCAAGAATATAATTTGCCAGCACAGATTATAAAGACATTTCTTACACAATTCGAGCCTGAGGCTGAGGAGGTGAAGTTAAAGTTCGCGCAAAATAACTTAACCCAAAACTAACGGAGAGGCGGAAACCGGAAAGTTTGCGCAGTGCATTTACGTGCAAAATGTACCAAAAATCGACTACTGCGCATCCGCTATTTTGGTTCAAGTTATTTTGCGCCAACTGTACCCTTCAATGGAGGTAGGGAGGTACCTTAGATTAAGTATAATAAATAGATACGAGTCCTAAATTGAATGATGAGTCCTGAGTGTAGCGAGGGATTTAAGTTCACCCAAGACTGAGGGCCACTTGCACCAACTTCTTGAATTTATGTTTAAATTGTATTTAAATACAAATTTACTATGAAAAATGTAGTTTAAATGCAATTTAAACATATTTAATAAGTTGGTGCAAGTGGGCCTAAGACACCTTTATCACCGAGGAAAATACTATACTTTTCGTACCATTTGCGAAAAAATTAACACAATAATAATATGAGATAAGCTTTGCTTAATAAACGTTAACGAAGCTAAAATTAGATACAATCGTAAATTTTGGCCAAAAATGACGATTGTACCTAAATTTAGCTACAATATCGATTTACAAGCAAAGTTTTTAATGCTCAGTTGTGAATATTGTATAGCTAATGCCGCAATTACTACAGCTAGGAATCTAGAATGTGTTATAGACCTACAAATTGCGAAAAACTAATTGAAATTTGAATTTGGCGGGCTCAGGTGAACGATCCGCCTTAAGATTCATGCCGGAATCTTCAGCTTCCATCAGTAAGTTGACATACTGTGTATATTTTTGTTGCTTTGCATTGTTTTAAAATTATAAAATATAGGATTGTCAAAGGAATCGAGATAAGTCGTGGAAGACACAAGTTTTATGAACATTAGGGGAAAGTGGGGGGGATTCGTACACTTTTCACTTCAAGCCATTATTATACTCTTTGCTTCAAGCCCTATAGCAGAAAAACTAAACGCTATTTGGAAATAATTTATTTAGCATTGCTAGATTGCTTATATATTTGCCTACTATGTTCCCTTAGACGACTTGTTCATAGAAAGAAGCGTGGCCAAGTTATGCCGATTTAAAAAAAATGGAAACCGTAAGAATGTACCCCACTCATGGGGTAGCTTCGTACATGTGTTGGGGTACCTTCGTACATAGTGGGGTGCCTCCGTACATCATGATTAATAATGCTATTTATAGAATAATTATGTAAAGTTTATTATGATCAAAATTTCACAGAATCAGCCTTGGGTGCTTAAGTACTTAATAATAAGATAGTTTTAAATACTTTACTTTGTTATTGGGTTTTTCTATGAAATTCCCAGTAGCAGCTCGGAGTTAGGAATTTGTGCCCGGTTAATGGCAATAGGCTCGCCCCCTATTACATGGGACCTAAACATACCGGCGAACTGTGGGTGTACATTAGTACGCCTCTGCCTAACCCTTCGGGGAATACAGGCGTGATGGTATGTTATGTTAAATACTTTACCTTGCTTCTTTTTGGTCTACTTAATATATCTTTACCCGATATCAAATTTAATGCCCTGTTCATCTTTTTAGCTCTTTGTTTTCTCTCTTAATCTTGCTTCTTCAACTGTTTTGTTTTTTCTATTTCTTCTATCCTATTTTTTTCGGGAGTATCTATGTAAATCCTAGATTTACCAGGCTGATTACCTTTTTTGGACTTTTATGTCATATCACTTTAGGGTAGCGTCGGATCATTTCTGGCGTTACTAATCCTTGAGCAAAAGATCAAGTGGCTGCGCCAATAAAGACGGCGAGTGTGCCTCAGGTCTCGGTGATAGACGATCTTCTTAGGTAATATCTATTTCTTCTGGAATGGCATGTTGCACATTGTCATCAGGTCCTGCAAGATTGTATAACATATGTGGGGTACATTCGTACAGTACGAATCCACCCCGTTCATACGTGTACGAAGCTACCCCAACTAAAGAAATTCGACTATTACATTGAAAATAAAAATAACTGCTGAGATTATCCTTGAGTAAATGTCGAAATAATAAGCTTGAATATGTACCCAAACACCACAAAGAATCAGTTTAATAATGGACGCAAAACTTATAGAAGATAAACACATTTAATGTTGCATCGAAAAATTACTTACGCGAAGCGGAAACATGTATCGTCCTGTCACATTGAAGCCGGCGGCAGCACTGGTGAGTGGTGAGCCATTCCGCGGTTAGATTACGCGTGTGAGTGGGCATCACACACAAAGATACGAAGGCGCCACTATGTTGCGTATTCGAATTACGGCCGTTGTACGAATGCTCCCGGTGTACGAATCCCCCCCACTTTCCCCTACATTATTGTAATTTTAATGAATTTAGCTATTTTTTAAATTGTGTTGCAGAACAATAATAGTGCTGGAAAGCTAGCTAAGCTAAAGTTTTATCGATACCTATTTGAACATTTTCAAATAATTATGAATTATCATAGTAAATAAGAAGAGATTATGATACCTATTATATTTATTGTTTTATTCCAGTTTTCCCCGCAATGTTGAAAGAAGACATAAATAGTTTCATGCGATGTCTGTTGAAAATAGTCATTTCGGCAGAAAGGTCGTGTAAAACTGTGCTAAATAAACTAAACAGAAGAGTAAGCTAATTAAATGTGATTGTCTGGAATAATTAAAATTTAAATGAATACTATTGTTTTTTGTTTCAGTCTATTAAAGGGTCAGACCATTCTATCCCTACTTTTCGTACTCGCCACGTATACTCTATTCGTCTATACCCGTTCACCCATCCTCTCTACACATAAACACCTGAACTTTCCTTTCTCAATCTTGTTACTGCAATATATATAGAAGGCATTAGTACGTTTAAACCAGTGGCGTAGCGTGTCTTGTCGGGGCCCCGTATAAAAAATTTGCTTGGAAGCCCTTATATGGGGGTAAAGATTTTTCACAAAAGAAAAAAAAATCACACTTTTTTTACTTTTTACACTTTTTTACACAGCACTTTTTTATAATCTCTTCCCTTTTCTGTTTACTTTTTCTTTTCTCAGCGCCGCTGGGATAATCTCTTTTCCTTTCACTCATTTCTTTTACAAATCGCTACTAATACTGCTAAACCAGAAGAACAATATTGTTTGTACTGAATTACAATGTAATGCACACTACATCTACATAAAGCGTGTAAATAAACGCTGCACTGCACTCCGTGGTTTAACATCCAATGTAAAGTACAACAACGTACACGTACATCGCGATATCGATGAAGGATTCCCCGCTGAGTTGAAGATGAAGTAAGTAAAACGGGGAAGTCCCGCAGCCCGCCATAACGATGTACAGTGTTGCCAACTTTTGAACGCACGCTTAAGGCGGGAAAAAAAGTAATTGCTGTACAGAATTTTGTCATTTGTAAAATAAAATAAATTAGAAAGGTTTTATTTTTTTCCTTACACACTTTGGGGGCCCCCGTGGCCCGGGGGCCCCGTATAATTGATACGGCAGATACGGCGGTAGCTACGCCCCTGGTTTAAACATTATAACTATGGTGACGACGATACAACTAAGCAACTCGTGTACCCATTTAGCCTACCTACTTCTTCTTTTTATCGAATCGACAGCAAAAGAAAATAAGTAATTGAAAAACATTAAACTACATTGGTCCAGTATTCATATAGATTTAGTAGTAGGCTTCCAGATACCCGAAGCTTACTACTAAACCTAGAAAAATAAACACCAGATCATTATATTTCATTTTATCGATACATTCATACAGATTTTATTTTAAGGTAACATCAACCAACATGTTTTACAACTTCCTGTAAATGAAAGTGCATTGCTCTGAGCAAGCCACAAACTATTTCGACAGCCAGATATTTCAAGAAATCTTGAGGTAGAATTGTCATAAGTTTGAAAAATAAATAAATTAGTGTTCTATGATGTTCGATGATGTAGGTGATGCCACCACTGGTTCAAATGGGATTTTTTTTACCATTTGCCACCAGTGGGGGCAGAATAACTCCTATGTTCGGCCCGCGCCAGCCCGGCCAAAAAGACTGAAAACTATATATCCAAGTACAAGTAATCCCAATCATTTTGGCCGGTCTCAAGTTGTTGCATCCGCCTTCTTGCGCATGGTACAGTCGAGTGGTTAGTTATATTAGATCAGTAAGTAGACAGATTTTTATTTTATGCATATGCTTATCATAACATATATATATTCAAAAAAAATATTTAATGGCGCCACACTTTTTGTGTATTTGCCAGTGTCAAGTATTAGAGAAATCAAGTAGGTAATATTTCCCATCATGGGATTTTATGGCACCACACTTTTTGTGTTCGCCAGTGTCAAGTATGTTACCCCAATAAAACGGTAGAAACTTTATTGAGGCTTCGATGGAGTTTAGGAGTGAACCCAAAAAGTCACGATTTTCAATTTTATATCATTTGCCTACACTCTCACACGTTCACGAACACATAATGGTTAATTATCCACCATAATTACACATTAAACTTCGGAGAAATTCAAGTTTTGAAAAATAATATATAATCGACAATGTGCACTTTTCATTTTCCCGCCTAAACTCCCGTCTTCAAAAGTTGAGGTTGACGCTGTTGACAACTGACAGTGGAGTCATGTCATGGAGTGGAGTGGAGTTTAGGCGGGAAAATGAAAAGTGCACATTGTCGATTTTATATTATTTTTCAAAACTTGAATTTCTCCGAAGTTTAATGGAATGGAAATAATAAAAATTTAATTAGGTGTGCACATTATGGTGGATAATTAACCATTAAGTGTTCGTGAACGTGTGAGAGTATAGGCAAATGATATAAAATTGAAAATCGTGACTTTGGGTTCACACCTAAACTCCATCGAAGCCTCAATATAGTTTCTACCGTTTTATTGGGGCAACTGAACATTATACTTGACACCACTTGACACTGGCAAATAAACAAAAAGTGTGGCGCCTTATTAAAAAAAAAAAGTGAAGTGTTGACATTACATTATTTACAAATATTTTTTTGTCAATTCTCAATTCAGCAAAACCTTCTGGTATACGTACTTATTAATCCGCTCAGTCAATAGTTATTGTAAAATGCGTCCTATTATAATATTATTAAGAAAATATGGTAATACGGCGCCTAAAAGCAGTAACTTTATAGACGAAATGAAAAGAAACTTCATTGCAACGAATTCTTTCCAAAGAACATTATTATCTTGTGGTTCGGCAGCTATCTCTATACTAAACCCACATCGGGGTGACATGATTGCTACTTTGGGCGAAGTTACTGGGGAAGGGGCCATAAAGTACATGAAGTCCAAGATGACAGAAACTGAGGAGGGTACAGAAATACTAAAAGAAAAGCCTCGCATAAATTCTGCTACAGTCTGTTTCGATAAACTCTCTCAAATGCCTGAAAATACATTAGGTCGCGTTTACGCAGACTTTATGACTACAAATAATATAACTGCTGATTCAAGACTGCCAGTTCAATTTATTGATGATCCAGAATTAGCTTATGTTATGCAACGCTATAGAGAAGTGCATGACTTGGTGCATGCAACTCTGTTTATGAGAACAACCATGTTAGGAGAGGTGATAATTGTTAAATAAGAAGCTTCAAATAACTTATTTATGCTAGAAAGACTATTATTACCCATGTACAACTATTTATAGGTTACAGTAAAATGGATTGAAGGTATACAGACAAAACTACCAATGTGCATCAATGGTGGGATCTGGGGAGCAGGCAGATTGAAGCCAAAACATCGGCAAATGTATTTGAAATACTATCTGCCCTGGGCAATTAGAACTGGAACTAATGCTAAGTTTTTACAAGGTAATTTTTTTAATAAATACTTATCCTTAGGGTCAGCGCAGATGGAGAGGAATAATCCATTTTCTGGCAGGTTCAAGCATTTATGCACTCTATTGTAATAATATTAAAGTTTATTTTCAAGTGTGTTAATAAAATCCTCTCCGCTGTGCTCCGTTCTGTCCGCGCTGAGCCTTAGGCATTTCACTAACAATCTAAATTGATCAGTTTTTTTTTTATTTTTTTATTATGGCGTCACACTTTTTGTGTATTTGCCAGTGTCAAGTATTAGAATAATCAAGTAGGTAATAATTATTTCCCATCATGGGATTGTATTATGGCACCACACTTTTTGTGTTCGCCAGTGTCAAGTATAATGTATTGATCAGTTTACTAAACTAATTGAGGAGATTCAAAAATTTAATAAAACTCATTTTGACATATCCCTCAAGTTTATTTTTTTGTTGTGGGAATTTATTTACGCAATTAGGTCAAAGTAGCCTCTCAATTAAAAAATTACCTTTTTTACTATGTTATTTAGTGAAGGAAAAATTCGACTTGAATGCAGGGTTCTAACCTGTGTCTTCTGGTTAGGTACACCAGGACCTCTAAGCCACCACAATTCCCACCTGCCATGATGAAAGGCAAATTTCGTCATGGCAGGTGGCTCTTAGCATGACAGATGCTAAAAAGAAAACAAAAAGATTTTTTACTATGTTTTTAATTAAGTTCCAATAAAAAACAATAAAAATAAATATTTACACAAGTTAATTTAATAAAATAACCCTTCATTTTGGCTTGTCCTCAGTCCAAATGAAAACTTTTTTGTAGTTTTCACAAAATAAACTTTGTTAAGTATAGTTTAAAATAATTAATAAGGCTTCCAATTCATGTATCTATTTAAAACTTTTAAACAGTTATTGTCTCCGAAAAAAAAACATCCAAATTATTATTTTTTGTTTTCCAAATGTGGCATAACTAATACCTAATCTAAAGATCGGCTATCTTAAAGATTGAACGCCAATGTTAATTTTGTCACTAGTGGGAGTGTGTTATTTTATCTGTCTGGACAGAGAAGATTCGTTTTCAGGTTTGTACTATTGCAAGTATTTATCCGCACATTAAAGAAATGCATGGCTGTATAATGAACAGGTTGATGTATGTAGTTTTAACTTGGCAAGAAACTGAAATGCTAATATTTATTTTTTTAGTTTTAGGTAACACATTATGTGACTTTTTTTGTTACCTACTGCAGGCACGGTAACATAGGTATAGATGGACCAAAAAAGTAACCAAACCGACAGCATAAAGTTAATTTTACATAGCAGCTTTAAGTGTTTTACTTAACTGAAATTTATCTTTATCTATTAATTAGACTAGTACCTTCAAAAATTACTTAAAACATTGCTAATATTTATGGAAACAGCTGGTTTGTTTTACGTAGCTATAACTAAATAGGTATATGGTTTTTAAACATGCGAAGGTTGCGGGGGTGCGGTATTTTTGATTAGAGTATAAGTATATGTAATAAATGCTTTCAAGTTACTGAAGGTAGGTTGTTGCGCTTGACTTTTGGTCTAGGGTAAATTATACTTTCAAATACGTTAATTTCTCCTAATTTTCCTTTTTTTTTACAGATTGTATTCCATCCTAGAGGTTTTTGTTAGTGAAGAATGATTACCTATAATATTACTTTGAAATATTGATTGTTGATATACTTACTCGGTTTTGGTTATAAATTTTACTGATTTCCAAAATGTTTTAGTAGGTATCTTTTGTGTTGTTAATATAGAAAGAGTGTACTTTTCGAATAAATATTAAGTATATTAAAGTGGTACTTAGTATCCCTCATAGTTTTATTTATTACGTTACAATTTTATTACTTATAAGTATTGATTCGACTCCAAATGTTAAACTAGAGTAGATATAACTAGGGGCTCTAAGTATATTATTTCAGTTAGTCAAAAAACATAACGCATATCAAAAAAACTTTTACCTTCTAAATGTTTTAATCTCCTCCGTTGTTGATAACATACTTACACAATCTTTTATCTTTTACAGGAATTTACTTTGAAAAAAGATGGGATCAAGACATATATGATTTCCACAAAGAAATGAATATTGTAAGATTAGTGAACAAATAGTTTTATTGTGATTTCCGGACACGTTTGTGTATTTTTAATAGATAGATTAATGGCACCTACTTTAAATACCTGAACAGTACCTTAGACTATAATATATCCAATGGACCCGCATCGCATGATCATTCCCCTCTGTCAAGCAAGGATTATAAAATCTACCACGTTTCTAAAACTGTTTACGGAATCGATTTTTCAGAGTTAGAATCGTTTTAGCTAGGAACGGTCGTCATAAATGCTCCGTGCAAAATGTGCCGACCTGTGCAGTAAAGCCAGTAGGTACCTATGTGTGCAAAAAAATAACATCTCAAATTTGGAAAAGATACCGAGTCATTATTAATTATATTATAAAATAAATATGTTGACACAAGATTTTATAAATTAGAGAAGGGTTAGGCAGATGCGTACTAATGTATAGTTCACCTGTATGTTTACGTCGATATGGCGAGCCTATTGCATTACCGAACATAACCCCTAAACTCTGCTAAGAATTTTATAGAAAAACTCAATAACACATTGCTCGACCGGGGAAACCGACCGAGGACCTCTAGCGTAGCTGTTGCGCATGGGACCAGGAGACTAATAAGGCAGTTAGTAATATTAACGCGGGACATATTGATCAAAATCGTAATCTACTCCTACTTATTTCTCGTAGGAAACAGAACGCTTCGTCTATTGTCATAATTATGTCAGCCTGGCAAAGAAAGAAAACAAACAAATTGGTATCAATGTATTTGTAACAAAACGTTCCCAATATCCGTTATATAACTCTTATGATGATGCAAGATGTTTGATGGATGATTTAATGTTTAATTTAAAATAATCACTTAAAAAAATAATTAGTAATAGGTAGTATGCAAAAAATTGTAATGTATATCGTAAGCATTTTGTTACGTTTTTGTTTTGAATCCATTCTAAAATATTCTATCGATATAAAATATCGACACAGTAGCTTCCTAATTAATTTTATTGCCTTTTATGTTCGTATTGTTGTCAATTTGTTGTATGTTGACATATTTGGTGTACTTGTGTGCTTAAATTGTGTTAGTGGTTGTGCGTTAAGGGTCCATTGGATTATAGTAAGAACTATCCAAATATACATAAGTATTAATCTATGGTAAGAACTGTACATGCAAGTGAAAGGTGTACGTACCCTAGCAGGAACGTAGCTCCTAGAGTGATTTAAGTAGAACGTATAATTAGTGCGTAATCTGCTGTAAATGTGCGCCACATAAAAAAAATTTACGATTTGTAGTTTTGGAAAAAAACGAGAAAAACGATTCCTGCTGGAGTAACGTTCCTCCAGCAGGAAAATTCTAAACGACTGATCGGAATGAGAAATATTGTGTATGGGCAGAGGTATTTGTGCGTCTTCAGATTTTCTAGATATTGCGTTTCCTGCTGGAGTAACGTTTTGCAAAATCGTGCATCTCTAAAACCATTGTATGTGCGTCTGTAGAGTAAACATACACGAGTAGCTCTTTATTTGTGCGTATTTGTGACAGAATTCGATTTAAGAAAATATTTATAATTTTCAAGTAATAGCGCTTTTTTGAAACCCAGAAAAAATATCGCAGCGCTGAAATGAGTAAACTTATAAGTCAACTGAATACAGTTTTCAGCTAGATTATAAGTTTACTCATTTCGGCGATGCGAATTTTTTTCTAATTAACGTTACTCTAGCAGGAATAGTTTTTCTCGTTTTTTTTTCCAAAACTACAAAGCGCACAATTTTTATGTTGCGCACAATTACAGCAGATTACACACTAATTATACCACTCATATCACTCTAGGAGCTACTTTCCTGCTAGGGTAACGTACACAAGTGACAGCCATAGATAACTGTTTTGTTGCCTCAAGAATTTAAGAATCATTACTTATATTTCAAAACAAATTTATCATGCAAGTACATTTTTTTAGGTTTAAGAACCCTTTAACCCTTTTTAGCCTATTTATGGTTTTGTGCTAAGCCTGCTGCAGGAATCTAGGTTGTGAATTTACTGTTAATAAAAACTGCAAAATAAATTCTGGTAGCATTTTTATTGCCTCATAGAAAACATCTTCCCAATGTTTTGTTAAAAAGAATCATAACAACATTTCTGAACTACGTCCATTAGCATTGTGCAGGGTTGTAGTGCGATTACCCACTTCCACAATCCATTCATACCACACTCTGCGTGAGTCAAGGCAGCGCCAAAATCTGGCTGTAATTGTTTCACCTTTATGCACTCTTAGAGGTGTCTGTAAATTAAAATATGGAAATGGTAAACAATCATTATAAAGCAAGATCCCAGGGCCCCCAGAAATTACTTATTTTCTCAGTAATAAAATGATTGGGATAAGGTAGTGTTAGTATGTACTTTGAGTAGACGCATACTTGTTAGCTTGGCCCGGCGGCCATTTGTTGGGTACAAGTGCTAAAGGCGGGTAAAAATAGTACCCACTTATGATAAATTCTCACTGCTGATTTTATATTCGTTTGAGAAAATATTATTATGAAATAATAATCAATATTGACATATCATTTCCACTGGCAGTAACTTTTACCAGACACTTGAAAGATCTCATAAAAATATTGTAACTTTACTTATTTTCTAAAACTTGATTTTTATATAATGATATTCAAGGAACTATTTAAAAACATTTTGTAAGAAGCCAGACCATTATTAATAGACAAATATTCACTAAACTACTTTGTAATCTTAGCATGGAAAATACAAAAAAATACAAAAAGATAATTATTTGATTATTGATTTGGGAAGTGGCATGGGTCATTGATAAAGACTGAGTCACAGATTGAACTCCACGCGGGCGAAGCCGCGAGCGGAAGCTGATTATACTATATACAGACTAAAAATTACCTTTATTGGAATGAAAATTGGAAACCATGATATCATCCCTGGACTGTGTGTTGAAGGTACTATACTGATCATTTCTTTTCCATATAATGTACAATCAAAATATCCTCCAAATCCATGCATTACATTATCTTGTTGCACTTCCCATGTCAAAATTTCTGATCTTCTATTATCTGTCAAAGGCAATCTTCTGTAATCTGTTAGTTCTTGACCCTCATGATCCTTTAAACCTTTCGCTGGGTGTTCAAAAGTGAAGACAAGCTAAAATAAGGGATGTAAGTACTTTATCAGAATTTTGACTAAAATTCAAATATCAATGTTTGTATGCTCCTTACCTTTGTTTCAGCTATGTCATGTTTATTTTGCATGTAAACAACCCACAAGGTTTCTAGATTTTTATCTTTTTGATTTGACTGTGCAATAGAGGAGGCTGCTCTGGCTGCCGCCCACAATCGGGGCGAGGAAATTGGCGCCACATATGATCTGTATTCTGAAGGTATTGATATACCCCCTGGTTTTAAGAGACCTGCAGCCCCATCTAAACATTCTGGAGACAACTCATTGTCACCCCATGATCCTAAAAATGAATAAATACAATTTTTGTAATCATAATAAGTAACTCCATCAGAATGGAATTTGTTGTGGAGAAATGTGCTGTCATGCATGTAAAGCGAGGAGGGATTGTGGAATCTGAGGGAATTAACTCTCGGATTCCACTCAACTTAGATCTCTCGCCTCAACGGAGACTTATAGGTACTTGGGTATGTCGGAGGCTCTAGGCATCAATGGGGCTGACATGAAACAATCGTTGCAGGAGCGCTTCTTCGGACGTCTGACAAAAGTCTTAAAAAGTCTTCTGTCAGGCGGAAACAAGGTGCGTTCTTTCAACGGTTGGGTCATGCCAGTATTGATGTACTCCTTCGGCGTACTCAAGTGGACTCAGAATGAACTTGATGCCTTGGATAGGAAGGTCCGTACACTGCTAACCGCATATCGAATGCATCACCCAGGCTCCTCAGTAATGAGGTTATACATCTCGCGGAAATGTGGTGGTAGAGGATTTTTAAATGCCAAAAACCTTCACAACCGCGAGGTGTGTAGTCTCAGGGAGTATTTTTTAAAATTAGAAATAGGGATGCATCGAGATGTGGTTGCAGTGGACAATGGGCTTACCCCTCTCTCCATCGCTAAAGAGAACTGGCGCAAACCCGTAGTACTTAGTACGGACGATCGTAAGAATGTATGGCAAGCAAGCAATGTATGTATCTAGGAGGAGGCAAGCAATGTATCTACACGGACGCTATTACCGGGCTCTCCATGAGCCTGGTGTAGATTTCTTAGCGTCCGTTTCCTGGTTACGCTTCGGGGATCTATTTGGAGAAACCGAAGGGTTTGTTTGTGCAATTATGGACGAAGTTATGATGACGAACAACTACCGAAAATATATCGTGAAGGATGGTACGGTTGACATATGTCGGGCATGCCACCGTCCGGGAGAATCTATCCGACATATTATCTCTGGTTGTTCGCGTCTAGCTAACGGCGAGTACTTGCACAGACATAACCTGGTAGCCAGGATTATCCATCAGTAACTTGCCTTGAGATACAATCTTGTGGAATCGGAGGTACCGTACTACAAGTATGTGCCCGACCCAGTTCTCGAAAATGGTCATACTACATTGTATTGGGACCGATCTATCATCACTGATAGGACTATTCTTGCAAATAAGCCCGATATCGTGGTGATAGATCGCTTAGGGCGTCGAGCAGTGATTGTTGACATCACCGTCCCGCATGACGAGAACCTCGTGAGAGCCGAAAAAGAAAAAGAAATAAAGTATCTAGATTTGGCACACGAGGTTGTCGACATGTGGGAGGTGGATTCAGCGATCATTGTTCCAATCGTTGTGTCAGCTAATGGTCTAATAACCAAGAGCCTCGACCAACACCTACGGAGGCTCTCACTAGCTGACTGGGTCAAGGGTTTGATACAGAAAGCAGTACTTCTGGACACGGCCCGCATTGAACTATAATATAAGAGCTACACGGGCGCTATCACCGGGCTCTCCATGAGCCTGGTATAGATTTCTTAGCGTCCGTGTCCTGGTTACGCTTTGGTGATCTTTTTGGAGAAACCGAAGGGTTTGTGTGTGCAATTATGGACGAAGTTATGATGACAAAGAATTACCGGAAATATATTGTGAAGGATGGTAGGGTTGACATTTGTCGGGCATGCCACCGTACGGGAGAGTCTATCCGTCATATTATATCTGGTTGTTCGCTTCTGGCTAACGGCGAGTACTTGCACAGACATAACCTGGTAGCCAGGATTATCCATCAGCAACTGGCCTTGCAATACAATCTTGTGGAGTCGGAAGTACCGTACTACAGGTATGTGCCCGACCCAGTTCTTGAAAATGGTCATACTACATTATACTGGGACCGATCTATCATCACTGACAGGACTACTATTGCCAATAAGCCTGATATTGTGGTGATAGATCGTTTAGAGCGTCGTGCAATGATTGTCGACATCGCGGTTCCGCATGACGAGAACCTCGTGAAAGCCGAAAAAGAAAAAGAAATAAAGTACCTTGATTTGGCACACGAGGTTGTCGACATGTGGGAGGTGGATTCGGCGGTCATTGTACCAATCGTTGTGTCAGTTAATGGTCTAATAACCAAGAGCCTCGACCAACACCTACGGAGGCTCTCACTAGCTGACTGGATCAAGGGTTTGATACAGAAAGCAGTACTTCTGGACACGGCCCGCATTGTTAGGAGGTTCCTCCCTGGAGCCCTGACCACCGGTAGCTTGGATCCTGCTCCCGATACCGGTGGGCTACTATTTTTTATATTTTTAAATGTTTTTTTGTTCATTCTTTATAAAAATATTTAAAAATGTATGAAATAAGTAAATATAATAAATGGAAGGATACTATAATCTTTTTTTATTTTTAAATGTTTTTATTTTCTCTTATTTTTTATAAAAATATTTAAAAATGTAAATAATATGATTTTAATTGAATAAATTGAACTATAATAAAATAATAAAGAAGATAGAATTCATTCATGTTGTCATATTGGCAATGAAATTAAAGAAATTACCAAGGTGACCAAGTCCTGAATAGCTCAACTGTGGGTTCAATAAATAATCCTACTAATATTATAAATGCGAAAGTTTGTTAGGATCGATGGATGGATGTTTGTTACTCTTTCACGCCAGAACGGCTGAACGGATCTGGATGAAATTTGGCACAGAGATAGATTATAGACTGGAATAACACATAGGTTACTTTTTATCTGAAGTCCACGCAGACGAAGTCGCGGGCAGAAGCTAGTGACATTATAAAATTGAGTTTTACCTAATAACTCTGACACAATTATATCTGCTTTGGGGGTCAGATTGATGTATCGCATATCACCAGGGATGACAACAACGTCACGGTCGCGCCAAACTTCACGGACCTGGGCTGCCAACACCACAACAGCACAAGGATTCTTTTCAACAGCCACCACCTGTCATTTATTACCAATATGAGCAATATTATCATAAATTGACAGTGAAGATTTATTTTGATTAGATATAGAAATATTATAATTATATATATAATAAATATAATATAATAATTATAGTGTGTTACCTTGACTTTACTATTAGTTATGTCAGCAGCATTTAATGTAGCCCTTACTAATGGTCCTCTGCCAGCACCCAGCACCATAACTGTGACAGTTTCATTATCTGTATTATCTCCTTGTCCAATCTTATTCGTGTTTGCTGTAGAAATCTTGGTATTGATCTGAAAATTACATCACTGTAGACATTCATTGATAATGAGTTCCAATTTGCAGTAGCAAAATGTAATAAAAATAAACTTTAGTTTTACAATAAACAAGGCCATTAATTATTTAAAAAATATTACCACTTGAGATGGTACTTTTTGCATGTCAGTCAAGGCCTGTGCAATAGCTTTTTGGTACTGATCATATTTAACCGGATCTTTTTCAAACACATTATAAGTATGTGTGTCTAAGTTATCTGCTAGAGGTTGAAGTGGGGTCTGTAGGTAATCTTCCCACCTAAAAAAAAATATGCTATGACACTATGCTTATCAAGAAAGAAACTAAATATCAATTATTAGAACATACCCTCTAGCATAACTCAACATTGGGTCATCACCTAGGTAGGGTCTTCTTTTCCAAATCCTGTACAGATACTGTAAGTAGAACTCTACATTGGACCTCCTGGCTCCACTTACAATAACCTGAGCTTCATGCTCAACTAAGCTAACCACCAATTGTTGATGTGCACGGGACAGTACTGGATATCTATAAAAAGGAATAAGTTGTAACTATGAATAGACAGAGGTTCTTAACCTTTTAACCACTTGGTTTTACATCAGTTGCCGTTTTCCAGCACCTGGCTCAAAAATTACAGTAATGCCCGATATTGTTGGCCGGGCTGAAGTTATGCAACCGACTTCTCGCGCATAGTAAAGTCGAATGGAAAATTACTAACGCAGATATCCTAATTAGTATTAGATCAGTAAGGATATAGCTTTTTATTTTATACATATGCATGACATGTATCACCTATACATAGGTATGCAAATTTAATAAGTAATTAAGATTGATCAAAAATATTTATTTTTTAAAGGTTACACCTTCCATAAAAGTCACACCCACAGGAAACCTCGATCGGAAGAATGATCGTTTTTGTCTTCAAAATCCGTTTCCGATTCATCCGATTCAATTCATCAGTCAAATTTATCTATAATTTCGTAGCTTTCCTATATTCTTCCTAGTATTTATAAGCTCAAAAGCCTGGCTTGAAGGGGCCCCAAATGATAAGTGCCTAGGGGCCCTGGACCTCCAACTCCAGGCCTGAGTCTTAATTGTAATCAATACTTAATTCTGTCGCTTTCCATAAATTATTTCTTGATATTTTTTCCTCGATAACACGATATCGACAAACAATAATAACAAAACACTAACGAACAATAATGGCAAAAACAAAATGAACGATTCTGTACTCGACTGTATGAATTCTCAGAACGCAATGAGCGTAGGGATGAGACGTATTTATTTACTGTACTAGGTTTTAAAGCCGGGGCTTTGTATCGTACTTCGACACAGAGCCCCGGTTTTAAGGGCGCCCTAGTATGAGCGAGAAAAACATGCAATTAAAAAGTATTAAAATTTGCTAGTTCCGCGCGGGCACAACAGAAGAATTAAAGTATTTTTAAACTTTAATTCTTGTGCATATGTGCATAGAAATTCGATCCATATAATCATTATGTACAACGCGCTTAATCGTATTTCAAAAAAAATCTAAGCTACGAGTTTTATTTTCCAAATACACAATTGTGCTTCTTATTTGTAAGACAACACGGTTCGATTTCCTATGAAAGTATTTTCAACTCTCACCGCAGTGCCGGCGCCGCCGTACATACGCCGCAGGGTGTGTCACTGGCAAATGTGTTTCGATACTTGGTTTTCGACCCTGGTATTTATACATACTCGTACTTGAAAGGCCCGGTATTGAATTATGCGAGTTTAAATATCTCATCCTTAAATAAGCGTGTGGTTGACGTACGGACTTAACACTCACGCAAGGACGCGACCGGGTAGGAGGCAGCGCGCGGGTGAACGCGGTGGACGCACCGTGCACCCGTGCTATCCCATTCCATCTTCCCCTACAATAATATGAACTGTATATATAATATATGTATGAGATTACTGTAGATATCACTGCATATAACCATAAAAACCGTCAGGTACAAAATAGAGGTTAACAATACATTATTACCATTTTCTTTATCAGAACCCCATAAACCCAGAAATAGACACCCATATTTCATATTTTGATTAATGAACACAATATCTTGGATTGCAAAATAAATGTAATTTTTTAAATCAGCATGTTTTAATCATTTTTTAAATCATTTATGTTTTGTCTAGGGATGTGAAATATCATTGAGAGTTGCGACCCTAAAGAAGTAGGATAAGGAATAAACAATAGATATTGGTCTCTAACAAATTAATAATAACACAATGTTAAATGTTATACTTCATTTAGTTTCCATTACCATTTTTGTTTTATAAAGGAATAACTCAGTCACATTTGTCAAAATCCTTACAATGTCTTGTCCCTACTTACGGACTGACAAGAAATTTAAGAAAAAATCTGAAAATTACATACTTTGGCCACAAGGAAGTGTCTTGGGTCCCCTGGTATTCCTAATCTACATCAACAACCTCCCAAAAGTAATAAATGATCCACTAGTTTTATTTGTTGATGACAGTACTGCGATATTTGTTAGGAAAAATAAAACATATGAATCAGATATAAATCAATCGATAAGCAATATAATAGAATGGATGAAGTGTAATAATCTCATACTAAACTTAAATAAGACTAAGAGTATGCCGTTTAGACATGTGCTACATAGAAATATGTCTAAATTAGATATAAATTACTTGGGAGACAAAATTGAAGAATGTTAAAATACTTGTTTTTTAGGTTTACAAATAGATTGCATAACATGGAAATCGCACATAGAATACATATGCAAAAGATTAAATCAATACTCCTATCTTCTCTTTATGCTATCCAAAATCGTTGGCGTTATTTTTTGGGGCAACTCCGTACACAAAGCGGTAACGTTCAAGAGTCAGAAAAGTTATATATGCTCCATGTGCAACTTAAAGCAGACTGATAGCTGTAGACCCTATTTTAAAAAACTAAGAATTATCACTTTACCTTCCTTATACATTTACGAAATTGCACTATTTATAAGAAGTAACCAACACTTATTTGAACAAAGAGGTAAAGGAAAGCGTGATGCTGTCGAAAGCTGTTGCAAAATCTTACCCTTTTTTATTATTATGGAAAATAGATGTGGGTACAATTATAGCTTTCACTGGTTCTCCTAACCATCGTTTTATTACATCTTCTGAAGGTAAATCTGCAGAAAGTTCGAGTGCCACACCAACACGTTTGTCCCACTCTAAGCGCTCATGAAATTTAGACCACCACAGCCAAGGTTCATTCCAAGGTAAATCATCTTCAGTTTCTTTGTCAGTATGACATTTATTCAAGGTTTTTGAGCACATCATGGGTACATGAGCCCATATTAGAGATGGATGGTGGCTGAAACACAACAGTGTAATTGACAGTAGTAATTGATGTATTTCCAGATATACCAGACATATCAGATGTGACTGGTCTACTCAAAGCCACTATAGTTTTTTCTTTAAAAGGCGATGTCAGACATTGCCTTGCATTGTAACTCACTTAAATATATTTGCTTCTAAGTACTGTCTGGACTGAGACCAAGATTCTCTGAGTTTGTTTCGGCATTTCAGGAAATGCCGGTGACATCTAGTTATAAAGCATTAAATTGTAAGTCCATAAATATCTATTTACAGAAATAAACATCATTTATCATTTACCTGCTCTGCTCACATGGGCGGCGGTATCGCATACCATCAGGTGTTTTGTCTGCTCGTTTGCCTCCCTATGCCATAAAAAAAAACACTAGAATACCTCTGAGATTATCAAATAGGTACAATAAAACTGTCAATAATCTTTTACAAGTAGGTAGGCAATTATAGAAAAAATATTCACCTGATTTCATAGTATGAATTAAGGATTCTAGCCAAATTATTAGATTCTCTGCCATGCACGGATAACATGATTGCCGGAAGGCCAAGACCTCTGCAATAACTCAATTCTTCGTTCAAGCAATCCTCATGACGTTGCCGGACTCTGGTCGAAACGGAGTCCACATTTAGGTAAGGAGACAATCTGCCTACCATCCTGCTCGTCCAATCTTGAGGTGATAATATCATGTCAGATCTAGTAAATCCGCCAACCCTACCGGCATTTGAGCATGATCTTCGAAAACGTGGGTGAACGATTGGTGAAACGATGAATGAGTAATTGCAACGCAAAGCCTCTGTCAAACATGCTTGTAAATCTGGAGCAGATATGTATTCCAAGCCACAAGAAATTTCTTGCTGCGACATTATTATACAGTATAACAAGTTTCAACTGTTGGTCGTGCTCACGCTTACAGTAACACCACAGCACAGCACAGACTATAACTTTATAATATTATAATAACTACTACATAGGTAACACACACAGACCTAATAAGAGAGATAGAGCACAGACCACAGACTACTAATAAGAGATACTAGTATGTCTAGATAGGTAGAGATACTAGCAAAGAGTAGGTACCTTTAATAATATAGTGGGAATAGTAACTGTAAGTGCAAGTTGTACTATGATTATAATGGAGCATATCGCAAATTCTGCATACTTTCCCATATATAATATTAAATATTATAATAATGGCAATAGGCTCGCCCCCTATTACATGGGACCTAAACATACCGGCGAACTGTGGGTGTACCTTAGTACACCTCTGCCTAACCCTCAGGGGAATACAGGCGTGATGGTATGTTATGTTATGTTATTTTATAATTAAATTATAAAATGGCTATATAGCTCACGGCTCAATTCAGCTCCGATTGTACTTGTCTGAGTTTGATCTATCTACTTGAGGTTCAGATATGAAAGTTTTTGATCGATTCAATCGTTCTGAAACGTTTTATTGAAACAACTCAAGAATCTCTGTGGAATTCAAACCTAATCCATCAATTCTTTTTTATGGCATGGCAGCTCATAATACATAATGTTACGCCCAGGAGCTATTAGAATGACGTAGATGGGTCACGAAGGTTCTAGATAAATCGTAGAAGCGTGTAGAAATTGTAGAATATTCGAAAGAAAGTACTCGAATACGTACTCACGTAATAACAATAGTTCAAGGTCGGGTTCAAAGGTCAATGCCCGTAAACAATAGACGATCAAGTACCTACTCGCATTTTGCAGGCTTTTCGCGATTGTTCGATTCCAGAATCTTCGTGACTGATATAAATAGCCGTCGTGAGGGTCGGCTAGGGCAGTTTAGTTTTGTACAAGGTGAAGTGAACATCAAAGTGAAGACAAGTGATTCTCAGTGTGACAGTACAGTGCGACAAGTAATAGTGTAGTGATTTTATTTGTGATTTCTGTTGTGTTTTGTCAAGTTTATTAAAGTATTTGTTTGTTTCGGTAAAATTAGCGTTAATTAATTTATCCCGAACCCCAGCTCGTAACAATAATAAGAATTTCGGCTCGCAGAGTCAAACGAACTTTCAACTGCCGCAGCTCAGTGGGCTCGATTCGGCGCGCAGCTCGCAGACTCTTGCGAGTCATAAATGTAAGTTTTTCTCGCCCATACGAGGGCACCCTACTTCAACCCAAAGCCCCGGTTTTTAAACCTAGTAAAGTAAATACGTGTCATGCATTCCTTTATAGATAGGAATCTATTGTCTAGAGGCAGCATGCTCTGACCTTAGCCTGCTGTAACAGCGGGGGCACACGGCGCCGCACCGCAAAGATTTCACAGTATCAGCGGGCACACGAGCGGTGCGGCGCCGCAACGTTGTTTTGTCGCAGCGGCGCCGTACTACCGTTGGACAGCCCGTAATAACAATGGATCGTAAAACAACTGAGCGGGGCCGCTCCGACGTCGCAACGCATTCACCTCTCCCCGCCTCGTCTCGGTAGTTTCAAGTCCGGTGCGGCGCCGGAACGCATCTTGTGCCCTGCCACAGATATTTCCATGTAACACGACGCAGCGACACCGCTCCGGCGCCGCAACGCATCGTGTGCTCTTAGGGTAAGGAACGAACATCCATAAAAATTTCTATGGTCTCACTACCTCAATAGCCCAGTAGTCCTGAGCGCGACTGCTTCGCTAGAGGTCCTGGGTTCGATTCCCAGGTCGAGCAGTGTTATTGGATTTTTCTATGAGTTCCCAGTAGCAGCTCGGAGTTTGGAATTTGTGCCCGGTTAATGGTAATAGGCTCGCCCCCTACCTATCACATGGGACCCAAACATACCGGTCAACTGTGGGTGTACATTAGTACGCCTCTGCCTAACCCTTCGGGGAATACAGGTTATGTTATGTGGTCTAATGGTATATAGCTCAGTGTGTAGTAGATAACAGATAAGATTCAGAGCTGAGTTACACACCTCTACTTCTTAAAGGAAAGCAATATTTTATGGGCTGATGAAGGCTGATGATTTTGAATTTGATGGATGTGACAGAACTACAGAAGTGTCTCCGTCATAGTTTTCACTGAAAAAAAAAAATGATACTTGACAGTTTGAGTTTTGACAGTGACGCTTACACTTCTAACTTCTACCTAAACCCAAAACTGAAAACTTTGGTTCATTATCATTTTATAAATTCAATTCCTATTTACTGATAAAACTAGTACTTATCTAGCACAGTTATTACAGTGTAAGCTATAAAATAAATTGTGCAATGGAAGAGAAAAATCCATTGCAAGTTTTACCAATACAACCACCCTGCAATGGTAAGATTTTAAATAAAAGAGGAAGACCAACAACAGGAACTATTACAAAATTTGGCCCACAACCCAAATCTATAATCGCTCAAATGTTGTCAGAAATGAAAACTGAAAGTAATATTATAGAAGAGGAACCCACAGACCAACAAGATCAATCACAGAATGCTGTTGAACCCAGAAACCCTGAAGAGCATCTATGCCAAATCTGCCCATATAGGTAATTCACTATCCAAATTTGTCTATCTAAAAAATCCAAACATTCATAATATTTTATCATTGACTAGCTTCTGCCCGCGACTTCGTCCGCATAGCGTAATGATATATAGCATATAGCCTTCCTCAATAAATGGGCTATCTAACTGAAATAATTTTTCAAATCGGACCAGTAAGTAGTTCCTGAGATTAGCGAATTCAAGCAAACAAACAAACTCTTCAGCTTTATATACTAGTATAGACCTGAGATTAGTGCGTTCAAGCAAACAAACAAACTCTTCAGCTTTATATATTAGTATAGATTTAATGATTATATTATATGCGCGTCATGGCGATGTACGCGCCATCCACATCAATTCTGAATTCGCATGATTCACGTTCGGGAAGCAAAAGGAAAGGATTCACATAATTAGAGAGCGGTCCCCCGACGTCAAAAAACTTCATACGTACTTACAAAGGGTTATAATTTCAAGATTATTTTATTTCTCTTTATAGGAATTCAGGTTTATACCTTTTTTGTTCTATTTGTGGTTATTTCATCATAGTTTTTCTTTTAGGTTTTTAAGTTGATTTTTTTGTGTTGGGGGTTTTTTTAATTTTTAATTTAATTTTTGAACTTCAAGTGAGCGAAGCCGCGGGCAGAGTTTAGTAATAAATATACTAATATATAAAGCTGGAGAGTTTGTTTGACTACTGGTCCGATTTGAAAAAAAATTTCAGTGTTAGATAGCCCATTTATTGAGGAAGGCTATAGGCTATATATCATCAAGCTAAGACTAAGTAAGTAAATTCCACACGAACGAAGTCGCGGGCGGAAGCTAGTTTATAATATAATAAACATTTATATTTTACTTACGTATGTGCCACAGAACAATAATTAACTCACCCACCATACCACAAACAAACATGTTTAGTCCCATTGAATTATTCGGGCGAAATATTCGGCGGAAACATTCGATTGCGGGGTACGAATCTTTCTCGCGGCGGGGAAAACTTCTCCGGGGAGCATCTCCCCTCTTACCGCACCCCGCACCGCCATCGCCTGCACGCACGACTCGTGGTGGCAGTCGGGCGCGCGCGGCGGCAGTAGTCGGCGCACAGAGGGGCGGTGGCGGCGGCGATCGTGCAAAATACGATTTTTCAGCAAAAAAAAAAAGAATCTTAATTAGGTAAATTCATTTTGAATAATTCTGATTTAAAGAAACTTTCCCAGAAGTAGTCCGGAATTATTCAGAAGTTTTGCAACTATAATTAAGACACCATCGTTTTGAGTTTTAGTAATATTATTCAATAAAACGCATGCTTGTACACTTTTGATATTTTTTATGGTTATTAAAAGCATCAAGTAGAACCGAATACAGTTTTCAGCTAGATTATAAGTTTAGGTAGTTACTCATGTCGGCGCTACGATATTTTTTCTTATTTAAAAAAAACGCTATTACTTGAAATTTATATATTTTCTTACTTAAATCTAATTCTGTCACAAATACGCACAAATAAAGAGCTACTCGTGTTTATTCTACAGAAGCACATGCAATGGTTTTAGAGATACACGATTTTGCAATACAGTCCGTTTTTTTGGACTTGTCTTTTTTGGTAAACAAACCCTGCCCGATGCGAAAATCACAAGTTTTTCTTTAATCACGCACTTGATGTAGGAAACGATTTTATTAACACTTACACTATACACATACACTCTAAATTACACCAAAAACTGCTTCGAAATCACTATAAAAGTCTATTATTTTTAATAAAAACTAAATTTTATGTAATTACATTTTCACAGAATAAAATAATCATGACAATTTGACATTTCAAAACTCTAGATTATCTACGAATTTTAGGGGATGTGACAAAATAATGAATGATTTTGTTTAAGTGAATGAGCAAAAACTCCAAGGATCTTCACAAAAATAATATTGTTATTGTACAATATTATCCATAGCATTTTTTTGCTATTTAACATACTACGTTTTTAATCATGAACCCTGTGCTGACATCAAAATATGAAATATTACAGATGGAATTAACAAGAATTAGAATTAAGAACAATAATAGTTGTAGCTAGGAATTTTGTCAAGAAGGGCCAGACATTCCGATGCGGACCACAGTGACGACGTTGTTCCCGAGGTGAACGGCGTAGAAATGAGTGGTGGTTGAAGTCTCAAGGCCAGAAATACTGCTCCAGGACCCGACGGCTTGCATGGCAAAGAGTGGGTCCCGGCCTTGGCGGCTCTCGGGCCTTGATTGAGGGAGTTCCTTAGCGCACGAGGGGCCAATTCCACTCCGATGGAAAACGGGGAAGCAGATCCTCTGCGAAGCCGGGACGCCCTGCAGATTCTCTGTAGGCATTCCGATCCTAGTGCTGCTCGTCGAGGTGGGCAAGCTAATCGAAAGTCCTTGTGGACTGCCTTGTCGGGCACCTGGTGCGGGTGGGTTTACTCTATCGGGTACAATGATACTGCATCAGATGAACCGAACCAGAGGTTCATAATACATGTGTCGGAATCTGATGACTCTTTAGAGCCATCAGATTCTGACACGTGTATTTCAGAGGAACTACTAATAAATTAATGTTTTGCAGTTGTCGTTTTATTTCTTCATATTCACTTCATATTTAAAATTAAAAAACAAATCAGTACTCGTCAAGGTGAGAATCATTCTTCAATAGTCTTGGCTAAGAGTATTTAGTTCAGTCCTTCATTCATGATTTCCCAACATTATCTAACCACTATCAGTTATTTCTGGTTACTAGGACGCCATATTTGTTTACCAAAAAAGACAAGTTAACTGGGATAGACTGTACGTTACCCTAGCAGGAAAGTAGCTCCGAGAGTGATATGAGTGGAACGTATAATTAGTGCGTAATATGCTGTAATCGTGCGCCTACTTATTACTCACGCCGCTCACTACTTATTATAAAACAAAGTCGTTTCCCGCTGTCTGTCCCTATGTATGCTTAGATCTTTTAAACTACGCAACGGATTTTGATGCGGTTTTTTTTTAATAGATAGAGTAATTTAAGAGGAAGGTTTTAAGCTATTTAACATAACCCTATGACACTTAGGAACGGGGCAGCGTGGGTGAAACCGCGGGCGGGTCGCTAGTTATCATTATAATCAGTTTGTAAAAAGAAAATAAATGTCCCAGATATTATTATTATAAATGTATGTCATGCTTGTTTATATATTATTTATATATTTGTGTTTATGTTTTTATTAGGTATATTATTATAAATATTTATTTAAATTTCCATTTATTATATTTCATATACATTTATCATTTAGGTATTAATTTATATGGTAGTAACATTTAGTTATTAGGATGTGTTTTATTTTTTTTTATAAATATACTGTCTAATTTCATTTTTTATTCGCTTATTATATATTTTTATCGACATGACATGTGGACTAGATGAGTGCATTTTAAGATGGGAGCTGGGTAGGTTTAATATATGTTTATGTCTGTCTCTGGTTTTTGTATTCTCGTGTTGTATAGAAATTTTGGTGACTTCTAACAAACTTACATATTTATAAAATGTATAGACTAGGTACCTATCGTTAATATTTTGTGTTCTATAAAGTGCGGCTTACAGCTACTGTTGCCAATTGAACAAGTAACAAAATTAATATTTCATTTCAGGAGTGCCAATATCAAGGAATATAAAAAGCATCTAAGTTCTCATCAGATGGTTATATGTGACTTCCCTAATTGTAGCTATGCTTGTAAATTATCATCAAATCTCATCAAACACAAGAGAGTGCATACAAATGAAAAGCCCTATCTATGTGACAGATGTTGCTTTAGGACAAACTTTGTGAACTCTTTGAAGGCCCACAAAAGGACACACACAGCTGAGAAACCATACCACTGTAAACATTGTAACTATAAATGCAAGAGTAGTTCAAATCTTAAAAAGCACTGTCATCTCAGACATCCTGAAGGAAACAAGTGTAAATATAAATGAAAGTTTTTGGTACATGAGTATTTTAAATTATGTAAGACATTTATATGAAACTTCAGTAATATTTGTGATTACTGCGAATATTATAATATATGTATATTCAGTAGACAGGTATGTAAAATTACATGTAAAAAATAAACCAATCATGTCCAAAGCTTTATATTTTTTACAATTACCTAACTATATTATATTATAAGATCCTAAAAATATATAATAACTGGTATAAATGTCGCCCAAAGTACCTATATCAAGGCTTATCTCTTAAAAAATGATAAAATATTCCCATCATTTTTGTAAAATATTTTGAGCTCCAATAGCGAGGTTATATGAATAAAAATCAAGTATAATACTACTCTGGTTTACAAATCAGGGGCATATATCAGTGGCAATGTTCTGTAAAGTCTACTACAACAGATTCACGCCATCCAAATAAGAAGTAACCAGTTGCCGATCCCAGGACCACAGCACCACATAACCATGTATTGTAGGACATGAATACCAGCATCAACATGTAACTCACTAACACCTGCACTCCATGAAGCACAGTCTGCCACGCATGCGCTGTGCTCATCATAGTAGGACTGAAAGTGTTACAAATAATACACTTTAAATATTTACATCGAAGCATATAATTAAGTTGCCAGGATTTTGTACTTACACATTTCTTTCAAGGACATGTGGCACCGGCCTTCAAAAGAAAACATTAATTGTTAGTAAATAAAAATACAAGTTAATCCGATTAAAGATGAAGAATTCTTTCAGAATGTATGTACCTACATAAATCCATATATACCTATCTCCGACGAAGATGCATTCATCAACAGAAATGTTATAATCTTACCAATTATAATAAGAATGTAGGTAAGTGACCCGCATTGCACAAGCATTAATAATGTTTCATTAAATGTTATTAATATATATATATTTATATAATTATTCTATACGTGTGTTGACTCCTGTGGAGTGAACTCCTCCTAAACGGCTGGACTGATTTGAATGATTTTTTTTGTGTGTGTTCAAGTGGATTCGAGGATGGTTTAGATTCACAAATAAGCCCGGCTGGTGGCGCTGCAGTGGTATCTAGGTTATTTATCATTTCTTACTTTGTTTAATATCCTAATCGCTTGGTATATCATGCACGGAATTTGCTGAATTGAGCTGAAAGAAGGGATGGAGATACATACCTATGCATCATCTCGTAGTTGGCATTGGCTACTACCAATGCCTAAGCTCCTAATGTAATTAGAAAAGGGATAGCAATAGAAAAGTAATTAAGACAAGTTTCATGTGTTTAAATAAATTAAATCGAATAAAAGGTGTAATTTTACTCAACTGTATTACTTGAGGCTCATCTGGAGCACATATATTTGAGACACCTTTATCTGGTGGTGATACTGCACAGTATTGCAGCCCTGTATATGTTTTCCATAACAGATGTTTTCTGTAGTATTTTAGGCTGGAATAAAAATAAGATTTTTAACTTGATAGCTACAGTTCTATTATGTAGGTAGGTAAAGCAACTGAGTGATGTTTAGCAGTTGTCAGTGTTCATCAATACATACAGCAGGTTAACGATTAACGCTGTTGCAAAAGAGCGTGAAATGAGACGTTCGACTGTACATTCATCTAAAATGGAGCGCTCGTGGTGCTGTATGACATAATAAATAATAATAATAATAAATATTCTGGGACTTTTTTACAGAGCACCATCTAGTCCCAAACTAAGCAGAGCTTGTACTATGGGTACTAGACAATGGATATAATACTTATATTTTTTTTTGTAAATAGATGCTTATAATACATAAGAAACACCGACGAACACAAACACTTATATTCATCACATATTTTTTTGTGTTCTGTGGGAATCGAACCCACGACCTCATGGTCAGTAGTCCGGTACTCGAACCACTAAACAACAGAGGTCGTCAATGAAATTGAATTTTTGCAGTCAAATGAGTCATTTGACTGCAAAAATCAGTCCAAATATAACTAAATGTCATAGGTTTTTAAAGAATACGCTTAATTGAACTGCAGATAAGTCATGCTGCAAACTAACTAAACATGGGTAGCGGTTTTTGTTAAACGTATCGCAATGACGATCCAATTGGGCGTTTTAGAGGTTATAACGGTTAGCGCCTTGCGGGTATCTAAAACAATGGTATGTGGGCGTGGTATGTAACATACTGGAGGAAGCTATTACGTCAAAATGTCTTCGCTGAAAACCAGCGCTGTCGGTGCTGTAACACTACCTACATCTCCGTAGCAACATGCTGAGCTTTGACCCGTAGCACATCCCTTTCTTTATCTAAAACTAGCCACATAAGTCCTTAGTACCAATAATTTGTTCATTTCACTACCAAAATTTTTCGAGAAATAAATGTCTTTAAACCGAATCTATGTATATGGCTTAGTGTTTGTTGGTTTTAATTGTTTAATAATAGGACATTAAAATTTGACAATAGCAGTGCCCGCACCTAGTTGCCAGTGTTATTAGATGCAATAATTTGTTTATTTTTTTATGTCTTATATTAATTTGTGTCTTTTATTGTATTGACCTTTGGCTAAATAGGTAATTCTTGTGCGTCGTTTTGGACAAAAGTAAATTGTTCAAGTTCAAATATTTTTATTTCAAATAAGCTTTTACAAGCATTCATGAAACGTAATGATTCCAGTTGCACGGTTCCAAAAGGTTGATCCTATTGAGAAGAATCCGGCAAGAAACTCCATGGACACTCTTTCTTTCTATTGAAATATTAATGCCTCATTAGCCCAGGTCCTAAGCGTGACAGCTACGCTAGAGGTCATGGGTTCAATTCCCAGGTCGAGCAGTTTTATTGGGCTTTTCTATGAAATTCTCAGTAGCAGCTGGGAGTTTGGAATTTGTGCCCAGTTAATGACAAATTGGCGAAATCCACAACCACATTATTTTAGGTAGTAAAAGTATTGTTCGCCATTTTTTATAAATTAAAATCTTGAAATTTGAAATTAATGCCATTAATTTATTATTTTATCATCTATAGTTTAAGTGTGTAGCAACAACACCAATTGAAAATTCCAAGTTTTATTAGCTATGACATCAGAAGCCGTAGTTTTTTCCGACCGGGGCAAAACAATTTTGCTAGAATTAGGTTTCCAATGTTCTACATTTATTATTTTATCTGTATTTGTATAGCATATTATTTTATATGCCTCAAAAAAAGAAGAAAAAAATAAACGGTGGGAGGGGTGGGAACCCGTGTTCGTTTATTTTTTTCATCTTTTCATAAAAATTGTCATAAAAATCCGTCTGAGGCGCTATGGGCAGGAAAATATTAGTCGTATAAATCGACCGGGACGGTCAATAGGTTAATAATTGATTTCATGCGCATAGATGGAGTTCTAGTATTTCCTCGCGATGCGAAAGTTATGGATAAGTACGTGGCTTTAGGATTATTTCTGAATTAATAAAATGTATACAGTTATAGGACAACAGATATTCAATAGAATCTTACCCTTCATAAAGTAAGGCCATTAAGAATACTGCAAAGAAAGATCCCATAAATTCACCAACGTCTGTTACTTTCCACCAAGAAAAGAGAATAGTTTCCTTATAGCCCCCATGAAACTAAAAGCAAAAAGAAAGTTATGTAGATACCTTAAAGTTGTGCTATGTATGTAGAAACAATATTGAAATAATGAATTGTTTTGGAAGGAAATGGTCTTTAGTCTCAGGAAAATAATGATAAAATCAAAAATATAGGTATTATTATTATTACGGTCATGGCCATATCATGATGTCCACCGTGACCATGATGTGCTTCTGACCGCATGATGTGATCCGATGTGTAATCTAAGCTGTCTTCACTCGAGTTAAATCCATTCTGAAAAATATAATTTGATAATCTTGTAAAGAGAAGTGATAAGTTATTTTGTAAAATAAAAACCGGCGTGAATCAACGCTTACGTTGTGTTTCGCCGAGTGAGTGAGGATACCGAAGGTCTAAGCCTTTTTAAAAGGCCGGCAACTTGCCTCTCTGGTGTTGCGGGTGTCCATGGGCGGCGGTCATCGCTTACCATCAGGCATACAGATTGCCCCCCTATGCCTTTAAAAAAGTGGAACCGTTTTACTAGCTAAAATGTAGTACGTAAATAAAACCGTTCAATTTTACAGATTAATTTTGGCTATGCTGCAAAAGCAAAAGCCCTCTACCAAGACCAAATCATGTCGTAACATGAATGTCACTCAGAATTTGTAAACATCCTTGTCTTAAAAGGGTCTGCCAAATAATGTGGACCCGAGTTCGATTCCCAATCCCAGTGTTATTTGGTTTTTCTATGAAATCCTCAGAGTAAGCTGCGAGTTTGGTTTAGTACCCCATTACATAGGGCCTAAACATACAACTAGGTATTCCCCGATAGAGTGACACACAGAGGCGGCTCGTGAAAATGTATCATAGGGGTTCACAAAAAATACAAACGAATTGAAAAACTCCCTCCTTTTTTAAGTTGGTTAAAAAAGAAGCAATGCCGTGTTACGCTAGTAGTCCAGACCTATGTAAAGTAATATTGAATAACTACACCATTTAAACGTTTTCATGATCTTGCCGTCGGGACCCATTCAAAATCGTGACCGTCTCTAAAATTGCCAGTAATGGGTCCCGACTGCAAGATCATGAATACATTTCAATGGTGTAGTTATTCAATATTACTTTACATAGGTCTGGACTACTAGACTTGTTTTTGTCTTTTTAGTTTTTTTTTGTGTTTTTATGCAGTCGGGTTTTTTAGTTATTTTAATTACGTAACTTGTTTCCGGATTTTTAGTGCAAAACTACGAAAAATCTGCAGACGCTTAATTTAAAACTAAGGTGTGGTATTTACTTGTGCAAGATTTATACAATACTGTTACGGAATGCTCAAAACATATTTTTCAGCCCACGCATTAAAGCGCATAAAATCCGCCATTTTGTTTTTTTTTTAATTTCATGTACCCAGTGACACTCGTGTCATCAAGACAAATCTAATGAGGTATCATTTATCTAAATCGGTTGCACCGTTGAATAGTTACGAGCGGACATAGGAACGGACATACATACATACATACATACATACACGTCAAACACATAACCCTCCTCCTTCGGCAGTCGGGTAAAAAAGAAGCAATGCCATGTTACGCAGTTACCGTTTATTTATAACTGCCTCGCTTATCGCTGGTCTAGTGTTCGTTGAACGTGACAGCTAAACATGAGGTCACGAGTTTGATTCCTATCAAGGTACTTAAATAATTAAAGTTTAATTATTTTGAATAGGTTAGGTTAGGAATGTCCGCGGACGAATGCTACAGCGCTCCCGTAGGCCCGGCACCAAAGTGGTGACGCGAAACGCCGAGGTTGGTTTTGATCGCTCTTTTCAGTGCGGAGTCCAACACACCCCACCGCTCTCCCCGGAGTGATGGATAGTGCATAAAGCATTTCCAACCCCGTCAACAAAAAGGTTAGGTTAGGAATAGTAGATTCCGGGAGAGGGAGAGTGCTAGCACTAACCCGATCCGCAGCCGGCGCGCCGGACGTCGGAGGAGGGCCGACAATGCCCTCTTCCAGCCTCCGTGAATGGGTCCGGGGGTGGCAGACGCGGGGATGTCCGCCACACCCCCCTTATAGGACCCGGGGCGGTGGCGCGTAGTGTTCCACGCGCGCCCCTCTAAGGCGATGGGGGGGAGTCCAACGCCTCACTCCCCCCTCCACAATCAGAATTTTCTGTTTCCCGCAGCCCCCCACGAAAACGTGCAGGAAGGAACACCGTGTGGTTTTTAGTCGGTAGGTCACCCACTCTGGGTGGAGTCCGACACGCCCCGCCGCCTCCCCGGGCGGCGGAAGTCCATGAGGATTTTCCACACGCACAAAAAAAAAAAAAAGGAATAGTAGATTGCCCCCTGGTAGCGAGGGACGCAGACCACACGAGTTTGTAGTACCTACTTGGTGGGTGACCGATAACTGTTTTTTTATGGGATATGGGAGCAAACGAGCAGATAGGTCATCTGATGGTAAGCGATAACCGCCGCCCATGGACTCCCGCAACACCAGAAGAGTCACAAGTGCGTTGCCCGCCTTTTAAAACTGTCCAATTGTCCATCATTGATCGTTTACTTGTCGTTTATCGATTCGCCGACGCAGCGGCGTGAATCCAATAGGCAAGCAGGATGATAGATGTAGATGTTAAGGCGGATCGTTCGCCTGAACAATTTCAAATTTCAATAGGTTTTTCGCTATTTGTAGATCTGTAACACATTTTAGTACAGTAGTAATTGCGACACATTAACTATACGATATTTACAACTGAGAATTAAAAACTTTGCTTAAAAAACGTTACAGAAGCTAAACGTAGTGTAAATCGACAATTTTGGCCGTTGGCTGGGTTTTAGACAAGATTCTAGCTTGTTAAGGATTTTTAAGCGAAGGTTTTAGTTCTCAGTTTGGGATGTTGTATAGTTATGGTCGCAATTACTAGATACTGATATGAATCTTAGATACGTAATAGACCTACAAATTTCGAAAAACCCATTGTAATTTGATAACATCTTCACAAATAATATGTATGTTAGTATGTATTATGGTGTGTATAAGGTGAAGGTAGAGGTACTAACTGCTATCAATCTAAAATGTCATGTAGACCTACAAATTCTGAATACGAAATTTGAATTTGGCGGTGACCGATCCGCCTTAAAACTTAAAAGTAGTTATTTTTATTTCCTCATAGGTGAAGGTCTTACTTATTCATATAGTTCACTCGAGGAAAGTATACATTACACACACGTGTCTTTTGCGGCCCTCGCAAACTCGAGCCACTGAAACGCACGCCCACTAATAATGTGTCACTTTCTCTACTTGGTGTTTTATATCTCAAGGTTAAAGCGGAGTGCGGCGCCAAAACTCATATCGGTAAATCGACAACTTCCTACTACAAGTAGATATTAATATGAATACATAAGTTTCATAATAGGTGTCATTGGGGGCCCGACATGCTATACTTCTCCAGCTAGACCCTTTATTACCTATAATTACTAAGATTATTTTTTTAACGTTGCCCCTCACTAGGAATATCTCCTGTATTGTGGGTGCTTTTACATACAAATTCTCACACGCCCAGACTCACAGCTACTTGTAGATCATACAAATATTTAGAACCCACAACACGCGGCGCAGAAGCCGATCTCTCAGCCGCTACGCCAAACTTGTCAAAGCATTATACAAGCACTAATAAGTAGGCTACTATTAAATTTTGGAGCAATATTAGGGATGGAGAAATAGTATGTATTTTATCAGTGGAGACACAAAAAATAAAATTAGCAATTTTGTTTTTTATATTATTTTAAGCATTTTGTTTTGTTATTTGTCTGTAAGTCTTCCTACAAATAAATAAATATGTGTAACCTATTTATTGACCAGAAAATGTTGTAAAATAGCCTTTGGATACTTATTACAATACTTAGTAAAAATACTTTAAAAAAACTTCCTTCCTTTATTTACAGTGACACACTCCCAATTTCCGAAATTTATGTAAAGTCAGTATCCTATCTCTAGTAAGCAAATCTACTGACACCTACTTCTTAAACAGTGCCTCATAAAAGAATGAAGCTAAAAAATGACTACTGGATAAATTATTCCTGGTAGGTAATAACATGAAAGGTACATACCTTCAGAATATCATCCTGAAATGTACTATTAAATGACATTTCATGGTCAACTGACATCATGTGGTCCTTATTCTTAGGGTTAATGTAGCCATGATTTGCATGATCCATAGTCATATGATGTGTGCCATCCATGTCTGTAAATAAATTGAAATGTTCATTTCCATATCGAAAATCATTATACTTACAAACACATAGATCTATGCATTTTGTCATTTTTTTATGTTTCATTTCATTGTCTGGTATGTACTCAGCAATATAATTTCAGAATAAAACCTAAAAAAATATGATTTAAAATTGATAAATGACACTTTTACAAGTAGAAGTGATTGAATGTTCTGATTTTTTAAACTACATGGAGCTTTAATTTATATTTTTTTATCTGAGGGCCTCTTGCCCCAACTTCTTAAATAAGTTAAATTACATTTAAACACATTCAAGAAGTTGGTGCAAGTGGCCCTTAGTCTTCATACAGTTGTTGAAGCTACATACAATGTATAACTGAATAAATGCAAGACCTCAAACACATCAATTAGAATATCAAATCATTATTATAATAACATACCATCACGCCTTTATTCCCCGAAAGGTTAGGCAGAGGTGTAGTAATGTACACCCACAGTTTGCCGGTATGTTTAGGTCCCATGTAATAGAGGGTGAGCCTATTGCCATTAACCGGGCACAAATTCCTAACTCTGAGCCGCTAATGGGAATTTCATAGAAAAACCCAATAACTCTGCTCGACCTGGGAATCGAACCCAGGACCTCTAGCGTAGCAGTCACGCTCAGGACCACTTGGCTAATGAGACAGTTTTATTATAATAATGAAACCTTAAGAGTCATTTTGAGACAGGTAGGCATATTTTTTTTAATAAATATGTGTTATACCTGCTAAACGCAAAAGTCATTGCTGTACTACAGTTGTACCCCAAACAACTATGATATTGGCATCCACACACACACACAATAACCATTTATTCAAATAGGTTTCAGTTTTCCATAACTCTTGTCACTAATAGATCAGGGTGCCATAGCTTAAGTTAGTGTAATTATCTTTTCGGGCGAAATTAACACATATTAAAAACCCATTTAATTGATTCTGAACAAACTACTTTGAGGTCTTGTCGAGCGAATCGTCAGTCATGAGATGCGCTTGATAAAAGTGGTTCTAAATTAAAGTCCAACACATGTCAAAAATAATTCTCGATCAAGTTGTCTTAATCATAATAAATATGTAATAATCTTAAACTAAATTTTATTATGGTCTCATATTAAAAGACTCAAGCCCTTTTCTTAAAAGACTTTCAACTTAAGCCTTGAACCTCTTACTAAAGAACTCGAGTTGTTTTATTGATTACCTACTCTTTTCTAATGACTCGAGCTTTTTCACATTAATAACAAGACTCACGTCGAAGTTTTGGAGTCGAGTCTTCAAAATCAAGGCTAGTCTTTATTAAAAATGTTTAAAAGGCTGGAGTCCATTCATTGCTAGTATAAAATGTTATGATGAATAAACTATATATGATGTTATACAATTGTGACTCCCCAAACTGTTAAAGCAATAGTAAGTTTATAAAACAGTAATGTGAATAAATTAAAAACAAGTTTTGTTATGTTACAGTTGGATTCTCATGTACAGTTCAAAACAGGTACCATTAGGCATTAAGACTTATTTTTACCTACATTACAATTGATATAATGTCTGTCTGTCTGAGTCTGAGCACACACCTACATTTCAATATATTCATTACTTGTGACATGTTACGTTGCATTAACTCATTATCTATAAGTTTTAAGATAGCAAGCAATACAAATATGTTTACAATAATAAACTGCAGTGAATCACTTGAATTATTTCACAGAAGTTATTGTAAAACAATATAAATAGATTATTATCAATAACAAATAAACAAAACTATTTAATTTAAATAACTGATTTATCTTATTTTCTAAAAGTAACATGAATGTATATCATGTTACTTTTAGAAAGTAAGATACCTGTAGCATAGGTATACCCTTGACTACATTCACTCAATGGAGCAGTCAACTGTTATATCTAAGTACCTTTAAACAAAAAACTTAATGTTACTTTTGAATGGTTAAAGATCTGTAACAATACTTGCCATTTTTAATTTGTACTAAATCAAAAATAAACCTCTCACGAGTGAAAATTATAAAAAGAATATTATTTATTATTTTACGAACATTGACTTGTAAAATTGATTTCATAAATGAAACCAATACGATGATCGGTTACTTTTTAATGATGTAAGTCAACGCAAGAAACATTTTAAAACATTTACATAATATTAACCCACACTTACTCGATATAAAACTTTTACGTGGCACTTATTAGTTTACAATTTAAGACACAAATCGCTTCAAATAAACAAACTCTTGTAGATAAACATATAACGGATATCAATTTTAAGTCATTTTCGTGGAAACTTTCTCACCAAAATCCTCAAACCTTATCAAATCGCAAATCTGCTGTCAACTGCCACAAGTCGCAACCTTGATGATTTGATGCTGTTGCTGTCTTCTGTCGTTGTCGTTGTCGTCACTTGTCGTCTCGACACTAGGGACACGAAAAAAGTATCGATACCTCATGGTATCGAGTAGGTTTACTTTGGATACCGATACTTTTGTACTCGATACTTTGTATTCGATACTTTTACTTAAGAAGTACTTTTGAACAGGTATCGTATCGAATATTTATTCAGTACTCTGTGGTTTCAGTTAGGCTTGTTTTTGCTCGGACTATGAACGGAGCGCTCCGTACTAGTACAATCGTTCAAATGTACTAGTTCGGTCTTCTAGTACTATTAGTACAGTACAGTCCTATTAGTACAGTAGCTCACTGAAGGAAAAGTGAACAAAATTAATCACTGGGTACATAGACATAAAGTTCAAAATAGCTTTGTTCTTGCTAGTGAGCGACGGTTTAGTACAGTCGTTCAAATGTACTAGTCGAGATCAAATGAGCGGTGAGCGACGGAGCGCTCCGTCGCTCACCGCCCAGTTCGTACTTCGTAGTTCGTACAGAACTAGAGAGCCAGAGACAGGGGGGGGACACTTAGAACATGCATCACGTCAATAAATACAGACATGCCATCTACTTTGCATAACAGAGAAACACTGCTATCTAATAGTTTCAAGTCTATCGATAGATGTCTCTTCTCTCAAACTGTAATGCAATTAATAAATTAGGTCTAAGGATGATCGTTTAGCTGGGCCCGCCAAATTCAAATTACAATTGGTTTTTCGCAATTTCGCTAAGTTTTTGATGCTCAGTTGTGAATATTGTATAGCTAATGCCGAAATTACTACAACTTTGAATTTAGAATGTGTTATAGACCTATAAATTGCGAAAAACCAATTGTAATTTGAATTTGGCGGGCTCAGCTAAACTATCAGCCTTAATATGTGCGGGAATTTAATTATTTATTAATAGTATTATTTATAGTATTTATTGTACAGACCATTTATAACATGTTTGGTAAAAAATATCACATTATTTTATTTCAATAGCACTGTAGCTTATGGTAACATTGTTGTGAATACTTTTCATCATGATGAATTATTAGTTTTTTCAGTGTTTTGTCTACTTGAAACTTCGAGTTAAGATCTCTTCTTCGTCCTGATATGAGATTATATTTGGAAACCAATATTATTCTACCATTAAACTATAAATAAATGAAAACGTATACCTGTATTATATATATCTATCTACCTACCTATAGCTATCTATAGAGCGTTTGTTTGTTACTATTAGGAAATGCAGATGTCGCTTCATAACTTCAAATCGGGATGCTTCAAATTGGCTCAAGAGGGCTCTCTTGTACAACTATATTAATATACTCTTTGGCCAGAGACTACGACGAACGACGAAATACTAAAGGAATGATGTACTAGAAAGGAAAAGGAATAGTTCGTACTAGTCTGTGTTGGGAATCAATTCCTAATAGTACATAGTACATGTACTACACAAGCCTAGTTTCAGTTCGTTCAGTACTCTGTGGTTCATTGGCTGTAACTGTATGTGCTTAGATCCTAAAACAGATAGAACGCCGATTTGGACATATTGAAGATAATTATTTGATGACAATGTCAGGTTTACTAGATCCGAGATTCAAGAATATCCACTTTCAGGACGCCAAAGCTTGTGCAAAGGCAATTTTTTTACTGAGACGATATATATCAACGTCTCCTAGTGCTATCGCCAGTGAACATGACAGCGATTCTTCACTCGAAATAACTTACGATTTTTAGAGTCACCACAAAAAAATCGTTCACACAAAAAAGCGAAGTAAAACCAGTTCATTACAGTTTGATAATAAAGATGAAGTTAGCCATTATTTATCTACACAGGTTTCGCCACTTTCTTTGGATCCTCTAAAACAATGGGAAGATATGAAAGTTGTCTTCCCAAAATTATATAAATTAGCACGAGAATTTTTATCGATACCTGCAACTTCAGTGCCCTCAGAAAGATTATTTTCAAAAGCTGGCAGTACCATTACAAAAACACGTAACCGCCTATCACCAAAGAGGCTCAACAAACTTCTTTTTCTCAGCGATTGCACCGAGGAGGAGTGGGATGTATAATATTTTTGATCAATAAAAGAATGTGGCTTTACTTACAAGTTGTTTTATTTGCTACTTGTCTCATTTTCTCTTACTGAATGAAGGTACAGGCGATACTTACTAAAATTGACAAACTAACATATAGCGTAGGCCCTGTCTGAGAAAAGGACTCGATACTTAGAGTTATCGATACTTTTGTGTCGATTCTATTACTTTGCGTAAAGGTTGATTGATAAAATTGGTAATATATAAATTTAAACTAAAATCTCGTAAATAAGATGTAAAATATAAGAATAATTAATCAGAGTAATTTCTTTTTTTATTTTCTTCTAATAAAAACCAACCAAAAATAAAAAAACATATAATTTAACTTTTTTTTACTTTAGTAATTTTTGACATTTTATAGATTAACTTACTACTGAGAAACAAATTCTACTATTTTTAATAGTTTATATTGTGTTTTGAAGACTAGCTATTCAATATACATAAAAAGTTTGTTCATGTACATTATTTAAGTTCATTCAATTTCGTTCATTCTTTGACCACCTCACTATATTTTTTTTTGTCAAAAACTGTTAAAGCATGGTTATAGCATCTCAAGTGTTACCTTAGAGTAATAATTATGACATAGAGAAAGCCATAAAATTGCAACTGAACTCAATATATTTATTTCACTTCGACTTATGGACCCACTTACTATAAAGGAAAAGGACATATAAATAAAATCATTTCGGAGTTACGTAGGTTGGCGCACATTGTAATTCGGACCAGTGATGTTAAGCTACTTATTTCAACGTCGATAAAATTTATCGATGACAGACATCGATATTATAAAATATGTATCCTTATTTTTAAAGTTAGTTCTAAATGTAGGTACTTATACAATTTAATTTGGATCGATACACAAAAGCAGGGTAAACACGGACGGGTATAGACCTAACCTCTAATTTATCCGTACCATGGAAAAGATATGTAAATAAAACTAGGTATACTTCTACATGATTGAAGATGCGAAAATACAATGATGAAAATAGGATTGGAAAACTGGGAGAAGAGAAAATTTATACATACCATCACGCCTATATTGCCGAAGGATTAGGCAGAGATTAATGTGCACCCACAGTTAGCCAGTAAATGGTTTAGGTCTCACTTCGAGGCGAGCCCGTTACCATTTACCGGGCACAAAATTCGGACTCCGAGATACTACTGAGAATTTTGTAGAAAAACCTACACACTTCGGATCACTTCGTCATACGGTATCGAACCCAGGACATCTACTGTAACAGTCGCACTTCAGACCACAGGACAAATGAGGCAAATAAGTATAAAAAGATAGGTAAAGAAATGTATTATTTACAAATAAAGACACCAGTTTCAAATTCCAATTAATTTATTTTGTAAGCATGTTCTTTCACAATCTTTATTCCCACAATGATGTGTGTAGGCCTCCTCCGTTGCACGCCATTCTTCTTGGAGTTTCTTTTTGTTAGCTTAGGTTAGATAAATAATTTGTTTATAAGTACAGTATCCATTTATGTTCTGCCTACAAGCACACAAAATTATATCAACATACATACCATCACGCCTGTATTCCCCGAAGGGTTAGGCAGAGGCGTACATATGTACACCCACAGTTCGCCGGTATGCTTAGGTCCCATGTAATAGGGGGCGAGCCTATTTCCAAATTATATCAATAATGCTAGTAAAGTGTTGCTTGTTGGGAGTCGTTGGTTGAAGGCGGTATATAATCGGTCTTTGTGGAAGTCTATGCCTTTTTAGCAGTGGACCTTTTTAGCTGATTATGATGATTATCATACTATTTCACCTGTTCTATCTATAATAAATAGGTAATGCAGGAATATTATCTTCCCTAAGTTGTCTCCATATAGTTTGTTTTTGCAAATGTGACTATGAGTAATTGGACTCCCGTTTTTTCTACCTATGCGATTTATCTATTAAGGAAATTCTTTTCATGTTGCCTTTAGGAAATCTTTAAAGTAAAATTATCGACAATAATATTCACGTCACTACAATAACCTCAATGCATTTTCCGAATATTCCCTAAAACGTATTTCTACGTCTGATTTTCGCTAGAAAGTGATTCAGCAACATTTGTTACGTATTAGTATTCGGTTCTTAACTTATATTCAGCAAACAATATAGGAAAAATTACTGGTGGAAGGTCAATAGTTCCTGCGTATTTTGTTTGCTTGATTAATGGGATTTGCAGCTCTCAACCGCACAACACATTATGCCACAGGATCTCAACAGTGACTATTTTGAATAATACAAATACTTTTTATAAATCCATAATAGTATTATTACCACAATATCATAAAACACATAAGAGATGACAACTAAAATGTAAACAATGAATATGCGACCAAGTCAAATATTTTCAAATGAATGAACGGACAATTGTTGCCAGTTAAGTCAGATGTGAAAAGTTACAGTGTTTTGCATAAAAAATAACAGTAGTATGGTACAAAATTACAGTAAATAAAAATAATTATGTTAACCTTAATACAAGGAATTTTAATGAGATTGTCAACTATGAGGTGTAAATATACTACATAATATAAATGTAGTGATTGTCATAACCTGTAGTATGATAGTTTAAGAGTTTTAAATAAATAAATAACCGTTACGCTACGCTTAAACAATGTGTACCTACTATATGTGTTGGTTTGACGAATATTCTAAATTGCCTATTTTCCAAGTGAAATAGTAATTATTTTAGTTTTTTAACTTTCGTTTTATTTGACTCATTTTGGTGGCTCGTGGTCGCTCATGTAACAGGATGCAATATTAATAGTTTATTATAATGGTGGGTTATCGAACAAAACATAGATACTAGTACATCTGAAGTTCGGAAATAAAGAAATGGCGCTAGCAGTAAATTATCACAAACTTCGTTGTAAGATATAACGGACCCTATTTGAATTACGATGAATTCGAAGTCATCTCTATTTTTAAATAAATTCGAATACTTACATTTTATTATTTGTCGGATACATTTTATTATTTTGTTCAGTCGTATCATTTTATTTTTCTAAAAAATGAAAAATATACAGCTATTTGACAATATCTAGGTAATCATTAGTTTTTTACTATATATTTGTATAACTTACAGTATACAATACCTAAATTCAGTAATACAGTAAATTTACTGTAATTACAATGCACCTGGCAACACTGAAATGGGCAGACTTTGGGGTAATACAACCAAATTTAGTCGTATTATTTTTTTCAATTGTCAGTTCGTTATATTTAAATATAACCAACTGACAATTGATTTAGTGACATGCCAATAAAAGTGAAACAAAAAGTGAATAGTTTGTATTATTCTTACATCCTTTTCATGCCATAAGATTAAGATAGAACAAGACCAAAGACAGTTTTTTTTTTTTTTTTTTTTTTAATTATTATGGCGCCACACTTTGTGTATTTGCCAGTGTCAAGTATTAGAATAATCAAGTAGGTAATCATTATTTCCCATCATGGGATTGTATATTTATGGCACCACACTTTTTGTGTTCGCCAGTGTCAAGTATAATGTTCAGTTGCCCCAATAAAACGGTAGAAACTTTATTGAGGCTTCGATGGAGTTTAGGTGTGAACCCAAAAAGTCACGATTTTCAATTTTATATCATTTGCTTACACTCTCACACGTTCACGAACACTTAATGGTTAATTATCCACCATAATTACACATTTAACTTCGGAGAAATTCAAGTTTTGAAAAATAATATAAAATCGACAATGTGCACTTTTCATTTTCCCGCCTAAACTCCACCCCAAAGACAGTTTCAGGTTCATTTTTTCATCTAGATTCTGTGCTTGTCTTACTTCAATGAGTGTTACGATGATTTATATGTCTAGAGAAACAGAACGTCACTTGGAATGAAGTCAGTAAGAACGAATGAAAGACTGTAATTTATTGCTTATCATCTGTGGATTTTATTTGAACCATGAATGAACTGCGTTCTGAGTTTAGGCGGGAAAATGAAAAGTGCACATTGTCGATTTTATATTATTTTTCAAAACTTGAATTTCTCCGAAGTTTAATGTGTAATTATGGTGGATAATTAACCATTAAGTGTTCGTGAACGTGTGAGAGTGTAGGCAAATGATATAAAATTGAAAATCGTGACTTTTTGGGTTCACACCTAAACTCCATCGAAGCCTCAATAAAGTTTCTACCGTTTTATTGGGGCAACTGAACATTATACTTGACACTGGCGAACACAAAAAGTGTGGTGCCATAATACAATCCCATGATGGGAAATAATTATTACATACTTGATTATTCTAATACTTGACACTGGCAAATACATAAAAAGGGTGACGCCATAATAAAAAAAAAAAAAAAAAACTGCGTTCTATCTGATCCTCGGATAGTCTTGGATTAGTAATAAGCACACTTATTGTACCGCGTTTTATCTTTAGTACTGTGACAAACCAAGATCTATTAGTCCTGGTTTAAAACCAGATTTAAGCAATGTTTTGTAATAAGACGGTTAAGGTTTACTTTACGGCTTTCGTCACCGATCACTGCATCACAAATAACTCTCCTATATGAACGCATTCGATGGGATATTACCTATATTTCTGCTTACCTACACTGTTAATATAATAGCGCGATGATAAAATAGAAGTACCTTTTTTGTATCTGAACAAGCTTTCGGCTTAAATTGGGCCAATTATGAACCAACATAGCTCAAACTAGCTAAAGAAAGCTAATAAACATATTTCAGAAGTTGGTGCAAGTGGCCCTAAGTATAGTTCAAATATTATAATGTAGTCTTTGCAAATGACCGATGGGTAAAAAGAAATGGCTGACCTACCATAATAATGTTACCAAAATAATAAAATAACTTGTTTTGGAAGTTTTTTACTATTGAAAGTAAATAAAACAGTAGTTACTAAAGTGGAATGTCCACCTTGGTGCTAATTTTGATGATCATATTTCATGAATTTTATTGTAATACAATCTAAATAAAATTTATTTTAAGATTAAAAAAAGACACAATATTCTATAAAAGCTCCAAAAAACGCTGATTTATGTCTTAAAAAACCATGAACTTTGGTTAGTTAAAGTTAGCGACACGACGTGTGACACGCTAAAATTGCCCTTTTTTATTTTTAATCATTTGAATAAACAACGATTGAGTCCATTTAAAATTCTTAAAAAGATAATGAGATTTAATGTACATAACAAAAAACTGCAATAAAGAGGGTACTATGGTACTATGATGGTTTTGTAAATTGATTGTAAAATTTTGTGACAGTACTTTCTCCTTATGGCTCGTTTACACAGTGCGTGCTGCTGCCTGGCCAGTAGACAGCTACTCGGTTTGTCTACTCGTACGCCAGTAGCTCGGCTCGCCTTTGCTGTCTACACCACACCTAGCTACTGCTCAGTCCGAGTCGTGTCGCGATGTCGAGTGAACTTGTTTAAATAAAAAAAACGGTGATACGCTCTATGACAACAATTTTATGTCAGGAATTGGAAAATATCTATAACCATAGCAAATATAAGAAAAAAGAGCGAAAGAAAAGGATTTGGATTAGATAATGGATGGCTAGAAGATCTTTAGGGGCAACACGTATGATTCTCAACGAGCTTTACCATGAAAACCCCCGAGAATATAAAGCAGTGATGAGAGTGACACCTGAACAAGTCGAAAGACTTTTAAATTTGATAAAAACAAAAATTGAACGTCAAGACATATTGATGAGAGATGCCATTGCAGCAAGGGTAAAATTGGAAGCAACTCTGTTTCCTAAGCTCAGGAATGTCATTCAGACTGCTATCAGTATTTTTCAGGATATCTAAAGCTTCTATATCAAAATTTATACCAGAAGTTTGTGACGCTATTTCTGAAGCTTTGGACGAATATTTTCAAGTAAGTAAAAGTTATTAACTCAATAATACATGACGTGTGACTCATTCATTTATTTTTCAAAAACAAATTAATCCTTAACTAAACATTATTGCATGTTGTTTACATTAGCATTTATTATCGCTTTGACTATTGGATCATTAAAGTCAAATAATTGTCCTGGTTGAACTGGCTGCTGCGCAGAAACCGTTTCTAAATTGGCTGCCTCGTATGATGAATGTGATGATTGGTGATCAACTGATTGAAGTGGCTGATGCACCAAAACTGTTTCTGTAGGCTGATAAGTTGTGCCTGGGAAGGACACACTGGGTCCTGATGATGGTGACGCTATGTAGGACTGTGGTGACGAAGCACTGTATGAGGAAAGGGCAGATGCGTTCCGAGCGTATATAGCTCTTTTTCGGTATCGTGAAAGTACTTGTTGAATTTCATCTTTGGCATCTAAAAAATCTAGTAATGGGAGCTGCCTGAATTGAATAGCGACATGTTTTCCAACAACATCATACTCGTCTTCTTGTCTAGAAGAGCTGGAAGATTCTATAGTACTGTTTAGTTGTTTCAGCTCATCAATAGCTGCTGTAATTCCGTTCATTTCTTGGGCAGTATTATGTGATTTTTTAGCATTACCCGGGTTTTTTTTCTTTGTCAATGTGCTGTCACTGGAGTAGATTGATCTATCATCAGATTTCAAGAGTTTTATCACCCGTTTTATTATCAGTATTTTCATCAGTGTTATCCGCCATGTCTTGACTAACAGCATTTTCCAAATCCGCCGGTGTGTTGTCTTGCTGCAATTGGAATATAAAATTAATATTATATTTTTCAGGTACCAAGCAGAAAGGAATGGGAAGACGTACAAGTAGGATTTCACCACAGGTGGAACTTTCCAGGATGTTGTGGAGCCATCGATGGCAAACATGTGGTGATTCAAGCTCCGCCCAATTGTGGTAGTGAATACTACAATTATAAAGGAACTAACAGCTTGGTGCTCCTAGCGATCGTGGATCATGACTACTGCTTTAAATATGTGGACATAGGCTCATATGGGCGAAAATCTGACGGTGGTGTTTCCCAAGCTTCCTCATTGTATCCAGTCAACACTGAATAATGTGCCATTTTCCAACGAAAATGGCACATTATTGCCAGAAGGCGGTATTGTAGTGGGAGATGATGCTTTTCCTCTTAAGACGTACTTATTGAAACGCTATCCCAATGAGACTACGACAGCTGAAAAAACTTACAATTACAGATTCTCTAGGGCAAGACGCTTATTAGAAAATGGATTCGGTATTTTAGCATCTCGCTTTCGCGTTTTGGGAAAACCTATCCAGTTGCAAGAGGAGACCACAATAAAAATTATTCGAACTACATGCGTACTGCACAACTGGTTACGGAAATCTTCACCACACATCTACACTCCTCCTGGTAGTGTAGATTATGAAGATATTACAAATTTCACTGTCCTTGGAACGTGGAGATCAGAAATAAATGCATTACCGAGTATCGCCCGATCGCGAACAAATAACAGATCAAAAGCAGTTGCCGAAAAATTGAGAGAAAAATATAAAAACTACTTCTGTAATGACGGTGCTGTCTCCTGGCAAAGTCGTATGATTAATATCTAGAAATGTAACCAACTACATTTATCAGTCAAATAAAGAATTAGGTACTCACCAGATTGGATGTTGTTTTCATTAATTGTTTTCATTATATAATCCATTATATCAAACCATTTTATGGATGGTTTGTACACATCGTCTGCGCCAGCGCCACTCTACTTGCTTTTTTCGATTTTATTCACTTCTTGATTGTAGGTGGACCGTAATTTTTTTATTTTCTTGGTTACCTCACCGGTGTTACCTAGGTGCATTTCTTTTGCGATATGTTCCAAAGATTCTTTTCTCATATCTCTATTTCGATAGTTTTTATAGAAACAATTCCATAGGTTTTCTTGTTCTCTGTAGAGTTTCATGAATGAAATATTATTGTCAGAAGACCATCTATCCGTACCCATTTCGAACTCGATTTAGTACATAGGCGTAGCACACAAAAAACACGGCTTCCACTCACAACTGTCCGGCTGGCACTGGCGAGCTGCGAGCGACGCACGAGCCGCTGTCATGTGCGAGTTGCTGCCGGGCGAGCAGGCGAGTGAAAACAAAAAATGTTGAAGTAACCCGGATGCGAGCTACTGACCAACTCGCACGTACGAGTTACTCGTAAGTTACGTCCAAACAGTGCGAGTACTCGGAAGGCTTACTCGTACGCTAGCTCGCACTGTGTAAACCAGCCATTACGTTAAATTTTGGCCCATTTCATTTCATAAACTCTGCTCTCTATCTATCTATGATTATACATGTATGCCAGTATTGCCAGTACAATATAGAGAGACATTATAGGACAGTACAGTATATTACTTTACTCTATGGTTATGTTAAACCTACCTAGCCGACAAACAAAATCAAAAGAAAGAATCTCAAGCACAGAGCTATCCTATTCAATCGTATGATTTATATGGAATCCTGAAAAATATTCTTATGAAAAATTAAAATACACTTGTTTTCTACATTTTCTTATGCTGATTTTATAGATCTTTTCTTTCCAGTGCAAAATGAAAATTTTTACTATGCCCAGAGACGCTCGTCATTGGGTCTTGTTTGGCCGCCATGTCTGAAGTTCGTTGTGTCTTCGGAGGTCGTGTTGTGCTACTTTTTAATGTTTATAGATTTCAGTGAATTTAGTTACAATAAGACGATGAATTTATGCAAAAATTAAAGAACTATGAATTAGTTTCTTGTGTGGAGTGACTGTTACACTGGAGCTAATCAATACATTTTACGTTTGAAGAAGTTACTCTAACATCGTATTTTTAGTTCATCCGCCATATTGGCGTTAATATCTCTTCGTAAGTCTTTTTTCATAATTTTTAGCTTTACTGGTATTATTTTGATGTACTTTTCGTACAGTTTTTTTGCTGTTTTCATAGGGCTGCATAATTTTATATAGTAGCGTGTGCATGCTGCAAAAATTGAGCAATATTTGAAACTTTTCGTTCATGGCCTCTTTATGGCAATTTCTCTCAATTCTAGTTATTGGCGTTGAAATACCTTAATTGATATCCAATATAGAACCCAATAAATACCTTATTATTATAGTCTTGGCCGTATTCCATTGTTAAAATCAAACATTGTTTTGTAGATAGATGTTGTATTGTACTTGTTCTTCTTGTGAAATAGATGTAAGAAACGAATCTGTACGTTATAATTTGGTTCTCTGAGTATTTTACAAATATATGTTCGTGCTAAATCTGTTATTTTTTATTGAAGTTTCTACCTCTGCACCTGATACCTGCCTATAACTCTTGAGATTAAGCTGATCCTAAAGAATATTCTAGAACAATTAAACGCTCTAGAGCGTCATGATACTATGTTAGTTGCTGATGACTCATTTGACTAGCTTAAATTTTCCATACATTTTCACTATCATCTAAAATTGTGAAAGGTGATGGGGAACATGACTTCCAGTTGTACAAGGATGCATGTTTAAATTATGCATAGCAAAGTTTTGTTTTAGCACTCAACATGAGAGGCTGATTCATGATGTCACTATTCACCACTTGATAACATAAATTATATATAATGATCAGATGTTCCTATTACAATTTGTTTACTAACACTATTTTCAAATTAATCACGTAATTCTACCAATCTTAGTCAAGATAAACGGCAGGTACAAGTACAGGTAGTGAATAGTGTATCTAACAATATAAATAAAACAATTTTTATTTTTAAACAAACCTGTTTGTGATGAGGTGCTCTTTTCAAGTTCATGGACCATATATAAATTCATACTACACCCATATCTAAAAGGAATTTGCCATTATAAAATTTCGCCAAACAAAATTATTTGATATGCATTGGCCAAATAAGTATTAAAATGGTTTGAGAATCTTAGAATTCCTTTATCACAAAAAAAAAATTAGTTACAAATTAAGTTAGTTAATCTTATGAACACAAAGCTAAGATGAGCCACTGAGGAGATAGATATTGGGTTACTAAATTTTCTTTTTGTCTCAGTAAATTAGCCCGTAACACAATTATAGGCAAAATAGAAAAACTATTGCTTTCTATCACAGGGATTTACGGGAATTAGCCTTTTGAATGCAACACCGTAACAGCATCTTCATGTCCTGTATGCCAAGCCTTTTTGTGACAGGAAAGAAGACAATCATGTTATAAAACATCAAAAATATAATAAAAAAAAAACAAAAGTAATGATTTATTTTGTATTTTTCTGTGACTTGTTTATTGATAAGTTTACGTCATTGGCGGCACAC